>OZ026613.1:86449068-87804068 GCA_964020975.1 Hermodice carunculata | reverse complement strand
ACTATCATTACTTCATAATTTATTTTCTCAAGAGATTGTTTCATTAACGGACGAATATGTAAGACAATATGTAAATTCACTTACATTCCCAAAATTACCACTGAAAATATACAACCATTCCCACATAAAGGAGATAATTATATGATTGATAGTTATTGAATTGTATCCCGACAGGCTTTGAAATTATAGACGGTGTAAAAGGTGATTTGACTTGAAGTAATACAAGACAAAATTAAATGTTTTAGCTAGTTATTGATGTGGCATATGCCGGTTACTGCCAGTTATACGATGGAAACATGTTTTATTAATCTGTTGCGCATTTGGAGACGAAGATATCTGGCCAAGCAATGGCCATTACCGTCAAGGGAATACTAGATTATCTTTCAGTGTTAAATATACATTGAATTACAGCGGTAAAGGTGTTTAACTACACGAAAATATCAACAGTAGCCGGTGCATAAAGTTGACTTCCTTCACACCGTGACATTGGGAGAGTTACTGGCACATGTCTTTGTTTCTTTCAGTTTATTATTATATCATATGTTTATAATATATTCCAGAACTACGCTTCCTTGTTATTCATCATAACCATAACCATTGTGGGTATCAGTTGCCGTGGTTATTTGTGTCACATTTCAATAAAACACGCAAATAAACACTCTTGTTACATAAATACATATCATGTCCATCTTCACCAAAATGTCGCTCTCAAAAATATTAGTGGCGTTTAATAAATACTGACAAAGCTTTCGTCTTGTATATTCGTTCATGTAAGTTTACCTCAGCATCGCCGAAAAACGCAGTGCGCGAAATCTGAAATAGTCTGACATTTTACAGAATAAGAGACATATAGCAACCACAAGAGAACAACAGCATTGCAACTAACTAACTAATTGTATGCGTGTACTTCACAGTAAGCTTTTGGAGGCTAAAGAATAGATAGAAAGAGCCGCTTATTTTGTTTAAATATTTCTGAGAAAACACGAAACAAAATTTGGAATTTTATAAACTTATAATGTATTGAAGGTTTTTGTGAATGTTGATGTTATTCCGCAGTTAATTCTTGATAACATAATCCAGTACTATTTTTTAGCAAACCGATACCCTCACTTTGGATCATACTGCATGTCGTTTTGTTGCCCCCAAGCGTAGAGTTTTTCATGTAAGGGAATCGAAAAAAAAGTATTTATCGCAATGCGTAAAGCTAGCCGGAATAAGTGGAAATTACAGAGTAGAACCCATTGTACATTAATTCCTTTAATTTGTAAAGGTGCGTAATTTCAAATGCAAATTCATGAAAGATTTTTAAAAAATCATCATATCCTAAATATTGAGAATAGGGTTATCAGCATGTGCGCCAGAATGACATTACAGGGAACTCATTCAACTGCAGGAAAGGCAGTGAATTATTTAATTTCCCAACACGATGTATTTGAAAACATGCTCGAGACCGTTAATACTCCACTTCATCTGTTCTCCAAAAGTTAAATTTCAACTTGAGAGTATCGTCAGATATTTTAAAAGCTAATGCTGCAATCACACATGACCCATATGTCATTTTGTGATTTGTCAAGGGATCTACTCTTTCCATAGCTCAGCTGACTTATCAGTCCGCTGATCTTATAGCGTCTGTCTGCCGTCTTCGTCGTGCGGCAACAATCTAATCTTTCGGACTTCTTCTTCTAAAAAACAGTCTAGAGGATCCTTATGCATCTGTAGGCGCAGATGCAACTCTGGGTCTGCTTCAACAAAGCTTATTCAAATGATCACGCTTCCGCTATTTTATGATATTTTGTCCTTTCGGGGGAAAATCGTATTCCTTAAAACTGCTGGATGTTTCGGTATTGTGTAAGGAAATCTCTGGGTTCAGCCGTGAGCCTGTTTTTTTGACTGTTTCCTGTTCCTCCTGACATTACGTGTGTTTGTGTTTTGTATGATTTTCGACCTCTCCCAAACCGCATAATGGATTTTCTTTGAGCTTGGTGGGGACGTGGTTCCGTCTCCGCAAAGTTATTCACTAAGTGGCGCTACCGTTACCTGCTAAGCAGACCAAATTCCATGTTACTACACGGGGAGTAGACAGAATACGCAGCTTGGGTCTGTCTGCTTTGGAGGCAAGCGCAACTGTTATTACCCAATATCTAAGGACGCTATTTACAAGTGACTCATTCACAAAAAACAACTTAAGAGCTCTCTGGAGTTCCATTTCCTTCATGGAAAGGTAGCTGAGGTATAAATATATATATATATGGGTTGGTATGGACATGTATTACTGAGTAATGAAAATGTGAATTTTTGCCCTCGATTAATTGTTAAATATAGACAGTGAGGGTGGAAGTGTTGTGTTTCGTGATATTTTTGGTTATTTCTTTCTCAAAATAAGTGGCAATTTTTTTAATGATTTCATTTCATTCCTTACGGTATTTTCTTAGAACAGAGTCCTTAACTGCTTTTTGAAATCACAAATTGACCACTGAGAGTACGTGTTGGCACGGTTAATACGCTACTTATAGTGTAAGTGCATGTTTTTGTAGTTTACTCCTGTTCAAAATCGGCTGCGATATTCTTTGATTGGATCTCAACCAAGTTTATTCCACACGTCAAGCCTCAGTGATATTTAATCTAAAGAAATGTTCACTTTCCTTTACATATGCTTGGTTGTCTGGGTAGCCATACCACGTACTTTGTTCAACAGGTGACAATTTTTCTCTTTTAAATTATTTTAAGTCTGTTTTTGACTTTCTGTCCACGCCACATGCTACGTTCTCTTCCCACATAGTAGCAATGTACTTCTCCAATTTTATTTGCCCTTGGGGCTGTTATTTTCTGATTTTTATTGAATTTTTTCAAATGATGTCATGATCGATAAGTGTACATATGAGCATGGTTAGGGATATCAGTGAAAGGTGAATGATATTTTTAATGGAAAAGTTTTCTTCATCATGGATGGGTAGGACGATCCAATGAGGGATTATCCTGTGATCAATTGTTGTGAAATGACATGAAAATACATCTGACGATCCCTCGTTGCAATTAACGAGGTTACGGGTTGTTTTTTTGTTTTTTGTTTTTTTTTTTTTTGTTTTGTTGTTGTTTTTTTTTTTTTGATACAACATTCTACAATTACAGAGTCAACTAAGTGCCTATTGTTCTCACAGCTTTTAGTTTCTGTGTGGAGAATGATGCGATTCATAGTTCTCACAATGATTGATTGTGTGTCTGTGTGTGTGATTTCTTTTGGAAAGGGAGTTCTTTTACATATATTCCATTACAAGCACGAATATATATATATATATATATATATATATATACATATAAGTCATTCCAAAATAAATTGTCCATTCCATTCGGACAATTTTGCCCCATCATCATATCTCCAGTTCTGCTCGTGGTAGAAGCACCAAATTTTCACAGTGTGTGGAGATGGGTTCTAGTAGTAAATTGGAACAATTTATCATTATATATGCATATATATATATATATATATATATATATATATATATATATATATATATATATATATATGTGTGTGTGTGTGTGTGTGTTTGTATGTGTGTGTGTGTATGTGTGTGTGTGTGTGTGTGTGTGTGTGTGTGTGTGTGTGTGTGTGTGTGTGTGTGAAAACTTCAATTATAAAGATGAATGAAGCGACACCATAACTTTAAGTCTTTTTGAAGAGGTCTGGTATACTTACTTGATATTTATCTTTTTACAGCGGCTTTGTGTGGCATGATGGGATACAGAGATTTTGTTCGCAGTGATTGGCTAGCAAAGATTCTCAGTTGGCAGAAAAAAAGAGGTTGCTATTCAGATATGCCATTGAAAGGTGAGGAAAACAATTCTAAAGATTAGCGTTGCATAAAGTTAACCGGCCAGGTTGTTTGTATTTATTTATTTATTTATTTATTTATTTATATATTTATTTATTTATTTATTTATGTATGTATACATGTATGTATGCATGTATGTATGTATGTATGTATGTATGTATGTATGTATGTATGTATGTATGTATGTATGTATGTATGTATGTATGTATGTATGTATGTTAGTTCTGGCTGACCTGGTCAGTCCAAGAATTTTCTTGGACTGACCCCTTGGGCCCAGTAAAAACAATACATATACATGTATTTATAATAATAAAATAGAATAAACCGTGATTTGTGTGATTTTTGTACGCATATTCACCATGCACAATTAGGTTGAATAAGTTTGGCAAAGAGCTGGATCAACATCACTTTATATATAAAAACACAATGTTGTTTTCTATGTTGTGGAATTATCCCCGAGTTATTGCATATTCCAAACGTAAGTGATGAGTTTATTGCCTGGAATTTTATTTTATGGTGCGGAGGTGTCCCTGCTCATCCAGGTTTGGTTGTTTGGGGTTTGTTTGTTTGTTTGTTTGTTTTTGTGTTTTTTTTTTCTTTTTGTTTTGTTCTGTTTTTTTTTTGTTTGTTTTTCAATGAAATATTTTAAATCCAGTCAATTTATTGTTATGTCAAAGTGTTTTTTTGTCCATGAAAGTTACTGTCCTACACAGACGTATTTAACATCCTGTGATGATTATTATCATATGTTCGAGAAACGGATGACAGCTGCGTAAAGCCCTTTTACTGAAAGAATGAAGATTATATAAACTGCTTGAGACAAAAGGGACTTTGCCCTTTGCCCTTAAAACCAGCTAAAATCCGCTGGATGTAACTGTCCAATGCTTCAATGATTTTTCACTTATCTTAGTGGTGATTAGAAAATTTAATCAGCCCTATCAGAATAACATGCTCCAGGGCAACACCTTTCTTTAGGGGCGCTGCGGGCCGAATACGCGCCTACCAAAGGTGATGACTTCTGAATTCAAGGACAGTGGTTAAACAAGTGACCAGAAGCATCAGAGATACAACTACAACGACAGTCTAAACAGCTGTCAGGACGTACAGTAAAATCGGGTATTCGGCGTTATCTATAGCTTCATAATTTCAATCAAGGGAACTTTTTTGTGGCCAACTTATCTTAAACTGTTCCATTGTCAGGGGCAGCCCTGCAGAATTTTCAACAAGGGTCGTGAAATGTTGATAATTAAAAAACAACTACAACAAAATCATTTATCTCCAAACTTAAAGAAAACAGAGGGTCCTCCTACACGTGAAATTTAAGGCCCTTCCTAATACCAGATAGACAACTGTTGCAAGATGCTTGTGTTTCATCAGCGTCATTTAAGATATCAAGGCTATTTTTTCATCCGTTTCAAAGTTGAATCAGGCAATGAGCATTGGCAATATTCAATCCCTTTCAAAGGTTACCTGGAGGCGGTAAAGTGATAAAAATAGCACATCATGGTAATTTGGAAAACACTTAAGCCTTTTTTCTCATGTACCAAATTCTAAATGTCAACCATTTCTTGTAATGCTATTCCGTCCTATGCCTAGTTGATGGGGTGATGCACACACTGCAGCTGTTGAAAGCGTCTCAAGCAGCACGCAGCGAAACCCACTGACATGCCAAAATCAGGTCTCATTGCAATGTGCGATTGCAGTTTTCACCAACATGTTTTGTGTCTGTCGGGGGTAGATTATGGTGAATATTTGTGAACCTTTCCACTAAAGAAACATTATTATTGAGTTAGGTCTTTTGTTTTGATTTGTTTTGTTCGGTTTTTTATGTTTGTTTTATTTGTTTTGTTCTTTGTGTTTGTTTTTTATTTTCAAAACAGGGGCACACCAGGTTTGGAGAGGATGATTTTTCTTTTTACCTCATGCAACACTCAATAACCAGAGTCACCCCCAAAACAGGGTGCGTTGAGAATACCTACTTTTGGGGAGCACGAAGGTATATAAGTTAATGGCAGAACCGTAATATACGGCGTTTTGGCAAATGTGGCCACACGCATAGTAACTTGTTTCAAAGACGAATAGTTCTCAACTGGAACATTCTGTTGCACTTTATTCCGTAATTTACGGGTAAATGACCTTGTTTGTCTCGCATTTTTCAAACAGAATAAAGCTGTCTTAACAAGGGAGGAGCATGCTGCTTGTACAGAGAGAAACCAAAACCCCGTATATGACGGTTTCGCCAAGTTAATCACAAGGCATTACTCTTGTTTCAATGCCTCTTCAGGAATTTAAACTGACTGTTTGATGATGTCGAAGAATTTACAAGCGGGGTGAAGACTAGGTGTCCTTTTGGTTGGGTATATGGTACACTTCAGGTGAAAGCTGTGTTTCCCACTTACGCATCCACTCCATTCGAATTAATTTCTATTACCAGGGTCTTCTGGATTGCATGTTTTCTTTAGTCTTATACAATATTTAATGTCCGGGGTCCCCCCCCCCGCCCCCATAAAAACAGGTTTAATTCGGAACATTCCACTATTTTGCCAATGAAATCTGCAGCGCATACATACCTGAAGAAGTATTATACAATAGAGTAATGAAACGTTTGATGTTTAGAGACGCAAAAGACACTTTGCGAAGCCGACTAAACGAGATATCTTAGCGGTTTACATGGGTCAATAATATGTTTAAATCACATTGCAGTACGGTACATTTCGAAGCTCACAAAATTTGCATGGTTGACAGTGCCCGAAGCAACTAGTGAAGGACTTTGGTGGGATTTTTCTGCAAACATCTGGTCTACTCATCGCTTGAAACAGACATACGTCTGTGTGATCACCTAGCTCAGAGAGTGTGGCATCGTCGTGGCTAGTGACATGCACAAGTATCGTCAAGCAGGCTCAATTTCGTACCAAATAAATTTAAAGCAAGCACTCTTTGGAGTTCAAGCCTTGGAATTGTTACGATCTTGTCTTGAATTGAAACTGTACATGTGGGAGATGCAACTCCTTTTTGTAAAAAATGACAGCGCGCTACACTCAATGTCATTGCCAGCTACGTTGTGACGTCTGAAGTATTTTACTTTAATCAACACAGCCAAGTTTCTTTGTTGCTTTCACAAGATTTAATGGATTTTGGCAGGCTGATTAACCTACATCCCAACCTTACATGGTAAAGAGTTCACCAGGTAACATTGCCTTCACATCCAGTATCCAGATGTCCGGAAAATTTATACACTTGTCATTTTCATATGTGCATTTGAGTGGGTCTCGTTGAAACAGAAGCCCATATTGTTCATGGTAAATATCCAGAAATCATATGTCGATATATAGGCCTAGGTTACAGTTGGCTGTTGAAATTGAATTTGTTTGTCTCCATGGTAACCCTTGGCATGCTTGTACACTTTAATGATATATCCCTTGCACATCAATACATCTTGTGGCTGTCATAGACTGACCGCATGCACATTTGTACTCTATCCTCGTTGAATCTGTCAGCAGCAAATACAAACACTTACCCCAATCATTATCAGCCAATCAGGATTCTGGATTTTCCCATTAAGATTTCTTCTCAATTCGTAGGGTCCTTACGCCAGCTTTCGCGGTACGCTCAGCGATTTTGGTCAATGCCTACTGCTCGGTGTGTTCACAATATTGGGTAGTTTGTAAGCAAAATTGATATTTTTCAATGCTATTTTGACTAGAAATTATTTCTGACATCACGACGATCGGGCACAAAGTTAGTACCACGAAAACTGTGATGCCCCGGAAACTGGCGAAGCCACCCCGCTTTTACCCGCGTTCTTCAGGCGAAGAACTTGAAGCAGTGCGCATAATAAACCTCTATGTTTATGAAGCACAAACTGCACCGATATGTAAACATTTGAAATTACAAAAATTAGAATCGGCACATTACACTATTACAATTCTAGCATACTTTAACCAGTATCCAAATCCTATCTTCATACAACGCCCGCATAATCCCAGATGCTATGAGGCAAAGAGCCATAAATACGAGAGGAAAACACAAGTTTTTGTAAATGGAATGCATCATTGTTTTGGCGAATTGTTATAGTGTACACACACCTGAAAGCGGTATCACACATAATTCTTAAGATAAAGATTCTAAGTCTTGGGGTTTCTCGAGAACACCTGATAAATTCTGACGGTATTCGTTCTCACATATCTGATCGTTGTACCCCCCAACCTATCGGCATGATGTTTTATCTAAACCTTTCCGTACCCGATATACACACCAACTTTGTTTCAAGATCGATGCCACCATGGTATAAATTCAGGTTCCTAAAAGTTATTTTTCCATGGTTTTCCGTGAAGTCAATTCATTGATAAATTTTCACAATTGAAAAACCATTTCGTTGGTTGTTTTGCATAACAGTAGTATACTCATGGCATTGATTCGAGTCTTCACTCCAATATTTGTTCACTAAATAGCTTGACTTAATTTCATAACATTTTTATTTTATATTATTCGTTTGCATTACATCTTATATTGCAATAATTGTATGTCTGACAACATGCAATGCTGCTTTTTTTCCGGTCAAATAAAATATTCGCGCTTGTTTTTAACGCTGTGAGACAGTTTTTCTGGTGACATATCGTTTTGAAGTTGTAGACTTTCGGAAATAAAACCAACAAATCTAACATATTTCACAAAATTATAGGTTTTAATCAATGCAAGAGTACACCAACAATGCAATTTCACGTAAACCTCAGTGTGACAATGTCAAGTGGGTAAATTTTTAACATATGTTTTTGTACCTTCACTTCAACTGTAGACACAACACCACAATCCAATTCCAAGTCCTTGTAGCTATATCATATGTTCTCACTCACGGGATCTGTGGAGCCAAAACCATACTAGTCATCCAGCCTTAAATCTGGCGTCCAAAGATAGACTATCCTACAGGCAGTGGTTCTAATTTTTACTGTACGCAGGATTCCCTCCTTTCAGTTTTTCAGTTTTTTTCAGTGACTTTTGCAACCTCAGCACAAATGAATAATTGGCTGACAGATAAGGCCTTGGGTTCAGTTGTTAACAGCTATTGATAACCACATTACGTCACTGCTGTCCCTGAAAACCGAAAGTAGGAGAGTCCTACAGTACCCTGAAAATTCGACCCTCTTCCTACAGGAAAGCAGCAGTGAGCGACAACACTATACGGGAATTGCTGAGGGGTAGCGTTCTTTTGGGTAGATGGTAATTTCTTCCTCATCAGATGAGGTTGCATGTCCCTTACAACCAGAAGGAAGGCCTGCCCGCCCTAGTGGCCAACAGTCTGTTTGCCTGAGAGGTTCTGCGCCTGCGGTGCTCCCATACTACACAGTTACTTTCAATTTTACCGCGGTTTTAGGACAAAAACTATCTGAGGGAGCGACTTCTCTAAGGGTAATGCCAGAGGTCCTGTCCAGGAGAAATTTTGAACAAGAATTTATCATAATGGCGCTCTCAAATGGCATTTTTATACTGGCAAAAGAGAATTGGCAGGCTATTTCTAGGCACAATTTAACTTATATGTAAATTTTACCAATTATATTCATGAACAAATTTTCACAAACTCTTTGTTTTTGTCTTTCTGGACCTGGGTTGGATAATGATTAAGGTTGGCCAAAGTTCGCCAGATTCACCCAGAACAGTTTTTCACACTGCCCATAACATAAGATATAATGCTTTGAATCTTTGCCTTAGACCAAGGTTATTGTTGGCCGCCATAGTTTGGGTATATTCGCGATTGCCAGTAGATGATTGAATCAACCGTCCATTAATTATGGTGGGCGTGATATGATCTCTGGAAGTCCACACACAGTATAAAAATGAGCAATTTTAGAGAACATCTTGCGAGCCTTAAATGTTTACCAAAATACGTAACAAACTTCACCCGATAAAAATTTGGTTACATATTTCTATCACTGTGTTGATGTCTCGTAATCCTGTCAACTGACACCCTGTGGCTCAATAACATAAGTATGCAGTAAATAGTAAATAAGTAGCGTTACAAAATCATATGAACCAGCGGAAGTAAAGGTGGCAAACATATTTTCAGACACTCTCTGTTATTTGTATTCGGTTCGAAGGGTCTGAAGCCAATCAGAGAATAGGATAGCAATTATATACCCGCAACCCTTCAAGCTTAGGATTAGCATGGTCATTTCTAGGCTCAACTGACTGCGTCTTCACCGGGTGAAAACCAGTAATCCGGGATTTTGATGTTGCTGACATGCACTTTTAAGATTTGTGGATGAAGGCATATCCTCGTTACATGCAAGATTTCAGGATCACATATGAACGGTTGCTGTAATTCCAAAGGTCACAGAGATGCTTTAGTGAATTATGGTTTCTTACAATAAATCCAAGAATTATTAACTTTATACTTTGATTTGAATATTGAACAGGTGTGCTCATGTCAAGGCTAACATGAGATATCTATATGTGTGTAGTTACCAGGGAAATGTATGGTCAATGAGAATTCCAGATCGTAAATCTGGTACGTTTATATTAGGATTTTGTATTTTAGGATTTGGGATGGTCCTTTGTTAGGGGCTTAATTTTGATTGTATATGGACGAATTTCATGCAATGCCCAAATCGGAGACTACACTGTAGTACGTTTGTAAACAGATCATAAGCGTAAACCTGTACATGCCATGAGCCTGATAATATGTTGCTGATTATGATCCTGTTCAAAGACCAGGTTGTCATCGCACAACTTACATCATTTGTCATCATCTCTAGGACTTAACTGGTCAGAAACCCTCAGTGTGTGGGTGAACATACAAAGGTTAAACTTATTATCATTGCCAGTTCTTCATTCCTCACATGGTATACTAAATATAATATATATTATACACATTGACCAAAAACTAAAAACATGATGTGAAGCTGGACGTATGTTCACCTGTTCTTTGATACCGAAAGAATGCACATATTAAAGGTGATGGACGAAAGATTACATTTATTAGCATTCTTCTTTCAGACACAGCATCAAAAGATAGCACAAAGACAGAAGACACGACTAAACATGTCCGAGTTAAGCGGGAAGAGCGGATACTCTCAGATGGTTGTCAGTGCCATCGTACGGCGGTTGCAGTGGGCGCCCTTGCACAGTACGTGCGTTTCATCCTAGAGTTTATGCAACTGCAGCAGCCATAGAGATCCTACACCCGTAACCAACGGGAGCTACGCATTATCCTCTACACGGTGACCTAGACAACTACTGTGGCTTTTCTCATTTCACCTGTGATGTATATGTAATTAGTTTAATGACATTAACATACGTATGAAGCACAAGTATGTTGAACCAAACACAAGTCTTGCCTTCATTCACGTGTAAGCCAGACGACACGGTCATACAATGTACCAGCAGACACATTGTCTGCATCAGCGACCTAATATTTATTTGTATATATATATATATATATATATATATATATATATATATATATATGTATGTATGAAAATATATGAATATGTATATATATATAAATATATGTATATATATATACATATATATATATGCGTGTTATGGCGCGCATTTTCTTGTTTCAATAATATTTAAACATAGTTTCAAACATATTCATGACATGCTCAGATCTCTTTCAACATATGATTAACTGCGTCTGATAATTTAATAAAATATTTGATTGAATGTTTAAAACATGAAATGATATGAATGATCAAGTCCTCATATTTAACCATACTATTAAATGCACTTGACCACACATTGAATTGAACAGATTTGCTTAGATTTTTTAAATTTTGCATTATAAAATGTTTTAGTGTATGAAATTTATTAATGATACGATGAAATGATTTTGCGTAAATCATATGTACAAATCAAATTTAGGATATGATTAGATGCATTTGATTATACGTTGAAATCGATTTCATGTATCATTAAATCGCTAAACCACGGCTACTGTAAGAAAAAACTGAACACACACGCTGGCGGCGTAAAAGCTGGGCAGAAGGCGATCGTAATTAAAGTTAAAAGAAAACCTGCTTTTCAATCATAAACAAGATGCCACTTGGCAATAAAAAGATAATGCACACACCACGCCAAAACTCAGTACAGGCATGAATACACGTCTTTTAACTTTTCGATTTTCTATTTGTCAGTATTTAAATCCACAATTAAAAAAAAAAATGCAGCTCAACCAAACAACACAGACAGATCGCCGATTCTTGTGTAGTATGTTCACACTGTTACCGAATCCACACGGGTACCTGTTTCCGTCCCTCGGTATAAATGGCAGGGCAACAAGAATTTTTTATTTCTTTCCGCCAGTCTAATTTGTATAAACCCAAAGACAAGTATTTACTTCGATAAACATTTATAGAATAATATGTTTACTTGTGGACATCCTGACAAAACACCACCAACAACATTCAGACGCAAACTGTGCAGCTCTTCACATGCGGAAGACATGTGAGCATTCGTTGTACCGTAGTGAAGTAAAATATTTTAGACTATGTTCTAATGTACGCAATTATAACCATGTCCAAATGTGTTTTGACATATGATAAAATACGGTTGATAAATATTTTTAAAAAGTTTGTATTTGGTCATAATTAATCACAGGATTGAACACCACATCCACTTTGATGTATGTATAATTTCTCAGTATATAAGTTCAGATAAATATTATTAAATGTATTTACAAACATGTGTCAATGACAAACATGGTACACTGATGTAATTATATGACTAAGTGCGTTAATAACGACATGTAATGATATGATTAAATGTTTGGTGATCTGACCAAATATTATTAATTATGTCATTTAATATTTATTTAAACAAGAAAAAGCGTGCCATCATATATATATATATATATATATATATATATATATATATATATATATATATATATATATATATATATATATAAATGCATACGGGTGTGGTTATGTGCGTATGCCCAATTGACCGCTGCTTCAGGAGAACATGTTTCGTAGTTCAGCATTGCATCAAACTATGTTCTTGAATAATGGAAGGGACCGTGTGGTTGAAGTTCTCCAGTGTAGCCAGCATGAACACTGGATTGCTGTTGCTGGAGGGAATTGTTTGTCCTTTTGTCTTGCATCTCGAGACATCCGATGTTGTGTCTAACTGGATTGCTATAATAACCTAAAATGGAATGCACATGTCAGATTCAAGTTTTGAAGAAACGTTACCCTTGGTTGTGATCCGAGCGCTTGATTGCTGACAGCTCTAACACTGTGGCTGATCGGGCACACCACACGGCTGGAAGCGCCCATGGAATCGGTGTTGTCAGGATACCAAAGCTGGTGAACCTAATTCACGTGCTTGATTGGCCTGGCTGTTTTCAGTGACTCCTTAAATAATGCAAAATAGCATATTTGTCAACTCATTAGTAGGGTTTTTTTCTCGTGGAATTGCACTTGCTTCATATCCAAGAACCAGTATGCCTTGATCCATCACACTGAAACTCCGACTGGCTTCAATCAAGTGCAACCTAAAGGAAGAGGATCAAACCTGCCTCTAAATTTTCAACAGGGCTGACTTAAGCGTTAAACACCAACCTCGCATTTTTTGTTGAGCGCCATTTTCGTATCGTACTATTTATTTGTAAATTTCAACACGGAACAAATGCAGTCGTCTTCACTGTATGAATCTGCCCCGTCATACTGAAAATATGGCACATAAATTTTAATTCTATTGGTTGCTCAGAGGCATTTTTTTATTTTACCACATCGATATAAATGCTGGGTAGTTAACGTTTGCAGCGCCCAAGGGAATTAGAGCAACATCAAATTTTGGGTGTGTTTCTGTCTCAATGAGGAATTATATGTACGTGCCATTCGGCAAATTAGTAATTTTGAAGACACGTTAGCTATAAAAAATTTGTTTATCCGTGTGTGGGTGCATTGGAAAGGCGAAAAAAAACCCGGAAAGGTGGAAAGGCAATGTTGCTTTAGAACGTTACATTCCACAAAACTTGAGAACATGTCAAATACAAAGACTGGCTCATAATGTTGCTGTGTTAGAAAGGTTTTGTATCCTCCAGAAAATGCCGTTAATTACTGTTGATAGCTATATTGCCGTGGTTACACAGGAGGTGTAAGCATGGAGTAAATACGCCCTAGTACCTATCATTTTGAACAAAAAGAGTTTTAATATTGCGTGGTATCTTCAATAGAAGGAGAATGTATAAAAATCAGGTCATATTGCTGCAAAATATTGGTGATGTGTCACGGCTGTTGTTTTTGTAACAGGTGTTCTGTTCGACCATGGGCGTGGGCTATCACACAAATTCCACTGCTTGGATATCGCCTACCGTCCTGAAAATAAAAATAAAAATAAAAATAAAAATACGGTTTGTTTATCAGAGAAACAAGCAGAGTAGTTTGGATTATACTGGGCAAAACAGTCACGGCGTCTGATCATCAATATACTGGACGCCAGTTCAACCAGTTTCCAGCCGTGCCTTCAGCCCATTATTCATAACCGTAACACGATTTCCGGCCAAAAAATATAAATACATGAATGATCTTTCCAGTTTTACATTATTTGGATATTTGGATGCGCAACATGGATTGAACATTGCTTGTAGTCGTCGTGTATACTAAACTTGGCGACAAAGTAATGGTTGAAAGGACGGATGACGTTTCAAATTACATGAGAGGTATGTTTGAGAAATTTGATTTCTTATTTCTGCGAAGCTGTCCGTGATACTCAATCATGCTTTTAAATATACGTGTGAAATCCCTTTTATTGCACATAGCCATTGTGGAATCAGTAATAATCTAAATAGTATTTAAACTTTAAAAAAATACAAATGCATAACTGTGGCCTTTACACTAACAGGCTGCTCTCAGATTGATCTTAAAATCACAATAACGTAGCGTGTAATTACATTATATACAGTCAGCATTCAAGGGAAGACTTGAAGGAAACCCGTCGAAGGTCACGAGATTTTTTACAAATTTAATTCAGGAATGATGAACTTATTTAGTATTGATATACTGGAAAATATGACATTGCTTCACGAACCTGTTAAGTTTTGATATCCGTTTCGGCATGTGCTATTCCCAACACTGGATGATACGATTTTCAAGTCTCCCGTCTAAGAAACCCTCAGGGACATGCATGTGTCTGACGTGCTACGGCTGACGTTCCTTCTATTTGAATACGTATGGCTTCACGTGGAATATTGGATATAAAACGTCAGATTATGTACAATATAAACGATGCACATGTATCAATAGGCAAATATGATGTAGATTCACAAAGACTACATGAACCTAGTTTTTTTTTGTTCCCGCATATGTATGCTAGAGCACGACATTTTAAACATTGATGGTGAAGTTGTTATTCCATAGGTTTGTTGGTATTTGAGATGCGTTTCCTGGAGACGTGACGTACACAGCAAAAGATACTCTTCCTGTACAAGATATGCCAATGTAATCTCATAAAGAAGCACAACCCACTAACCAAAATCTAACTTGTATTATACCTTTGTTGATACAGACAACTTAGTAACCAAAGTATAAACTCGTATCGTATCTCTAATGATTTTGGACAACGTGACCATCACCGTGCCACACATACATGCTGCACTGACATTTATGACGTCGGTGTAAAAGTCAATAAATTTGAACTGCTCTTGAACGAACTTAACGTTTTTTTGTTCTTTTAAGTGGGGTATTTCTGGTTGGTTCGTTGATAGTATATATATATATATATATATATATATATATATATATATATATATATATATATATATATATATATATATATATATATATATATATATTAATCTGCTAAACTGGTATTGCTGATTCGTGTACTATTGTGCAACCCATCCTCTGCGGAACTGTCATGCAATCGCGATGGTCATTTACTCAGACAATGATTTCGGACCATAGTGTGGCTCTTTGGCTGTGGTATCGAATCCCATACAGGTCGACATAGATTTATCGTATTTTTCACTTAATCAGATGTATCATTGGCGTCTTCATTTTCTTCTGAACATTCAGAATATACATTCGGAGAGTTATTTTTCCCAAATATTTGTTAAAGTGCCTTATAGGGAAAACCGTCGGTACATATTCTACACATTCAAGGGATCAGCTCTGAATCCTGGACACCATAACCATAATTTAATGCAATGTTATTATCTATACCCTACAAAAGTTAGTTTCATAAAGAAACCCATAATTACGATAACTGAGATTTTCGACATATTAGATAACAAAATTAAATAAACTGGTTTCACAAAACAAGAGTTAATGGTAGTTCTGGTAGTTCTATATATAGAATGAAAGAAAGTGAGCCTAACCATTTTTTATACTGATATTTATTTAGTTATGTTTTTTTTGTTCCATCATTTTTGCAAGGTTTACCTCTTTTGTGTACGTGATGTAATACAAACACACACATTCATACACACAGATACATATATACAAAAGTAACTATCGAAATTTAAGGTCGCCTCTTTTTTTCAGTATGCCTCGCCTACATATTCACTAGAAATACAGTTCAATAGAGTTTCACTGTTTATACACTTGAATATGTAATACGGGAACACAGATTCCATTTCAATTTCGGACAATTTGTTTGTACTGTGATCTCCAAAATGAGTGGCCTTATTTGTAGGATTTGCTCGAATAAGAATGCTTCTAAAGTTTTATATGAAATGCTAGTACTGATGAGTTCTGATCATCATGTGGAAATATGCACGAAAAGAATTATGATTTGGCATTGCACGACAAATTTGCTTATCACTAAACCATGGATATTCATAGTACACATAGTATAGGTCTTCAGAAACCATTGCATTGGACAAAGTGAGAAAACTACCCCACCCCCGCGCCATGCATTCAGATGACGTGGACAAAATTTTCTATCCTCATTATAGATATAAGAGCTAAAAATGTGAAACGGATGGGCGTCATTCAGAAAAATCTAACTTACACCATGAACAAGCAACATATTTCCTATGCACCCGATGCGAGTTAATGCAAATCTAGAGCAACATGTAGTGCACTTAGATAAAACGAACGATGGGACCCAGGAAAGGATTCAGACATTTCAGAAAATAGGGGTACCAGATCCTTGATATAAATTATGCGGGGCGAAGGGCCCCATACAAGCTTCAAAGTTTGACTATTCTTCCCTTAAACAGGCAGTTCCCTGTGTAAAACAAAACAAAAAAACAAAAACAAAAAAAGGGGGGGCGAGGGCGCATAGGCGCTCCCTCTAAATCCGCCACTAGGAGACCTGCACCAGAACTTTATTTAGGCAAACAAAACGCAACTTTGCACTTTCCATATAAAATCGAAACATCAGACTAAATATGCCTCACTTTGGAAATTTTATAAAAATTGTAAAATAGAATCCACCATTATTACTGATGATCTTCTGAAACCCGTAGTCTAAGTTGGTATTATGCTATGTCGCAGCCGTGATGCTGCATTTGGTTTTCTTATTGAGCCAAAAACAACATGCCCAAACCATAAATTACAAACGAAAGTCAAACATCCAGATGTGATCTTCCAGTACGATATAATTTTAACTCTGCTCAAACAATAGTATATTCTTAAATTGGGAGGCCTATCCAAATCCAATAACCAGAGGCCTTCAATTTGATCTGTTAATTAAAAGAAAATGTAGAAACTTTGACCCAGATGGTCACAGAGGCATCAGTCTATCAATACGACCTCCGACGTAAATAGCCTCCCATCTAAAGTCGAAACGTCACAATTTGGTCAAAAGCTATCGAGTCTTGCACATGCGAGTCTTGACATGACATCATGTGCAGTATTGCTAACATACAGTCTTATAAAAGAAAGCTGGCAAATAATGTTCTTGGTCAAATGCCGATATTGAAGTGAAATCGAAAGTATGGTTGAAGGTAAAGTTAGCCTAAACACATTGTCAGCCACAGCGATTTTACCTCAGTTATGTATAAGTCAATTCCATAATTTAAATCTTATACAGGTAGACTTAGAAGAAGGATCATGTAATATAAACAAAGTTTATGATTCTAAGGTACCTATATGTCAGCTGCATGGCAAACATATCTGGTTGCACTGATGGTATCAATTGCAACGGTCAGTTGCGTTCGCCGCACACTTTTGAATGTGGCTGCAGATACAAACAGCCTTCAACATGGTTAAACATGTTTCATACATAAACCGTAACTGCAAATCGGCCACAACTTAGTTCAATTGATGGAAAAGACACTCAACCTCCACAGCTGCAGAAAGAAATTGTGAACGAGCCAGTATGGTAATTTACATTATTCTAAAAATAGACCTAAGCGTGTACAGCTATCATAATTTTTAATTGTCAGCCTTAAGGCTGGGAGGGCAAGAGGGAGGCTGAATGGCGACATTTTACAAAAGGCCTGTAAAAAATCATTACTTCACCTACACAACATTTGGAATTTGAGACAATAACTGTGCTTGAGAGTATATTTATAAAGCATGATCATATCATGGAAATAACACCATGAAATAATAGGACATAAGTGAACTTAATTTCACTTTAATTAAATTGAGCGGTCACTAGTTACTTGTCGTCCGTCGTAATCAGTTATACAGTCGTAGATTTCTATAGAGTATATATATTCTGGTAATATGTAGGAAGACATGCAATGTCGTATGGCAAAGATCCGGAGTAAACACATGTCGTATCAAATTAAAAGTGCATATTTCCGTCCTGTCTTGGAAGCTGATATGCTTATACAGGTAGTATAAGCCTAAAAACTGCATCAATCAGTGCTACACATATATGGCTTCATTTTATGGTTGAAGCTGGGAATAGTCCGGTAACATCAGAAAATCTGAACAATATTTTGATACAGTGGGAGTAGATTATAAACCGCACATGCTTGCCTTGTCGATTTCTGATTGTGTATTTATTGCTTATGTTTTCTCATGTGTTTACTTTGCAACAGTTCATCTCCTGTGGAATATTTCGAGAATGTCCTCTTTTTATCTTGTCTTGAAATATAGGCCAGATGTTACCCTACTGGACCCTTTCTCAGCCGGTAAATGACTGTGTAACTGTCTCCAGACTGATGCAAACAGGGCCTCCAAATGCTAATGCCAGGTGGATAAAGAGGACAGATTCACGAGAATTTCTATACGCCCCAGCGCACTGTTGTTTTATCTGAAATAAATGTTTAGGTCCTTGTTAGCTTTCGGTTCTGATTGTGTTACGTCATAGATCCTTGTTACAAGTTGCCACCAGGACCAATGATTTAGTCTATTCCAAGTCTGTATCTTGTGTATGCCCCTAGGCATGCAAAAATATATTTGTATGTATAGTCTTCTCAATGCCCTGTATTTTCTGAAATACATAAATTCTACAATACAGTAAAACTGACATAATATAATATATGAAGTGAAATACTAAAATACATAATATTTAACAACATAGAAATGTGGAGAAATAACAACATGTAATACATAGTTACAACAAATCGGAACGTCAGCCAATAGGTATAATATATATTTTTATTCTATGTTCATAGATGAATTATCATTTTGTAGAGTGAAAGTGAAAAGTACTGACTCACTGTCGATCAGATGATCTAAACAATGGTGTAAGCTAGGTTGTGGGGGGGGGGGAGTACTTCCATGTAGGATTGTACTGGGTATGAAGGCCCTGTTTTCATTATTCCTAGGATTAGAAAAGCCCCCCCCCCCCGAAATGTACACACCTGCATTAGGATAGAGGTAACAATTAGAATGCACCGATGCATCTCTCCTTTCAACACATTACAGCATTAAGAAAGGGTACCTTTTTATATCTGGTGTAGGATTAAGGTATGGTATTGTATAAAAATGCCCGAGGCACACACCCACCCTGATGTTGAGTATGTGCCCCCCCCCCCCGCCCAAGCTAGGGTAAAAAAATGATATGAGGGTCAGCCAACAAACCATGTGTTGGTAAATATAAGCATACATAACATGAGAAAAGTCATTCAAAGGATATCTAGCATGAAAACATCTTCAGTGACTTCCGACGTATAGATTTCTAAGGACGAAAGTATTGGCGACTCATGTGACTGTCTTACTCTATTGTTGATTCCTGTATTTTGCAATGCAACCTATTATCGTTCATATCATTTATTCATCTGATGATCTGATTCTATTCATATTGTGTAAATTAATGCACGATACTTTCATTATTTGAAAATGCTGTGTCCTGTTTGGGTCACCAGGGCCGTAAACAGCCTTCTAAAACAGAGGAGGCAAAGGGTACAGGTGGGGGTGGGTTCCTCCCAAGATTGAAAACTTTTGAAAAATGGCTCATAAAATGGTGTGAAGGTATGAATACACCATTGCGGCCAATCAGGTGCAGGTTACCGCACTAAATAGTTCTTGGTTGTCGTGTGCTGACACCTTTGGGGGCCATTTACCTGTAATTAACCCACTGTTTCAGCTAGACTATTACATGAGCTTATCAGCCTGTTTGTGTTTTATGGTTTGACAGATATTTTTTCCATGATGAGTTTTATAAACAGAAGGCAAATCACATATTCATACGCAGTGACGTAATGCTGGCAAGCCGTGCTCGGAGCACGTGTTTCCTGGCTATGACAGGTAAACACTGGCATAACTTTTGATTCTATCTATAGACTCGCCTTTTTTATTTTGAATGTTTTCAATGAAAGGTGTCTGCACAACACCAACTGCATACTTTATTTTAAAAAGTGACGCAACAAAAGTTATACGCCTTTATGCTAATATGAGATTATACAGTAAATATAATGGTGGTTTCATCCCTAATTTAAGGGGTTTTTAAAGAAAAAAGAAGACTTTATACATATATAAATTTTCAAAATTTTACTCAAATGTGACTATTTTTGATCGTTTTATATGAATTGAATTTGCTCTTAGGGCAAAGATACAAGTAATCATTGAAAAAAAGTACGCTTTCTGTGATGTTCTTATCTTCTATCACTATGAGTGACTCAAAAATCTTAGGGCCTTTTGTTTTTGTTGTGTATAATAACTTAGGCTTAACAAGTCTTGTTGAGGCTAAACAATTTCTATGCTAACTCCTAACATCATCAGCCAAAATTCAGAGGAGGCAAGCGCCTCCTCTGCCTCAGCCTGGCTACGGCACTGGTCACGATACGTCTGTAAATAATATGAATGTTTAATCTAGCAGTTCGTGACTAACATGACCACATTTAGTCGTGGCTATGTCACGTAACATAACTTGTCGCGTAAAACGGTACATGTATTTGTAACATTTGAGGGTAAAAGGTTTCAGATCATTCACTTCCGCTTGATCACACATATCGCCTTTTGCGGCCTACGAACTGGCTGCACCATCCTGCCGTTAAGTCTACGCTCGCAAAATCAAGTTCCATCAATGTGGCGCCGCGCCCTGTAGCATGGGCGCTTCGCGCCAACACAAGACATCGGTGTGATCCAACGGCGTCTGCTGCATAACAAAAGACACCCATTTTTGTGTATATCGCCATTTCTTCATCCTCACCAGTTTACCGTAAACGCTCTGGTTTTCTTGTCATGTTCAGAAAATTTAACTTGGAAACAGCCATCCACTAACAAGTGCATCGAAAACTTCTAAAATGTCATACATCGTTCAGCCTTTAATCATGATTCCAGTCACACACTGCGGCAAACAGAGGGCTCCATGCCGATACTTGCACAAGTGGTTCACCAGCAGCCGTCTTTCACTGGCACGAGAAGGCAATCGACTTCAATAACCCGCGGTTTGGACTTTCTTGGGTCAGGCTTTGCATTCGTCTCGCTGTCAGTCTGTGCACGACGCCTAGAGTCCCTGTATATGTATCAAACTCCCTCCATAAAGGATGACTTAGAATGACTTAAACTATGGACTGGTACATATCTTTTCAGAATCTGATTCACTTTATTTGAATTGCAGTGTCACATATTCGAATTGATTTGAAAGATAATGCGGTGTCTTGGTAATATCAGAATGCTATTCCAACACAACTTTTTCATGTCAGTTCTGACCATAGGCAATGAATCTTGGAATGGCAAAATTTATCTAACACCATATATCTAACATTTAAAAACAATTCATCAAAGATGCCAGTCCATGTCAATTCTCTTTTGTAATAGCTTATTCTTAAATATGTAGGCCTATGTCAACAGCACAGGCCTGAAAACATTCAGGTTGTCTTCTTGGCTTTACTCATGAAGGAGAGTCATAAACCACTCTCAGCGGCATGTTTGAATGAGGCACACACACACACACACACACACACACACACACACACACACACATTTATGGGTAACCGTATTTGACATCCGGTGATAAAAAATTGCAGCCAATAAGTCCATATCAAATTTGTATTTAGTATTTAGCATTTTGAAAAGAGTTCAATCCGAATTTTATTTTAAATCATGAACAAATTCTAAATCTTATTTATTCCCAATAATATATAAGCTTGTGTGCTAAAGCATATCTCGTGTTTCAAGCTTTTTTGTAATCGTCGCCACACTGAAATTTTACCAAGAACTCTGAAATACCAACTTTGATATAACACTCCGAAAATACCGCTATTTTTTTTTAAATCAAGGATCCGCAGCTGATGGGAAAGTTGATGATATGTTATGGCAGACTCTTCTGCATTTCCCATTAAAATATGACCTTTAGTAACAACAGTATAACGAAGTGACATTTAATGCCCGTACAGTTGGGGATATTTCTGTGGGAAAAGGATAAGCTCGTCGATCAGCTTGTACATGTAAAAAGGTCCGCATCAGAAAGCAAATATTTTTTAAACGATGCCAACCCGTCAAACAGTTATCCTTTTAGTATCAACATTGTAAACTTCGATTCAGAGACCATATAAAAATTGCCAAAAAATCGGACAATTATATCAAATTAAGTAGCATGACAATAGTGGATTACAAAAGCAGGAAAACATCATTCTGCGATATAGCTACAAGTGTTGCTGGCAATGCAGTCTTCAAATACCTCCAAACTGAACATGTAATGTAAAGCTGTAGCATTACTTTAGACACAGTCTATTCTCTTTACAACATGTAGATCAGCTATTTCTTTGGTATATTTATTGGTTTAAGAACTGCCCTCTGTTCATCAATTTATTCCACTGCAAATCTTAAATGGACAAATGTGGTCTGTCCATATTGACAAAGCACGCTTTTGGCATTCTTTGCGATATAGATGAATATATGCTTTTGTAAGCCACGGCATAATGTAGTGTGTTTGCGCATATTGGAGCTTTAGAAAAATAGCCTCCTACTCATTTTTATTGCTTTAGAAAAAAACATTCTCTTACCTGTCCCTGGGAAAGACGGTTGTATGGAATGATTAATGTGCAATTGTGTCTTTCTTTAATTATGTTAAATCTAAGACAGCGTTCATGGTGTGTCATTAGGACTGTTCTAGAAAGACAACAATAAGTGTTAGAGTTCAATTTGGAATTAATGATAGAATTGCTCGAATAAC
This sequence comes from Hermodice carunculata, assembly GCA_964020975.1. Taxonomy (NCBI): domain Eukaryota; kingdom Metazoa; phylum Annelida; class Polychaeta; order Eunicida; family Amphinomidae; genus Hermodice; species Hermodice carunculata. The sequence continues at coordinate 87,780,771 of OZ026613.1, read as the reverse complement.
CCTCGTCTTTAAGAAAACAGGTCGGTTACAACTATATAAAGCATTTGCCAATTTTACTGCACGTTTGGTCTATTGTGCTTATCGTTGCTAAAAAGAATGGACATTACACGGTATTGCCAATAATGTGAAGTAATTGAAAAAAGTATTCCCTTACTCTCGCTGCCGTAGTTGCTACACGTACAAATGCATTTAAGCGAAGGCTATACTGCAACCAAATTTTAGTAGTGAATGTATTTTGATTTAGATAGCATCGCGTTTAAATGTGCAATTCGTTGTATTGTTGTCTATATACATCGTTATTACAAATGTAATTACGTGATGGTGACAGACAAAGTAAACAATTTAGCAAATAAACTGGGCTGTAAACCTGATAGCTTGTCTGCATTACAATTATAGGAGTATTAGGTGCCCTATCATATGGAATAAGGAGAGTCATGTTATAATCATTTATATTTAGATGGAAGAACGAGGATGCAACCTGAGGAATTTGTACATTGTAGATAATTATGAGTGTTTACACTCCCTCCCTTTGGGGAAGCCCTATTGCTTCTACACATGTAATTCCAGTGAATGGCCCGTACAAATTACCCCCCCCCACCAAGCCATCCTCGAGATTTTTTAATTAGTTTTCGTTTTTCTATTTTCATTTTGCTCTAACTTCGACCCTACGTACATCCTCTGACCTAGCCTTTACCACCTGGCAGCTCCATACCTAATTATTTTGACGACCTACTTTTTTGGTATCACCGTAACCTACCTTTCACCAGTCATCTTTCTATCAGAATTACACCTGCTGCTGAATGTTCGCATCTGATATTTAATTTGTCACATTGACTTAAATTTTCAAGGTGATGACTTTTCAGATTTTATATATATATACATATATATATATATATGTATATTTATTTATTTATTTATTTATTTATTTATTTATTTATTTATTTATTTATTTATTTATTTATTTATTTATTTATCCATCTATTTATTTATTTATTTATTTATTTATTCATTCATTCATTCATTCATTCATTCATTTATTTATTTATTTATTTATTTATTTATTTATTTATTTATTTATTTATTTTATCAACATTGGAAGGACATACATCTGGCTTACCAGTGAGCCTTGGAACAATACAACTTACTGTTGTCCTGATTATTCAATTTGTGACCGTGAACTTATTTCGTGGGTTATCATGGCCTGCTTATGGACAACACGGTTTGGCTTGCAATCCAACAAGTTTTCAATGAACTTGCATGATGTTTAGTTTGTTCCATAGCCGAGTTCAAGGCTAAAGGATGTATACAAACATATAATCTACAAACGTCAACAGTTAAGGTCATTTTGCCATCTTAAAATTTTCAACTGGATGTTACTCGGCCAATTTTCATTCGATTTTCATCATGTTGAACTGAAAATGTAGGAATTGTAGCAATATGCATTTTTACTAGATTACCTTTGACCTTTACCGGTCAAAGATCAAGGTCTATCCAATTTTATTCCTGTTGGGATACAATTTAACAATGCATTTTTGTAATTTACATGTTACCTCTAAAGGGCAAGGATCCAAAGTCATTTGTCACATGAAGATTTTCAACCAGCCGTAATTTGATCAATTTGCATCCTATCTTATTTGTGTTAAGGTCAAAATATAGGAATTGTAACAATGCACATTTTTTTGTGATTAACATTTCTATCTAGTCAATTCCCATACTATTTTAATCATGTTCAGCTCAGAATGTAATAATTATAACAATGTACATTTTTGTGCTAACATTTGACCTTCAAAGGTCAAAGGTCAAGGCTTTTCATCCGATTTTACCCATGTTAGGCAGTGTTGTAACAATGGCCTTTTTGTAAGATACTTTTGACCTCAGAAGATTAAAGGGTCAAGGTCATTAGTGTATTCAACAAAAAGTTCGGAACAGCAAGATGGAACCTCTGCGGAATGGACTTCTCAGCAATTGTTTGCGATCGGAGATATTTAGTTCATGTCTGATCTTGTGAAATTTGAACTCTCTCTCTCACCTTCTCTCCCTGTTTCCCTCTCTCTCTCTCTCTCTCTCTCTCTCTCTCTCTCTCTCTCTCTCTCTCTCTCTCTTCGAAGAAAGATTGGAGTCCTGCTTTATTATATTTTAGAATTAATCCTCCTGAGCCGATTTTTGACAATGTTGTAAATATTTAGTATATAATTTGGTATTGCGCAATAAATATCATTTCAGCATTATCTGTGGCAATCATATGCAGTGACTCTCATTTTTTGACAAACCATTACATTCTACCTCACACGTTGGCCCCAATGTGTTGTGTTTGCATCAGTAGTCCAAGTATCTACAGCTGTATTCACGGTAAACTGTAAAAGTGCTTTGGAATGATCGTAAGTGACACTTTTGAATGTCAAATCCGTCTTTTCCTTGATCAGTATTTCCAGGAACTTCCTTTGACCAGCTACTTTGTCTATGTGCTGTAGCCATATGTCTTGAAACTCTTGAAATACGGGCTTATGTTTGATAGTCTGATTATGTTTGTTTGACGCTTGACAGAATGCTTTGTCAGACAGAGCCAGATGCAGAGGATTTTTACTGTGTGGTTATTGACCATTTGCTTGTCCAGCTCCCTTCACGACCCATGCGGTTGTCTGCCGCTGTGTTAACAACCTATTCTGCTTTCACTTGAGATGACGCATGACTGGTTAATTGCAAATTTTAATAGATGGTGGCCATGATTTTAGTACCAAATCCTTGTGTACAAAGTACATTTGCCACTTTGTCGTATGATGGGAGTGACATCCAGTTCTTTAAGTATCTGCAGCAATGCGCTTCCAAGCTAGTCAAATCGAAGTATGCTATTGCGATGAGTTCAATGCTTACTGTCGCAATAACATGCATTAGAGAATTGTCTATATATTTTCCAGTGAGTTGTTCATTCCATGCTACGTAAAGTCGAATGTTGCACTTTGCCTTTCACCAAATGTGATTTAGAACAAAAAAAAAACGTCATGAGAATGTATAATGGGCGTAAATAATGGAAAACATAATTGTTGTCAACCCATTAAGTAGTTTCAACCCTCGACTTTAAGCACCAAAACCTGGACAAAAGTAAAGTCTAACACTCTGACCTCTGAGCAATCGGGACAGCCCAAAATGTCGACCGAGGACCCAATGTGAAGTTTATAACATGTGTTCTTCAATCTGAAGTCTTCAGCGAATGGTGTACTTTTGACCAGTATATTTATGCTTAAATGGTATCTGTGCCTGCACTGGGTTAAACAATATACTAACAGTAGATTTAACAAATAATTGGATATAGAGAAAGGAGATCGCCTTGAAATATTCCATAAAAGCGAATTACCGGATTTCCATCACGGCCCAGTCACTGTTCCATTGTTGTTGCCAAATAAATCTTTGACATATGAGTTTATATTGTGAGGTACTTGATATTATTCAAGTACAAGATCTATTAAAGAATGACCTGTCGACCGGAAGACGTTTTTGAGGTCAAAGAATGTGATCTAGCAAGTCTTCCTGTTACGACGTGCGTGCCTCACAACATTCTGTGGGAGCTGATTCTATTCGATATATTCTGTTGTGCTTCAATGAGTTAATGAAGGCTTTGTGGTGGTAAATATGTGGAAAGTCATAAGATCTCATGCAGCCCAAGATACAATATAGGATAGCTGGGACCATTTTACCCATAATAGAAGTTAGAGGTACAATAAAGTTTCCAGTATTTTTGCTGTTCATTTCGACTGTATATTATGGACACATTACTGCTTTGCCAGTCTTGGTTGGGGTGAGTGTGTCTGACAGGGGACAAGTGTACACCACTGTTTTAAAACTCCACTAATTCTAGTTAGTTTACTAGTAGAAAACTAGAAGTAGTTGTTTGCTTGTATTTTGTGTGATAATGATCATCATCATCATCATCATCATCATCATCATCATCATCATCATCATCATCATTCTCGGACTCAGACTCAGACTCGGACTCGGACTCGGACTCACATATTAATTTATTTGCGATAACACATTATTCAGGAAAGAGATATGGTAATACATCAGGATTACAAGTAAACACGGTACAGAATGATGCAATTGATACATTACCAAAGAGAAAGGTAAACATAAGGAAGGTCCAGCTAAGGATGTACCATACGCTATCGTTTTTGCTACCTTGGTTAAGGTAAAACTAAAAAAACAAAGGCTGGATGTTGGTCACCGACATAGTATATATCAGTTTAGAGAAATGTAAACGTGGCATATAGTAATAATTATGATGATCACTATTAAAATAAAGTTTTTATCTCTTGTCAGGAAAACCGAATGATGTGATTAAAATTATTTCAGGAAAGAAAGGCTATTTAGCTGTATGACCCGACGCCATCACTTATGGACTTTGTGAGTATCTTTCCTCCACATACATGCGTGTATCGTTCCTCCTTCCTCCACATACATGCGTGTATCATTCCTCCCTAGCAACACTATCCACATAAATAAGTATTCTTCACTCCTGTCTCTTCCCTGATAAATTCAAAATTCTTTGTTGTACTAAAATGCTGCCTCTTGCAATGAAGATACTGAAGTTTGGTGATCAATTTTCTGTATCCATTTACGAGTATCATCAGATATTCACTGAGAAATGTTGCATTCACATTTTCAAAAATATGTCAATGAATGACAAGCAAATAAAGTTCGACTTCTACCTCAATCCCAACCACACCAAATTCATATTCACAACTTTTTTTTTGTTTGAGATAAAAGTAAATGCATTGTACACAGTTTTAAGTAATTGAAATATATATGGCAGAACATATGTTCATAGTGCAAAGTAGTGATAAGAGAAGTTACAGATTCGCTCAGTGGTAATGACTGGATCATACGGCCATTACTAATCACATTGATTAGGGACAGGTTCATGTGGTCAACGTCAAATTTCTACCGGCCATGCGCACGTATTCGCCGGTAAAATGATGTCATCTGACCCTGCATTTGTCACAAACATTTCCACGCATGCCGATAGCTTTACAGTTTTCTTCGTATTTGCTCATGCAAAAATGGAAGAAAAAAAAAAGAAAAAGAAGAAAACAACAATCTATTTGCTTTACCGATTTTTTTTTCGTTTTGTTTTTGTTTTTGTTTTTTGTTTGTTTGTTTTTTTGTTTTGTTTTGTTTTGTTTTGTTTTTTTCTTCGTTTTTTTGTTGTTTTTTTTCTGACAAATACTTTTAAAGACACTCCAGATCCAAACGAAAACCAGAAAAGTTAAAAAAAGGAACCTTAGAGGAATGATTTAGACAAACGCGGGACCTGGTCGTGTGCCAGCTGGCCGAACTCATAGATCTAAAGATTGTACTGCTCACGGAGTTTTAGAGTTTCCATGCTATGTCACTCAAAACCATAGGGTTTTTTTTGGGGGGGGGGGGAGGGGCACAACTCGCGTTATGCCGGTGTATGTGGCTGATACACAAGAGTTTCCATTAACGCCACGGAGACATGCCTATCAAAATACTTCGCCGCATGAGTCTCAAGATGGCACGTGGCGTATTAATATACTGGCAACTGTAATTCGTGTACTTAACACAATGAAAATGATCTGATGTTAAATGACCTATTGCAGCTCGAAGGGTTAGAATAAATTTGTCAGTTACTTTGCATTACCGGACTTTAGTCCATAGAATACGAAACCAGCTACCTTTGTCATGCGGATTTTTCGCAGCTACAGCCTTGTGATCACACAGTTGATGAAACATGTACAGGTAGACATTTAACCTGCCTGCAGGCAATTTAGTGTTATATGGAAAATTTTATGAATGCACACCGCCGCTGCCGCTCACGTCTTGCTTTTTGCAACACTCTCGGCGAGGTCCACTTACCACGAAGAATACGAAGCCCATATAAAATAGTTTTACTACTCATTGTTTTGGGGGAGCTAAGCATGAATATGTTTTGCCTCGGGGTTTTTACACAGACCTTAAAGACTTTGACAACAATAATCATTCACCAGCATATCTAATATTACTGAATGAAGACTTTCATCTTTGTAAAACTATTTGCGTACACACGAAAATCGATAATATTTGAACCGGAGTAGACAAATGTCCATGTGGCAATCTTCCTCTGGGTTGACTGGGCGTGGTTTGTTCTTATTTTAATCAATTCACCCTCTTCAGTTCCTAAACAGAATGCCAATTTCCTATTATATTTTTCATATAACTGCTTATGTTAGATTGTGTGTGTTGACTGCCTCATGAATAAACAATTCTTTACGTATCTCTCATTGTCTGGTAATATGCAATTATATATATATATATATATATATATATATATATATATATATATATATATATATATATATATATATATATATATATGTGTGTGTGTGTGTGTGTGTGTGTGTGTGTGCATGTGTGTCTGTTCATAGAAAGACAGATAGACAGACAGACAGACTGACAGACAGAGGGACAGCCAGACAGACAGACAGACAGCCAGACAGACAGACAGACATATAGACAGGCAGACAGACAGACAGCTAGATAGATAGACAGCTAGATAGATAGATAGATAGATAGATAGATAGATAGATAGATAGATAGATAGATAGATAGATAGATAGATAGATAGATAGATAGATAGATAGATAGATAGATAGATAGATAGATAGATAGATAGATAGATAGATAGATAGATAGATAGATAGATAGATAGATAGATAGATAGATAGATAGATAGATAGATAGATAGATAGATAGATAGATAGATAGATAGATAGATAGATAAGACTCGGAAACTTGAGTTAGAGTGTGAAAAAAAAAACAGTTTGCATTTTATTGTATTTGAATCTCTTTGTCCAGAACCACTTCCTGGTAGTCATTACCCTATTCCGCAGTCCGAACTCTTTACTCTCCAGAAGCTAACCTGACGCTGTCAAACCAAAGAACATGTGGGAGTACTATTGTCCATATTGTACACGTTCTTCTGTAGAAGTTTAACATAAGCTGCATAAGCCCAAATACATTAAGGGGTCTTCAGCGGGTAACTACTCAGAACATGTTTCGGAGCCTGTACGCGTACATGTTTCTCTGAGTAATAATAATAATAATAATAATAATAATAATAATAATAATAATAATAATAATAATAATAATAATAATAACAATAATAATAATAATAATAATAATAATAATAATAATAATAATAATAATAATAATAATTGAACATCTTTATTCTGGATGGCCTGTTCAGCGTATGGCTGTTCTTCCACAGGGTCCAGTAGGCAAGATCTTAGCCCAATTATCCCAAACTTAATGTAGGAGGAAACCGGAGATCCCGGAAAAAACCTACGGTGCTCAGCAAAAGAATAGCAGTTCTTTGTGTAAGCTAGATATTCAGCAAAGTCATCCCACATAATAATGAATAAATATGAACGTGGCAAATGATGAATTGGCTGAATAAGTGAAGTTTTGCTTATGAATGCAGAGCTTTATTATAAATAAAGAATACCTGTCAAACCAAACTTAATTACATAACTTGTATAGTACAAGTTCAGATAAGAACATTTTGACTTACCCCTGAACCAGTATGTACCCTTTCTAGCTAAATAGCTTACCTTAGTTTAACCACCTGTCAGTGTATAACTGAAGTAGAAACGAACTGGGTCATTATATTCAGTCCCAGTGATTGTAAAATAGACAGTTCCATCTGTAAAAACGGAGGAAAATCCTGACAAGATTTCATAAATGATTTTTTATCAAATTTATTGGCAAGCCCTGTAGTTTTTAATCCGTCCTTTCCATACATTGCAGTGCATTTATTCCGATGATAAATTTACCTGTGAACAAAGACCACATATAATTTGCACGAACGGTGTTCTAAAAAAACAGGCAGAACTCCTCGTATAACTGAGATACAAATCGAGCAAGATGGACTACACTGTCAAATTCTGACGTATACAATTATTCCACTGGGCAAACAATTTTCGAAATACCATAGTTTTATTCAGATATACGTGACCTTGAATACTTTCCAGTGGCATGTATGGTGAAGTCGGTTGCCTGAAGAAACGCGTTTATGATTTGAAGAACCAAGACGAAAATGGTATATCGCAGCTACACCTTTAAGGAATCTTCCAGACCTACTATAATTGTAATCAGTTTGCAGAAAAAATCGCCTGTATGACACGCTGTGTTATAACAAAATAATGTGTACCAGTATGAATTATATATATATATATATATATATATATATATATATATATATATATCTACATACATACACACACATACATATATATGTGTGTGTGTGTGTGTGTGTGTGGAGAGAGAGAGAGAGAGAGAGAGAGAGAGATGGTGCGTCATTTTTCGTGGCTGTGCATGTATAAGTCGGGATATATAAATCTGTCAATATAATGCTATATTTCTTATTTCCAAGGCAGACGACAGACCATGCCGGTATTATATCCTTTACTTGCACTTCAACATGTACATGTATGCGTACTTTTTTGGCCGAAAGGCCAATATAGCATTGGCTATACGCACAGCCCCAGGGCATAATCATAACACGTCAGATCCTTGTTTCGCTACAGTGTTCCCTTTCGTGAATTAATTAAAATGGACGGGATAGCCATATCGCAGGCGATACCAATAACCCCAAACTACAGGTAAGAAATGAATGATATCAACACCAAATATATTGGCAGGCATAGCATTGAGAGAAAGATATGACCAAAAGAAATTTGGAAAAATACAGGCCAAACATGCTACGTGCATAAATTTTTAGATGTGGTGATCATACGCATTAAGGTATACTCTGCATTTAGTATAGGATGTTCGACTTTCTTGCTTTCAGATATACATATGCCAGGTTACCAGATTTATATGTAAGATAACATTTAGTATATTTTCTTTCTTTCTGAGAACTCAACACTATATATAAGGGTGTTATTTGCTTGCAGGTGATGTTTACTTTGTATGGGTATCTGTGTTCCTTTTCTCTTTTGTGCATGACTTCTTCTCTTGCTTGCTCAAGGGTATAGGTGCAAGATTTCAAAGGCTTTGCCAATGTATTCACTTGCCGCACGCCTAAGTGTAGATATCTACAGAATGCTCTGCTGCAAAATGGTGAAGTCGTGTGACGTAGTTAAAGGAAATTGGTATATTTACCAAATTGTCATGTTCGCGTTGCAGACACAGTTAAGGTTTTCAGCAGTCCAGAATCTGACGGTGTATATGATTTGAAATGTGTTATGCTGCAGCCCATTGACAATCTAATATAGCATACTAATGTGACGCAAATTTACTAAAAACGTCTTGACTCGTTGTCCCGTGTCACTCAGGTCAGCAAACGACTATCATATTAGATTCTTAGGCCACGATGCTGACCTTCCTTAGATATGTATGTATATATTATATATATAGCTTCAGAATGGATTACCACCGGCGTATTTACCATATAGAATACCCCTTCGTACATGAACCTGGATTTAATCTCAGATATGAACACATGACTCCCATATTCTGCTAACCTGAAGAACGTAAAGAGTCATTCAGCCCTTCCGATGTCAATTCGTGGTCTAATTTTCATGTACAAGCGCAAAATTTGAAATCTCAGGCAAGTTCCAACATCATTTTGAATAAAAGTATCATGCACGCATAGGCTACGTGATTTTACTGCAACACGCAAGTCCACCACACATACATGCGAATGAACTCTTGTACCGTCAATAGTTATATGTACAGACAACGCTTGATCAACTCTCCTGGTTGCTTATATGAAGCGGAGAATAAGACAAGTAAACTTTTTCTTTTGGAGTCTCCAAACTATGTTACAACAAAAATAACTACTTTGGTCGTTTGTTTATCTATCACACTCTGAATTTGCAACCGTTGATATTTCTGAATCTGAGCAAAACTTAACTTCGTGAAAAAACTTATTTGACTTGGCCTAAAGCTTTATCTTGGAATCAAAACTAACACATTTTTTCAAAAAATAGTAAATTGCCATTGCCATATTTCTAGTGTGAAAACAGCTCAGTCTTGCTCTTGATTTGACAACTATGAGATCTGTTCAAACAGACGCAAGAACTCTATGGATGTCTTGTCTTTATGAAGGGTAACCTGTGATCCCATATATGGTTATGCAATAAACACTGTGTTTACGACACCCAGAGAGGGACCAGCATAAGCCTACGCCGTCTTTTCCAATGGGGTTTCTTTTCCTGAAATAAAACAGGGTCAGATGAGGTTATCATACAAAGCATTAGGTCACAAAACTAGAATTTCGGCAACAGGTGGCAAGAGTGTTTCACCAGACAAGTTCGTGTCATGAACACCCGTGAAGAGTGTTTGACTGGAGGAAGCAGCTCCTTTGGCGTATATAAGCAACAAAAACACTGCTTTTAATGACAGCTATAGAATTAGTTATTTAATTATATGTATGTCATAATATGACATACATATTATGACATACATATATATATATTATGTACTTGTGGTCTGCTTATAAAGCTATAGTCGCGAAAACAGAGTTTTTATAAATCTACATAAAATTTCATATTCTTTCGTCCGACTACATGAACAAATCTCCATAGCCCCCCCCCGAAAAAAGAAGAAAACGGAGTCAAAAATAATTACCGAAAAAATTAATTGCGGCAAATTTCCCTCGGAAAAGACGAAGTATGGTTTGTGAGAAGAATATACTAGGTTAAGGTCTACCAAATTGAGACAATCTTAATTTGCACAAACATGCCAGTACGTAATAGCTTCCAAAGCGTATTTGAAAATAGGAAGTGAATGGAATAACTAATTTTTACCTAGTAAATTACGGAGTTTGGGTTATGTTATCATTACTGCCTTAGAAAAAATATGGGTACAGAAAGAGAGAGAAAGATAGAGAGAGAGACAGACAGACAGACAAACAGAGACAGAGAGAGTAAGAGATCACATACTTTACCTTAATATCGCTTCATCCCTGGATAATCACCACAAAAAATGTACCAAGCTGAATTATTATACAGATTTCAGCTTTATTTTCTTGAAGAAGATTTTTCATTCAAATGTCAGTATGCATGTATGTATTTATGAATGTGCATTCGTATGTACGCATGTATATGAATATATGTCTGTCTGTATGTATCATGTATGTTTGTATGAATGTACATATGTTAGCAGAGAGATCAGGAAAGCTGCCGACTCAGTCTACAACGTAGCACTAACAAGGTTAAAAATAGCAGCTGAACTCCACTGAGTGTACGCATTTCGTCAAGCAGATGTTGGTCCATGCAGAAATGTGCCTTGGCAAAAAAAATATAATGAATTGACAACACTCAACAACTAAAATGATCAAGTTTATGTGATAGATAACATTGGTGTTTAGTGGTTATGACATTGACATAATTACAGTTATAACTCAATTAACTATCAGCGTTCATACAATGGCATTGTGAGTAAGTACGTCATCGTTTGTGCGTTATGGAACCAGAGTGTCTACAATAGATGTTATTTTCTACATAGATTTTAATTTCGAGACATTTCACGTATCGTTCGTGCAGAATTATCAAGGCACATAGATTTAACACTTTGATTTTATACACGATGTTCATACTTCGTCAAGGTATATACGATTACTATGCCATCTTTCATAACCCATTGAATTTATTGTCGCATATTTCAAACTATTTACACACACAAGTTGAATCTGTTTGATTTTATTTGTGACATGTACACTGAGCAGTCGAGTTTGGCGTGCTGTTCATTATGAAGAGGATATTTATTTTTGGAGGAGGAGGGTTTACTATTGCAGCCTGTGCCTGCACAACTTAGTACTATGCTCCCGTGCCTAGCCACCTAGCGTAAATTACTTTTACTCTATGAGCAATGGTCGTATAGTAGCTCAAACCTACTATAATATATACTTCGGGAAGCCTGTATGATTACTGTGCCATCTTCCATAACCTATTCAAGTTAATTTAACACATTTAGAATTTAAAACGCGGATTTATTGTTTCCATTTTATCTGTGTTACACAAAATATTTGTTCAATCTGCACAATTACAATGCCATCGTCCATGACCTTTTCAATTTAGTATAAACTTCCCTAGTATTCTGATTTGAACTCTCTAACGTACACTTAATCAATCTTCTTGACCTTTAAGAACGTTTTATTTCATTTTATGGGGACAATAAGATTGCGTTCTGAGCAACAGAAACTTAATATTCCCAGAATCACGTATTCTCAATGCCCAACTGTTAAGGAATATCGCTTGATGGTAGTAGCAAATTCCAGCAGATGGCACTGGAGTTTGGCCAGACGCGAGTGTGAGGTTAACAGGTGTCGTATACGAAGACAGCTCTATATCAACTGTCAAAGCTACATTTACCATACTCTTTTCTGCCATTGGATTAATAATTTTTATAATTAGCGACTATTTCGTGCCGTGTAAAGCAAAATTGGGAGATTTTTTGACACTGTGCTTACAAAAGATAGCTCATATTCGATGCAACATAAATGCTCGAGATGTGGCTTGTGGCTTAGATTAACATGATTAATAAGGTATTTGTATGAGGCAAAAGTAGTTTTTCTCCATCAGTTGCTGTTTTTCTGTAAATAGGACAAGTTGAAACCGAATGATATGTGGAGTTTCACGATTGCATTTTGGCTAAACGGGTGTCAATGAAACTATTGATGCTCTGTTGTATTTGTGTCTTTTTGTCCAGAACCACTTCCTAGTAGTCATTACCCTATTCCGAAGTTCGAACTCTTTACTCTCCATAAGCTAGCCTGTCCCTGTCTTACCTATATACATATGGATATACCTTTGTCCATATTGGACAGGTTCATCTGTAAAATTTTGACATAGGCTGTATTAGCCCAAATAAATTAAAGGATCTGCAGCAGGTAACTACCCAGAACATGTTTCGAAGCCTATACCTGTACCTGTGATAGGATTCCATTTTCTTATGTCTGTCTTGAACACTTTTTTTCACATATATTATTGCGTTTTTAATTTAACATTACAATGAAGCTGCGAAGCTATCATGAAACCCGAATGCAGCGTATTGACCGCAAAGACATATAGGAAGTCCACAGGGAAACACCTGTCTAGCAAACACACAAAAGCTTCCTGTATCCGTGATGTCGACCTATAAATTTTATCGTAATTAATGACTGAACATTAAAATATTTTTGTAAATATTGGATTTAGAGGTCCTTGGAACTGTCTCTCTGCCATCTGGGTACATCAATTATAGTAAAGAAGATTATGAAATAAATTTGGTACGTTTTAGTCTTTACCACTGCCTTCAGTTGATGCCTTCTGGTCACTGATTTAAATGGAGATTTCCATTGATTTATAAATAAGGCAACACTACACTCCTCTTTACGTAGCTATTCTTCGTTAATTTACATGGGGATGTCCATTGGTGTATAAGCTAGGCACCTGTGCGCTCATATTTACTTAGCTCTTCAACCCTGATTTAAATGGAGATGTCCATTGATTTATAAATTAGGCAGCGATGTACGTCTCTTCACTTAGCTATTATACCCTGATTCATATGATATGGCCATTACTTCATGAATTAGGCAAAAATGCTTTCCTTCTCCTACCTAAAATGTTCGCAGAAGTACATGTAATCATTCACTTTCAAGAATTGTCAGTGTAACGTTCTGTTGGCTATAAGTGAGAGAGAGAGAGAGAGAGAGAGAGAGAGAGAGAGAGAGAGAGAGAGAGAGCGAGCGAGCGAGCGAGAGAGAGAGAGAGAGAGAGAGAGAGAGAGAGAGAGAGAGAGAGATCTTGTATTATAACTTTTAGGCGAGTATGAGGACCAGTTCATTATACTTTTTAAAGATAATGATGATAGTAAAACTGGCCGGATAAACGCTTATTTGGCCCAAGTTTGTTAAAGTTATTAAATCAATTCATAAATGTGTATCATATTTTTTATAGAATTTTCTGTCTATTTCATATCATTTTTATTAGAATATATTTACCCAGGGTGACCCGTTCAGTCTAGGACTGTTCTTCCACGGGGCCTTGCTACAAGTATCCAATGTAAAATACAAGTAAAACACTCTATCAGCAGTATAATACAAACATAAAACAATATTTAAAATCACTACTTCCTACTTCGAATACCATCAAGTAAAATAAAAAGCCCTGCATTGACTTTTAAGTTCACAAATATCATTACTTTGTTTTATTAAATGCAGAAGACTATTAAATTAAATATTGACCTTTCAGACCCACATTGACAAAATATGCAAAAAGATTTCACAAAAACTTGGACTTCTGAAGTACCTAAGAACAATTCTTCCAAGACAAGGTGTACAAGCTCCAAAAACGTGCGGCTCGAATACTCACTGGTGCCTCTTACTTAGATCATACCGAGCCCTTATTCCAACAACTGTAATGGAATACTTTATATGACAATATCAAATTCCACAAATGTATTTTAACATATAAGGCTTTACATGGGAAAACGCTCTCCTATATTCGTGATAGATTGGTCTTTACCAGTGACGTATCCACACGAAGTACCAGATCAACCAGCAAATCCCTCCTATATGTCCCTAAACCTAAAATTGATATATTTCGCAATAGTTTCTCCTACTCCGGCCCCTTCAATTGGAACAAACTTCCGGAATCTGTTCGTCTGGAACCATCACTGGAAAAGTTTAAAAGGAGCTACTGGAAAACCAAGCCTTGAATTTTATTTACATACTTCTTTTTTATATGTATATATTGTAAATATTTATTTCAGGGCCAAAATGTAAACTAGCGTCACGCTAATTTTGTAACCCTGGTGAAATAAAGTATATCTATCCATCTATCTATCATGGACATTATTTTTTTAACCAATATCTTGTTTCATAAATATTATTGTCTCTCTAAAAATCAATTTGGTCACATAGATAATTTAGAGCAAGTCCTTTGATACACTTTTACATCAATTTTCTGTGCGAAATATTCCCCTTTCTTTAATTGTTCCATTTCCATTTTTGTCGAAACAAATCTTTTCCCCTGATGTGTATATAATCATAATTACCAGCGATTATTCTAGCTGCAGTATTTTGTAATCTTTGTGTCATTCTCATTCCTATTTCAGTGCAAGAGCCCCATTTTTTTTTAATATGAAGGCTTGTTGGTAGGTATGCTCCTTATATTTTGCAGTATATCACAAAACAGAAACACACAACTATCTAACAAATATTACAGGTAATTAGATTCAGAAAGCAAACAAAGCACTCGAAAGAGGTAACACGTTCCCACCACCGCCCACCAAAGTGGTTATATTTTACCCCTCTTTGGAGCCGGTAGGCCTTATCCAAACAAATTTTAGTGTTTATTTTGTAACAAAGCACAGCAAAAACACACACACACATACACACACACAAACACACACATACACACACAAAAACAAACATACACAAAAAAAAAACAAAGCCGCATGGAGTCAACGTCTTAAGTATATAAGATTGTGTTGCGGCAAACTTGTTGTATGCCTACAAACGAGGACTACGTGTTAAACATTTCAAATTTAAATAACTCTAATTAACATAAGTTGAAATGCTCTTTCTTTTATTCACTTCAATAAAAGCACTATGGTCAGCGGTTATTGAAGAAATATTAATAAGACGAATTTTATCACTCCTGTTCTTTTTTCGGACAGATTTAAATTTAGAATGCAGAGAAATGTCTTAATATTGGCCGTAAGCCCTTGTACTTGAGCCTCTTAAGTACACGCACTCACTGTGCCACCTGAGGGTAGATTACAGGTATACTAATCTACTGCGTGTTTTTCTTATTATCGACAACTTGGGGCAGTATTTGACCGTTGTATTTTGTTAAATTTGTTTCCTTTGTTAAGTATCTATCTGGTCTCCTGCATACATGTACTTAGTACCTCACTGAAAAATCTAAATAAAATTATCCCCCGGCAAACTATGAATGGCAGTCGTCACATGCATATCAACCATCGGCAATAAACTTCTTGATTCTCCATAAATCCGTGTAATGGCTAATTGAGCTAAGTATTGGTCAGTGTACTCTCAAGTGTTCCCTTATTGCAAATCAATATGTGATGTTTATAATGGGGTTTAAGCAATGCAAAGTGCTCTTATTTAGGTTAATGTCCAACTGCAAATATCTTGATCACAACCTGGTACTATTTAATGTGCACGCAACTCCTATACTTCGGTCTGCGTGCCATCACAGACATACCGTTTTCCTAGAAATTCTTTATTTCTTTCTTCTTTCTTTCTTACTTTCTTTCTCTATTCTTTCTTTTTTTACCAGCAAATTTGTCCGCCGTTTTCTCATAGACTATTACAGATAGAAACTCCAAACTAGGAACAATTATACTTCTATAGATTACTATATGTCTTGCTTTTTTATAATGTGAGGTCATGATTTTCAAAATTAGTCAAATAAGGGCTAATTAGAGTTTTTAATCTTCAATACCTCATATACTATAGTAGATGTGGTTCCGAGTGTATAGGAGTTCGATCATGGGAAGGCAAAGGTCATCACAAATGTCAAGGTCAAAGGCCATTTTCGATGGTGGGGTCTTTGGATCTTTAAAACTTTCATCTAGCCAGAACTCGGTGAATTTTTATCCAATTTTAATCATGTTGGGCTCAAATTGTAGCTATTGTAACACTGCATGTTTTTTTTCAATTTACATGTCACATCGAAAGGTCAAAAGTCAAGGTCCTTTGGACCTTTGAAATTTTCATTCAGTCATAAGTCAGCTAATTTCCATCCATTTCTAATCATGTTTGACTCAAATGGTAGGTATTGAAACACTGCACATTTTTGTATGAGCATGTAACCTCTAAAGATTCAAGGTCAAGGTCATTTGGCCCTTCGAAAGTTTCATCTAGCCATAACTTGATCAGTTTTCATCTGATTTGGTTCATGTTGGGCTTAAATTGTAGGTATTGTAACACTGTTCATTTTTTTTGTGATATTCAAGTCACCTCTAAAGGACTTTGAAATGTTCATCCAGCCATAACCCTAATGGAATGTGAAGTACCAAAGAACAAAAGTTGTAGCATTTAATTTTTTACAACTTTTGAAGGCACACAGATTTGCTTTGCAGCAAATCTTCTTTTCTAGATATAAACGATCTTCCAGGAGATAGTAAGCAGCCACTTTTACACTTGCAGAGAAAAGACTCTTCTTCTCGAGAAAATGTATTTAGTTTAAACGAAACAACTTTTTTCTGTCTATCTATCTATCTATCTATCTATCTATCTATCTATCTATCTATCTATCTATCTATCTATCTATCTATCTATCTATCTATCTATCCATCCATCTATCTATCTATCTATCTATCTATCTATCTATCTATCTATCTATCTATCCGTCTGTCTGTCTGTTTGACTGTCTGTTTGACTGTCTTTCTGTCTGTCTAGCTGGCAGGTCAGACAAAAGGTTTGCTGTTAGTCCGTTCATAGATATATAGATATATCAATCTGCCGATTCGTCCCTCTGGTTTTATTTTGTTTCATTAGGATCCTTTTTGCGTAATTGAAGTAAGTATTTCTCTACAGTTAGTTCCTGCTTTCAACAGCTGTCATGATAGCAAAGAAGTAGCGACAGCAGTTCCTCTTCTTCCGTAAAGATTTACATGAAAGTCACAAACTTCTGTTTGATCTTTAATGAAAGCTTTCTTGGTTAATGACATGCCTGTTGCGGCAATTAAAAGGTGCTTAAAACAGTACACATGTAGTTTCAAATTTGAACAGCAAATTATGAAAGCATTAAGTTGTGGATCTGTTTTTCGTATGGACACATTTATCTCTTATACCTGTCAGTATGTGTAATTGAATTGTGCAGTGATATTTCGACTTTTAAGATGGCTAATAAAGGCAATTTGCCTTCAATCAGAAAAAATAAGTGAAACAGTGAAAAACACAGTTTTGTGTAAACATTTCAAGTCATTTTTTTTTGCAAGCGAAGTAGCACTTAATCTGATAAACCACTCCCACTGCACGCCTAAAAGCGGCTCCTTTGTTAAAAAGTTCCCGCTCAAATTGCCCAAAAACGCCGTACTGTAAATTGTCGTCTACTTTCACATCTTAAGTTTTTTTTTCAAAATTTATAGATTAGGTTAGCACGACAAAACTAGCATAGCGGTTCCTAATAGCCAATCGTGAATAATAAAATTTATTTTTCTTTATTATTTATTATAAATGAACAGTCGAGGAGATAGGTGCGTTATCGGGGATTTAAAAATGGTCACTTTGTGGAAGATGAATAATTAATCAACTGGATAACAGTAATATACTTTCATTTGATTTAATTTACTGCCCTATAAGAATTTTTTTGCATGATGTAATCCATTTACCTGCATTATGACACAAACGTCAAATAGAAACAACATGTACGCATGAACATTTTGCCAAATTTAATAGTACATTTTGACACATGATGTAAACTACAAAAATAAAGTACCAGTTGTTAGGTTGCAACAATGGAGTCTTCACACTCCTTTAAAATTGCAGTGTTTCAAAATCATGACTTATGTCCCAATTGTCAGTTTTAAATCTAAGTCAAAGTTACAAATATATATATATATATATATATATATATATATATATATATATATATATATATCGTGAGACAGTATCATGTTCACATGAGCACTGTGATTGTGTTAAAATTTCATACCGAAATCCTCTCTCATCTGTTTTGCCACTAAGGCTTCATCACCTGCTTTAGGCCAGTACCATAGAAGTTTACATTTTATTCTGTCTTATCTTTTACTTATAAAGCTATGTAAAAGTGCACCACCCCTTTTTAAATGTAACCATGTAGCAAAAGTGCATGAGCACATGCACAAAATAAAACGACAGAATATACTTATATGTATATAGATAGATGGGTGGATGGATGGATGGATGGATGGATGGATATCTTTCCTTGATTGACATGGAGAATTATGATTCTTTGCCTCCATAAAAAAATCAAAATTTGGGCATAGACGCGGTATGTTTTGTGGACTTTTCATATATTGATGCATGTTTTAAGTCAGGGATGTTTTAGATTTCTCCATGTCAGTATCACGCACTAAGAGGAGACATGTATATCGTCTTACAAAATTTGTATTTTTGATGTTTCTGTGCTTTTCAAGTTTGAAACTTGATATCCTCTGCTATGATTTCATATAACCCACGTTAGTTTTTCTTCATGGACATAGGTCCTACAGTTGCTCAAACCCATTTGAAGAACATGACAGGCACTCCAGATTTCTGTGACTCGCAATACCCTCGGTCATAACAATTGAATTGCCAAATAATGAAGATCATATTGCTTTTAATGATGATAATGATGACAATAACAACAACAACAACAATAATAATAATAATAATAATAATAATAATAATAATAATAATAATAATAATAATAATAATAATAATAATAATAATAATAATAACAAATAGCAATATGTTTCATTCTTTAATTAGATTCAAAAGGGAGCCAGAGCTTAATAATAATCCCTCTCATGGAGTATGTACAGATTACTAGACAGTATAATCCACAACTAATAATGATGAAAAGAAAAACGCCGCTTAGCACACATGCAAAAATATATAGAGTTATGAAATATTGCAGAGTTACCTAGCTAATACAGAGTGGGTCAAAATGGTAACACACATAAACTGAAAAGCACAACACATTTAGACCTTTTTGTTGGCAGTTTTTGCAAAAGTTTTATAATATTGCGAGCTATGTTGTCAACACTTTCTTCTATCAGGGCTGTCCAACTGGAGCATGGTAGCAAACTTTTGCTACAAAGCTCTTTAAAATTGCTACAGATTTTCTCAAAAATAAGTGGGGTTTTTTTGTAAAAAGTGACAAAAATGCTACAAGGAAAGAAAATTTTGCTACAGATATTTTTAGCTGGACAACACTGCTCCATGATCCGGAAATAAGCTGCAGTATCACCAAAAACGTTCTGGTCAGATTTGAAAAGGACGCATAGCCATACTTGGCACCAAAATAAGCAAACGAATTTCATATACATGTAATTTCCCCAGGTCCCCGTGATTAATGCAGTAACTAAATACGTTGTCTTTAGAACTCCATAATCTTGAAAATAGATCGCCAATCGGTCTTGAAATCTATATATTGAATGTCGTTTTTATATTGGGATAGGTTTTTATTTTGTACCACTGTCCATAAATCGTTTTTTACTCTTGCTTCCTTGAGTTGGTCTTTCAATATTCATAAAGGTAATTTGGCTTTTGAACCAGAGTTAGGGTCAAATGGTTGTCACTCATGCGTCCTGTGCTTTACCCGCAATTTCGCTGGTATTTCCATTAGCCTTTGAGCTCAAACTTGTGAATATTGCATCGGCTGCAACCAATATGTACGCAAGATTAATTAGACAAGGTAAAAGAGTCCAATTTGTAACCCAATTGCCGCAGGCAATGTAATGGTAAACAAATACACCAACAATTTTATACAAAGGCGGTGTAGTGTTTCCATTTAGGCCACCATTTGGATTCTGAGCTGCAAACTTAAAGTTCTATTGATAGATGCAAGAATATATGCTGAAATGTTAAATATTTTCTCATCCATAAACCATTTTTCTTGAACCCAGTTGTAAATATACGTACGTACACATCTTATCCAAACAAATTTGGCTTAAGTAGATGTACGTTAGCAAAACCAAAGGTAATGGAACTCGATGTTTGCATTGTGACTATTGAAGCATTCAAGGCAGAGAGAGTTTGGTATAAATGTAAGAGGGTTCACAAATTGAAACCAAAATCTTTATTTTTCTTCAATCACTCTCCAATAAAAGACATGTGAAAAGAATATTCAACCACGCTCCAGTGAATTTGACTGTGGAAAGAAATACATCGGCTGTGCCCGTGGATGTATAGTGGAATTGTTTGTCCATTGGTTATTTTACTATTATATTAATGGCAACGGCCCAATGCCCTGAGTTTGCGAGGTATTTGTACACTGTGGTCGTCCCTGATTACGTATGTATGAGCTCTTAACATCCAGGTAATATATCATACGCATATCCTGGTCAATCCATGCTGTATGCCACTTCAGGAAAAAAGGTTATATTTTTGCCATAGACACACACGGCGTAACAAATTTCGTAGAGCTAAATAATTGACCTGCGAACACTATTTACATGGCAATACAAGAACAGCCGGGATATTACTATTTCATCACTACGCCCACTGTTACGGACAACCCATACAACCGCAGACATATCCAGCTTATCTCCTCCATGGGAGGTTGTTAAATATGGATTAGTGTGGGTAGTCAAAATACTAAACTCTCAGAGATATATCAACGGATAATTACATGTAACTCTGTCACGATAGATATTGATCAATGGAGTGAGAGGGTCTTCGATAAGCCTTTGTGATTGGCCTCAAATACGTATTTTGAGCATGGAGGAAAGCACGGATGGTCATGCAAGTGATTTACAAGAGACTTTAAAAGCACATGCTGTCAGTACCAGTGATCGAACAGTTACCCAGGCAACTGAGGCTGAAACCAATGGTGACTGCGTCTCAAGAGACGATATTCACATTTCCGTATCCGAGGAAAATGCGGAAGTCGACGAAAAGCAGGTACTATTCATGTCTGACGAGTCTAAATTGGTGGATGAGGGTAGCATACAAGGAAAGACTGTTGGAAATACAGAGGCAATAAAGGAAGATTGTCTCCAGGAAGATTTGAGCCAAAACCTCAAACCGGACGATGACAGTGACAAAGTTCAAGGGCACGCACAACATGAACCTGAGTATGAGCCAGAGGAAGTTAAAGAACATACGCAACAGAAATCTGTTGATGCGGAAAAAGGTAACAAGATTGAAAAAAATTCTCCTGACGATGGAATTGAAAAATCGACAGAACATACAGAACGTAAACTTCAAGATGATATTCACAAAATTCAGAAAAATGAAAAAGATGAACTCGAAGATGATTCTGAAGATATTCAGGAAAATGAACAATATCAAATGGGAGAGGTCATGGAACAAATTGATGAAGAATCAGATGTGGACGGCATGATTGCAGCAGCGACATTTGAAGAGGACAAACTCCCACCTTTGACATCTAAGGCTCCTAAAATAGGAACAGCCCGATATTACACTATGAGATCTATGTACCGTGGCAAAGACCAGGAGAGAATGCGTGCCAAAAGTCTTGCCCCATTCAATGACCTGAAACCAGACGTCAAAGAAATAGCCGACATTAAGTTACCAGTCCTAGAACTGGAGACAAGTGTAGCCCCGACAAGTTCTAAATTTCCGTCCGGCCTTTCTACCAACTACATTGAGAATTATAAGACTCTGCTTAAGTTGCGCGGTTTTAAGTTTGAGGATGTATTTACACATAACCGCAACAAGGCAGAGCGTTCATTGCTTAGAGATGTTGGCAGACGTAGACAAGAAAAAATGTTGGAAATGTCTGAACATAAGCGAAAACGACAGTTAGGCGTGAAATCGGAACCTCAAAGCCAAGTGTCTGCTGACAATTGTGAGGCAGACGACATGCCATCAGTTGAAAGCACAGGTAGTGTCTTTGGTAGTGTAGACAGAATTGACAATACGGATCGCGAGGAGACCGATTTAGAACGGAAATTAAATGATATGATGAACGCTTACTCGGATATCCCAGGATACAGGAAAAAGAAAACAAAAACAGGACGGAAACTGGGAGACGTTGTTTCCTCACAAAGATTATCACAACTCCTTGAAAACCACCAACCTTTAAGAATGGAGAATTTTTATAATTATTATCCCTGAACAGAACTCCCATTTTGCTGTTTTTCGTAAATTCATCTGGGTTGACAGTTGCGTAATCGTGCTTCGAGCACCCATTTAATTTTTAAAAAACAGGAAATTTTGTCTTTCTTCTGGTGCTTTTCAGTTTCTATTTATCTCATCATTTGCCTGTACATTGTGCCCTGCTTCTTAATCTGTGATTAGGGTCAAATACCTTCAAACTGACCATTCTTCATTTGGCTTTGAGTGAATGTCAGCTCTAGTACAATGTAATTAACTAGTAGTGATACAGATCTATGTAATAGATGATGTTTAATGGAATAAATTATTTTCATACTCTTAAATATAAGCGCACTATCATGGATGTTTATATTTCCATATTAGGATAACCGAAATGACACAAAAGTTTTGATCCTTTATCAAAATGTTTATTATTTATTCGTCACTAATATATTTGATCAGCAAGGTGAGCTCATGACTTCCTTTTGAGTGCATGGTAACAATATTTAAATTTAAAAAAAAACAAACAAACACCGAATGACGTTAAGTTAAGGTTGATGTTACACAGCATTTGAAATTTAACACATATCGGATCATTTTGGAAACGAATCACGTGGCTCTATTTTCACTATTATTGTCATCATCGCCATTATTATTATTATTATTATTATTATTATTATTATTATTATTATTATTATTATTATTATTATTATTATTATTATTATTATTATTATTATTATTATTATTATTATTGCGACATTTAAAATTGTTATGTTAATTGTTATAAATCGATGGCAGTTTCCCGCTGTTATTAGTATAACTATAGTGATTTTCATCATTAATCTCATAATCAATCTAGGTATATATCAGGATTGGTAATCTTATTTGTTCGAGTGTCAAAATACATCAAAATTATTTTTCAAATGTTCATTATGTAAATATTATATATAAGATCATTGTACCTACTGGAAGAAGTATATACAACAGGTGAACGCTGTGTATTGTTGGACAGAGATAAAATGTTCACTGAATTGATTTCTACCACACGGCTCACTTGACCCGTCCACTCGACCGAATGCTGTACATTTTTCAATACACGCTGGCACTTGAATATCCGGGAGGTCTCACACGAGATCAAGTGCCCAGCTCTACTCTGTCTCCAATCTGCACGGCCCATATTATTGTATCGCTCACTTTTTATTGCTCTCCGTCGCAGTGCTAGGTGTCAGATACGGAATTTGTGTGGCACGTAACTATCTAACGGACGAGATTCTTGTCCACATAATAACGACCAGGGTAAAGGCTACAGAATAATATCATATGATCGATATCTGACTTTCAGAAAGAAAATAACAATACCGCAAAAAAATCATCCTTATCACTACCTGGTAGCTAAAGATTCCTATAGTAGCCTTCTTATAATAGTTCAATCGCATTTGACTTTGTACATACACAAAAGACTACATGTATTTTTTTTTCTTTTTTGTCTGGGCCACTGCCATCCCATATTAGCAGTACTAATTTTTCTAACCAGGTCGACACTTTTCACCAAAAACATGTCACGAACCAAAATAAAAAAACACCCCAGAAGAATTATCAGTAACATGAAATGGAAAAGCAACCAGAAATTTGCTGCCGTGATGTACTAGTAAAACAAAACAGCTTCAATAACATCGTTTGGCTTATTCGCTTTACTAACAGGCCAAATATTAGCAGGTACATGTAATAAGAAGATAGAGTTCTGCAATTGTTGGTTACTTCAGAAACATGACTTGGACCTGAGGGGGTTCATTACTCGGGACCTTCCCTCCAAAACATATTGGTTCTGCCTACAAGTGCCTCATTTTCACAGATCAAGACTTGGGTGCCTGTCTGTCCAATATATCATCAGCACAGGCGATATAGCTGCTTGTCATTGTCAATCAATCCCGTAGAATACAACTTAATCTGCTTATTATCAAACGTACAAATGATGTGAACACAAAGCATGTTAGCAGTTATTGTTACTTGTATTAGAAGGTCAAGGGCCACATCCATTTATCATATTCCGATTAACCTCGCCCCGCTCAAACACCTGCAACTATCATTGTGCTGTCAACAATTTAAAACTGTCCATATATTTTGTCTAATTACGCTATCAGATTCTAATTTTGCAAAAGTTCCGGGTATAAAAAGGGAACTGTGAGCGTCATTCATATACTATCCTCGCCATATGAATAGTCCTGGCGTTCGCCGTATGATCACTGTTTGGTACCTCGAAAGTTACTGTAACGGCAGGTTGAGGCGAAGACCAGTATTTGTCGTATTTAATGTGAGCCATCTTGCACAAGATCGAGTGTTCCTACACTAAATATACCTTGACGGTGAAGCGATGCTTATCTTTATTCAGACCGTAACAAAGACCTCTAAAGCTCAATGATCGAACCAATACAAAATGCTGCCATTGCCGAATTGTTGTAGATTGACTAACAGAATCCATTTCCGAAACAAAGAAAAGACCACACATGGAAAAGGCTATAAATATACAGTTTTAACTTAGAATTGTTAACCGCCATTCATAATGTATGTTACATGTAATGCGATAAGTAACTAAAAGAATCGCATATTATAAAATACTGAATAGATCTGTTTGACATTCGAACCAGTGTACTTGCAAATTCTGACACTGTTTTGAATTTTAACGACTATACTCGGACATTAAAAAAAATTCTTTTGGGTACGCTCTTCGTTTATCCCCTTTAAAACAACATCATACTTTAGCTACATGTTTAAAACACATCATATTGCATTATCATGTCAATTGTTTGGATTCTTGTTGATAGTCATTTTAGGCCTAGGGTTTTTTTTTTTTTTTTTTTTTTTTTTGATGGATTGATGTTGGTGTTAGTGTCACTTTGTGGACTTGTATGGATGGTGATCATTGTTGAGACGGTGGTTGCAACTAGTAATTTTTAAATGCTGAATTTTATTGATATTTTCGACAAATTTGGAGCCTATCCTTACAAATTCTCTATTGTGCTGCAGATTTTGGTCCCCTGTTTATGAATTGTACGGTCATATATGCACATGAATGACGCACCTGTTCAAGCCGATTAACTGCAACAGGGCTATACTTTTTAACAAAATTATTTGCAATCTTGCCATGTTAAAACTAGACATGACTTTTTTAGCCCCATGGACCTTTGGATGTACGTTTTGGACTCTTTTGGATGCAGACAAACTATAAATTTTTGTGATTGAGCTGAACATACCAAGGAACATTGCCTTTGGTCGGAACTGACTTCGATTTGTTTTATACGGACTACGGTTTGGATATGGTAATGACACTTTCTAATTTGAAGCCATAATAAATATGTCATTCCAATTTTTGTCTAAACGTTGTCGACCATTACGCATCTAATGAATGAAAGTGTAGAAAATTAAAATGTGATAATTTGGGCATTTAAAACTTTAATATCTTCAAAACTATCATGTAGATGCCATATCACAGTATTGACCATTTGTATGCAATGAATATGAAGTAACAAAGAGTCATTACACCAGAAAGACTCCTCTCCTGTGGGCGCCCTTCGTGGAGCTTTTCATTCATAGCAGTTTAAATTATGCTAAGTAGGGCACTGTAAATTTTATATCCAATTTATCACTTAACAGATTAACCACGCCACGCAGAAATGCTATTCCAATTTCCTAAAGGCTATAGACCATTTCACTTCTCATTAATATAGAATAAAATGTGTATGATTTATATTAAGCCATTCAGTAGGTTTTCAAATTTTGACTTTTTAATATCTTTTGAACTATGCGAAAATGTGGCTTCCCGCCTGCGTCTCTTAGCCTGTCTATAATGGCCTCTATCCTTCTCTTTCTAAAGAGGCAGGGGGGAGAGAGAGAGAGAGAGAGAGAGAGAGAGAGAGAGAGAGAGGGCATGAACCAACCAAACGTACGTAAGCGTGATAAGACTGACAAGTGTACATTAAAGAGCACATACCACCCTTACATCCTTGTTGCCAGCCCCTTCTGACAAAACAAAAAGGTAGCCTTAGGTTAGAGTGGAGTAGCCTAGCAGCTGTCAGGTCAGGGTTGTGAAGACAACGACACGGGAGAGACGGAGAGAGAGCTCTCAGAAAGAGAGTGTCATAGCATCAAAGAGATCTCCTCCCCTGCGAGTACTCATTTCAAGGCCCGTAAACACTCATTGGATGAAGACATCTGGATTCTAGATACAGACAATAGGTGGTTTCAGCATGGTGTTAGGAGAGCCCTAGAGATAAGAAAAATACACCCTGCATGAACAGAGACCAAGGCCGGTACGGACTTCCATCAGTCCACCATAGTCTCATATGTGAAAAACCTCCCCCAGGGGTGAGAGGTCACATGACCTTCAAAGCAGAAGAAAACTTCTTGTCAGTTTAAAGCTTCTCATCAAAGCTTAAAAAAACATCTGTGAGTAATGGTTTACATTCGCTTCTACTATGTGTACATTATAAGAACGATAGAATGCATGCTGCCATGGTTGTAATAGTGAGGAACAACCAAGAAAACAAAGTTATAATCGGCAGAAGGGGACACTTGTGTTCAAAGACGTCCAAGGCTGTTTTTAATTGCACGAATTAGGGCTATGGAGGCAACAGTAAATCTCCCATCATACATAATTTAGCTTACCACATTAAAGGCACATTTATACTTTGGCTATTGGCTTAAAACGCGTCACATGTGATACACCAGCAAGTGCATTTTACTTTATTCCCAAAGCGTGCGAGCTGTAGCTTAAAGGTTAAACGTCATTAAACACTTACGTAGAATGTAGGTCTAAAGTTATGATGTTATCGTATAATAAAGTATTTGGGGTCTGTTGATGCGGCCAACTCATATTTGTGTGGATCTTTCGATCACCCATGGTCACCCTTGGTGACGTCATGCCGTGAAGTCAATTCATCAGAACTAAAACTGCATTTGTTTTTTCATGATCTCCATCTGATGAACAGAGACAGTTAACTGAGCCAAATATCGTAAGTGTTTCGGTGTCTTTTGCTTTACTTTTCTTGCCATAAAATTAATAGATCACATTTGCACATCCACTTAATTATTGTTTCCTTATTCTCTGAAAATAATAACAGGATTAATGATTTTCGGATTCGATGGGCACGCTTTCCTACCCCCCCCCCCAAAAAAAAACAACAACAAAAACAAAAAACAACAAAAAACAAAAACATGCATGTAAGGCCAATATACAGATTATGACACGGGTTTTCCTTATTGGCAACAGAAATGATTAACTCGGAGACGTGGGATCAAACATAAGTCGGTCAGACATTTAGTGAGCAACTTTGAAAGCATATATACAAATATCAGGTCAAACGTACATGTTGTTGAACAACTCACGAACAAGTCTCCTTAATTGATATATAATACACCATAACACGCAGTGTCTGCGATGATAAGGGAAGTGTAATCAAAATGAGTAACCTTGCATCAATTTATTGATACCAAATTGGTTTACAAAAAAGTTAATATTTGCTATCCATTTTTTCTCGCACATCTGAAGGCGTTTGTCCATATGGCTGACTTCCCACCCTATTGATTGGTCCTACTATTTAAACTTTCAGCTACATGGGTGTGAATATCACGTTAACTCTATTAGTGTCACGTTTTGACTGAGTCAGAAGCTTTCCTCGACGTACTTTGGACACATTGCGCCCCAAAAGCGCGCCTAAGAAAGCTGTTGACCTAGACCATTCTTGCCTTCTTAGGGTAACTGTAAGCATGTTGGTACCTGAATGAAAGGTCATTTTTCAAAGAATATGAATCTAGTATCATCGTATTAATTCAAGGCATATCGACTTCTGTTGAAAGTACCAGCGGAAAAGTTAAAATGGAGGCGAGCGGCTCTGTTTAAACGTATTTTGTTATGAAGTTGTTTGCGTCCGGAGAATATTATACACAGGAATTACACACTTTTGCATAAAAAGGGTCTATTTGTGATGTGCATCGCGTTTTTCAGTTTGTGCGCAATTTAACCGAAACTTACACATTCTCCTCTTTATCGACATCCACTGTCGTGATTGAGTTTATTTAACATACCGGGGTGTTCATGAATTTGGACGGGGCGGGCTAGGCATCCAAAATGTGAATCCTTTTTGTTTTGGGGACTACAGGTTTAGAGTCTGTTTGGAGCCGTACAGGGTATACAATGTGCACATTTACGTCATGTGAACATGAAATGTAAACTATAATGCGAATGCAACTCGTGGCTGGCTAATGTGAACGTCCACTTTGCGTCAAATTATAATCTAATCCTGAAAAAAATATACTCAAACTATCTTTATGTGCAAAACATTTAGAATGAAGCAAACTATAAACGCTTGTTTTGTAGCTGACAATTGATAATATAAACATGTAGCTCCAATTTTAATATAGCTATGTATCTATCAATTATATATATAGTCATGAAAAAGAACATCGAGTTTTGTATCTTCCCTCCTAAAGTTAGTCAGGAACACAAATAGTAAACCATTAGTTACAACTTACTTTACGTATTACTTGTGTACTATGGAACAGACTTTTTAAGTGTATATTGAACATCTTATCCCAATCGATATCATGATGAACCCGAGCAAAGCATGCGTGTAAAATGGAAGAGAGAGACAGAGACAGAGACAGAGAGACAGAGAGAGCTCCGTAACTCTTTTGAAGTGTCATGTGATATGCACCTGGTATCAACGGTGGTGTGTCATGTGATATATATGTAAGCCTGGTATTGATAGTGTTATGCTATGTGATATTAGCCTGGTACTGATAGTACAGTGTCATATCATGTACGCCTCGTGTTGATAGGGTTGTGCCATGTGGCAGGAGACT
Source organism: Hermodice carunculata (assembly GCA_964020975.1). Lineage (NCBI taxonomy): Eukaryota > Metazoa > Annelida > Polychaeta > Eunicida > Amphinomidae > Hermodice > Hermodice carunculata. The sequence goes on along the minus strand of OZ026613.1, from coordinate 87,751,154 downwards.
GGTATTGATAGTGTTATGTCATATAGGTGGAGTGTCATGTGATATGAGACTGGTATTGATATTGTTATGCAATGCGCTGTAATACTGGTATTGACAAGTTCGTATCCTGTGACATTAGTCTGGCATTGGTGGGGTCGTGACATGGTACTTGGCATTGATCGTGGTACGTCGTGTGATTTAAGCCTGGTATTGATAGTGTTGTGTCACATGATATGAGCCTGATATTGATGGTTGTGTGTCACGTGACAGAAGCCTCGTACGGATAGTGCAGAACTACGTGATACAAGCCTCATATTGAAGTTCCCCCTCACCAAGTACTGTATTTTTAATGAAAAGTGAAGGAGTTGAATTGTTATAGCACTTTGTGAAGAAAATTTGCCTTTGCGATGACGCAATATGCACATTATTCACAGGTTTATCGGTCGAAGTCGCGTCTCCTTTGGTGGCAGCACTTATCAAACATCGCTACTTTCCGTCATAGTTTGACAAACCGGGGTCTGTGACGTCATGGAAGTGGGCTACCTCACCAACTCCGACTGTAAACACTGACTCGCAGCAATGAATGTCAGTGTGTTCATGACTTACTGGATTAAAATGGCGATGCAACCAAGAAACTGTTCCCGCTTGTCCAGTCTGAACTCCTCCACAATGGTGAACCGATGTTGGAAGGGGCCACGGGTTACAACAATGTCGGTTAATACCGGTGCAACTGGGACTGATCGAGACTCGAGTCTGTGCCCACAGGCCACACTGATCATGCCAAGGAAGATGACCAAAGCTGGCGCTTGGGAAGTTTAGACTGGTAAGGGATGCTTTTCAAAGGTCACTGTGCGAAAATTACTATATAAGTGAATGGTTGAAGTTTAGGTCTCCGAGTACTGCCAGATTATAGCCTATAATAAGAAGGTAGGCCATTTATTATATCGGTGATTTGCTGCCTAGTGTCCAATTGTCCATGAAGGGATAATTCCTCCAAGAATTGTCTTAGTTCATTGACGTCTACCCTCTTTTTTCCGTACATTGCTTTACTTTCTGCAATTTTTTATGCTAAAGCGATCCTTATAGGGATACGCCCTTGTTTCCGATCGCTTTTTTTTTTTGTTTTTTGTTTGTTTTGTTTTTGTTTTATATATATATATATATATATATATATATATATATATATATATATATATATATATATATATATATATATATATTAGCAAAAAAAAAAAGATATTGAAGCCAAGATGCAAGAAGGCAGGCCATCTTGTGCGGTTGCCAATACTGGCAGTATATGCTGCACGCTAAGAGAGACAAAACAGTAGGTACTCCCGCTGTGTGGCTCATGTGTATTCAGGCTGTGGTCAAGTGCTTGTATATTCCCCTTTTGAAGTTTGCAGCATGCTACAGTAGTCAGTATTAATCCGTTTAGGCATGCATCGACTCACAGATGCTTTTCAATGCGAATCATTACCTTCACGTACCCCAAGCCTTGTTATAAATCACTAAATATAATAAAGCAAAAAGCCTGCTGCTTGCAGGCCTGCCGTAAACTTCAACCAGTCACTTATATGGGAATTTTCGCACAATCACTTTTGAAAAGTATCCCTTACCAACACCAGTCTAAACTTCCCAAGCGCCAGTTTTGATGAATTTCCCTGGCATCTAGGGTAAGGCGTGATCAGTGCTGGGCACAGACTCAACACCAGTTACACCGGCAAACTTGACCGGCTTTGTCAAAGCCCGTGACTCCTTCCAGTAAGGCTCAATATCTTTCTCCCATCCTGTCCTTACATCTTCCCCGTCATACTCAGTGAGGTCCTCTTCGGAACAGGAACAGCTAAAACCGACATCCAACTTATTCTCTGCGTTGCTACTGTCCATGCTTTCTCTGTCGCTATCCGCCATGATAAATTGATATCACATTGACTCCCTTCCGTGACGTTACGACCCAGAGCCCCCTTGAATGCCAAAAAGTCGCGAACTTGTCAACTTCGGACCCTGTCATAGGCAACAAAATCCTTTTGCAAATAAAGATATTTTCCTCTGCGAGTATGGCAAATTTTCTTCAAAAAAGTGTTAGGCCTATAGCACTCCAAGTCCTTCACTTTGCACAAAAATAAATCTTTTGGCACCTTTAATTGTTGTGTGTCATGTGACCAAAGCCCGGTACATATAGTGTAGGCCTACGATATACAACAATAAAACTACACGAGTGTGGGTGCCTGGCCGTAAATCCTGCATGGCAATTGCTAGCGTCCCCGTGGAGCGGAAGGATACACGGGATCCAGCCCGCCGCAGGCGGGCTATCGAGTGTATCCTTCCGCTCCACGGCTACGCGAGTGCCATGCAGAATTTACGGCCAGGCACTCACACTCGTGTAGTTTTATTATTGTATTGTTGTTTTATTTTTATCCCTTGCATGTGTAGTCCAGAGTATTCTCCACCATATCTCATAAGAAAATTTACAGTGTTGTGTCGAAACAGCAAGCGACGACAAATACCGCAGCAGACGATAAATCAATATATTAGGTGCGTGCGCTTGAAAAAGTGGTCACTGCGAAAGTAGGGCATGCACACGACCGTTCTACACGGGCTTGTGGATCGGAAATAAATTTTACACTGCAGAAAGGCCCGCCCGTGGTTACTCTGGACTACACATACATGGGATAAAAGCCTGATATCGACGGTTGTGTGTCCTCTGACAGAAGCCTGGTAAAGATAGTGTAGTGCGACATGATATTTTCGCCTGATATTGATGAGGGTGTGGTCATGTGACAGACACTTGGTATGGATAGTACAGTGCAACGTGATATAAGCCTGATATTGATGGTTGTGTGTCACGTGATTAAAGCCTGATATGGATTGTGTTGAGCCACGGGATGTAAGACTGGTATTGATAGTAATGGGTCTTTAAATATAAGCCTGGTGTTGGGGGTCATATGATATAAGCATGGTATTGATAGTGATGTGTCATGTTGTTTTGTATCAACTTTTGGCTCATTTTCACTTATATATGACATGCAATAATTATATGCTACATCCTTTATTACACTAAAATCATTCTGTTTGCGAAAAACAGGGAATCAGTGCAGGGTACCGGGATCTTTTTTCTACGACCCAACTCTACATTCAGTATACGATTAGAAAATATGAGATAAGATAGATGAAGCAGAAATGGTTACATGAAAACAAAATTACATACCATTTTGATTACGACAGACATTTCAATTCTCTAGGAAAACAAAAACAAACTTTGTCAATGTTTCCGACTTGTTTGTCCCACATTTAGGGAAAGCATCTTTAAAACATTGTGTCAACTGGACTATAAATAATTAATGAGTATCATATCCAAACTAAAATAACATGTCCTTAACCAGACTTACCACCATTTACAATCCTAAGTCTTGAGTATTTCATTTCAACATATTTTACTCAATGACATAAAAAAAAAACAATAGTGCAGTTTGCAGGGTGCTGCAATTAGGAGAAAGGGCAGAGCCCCATGTTGATCCCTTTAGCCGAATGTGAATGGGTAGTAGAGGACAATAGGAGATATGTATATTAAATTCCCGCCACAACTACATACCTGATTGCCTAGTCTCGTTTGGCGGGATATGGCGAGATACGGGTCGGTTCCTGTTGGGACCAGCGGGATATTACTAATATTTTGGAAATAAACAATATTTATTAAAGGCAGATGGAATTTTTTCTTTGTATATGGCTAGGGAAGTACTAGGTGAATACCAGTTTGGCATTTGTGAACTTAAATTTCTCAAAAAAAAAACCGCTAATTTTGTGACAAATGAACATATGACCTGTCTGTGACAGTGATGTGACCCCCCCCCCCCCCCGATCGGCTCGCGTCAAACCCGTGCTTTGTGGCGGGGAATTAATATGCATACGGCGTATACTTCGAGATTATCCTATGGCTAAATCAGCCTCCTAGTTACAGTTCCCCCCCCCCCCCCAGCCTGTATACTCCCAAGACCCGAAAGGTCGATGGAGGATACAGCTCGAGGGGGAAATGTACAGGGTAGGAGACTGATATAGCCATGGGATGATCTTTGTATCCAAAATATATCAACCATAATTAGGCAAATACAGCTTTTACTTGGATTATGTAAGATGCTACGTGCATGCTAAGTTCATAATTTTGTGTGAAAAAGCCCACATCCCCTTCAGGAAGAAATGGCCTTTTCGCCTCGCCTGTCAGGTCATGCATCTTGTGCAGCATGCACCCATGCAATGTGAGTGGCATCATGGGGCATAACGTCATTACAGTCGCTGTTTCCGGATATATGGAATCGTGAGGGAAACAGTGACTTTCAGTGCTATTTTAATGGGGATATTGTATTTCCCTTGGGAAGATAATGGCTGTTGCTAGTGTAACATTATCCATGTGTTTTAATTGGTCAGTTTCAGTATCCTCTCTAATTTTGGTTTCGATATGTCCCTTGAAAGACACTGTATGCTACAGGACTAAAATGCAGTATAAGGACAGTTTTACTACTACATTTAGGATACAAGACTGGTATTTGAGCATCAGGTAACTTGCTTTTGGCAATCAGTCATTTGACAACTGGACAGGTTTGCCACATCTCTTAATACAAATAAAGACTCAAGGGAAGATGCCAGTATTCACGTGAACTGTCTGCATTTGGTGTTCTTTCACTATTACTCGATATTTATCTGAAATATAGTACTTGCACCTTTTCAATATATTGACATTATTCATTAAAATTAATTCCCTTAAAGTCCAAACCACGTGAGAACATTGACCCAGTTAGAATGATATTTATCCCAGAAAAGTCAATAGTACATTTTTCTTATTGGTGGCATTTTTCCGTATTTAGTCCGAAGGAGACTGCGTAGTCTGCCCAAGGGAGAGAGACCGTCTCTAGGTTTTATGATGAATACTTCTAAGTACACGCTCTCTAGTCTTATTTTGGATTCATTGTTTTAGTCTGTACAGGAGGTGAACAACATAATCAGAATTTCGGGACATGCTTTGAGAAGACAGTGATTTATTGCGAGCGTTAGCGAGCTCTTACCATAAACAAATGTGAATATAGGATATAACGTGACAGTAAATTATGCAATCAGAAGAGTACTCAGTATCTAGCCAACAAAGTTGATTGTCTTCGTCAACCCTACTGCGCATGCGCACTCAAAGGCGCAACCATTGCCTTTTATGCATCCCCGGAAATTTTCGCAGTTTTATTTACACCAAAGTCTCAAACTTACCGGGCTTTATGGAAACTATATCAATATTTCATAACTGTTAAAAAAAAAACGTTGCCAATGGAGTGTAATAAGTGATAATGATTCCCCAACTTGTATCGTTAACACCATGATGGAACGTAGACCTGGCAAACACGCTTCTCTGGTTGGAAATGGGTTTCCGCGGGAAAGAAAAACTTGACAGGTGTGAGGGTAACCTAAATAAATATCCCAAAGTATGTAGTATTTGTTGCGCGTGTTGCGTTTCACCTTACTAATATCTGCACACTGTGCAGGCACCGGGTCGCTTCTCTGGGCCTTCCAGATCGCAACTTCCAGTCACACTTATCCCCCAGGAGCCTCAAACCGCTATGTTGCCAAAGCCTGCTCAGATTCGGTGTTGTTGCCTGAGAATCCCACAGTCACTCTCCTTTTACACTAGGCCTCTGCCACAGGATACGGCACTAGTTCAATGGCGATATAAAGATCTTGGGAACAATACTAAATTTGTGGAACTGTGTTTAGGAAAAAGAAATCCCATAAGGCAGATAATTTCGTTCAGCTCTTCAAGGTACTAAGACCTCGCTCCTCTAGACTAATTTAGTAAATGGCCGTTAGAGGGACCTAACGACCAGGTACTACTGCCTGATCCACCAACGTTATTATTGATACTTTGTAATGCTGACGCTCGCAACTTAGGCTATGCCTACTACATATTATAAATGTCTTGTCATTTGCTTATATACAAGTGCCCCCGGCCGAGACCAGGTAACGTCAAAAGAGGTAATGTGTAAAAGGGAAGTGAACATCAACTTTAAACATGTTTCAACAAATGTCCAAATTACCGAAGGCCTAAAAAATATATGTGTGGTTCAGACAACCTGACAGACTCTGCTAAAAAGGCCTAACCCTAAAATATATGAAAAAAAGCACTTTCAAACCACCCTTCCCGAATAAATATTGATCGACCCAAGATGAAAGATTTCATCGAGAAAGTGGCCATCGTGTGCCGTTATTTTACAGTAAAGTCAGCTCAAACACAGCATTTTATTTCAACTCGTCTGGAATGTTAACTTGGGCCGGGAAAACAGCACAGATGCATAGCCACGGATGTTCGGTGAAACAGCATAGCCCTGGTTGTTCACCTGTGATGGTTATCGTAATATTTTCTAATGTTCCATGTGTCCATTCTCTTAGTTACCAAGACAAACGGTCGTTAAAAGTACTTTTAAAACATGACTTACTATCTTAACTTTAATTTACCTGTGTGAGTGTGAAGCAGTTATGAGCTTAAAATCCAGATGCGACACGATACCTTGAGCAAGCATGTGATGAGCGCCATTTTGACCATTATGCAATGCATTGATTGTGGGACAGTCACACAAAAATTCATTTGATTTTAATATCATAGTGAATCATGGCCACAACACATATCATATCATTATTGATGTTCTGAAACATATGCAAAATATATACCTTTGGTTTCATAGATTATAACCACATCCACCACCACCACCCCATCCCCCAAGATCGTCCCAATACTGATTTACAATACACTCTACCATTTTCAAAATGACAATTAAGTTGATTGGATATTTTGAAGAGGTAGTATTCAAAATACATATGTGATTAGTGTTCAGCGAAGATTAATTTGTTGAATGAAAGTAATGTACAATTTATAATGGGGTTTTCCAGAGTGAGCATTACCTGAAAATGTAAATGCAACACCATACAGTTACCATTTGTAGGCCCCAGAATAGGGATTTGGTATCAGACACTGAAGGCTATGAATTAAGTTGTGGCACAGTGCACACGAGGCAAGACGTTCCGCTTTGTCAAAGATAAAGCTTAGTGGAGAAGGGTGCCCCGGTAGTGGATACAGGTCCGAAAGTACCTGTTCAAGTTGGGATTATCTTGTATTCCGTACGCAGACTGGTAGTAATGGTTAGTCTCTGGAAATAATTGATGCATTAAACCGCAGGTGCGCTTTGCCACCAGACACCTAAGTTTTTCTTAGTGCTGGAATGATGAACTGGGAGAGAATATCAAGCTGTGGCATTCACAATATGTTGTAGTATCAAGGTTTTTGCCATTAAACTGGGAATCATTGTTATCCTGTTATAGGTAGCCACTAGTCTTAAATCACATTTTTACTTTTATCAAGATTATCCTTCTTATCATATTTGTTGCATCAATCTTTAAATATATCTACCATTTGTTTCATAAGACACATACTATCACCACAGACAGTATGGCGATGTGTGTCATGTAGCATGCAAATTTTAAATATTCCTGCCAAGTATGCACGGCTGTGTCAGCTCTTTGTCTCTGAAGAACTCATTAAGACAGAGAAATACTGTGGGCTCAATAAACAATCTCGCATTGTAACAATTAAGATAATATTATTCAATTGAAAAAATTCAATGCACAAAGGTAAAAAAAAAGTTCAAGTGTGTTGAATTTCAATTTTTTTTAAAATGCGAATCAAGAAGAAGGAAATATCCAAAATTGTTTATAGCTAGGATCCCATAAACCAAACTGCAGTAGTTTTGATGGCTCACGTGGATCGACTGCCTGGCGCAGCTGATACCTACAGGCACCCGATCAAATTAGACATTGATGGTACTCTACAAAAACAAGATGGCTGTGCCCAAATCAACAAATCACGTGTGTGTGAGGACCAGGGCGCAGAGATAGACGTTTAAGAGCAGAAAATGACGACGTTTCAGCAATTCTCTAAGTTGTAATAAGGACACAGAAGGCAGCGAATCTACTGAATGTACTGACTGTCACCTTAGCATTCATGCACAATGTCAAGGCTTTGTGAAGGCATAAAGGGAGAAACTTTACTCAAAGATGTGACCGACATGATACTGGATTATTCACGTAAAACATGTCAATTACGACAAGCAGAACGCCGAGTTAGAATTCTCATAAAAGTTTGACGGTATATCTTCTTAGAAAATTTGCCCGGTAAAAAATGAGTTATCCTTGAAAAAGGCAAAACAAACTCAGGATATCACAAATCACGATGTAACTGACGTCGATAATGAGAAACAAAAGGCCGGTTACCACGTATAGTTTGTAGCCGAAGATAGAATAAAATCATGATTCGGTGATTCTTTGGTGACAATAGTTGACAATAACAATATAGACGTAAGGTCTGACGGTTGGGAGAGATATGGTACCCTTAGTATGTGGCGAGCCAGGTATTAAATTTCTTGCAACAAATTTGCGTAGGGGTTAAATGGATGCAGTAAACACCAAATTATATCAATAGAAACTAAGAGGGCAACAGACACCAGCATAAGTGGTTACAACAACCGCCGATGATCCAGGCAGTGACTGTCAGGGTTTTGACAGAAGCTTGCGTATGAACAATAATGGTTACCATGATACTTCAGACAGACCATTTAAGAACGACAGTAATTGACGCAATTTGGGCAGCCTCAACGGACAACAAACAATGCAAGGCATTATGATACCTTTGGTATGCAGATTAACGGCGCAGCGAACTTGAAAGGTCCCAGGATGCCAAAGAGCAAGGTCTCAAATGTGCCGATGAACAAGGGGCTGATGGTCTATCTCACCAACAGCTGGGGCCACCAGCGCATGGGGACTTGTATTTGGTACATGATACACCATTTGCGATTGGCAACTACTGATGAATCAGACGACCTAGGTTTGTTTATCCCACAAATGGTTCCACTTGCGCTTGTTGGGTACTTGATGAATTGTATTGGTGGCTCCATCTATTGTTATAATATGCTATTACGACAATATAAATTGGAGCTTTGACAATAAGTTGGAATGGTGACAGTTGGTAGTCTCCATTCCTACTTAAATACATGTATGTCTGTCTGTGAGTACTCAATTGGGAATGTGTTTCTGGAACGTTCAAGGGACAGTTAACCGTGAGTTTGGTAGATGAATTAAACTTTACTGGAATTATGGTTTTAATATAATAATGGTAAAGGGGCACAAGATTGCCAGTTGCAGGTTCAAAAGGAAAGGTGCTTTGAGAATTTCAGGTGTAATTACCGTTTCAATACGCAACTAAATGAAAAAGTACAGAAGCAAGAACTAACTTACTGAATTATTATAGAATACGGGTCAAATTAAATCAGATAAAATTCTGTATAACCCAATGCGTCCGTAGCCGTACTGTGTATCAGTCTATATAATACCTAAGGTCCAAAATAGCTATCATTGCCGATAGCCGCTACAGTGCCAGGGTCATTTCCCGGTGCACCTTGCTGCAGGTTAGGTCGCTTCAAAAAAGCAGCCATATTGCGCCATACAGGGAAAAGACATCGCCAAAGTTGATCATTATTTTCCGACGTATGACGGAAGTATTCACAAGCTACAATGACAGTCTACAATTGTAAAGTTCCTGACTGTAGGTTAGACACAAGAAAACTGGGTAAATTGGATAAATACCCCTGGATGCAAGGCGTAGCTTTCCAAGGTTTTCCTCTAAGGAAATAGAAACAGAAACAACGGGAGTGGTTGAATTTGGTAAGACGACCGGAAGATTATGAAGCAGGCAAATATGACAGAATTTGTTCAAGACATTTTGCTGGGGGTAAAAGTCCGACACCAAAACACCCTGTGCCCACGTTATTTCCGTATAGCAACTGGACGATTGCAGAAAAACCACGCACAACAAACCGATGGCAGAAACGTGTCAGACGGCCGAAGATAGAGTGACCTACCCAGCAACGGAGAAAGGCCAGTTGCCAAGTACAGAGCGGGGGTGCGATTGCTGCGTTGCAGCGGTAGCTTACAGTACTAGCTAATTTGAACCAAAGGTATTCACCGTACTCAATCAGACTGCAATATGGTATGTTCACTTTATTACATTTGAAATTGCTTAGTGCATGGCATAGGCGAGGTTATAATTACTGGTGACTAAAATTCACAATCAATCAGATTATCTAGAAAACGATGATGATAATATATATACATATATATATATATATATATATATATATATATACTCATAGAGACGACGTGCTCGATAAGGTATTTCCACCAAGGTTAGACCTATTATTACCCCAAGTAACAATATCAATGGATATGACCAAAAAAAAAAAAAAAAATCATATCTATGCAAAATTAAGTGAATGGTAGATCGCTTAGTGATATTGATAATAAGTTCACACGTTATGAATGTGGAGGGACTAATGTTGCTGGTTATTGTATATCACAGCCCACGCTACAAACCATTATGTTTGGAAATCCTAAGTGTAGTAAGGCAGTAAACCAAATTATTTTTGACGGTACCCACACATATATTTTAAATACTGGCAGATTCAAGTAAGGCCCGTGCGTTTGCCACCCAGGTTGGTGCACAAGCTTTGCTTGTGATGGGGGTGGGTCACGTGCAGGCCGGAACAAAACAGCTTTTGCATGCAATACTTGGTGTGCACAGAGTTGACTGGCCACGTCGGATTCGATGTATAGATACTACATACATTTTGTAATTGTAACTGTGATGTCATATCTTCTTTTATGTGTGTCCTTGTCCATGTAGTGCCCTGTACCCGTCTTTACCTTTTGTACGTATTTGTATTGTTCTTTCGTTGCTTTTGCGAGAGGGATTTATATAGGCAAAGCCTGTTTCCTAATCGTTTTTTTTTCTGAATGAAAATATGTTTAAAAACAGCCCAGTTTTATGGAGAACCTTGTATGTTGTATAGGTGGGGCTGGGTAGGACAAGTATCAGGTCATAGTAACATATCATCTAGAAAAACAGTTGATTAACTCTTTCAGAACCATCTGTTAGTAAAGTCGAACCACTAGAAGAGAATTGCTCTGAATTACAATAAGGGTGCTTCATTCAAGTTATAAAACAGACCTTTCATTTAAGCACCAGCATACATGTAGCTGCGTAGAATATCATAGTCCAGGTCAACCGCTTTCCTCAGCGAGCTCTGGGCCCATTGTGTTGAGAAAGCGGTTGACCGAGTCCAAAATATGGCACTGAAAGAGTTAACAAAAAAAAGAAACCATGCGCCGCAACATTTTCAAACCCATACAACCAATGAAAAGGAAATGGGTGAAGTTGTGAATATACACAAGGTAATGTAGGAGACAAAAACACGTGCTTTCACAGCTTAGCTTTTATGAAGAAGGACTGAAAATATCTGAAAACATAATGGACACCTGGTTAAACTTCAATGACCTTTTCAATACAGTTAAAGTGATATAAACTTACATATATAAATTTGCGAGGGTATTGTAGTTTGAACGGTTGTCATGTTTTCGTCATACATGCTTGTAAAGCATTATAATAATCCTAATTTATCATATAAGTTAGCTTACCTTGTCCTATGAGATTCAAATAATATATGTAACAGTGGTAGGTAATGTGCCATTATGAATGCTGTCTTGAGGATATCACACTAAAACATTATTATTCCATGCCACTGCAGGGGTTGAATTCTATGGTTCTCATTATTTCTACTAGGTGTCAGTACTGTTGCATGTTTACTTTACGGTTATAATCTCAACACATTTGTATGACATTTCGGGTCATATGGGCGTATTTATGCAACTCTCTTCATTGTAAAATTACCACCCCCCACCCCCACCCCCCACCCCCGCGCGATGCCCCTGTGACACAGGTAGAAGACAGCAGTTTCGGGAAAAAAGGAGACATTCATATTTAACTGCATTCTTGCTCACTTCCTGTGTTGCTGGGGCAACAGACTGATGCTTCTACCATGATCAGGGCAGATTTGTGTTATATACTACAGAAACATCCGTAAATAGCACCTTTTCTACCAAAAGAGAGCCAATTTCTAGTCAGTTTAGCCATCTTTTATGTTTCAAATATATGCCAATATATTTTCTTATGATTATTCTGGGTTTGCGTTATTTATTTGATTGAGAAAGTACTTTAAACGATGTTAAATACACGGATCAGCCCTGATGCAGGTGGTTCCCTCTTTTGCTCAATAGGTGTTAGAGTGGGACCACATTTAAATATGAACACATGCTATTGAGTCAAATACACTGAAGACGTGAACCAAACGCCCTAAGCCTACATTGTATTCTGTTAAAGTAGTTTTATATCATTGCGCCTGAAGTCAAGATTTGGCTCAAACAGCAGTGGGCCTTTGTTTCCTAAGTCAGTTTGTGAACGCATATGCTTACTGTTTTGTCCAAAAGATGAGCAACTACTTCACTGACGGTCATCAGAAAAGCATATTACGCCTCTGTTACTTCCATCATTTTTACATGAGCCACTCTTGTTTATTGAACATTTCCTTGCATCATCATTTGATATAAATGCAAATTCTAATATTTTATTAAATACCATTTTCATAGCTGGAATCAGACAATGAGCAGACTCCTTGATCACTCCATAAGAGAAACAGTCTCCACCATCACCTTTCCATTTTGGCATGTCGATAAAGGCTTCGTTGATTTATTCTTCACAAATGTCTGCAATCACACATGTTTTTAGCACCAAACTGTCATAATCAGTCTTGATTATGGTCTGCAATTTCCTGAGGTACATTATCTGTAGGGGCTTGAGTACATTTGTTTTTGATAAAAATAGTATTTGCAGCAAAAAGCTCCCTTCCGAATTTTGCAATGTAGCATCCAGAACATTACCAAATTCAGATCGATTCTTTTGGTCTAGAAAGATGTTATTCACATGATTCTGACTGTTAGCGAGGATCGTCGATTGAATTTATAATGTCATATTTGATAATGGACTGTTTTAATAGGCCAGCTTCTGAATTACTTGTTTATCCTTGTATGCCCTGATAGCCCTTGAACAAGAAAGAAAGGGATTTTGTTTCAGCAAAACCACCGCGTGTTTGCAGTCTTGAGCCTTACCTTTGCCTCTATTGTGGTATGCATTTCCTTTAGATCATCTGCGTCATGGGCAGTCCTCCTTATAATAAAAGTGACCTATAGGGAATGGATCTTCTTTATTTGCTTGTCCCAGTTGGGAAAAAAGTTTGGTGGAAAATCACCAGGTACTTCCTGCATTATTTTTTTTTTTAACTTACCGTCTTTTTTTATTTGTCTTTCCTTTTTTATTCAAGAGTGCTCGAATCTAAGACACACTGTTACCAAAACCACAGCTTAAGACACCTGCTAGAAAAAGTGAGATAAAATACACGTTGTGTTCTCTACATCATCCAGGACTTTTGGTAGTGGATTACACAATAATTTGGAACAAAGTAGCATCTAATCAGGGGATATGCAAAGCAATTAACCTTCGCTACATACTCAATTTGAAACTTGTCTACCACTTTGCAGAAGGAAGCGGAGTACAATTTATAATTTATTTAACATGTCGCTCTAAATGAGCCACCCTTATTATAATAAGGATGGCTCATGTGTGAGCGACATCTTCTTGTCATAACATGAGTCTCCCTGACCACTTGCATGTGTATCAATTTTGTCCACTTTTTAATTTGAACATTGGTTGAATAAAGGCAATCTGAGTCTGAATTTGTATCTTACGGAGCCCCAGAAGGGACAAGAAGAAAACAAATTATTATTTTCCCACGAAATAAATACTTCGTGGGACCAAAATAAATATAAAAACCACTACATAAAGGGTACTATGGAACCCTCAAAGTGATAGAATGTATATATATATTTCGTTCCCACGAAATATATTTCGTGGGAAGGAAATTATTTTTTTCTTCATGTCCGTTCTGGGGCTCCGTAGAATCTAAATCTGAATCTGAATCTGAATCTTTATTTTCAAGTTATTAGATACAAGCATCGCGAAGAGCCTGACAGCTTTAACTCATTTCAAACCTAGTAAGCAGGTACCGGACTTCTCTATTTGTTAATGACTGTGTTGGACAGAGGCATACAGTGTATAATTAATTATAAATTATTTCGTATAACTATTTAGAAAAGTCAGACAAATTTGACTCATTTTGCACTGAGTTGTCAAGGTACCGAGTAAGAGCTATGGGGTTTATTATATTGTGTGGCAGGTTATTTTCCAGCTGTGCTTAAATGTGGGTATATCTTTATAGGCAATGCAAAATACAATTTTAGACTAAGCAAGTCCTGAGCCAATTGTTTTGCAAATATCGATGAAAGATATGCAATGAAAGGTTATGCCGTTATCCATCCAAAATTCGGAAATTTTGCCACCTTTATGGAGTGAGGTAAACTTATGGTTGTCTCTCATGGTGGCAATAGAGTCAGGTAACATATATCAAACAGTTACTTACATGTTTACATTCCTGGAATGGGATAAACATAGGATTGTCTCTAATGGTGGCAATGTAGCTAGGTGATATACATCAAACGATCACGTGCTATGTTTATATTTATGCAAGTATGAATGAAACCTAATTGACGGTATTACATCAAATACAGTTATATTTTGTCAGTGCACAGAAACATGACAAATACAAAGATTACACAGAGCGTCAGAACGTCAGAACTTTGCAACGAAAGCACAAATTTTACAACTTGGTAAATAAAATTGTAAAGAAAGCACTATGTACAGACAGGCGAAAAACACTATGTGGAGAAAGACAGAAAGAAAGAGAGGGAGGGATAGTAAAGGAACAGCACATTTGCACAGATTGTCTCCCCCCCCCAACAAAAAACACCCACCCTACACGATCATCTTAAAGCTTTACAAAAATATACTTGTGATTTGTTTGCAAGTTTTAAACATCTTGCGAAAGATTTTTTTTCAGAGGGAGGAGGATATTAAATGAACGCATGGCATTTCACTGTTGAATCCAATTTCAAGTTTATCTTAAGTTATCATGGTTCTGCCTTGAGTACTGTACGTACCAGGTTAAATTTTCTTTGAACTATCGTAAATTGGTGAACCCTAATTTGTGTCGCCTCTCCGTAAGACCTGAGATGGAACATGTCATACTTCAGCGATGAGGCACATATCGAGGTCAGTTAAACACAGGACAGGCACGGTCATCTTGTCCATTCATGAAAGTATCTTCATTTTTTTTCAGTTGATACCCAACTTTTACAGTTAAGGCCAAAAGAACCCAGGTTCCAAAACTAGTGAAATCTGTCCACAAACTTATTGTAATATGATATATTTTACTTCAGACACAGCTGAGTTTTTATTATTATTATTATTATTATTATTATTATTATTATTATTATTATTATTATTATTATTATGATGATGATGATGATGATGATGATGATGATGATGATGATGATGATGATGATGATGATGATGATGATGATGATGATGATGATGAGCATAATTTTAGACATATTTTAATTTTCATTCATAATAAAATACTCTATTAAATGGATTAGAAAATCACGTTTTCTTTTGACTAACGTACATAATTAACCTTAAGGTATAGCATGCCAAAATTATATTATATGTATATTCACCGAATTTTCACCGAAATATTTTGATTCCAAATGAACCGCGGAAAGGTTGCAACGGTTAATTTTAGGCCACCGTCTGATGCTTATGTATAGTGCTATACTAATATTAAAGTAACTCCATATATACTGTCACTATGAAATATAGGGCCATGAAATTCTGAAAGTATTTGCTTCCAAGTGAATGTTTTGTGATGGAAGGCTGTATAGTATTATGATAAAATCAACCTCTACACTCTTAAAATCAAAGTAATATTGATGCATCGCATGCGTCCATAAAAACATGTTTACATATGAGGGAAGACACATGGGAGTCATATAAGTTTGACCTGCAACTCGGATTGCTCGGCCACTGATCTTCTGCAGTCAAGGCTTTCTCCCTTTAGCGCTTTGGCCGTTCTAGGTAGCCTTCAGAGTTGTCATGAAAGACCACCTTATTTAAGTCCCTCGCCTCCTGTGTTATACATGTATGGTGTTGAGTACAGCTGAGATGTACTTACCGGCAACCTAGACAAAAGTATACCTGATAGAGAAATCCGTTATCAATATGATCAAATAAACGATTCTATAAGAAGCAGCGTGGTATCCCCAGGAGCGTTTGATATGTAACTTTGAAATTGTGCATGTAGCAGTAATAATAAGGCCTTGTATGCGATACGAAAGTAGGGACAATATATATGTCGTCACTGTGGCACTCGCGGACTTGCATGTGGCCAGTCCCCGACCTAGGACAACTCCGAGTACACAACAGCCAAAGCATTAATTCATCAAATGATTACCGCAGCGACATAAGACAAAGATAAAGGAAGTCACGAGACAAGGTCTTGAAAATATCATGTCGATAACGTGGTGCACTGAAATATATCATATCCATTATAATAACACATATTACCATGATGGTTGTTATTTGCCACATACAAATTAATTAATCGTTAACATTTGCTCTTGTATTGGATTACATTGGGTGATCTTAACAGAATGATAAATGTATTTGAAAAGTGCTGTCTTCTGAATAGAGAGCCGCATTTAAGACAATTCTAGCAACTTAACAGCAGTGGAAATATAATATCATAAATCTGTTTTAATGTTGGTCCAGTAAGCTGTATATGGATCATTCACCTGCTTGAATATAGATTAACCACACTGTAATAATTTGTGGACGATCAATAGTAATTTGTCTCTCCTGAAATACTGTAATAAGTCAGCAGGTCACAGTCATTTGTCTCTAGCCTTTTGTTGCGTTCATACGCCTCAGGATTTCTGCACTGTGCGACAGAATAGAACACTAAAACATCACGTCAAACTCTTTAAGCAAAATATTTTAAATCTTGAGCGAACAATCAGTCAAATCACACCATACAATATATATACGAAACGCTCAACTTGTATAAAAAAAAGTATAGGTAAAAGCCAATCTCCTGTTTTAGTGGCCTGACTAAATCACCAATTTTATGGTTTCTTTTGGGTGTAATATGTAGGTGCTACTAATTTGTTGTGATAGGTTATTCAAAGTAATCAGGGGGAAAAGCCCACATCGTGAAAGGTGAGTGAATTCGTATGTTGGTGATTATAGTTTCGTCACCGACTAACAGCTACGAATTATGAAATGCCAGATATGACACTTTTCCTTTTTAACATATTGTTATCACAAACGCATCTGAGAGATGGAGTTTATTTTAACACTTTTCTGGGCAAACGTGTCGCCAACGAAGCATAACTGAGCCGCGTTGTCTGCTTTTTCATCAGATTCTTGCATATCAAATTGATCCGAATTAAAGCGAACGAAGTCACATGTAAGAGGCCAGCAAAAAGATTATGTTTCGTACAATTGCGGTACAGCATAGTATATGAAGGAAACAAATCACAGTGCATTTTCAAGTTGGTCGAGTCAGGAGAATAGTACATGAGTGCTGCGGGAGGGGGGGGGTCCATGAAACAAGAGTCAATTGATTAGGTGCGTGATACATGGGCTTAGTTTCCATGTTTATGGCGACTGACTTTGGCAGTTCATCCCAGTTATTCAGAAAGACTTGCAATAAATCGAATCCAATTGAAAGAAGCTTACATTCTCTGTTGCCGGCCAACACGCCATGGCAACACAGGGCCATGCGTATGATGAACACAAGAGTTAGGTGTCCCGTGCGTGATGTAAACAAAAGTCACTGGAACACTTCCAAAAGAGACCATGATGGAGCGTGAATGATGAGTTTGGCGTAACTATGACAATTTATATTAGTCAAGCGATGCAGAAAGAATATGCCAAGGGGAAAGATGAACGACCTTGAGTATACCATGAGAACTATGCTGGAAATGTAGCATAAGGTCTTCTTGGGAAATGAACTGTCAAGGTAAGAATGATAGAGGCGCCGAAACTAAGACACAGATTGACGTAAATGTATGTGGGGTGCTGAGTGAGCAAGGAAGCATTCACTTACCTATGCGTACAGGCAAGAAACAGCGTGGGACGTTGAAAGTGAACAGAGTCAACTTAGGACAACAACTGATAGACAATTTTGGTGATAAAGTTTCCCCAAGGATAAGTGAATCTTCATCCCTAACGTATCATTCGAACAGGAAATGGCTTTACACAAGAAAAAGTTTGGACAATTTTGATCGGTTTTCTTTGTCCGAAATGTACTGTAATGATACAAAAAGCAGTGCAACAATGAGTTTATGGAAACGAAATTTGCAGCTGAAGAAGTTTTCAAGCCAAGAAAACAGTCCTAGATTATCTAACGGTTACCTTCCACCTCTGAGGTTCAGTCAGTCAGACTCGGCCCCGTTCCCAAAGAAACACAACCCCATGTCGTATGCAAAGAAATGGGAGACAATCGCGACCCCACATCATTCAGCGAAGGAGGAGGGCACAGGGATGCAAGTTTGGTATCCAACTATGGACTCCGTCCTCCGCATATTAAAAGAATACGGGGACGAAGCCCGGCCAAATCTATGGTCACAGCTAAATCAGAAAGATGCTTAAAACGGTGTACATGTTCTCAACAGCACTCCATTTATCTGGTTCTGCAACTGGACTGTCAACCGCAGGCGATTCTGATCAATCTTATTTCTTTATGACGACTCACCCTTGTGCACAGGGCGTACATTGTTTCAGTATTCATAACTCATAACGCAATTCGAGCATACTTCTACATGGTCTTTTCTGCAAGTCTCTGAATATGCCAGTGGAAGGCTTTACATCAGTATTATGACTTCTTCAAAAAGAACCAATATAAAAAGCAAACAGATATAAAATATTTCATATTGTCACATTTCCATACATCTACTATTGGACCTTTTTCTTGGCGATATCAGGAGCATATCAAAAATAATTAATATTTCGCACTGCTATGTAAAGTTTGAGTATTTTAAATAGAGTACGACAACTGGATCGATATGCACTTTAAGGAAGCCCAACCAGCCTGAAAGTGAAAAAAGTACGACAGAAAAAGGTCTATGTGAAAAAAGTGCGGCGAAAGCTGCAACTCTCGCAAAACGGCGTCTGTTATAAATACTTATAACATCTGTGCCCGTCTGATATTATTTTGAAGCCTACAAAACAAACTTTCCAAAGTATGCCGCCGATGTCATGCTAGTGTAGTAAAATGGAGTCTATGCATGTTACCTCTGTCATGTTTGATGTTAATATGTAAAGAAAATAAAAATTATTTAATTAGGTCAACAAAATGTGGTATTTTAGTGCTGATTTTGGCAAAAACAAATGGGACAAGACTCAACCCCATTGAGTAGAGGGGTCACAGGGTTCAAGCAGTCAATGCATATTATGCAACCGGGATGCGTCGCGTAATGTTTGGAAGTTGTTTGGTTTAGTTATGATTAGATGTGTTCACATTTATTTCGTAACTTTGGCTGCCAAGCTGTTTGCTATTTGGCGTCTTGTCCCAAAGAATCCATTTCCCGACTTTTCATTCAGGTACCTATATTGGTGGAGATTATCTTCCTGTAAATGTATAAATGTATCTGAATGTCCTCAGGTTCATACTTAATGGGCGTTGGCTTAGCACCTGTGAACTAAGAAAGACTAACGCTTTGATGTATTTCAATAATTCACGGACATTAACCCATCATGAGTTTAAAATGTCGAAAATCCGCGATACATTTGTGTTGTATGTCCATGACAGTATTTCAAGATTTATTGTTACATTTAGACCTAATTAAGGCAATGGCACAAAATTATCCAACAGCCATACACGATAATGTTCTTTTGATATAATTGCCGTATTTAGTAATCGTAAATCGAAGAGGAAAATTTCTGCTTTGTGGCCGTCAAGATCACTTATCTGGTAGATGTTTCCACCGTGATATATAACCTCAGAACAAATATTCCCTTGGCAGAGACCTAGCTGGATGCAACCAGAATCGTTCAAAAAAACCCTAACGATAAGGTACCTGTAATCTCCTAGATACATTCCGAGCTGTAAGGTATAACGTTGTCAGACCCTTAAAATTTTCAGAACGTTTCCCAATTCTATATTACCATGTAAAACTATTGTGCTTCTGCCAGCAAAAACATGTGAAATTTATGATTTCCCTGTTTCTACTTTACTTCTTTCTAATTTGCCTTGGCATAATTTCATTTTTAAATGTAAAAATATACTTGATCAACAAAAAGGATGGTATAACATTTGCTTTGGCCTTTCACGGTAGATTTAACAAATTTTAGATCATAATAGAAATATGAGATCATGAAATACATAAAAAAATAGTTTAGTTTAAACATATTTAATTCAAAATGGATTGCCCAATAGTACAAATAGTATTACTAATCGAGGGGTTTTCCAGACACGGAGACGCACAATATATATGTACAAGACACTCAGGACGAAATATTACAAGGTAGAAAACTATGCACTTAGATAAAACAGGCTATGTACATGTATGAACACAAAAGATGACTTTGTACATGTGTGTGTTGACAATACTCTATTAACAAAATGAACATGAGCCGACTGAAGGCGAGGGCATCAACCCGACTAAGGCCCGCCCACCCTAGCAGGCCAACCCACAGGGATTGAATGAACTAAATCTAACTGCTAACTTGTGAAATCTGTTCTTATTGCACTTGGTGGCAGCTGTAATCCTGTTTTCTGCCAGTTCAATGTGTGCCAGTATTTCATTCATTACAGCCATGGTACAAATTAATTCTTTACGTCATTAAAAAAGGTCAGGTACTCAACAAGTCACAGGCAAGATTTTCTTGTTTTGTTTTGTTTTGTTTGTAATCAGCCAATCACATGATATACGCATCAGACAATTATTTATTCATTGATTGCGCGGTTTTGAATTTACAAGAAAAAGCTGCATGCAGTGTTATCTACTACTTTATAGTCATTTTCACTTTCTTACGCTCTTAATTGTTACGTATGAAGAATAAGTGTCTGCGGGGCAATGGTCTTTTGCATAAATTGTATTTCGTGTTTCAAATGCCTTGCAATTGTCAATTGATTTTACCATCCATCTTTCTGTTGTATCAGTGTAAACAATTACTATTTCTCTGGATAAAGTGTGCTTGTTAACCGGGTTGTCAGCTTTTTGTTTCAACCCGAAGATTTGATGGTGCCAGAACACATATGTCTCGAATACGAATTGTAATTTTTTCTAAAACCGTGCGAGGGCGTAGCTGTATAACCACGGCTAAGAATGTCTATTTCAGACAGTTCAGCACATTTCGAACAGAAAGCAGCCTGAGACCACTCTGACAGGATAAATATCTGCATTTTTAATAATATTTTACAAACAAGTCTACAAAATAAGTATACATTTGCAGCTCACCTGCTACATCATTCATATGTCAGCCTGGGAATTTACTAGTCACGAACGTACTCCTCCAAACAACTTGTGACACCATAAAATTACATTTTTTACTCAGAAACATGAATATGTTATAATTTAGGATATACATGTATTCGCATTTGTAATAAAAAGTATACTAGTAATAGTAATAACGGCTGTTTCCTGTTTTGAATAGAATAATTAAATGTTGGGATGAATGACCTGAATTTCATAAACGGCTTCGAGCTTTCGGGCGTGGACTTTATTGGTTGTATATTCAACATACTCTAATATTTTGTCACAGCACGTAGATGTTGACTGATATGACAGATACGGTGACAAGAAATAGAACGGTATGATATAGCCTTTAAGCATTATAAGATTTTATCCACATTTGCGAGTTTAACCGAATCCGGAGTTTCATTATGATCAACCAGCACATATAATGTAAAGGTTGAATACCGAGATATCAATTTGCAGACTAATTTGGTTTGTGGTCGTGATCATATGTAACAAGAGAATTGAGTACAGTGCTTTTTCCGGGTGCTGAATGTATTGTTAAGCTTTTATAGAGACAGCCAGGATAAGAATATATACTATGTGCTCTAACCTTAAAGCCAAAATATATTCAGGTGACATGTTTTAGATTCAAATGAACATTATCAGCCAATCAGGAATTTCTATAATTCCTATCCAGACACTCTCATTCTTAAGTCATAAAGACATAAGTTTTAGTGACGGGATCGGCTTCCTATGTGGCTGATTATGTACAAGCTGTCGGCTTTGGTTGAAGGGTTTGGCAATAAAAGTAGTCAAGAACTAGGAAAGATGATTTGCTGTATAGCAAATCAGTGTGAGTGTGTCTTCCAAGCATATTGATATGGCAATGTACAACTATTCCATAACACAGGAGTAGAAGTTGAATGGTATCTCTATCTATTATAGCTTTGAAGTTATTCAAGATTTAAAATTTGTCATGGTGCTATTTAGCAAATTCAAATTGCTACAACTTTTATTTTTTAATTCATTAGGTGTGCAATGGTCAACAACCCACTAGTAGAAGTCGGAATGACATCTCTATCTATTATAGTGTTGAAGATATTTAAGATTGAAAATTTCGAATACTGTTAATTAGCATAATTCAAATTGCTACAACTTTTGCTTTAGATTCATTACATGCACAATGCTCAATAACCCTCTGTAAGAAGTTAAAATGACACCTTTACCTATAATAGTTTTGAAGATATACAAGTTTTAAAATTTCCAATGCTGCTAATTAGCATAATTAAAATTGCTACAACTTTTGTTTTAAATTCATTAGTTGTGCACTGGTCAATAACCCCCTAGTAGTAGTTGCCCCTAATTTCATAACTTTACACATGTTCATTCTTCTGTACCTGAGGTACAATCATGCCAAGTTTGGAGTTTCTATGTATAATAGTGTCCGAGAAAAGTGTCGGACAAATTTGCTGGTAAAGAAGAAAGAAGAAAGAGAGAGAGCGAGAGAGAGAGAGAGAGAGAGAGAGAGAGAAAGAAAGAAAGAAAGAAAGAAAGAAAGAAAGAAAGAAAGAAAGAAAGAAAGAAAGAAAGAAAGAAAGAAAGAAAGAAAGAAAGAAAGAAAGAAAGAAAGAAAGAAAGAAAGAAAGAAATTTTGGAAAAACAGAAAAGTGTGTATTGACACACACACTTTAATGACCCTGCTTACTGTTTGATGAGCTCAACCAGAGGGGTGCAAAGTTCTTCAATGTGACCATCATCATGGTCATATTTTCTTGTTCTAGTGAGTAAATATGACACAAAATAATGATTACAAATCAAGAGAAATGATGCTATATGCCATGAAGTATAAAGCTTTAGTCTTTTCCCGGGCAGTAGCGTTTGTGTTCCCAACCGATGTACATGCAACTCTTCGCTGTTTTAATATAATTTCAAATATTGTAATGCAAAAATATGCACATGCGTGGCTGAAAAAATATACTAATTGTGTACATTTAAAATACAATTTCCCACCAACACTGAATGGCCACAAATATGTAAACAGGATGTTTAGGTTTTAATGATTCCAAAGCAAAAACAAGACATCCTAAAGCATTCGCTCTGGTTGAGCGGGAAAGTTCCCACCTGCTTCAACTTGTCAGCCAGTTCCGTGGATAAATGATTGCCATAGATTTTCTTTTTTGATGTTTGTTTTGGAATATTACAGGGTTAAATCTCACAAGCCCAAAATGTAGAAAAGCTGCAACTTTGAAGCACTGTAACTGCAAAACAAACACATATGAACGATTTTGTGGGATGCTGTTTAGCCATTAATTGTTTATCTTAAAGCAGTTTGCAGTTTGATAAAATCAGTAAGAAGTTATTTCCACTTTTGTTTATCCATGTCTTACTGTGCTTTCTGGTCAAAGAAATGGTTGTTTAAACAACAATTTAAATCAAAGAGTTACAATTTTAATTTGTTCTCAGTCAACAGATCACGACCTTTTGAAAAATGTATATTTTGTGTGGATTTATATGAATACTTTTCACTTTATTTAACCCAAAGGGGGTAGTAGCCTTAGTTTACTAGGCATGGCAGAACCACCCTGAAAGCTGCCTTTGAAGAATAAAAAATCATAAGCGGGCGTCTTTAAGGATCCAAATATTTCTAATGTTGTCTTGAAAGATCCTAAAGCTGTAAGCAATCTTTAAGGAGTCCAAAAAAGCTTTAAGGCTGTCTTAGAGAAGACTGAGTCCGTAAGGGGTCTTCAACATATTTCACCTTTAAATTTGCTGATTTCCTTTAAGAATACGCATTCCTGGCTTGTAAGAAACGCGTCCGTCCACAAAATCCCAGTAAAAGTACCTCTAATATTTCGTATGGAGCCACAAGAGGGCAGTTTCAGAGCAAGTTAATTTCATTTTCTGAAGGGGCCATACAGAGTTCAAAGGAGTTAAAGCATGCATCACTAGCCCAGTCAAGCGTTATTTAAATTCATAATTTATAATTCATTTGTTTTGCGTGAAAATTGTACAAAGTACATATAAAGCACACACCATGAGTATCCCGGGACATAAGGCCCTTCAAAATAAAAAGACAAATGTACAAATAAATTAAGATAAAGATAAAACTTGGTCACCATTGATACTGGGTGATTTGACTACGTATTCAGGTAGGTATTCCAAAGACGGACTATCCTATAACTAAAAATGTATTTTCTGAAATTGTAACGACTTCTCGAAAGTTGTAATGTGCAGCTGTGTCTCCTAAGACCCGGGTAACTCATTTTTCTTGAAAAAATGTCAGAATTCAAAGCTCCATAACCATTTATAATCTTATACACTTCCAATTACTCACCACGTATCCTACGATTTTTCAAAGTTGTCGACCTAACTTCCTTTGAAAAATGTTCTAAATTTGCCAATTCCGGTGCTAATTTAGTAGCTCTTCTCTGAACCTATAAATCACCCTATCATCCTTATTGAAGTATCAGGAGTAACTAAAGCATGTTTCCAAAAATTTGGCACTATGCCAGTATCTAATGATTGCTTGATAATACAGTACACAAGAAAATCAAATTGATCTGCAATTTCCTTAAGCACACTTGGGTGCATGTCATCAGGGTCCATTGCCTTGTTAGGGCTGACAGTTGTCAGTAAG
The DNA here is from genome assembly GCA_964020975.1 of Hermodice carunculata. NCBI lineage: Eukaryota > Metazoa > Annelida > Polychaeta > Eunicida > Amphinomidae > Hermodice > Hermodice carunculata. Next base: position 87,726,151 of record OZ026613.1, on the reverse strand, counting down.
ATACGTACCTCTTCGGGTGTAAAGAAAATATTATTTATACATCTGTTGTTTACAACTCTAATGCAATTGAAAGGAACTGGTTCATGCTCATCAAACACACAATGAACAAACTCGCTAAGCCAAATGAGAAACGTATCATCCTCTTTCACATAAACACATTGAATGAAGTTATTTAGTTCCATTTCAGTTTCAAAGTCATTACTGGTCTTTAGTGAATAGGGGTGATCTAGGTTGGTTTAATTTCTTGACGCACAGCCTTATGTTTCGATGATGTATGTTTGTAACACCTAGCAACCCCTGCCTTTTGAGGTCAGGGGGTCAGCAAAGCCCAAAACATTACAGTGAACCTGAAAGTTTTACCCTGCATATGAGGACAATTTTTGAAAGTTGAATGCTTATTTGGCAATGTACAGAGAGGTAAATTTATATCTGCTTATTCCCCATGTTAATCTAAGGAGAAAAAGTGAGGGTCGTGGAAAATGACCACAAGATGTGGGCAGTCTACCATGAACAGGATAGGCAGCACCACCTTCAGGCGAATTTAGAAACATTGCGTTTAAGTGCAGATACTGATGTCACAGTTTAGTCTTGCTGTTTATTTTATTTTCGGCTTTGAAGTACTAGATTGTAAAATTTTAAAAATCCAAAATGGAACCAATTACCCAGACAAGTGTTTACCGAAAAAGGCCCTCCAAACATTTGCTATGAAAAATTACTATGTAAATGAATATTGACACAGCAGGATTTTAGCTCATATTTTTTGTAGTGATATGAATACTGGTAATTTTGAAAAGCATAATGGAAATAAATTTATAATACCATTTCATTGTAACACTGTGAATAGTTGTAACATTTTTGACGCCTGAAGAAAGGAAAAAAATTGGGTTGTTGGTTACCCGTAGTAGCAGCCACCATGTACAAACGAATGAGATGGGTATTCCTGCGAAATCCATCTGACCATTGGACAGGCCGGTGCCGCCTATTAGACGTTAACGCCCCAGAGCGTGAAAGGTGGAATCTTTTGAGAAACTGTCTTTAAGAAAGGTAGTTTTGGACGCCTTTTTTACTCCTCTACGGATCACTCCAAAACACTGTGGAACCAGTAACAACAAGCATTTACCGCCTGCAGGGAAAGCTTGTTTCCAGATCCTGCAACTTTTACTGCGGACGATCCACAAAACTTCCTTCGTAAATTCTTTTGTAGAGAGTTTCACCCAAATACGTGGATCTATTTAAATTCCGTGCCATGAGATTTGCATTATGAAAAGAGCGTTTTTAATTCTCTGCATGGAGTTCGTGCGCTGAACTGGACACAGCATCAAAAACTCTGCAGGGAGTTCCGTGCGAAAACATGTTGGGTGTCTAAATAAGACTTCCGTATAAGATACCTCCAGATTCCCTGGTTTACACGAAGTCTGAGGAAGACATTTGTTTCAGCTTACACTGCACGACTGGAGTAGACATAAATATCTTTAACATAAACACGTAGTCAAGCATGCACTGGGCTGAATTTCAATGTAAACTTTTAAAAATGATTTGTTGACAGGTAACTGCATCATCACTGGAACCAAATATGTGAATACAGGACTCAATAATTTCATCCACGTATCATATTGCTTTATTTGCTCACTTATTAACTTCCCTCCTGTGAGTGGCAACATAACATTTTGTGGCAACATCAAAGTAAATATTTTACAAGATGACAGGCAATAAAGTTTAATTTTGCAGTCAAGGTTGTCGACAATGTTCGGCAATGGCAAATTTTGCGTTACTTGCCTTTTCCCTGAATATTGCATTTTAGTGATAGTTGTAGGCAACTTTTGTCGCCCCAAGCTGTTGTTTTAGAAGCTTTTACATGACGGAACAAACGTTAAATTATGCCCCAAAATCGAAAGCTTCAACGCATTCCTGAAAAATGTCAAAACGAAGACATCATTTTAGCTAGTACGAATGACAGTCTAATTTTTGAGAGTTTTAATGTATTAGAATGAACATACGTAGTGTTACAGTATAAAATTAACTTGTACTGGCACAAACGTTGAAGCATTGACTTGTCAGTAACGCAGTTGACAGCATTAACTGTCATTGGTTCCAAATTCGAAGTTGGTTATAGGGTTATAGCCAAATATGTTATACAGAAAGTATAATAATAATAATAATAATAATAATAATAATAATAATAATAATAATAATAATAATAATAGTAATAATAACAATAATAATAATAATAATAATAATAATAATAATAATAATAATAATAATAATAATAATAATAATAATAATAATAATAATAATAATAATAATAATAATGGATGACATGTATATATAATCTTTATTGCCTTAATTGCATCTAAACCGTTGTGTTTAAGGGGCATTGTACAAATGGCAAACACTCCATGAAAGCTTGAATTTTGAGTCATTCATACTTTTATGGGGTTCTTCCTACAGGTGCAAAATGATGAAAACACACGCAAGGATCATATCCTATATTTTTTTATCATATCATGGTCATCTCACAGTCATATTATCGTGATTTGTATTGTCCTGTGAGTCTTGAATTTATTATTGTGCGTCTCCGTGTCTGGACAACTGGAGAACCCCTAGATTAGACAATGTTTTGTACTATTTGGGCAATCCACTATAAATAAATACGTTTAAACTAAAACTATGAAAGCAAAATTTGCTTTAATGGCAAAATGTTATTGTGCTTTTGCCAGAAAACTTCGATGCGAAGTGCCAGCATATGTTTGAAATAACAATAATCATGCACCAAAAAAAACTGGCCTCCAAACTTCTGTCTGGCGAACAGTTCATGAAAGTAATATAAACGAACAGTGTTTATTATTTAAACACTGCTTTTTTTCCTTTTCTTAAACATTAACACTAAAAACAGGGATATATATATATATATACTACTTCGTAGCAAATGCAGAGGTGCAACCTACTGCTCCATCATCTTACTTGCTCACACTAGAGTGTGAAAACAACAGGTATATATAACACTTATGTTATGTCAGGTGACGTGTGCGAACGCCAGGGCACCTAGTGTTCATGCATGGTGGTCAAGAAGCAAGTAGGGTCAAATTCATCTTAAATATCTTCAAAAGTATTATAGGTGGAGGTGCTATTCCAACTCCAGTTTATAGTTTTGTGCTGTAGGCGCATCCAATAAACCAGAAACAAATGTTGTAGAATTTCAATTTATGCCTATTAGGGGCACTTGAAAAATTTGAATGTTGAATATCTTCAAGATTATTATAGGTAGAGGTGCCATTCCAACTTAATTTCAAAGGTTTTTGCCATAGGCGCATCCAATGAACCAGAAACAAAAGTTGTGGTATTTTTAATTTATGCAAGTTTTGGAGGCATACATACAAATTTGCTTTGAAGCAACCCTACTTTTCTGGTTTTGTTTTATTGTATTTCGTTTCGCGTCCCTTTCCTTCACTTCATTTCTGTTCATATTATTTTACTTTACATTATCTTGTTTTCTTAAGCTTCTATCGGCATACATAATGCGTTAGATATATGCACATAACAGCATGAGGATACAGCAAAGAAATATAGAATAAGTGGCGATGCGGTGGAGCAAATGGTGATGTCACCTGTATAAGTTGATCCCCTAATGATATCAATGGAGAATGTTATGATGATATAATGTTATTAAGTTACTCGAAGGATAAGGAGATCAATGTCGTGACGTTACGAGGCAAGGGAAAAACACTGAGCACGGGAGAGGCAAGTAAAAATATTAATATCATCAACATTGTGATAGGGTCTGTCAGGACACTCAGTGCCAGAGTTCCTTGTCCAGGTGGACATTTACATGTTATTTATAGGACAGACAAGTCTTTTATTACCTACGTGTAATGGAACATCACTGTAATCAAAAGACTGAAGGAAGAAGTTGATGTACTTGGCAATCAAGTAACTTTCAATTAATCCCCGAGTTGCAGAATTCGTAACTGTTGGACACGAATTGTTCCCATTAACCTCTACTCTATTTACATACGAGTACTTAACAGAATGATTCTGTATAACGACAGGTTTGCACAGTACGTTATTGTTTTTGCGAATTTCTAAGGAACAGGGCTTGGTAGTTAAGGATTAGATGGACATTTAAGATTTTGTACAGGGAAATGAGGTCGAGAAATGATCTCCAAATGGCGAGCTGCAGTCGCGATTGGTAAATTTTACCATGCGGAGAGGCATCAGGAACGTTACTGGTGGCTCCACGTTGAATAGATTCTAGTCTATTTTGGTTTTGTCTTGGCGCAGCACTCCATGTGACTGAACGTACATACGTGGCTCCTTGCAAAGAAGTGTCATGTTGTTTGGTGGCCCGTGCTATGCCTCTGTAGCCGTATGTTCGTTTCTTTATGACCACAGTCTGAATTACTTTGGCGCAGACTTCATTAATATGAATGGACCACTCGAGCATGGAGGTAACATCAAAACAGGATCATTTTTGAAATATGATGTGACTAAGGATTGTGGTACCCATGGTATAGACAAACTGGACAGGGTCATCAATACTGTTTAAGCTAAGGACGTTATACATTTCGAAACATTAAAATTCACAACATACCTTCGGCTGCAACCTGGAAGTCCATGCAGGTGTTTAGTTTAAACATATTTATTTATTCTGGATTATCCTATAGTACACTCTATGAATAATGAGATAGGTTCTCCAGACACGGAGAGAGACACAGTATAAACACAATACACACAGGGAATTACAAGCTATGTTACCAATACATATGTACATATGAAACATGAGCATTGTCAGTGGCAGGTTCCTGTAGAGCCTATAGTTTTACAATATAACAATGGTAGTAGTCACAGCACTTGATCGCTAATAGTAATTCACTGTTGAATAAAGAATAAAGAAAATGAATAAAACCAAGACGTTGAATAGATACATTCATACATAATTGAATAACAAATATCAGCACTGGTATTTCGATTTCATCGAAAAGGTTGCACAATAGAAAAGACTGTAAAGAAAGCCCACCTGGATGTCAAGAATGTATGAGCCTGCAATGATATTAAAACATAAATACATGTAGGATTATACGTTTTTTCATATAATTACAAGACTTATGGAGTTTATATATACTTGTCTAGTATGTACACCAATATACGTGAGCCAGATTCGACGCCTAATCGGATTCACTTTACCGCAGATTTTCTATCTTGTTTAACTGAAACTCGGGAGGTCGGCATGTTTTTTTTTGTTTTTGTTTTTGTTTTTGTTTTGTTTTTTTTTTTTTTTTTTTTTTTTGTTTTTGTTTTTTTTTTTTGTGCGACAGCATGCACCATCAGAATGCACCCATGTGTTTCTACAATCTGTTTCAGAATTTGGGTGGAATACTCTGCTAAAGTTTTCAAAGGCGTCCATAGTTTGGAGAATATCCTCTATGGACGTAACCCAGCATATTTGGGTCACGTCCATATAGGATGGCCAACAAGGGTAAGGAAATGTCAATTTTATCATCTGTTGTGGATTTGTTTGGGGTTTTTTTGGTTTTTTTTTTTTTTTTTTTTTTGTTTTTGTTTTTTTTTTTTTTTTTGTTTTTTTTTTTTTGTAGCTAACACAGTGACTGAAGTAAAAAGAAAGCACCAACACCGCTATTATGGTTGTTTATTTATTTAGTCAGATAAAAGCTTGTATAGCCATAAAGAGACCTGCATAAGCATTTAACCCTAACTAAGAAATAAGCTAAAAACTGTGAGAAACGAAAACTGTAGTCCATAGAATCTGGTGGCCATCAGGCAGTTACGAAGATAGTTTATAAGAAGGATTAAACGCGATGATACATGCACTCTGGTAAATTTATAATGAAAATTGTCAAAGTAAGTGGTTCATTGTTCAAGTTTAATTGATATTTGAAGTAGTAGTATAATTTTATTGACATAACAGAGTATGGTTAGACTCATTCGTCATCTATGATTACGTGCATACATAAAATACATTTAGAGTGAAACCTGCTGAAATATAAACACAAGATACATCAAGACTAACTAAATAGTGCAGCATTCAGCCATGTTACCAGTGAAAAAAACAGACGGTTATGGTCAACAGTACTAATTGTAAGAGCTGCACCTGCCAGTGGGAGCTTGATTATTCGGGGGGGGGGGGGGTGCTCGATTTCATGTTGTTTTGCCCTCATCAAAAACACAAATCCCTCATCATCATCCAGGGCATCAAAGTCATTAAAAGTTTTCTAAACTGCGTCAAATAAATCTCGTCTCTCTTGGTCGTGCTTTGCACAATGTATGAGGAAATGTCGCCCATTTTTAACAGAATCTGACAGACATTTCATGCACTACCTCTCATCAGCTGCAATGACAGGTCTCTTATCTCTACCTGTTTCAATTCCTAAATTGGCGAAGCTTAACATAAATCTGGCTATGGCTTGTCTGTATGTTACACTGTGAAGTACAAAAGGGAAGGGCTCCATACAGCATTCAGACTTGAATAATTCATATGATTGTAGCTTTGAATCTGTGTTGAAGGCTGTCAGCTGGACAGTTGTATTTAAATGTTGACTAAATATTTTTTCTTTGAAATTTCTGAGAAACACCCTTTCGTTTGTCACAATTTGATTTTCCTAAAGATTATAATTATCAACACTTTTCGAACGTTGAGATACCACTGTAAACCAATTGTTTTGACCGTATTTATGCAGTTCCAATAGCGTTGTGTGGCATATCTGAGCATGTTCTCTTCTGGGAGTATTAGAATGTGCATCCCAAATGTATGACGTAAGTATAGAGGGAAGGGGCCAGTGTAAGCATATATGCCTAGATTTGGCGTTTGGACACGGACTCCCAACACATAATTTAGCTGTTGCAGTTGAACCTTCTCTAATACATCGTATTCTTTATCCCCTGTCCAAATTTCACACCCATACTCTAAAATAGGGACAAACTGGCAATCGAACATTTTTAGCGTTATTGTGGGAGACGGCTTGCCCATAGTACTATAGCACAACTATGAACTTTTATATATGGCTCCCCTGGCCTGTTCTGCCAGGTGTGTGGGTGTCACTTTGTGGAGATGAGAATAATACCATGGTATTTAGAATTTTCTGTAATCTCTAAAGATTTACCATCAAATGTAAAGATATCCACACCATTGCGATTATGGAAAACCAGTATTTTGGTTTTTGGTAGGTTTACAGTGTGGCGCCATTGTCTACAATAGGCAAAGGGACATTCTAGTGTGTAGTCCATCAGGTGTCTCTGCAATGAGGACAAGATCGTTTGAATATGGTAAATAGTAAAGAAGCAGATCTTGCATGAATAGTCCGCAATCTCCATCTACAAAATGTAAGTATTGACCCATGTCACGTAACAGCTTTGGGCTAATTACCCTACTTTGGCGTATATGGAACTCGCTTTCAGAATGCTCACTCAGGATACCTTGGCATCTAGCCTTCATTGTAGCTGTTTTAAGCATCATCTTTCTAAATAACAAATGCCACATATACCGCCTTGTTCAAGCTTATAACACAGAGCATCACTGTTCACAAAATCAAAAGCTTTGGTAAAATCTACTGAACAAATCTCCAGTGGTTCACCTAGGATTTTTTGCTTTTGAATAAGACTATACAATATATACACATTATCTATAGTCCGCAAAATATCACTGAAGCCAGGTTGAAACTGGGAGAAGATTGCATTTTGGAAGACAAGTCTCCCACTTATACCATAGTAATTTTCTGGAGAAGGATTACCCCCCCCCCCTTTTTGGAAAGGATTGATAATTCCCTCTAACCATTGGCTTGGAAAATCACCGAACTCTAAAATAAAATTGCAAAGGACTAGCAATGGTGGAGCCAATATTTTGTCTGCATATTTTAAAAACTCACCCCTATTTCCATCTTGACTGGGAGCATTGGAATTTTTCAATTTACATACGTAATATCTCAGCTCTTCGTCTTCGATTGCTTGATTCAGAATTTCGCAAATCATATTAACAACGTTCGGGCCTAAAATATAGGAACTTTCATTTGGATGATATTTCAGAATAGAAGACAAAAATTTTGTGTCAAAATACTCTGCATCAATGGCTGGTGCAGCACTGTCTTAGAAATATGGGGGAACATATCCTCAAAACTGACAGCACTAGATTAAGACGATTTGGATCCTCTCTATTTAGGAAAGGCCAAAACTCAGCAGGATTATCTGACACTAAGTTTCTCAAAGCGACAACTTTTACTGTATAGGTATTGTCTTCGGGCTTCTTGAACTACACGTCGGTACTCTTGTTGCAAAAGTTGAAAATTCATGCCACATTAAAGAGTCAGCTAGGTCATGAGTTTTTGGTAAAATTATCTACTATTTCTTTAAGCTACCTGCAATTGCCATTGAACCAGGGATTGCATTGGGATTTTGTGGAATAACGGTGCTTTCGTTTCTCAAACAGAAGGTCTATGCCATATTCTTAGTATTTTTAAGATATGTCACACGCAGCATCTAGTGAGCAAACTAAGTCTAACATACAAATCACATACAATGTCATTGGCCATGTCCGTAGAGAATCTTCCACAGTAAGCTTCTAAATTTAGTTCTATACCATTTGTACGCAAACCCACCTGCTTTGTTTCCACGTGAATTACCACGACACTCTATTTGCGTCCCCTGCACACTTTTGTTTGTACAAATCTTAAAATGAATGGCACAGTGATCAGATTCGGCGCACAAGGAGTCGATCTGAAAGTTTGAAATATTACCAAAATAACAAGGGAATGCAAGAAGGTGATCTGCCACGTATTTTGCCGCAAATTCCATAACAGGAGTAACTTCAAACATTCATATCCTGGCCAAGACGGCCGTTTCATATCTTTATGTCAGAAGCAGGCACTTTTGTAAATTTGATATTACAAACACAAACTCTCATGTATGGCAAATTCACATTATATGTGTATATTCAGACTTGCTTGTGAAGAGTGATCTGTCGTATAGGTCATGTTGGAAGTATGTATCACGGCTGAGTGCAAACACAGATATTCTGTATTGCCTAGGGTTCTTTCTTTCCACTGAACGGCGTTTTCTCAGCAGCGTGAAACGGACAGTTTAGAAAACTGGTGCGAACACTGCTGCTGTAATGAACTTTGGCACCTTACCTTGAATGGGCAGGAAGTTAAACATTATATATTTAAAAGTTTCATATCTTGTAACATATTGTACACATACGGAAAATTTCAAGTTGCCCATAAAGGTGTGTGACATCTGCCGATGCAGTGGGCCATGAACAAAGTTGCACCATTTTAAATTATGCTAGTTAAGGCCCTTGAAAACCAAAATGATTGCGCAAATCTTCAAACCTATCCAACGTAGAGTTGCCAATACACCTGCAATTTATATAGGCGCATCAAGTGAACTTTGTACCATTGTTGTAACCTTTCAATTTATGGAAAGTAGTTGTATACACACAATTTAAATATATAATATTTTCAAGACTACAGTATGGATAGCAAGCCAATCTAACTTCAATTAACAGATTTGTGCTGTAGTCACATCCCAAGAACCGTGAATCAAAATTGTAGCATTTTAATTAATGCAAGTAAAACAAATACACAAAATTAAAATGTTGAATATCTTAAAAACGATTATAGCAACAGGTGCCATTCTCTCTAATTGCAATATATAAATTTGTGACATAGACACATCCAATGGCCAGTGAATAATGTAGCATTAAAGTTATTTAAATGAGGAAATCCGAATCGTATATATCTTCATAATAACTATTATAGACAAAGTTGCCATTCCAATCCCCAATTTGTCGACTTGTGCGGTGGACACATCTAATAAAAAATTACAAAAAGCTACAGCATTGAAAATTATGCCAAGTGAATTGTAAAATAAGGAACAAATCGATGTAATCAGAGCATCAAATCAATTTATTCAGAGAAACAAATAGACTGTATTTAATCATATTAACAAATGCATTTGTTCACTGCGGGAACACGATTTGTTCTTCTGATCAAATATTATTTAATCATCTGATCAAGTACAGAATAAAACAAGAAACGGCGTTGCATTATATGTATATATATATATATATATATATATATATATATATATATATATATATATATATATATATATATATATATATATATATATATATATATATATATATATACATGTATCATAAACAGTTGATAGTTATATTCGATAGCCATGACAATCTTTGTATACATATATTGATGAACAAGCTGTCTTCTGCGTGGCTGTCTTCAGCCTCATGGCTTGTGTGCATTAACCATAATGGCATCTATGCCTGTCATGCTTTACATTAAAAGGTTTAAATTCAACGTTGAAATGTGCCTGCATGATTCCCTAGATTAGATTCAAGTTCTATTTGTCTGATGTATAAACGATATGTCAGTGTACTTAACAGTCAGCTTGGTAACGGAATCGCATATCAAGTTTAATATCGTTATCTAGTACCATTTGCTGCATTTTCTAAGACTTACCATATATATATATATATATATATATATATATATATATATATATATATATATATATATATATATATATATATATGTATGTATGTGTGTGTGTGTGTGTGTGTGTGTGTGTGTGTGTTGAGTTATCACTAGTGCTTAAAACTTTTTGAAATAAAATAGCTTGCTTATCAACCAAGAGAAAGTAGTGACGTAGCATTAAACAAACAAGCTGTAAATATGCAGCCACGTTAGCAACATGCCAAGATACAGCAGTGTATCCAACTGTAATAGGTCTGGAAAGGGAAGTACATGTATGCTCCCAGAAGACTTAACCGACAGAAAATGGATTATTGCCATCAGAAGAGAGGATGTAAGGAGCATCATGTGATAATATGTCTTTCCATGGGAACAAAATTGAGAACACTACTATACCACTTGGGGCACCGAGTGGGCCTCCGCAGTACCACCTGACAGGATTAGGTCTTCTTCACCTATAGTATCTGCAGTAAGAACTCTAAGACTTACTACTTCGGTCATGCTGATCAGTTGAAATGTTCAGTATATCTTCAAAATTATTTAAAGATATAGCTGCCGATCCAACTTCGATTCCCATGCACAAGTAATTCTTTATTTCAGGTCAGGTGGGGTGCAAAATTCAACGTTTAAACGACTTTTGGCGTCGTTTTTGTGGTCTCTTATGTCTTGCTACATGTACAGTCTATGCACACAAAGTCAGTATATGTATTTATACGACGTTAATTATTTAAAACCTTCAAGGCACACAAAGATTTTCTTTGTAGCAAATCTTGTTTTCTAGTTTCTTTCTTTCTTTCTTTCTTTCTTTATTTATTTATTTATTTATTTATTTATTTATTTATTTGTCTATCTATCTATCTATCTATCTATCTATCTATCTATCTATCTATCTATTTGTTGACAGATGCCCCCAAGTCCTAGGAGGAGCAGGCAATTGAAGATTCAATTTAGCAGGCAAACTGAAACTTCATATACAACTGTACGTAAATCATTTAAAAGAATAGAATGCTAGTTTGCCCTATCCACTTCGCTATTTGCCCATAATATCTGCCTGTTGGCAGGTGTCTATTTGCAGTACGGTAAAAACGAAACATACGGATGTCGCACAATTATGCACATTACAAAGGCGTATCCTTATATCTAACTGTGGCCCTCTGGTATTGCCACCAAGAAACATGCGAGGAATGTCACTGTTCCGGCCATTTTTAGACTGCAGGTATTCAGTTCTCCACAGAATATTTGAGGAATGACATTGTAAACGCAGATGGAACATAGACAGTTTAATATTCTTATTCTGGTGAATCTAGTTCATTTAATAGTCACCCGGGGTGAGGGGCACTACCTAAATATAGTGACGGGTATGTTCAGTTAAGCTTGCTACACCCATACCCTGTCTGTACCACCGTTAACTCACCCATTCAATACCAAATGGGAATGAAAGATAACCGTGTCTATAGTATTTTGCGAGTATATCTATATACCTGTATTGTATATGCCGAATTTAAATATATGGTATAAATAACCTAGATGTTTGTGATCCACCAAAAACCCACAACACACAGTATGAGTTATCTGTCACCGAGTAGATGGTAGCACACATTGAGGAAATACTGGTCTAATTACAGAACTGCAATTAGTAAAAGTAAGACCCTGTCTGGGCCAGGTTCAGATGGACCCCTGCCTGTGCTAGTCAGTGGCTTTTTCTATACCCTATCTGTACCAAATGTCTTCGTTTTGATAGCCCATTCAATACTAAATTTGTTGAAAAAGTATAGCCTATGTTGCGACACATATAAAGTGTACCAACCGATGGGAGTTCCCCCCACCTCCCGTCACTTCTTCAGACAAAAGATGAATGTCTCATCATGCCAAATGTTCTTGTGGCTACAAAAGAGAAAACTTCAAGCCAATTTTATTTGCCCGTGGCTACTTAACGCACTTTAGCAAAAAAAAAAAAAACATTGTCACTATTGACGATCAACTTTAACAGCACAACGATTCTTCTTTTGTTTGGGGTTCGAAGTTATACGATTGCTTATCAACGAAGGCATATTCGAATCATTTTAATTTTTCATCATCGAGGTACTAAACTGTAAATAATTACCCCACCCAAATTAACTCATATTCTTACATATATATTTAAAAGGTATATGTATGTACATGTTCATGCATGTGTTTATTGTCCGTCATGCTTGTGCGACATGTATCATTGAGAACTATTGATATAACTGGCGTTCGAAATTTTACGATTGCCACGATTATAACTATTGTCACTTGTCCTCTAGTAGTTTTCTTTGGCAATAATTTATGTTTAAACTAATACAAAAGTCAAATATTGCCTTACGTACTTGATGGTAACTGGACGAATATTTGTACTTCCATAACCGTATTTGCCTTACTTGCACGGGTTTTCAGAAACATTTTGCTGCGTTTTCGCTCAAATTGGCGACATTATCATATGCATGGTCCAATATTTTTATTTGCCGAAGCAGCACTTTGGTTGCTTGAATTATATATAAAATAACTCTGTCTAATACCTCTGGAGCTTACCGTTCAAATATAGCAGTACGCAAATATTTTGTCGGCTCTAATCGGATCTGGTTCATAAGTTGTTTGACGTACTTTCGCCAGAATATGATGCAAAATAACGATTATAGCAAGATACACACGCAGATGTCATACTGAATAAATTTTCTTCTGATCGGATTGTAACTAATAGTTATGTATTTTACAATTGAAGTTTACAGAACATGTTTGACAACTAAGAAAGTACATTATGCTGGTTCGTTGGCATTTTATAGTTCTGTTTCAATAAGGTCCTGTGTTTACTGAGAAACAACACAACAATCAAGCTATATGTGCTTTATTGTGTTCATGCATATATATAATCACACCTCAGTCTCACATTATGCCGTTTTGATGTACAAAATGGCATTTATGTATATATGTTTATGAATATATCTTTTATATTTTCAACATTTGTAACCACAGAACTGCAGATCTAGAGCCACCAACTTTCCATAACACAGCAGAGAATTTGAAACGTACATATAAACTGGAATAATAACATTTTTCACATTTTAATTTCATTACATAATTGATTTATAATTTCAGCATTGCTCCTTTTGTTAACCTTTTTTTTATAGGTGCTTATAAAAACACCATAAAATATAATTACTGGTTATGCGTATCTCATGAACTTATTTCCTTCAATAACGGATCTCGTTTTACTTAGACAACAATAGCCTAGCATACATGCAAGCAATACAATATCACCTTCCTGCGTGAGCCGGGAGCCCACTAAGCTCTTTAATTGTATGACCTCATGCTGGTGTTGTTCACGTATTAAGATAGGTTTAACATGATTTCTTAACGGCAGTGGATAGGGTGAGCCTGTGGGGAGCTTGGCTTGGCATCAGATATGTTTCGCACGTAGCGGCAGTCCCGAGCTCTCATTATACATTTTAGTCCATAGAGTCATTGTACGAGTGTCTCAATAACTTGGTAGCCATAATCATATGATCATATATTTTCTTCTAATTACATCGGTGTTATTGCCCAAGTATCAAACATTTCAACAAACCACATTTGCTCGGTGCCGTAAGGCATGTAGGCACAAATCCTTCACTTAATGTGTGTATCATAATAGTATGTATAAGTACGGTAAAACGACTGATCGCTTTACGGCTTTGTTCCGTCATTCTCCTTAGCTAGGCAGCTTAGGCGTCTTGGTGATAAGGTATTAACCGCACCTGATCACGTGGTTTCTTTCAGTCTAACAAATAGTTTTACATACTGTGACTTCACGCAAAGAAACATAGTCTTCGATATGTACAGACGGCGTGAAGGGCGCTTTGGAGCATGTGAGTTATATACATGATTTGACGTTATCAACTGCAAGCTGAAGTATATATCATGGATAATTCGGTATTCGTTCATAAACATATCAAATATTCATGTAAGTCGTCTTCAGGTGAAAAATTTCAAAGACCAGGGTGACAGAACATACACAGGCGCTGGTTCATCTTCAACGAACATATATCGTTCTTTGCATTTTGAACTTCGCATCAGTGGGTCCGGTCGATATCAGCCTGTGGCCTGTTTAATTATATTTCTCCCACTAGAATGGCAACCAAGGCTTCAGCAATGATGGATGGTGCCAGTGGGGATTCGCCCAAAAGCTTGCGCATGCAGGAACATTTAAGTATCAAGCACATGCTGCCAAAGACACGTCTGTCCCATACCATACTAAACCAAAATGTCAGCCAGGAGCGGCATCTAGCTATGCAATTGAAAAAGATCAAACTCCGTGAAGACAGATTCATGAGTAACTCCGAGATGAACAGAAGAGCATTCCTCGAGCTTCAAGCAAGAAAACAACGTAAGTGGAAGCGAGAAGACGAGATGCGCCTGAGTTCTATGACTTTGCCCGTAATGAAGAGAAAGCACAGAAGACCAAGTATGACAACCATTTACAGTACTCCACGCTATCACAAGGATGCTTACGAAGATGATTTGGATACGTCGCAGCTTTTACCTCATATGCAAATCAAGCGAGAACATTCGGAAATTGTGGTTCATCGCTCTAAGACATTCATTACCCACCTGCCTTCCATCATTGAGATTGACTTGCAAAAGTTAAAAAGGTACAATACATTCTGTTGTACTAGTTTGCAACGATTAGGAGAGCCATCTAGAGACAAGAGGTTTAGAAAGTTCAGGGCATCTTTAGTACAACAAAAGAAAACTGTGGAGGAAGAGAATGAAAACGAGACAGACGAGAAGGAGTCGATAGTCTCATATAAGACGACCTCGGAAGTGGGATGTCAGACAGAAACGAGGCCCCCGACTGTTCCGTCATCCCCAACTAAGGTCATATTTCCATCTGTCTCTAGACAAGGAAAACGAACGGAGACAAATGTTGAAACAATGCCCAATATTCATGGTCTCAGAAGGGAAAATGCGCAATGTGACTTGCAGGAAAAATCACGAAGCAAAGATGAGATTATGCATGATCTAAAAACAAAGGATCTGAAAGGATTGCACAAGACGTATGGTGCCTTAAAATCAGTAAAAAACAAGACTGAAACAAAAGATATCGACACACCCACCAGACCTAAGACACATGATCCACAGTCTGCAAAGAATGCCCAGAATGCCGATGGGGAGATGTATGTGCCGGGTCTTCAGCTATATTTTTCTGTGAAAAGTGCAATAAAGTAAAATCGGTGCTGTGATATTTTAGTAACCTGCGTCTGCCAGTGACTCTTATGAAATACACCGGTTTCAGGACATTGGCGTAAATGTAACAGATTTCAATGCCTCCGTGATTTAAACTATATACATTTGTTGCAGTTCGTGCCATAGGTTTCTTGACTCAAATCTTGGGGTGATAGGTCTGTAAGTTTGTATTTTGAGGATTACATGTAACGCGTTACAGTGAAACCTGTCTATTGTGGACACCTCTGGGACTGGCAAAAAGTGTCCACAGTTGGCAGGTGTCCACAATAGATAGGTTTTTTAACAAGAAACTTGACCTTCTGGTCCAGGACGTAACTGTCCACATTGTACAGGTGTCTGAATTATAGAGGTGTCCACAAGGACAGTTTTTTTATTGTATATAAATGTGACATGTTTTCAAAGCTCCTTGACTCCAACCTCCGCTGTTGCTGCTTTCCATGCCATGGGTTGCTAGATCTGCATCTCGAGTTTATGGATCCCTCAGCTTCCATTTTTTTCTTGGTGGTGGGGAGGGGGCTAAATAAAAATCACAATGGTTACCCAAAGTAAGCATGACTCCCATGAATGAGTTGTTCGTAATTTGTTGGAAGTGAAAAGCTGCAACAGGATTTCTAAATAAAGCCACAATAAAGCATATTGATTTTTTCTACCACATATTCCTTCGAGGTGCCAACATGATCGATGCATTGCATAAAGCTTGTGGACCACAAGTAACAATCAGCTAACGCTATTGATGTTGCTGCTTTTTATGAAATCCTTGCCGTGGGTGGCTAAAATTGCAAACATTTTATGGGCAATTCCGAATCAAACAGACAAAGATTAACATTTGTAAACAAAGTTATGAGTAATATGATCAAAATTTGCATTAAACACATAAATTTCAATTTTATTATACTGTACTTACGGTTCGTAATTACTGTTATATTTGGGAAGGGTTTATTATCCAAACAAACTGTACAATGGTAGCAATGACTATGGACAGTATCTTGCAGGACTGTCACATTTTTAAGCATATTATAGGCCAGGGATGGGTATTTATTCAGTTTTGTCGAGGTTTGAACCCCACGAAAAGAAACTAAACTATACTATTGCAAGTGTCACAAATATTCTCTCGTATGCAGGGGCATACAAAATCTCTTATTTACATACCCCCAGACGTATTCAATAGCAAAACAATATGTCCGATACGTTAGACTGGTCGGCATTAGAGTATATTTTACTTCCGCTGACTTATCAGCCAGCTGAGGTTTTATAATCGCCCGTTGCCTTTCGGTTGTTCGTCCGCAATTCACAGCGTTTTTTACTTCTCCGAACATCTATCCTCTTCAAACATCGTGGGGACATATTTTGGGTGGGCTTGTTTTAGTGGTTTCAGTCCGTTACACTTTCTCTGGGCTGACTTGTCAGTCAGCTGAGCTAAAAGATGGGTGGTAATCCGTCGTCCGCCGTCCTTTGACAATTACAGTTTGGACTTCTGCTAAAAAAACGTTGGTCAGATCCACTTCAAACCTGGTGGGGACATGCCTTGGGTGGGGTCTGTACTTAGTTTGTTCAATTGAATACGTATATGTTGTATGGTTTTCCTATATTTGACTTCTCAAAAGTTTTCACTCAGATTGTTCTGAAACTTGGTGGAAATATAGTTTGTGGGAGGGTTGTACAAAGTTGTTCACTAGGTAGTGATACTTTATTGGAGTTAATACTTTGATGTTGGACATACTGTTGGTAGCACTGATAATTCTTAAAGATGCTCACTTTTGCCTGCTTCACAGTGTTGATATTTTGCTATGAAAATAATCTAGATCAGCTGAGCGCGGGCCCTTCACATACCCCTCTTGTTTATTGTATTTGTGTCTTTTTGCCCAGAACCACTTCCTAGTAGTCAATATCCTATTCCGCAGTTCGAACTCTTTACTCTCCATAAGCTAACCTGTCCCTGTCTAACCTGTATATATATGGAATTACTATTGTCTATATTGCACACGTTCCTCTGTAAAATTTTGACATAGGCTGTATCAGCCCAGATAAATTAAAGGGTCTTCTGCGGGTAACTACTCAACATGTTTCGGAGCCTTTATGATTTTTATCAGAAGAGGGTATTTTTTGGCAACATCTATTTTTTCGAAACCGCCCATCCAGCTGCTTTGAAATTACACAGGAACACATCTGGGGACCCATGAACCTTAATTTGTTCAAGAGGTGGTACTGCTTTTTTTTTTTATTCGTAAAAGGATTCGTGTGTGTTTTCGCTTTTCAGACTCTCCATAAATTTTGTCACTACATAGTGGTGCCGTCATTTTCGAATTGTTAACCATTTATCAAAATTAGGAATATTTGAAAAGGCGATTTTGTACATGTGAGCAAAAGCGATAATAGTCTCAAACAACGATGACCTTGTTATCATTCTGAAGTTAACAGGACCACTTCAGTGTGTGCATGTAAAGTCAGCTGAGCACAGGACTGCTGCGGTTTGAATATTGCTATCATTTACTATTTATCTATTTTTTTTAAATCTTAAAAGACTCTTTTCCCAAACTGCTCACCAAGCTATTGTGAAATTAGTTAAGAATCTATGTCGCTTTACTTACTTGTTAACCTCGAACAAGTTATGGGTGACCAGTATGGGCGCTACGTTACTACGCTTAGAGAGGCATTGGTGTCACCGTTTGAAAAGTTTGGTCTAGTAGGCTTCATAGAGATTTAACTTTGGATCAGACAGACAAACATGTCAAAGTATTAAGCTTTGCGGTTTATTTCAACTTTTTTCTTACATAGAATCTTATGCACAGTACTCGTTTTCACTTTCCATTTGGCTTGGTATTTGGAAAATTTACACCAACCTCGCTATTGGTCATTATGTCATAATCTGTTTAAAATGAACACACGTTATATGTATGTACATGTAGTTTTCTCCAAAACCGTTGACCAAATGTTTTTTAAAGAATTTGTCGGGGATATGTCTTGGATGACTCCCTATCAAGTGTCTTTAAATGCTCGTGCTCCAATGACTTTTCTTCTACTTAAATATGTTGTGGGGCTTTTTGGGGTGGGTGAGTAACCAACTTTTCTCTTTAAAATATCTCCACCAACTCATTTGGAAGTCCATTGGAACAAATCTGGGTACCCCTAGACTTTAATTTGTTCAACAGGTATTGCTGCACCTTTTTTCTGCTTTTTACGTTTTTTTGTGTGTGTGTATGTGTGTGTGTTTTGTAATCTACGCCTCTATCCCCAAAGCACAAGCTGGATTCTCTTTAATCGTACTGGAAATTAGCTTAATTTCCGGTCCTCCTACATGTTTCACCAGGAGGGATTAGCGTTATTTGCTCATTTTTAACCAAGTTGCAAAATCCCGTCATGATAAGCAATGGTACATGCCAGCATGGTGTTTTTGTAGTCTTGTTGAAAACAATTGACAAGATCCTCATTATAGGTAGAGATGTACCTTGGATAAGTCTCTACTACGCCCAGTCAATTGATCATGATTCAGTGATATTTTATTGTTAATAATTTTTCGCATTTTGGGGAGTGGAGGGGGGATTAAAACATATGCTCTGAAAACGCTCGGCCAATAACTTGGAAACTGCACAGGCACATGCGTGGGTACCCGATGTCTAGATATCACTTGGACGTCATACTTCAGCAGCCGCTGCGGCGATTTTTTTCTGATGAATTTTCAAGTTGTTCCTACAATTATCACCTTTTTCGTCCCAAAATATATTGTCTTCTCTTTATGCTCGGTAGCAATGCTCCTGAACTCAGTTTTCACCAAACATTTACATTTAGTGGTGCCACTGTCATTTTTCATTTGTGACAAATTATTGGCAATGATAGATATGAATACTTTTGTATGGTTCATATATGAATACTCAAATACTTGGGTCACAATATACATATACTGTATGCTCCAAAAGCTCCGCCTATCTATGCTGAGTTCAAGCTCCTGTTGAAGCTCAATTCATCTCAGCTATGGTAAGAACTTTTTTTTTTTCGGTTGAATGTGTCTACGGCAGCTAAGGATGGGCTGTTCAGACGCTCTCCTTGTTTCAATATAGAACAGTGACTCCAGGTACCGCAAGTTGGAACTGCTCATTTGGAATGTTGTTTCACATTGATAGTCGATCAATCAAACTCACTGTCTAAACAATTTTGACGCATTACGAAATAAGTCAGTAGGCCTCGCTCACAATGAAAAGAGACATTGAAATGTGAAACAAAATCGATATTGTACACGTAGTCAGAAATTGTACATTTTAGTAGACGTGAAAGAAAGGGTCAGATCTGTATTTTATCTATTATACTTGTTTGAATAGCAGTAAAATGGATACAGCGAGGTAATTGATTTATGGCGAAGAATGCATATAAATGCAGATTCGTGAAAGAATAGATGAATGATTATTGAACAAAAGCCTTAATATATATACGAATGAATAAATCATGTTCTCGAAAGTTAATTATTCAAATGACCACAAAAACTGCCAGCCAGCCAGTGACTTTATCATAAGTTCAATTGGTTGTCCTTTATAGGAAATATTTTTGCATGAGATACGATGTCTTGAATCACGGGTCAAAACACTTTTGAAACGGAAATACAATTTGTGTTGTTGATTAAGGGTGTGTCATTTCAACTCTGCACCTACAAGTTTCATACTATGAAATCATTCCCTATACAGTTCCAGGTTTACGTTTATTACTCGAAAGTCTCACTATTTTTGGCTGATTATTTTGCTTGGGTATAAAGTGATAATGCGAATTAAAAACTGATTTCAGTGTGAATACCACAGTGGACTACTTCGATGTCAAGAAAGTGCAAATATTCAACATGACTTGGAAAACGGCTCACAAATATACTGATTACGTCTTATGGATGAGTATGTGGTACACCAAACGTAGGTCCATGTACTTTGTACTTTTAAAGGACTGTAAACGTGATGAGAATTACACACTTAAATAAAATAGAAAACATGCAGCATATCTTTATGACCACACAGTCTTGAAACCTATTGATATCCACACGTCATGTCATGGCGATTAACTGTTGCAAAAGCACAGATGATTATCGAAAATTAGTGTGCTAGATATTTTGTGAACCTATCTTTTCAGAAAAGTACAATGTGTGTCCGTTGAAAAAAAAAGTGAACGTTTTATTTTATTTTATCATTGTGTAGGAACAAAGGTTTTAGCAGGAATTTATTATAATTTTGTCCCCGCCTCCAACAGAGCCTCGCCAATTCAACTAGTCTTTCACTATAAACTATGTATGCGAATCATATATGTATATATATTTATTATTGATATTATTTTTATTACTATTCATATAAATTTTCGTCATGTATGTTAAAGATTTAATCAAGATGGAAAAGGTCCACCTACGCCTTAGTACAAATGATTGACGAAGCATGAATTAATATAGGAACTAGGCTGTACTATTGTACAGGTATGCACTCATTTCAGAAGGACAGAGTGGATTGACCCAAAATAAGATAAAGCTCAGAGTGTGGTGCAACAATGCCTATTGCGATGCCCAGAGGCTATTGGAAAGAGACATCAGAATTACTGGCGAGAGAACCAATGGAATGCCTCGTGATGATCCCCCCACCCCCAGCACTACAGGATACCGTGTTCCACAAGCACAACAACCAGATGCTGGCTGGAAAGCCACAAAAATTTACTTTACTTACACTAATGCCGTGTTCTAACATTCATCTACCCACCTTTGATAATATCGCTGGCGGGATCAATGGTATTAAACATTAATAAATTGATATTATAGATTTAAACTTATTTTACTTATCTCTATCTCATACTGATTGAAATTAAAGGAAAACGTTGAATCCTGGACCGATCCTGCAAAATTCAGATTCTTGCCGGATGACCATGTTCACACGTGAAGAATCTTGCAGACTTCATGGATTATCAGCTAAATCATTTTGCAGATAGACCAGGTCTACGACACATAACAGCGTGCCTCAGTTACAGTAGAGACTCATATTTGGACACATTGTTTTTACACATGTGTAAATGGTTCGAATAGAATTTATTTGCACAGTTCAATCTTCCCAGTGCTTTGAACAGAAAAAGGTACACGGGATGGTCATGTCTAACATTGGCAACAAAAACGCTAGTAGCATGATTTTTAGCTCAGCTGACTTGTCAGTCAGCTGAGCTTATAGGATGGTCTTTCGTCCGTAGTCCGTCCGTAGTCCATCCGTCGTCCGTCCGTATTTGGTAATTCTGGAATCTCTTTGCTGTCATTGTTGAGTTTGATATTTAGGAATATGGGTCATGTTTTTCTACATACGTGTATCATACTAGAGACGTCCATCCACAATTCACATCTTTGACTTCATCTCCCGAAACCGTCAGCCAGATTTACTTCAAACCTGGTGGGGATGTACCTTGGGTGGGTTTCTACGAAGTTTGTTCAAATGGTGACGCTCCAGTGATTTTTGATTTTTTTTATGAATTTTTTGGTTTTTAAGGGGGCAAATATTAAAACAAAAACTTCTGCTCCGAAACCAGTCATTCAATTGCTTTGATATCACACTGGAACACTCTTAGGAACACCAAATTATTAAATTTTTCACCAGGTGGCGCTGCAATTTTTCATTTTTTTTTTTTTTTTTTTTTTTTTATAATTTTTGTGTGTTTTCGCTATTCTCGACATCGTCTCCAGAACCATCAGTCAGATTGAGCTGAAACTTGGTGGTATGTTCCTTGTGGAAGGGCCAAATTTGTTCACTAGGTTGCACTGTTGTGGACTCCTGATTTTTTACGATTTTTTAAAAAATTTTGGAACTTAAATGTAAATGCACCTTTCCTATTGATCACTATGTAATCAAGTCAATGGGCATTCTAATGCTAATTTTTAAATTCACGACTTCTTTTCTAAAACCATCAGCCAAATTGATCTTAAAATTGGTGGCAATGTTCCTTGGGTGCGTCTCTAACAGGTTTGTTCAAATGGTCACGCTCCATTCATTTTTGGATTTGATTTTTGTTGTTCTTTTTTTTGGGGGGGGGGAACTTTCAAAATCTTCTTCTCCGAAACTGCTCACGCAATTGCTTTGATATTACAAGGGGACACTCATAGGGACTCCTCGTTCTTAATTAGTTCACCAGGTGGCACTGCAATTGTTGTCTAATTTATCATGTTGTTAATGTTTATTTTGCTATTTTTGATTTCTTCGCCGAAACTGCCCACCCAATTGCTTTGATATAACACAGAAACACTCATAGGGACTCCTAGTTTTTAATTAGTTCATCAGGTGGCACTGCAATTTTTGTCTAAGTTACCATGATTCTTTTTGTTTGCTTTTGCTATTTTTGACTTCGTCGCAAGAACCTTTACTCAGATTAAGCTGAAACTTGAAAATGTTCTTTCTGGAAGGGTAAAACAAAGTTATTCACTAGGTGGCACTGCTGTAGATTGCTGATTTTTTGCGATTTTTTTTTCAATTTGGGTACTTATCGGTTATTGCACCTTTCCTGTTGATTACCATGCAAGTCAATTGGCATTCTAACAATAATTCACATTTGCGACTTTTTCTCCGAAATCTTAAACCAGACTGATTTCTCTACCAGGCTTGTTGAAATGGTCACGCTCCAGTGATTTTTGGTTTATTTTATGGTTTTTTTTCTTTTTTGTTCTTTTGGGGGGCAAATCTTCAAAAATCATCTTTTAAACAGTTCACCTGATTGCTTTTGTATCACACAGAGATACTCCTAGAGGTTCTTAGTTCTTAATTTGTTCACCAAGTGACACTTCACATTGTTTTTATTGATATATGATTTTTTTGTGTGTTTTTCGCTATTTTCGACTTCTCCAGAACCGTATTTTAGATTCAGCTGAAACCTGGTTGAGATGTTCCTTGTGAAAGGGACAAAGCTGATCACTAGGTGGGATTGCTGCTGATTCCTGGTTTTTGACTTTTTTTTTTTTTCAATTTGGGTTCCTATCTTTTCTATTGATTACTATGTAAGTCAATGGGCATTTTAAAGCGAATCCACATTTTGGACATCTCTGAAGAGACTGTCATCCAGATTGACTTCAAACTTAGTGACAATGTACCTTGGGTAGGTGTCAGCCATGTTTGTTTGAGTGGTCATGCTCCAGTGAATTTTGGATTTTTATGTATGTATATATTTTTTTTTTTGAAAAGTCTTTTAAAAAGTTTCAATTGGAAATATTTACATTAGGATTACTTGAGATCTGTTTTGAGTTAGGACTCTGATGTTGCACATGTTAATGTTTCTCTATGAAGGCCACACTAAGACATTACAGGAGTGACCCTCATTTCTGGGATCACAGTGCAACGTACATGAATTATACACTTCACTATAACTTGAGAACTATTTTAACTGGGACCTTGATATTGCACATGTTAGTGTTCTTCTATATATGTCAGTTTATTCAGTGCAGGTAACCAATGTCTTATCTTTTGGTCTGAACAGAATATCACGAGAAGGAATATATTTATTACAGAGATCATTAAATAAATTTGTCCAGTAAAACACTGCATTATTTATTTCATCGCATGTTTCAAGTCCAGTGTCAACTGGCCCTTAATTGGGCATCAAATTCAAAGTCGGCTCTCTTGTAATTCTAAATTATACGTTTAATGGGGCAGTCTATGCGGTGAGAAGTGGAGAGAGTGCGAAATACAACTGGATGGTCTGACGTAGAGAATCGAGACATATTATCACTATTTGAGATATAACCAGGTGAATCGATAGTGATCAGATCAAGAAGACTCTGTCAAGTCGGTAAAACGACCCGATATTAACTGAAATAGGTTATTATAATATATAAGACTTACCAAATCCTTGACCCAGGTCACCTTTCGAATGGAGCCGCTGGTCAGAGAGTTTTGTGCGGATACAGGCTCCGAAACAAGAATTTCTGAAGAGTTCCCAGCTGAAGACTCTTTTATTTATTTGGGCTAATGCAGCCTATGTCAAAATTCTCAGAAGAACGTGTGCAATATGGACAATAGTACTTCAATATGTCTTTAGGTTAGGCAGTGACAGGTAATGAAGAATAAAGAGTTAGGACTACACAATAGGGTAATGACTACCAGAAGGCGTTTCTGAACAAAAAGACACAAATATAATAACAGCTCACTTGGAACACTATTATCAAGCCATGTTTCAGACAATGTGAGAATGTCGACTTTTTCGAAATTAGCCCCAATATGTATAGTTCATCAAGTTTACCAGGACTTTTTGAACTGCGTACTTAAGCATGAGAAATTTTGAGTGTTTTGGGGGTGAAGGTATCTACTGGCCCTGGATTCTGGAGAGTACCAAATACAAGTAATTTGCATAGCATTGTTGGGATATGTTTAAGATTATAGTATGATTTTAATAAGAATAAAGCAAGCATAAGAGAAATAAATGTAAAATCATTCATGATACAATAATGATGAACAGGAGCATACACAATTACCTTGACTTGACAAGACATTTACGGGGATAATAAGCACTAATGGACCCTCTTTATTGTTGTATGTCTATTCCCATGATAGGTGTTTAGAAACACAAAAGCTTCGTCCAACAATAAGGTTGTTATTAGACGTTCAGGCAACATACATGAGCAAAACGTTCTTGTAAACCAATCAAAACTGATATCATCGGCATAAAGGAGAGAAAGGTTCAATGAACACAAAGCGATCACGGTAAACAGAGTACACGGTAATACATGCAAGCATGTAACCTGTCTTCAGCAACGTACACAGTAATATAACAGCTAACATCAAAAATACAAAGAAACCAAGATATAACATTATCGAATATTGATTGAAGGATCTAGACACTATTGGATATTTTCAAAAAGCAGGTTCTGATATGAAAGTAAGTGAAAAGAGGTAACATGTTTGAATATAATCACACCGGTTGTGGTAAGTGGATCAATCGCAACTGTTCACATCAATTATACCATGCCTCCTTTGTTTTCTCAAGAGATATATATGCCACTTGCCTACACATATATCCCTGCTTGGCTAAATTTCAGCACAGGACTGATTTGCTTTGGTGAATACATTTTAAAATGCAAATATATTCATGAAAACAAAGAAGGCATGGTATAAAAAAGATAAATCCCTTGAACTTGGGATGTATCCTCTTCTGAAAATGACATAATGATACCTTACGTATGATACGATCATGTATAAGTTTGCATACCTTAAGATCTGCCAGTACAAAACATAGGTTCATATCTGCAATCATGTGTAAATTCATAGAGATGCCATCTTTGGGCCAGCATGAGTCTATTTTGTTTGATCTCTTAAAACAGGGAAGTGTTGGTGCCTGCTTTAAACCACGGGCAAAAACAATATGTGGGCTCTCTTCTTCGTAAAGTCCTCAGTAATAAACACATTGGACCTCTTTTTCCTGGCTTTATAGATTTTTTTCTGGCATTCCATAGGTTACAAACTAAGCAATAGTTGCTCTCGGCTTACCGTCTCTGGGTTTACCCACACGATGTGAGTGGCCTATATCCTTTTGATCAAGGTCCACACCGAGCTCATATACCTTTTCCAACACAATGTTATCTGTATCCTCATCTGCTCTTCCTATATCATTACACCAAAACCTGAGCGCATGTCCATTAACGTCCAAGAAGAACACTATGACTCCAAAATGAGGGGGGAAAAAAAAGAAAAATTACTTGCTCCAAATGAAACCAATACCGCCGGTTGTCACGTGACGTTAGATATATATTGATGTTCAAGACACAGATTCTGATTCTGATAAATAATCAGCAGATCCCCATAAGGGGCAACTCGCTGATGGAGCGAGACGCATTTAACTAGATTAAGGAGATAAAGCCTCAAGGCAATACTTAAACTGAGAAAGTGCACCGGCTTCTGTCACTAGTGCAGGAAGCTTGTTCCAGTCTGGAATAAAGCGGAACACTGTGCTATGCCATAAAGGCTAAGTTTGAACCGAGCTCTCGGGTTATTAAGGTGATGGGACTTACATAACCTTTACGGGTTCTATGAGATACTATTAGGTCCACTTTGTCAGGAGGCACTGCTATAAGACTATTCCAGATTTTATATAATAATTAATATCATATGCTGTTTCCTCCGGCGTGCAGCCAGGGGACTCCACCTTAAATCTTTGAGCAAATTTGTTACACTGGTAAGCCTATAAGCCCCTCTGGCTGACCGGGCCACTTTGTTTTGGACTCTTTCAATGGTTTCAATACCCCTCTTAATCGTAAGATCCCTTATGGCAGATCAATATTCTATATGCACAAACTTCATAGTTTCTCTTCAAATCAAAAACGTACACTTGCGTTAAGACATCCCTTTGGTAATCAAAAGGTTTGAAAGACATATACAAACGAACAAGCGTACGTGCAAGACACATTTTGCTCCTTCAAACACTCTATATTCTTGTTTGTTTGTGTGTGTGTGCGTGTGGGTGTGTATGTGTGTGTTTCTCTTGGTTTAAAAATATTTTATTTCTCAAAATACATGTACGAGTGGGGAGCAGGCAACGCCTATACGAGCCCATCCCTTGTGCGGATATCGATGCAACTTTGTACATTTAAGCGTGTTGCACATCTTTGCAATGTACATGTGTATTATTTCAGCAATTCTTTTTATTTCACGCAATTACCCTAAATATACCGACTTAAAATGGGAAAACAACGTGTTAGCGATATCACATCTAGCCGTTATTAAGACGACATTTCCACGATTTGTAGCTTAAAAATATCAGTTGTATTGTATCATGTCTATTACATGGTCACGAACGTGGTGTGGTATGTTACGTCGCATTTGTGCGAACGAACACATGTTTTTACTGCATCTACAGCACTAATAGTACATGCCAAAGTATTTCCAATTCCATTTACTTTCGTTTCCAGGTTTTGTCACCCTGATATCATCATCTCATATGAACATCTCGGTTTATAATATTACGTTACTGGTTGTTTGCATAGCAATAACCAGAGCTGGTCTCTCGGTTTACTTCATTCTTAGAAAAGTATGTTTATACATTATATAACCGCAAGTGACATGCCCTGTTGTGACCTCAGATGTTCGCTTGGCTATCTGTGTGTACAAGCATTTACAAATGCAGCCCATTTGTCTTGATAACTTTACTCAACTTAAGTCTTTATATATGAAATAATCTTGTGTTAAATTTTCTGACGGTTTAGACTAGTTTCAGTTGTCAACGCATTTACGTATTATACACCACACGGTCGAACAACTGCATTCTGGTCACTCCATATGATATAACGCATGGGCTCGGGTTTTTTTTTTTTTTTTTTTTTTTTTTTTTTTTTTTTTTTGATGTCATTTCACGTTATACTTGTACATATGGAGGATCACGGTTATGTAGTCTTACCATATTACAACTGTTGAAACTGATCTTTGAACATGCTTCATACAGACTGTTTTAGACGAGCGTACAATTGCTACAATATCATAGTAGCCGTCATTATTCTTGCCACTCTGCATCTCCATACCTTATGTAAACTCAGCAGAATGCCTCATATATTTACAGATATGATATTCGGTACTACAACAGGTTATATTTGTTAAACTCCGATTTAACTTTCATCCAGATTTACAATCATTTTCAAATTAACATCATTACATTTGTAATGATCTTGCTCTCTTTTGTTGCCATGTTTGTACACTTTTTGTTTTCTGCACTCTCTCGTGCTCTTGTTCATGTTACTTTATTTGTTGTTTCGAAGACTATATTCTCCAGCATACAATGTCATATACTTATTGGTTTTTTTGTACACATGAATGCATTTATTTTCTGTTGTGTCTCACAGTGTTCAGCGACGGACATCCCCCAATATGATATCCCCTAATGGGCATTTGTTTAAATCAATATAGAGCTGTGGTAGGGTTATTTCACTACAAAGATGGGTTTATGTTCCTGTCCATGTCTGCCAACGTGTCTACATTTTCATATCACGATCATAGTTTCATCCTCTCTTTTACCTTCCTCATAGTACTTGCCGCAATATTACTGACCGAATGTCTATGCCATCTGAGACATGTGACGGTTCTTATATTTAGGGTGCTCTCCACGAGTATTCATCCAAACCCTGGTCCAGTTCATAATATTGTCCTTAATAAGTTTTCTGTGTGCCATGCAAACGTACGTAGCTTAAAATCTGATGGTAAACTCGAAGAAATAAGTATATTGGCGGAGTCTGAAAAATTGGAAGTCATTTCTTTATCTGAAACCTGGCTCGATACTTCCTACCCTGATGCTTTATTGGCAATTGAAGGCTTTCAAACCCCGCTACGTAAGGATCGTGAAACTGGTTTAGGGGGAGGGGTTGCCCTGTATGTAAAAGACAATCTACCTGTCAGACGATGTGTGGAGCTGGAAACTCCCAGTAGTGAATGTATCTGGGCTGAAATTACTGTCCCTTCTGGTAAACTGATTCTAGGTGTTTATTATCGTCCACCAGGCCAATCTGCCGCAGACAGAGACCTATTTCTGGACAATTTATCTCACTCCATTTCCTCTGCTATGGAACTTAACCCTAAAATACTCCTAATAACAGGTGATTTTAACGATCGCTGTGTAAGCTGGGATTCTCCCCACACCGACAGTGAACTCGGACAGCGCCTCTTTGATCTGTTGGCTCAAAACAACCTGCATCAGCTCATATCCGAACCTACTCGTGTGTCGGAGTACTCTGCAAACCTACTAGACCTCATGATAACTGACTCCCCTGGTTATATCCTTAACTCCGGCATACTTCCTCCTATATCCTCTTCTGATCATTCTGTCGTCTTTTGCTCTTTTTCTGTGAAGCATTACAAGGATCGCCCCTTTAAACGCTCTGTCTGGAACTTCAAGAGGGCTGATTTTGTCAACTTGAATAATGTACTCCCTGATGCTCCTTGGGAAACTGGTTTCACAGTTTTTGACTCCATAAGTGACACTGTGTCATACTGGTCAGACCTATTTATTGACACGTGTAAACAGTTTATTCCGTTCCGCGAGGTCACTATTCGACCCAGGGACAAGCCCTGGATCAACTGTAATATCAAGAGGCTAATAAGG
Organism: Hermodice carunculata; assembly: GCA_964020975.1. NCBI lineage: Eukaryota > Metazoa > Annelida > Polychaeta > Eunicida > Amphinomidae > Hermodice > Hermodice carunculata. The sequence continues at coordinate 87,696,353 of OZ026613.1, read as the reverse complement.
CAGCGCAATCGCGCGTGGAACAGATACAAATGCCAGACACAAAAGCCTCGGCCTCACACGCTCCTCATTACTCAAAATATTGAACGCCTCTTTCAGTTATACAAACGGAAACGTAACTTTACAGTCAACGCTATTAAAAGCTCCATTCGTCTTTACTTTACCAAACTCCGATCTGAACTAGACTCAAGAGAGATAAACTCTAAAAGGTGGTGGAACCTTAGCAAATCTATTCTCGGTCACAAACTTTATCAAAACATACCAACTCTTATTGACGGTGGAAGGAATATTTCTTCTGATATTGAGAAGTCAGTGACCTTCAACAAGTATTTTGCTGATCAGTGTAAGATTCCACATGATGACAATCCTTTGCCCTTGCCCGACCTTGCCTTCCGAACTGAGGCCCGCCTGTCTATATTTCAAGTGCAAGTAAATGATGTGGAAAAGATTTTAAAATCTCTGAAAACCAGTTCTGCTTGTGGTCCTGACGGTATAGGCAACACCCTTCTTAAATACTGTGCCCCCTCAATCTCACGTTCTCTCACTGATCTGTTCAATCTCTGCTTATCCAACTCATATTTTCCAGATCCCTGGAAGAGGTCCAACGTGTGCCCCGTTTTTAAGAAAAGTAACAAACAGTCAAAGGAAAATTATAGGCCTATTTCACTCCTCTGTAATGTCTCTAAAGTACTTGAGCGTCTAGTTTATAACGTTTTCTATGAGTATCTAACCTCTAACAATTTACTTTCTGCTAAAAACTCTGGCTTTAAGAAAAACGATTCCACCATAAATCAACTTGTTAGCATACTTCATACTATTTACAGTGGCCTTGAGTTGGGCCATGAGGCCCGTATGGTTTTTCTGGACATATCCAAGGCCTTTGACAGAGTCTGGCACGCTGGTCTACTTTTTAAACTGAAACAATTGGGGTTTGAAGATCCTGTGTTACTATTTATAGAAAGCTATCTCTCAAACCGACTTCAACGTGTTACTATTGGAGGACAGACCTCACCTTGGCTCCCTATAGAGGCTGGAGTGCCCCAAGGTTCGATCCTTGGTCCCCTACTTTTCCTCGTTTACATTAACGACATCACTGTCAACATCACCTGTGACATCCGTTTATTCGCAGATGATACCAGTATTCTTGAAATTGTCCACGAACCAATGGCCACAGCTGAAAACCTTAATTATAATCTTATACAAATTCATCGTTGGGGCAAGCTCTGGCGTATGACATTTAATGCCATAAAATCCATCTCAATGACCTTCTCAGCTAAACGACATAAGCCAGATCATCCTCCCCTACTTCTTGGAAACACACCGATACCTGAGGCCACTCTACATACTCACCTTGGAGTTACACTCTCAAGTAACTTGTCATGGCACCAGCATATAACACGTATTGTTAATAAAGCCAGCCAACGGCTTGCTCTTTTACGCAGACTCAAATATAAACTCTCCCGCCAAACACTCATACGGCTGTACAGTACAATGATTCGTCCTATCCTCGAATATGGGTGTGTCCTGTTTGACAATTGCACTGAAAACCTGTCACAATCTATAGAAGCTGTTCAGTATGAGGCAGCCAGGATCTGCCTTGGTGCAACTAGATACACTCCACGTGTCTTACTTCTCGAAGAGCTTGAATGGCAAACTCTGGCAAATCGGAGGAAATACTTTAAACTTATTCTTTTCTTTAAAATGTACAATAGGTTAACTCCACAATACCTACATGATCTCGTTCCTCGTGACGTTGCATTCACTACTGGGCGCCTTTTGAGAAATCGTACTGAATTACGCCAAATTAGGTTCACCACCAATCGCTTCGGCGATTCATTTCTCCCGTCTGCTATCAAATTATGGAATAACCTCCCGGTTGATACTCGTCTCACCAATTCCCTGCCGCAGTTTAAATCTAAATTAAATCTATTACTCTTAAGTGTTGACAAAAAGCCCACATACTTTAAACATGGAAGTCGTTTTCTGAACATATGCCACACGCAGTTACGTCTTAACTTCTCTGTTTTAAACGCCCATCTACATCATGTCAATATCCTTCCAGCCTCAACGTGTGCATGCTCTCATACCACTGAAGATACGAAACATTACATTTTGTTCTGCCCCAAGTTCACTGTGCAAAGGGTCCGTCTACTGAACACTGTGTGTCACTTACTCGCTCCAGGTGTAAATCCGACTTTAATAATTCAGTGCTCTAGTGACATTTTACTAAATATTCTCTTGAAAGGTAGTGAGGACTTGCCAGACACTGATAATGTATTCATCTTTGAGGCTGTTCAGACATTCTTATCAGAATCTAGACGTTTCATCTACTAATTTAGTATATGATCTAATTATAAGTCTCCACTATCTGGCATCAATTGTATTATTCGTGTACAAGCCGTGAATTTAGTCTTCTGTTCTCGTCCAGTGTGTATTGTATATATTCCTGTGCGTCCTTTTATGTACTGGAGAGCCTCCAGATTAGTCTTTGTGTACTATTAGGCAATCCAGAGAAAATAAATATGTTTATACTATATGGAATTTGGCTCCTAAGTCTTCAAAGTGTGCTTTCTGAAACCATTAGTACGTGTTAAGTACTTGGCCTTTCTTTGTGTTAACGATGTTTGCATAAAATTAATCACCCGGTGCTTAAGCTATGAAAGAGTTTACGAGATTAGTACAAGTACTGGTTGCTTTAAAAAAAAACTACTTGTGAAAACAACACGCCAAGAAACAACACACGGGTTGTTAGTTCAGGAGCGCATTGTAAAAATATTTGTTGTTTTAAACATTAAAATGAATTTTTTTTTCGGTTATGATTAAGAAAACTAACCTCATAGGTTTAAACATATGTATCTATACAGGATTGGCCAACATTACTTCTAGATGACTAATAACATGGGTTGTCGGGCTGAATGTGACAAAGGTGGAAGAGCAAAATCTCTGCTTATCAATCTGATTAATTCTGCTACAGATGAACACGTCCCTGTTTTCATGTATGACATTGCGTAATGAAAGTTGAACATTTCCTATTTTCATATCTGACCCGGATTATTCCAAAATCAAAGTTTGTAGAAGAATACCTTATTTTTGAAACAACTTTGCTCGAAAAACATCCTGTTTTTATCTTTGAAAAATCAGTAATAAAGGAAGGAAAATTTGTTATTTTAGGGAGCGTAATCTTTCTTTCTTTCTTTCTTTCTTTCTTTCTTTCTTTCTTTCTTTCTTTCTTACTTTCTTTTTTCTTTACTTTTACTTTTTTACTTTTACTTTCTTTCTTTACTTTTACTTTCTTTTTTCTTTCTTTCTTTCGCTCGGTTAACTACTAACCTATCTATCTATCTATGTATCTATCTATCTATCTATCTATCTATCTATCTATCTATCTATCAGTTGGAATGGATATATTTAAACTAAACTGTATAGACTGATCGCAAGGTGCAAATGTCATCATTCAAAATTACACGGCAAACGTTGTATGACGAGGTCATGGGCACGAATTTACACAATTTTCATTCCTTTTCAGGACAGGAATTCTTCTTATCCATTGTTTTCCCAGTTTTTATTTGTTGGTAAGGGATAAAATTTACGTTGTTTGCCGCAGGAATAAGTTGAATAGCACACAGCCAAATGGCAAATTAAACTTCTCATGGCTACATGTGTAATTTCAAAGTCGACACAGGTATCGCCATAACGGCTCGCATACTACAAATAAGTCCACAATGCACTGCGCGTCAAAAAATTTGGCGCATGCGCTGTATCGCGAGCATAAGATCTATTGTCGTCTGTTTAAGATGCATACGCCATTTCTCTGCATTTAAAGGGACTGTCACGTAAATTACGTTTGATAAGACCAAGCGGTCGGGTTGCCTTAGTAGCCATACAATTAATATGAGTGGTCCATGAAGTGATAATTAGTGATTATCACACCTACATATTTAACCTTTGTGACCCCTACCAATATGGTGCTGTTAAGTTGTTAAAAATCGTTTCCAATCTTACAGCGCCCAATTTGCACAATGTTAATTTTTTAGCATTAAACTGCATGCCCAAATGGTCGTCCCATTCTTTTAAGGGCTTAAATTGTGATTTTTTTTGGTCCTGAACACATTCAATTGAACGATAAGCTACAAAGTCAACTGCGACCAGTCTCACTGTGGTTTCTGGGTGGACAACAGTCGGCAAATCATTAATATATAAGATAAATAACAATGGGCCCAGCACAGTGCCCTGCGGCACGCCAGTCAATCCAGTCGTCTCTCTGTTTCTATTACGACACACTGCCTCCTAGACATCAAAAAGGATCTGATCCAGGCATGTATAGGACATTCGATACCGCAAAACCTCAATGTACTCACTAAACGCGTATGTAGTCCGGTATCGAAGCCCATACTAAGATAAAAAATCGCCACATCAATTTTCTCTTTGCGATCTTGCCTGGTCAGAATGTCATGTGTTGTTAATAATAATTGCGAATCACATAGGTATTTTGCCCTGAAACGTGATCATAAGGGGTGTGTATCCCATGCTGATCTAGGTGATTCAGAATATGAGAACAGGTAATATGTTCCAAGAGCTTGCACTAAACACACTCCAACGAGGAAGGTTGATAGGTTTCTGCTTTGCATCTTGATACCTTTTTAAACACAGATGCAATCTAAGCAGAAGTCCAAGGGGGTTGTAATATTCCAGAAGTAAGAGATTGATTAAATGGGTTAGTTTAAATGGGTGCCGGTTCTGTGGCCGGCTCTTTCAATAATCGGTCCGGGCCAGAATCTTCAGGTAGGCTCCTGTCGCTTTGCATGCTACTTGATCGGGTATTTTTAGGTAGGTGTGTGTGTGTGTGTGTGTGTGTGTGTGTGTGTGTGTGTGATGTATTTAGGATAAAAATTACCAACACATAGAGGTTTTAATTGCACATTTACCTAACGCAAGTAGATTTGGCCACCAGACATATTTTACAAATATTGAACATTTATGTATGTCGGCTGAAGTAAACAATTATAAATTATTCGAATCTGTCTTCACAAACGTGCATCGCAATAGTGCTTGTGTGCATATTTTTAAGTCAACAACCTAAAGGTTACGTTAACTAGGACCATCACTTTACAGCTGTGGTGACACATACCTTATATTTATCCAAAATGAACACATGGCCACTAGAAATCCATCCACCTCACACACACTGGTACATGTATCTTCATCGACCAAAGCTATGCCACCATGAGTTAATTTCGTATTGACTACAAACACACCGCAGCTGTCTTGCTGATAAACATGACTTAATGAAAAAGCATAGTGACTTGAACTGTCCAAAATATAATGTGGTCTTCAAATTGCATGGACATTTATAGTTTAAATTTACATAGGCAATAGGATCAGATATTTCATCCAACCTCATGTTTGATCAGGTTGCCTGCAAGACAGACTAACTTTATTTTTTTGTTTCGGAGTTGACGAGTGATCAATATATGCTGTGTCAAGTTAGTTACTCTATCTGAAATAAATTCATTTTCACACATTCCGAAAAAGGAAATGTCAGAATACACAGTAATGCCATGCTATGTTTGACACCTGAAACACAACACTGTGGACCCCATATCTGCATCACCTCTTGGATCTCATAATGAAGGCCATAACAGCCTTACACTGGAATTAGATACATAAATACAACGCATTTATGAATTGCACGCCATTTATCCCGCAAATGCGTGAAGTATGAATGCTTACCTTTTGCAGTTGTATCGAATCGCCACTAGGACCCAAACAACTGAAGCACAGGATTCAGCCATGACATGGTCAGGTGAAAAGTGACTGCGTCCTTGGGGCTGGAATGGCTTTACATGAGAAATTTGAAAGGCGTTTTCGGGCTCCGTTTGTGAGGAAGCTCAAAACTCTAGTAATTTCTTTGTTTGTTATTCTACCATATCTATTTCTGATATGGCATTTCAAGAAGTTTATCCGCAAAACATTCTGGAATATGGAAGATAACTCTAACGCTCCTCCACACATTACAAAACATTTATTGATATGGGCCGTTCGAGATCTGACTCAACCTATGGTGCCAAGGGACTTTAAATCTTACGGATGTCCCGAGTTTAGATGTACATTATCTCAAAACAAAAAGACACTGGATAGGGCGGACATCATTGCAATTCTTGTTGCCGATGCAAATAAACCCATGTTTTCTTTACCACCAAGGAGAAGCATGGCACAAAAATGGGTCTTTTTTACAGCAGAATCTCAACAGCCAACGGAAAAATATCACATAAAAAATATGACTGCCATGAATGGTATATTTAATGCCACTATGACCGTGAAGGAAGGGTCGGATATATTATTTCCATACGGACACCTGCAGCCTAAGACCTTCGATGCCCTTGAGGATGGCACTACGTTGCCAAACGTTGCACGTACAAAATCTCGGTTAGCCGTGTGGGTGGCATCAAACTGCTACGCCCATAGTCGACGTGAGGTCATAGTCAGAGAACTCTTAAAATATATACCTGTAGATATATATGGTGACTGTGGACCTTATAAATGTCACAGGAACCAGTGGCATAAGTGCCTGCGTCTACACGAGCGCCATTACAAATTTTATATTTCCTTTGAGAACAGTTTATGTAAAGACTATTTGACTGAGAAGCTGTGGAAGGCATTGGAGTATAACATGGTTCCAGTAGTTTTTGGGGGACCTAATTATAAAGCTTTACCCGCTGATGCCTTTATCAATGCAGAAGACTTTGAAAGTGTGGAACAGCTTGCTGGCCACTTAAAAGTCTTGGACAAGCATCACTGGCGGTACAATCGGTATTTTGAATGGAAAAAGAGATACATTGTGGTTGTGCACGAATGGAGGAATCGGGTCCCAGCCTGGTGTAATTTATGTGTCTATGCACACAGCACACGCGCAACGTACCCACAGACTCTTCACCATCTTGATCGCTGGTGGAACGCGTCACGTGATTGTTCTAGTTTAACAGATGTGGTGCCGTATATGACCGATGCAGCGAGAAAACTAAGAGTGTCACGCCAGCAGAATCATGACACAATTTAAACTGACATGGAACGATCATTCTGATGGGCAGGCAGGAGGAGGTATCCAAGCCAGAGACCAACGTCACACCCAATGAATATTGAAAGGTCAATTCGTATGTATCTACCGGTCACGTGCTGTAGGGATTCCCTTTCTATTTACAATTCACCTAACAGCTACCTCCGTTTTGAGATAAATATTATTTTACCATACTTGCCACGATATCCATGTCCTTCGATCTTTGTCCCCACCCCACCCCCATATGCCACAACATATAACATACACATTTTACACCGACATTATTCAAGGTACAACATACAGCAAACACACTTTACACCAATTATATTTGAAACGCAACACATGGCATACACATTTAAAACCGACATTATTTAAGACACACAAGTGCCTTTGGCGATTCATAAGGGGTGTTGTACTCCCAATCTCAGGGTCTTTCATGGGGAAAGGAAAGCTTGAAAAGACCCAGTGCACGTGTCCCCCTTTTACTGGGACATGCTGACTGTATATCCGGGGCCGAGGACGCGCTGTGTCGCCAGTAATATTCAGTCGCCGTTTCCTGTTTGAGTGTGTGGGAATCGACCAGCCATCTGGGTGCTCCAGTGCGAGATGAGAGCTCCTGGTGGGCTTTGTTAACATATGCTCTTTGAATGTCAGCACCAAAGAGTCGTGCTTTGGAAGCTCAAAATTCTTACAACCTCAAGTTAAAGATTTGTAAAAGTTGACATTCAATGGTTTGAAACACATTTATACGATTCAGTTATCACAAAAACGTCCTTGCTTGCCAGGTCTTAATTCCAAAACCCCTATCGAGTCCCGCTTGGTAATGTTTTAGAGAAATGACTGGTTCGTATTGTGATTGGCTGAAAATACGATGGATGCCCCATGACAGCCTGCTAACGCACGTCTTTCGGTATTCAAATTCAATTTCCTATCCCCTTTTATCACGCTCTCCACCTTTTCTGGATGATTAATACAATAATATTAACGTATCCATGCATATTCCATTTATAGTTTCGAAAATTTGTGAATGACCTCAGTGTGTGTGCGGCCGTCACACTGTTTTAGTGTTTACAAGGCTATCCTGCTAACCGGAAGTTCGATGATTGACATGCGGCCGGGTTAAAGGCATGTTACGAAAAGCGATGAAAAATGATATAAATTAGTCTTTAAAGCCAGTTTCACGAATATAGCCTAATAGATCAGCCATTTCACTATTTGGTAGGGTGGTCACTTGGTTGTGGGAAATTTCAAATTACTCCCCTCAACGTCAAATCACTTCGGTATGTGAAGAATGTGGGTCGTTGTTAGACGTGACATGTGCATGTAAAAAATGATCGATTTGGGGTAGATTTGAAAACTTAAAATATGAAAAACATGCGTAGTCAATTATATTCGGGGCGTGGCATTATGGATTTGGTCATATATAGATAGCAAATAAAGTTTGGGGGCCAGAATATGGGTCCAAGTTTCAGGGGGCGTGGCTTCATATTTTCGGGAGATTTTTAAATATGGTATAAACATATAGCATATACACATTACACCGACATTATTTTATGTTTTAATGCAAGTGTTAGAAATGATATGCAAATGTTATGTGCTAGCTTTATCGATATTTCAAATATATATATATGTATCCAAAAACATAAATATAAATACACACACACACACACACACACACACACACACACACGAGAAATTTAGACATGAGAGATATATTGACCAAATTTATCATCTGATCAAATAATGTGTAAAATATAGAAGGGAGACGAATTTAGGATTTTAAAATGATAATCTGGACTTGTGCCTACAATTATTATAGTACTAAGACTTGGCAGACGGAAACTGCCAGAAATACGTTATTTTTCAATTATCTTGTAGTTTTACATTGTATAAAGTTTAAAGGTGGCTTGGATATTGTGTGAAATATATATATATTCAGCTTTTTAAACGTTTGATAAATTATAAAGCATAGAGGACATTCAGTAAAGAACACCAGTTGTGTGTGCGACTAAAATCAGATACATTTCAAAAGGAATAAACTCATAAACAAAGTTAGAATAACAACTGTGTTGTCATGTTCCTGGCTAAAAACGGAGCAATGTTATACAATATTACAACGTCAACCCCGACAACTTTAGAAAAACTGCCATGCCTTCAATGCGAAGGACATTGAACATTGTGCATCAACCTGAAATTCCAAGACACTCCTCTTAAAAAGTCTACACCCCTCTCTATGAATAAGGCCTGCAGCTACGTATTATAAAAAGAGGTAGTGTCGAAAGTGTCTATGAAAATCATTGTGTCTATTCTACTTTATATACTTTTTTCTTTACCTAGATTTACCTGATAGGTTTCCAGAGATATTTTGTTGTAAATACTGTTTGCTACAATATGCATATTTATACATAAATAGTGATATTCTATGTGTTGGATACCGATATAACCTAGTCTATGTCTATGTGTATTAATTAAACCTGACATTAAAATTGATATTTTAGATGTGCTTTAGGTGTGCATTCGCACTAATATTCACTAGTAAACTTTTCGGCGGCACTTGGGTGGCACACTGCGTTAGTCAGAGGCAGAAAGCGTCTGCCGTTGAAAGATTAACTAATAATGGTAAGGTACCACTGTCGGTAGGTATTAGGTAGGGATTGAAAGGTAGCGAATAAATTTAATTTTGATTATCACTTATTTGTGCTTTTTTCACAATATTATTTATTTCATTGTGCTGTAGGCTACTTTATGTACCCTGATGCTTAGAAGTTGTGTTGTTCAAGAGTACATGTAGATGCGTAATAAACAGAATTTTTTGGAAAGGCATGCCAGCAGTATGCCTGTTATTTTAAGGGACAAGATTTCTATTTTTAGTATTGTCCAGCCTTGTTGACATCTGGTGCCTAATATAAACAATTTCCATAATTTTTTACTAAATATAATGTCATTTTACCGCATAATAAATCATTCCCCTTAATATGCTCCAATATTCAATGGAGTAAAGTTTATACATTGTGTGTATGCTACTGGCTGTCTTGACGTTATACTGGATGAGGAATTAACATCTTTCAGAATGTCCGGTAGTAACAATATGTATCCGATTATGTGCAGCATATTCCCATGTTATGTCACTGGACACCTTGTTATTTTACTGGCCTAGCAGTGTCTGATCAGTATTGCCAATATTTACTGCCTGATACCCCACTTTGCTATATCAGGCTTGCCTAATGGAAATAATTTTTGGAATGTCATGCCACTGGTTACTCCGATGATATCCGTTGTACCACTCATATTGTCCATTTTGTACATTACGTTTTGTCAGAAAACATACAATATATGTATATCAGGTTACTGACTACTTTGACAGTTCACTGAATAAAGTATTAACATCACCATATATGTTCAGTCATAACAACATATATTTTTCAATATATGCATGCTAATAGATAGTGGATACCCTGTCATTTCAGTTGGCAAATATTTTCTCACTCATATTGTCCTGCTTTGCCAAAATAAGTTGCCATCTACGTAAAATCCGTATGTCATGTTATAGGATACACTGTTATTTGCTCATATTCATTGTGTAATACATAAAAACCCGGTATGTCACGCTACTGGATGCCGTGCCATCTTACTGGATAAAGAGTTTCTGTCATAAATATTCTGCATTGTGCCTAATGTATATTGATCGTTCTGTAGATAATGGCAAGTCATGTCATTGGATGCTATTTTAATTCTACTGGATAAAGATTTTTAGCCATCCTTGTGGCGCAATAATGTCATTATCAGTATTATAAATATTGATAGTACACTTTTTAAAATTTATTCAATTTTTGTATGTAACATTGCTGGCTATCTGGATATTATACTCGATGAAAACTTCAACATTCTTTAGATTGCCGAGTAATAAGAATAAGTAATAAAGTTTCATGTATATCAAGAAACAGATCTCTTCCTTTATAGTGTGCATTATTTCACATAAATTATATTGTGAACCATTGTACATATATTTTAGCCACTCACCACAATTTGTAGATAACATGTTGCGAAATATCATGTCAGTTTCCCGGATGATTTTGTTATGTAAATGATATTGTCCTGCACTACTATTATGTCTTAGCAAATGCAGGCAATATGAATCTTTCAGGTTACTGGATGTAAAATCTTGGCATTAAGCTGAAAAAAAAACAGGTGACTTGCTTTAGATTGCCCATAAACAACACTGTGCGCTCATTAATATACAGAAATTTCAAGTCATGCTACTGGCTTTGCTGTCATTTTATGTTATAGATTTTATATTTTATGTTCGAAACGAGCGGGACTGACATTACTGTCGTGCAGAAACACCAATACATGTTGCCTATTATAAACATTTTGGGGTGTCTTTCTGGTAATTCGGTCAGGAATTTTCTGTCACAGATATTGTGCAAAATGGCTTCTACTAATTCCCTGATATACACACATTTGGTGCGTCATGAAACTATGCAACTTAATACTGTGTCAGTTTGCTTGATAAAGATCTTCTTCTAAATTGTGTACATTATTCCCAATACATGTTGCCTCAGATCAAGAATTTATCATATCATACTCCTGGATATCATATCATTATACTACATAAAGATTTATCATCTTCACTTAGCAATATGTCATTAGAAGCTACATGTACGTAAACGGAGAGTTTTGGAATGCCATGCTACCGGATACCTTGTCATTTGCCTAGATCAGGGATTTCTGTCTTTAATCTTTAATATTTTTCATTAATCCCAAAATATATTTCCTAAAATTAAAATGTTTTGCATACCAGGCTACTAAATACCCTGTCATCTTACGGGATGAAGATGTTCTATCATTAGTTTTGCGCTTTATTCTATATTTTTGTTGCCTAACATACAAATGTTTGCTGGTCATGGTACAAGGTATTCTGTCATTTTACTGCATCAAGATTTTCCGTCATCCATAGTAGGCAGTAATGTTATTATATTTTGTAACATAAACAATTTTGTTATGTCATGCTACCGGTTACCCTGTCACTTTACTGGATAATATGCCTATTTTCTAACATTTCAAAGCTTTATTTACATCTTTTATAAACTACACATTTGTTCCTTTATATTGTGCAGTATTGCCAATAAATTTTGCCAAAGCAGAACAATTTTCATATGTCATGGTATTGAATATATTGTTATTCTATCGCATGAATATTTTTTGCCACCATTAATATTGTACAGTACTGATAATCTGTCTCACCAAATACAATGTGAATTTTGTCAGGTTACTGGATATAAACTCTTAGCATTTGGCTGAAGGAACTGACATGCGTCTGATTACACATCAATAACATGCAACATAAAATATTTTAAGATGCCATACTGCTTATCCTGTCATTTTATTTGATAGACAATATCAGTGTAATTGTACACTCTTGCTAATATTCATTGCCTGATACATAAAAAATTGATATGTCGTGCTACAGGATATCTGATTATCTATCTAGATAAAGCTTTTCTGTCATCAGTATTGTGCATTATTCCCAAAGTGTGTTTCCTGTAGTAAAAGCATTTGGCATGTCATGCTACCTGATACCATGTCATTTTACTGTGCAGATTTTATCATTAGTTTTGAACATGATTTCCAAGTTGTGTTGCCTAATGTTGAAATTTGTGCATGTCAGGCTACCGGAGACCCTGTCATGTTATTGGATGAGAATATATTTTCGTGCATTAATAATGCCAAATATTGACAGTACACTTTGCAAGATATAGTCGATTTCTGTGTGTCACTTTACCGCATATCTTTACATTGTACTGGATAACGAATTAACATTGTTAAATTGTCTAGGAATAAGAATATACAGTCTATAGATTGTTTCCTTTATTTTGCTCAGTGTTGCCAATATATTTAGCTTAATAGGAACTATTTTTGTATGTCTTAGGGATCGTGTACAAATAAAAACCTTTCCAAAATTCCGAGAAACCATCGGAATGGAGGGAGGGGGTTAATGGCAAATTCGGAATTTCACCAAAATTTTGGAAAGCTTCAAAATTATCGATGTAATAATGCGGTAGCGGTAGCGGTCATTTTTAAAGACTAGCCTGATCATGCATGGTCTGCATAACCTTTCCAAGGCCAGCCTTAAAAATATTTCTGTTTCGCATAACGCGCCTGGTGTGCGCAAAACGTTGCGGTTGGAATATTTTTTTCCCAACAGTGCAAAAAAAAAAATTTTTTTCAGGCTTGATTTAACGCTACTCGCACGCCCCGTGTGGCACTGGCAGCTCTGTAAACGCATATCGTTTGCGTACCTACCCTGAATGCTAAAGGTACATCGTAGTAAATTTGCGTATACAGTATTGGCAAGTTCCTTGCAAGAAAAGGTGTTCCTAAATCAAATTCAAACGAAAATTTTAATATTTCAAATTAGAAATCGAGTGTGCGCACCGTCGACATTTTTCCTGCAACTGTACACAAACAGCTGGTTTGGCCATGTGGTCTGACGCACAACACATCACCCGATTGGTCAATTGAGTCACATGCAAAAATCAGCCAATCACGGCTCGTGTTACAGTGTTTTCATCATGGCTTCCGCTCAGTGAACATGTGTGAATCTGCCGTAATTTACGGAGGGAACACACAAACGGGAAGCTTTGTTTATATTGCAGCATGCGAAAATAAAGATTCCAGTGTTAATTGCAACAATTATTTGGAGTCACAGGCAAATACGCAAAGGTAAGGGATAGCGGGAATAGCCGAATGTGTCCCAAATCAGTCCGTTAGACTGGGTCAGTTCACCGCAGATCCACTCCACGCTGTCACTTGCGTGTGACTGGAAGTTGTGTGCTGTTTTTGCCTGGGAAGTCATGTCAAGGCACCTATTTTTTCCGACACTGTTAGAACCCACCGATAATACGCATTTGCTGTTAATTTGCAGATGAATTCGCCATGCAAATTTTATCGTATTTTGACGCTGCTTTGACAGCGTTGGGGCAGATCACACTGACGGTGAGCAGTGTGACCCCGCTCAGCGTAACGTATAGTGTACGACAGTGAAAATGTCTGCTTGTGTTGACAGAGATAAAGTTCTGATGAATACAACTGCGGACCAAGTAATTGTTTAAACTTGGAATATTTATCAATAAGCGATTATTGTCACCTATCGGCGCCCCACGCAAGTGCTGGGAAAGCTCTGATTTTTTAAATGATTAGACACGCCCCCCCCCTCCCTCCCCCCGTATCCAGCCTTGCAAACACCTGTAACTTGTAACTGTGTCATGAAAAGTTGAGGAATAGAGTTCCCAGCGAGAAAAACGTTGGTTGCCCGACCGGGCAAGTACCGATTAATTTTAACTTGCCCGAGATTAAATTTGACTTGACCATGGAGCAATAAATCTCTTCATCCACGTCCCTGCACATACATACAAAAGAGGTGTGTTCATGACTTGTAACTAATATTTACTCTGAACCCTCATCATACACCCATCCCCTCCCGTTGTCAAGTGAAAATTAAAACTACACATTTGTATTTGATATCTTACTCTTTTTCTTCTGGGATATTTTAAAAAAAGGGCAACTTTATAATTACGCTAATCCTTTGTTTCTTGAAGCTTGTACACGTACATGTTTAAAATAGCAAAAGACCCACCCCAATCCAAGCCAAGCCGAGGTGTATTTACAGTAGGGCTACTCTGTCTCAGCGCCAGCAAACCAGCCTGAAGCATATATTGTCCCGCTACAACCTCATCTGTGGCAGAGTCTCTTGCTTTAATACAGATTTAATAAAAAAAATTCAGCCTGGAATCTTGTATCAGTACAAAGTCCATCAGTACTGGCATGATGCCCATATTGCAGTAATACGTAGTAGGTATGTGTAGTTGGAAAAAAAAATTGAAAAAAAAATCCTCCCTGCCTCATCAAATTTTTCAAGGCCCTGTTATACGAAACAGAAATATTTTTAATGCTGGTCCAATGCAACTTAATTTTCATGTATTGTTTTAATAAGGAGGTGTAGTTTTTGGAGGATATTAAAAGAATATATTAAAGTGACACATACCTGTTGTTTTTCCATTATATGGGTGAAAGAATGTATGGGATGAGATGTATGTCTGCAGCAGCTGACATGTTGGTTTTCCAAAAATTTGGTGATATTGGGCATGGAGGGAGGGGGTTAATCAGATTCCATTGTTTTTTTTTTGGAATTTTGGAAAGGTTTTTATTTGTACACGATCCCTTACTACTGAATATCATTTCTTTTAAAATGATTTTTTTTTCTACCATTAATATTGTCCAGTACTGATACCATGTCTTATGAAACAGAGCCAATGTATATGTTTTGCTACTTGATATAGACTCTTGACATTTCGCTGAAAAGTGGTCCGATCCTTCAAATTTCCCATCAAAAACAATACGTATTCTTTACTATACAGAGAGTGTGTAAGTCATGTTATTCGGTGGCAGGTCATTTTACTGGACATAAAAGTTGAATTCTGTTGTGCAGTATTAACAATAGTAGTTGCCTAAGATAAAAACACTTTTCGGATTTCAAGCTGCTTATCCTGTAATTTTATTTCATAAAACATTTCAGCGATATATATTCCACTCTTGCAGATATTCGTTGTCTGATATATAAAAATTTGGTATGCCATGGAACTGCACATCCTGCCATTTTACTCGATAAAGGCTTTCTATCTTTAATATTGTGAGTTATTCCTAAGTAATGTTGCTTCATATCGAAATTTTTGTATGTCGTGCTACTGGATATTATTTTATTCAATGGCTAATTTTTTCGTCATCTGCATCATGCCGTAATTCATTTATTAGGTACATAAGTATGTAGCGGGGACAATTTTTGTTTGCATGCTACCGGATATCCTGTTATTTTACTGGATGAGTACATATTTTCCAGAATTGATATTGTCAAATATTGACAGTATATTGTACAAGATATGGTCAATTTTTATGTCATGTTACTGATTATCATGACACATTGTACTTGATAAATAATTAACATATTTTAGATTGTCTAGTAATAAGTATAATCCTCAAATATACAAAATGCTTGATGTTATAGTAAAGATTCTTTTCCTTTACATTGCGCCATGTTGCCAATATATTTTTCCCAATAAGCAGAATTTTCTTATGTGTTGCAACTGAATATCATTTCGTTTTACATGTTTCACCAAATACTTGCAATGTGAATCTGTCTCGTTACTGAATATAAATACTTGGCATTAGGCTTAAGAAACAGGTGACATGCTTCAGATTTCTCTACAATACCAATACATACTCTTTATTTAACAGACATTTTGTCAAGTTGCTGAATGCTCTGTCATTTTGCAAACCACAGATTATATGGAATGACTGTTGTGCCATATTACCAATATATGCTGCCTAACATAAAACATTTTAGATGTCATGCTGCTTATCTTGTCATTTTATTTGATAAAATATTTCGATAATCGATATCGTGCACACATCCTAATATTTGTTGCCTGATATACAGAAATTTGGTATGGCATGCTAGTGCATATCCTGTCATTTTACTGGATAAAGGTTCAGTGTCTTAAGTATTTTACATTTTGCCCAATGTACACCTGACAAGTGGACCTTCGGTGTTATTTTGGCAGTTTCACTTTCATATTACCACATAGTTTGGAGAGTTGTGTATGAGCTATTGTCTGTGTAATAATTGAAGCCATGCTTAGATTTGACTTCACAAGGCACTTTGAAGCCACTACAGAACTTCCCAAGGCAACAATTGAATAATTGAAATATATCATGGCCAAAATGTCACAGACAATTATTATTCATTTATCTATTTATTTATCAACTGTTGCAGTGAAAAAAATCAAACAAAAAAGCAAGATTACTCTCTAAATAGGATGTATTCATATTTATTTGCGGTCCTACTTTAACACCTATCGAGCAAAAGAGGGAGCTACCTGCATCAGGGCTTTACTGCCCTAAAATAGTCTTGACCTATTGTTATAAGCTCAACATTTTATGAAAGGTGCATTAATGCTTTAAGGGCCATTTTCCGTCCATGCTTAAACTTGCTCAGCTAAGATATTCATGTTATATTCCCATGTTAAGGACAGGTAAGACACCAAAAATAAGTCCCACTTAAGTACATCCTAACTCAAACTGTATTTGCGTTAGGATAACATATCATATATGTGTGTAATTGTCATACTCCAAAGAATTTATATGGCCCCTATTTGGGTGTCTGTGATGTTAATTGTTGAATAAACAATTGAAAGTTGACCGCAAAGCATCCACCCCATAAATGCCGATATAAATCACTAATTATTTGTGATAAATTCATAATTACACTTGCATCTTAATCCTGACATATTGGCAACAAAAAACGATCCTACGATTTTTCATGTTTGGTTTCGTTTTTCTGTTATCCATCCTCAAAGTTTGACGTTTCAATTTTCCCTTTGATTTTCAGGATGTTCATTTTCTTCATTTCATAGAAAAAGAACTAAGCAAAATTTTGCAAATCGCTGAACAAGTTTTGCAGTTCAGACATTACAAAATCACAAGCCGTTAACCGGATTAAATTTCGCCCGGCCGTTTTCTTGGAATAACCATTCTTAGGTGGGGTTCTCGTCCTATTATCCTTTCTGAGAAAACAAGCTTCAAAGGCCTTTGATGTTGATCATTAGCCTCTGAAACAATACCATTTGCTTGAGTTGAGCTGATATTGGTACAAAACGTAGAAAACGTCGTCCCTTAACATTTGGGGGGGTTGTCAATCAACTTTTGGCCAATCACATGAATAAAAGAGCTTTTGAAGTACAGAAAGCATTATTCAGCGATCTGTCAAACGGCGACATCGACAGTCTGGTTTCAAAGCGTGACGTCATGGAGGCGGCCCTTCGGGCCCCGTGACCTCAAGCCTGGCAACGAAAGTTGTGTTGCCTTGCTTCGGTGGGCGGCCTACGGCCGCTCGTGGTCTGTGCACGGATGGCGGGTTTAGTCTCCCGCCCCCTACCTCTTCATCCCGTTTTTAGGGATAGTATTTTATTGTATTTACTCCTATCTGGATACTTTATGTAGTTAGCTTGTTAGACTTGTCTGTACACAGGACACTTAGTTAGCTTGTCATTATTTTGTGGTTATTTTGTCAATGAGTTTCAAATTCTCTTTCCAATCTGAATTTTGTAACGTTATTTTGTGTGTTTTCTCTGCTGTTCACGTTTATGGTTATTTCGATGTGTTTATTTGCACTTTTATTTCCTCATCCCTGGGTTTCGTGTAAATATTATCATGTACGTGGGTATTGTTGATTAAAGTGTCAGTTTTTTCCCCGCCTGTCTTTGGTGTGCAGGACCACTGGGGTAATCCATCGCGGCACGGCCTTTTTAGGGACATCGTCAGACGATTGCCGCTCCTCTTGAACATTTAAAGTCTCCCTTCGTTAGAACACAAAACAAGCAAGATAGCTATAAAGTAAACCACTAAGGCTATGATATGTTAGCATGTTTGCATCTTTTCCCTGCCCACAAACATACTTTCGGCATGTCGCCTTTTTTCGCATTGGCGCCCTGATACCACTCTCCTTTTGCCATGGACCGTTGCTACCTGCAGCCACGTGACAGGCTGTTAAGTATGATTGACGGGTGGCATTGTACCGTTTGGCGGTGGAAAACCAAAATAATGACACATGGACGTTCGGATGTCCACATGCTTGAGTGGTTTTGGGCGTTTTTCTCATATTTCTACAGTAGTTAAAAGCTTGAAATCTTGACAACTAATAGAATGGACATTCATCTTGTAAGAACCGTTAAAATATCAAAATCGGCCATGCAAAGGTTTTTGGTGTCTTACCAGTCGTTAACATTGCTCTGTGGCAAGTACCTATGTTGGAACTACACAATAGAGCAGCCTTACCCCAGCAAAGGGGGCTTTCTCCAGGCATCGGAGGTATGAAAACCACTGGGCACAGAGGTACACCTGTGGGGGAAAATCCCACATTCGCAGACACGTTTATGATTTTGAACCACGTGTGCCTCAATTGACAGACGCGTCAATGATGCTGTTTAACGCGTGTGATTTCTAGTATGTGTAGTTTACTGAGCATGCGTGAAGGTTATCCAATGAAAGCTGGTTTTTCAACTGACCCAAGGTTCGTTGCACATGTCATCAATATGGCAACCGGCATGACTAACCGGGGCACTAATATTCAAACTTGCTCGAATATTCAACACAATTCTCACGATCCAGGAACGACTTTCGTCAAGCCTTTCCCTTGAAATAATTCAAGAAAGCATTGAGATGTTGGAATATGGTATTTATGGCCCTGATCCCCCACCATATTCTAATAGTAATAGGGGATGGGATTGGTTAGAAAATAATTTACTCCCTTCACGTGTCAACAAATTAACCACGTGTGTATGATTACTGGCAAGCGTTAGACAGGCCGCACTTGTGACACTGTACCTCCACCAATAAAAGCACGCGTCTTTGTTTTGTTGAAAGCATTCACAAAATATTGACGCGTGTCTAATTAATATTAATACCCGTGCAATAGAACATGGACGTGTGCTTTAAAATAATCGCACCTGTCTCATAAATAGGCACAAAAGGGCCAGTAGAACAAAATGTTCCAGTTTTTGTCACCTTCCAGCGTTTAGCATTTGGTGACGTGTTAAAAATTTTGGCAACACTTTCATAATTACCAAACACGAGCCCTTGAATGTATATTACATACTTGCCATACTTAGTTGACGCGAGTTTAAAGAAGATACACGCGTGTCAGTATTTGGTGGAAACGTCCAACAATTTACAGACACGTGTACATTAAATGACACGCGTTAGAAATAATGTATCTATGGCACTGATCCCCCACCACATATGAACGTTCTGGAGCTTGCACTCAACTGACTGACAAGTCCGGAAAATTAAAAAGTGGTAATCCTACCATGTCTCTTTTTATCTTTGGCACAAATGAAATATTTTGGGTTTTAAGTGGTTGGCCCTCCCTCTATGGTTTGGAGAAAACTCAAGTTTGTAGTTTATGAGGAATATTTCAAAGATTGAGAGGACCGTTTTAAAACCACCAGTTGCCCTTTATGGGTGATTACTCATCTCAAGTCAGGAACGAAATTTGTTTCTTCACATTTTTATTGAAAGCTGAATGTTCATGTTTTGATAATTCTTCAATCTCTGTGTTTTGCTGTATTTAACTTAACACTCATTGTCGGGTTGGAATTTATGGATGTGGGTAATGTTTTTCTGAAGTATAATGTTATGCAATTCAACATGCATGGAACTTAAATGATTGGAAACGGACAATTGGTCAGTCACACCATTTTATGATAACTCTTTGGGACCGTAGTGGTATCTACAAGTATGGTTCGGAGTTCCATATAGTTAGCGAAGGGAAATATGAACTTAAGTGTGAACAGGTTATGTTTATTTTTCTTGAAAAACAGAATTCAGGAAATATTGGGTGAATGTCCAGGAGATTGGCGCCAGTATAGGTTTAATGATGGGAAATTAATACGGGCTTCACTTGCGGGAGGTTGGCCGAGTCAGTTAAATTCAGTTCTGTCTTTTCCAAATCTGGGAACAGTAAGAATATGTACGAGGGTTGTGTAAAATTTGGACGAAATTCCGAAAATTCTATTCCTGGTAGTTTGGGCGGGGAATCAAATAATTAGGTTTGCCGCGTTCGGCTTAATTGTATTCGGTTATGCCTCGGGATATTAATTTAATTGTGGAACAATGGACTTTCGCGGTTCGAGCTGAAACGCAGTGAGTGTGGAATTACGACCTACAAATAAAATGTTCTTACTGAAAAGCCTCACTCCTCTTATATAAAATGCTTATTTATTCATAAGACATACATGCAGCTATTGACTTAGTAACTGTCGGTTCTTTATCAGTTTCAAACACCCGCAATTCCAGAAAGTGTGTGTGTGTGTCTTACAAAATTCTCCGGTCGTTTTAAATTGTATTTGTGCATGTTGCTTCACAACTTTTGGGCAGATGTTGTCCTCCACCAGTGTAGTTTTCCTAGTATTGTGGGATTTATTCCAAATTCGGGTAGCGATCTTTCCAAATCGTTAAAGAAAGAAATATGTGTACTCTGTACGAGTAAATCTTTATAAAGGCTCAGATTATAGTCGCAGAGTACTAAATCAGTCACACGCCCCAGGGTGAAAGGTCAACGTTTATTGATCACGTGCTATCTACATAATGAGATGCGGTATAGGCGGGTGAGTAAGCTTGCTGGTTAAACTTGACTTTCATATTATTGCGCAACAGTTCTGGCGCGTCACTTTAAAGATATTCTGTGCTTACTGTCCCAATGATAAAGAAAAAAGAAATGGATAGACGGGGATTTAAATTTCGTACTGCTAACTCGTCGAGGCCTTTCCAAATTGGCTCGCTTTTAAATTATTGCGCGTTGGGGTAACTATGTGTAATTTGCTTAAGATTAGATAAGCAAGGATCTCTGAATTCAGTAACTAAGTATATCCAAAGATTCCAATATCTTCTTGGTTGTCGTTCGCGTATATAATAATTAAATATGTTTCTGGTGCATGTGCCGTCTGTATAAATAAAAGGTTTAGGCTGGGGTTCAGTGTATTTTCTTCCAAAGTTGCAGGTGTTGTGCCGGTTTGTTTCTACTAGTTACTTTCTTTCGTTGGGCTCCGGAAATTGTAGCTTAACAATAGATGTGCAGTTATAGCTTGTTGTGAAGCGTTGATGGGTTCACATTAAACTATTTACAGACTACGTGAATTTATGTGGTAATGTTTTCTCACATATACTTATTGTACATTCATGCATCTACGGAAGTCGGGAACTAGAAACGACACTTAGCTGTTATTAGTTCGTGTTTTGGAACGTTGTAACTTTTTATAAGCATGACCTAATGAAAAGCGCCATCAGTTACTGTAGTTCTAGAAATTTTCGCGCGTGTTTAATTTCGCGCAAACTCATTTTTTATCAAATAACAGAATTTTCGCGCATTTTAATTTCGCGCAATCCAATGCCATACAATGTAGTGAAATACAATGCAACTTATCTTCGCGCATTTTAATTTCGCGCTCTGAGTGGTAGCGCGAAAAGCGCGAAATTAAATCAAGGGCGAAAATTTCTAGAACTACAGTATTTTGAAACTTATAATTTGCCTTGACTGAGTTTATACAAAGATAGTGATAGGTTATGTGGTGTCATGAGAATGGTTCTTGTATGGTGTGATAAGTTGTGTGTGTGAAAGTTGTTAGAAGTGTATGAATTGATAAATCCCACAAGCTTACCAGTACCTTAGTTTATTCCTTATTTTTCCAAAGCCCTAGCTCATGCCCCTGTGGCATAAAAGCGAGGCAAAGTTTCTAGTAGGTTTTGGATGTGAAATAAGGAACATTTCACAATATTTTTTCACTGTCTTCCATCTCATAGCCTTGCAGACATTTGAAATCGAAAGGCCTTTTGCACTTTGTGCATATAACCGGGAAGATACAGAGAACATACCAAAAAAGTATATTTGAGGGCAGTGAATACAGATAAACAAGTTAATATTGACTTTTCTGAAATTTTTTTAAAAAAGGCAAACATTTCAGCTTCATTCATAGGGCACAATATATGTGCTACATATTGCTATGTCCTATTTGATGCTCGGCAAAGGACTTTCAGCAATACATTGAGCATCAATTCCGGTGCTAAACCAATGAATGTCAAAATGAACAATGCACTGTATCTCAATTTTTCAAATAGTGACAAATAAATTTAGCTATTTTTTCATCTAATTTTGGGCCTGCAGGTTCCAAAGCATCCTTCAGAAACATTTATGAGGTTAATCATGTGTTCACTACTAACACATTGCAGCTGTCTTGCTGATACACCGGGCTTAATTCAAGTTTATGAGTGACATGACCAATCCAAAATACAATGTAGACTTTCAATTTGCATGGATTTTTATAGTTTAAATTTTCATTGGCTATATGGTCAGACATTTCTGTTTATCTTATGCCTGATCACTTTGCCTGCAAGACACAGTCCAATTTTTTGTTTATTTTGTTTCGGAGTTGATGCGCCACTCTGCTTGGCAGACGCATGATCAAGATTCAAATACACTGTCACGTCAGTTGCAATGTCTGAAATAACTGCCTTTGAGCATTTTTGTAAACAACTTAAGTACAGAGTACACAGATACACCATACTATGTTTGACCCCCATAAAACAAAACAATTTTGTGGACTACATATGTGCATTGCTTCTTCGAGCTCATAATGAATTGCATAATGGTCTAATTCTGGAATTGGGAACAGAAATACAAAGTATTAATGAATTGCACGCCATTTATCCGGCAAATGCTTAAAGTATAAATGTTTAACTTTTTTCAGTTTAATGGATCCGCCATTGGGACCTAAATGACTGCAGCACAGGACTCTGTCATGACATGTTCAGGTGAATGCTGACTGTGTTCTTCGGGCTTGAATGGCTTCACATCGGAAATTTGAAAGGCGTTTTGGGGCTCCTTTTCCAAGGAAGCTCAAAACTCTTGTAATTTATTTGCTGGTAATTCTACCATATCTATTTCTGATATGGCATTTTAACAAATTTATCCACGGAACGTTCTGGAATGGGAAAGATAACTCCAATGTGCCTCCACACATTACAAAACATTTATTGATATGGAGCGTTCGAGATTTGACTCAACCTATGTTGCCACGGGACTTTAAATCTTACGGATGTCCCGAGTTTAGATGTACATTATCTCAAAACAAAAAGACACTGGATAGGGCAGACATCATTGCAATTCATGTTGCCGATGCAAATAGACCCACCTTTTCTTTACCCTCAAGAAGAATTAGCACACAAAAATGGGTCTTTTTTACAGCAGAATCTCAACAGCGTACAGAACAATATCACATAAAAAATATGACTGCCATGAATGGTATATTTAATGCCACTATGACCGTGAAGGAAGGGTCGGATATATTATTTCCATACGGACACCTGCAGCCTAAGACCTTGGATGCCCTTGAGGACGGCACTATATTGCCAAACGTTGCACGTAAAAAATCTCGGTTAGCCGTGTGGGTGGCATCAAGTTGCTACACCCACAGTCGACGTGAGGTCATAGTCAGAGAACTCCTAAAACATATACCTGTAGATATATATGGTGACTGTGGACCTTATAAATGTCGCAGGAACCAGTGGCATAAGTGCCTGCGTCTACATGAGCGCCATTACAAATTTTATATTGCCTTTGAGAACAGTTTATGTAAAGACTATTTGACTGAGAAGCTGTGGAAGGCATTGGAGTATAACATGGTTCCAGTAGTTTTTGGGGGACCTAATTATAAAGCTTTACCCGCTGATGCCTTTATCAATGCAGAAGACTTTGAAAGTGTGGAACAGCTTGCTGGCCACTTAAAAGTCTTGGACAAGCATCACTGGCGGTACAATCGGTATTTTGAATGGAAAAAGAGATACATTGTGGTTGTGCACGAATGGAGGAATCGGGTCCCAGCCTGGTGTAATTTATGTGTCTATGCACACAGCGCACGCGCCACGTATCCGCAGACTCTTCACCATCTTGATCGCTGGTGGAACGCTTCACGTGATTGTTCCAGTTTAACAGATGTAGTGCCGTATATGACCGATACATCAAGAAAACTAAGAGTGTCACGCCAGACAGAACCATGGTATAATTTTAACTGACATGGACAGATCATTGTGTTGTTGCTGTCGCGTTTTAAACCACATGCGACGAAACTTTTGCCATTACGTTAATAAAACTAGAGGGGGGTTCTTATTACGAACAGGAACTACTTTTAGAAACCTGTACAGGAAACCATTATTAAGGGCGTTCTCTGGCACAAGTAATACATTCTGACCAAATGTCCAAAATAACATTATTCTGGCTATTCGTCACTGGCTCAGTTTTATAGCCTAGAGTATCGGCATATCTTGTTTTTCAAGATATTTTACTGCTATTTGGCTACAACACTCAAATGTCTTCAGGAGGTTGTGCTCTTTTGGGCTCAGGTGGTCATAAAATAAGGCTAAAATTGTACCAAAAAAAAAAAAATCTTCTGCAGAGCCCCGAGAAGATTTAAAAGTGCTATTTTTGCGCATATAATTTCACTGTCTTAAGCTCCTGCCTGATCAGATAAGCTTGGTCATTCTTTTCGCACACTGTGGGGAGAAGAAAGTATACAGCCAACATCTGCTTAGTTAAGATTTTTGCTTTCAAACAATGCAACAAAACAAGCAGACCTTGTAGGACCTGGTGACCTCCTTAGCGCTCTGTTTGTCAGGCACTTTGTGCAAACTATCAAAACGATAGCACTTCCATTATAAGAATTGTTCATTAGTATCTCAATTGGATGTATGTAGCTGAGTCATAGTTTTGCCTTTATTCGGCAAATATATTTCAATTGAACCTTTATAAAAACATCTTTAAGGTTGTTTAGAGTGGTGCTGGCGTGTACCGAAACACCAACTATGATTTATTATTGCATTATTCGATTAATTTCGTAGAACTTTGGCAGCAAATTTTACTTTGTTGCATAATCCGTTTCCCATACTCGGCGCAGTACTTTCACCAGAAACAAGTTAAATTACAACCTGCTTCGTTTGAGAAAGTAGCTGGGTCATATTTTTGCCTTTATTTGGGGAAAATATTTCAATTGAACCTTTATAAAACATCTTTACAAAGTGTTAAAAAATTCATTGTTTATTAATTGAAGGCAATACAGACATCATCTTCAGCATGTTGACAAAAAATATAAGAACTGTTCATAAGTATCTGGATTGGAAGTATGATTGTTCCAAATGAATTGCTGATCTCCGTCTAATGCAATAGCACCAAGGATAAGTTGATCTGTGAATCATGAAGTTCCTTTGAAAACCTTTCTGGCCAGTGGAAGTTGGCGCCTGCCGTAGATTTGCGTGTAGTACAATAAATGGTCGATTACACGCATCTCCATGTGATCCACGAAGTGATAACTAATGCTGAACTCGCTGCAACACTCCCTGCCCTGAAGTAAAGAGAACACAGTTATGCTACATTAGGCTACTTTGACTCATAATTCTTCGCGATGTCCATAACCGAATCTAACAAGGGCAGTGAAATGTATCATTTTGACGGGGAAAACACGTCATTATAAAGCAAAAGGAGAAACCAATGTCTTTCGAGCACTAAATGACTTGAACTTGAGCACAAGATACCGAAAGTTATTCTGTCTATTAAGTTTATAAATTGCATCCTCATACAGAGTACATTTTGGTTGAAAAACGGCAAATTGAATTCCGGTTAACTGGGTTACATCTTTATCATTTCCAACTGAAGACCTGGTTATTTGAAAAAAAACAAACATTATAATGATTTCACTACATCAAACATTTTGTTCGGCGTTGTTGATTATAATGGCCCCACAGAGACCGTGTCCTATGAAATTTCTTATGTATTTACGTTATTACAGGGGTCACGGTAAATTATGCGATTCTTACCTAGATGGAAAGTAATAATTCATTGTGTTTGTTTTATGTCTCTTTTGGATTGTCAAGCATTAGTGATATCTAAAAAATATTAACCTGTTTGACGGTGTCTTTACTATGATATGTGTAATACCACTCCGGGTAAGTTCCGAAAATATGTGTCTTTAAATTAAATGGATGGAAACTGTCTCTTTGGAATGTGTCCATTGAGTTAGCGGGTTTGACACCAACTTTCTCCAAGCATTTGCCGAGTCCTGCGTCTTCAGCACCTCCCCATCTTCTGCAAAGATTCCGTCTTATTCCAAAAGTGACCAACTTTTGTAAGGCCTTTCTGCTGAGTACATATCCAGCCCCTCCACTCATATAGCCTTGATCTGCGTGCGCCTTAAAATGATGGCCTAAATAGACTGATTCGCTTGGTTCAAAGTTACTGAGAAGTAAGCGCAGATTGTCTACGATAACGTAAGTATCATCGTCTGCTTTTAAGAACCAATCATATTCGTCTATGTAGTGTTCATGTATATATTCTAAAGCTTTGAGTGTTTTGGTTATGAGAGAATCTATTCCTTCTGAAACATCTAATCTTACGGTTTTCAAGTTCATATCTGTGTCGGAACTAAAGAAGATATGTTTGTTGCAACGTGGCGCCCATGTGTCACGTACTGCAGCCGCTTTTGTGGCAAAGTTTCTCTTTGATGTCGGTATCCAGCACAACACGCGGACCGTGCGCTCCAGTTCTTTGGCTCTCACTGCGTATCGTCCGGTAAGGAACGCCCCAATGACCCCTGAACAATTCAACGGAAGAGGAGAGAAACTTCACTCACTTTATTTTCAGATGGAACACATTTTTAGTTTATAGTATCAAGAAAATTGGAACGAAATGTATATAATCTATAGAGATAAACAATATGGGAAGGAAATATGACTTTTAAAACCTAGAATTTTCCAAATTTTTAATCAAAAGTGATAATATTGTAATGAATGTAAAGGTTGAGACACAGACAGTGACTGGATCGACTATGGAACATAGACATAGAGGGTCGTGATTTTGGGGGTTCAGAACGACACGGAATTTGTGGCACTGTTGCCTCTATTTGTATCAAACTTTTGCATTGATTCCGTGTCACTATGATGATGTTTCAGTCACTTTTGAAAATGTTTACAAAACTAAAGCGTGATTATTGACAATTTCAATCAGCAAAATCACCATCTCAGCTCAGCATGCTTAGTCACATTTTCACCCCTAATTATGTCACAGGTCATTGAGGATGATATCTAATGATTTACCATAAAAATAATAGTGACCATTTTTTTTAAATCAAGAAGCATTTGTTTGGAAATATTTTACCTTTGTAGCAGTCTTCCTGGTATTTTTATTAGTGGTTGAAGACTCTATAGGATTAATTTCGTGAAAATAATCCACAAATTTACTAAAAAGCGAATGTGCAGTGTTCGTTAGCGAAGAAACTTTATTAAATGAATGGAAAAAGTTTACTTTCTGTCGCCAATGACCTGTGGACAACAGCCTCCTTGTAGCTAGCTTCACTGAGATATTAACATGGCTTCTTAGGTAAAAAAGAAATAAGAAAAACATGACGTTAACATCACGTTGAATAATAGTTCCAGGTCTGATGGAAGTTATTATATGTTGTGCATGGATGACGTTCATTGCCTACATTATGACATCCTGCCAAACACACAAACATATTATCATATCCAATCATCTACAAGTACAACACAAAACACCACAAACAATCAAATACACTGCAACCGATATACAATAAATCAACTGCATAGTAATAAGTGAAAGTAAAAGGCAATGAAAAGCAATCATGAGCTTGTTATTTCAGCCATTGAACATTGTGGCATCATTTATTCAAACAACTAGTCTAAAACAGAAATCCTGAATGCATACTTTCTAGAAAATGCTCATCTTAACTCATCTATGTATTTTTGTAGACACTCTGTAACTCCAGATGGTTGTCTAAACTGTTTCGTGATCACGAAAGACTTGATCCTTGTCATCATGGAAAGTCTCGATACAAGTAAGGCATCGGGCCCAGATGGCATCAACACAAAAATGTTAAAAGAGGCTGCCCCCTATATTTCAAACTCTGTCTGTAAACTAATAAATCTCTATCTTTCAAAACAACTATTTCCATTTGAATGGAAGAAAGCCAATGTGAGATTTATTCACAAAGGTGGCGACACTAGTATATGTAATAATTCACTCCTTTCTCCGTTCAGTACGCATTGTGGCACATAGGTGGCGCTGCCGCATATGGGGCAAGCTCTCACCAGTCCCATTCATGCCTATGTATTAACATGGAGATTTCCTACACCATCGGTGATTTGATAAGTTTGACAAAACCTGAGTTGTCCAATCTCAGTATCAAGCTGTGTTGGCAGGGTAATGGCAAGAGTCATTTTCAAGCCTGTTTTTCATTTCTTTAAGGACAATTTGGTAATCTCGGACAAACTACCTGGTTGTACACCGAACGATGAAGCTCTCAATCAATTGATTTTCTTGTACCATAAATTTTTCAAATCACATGATGAAGAAAAGGAAGTTTGTGTTGTCTTCTGTGATACATCTAAGACATTTGTTACAGTTTACCCAGCTGTATTGCACAAATTAGCATATGCTGGTATCACAGGACAACTTTTTGCCTGGTTTCATAGTTACCTTCAGAATAGGACTCAAAGGGTGGTAATAATGGTGCAGCATTACATTGGGAACACTTTGAAGCTGGTGTCCCACAAGGGTCTGTATTATGGCCTCTCCTTTTTCTCATTTATTTAAATAATATTATCGATAAAATAAACACAATCGTTCGTCTTTTCGCAGAAGATACTCTATTAAACGCCACTGTTGATAATCCTGACACTGCTGCAGAAGAAATGAATGACGACTTAGTTTCAGTTTCTGAATGGTGTAGCTTCTAATATTCAATACAGACAAGACAAAAGAAAAGATTGTAAGTAGGAAAAGGCAAACTAGGTGCCATCCCAACTAACGTTTCCAGGAAAAATCATTCGAAAGGTGCGGGAACATAAACACTTTGGGCTTTTAAAATCTGATTTAATTTGGTCTTCTCATATAAATACTGTCTACACCAGAGCAATGAAAATGGTTTGCATCCTTCATAGTCTTCAATATAAACTACATGTAGACAGACGCTCTCTTGAAAATTTTATATTTTTCCTACATACGACCAATTCCGGAGTATGTAAATGCTGCATTTGGAATTTTTTTAGTTCAAGATAAAGACATTTTAGAAAATGTGCAACTGTCAGCCGCTCGAGCAGTACCTGGTGCACTTCGTTCTACCAGTCATGCACAAATTTATGACGAAATTGGATGGGATACATTAACTACCCGAAAGAAAAATAAACCTGGTCATTATGTATAAAATAGGTAACAATATTGCATCTCAGTACCTCCAAAACCTGTTGCCAAAACAGGAAAATATAATGTTCGCTCCCATTCAAAATTAACTGTCATGCCTACACGTACTGTTTCTTTCAGCAAATCTTTTTATCTTGTTAAATGAGTTACGTTTAATTCTCCTTTTTCTAAAGAAAACAAAGACCACGAGCATGTTGCTTTAAATATAGTACATTGTATATAGCAGCTAGTGTATGACCTCACAATATGAGTGCCACCTACTGGCTGCTGGTCTCACCATGTGCTGTCCGTGCCCATAATAAATACAGCAGGAAGACCAAAATTGGGACAATGACCACAAACAACAACAGGCGTCGTGGTGGTGTCATGTTTGTCCGTTATTGCCATGTCATGACAGAGCCCTCTGTTCTTTTGATGTTCATTTTTTGCTGACCTGCAATAAAAGTATGTAACATTATCGACATTGGTTCTGATTTGAGAACGTAAAATTTTGTACGATTGTCCCACAATAAATGCAATGCCCACTTTTTTTCAAAATGGCACTCACCACGTGCCGTCTTAAGGTATTGTGTCGCATTTGGATTTGTAACAAACGATGGTAACTACTTCAGACACAACCGAGCGGGCAGATTAAAGTTAAGATTGTAGTCATGTTTGAAAGGTGCCTTAACGACCGTTTGCCAAGGCCTTCATAGCAAGGCTCCTGAAAACTGCCGAGTTGACACAAGTCACCCGAATCTTATTTTAGACGCACCTAGTACTAGACCTGGTGCAGACATGTGGTGACGTATTCTTACAGATAAGGGACGGTATTTCTGTTTCTGATCAAGAACAAGTATATATGTGCAGATACCAAAGTATTCATGGATTTCAGTAGAACAGGCTTCGGTGGATACTATGAGAATAGTGGCCAGTGGTTTTGCAGCCACTTGGGCTGAACACTTTATACCCAATATCGATCCTGAACAGTGTTCTGTGACCTCGCTAAAACTCTACACGTTGGTCCTAAGTGCCTATTTGTGGGGCTGCTAGTGGTCTGGGGAACGAATTTCATTTCACTATAACAATCAAGCCACGGTATACATAATGCAGAAAAATAAAACGTTCCAGCTGTCCTATGATTATGCAGTTAATAAGAAAATACACCATTGATTCTGCAATGTATAATTTTGAGGGCCACGTGGTAACAAAGCTAAAGGTCTTAGTGACGCTTTATCACGAAGCAATATATCATTCTGTTTTCAGGAGTTGGCTCCGACCATCAGCAGGGCCACTGTCAGACACACGGGGCAGCTTTAGTCGGCACACTTCGTCGCCTCCTTTCTTTTTGCAGTCTTAATCCATATCATCCAAATGGGCTGATTTGAATAAGTTTAACCCCCAATTCATCAAAGAAATTTGTGACCACTGAAACTGATCTCTGATGCCAAACCGTATGTTAACCATTGTAGTTTCACAATGTATAGTTTTACATGTTAGATGCACGCACATCACTTTATGCTCTCTAAGTGTGCCTTCTATCTTCATTTCTTCTCTTGTGTTTTTAACATGAACTGTGTTAGTATTTTATTTATAAGGGAGGATTTTACATATCTTTGCAATTTTAAACGATATATAGTTTTATATATGCAAGGGAAGAAATAAAGAATAACTGTTTCGCATAGCCTTCCGACAAGCCGCATCTCTCCCCCCCCCTCCTTTTTTTTTAAATCGAGCTTTTTTCATGATGGACACAGACAACCTTATGCCACTTCATCCTCTGAATTATTAAGTTTAACCCCAATTCACAGAGAGCCATTTCTGACCACTAAAGCTGCTCTCTGATGCCAAACCTTATGTTCATCATTTTAGTTTTACAAGGTGTGGTGTTATATGCTACAGGGCTCTGCAACTCTCCTTTTCAGTAGCAGTCCTCGGGGCTAGTAAGCCTGACATTTAACTAGAACCCGATCCAAAAAGGTTTGTCCATCCATGCATGTGTGATCATGGTGTGAATTGCAGTCTTTAATGCTTCATCGCACCAGTTTATTTCACACTTTTACTGGGACATGGTTCGGAGCATTCAGGTATCCAACACCCAGGCCAAGTCCATTCTCAACCGGGAAACTGAACCTGTGGAGGGTCTTTACGCATAATATATATATATATATATATATATATTATATATATATATATTATATATATATATATATATATATATATATATATATATATATATATATATGTATGTATGTATTTGTGTGTGTGTGTGAGAGAGAGAGAGAGAGAGAGAGAGAGAGAGAGAAGCAGAGAGAGAGAGTGTGTGTGACGAATTTAGGCAGAGAAATTTAATTCTATACTAAATTTTCCTTTTCGATACCAAACCATTGATAACAGATACTGTGTTACTGTATACTATAATTGGGTTAAGCCGCTATTAAATATATACATCTCTCCGTATTTAGAAAAAACCTTGTACAAAGTGAACACAATCCTGCATGTTGGTCTTCACGGCAAATACCCCGCGAGCCTTATCCCTGTGAACAGAGTGTTGGCTGTTGCCTACATGCTCATGGCGATGAGGAATTTGTGGGGTTACACTTCCCATCATGTTATATCAGTCTCGTTATCACCAATTATCACTCACCACGCACACGTTTCAAGAAGCTAATGTAATTATCATAGCGTTATGGAGGTATAGTCGATTTAGAAAGTGAAAAGGCATTTTAATTTTGTCGTGATAGCATAAATGTCTACGTGTCGACACTTTCTATGTGAATGACGCTTTTCCGTACAACATATCACAATTGCCAAGACAACACATACCTGGTATTGAGGTCACATGTCTGCAGACGGCAGACAATCTGAGTACGGTTTTCACTCTGTGTCACACTCCACAGCCTGTGATATTGTCTATCTACGAATACTAACGCTACAATTACTTACGTTAAGTGGCGTGAGTTTGATATCCTATATACTGCATAAACTTACTAATACGACTGTGTTGAACAAAAAACCGTTGTCTAACGGGCACATTAAGAACATACCTGGTTATTTTTGGACAGGTCAGTGTTCACCTTGTTTAGTTTTTAAATCATTCACTAGAGGGAGCTATAATACCGTTCTAAAGTAAGAATTATATGGTCATAAATTGGAATTCATATGTGCAGGAAAAAAAACGACTATTCTTACAATTAAGAAAGCCATCATGAGTGCTTCCATAATTCCATACATATCTTACATTATTATCATCATCACCATCATATTTTTTATTTCAAATATGAGTTAAATTGTCTGGCTCCATTCATTACCAGACATAAAACAAAAAATGCTTCTGAACACAGAACGCCGATATT
Organism: Hermodice carunculata; assembly: GCA_964020975.1. Taxonomy (NCBI): domain Eukaryota; kingdom Metazoa; phylum Annelida; class Polychaeta; order Eunicida; family Amphinomidae; genus Hermodice; species Hermodice carunculata. The sequence continues at coordinate 87,663,097 of OZ026613.1, read as the reverse complement.
GCTCACTGAAACCACCAGTGGTAACAATATTCCATACTTCGCTTGTTCGTTTTTGAAAGTGAATTGTTCTAAAAGTTACAATGTATGATCAATATACTCTCGCAATTTCTTTGCATTTACCACACAAATTAGGTAGTTCTAAGAAAAGCCTGGATGTATCATAGAATTAAGCCAGTTACACGGTTGTACGGGTACCTTTTGGTACAAAATCATCATCACTTTATTGTCATTATCATTCATGACCATTAGTATCCTTACTCTCATTTTTATCATTGTTGTTGTTTTCTTATAGTTGTAATTGGCTCGGGTGAGTTGATGTATGCTTTTCCGTCAGCTACTTTAATTTGTCAATGAACCACATTCATTTGCCTGTAAGACTTTCTATCATTACAATACAATGACAAAATACGATAGGGTATTAACAACAAAACTTGTCAAACAAATAAAGTGATATTTACGGTAAAGCGCCATGTTAATGTTCTGCTCGATTTGTAATTGATATTGAGTGTGTCATTTTGCACTGATATATGTACGTCATATATATGTATGTATGTATATATATATACATATGTATATATATATATATGTATACATATGTATGTATGTATATATATACACGTATATATATATATATATATATATATATATATATATATATATATTATATATATATATATCTGAGTTTGTTTGTATATTGGAAGATTGCCGACGTATTGTAAGTTTTCAGTGCAGTCAATCAAGTTCATTTCATAGTGCCCCGGACATGCCCCTTTTTAATAGCAGTGCCCCGGACATGCCCCTTTTTAATAGCATTTGTACTCAACTGTGAATAAAGATTATTTATTTATTTATTTATTTATTTATTTATTTATTTATTTATTTATTTATTTATTTATTTATCTATCTATCTATCTATCTATCTATCTATCTATCTATCTATCTATCTATCTATCTATCTATCTATCTATTTAATTATTTATTTATTTATTTGTTTATTTATTTATTTATTTATTTATATCATACTCTGCCATTCACCACAGAAAGCAAGAGCGCAACGTTCATATTTCATATTGCTCATTAAATTCACGTTCACTTAATTTAAAAAAGTCATATCACCCAGTGATTTTAACAGAACCGTTCTCCCATTACACTATAAAGTGAGGCATCCTGAACCTTCAGGGCAGATTGGCCTGGTGTGGCAGATAACTATGCAATGATCAATTTGTTTAATTAACTTGTTTCATTATTATTTTAGGAACAAAGCTTGTCCAACATATTTTCAGTACCGACTTATAACGGTAGAAGTGCATTATCACCATATTGATTGGCCAGACTGCATGCCATCAAGCATGAACGTTCGTAAGTACTCAAAAACGAACGCAGGAATTTGTAACACATGAAGAGCCCCAAGCAGCAGCATATGAAAACATTATTGTACATTTCAAAACTCTGTCTCTCTCTCTCTCTCTCTCTCTCTCTCTCTCTCTCTCTCTCTCTCTCTCTCTCTCTCTCTCTCTCTCTCTCTCTCTCTCTCTCTCTCTCTCTCTCTCTCTCTCTCTCTCTCTCTCTCTCTCTCTCTCTCTCTCTCTCTCTCTCTCTCGGTGTGTGGCAATCGTCTGTGCCACTCTGCATACTGTAGCTTCCACGCAAAGATTATTAGATATGAAGTCAGTGCTTGTGAAACTGACACACAAGTAATGAGGGTGTGGCTCTCAGCAAGTTGTGCGATACCCTTAACGAAAATACGCAGGTCCTGTATTGAATATAAAAAGTCTTCGCCCTGTAAAATCTTGGCTGAAAAAAAACATGAGTTTCTCAGAAGATTTTGTGGTACATCTTTCTGTAACTTCGTATTTTTACAAGGTCTGTCAAAATTTGTGTGCATAGCTATCTGACAGTGGATACTTGCGACCAAAGATTCAATGACGTAGAGCAAATGGCGTTTTTACAGAGCTTTATAATTTAAATGTATAGTTCTGTCTAAACTTGAATTTTTCTCTTGCATATATTCATTTACCTGGACAAATATGATTTTTTTTCTTCTTATTGGCTAGTCTGATTAAAATATATCAACATTTATAATGAAAAATGCCAGCTTAGCGTGTTACTCACTTAAGTCAGTTATTATTCCAACTTAAATATGGTTTTGATTAGTGCAAACAAGGTGAGTCATGCATGTGATAAACAGCTTTAAGATTATCAATTGAATAACGTTTACAGGTCAAACCAATTCTTCTCCTCCATAGGTATAAACCGACTTTTTATAACACACAGCAATTGTGATAAATCATCAGTGCCTTCGTAATGGCACGATTAGTTCATTTTATTTCATTTCACTTTTTGCATTTTGATTTTTTTCGCTTTGCTTTGCTTTGCTTTATTTTTTGTATTTCAGGATATTTATTCAGAGGCTGTTATTTGACTGGGAAGAAATATACATAATGCAATGCAAGTTTGGTTCGCCTGTCATTGCGCTATTTATTGTTCACTTGAAATAATGACTCCATTGATTTACCTGTCTCTTCCACCCTTACTGTTTTCATGACAACCGGTGTCCTATTCAAACTTCCACTCTCTGTCGGTCTATGATTTTGGAGTTTCAATTTGGGGGGGGGGGGGGGGGGTGAATGGTTACGACAAATATGTATGGACATTTTTGTTGCCGTTCTGTGGTCGTCCAGGTACTGATTGAGCCCTAAAGAGGATATAACCCACGGTGGGTCACCAATGAAAAGCTCGCGGGCATTTGGTTTTCACGATATCCGTTAGAGGGCGCCACCTGACGATGCTACTTTCATGCCGTGATGCAATATCTCTCATAGCTTTTTCAGTACCCCTTTGCTGTATACATGTACTTAAAATTTGGCGATAGCCTGACAGCTTGCTAGTATTAGGGTTTTAATTGCACAATCCAACTTTGCTGGCAGACATATTGGACGCTGACAGAGCCGGTCGGCAAAGCTCACAACAAATTGTCCAGAGGGGATCAAATCATGTGTCAGTCAAAGACAGAATCTCTTATCGCCAAAGGAAACTCTTGTCAACAACATTACATTTTGACACTTTTGTGTCCGTCCAAGCTAGTACCGAAGCACTGGATGATCCTGACCTTATTCAAGGCATGAAGAAAATCGTATTGGTGAGCTATATGAAGCATCCGACAACCGGTTACAATCATTGAATGGGTCATCGGTAGAGCAAATACGCCCTACACGATAATATATATATATATATATATATATATATATATATATATATATATATATATATATATATATATATATATATATATATATATATATATATATATATATACATGTAGTATTGTTATTGCTGACGGTTAAGATTACACTTCATATGTGTGACGCACTATATCATGGATAAAAAATGTAACTTTGCGGATTTGAGAGAAATAATTTTTAATGCCACAGTTGTTCGTTTAGCAGAAGCAATAGAGACGTTAGACTTGATGCTATATCTATTTCTTTTCACCATAGTTGCCAAATGAATATATACGAATGTGAGGAGTTATGGCATTATATATTGACCACTACCCATTGACCACTACCCATTAAAATTTTTGGCTCTTTCATTGGCAAATTTTGTCGGAATCAAAAGCTTTCTTCGGCACGTTTTAAGCCCGTGCGCCCAAAGCGCGCCCATGAAAGCACTTGACCTGGACCATCGTAATATCAATTCAGAGCATATCGACTGTTGTCGAAAACCGCAATAAATAGTGAATGTGACTATCCGTTTTTCGCAAATTGTTTTTTATTATATCATGGCATGTCGGAAAAACGAACCCTTCACTTTTCAAGTACACTTTTAGGAGTATCCTTTGGTTGTTCATTTGTGGCCATCTCACAGTGCACCTTTGTGAGGTACTGGGAATCTTATAGATATGATTTACCGATTGAGCCTCCAAATCAAAATGTGACTTGTGTACACTGTACAAGAAAGTCTACTTGGTGCCTTTTACCAACATTTTGGATCGCCATGACCCAATTATAATGGATATGACGTTTGACCAAGTTTATCCTTTTTCTTCAATACCTCAAAAAGTTGCAAGCCGATTCACTCCAACAGATCATGTATGGAAAGTAGGATGTAAGACGCTCATTTTGAACTGTAAAACGTTTTTAACCAGAGTTCAAAGTCAACATCAAATGGCCAGGTGGGGCATATGAGCCAAAATGACAAAATCTTGTGAATGGTCTAGCATCTGTAATTTTCACCAGATCAATATGAAATTTGGTGGGATTGTGGAGGAGGTCAAAATCTCGATTGGTGGTGTTACTGATGGCACCATCTATATTTTGATAGATGTTACGAACCAAAATATGAGATACAATTCTGAATTTCGAAAAATAAGTAAGTCTAATAAGCCAAAATTGAGGTTGATCATGGCCTGCACAAATATATCTTGTAATATGAATGACCTCGACCTGTTTATTCCAGGTCACTGGCACAGTAAAGATAAAAGAGGCAACTTGGCAATGATGTCTTATAGATTTCAAGTTAGCCCCATGTAACTTTCAGGACTTAACTTAGGGTATGTGAAATGTTAGTTAAGTTCGATATTGGTAGCCCCACCTACACTATTATGTTATATATGGGGAGAAATATGAAAATTGTCTGAACAGTCTATATAGCATCTTTAATTTTGGTGGGTAATCATGAGCCCTGGTGGGATTGTTGAGGAAGTAAAAATCAGAACATAAACATTTAGGTCTAATTGTCAGATCAGATTAAGCTTGGTCAAGTCATATCAATAGCCTAGTCACCAAAAGTTTGAAAATGGTTAATATAATGAAATATCTACAATTTCGTTTGAGTAGAAAATCTTTAGAAATTTTGTATTTTATTTTTATAGGACCAACTTTGCAGTATGGGTCAATTGTGTGGGATAGCTGCACAGCAACTCAATCCGAGCAGCTGGAAAATGTTCAGCGAGCTGCAGCACGTACAGCAATTTTCTTTATATTGGAGATAGAAGATTAGCAATTGCACACGCACGCCTTCGTATGAAATGTAGTAAGTTGAAGTTGAAGTTGAAGTTTTTTTACTTCAAAAATTTACGATACAAATCATACAAGGCATAAATTGAGGGCTGAATCCCTTACGGGCTTGAATTTGAAAAGTGATCTTTTTAAGAGAGGACTCGTTGACTCCCCCGGGTCTTCCTGTGGCAATGCAAATGAAGACGTTTTTCACTATTTTTGTGAATGTAACAGGTATAGTGTACCGATGGATATTTTACAAAGGAAGGTCCTACATATTGCATCTTTTACCGTGCGAACACTTCTATATGGCTCCAAACAGTGCAATGGCAAAGAAAACGAAATTATATCTTTAGCTGTACACAGGAAGGCTCGGGGCAGTAACTTAATGATCTACAATTATACAATATATAACTTCTGACGGTTTCATCCTTATGTAATTCTGCTTTAACCTTGTATATAACAATTAAATAACTTCATATCACTTAATAAGTTAGTACCCCATCTACTGTCCATACGTGGCGTACTGGTTTGGTTACATCCTGAATACTTTGTTTCGGCATTTTGCCACCTATATGTATTGTAATGTGATGTTAACTGCTACTTGGTCTTTGTGATTGCCTGGTGTGTAATGTCTTTTGATTTCTATGCTTGTGTATGTACAAGGGGGATTAATATAGGGTTTGCCCTGTTTCCCAATTGTTGTTTGAATTAAATATGTTTAAACAAAAAATCTGAACTAGAAAATAAGATTTGCTTGACAGAAAATATGTCCAAATGCCTTCAAAGTTATAATAAATTGAAATGGTGTAACATATCTCTTCATGTAACATACCTCATTCGAACCACCCGATGGACTGCCTGTACATGGAAGTTTAAGTTGGAACTATAGATGGCATTTTAATCCATGTCTCTATATTCATTACGGGCAAAAAAAAAACCCTTAAATGTGTAATGACCCTAATTTACACAATTTAAATGGTTGCTGATCTAACCTAATATCCATGTGGGTTGCACATGAGGAGGAGGAGGAGTTTTAAAAAAGCATGTATCAGCCTTGGTATCCCTGGTGTCTGTAACTCACATAGCTGGTAATTTCCAGAGTGGTAATTTGCTGATATGTCAACTTGAATTATATACATCAGCTTTGTATTGTTACAAGGGTCACCTGTATCTGTGAATTCTGTGTATTCATATACTCAGCTGCCGATGGCAAAATACAACGGCTCCTTTTCATGGTAGATCTCCATAGCTTTGAAGTCACTGTGCCTTATCTGCTAATTTTGTTATATATCAGAGTCACAGCTCTATCTAGAACTGTTTTGAAGATATTCAAAATTTATAATTTTCCGTATTGACACAGTGCTACATCTTACAATCATTGTCTATTGGATGCGCCTAAAGCACAAACTTATGAAGTTAGAATGGCACCAGTGAGGAACTTGTACATTATGTTTAGACAATAATATGACGTTAAAATTACAGGTATATCTAAGAGACGAAACATTCTTTGCACACAGAAAAGGTAGTTTTGGCTGTTATGGGGAATGGAAAGTTGGTCACTTTCGTGATAAAGTGTAAAATTGAGTATTAACAGTCGCTGATTATACAGAATGTTTGCATCAGATTTATTTTCCTCTTACAGGCTTAATTTACAAATAGTCCTGGTAAATTGTACTTTTCATGCGATTAAGCCTCACAACTTCTTCATAACTTTCATAAAGGAAGACAAAACATCAAGTAATTTTCTTCACGATTTATTGCCATGTGGCTTTTTGCTGAAATAAAGTATACAAGTGTTGGTTATCAAAGTGTACAGGGCAATTATGATTGACATTTTTTGATCCCCATGTTAACATAACCCATGTTTGTTCACTTTGTTTTTGCTCACACAAAAGAAGCCCAACGCACAAGGCAGCTTGTGTGTATAGAAAACAAGAGAATGCAAGTGGAGATACCGATTGTCAAACTGCGTAGAGTGCATGCAGACAGGAAGACATCTAAAAAGAAATAATCAAAAGCGCATTGCCGAGCAGCCAGACACCGAAATATGGGACTCTTTTAGGAAATAGCACAGACATTAATCATTTAAGAAGCAGGTCAGTAATTTTTGTAAACGATTCACCATTAAGACGATCAAAGTGTGCCAACAGATTGCTTACAGCATGTAATTTATAATTTTGACTGTCTACATAATATTTAGTTCCATCATGTGAATTATTCTCATCTTAAAGACATTTTTTCGCACCGTATAGGAAGTATGTACGTGTGTATGGTTAAGAAAAAGTTTGGCAGAGATTTAAGAAATCATAATCTCCCACTGCACAAACTTCGTCAGTTACCATGTGTCTTGCACCCAAACCACTTCATCAATATATATATATATGTCACATTCTTTTGCCTCATTGATTTCCAAACTAGTCAACAAAGCACCAGGCTCATGGGCCTCTTTGTTACTGCTCAGGATTCTGTGTTTCTCGCAAAGTTAATTTATCTGCCTGAACAAGATATGAAATCTACAGAATATTGCCAAAATCACTATAATTGAATTTTATTAAAAGTGACCTAGATGAGACATCAGATCAGCCGGGCACGGTTAATGGGACACCTTCTTAATCTAATTATCTTCCAAATAATACAAAATTATATACAGAGTATTCTGAAGCTCAACAAGTTGGAAGGTTTTTTTAGTATAGCCAGGTTTAGTGTCAAGCAATTGAAGTATACCTGCGAAGACTATCACCTACAGCTTGGCGTTTGACAATTGGATGAAGTGAATAAAATAATGTAAATGTGTAAATGGTCCTACTTGCAGTTTAGAAACAGTCAAAAGCATACTACATGTAATAAAATAAACGAGGTATTGCCAAAACGATGTGAATTGTCTCGTACTGCAAGATACACGACAGCGAGCTTTTCCGCATTCCAGCATTAATTTAAATGTCTTAAATCGCAGTGTCGTAAGAGACTGCGGTGCTACTTGATCTTTGGCCGGGTACGTGTATTAAAAATTAAGGCACAAGATGTGGCATGTGATGTATCGCTTGTTGTGGCAATTTCGATGATGATGAAGGACCAGGATTGCACGGGTGCCCGGGAAAATAGAACACAAGCCAAAACTCTGGGATACATGCATAATATTCATTGAAATGTATGGAGACAGCCTGCACATACACAAACAGTAAATCTGTCCATGAAAGTCAAATGGTGTAGAAAAAGTAAGATCAATGATGACCGGAACGCCATTGTTTGGCGGCCACGAACTCGATACTCACCCTTGAACGCTGTATGGCCCCTTGGCTTTTGCGGAGCTAAATAGAGACAGGATATGCTGAATTGGCCAAATGCTTCTTCATCCAAGCAGCAGTGATAAATGAGAAGATAATTTGATCTTCTATCTTCGAATTCTTACTTGATAAACGTTGGTACATCACGCTTGTATGAATTAAAACTAACTCTAAATGATGTCTACATCCAGGAAAAAAATCGACCTATTTTCTAGCGCACTGTACATACATATGAAATATTGGATTTGCGGACATATTTCTGCCTCTAAATAAAACAATATCTTTAGCATTGCTGCCGCCATCCCGTCTGACCTATCCTGGATTGCATACATCCGGATCATTCACACTATTGGCCACTTTGGCCAATCATTCGACCCATGGTAAAATCAGTATTTTAAAATTGAGTGGTGCATACCGATATTTATTTCATGGTTTCATTTTTCACTGAGATACTTCGAATATTTTTCTTTGATTCCATAACAAATGGATCGTCCTGGGCATTTTTTTTCTTGGGGGGGGGGAGGGGTCTTGTAGAGTGTCCTGAATCCAGAGAAATATCGAATGGTGTACGGTAATGGTTGAGCACAATAAAGCAAGTGGCCATTGAGCAATAATGCGATATACTCTGTGTGAAAAAAAAATGTGCTTCTTTGACCAGTTTAAGTATTTCCATTCCTTGCATAAAATCGTATTGGATTGTTGCAGAGTATCTCCTCACAGTGCACGGCGCACAAAACCATTTACTTTGCCTCTTTTATAAATTCATATTTAAGAAGATCAGTATGGACTCAGGAGTGACGACTCGCTACAAGTTTATTAGACCAAACTAAGATATTCTAATAACAAACGTACACTGAAATACATCATGATCTTTTAGGAAGAGTCCCATTAAGATAAACACAATTTCCGTATCATGGCAGCCACCCTTTTGAGCCTACAGGAATTGTTCTCTATGATTTATAGGGAATTAATTAAAATATTTACTTATCAACAAAATTGTATTTAGGATCTTTTCTAGAGCAAAACTGTGATGCAAAAGTGACACAAGGTAAAAGTTTGCATTTTTTTGTCTTCTGTTCTACTCTATTCTATCCATGCGTTTCCAATTTATTTCCACAAAACATTGTTGGAGACTGGTATAATTTCAAAGTAACTCACGCCCATTATGACTGCTGAATTGGTTCTAGCTTCGCAGTTATCGGTTCAGGTAGGTCAAGGTGAAAGTTGGTCGAATAAAGCAAAATGGATGGAAAGTCAATTATGGAAAGCAACATGATGGCTGTGCAATGTGCAAGCAACGCCATGTATTGATTCTATGTAAACGTCATGATCTTTGGAATCAGACGAAATGTAATGGAGCATAGCTACTTGTTTGTGCTACATACATGTACACAAGGCATGAAAAATTTTACAATCCTGGTGAATGAATAAGATCTGAAAAACAAAATGAAAATTTGTACAGTTTAGTGCTAATCCTCGTGTGGCAACAGAAAGCGAAGCACAACGATTATGGTTTATATGTTTTGGTAAGCTCAAATAGAACTGAACTGTTTAGTTCTTAGCACTTTGGCCAGTAAACTGGAATATACTGTCCCTCCTCCTCTTTGTTTGATGACAACCAGCATCCAAACTTCCAGGAGGCCCATATCGATGTCAGTGTCACTTTACGCTAGTAGCACTGATGAAAAGACTCAAGTTTAAATTATCCGGGAAAGCACTCGTCAAACTGTACATTTCTATAGGAAGGCCTATCTCCAAATACGGAGGTATTATCTTCACCAGTTATGGAAAAGGTATGTCTGGCCTTTAATGGTCAGTTTGAGGCTGCAACAGTCTGTATTGTTGCTCGCAGACATACATGTACTCGCCATGAAAGTCTTTTCGAGGAACTTGGTTGGCAGACTCTGGAAATCAGAAGTCAATTTTCCAAAGTGGGTCTGTTCTATAAAATACTGTATTCATTCCAATAAGCGCACAGTGCCCTTAGAAAAATTTAATTGGAAAATATGCCTAAAAACAGATAATGGGAGACTGAAAATTGATCTATATCTATGAAAACCAAGCTAAGGTTTCTTTTATGATAAACAATTGGGGTGTGCCCTTAGTAGAGCATGTGCCCTCATTGGAATGGATACGGCATGTCACGAACTAAAATGTAACCACCTTTTCGGTCTCGGCCCCCACCCCACCCCCATAACATGGCACCCACCACAGGCAGGAAGCTCAGGAACGTTTCCAGCCTGAGACCATTAATTTCAGAAACAAAACGCTGTTGTACTTTGTATTTTCCATTTTGTTATCAATATGTGGAATATATTACCCATAGACATCCGCGACTCCTCTTCACTCTCAGAGTTTCAGTCCAAACTCAAGCAACTTATTCTTTTGGTTGACAGGGTATCATAGTATTATGGTATCGCAATCGGTTTGCCAATATCTCTATCACGCGCAGCACCGACTGAGCTACTCGGACATAAACGCAGACCTGTCTCGAGTCAACATTGTTCCTTCCCCGGCTTGCACCTTTAACCATCCTACAGAAAACACTTTCGGACTTTTTCTCCACTGTGAAAACTTCACTAGCCCAAGGAAGTAATCCCTGTATAGCATAAAAAATATTGCACCCGGTGTAAATCCCTCACATTTCGTCTACTTAGCCAGTTGGACATTTTCGCTTACGTTTGTAACAGGTTGACTGATGAGGAAATGTACTAACATTTTCAGGGAGATGAAGATAAATAATAAAAGCAGACGCCTCCATTCCTAATGTAACCATTCCAAATTGGCTGTGCTATATTGCATATGTGAGTATATTGGGATACTGTCCCTAATCATGTCTATTTGCCACGTCATATTATTTTACTGCGACTGTGTGAAATATATATGTATATGCATGTATACATATATATATATATATATATATATATATATATATATATATATATATATATATATATATATATATATATATTTATATATATATATATGGGCATGTCGGTCAATTGTGGTCTGAAGAGATAAGACCTACCTGTACCCATCAGCATATCCAGGAAGACTTAATATGTTAACAGTACAACTTTCAGTGTAGAAGAACAATTACTTGTTGGACATTTCTAACATGGTTAATCACTTGTACAGTACATATACATATGCATATACGTATACATATACATATACATATACATATACATATACAGATACATAAAACATTAATTGTTGGGTATTACCAAGTATAGGTTTGCATAAACAGATTCAACTGTGTGATGAGGGATTAGTGTGGTACCATAATGACAACCACAATATCATCGTCAGAACGTAAGGACTGATCACAGCTTTACCGGTATATATCAACATTTAATACAGAATATTACACCAAGTGTTCAACAGACCTGGTCAATTCAAGTCAAATCCAGGGACGTTTTCATTTACGTATTTCATCAACTAATCACTGCGTTGATAAGGGTGATTTCTTGCTGTGTTAGGCGAACCTCATTCAATATTCCTGGGTGAACTAACTCCATTGTGGGGAAAAACGCGCTTGATTTGCAGAAATGTGATTGGACGCACTTCTTGGCGCAAAGTGCATTGTCAGCGGGATGTGGCGCGCCATACACCAGGGTTCTCCATTCAGATTTGACGGGGATGAATCGTGACTTGGTAGTCCAGCAAACATAAATCAAGCTTCATTTATGTGTTAAGTCAAGATAACATCGCCACATCCTGGGGGAGCCCTGGAATCTGAAAGATTTTTAGAGCTGAACTTCAGAAGCCTGGTTGGCGGGGCTAATTGACAGGTGGCGTCACCAAGATTCTTCACATGAAAAGTGGTTCTGAAAAGAAGATTTGCTTCAAAGCAAATCTATTTGTGTGCTTACAAAGGTTAGTTGGTGCCACGTACCTTCAAATTGAAGTTGGGCAAAGCTACATGACAGAAAACATGAAATGTAGAGAAAAGTCTGTTGTAAAATAAGGCTTCTGGCACGAAAAAGATCTGCAGGTAAAAAGGAATTCCCAGACAGAACGAGAGAAGTCTTCTTAATATAACAGAATGTCAAGTGTCACCAAGCAAGCAAGATTTGGGCATGTAGTGAGAAACTCTAGCTAATTCTGGTACACTTTTTATTACCGCTTTGATTCATTTGTTGATCACTTTTGACACTCCAGCATGGACTGATGACAAAATGATCACCATTTGGTAACAAAAAAGTGTTATGTCTGACATGAGTGTAAGCAACAAATCTTTGTGATTTGCATGTACACAAAATTGATGTTGAATAAACCTAGGATGTAAAGCACATCTGCGTAGTTTTGAAGATAGATATTCAACATTTGAATTTTTACGCCCCCCTAATATGTAAAACTCCATTTTGCAACTTCTGTTGGTGGTTCACTGAATGCACCTACAACATAAACCTATGAATTGAAATTGGAATAGAACCTCTGTTGGAGTGGCAACACTACCTATTATAGTTTTGAAGATTTTTCAGGCTTAAAATTTCAAATAGCCCTAATTTGCATAATTTTTAAAATCTTTAACTCCCTCTTGAATAAAAAAGCCAGACTTTTTGTGTGGGACTATAATCATGCCAGTTTTGAAGTTTCTGTGTATAATAGTCCTCAAATGATTTGTCGGACAAATTTGCCGGTAAAAAAGAAAGAAGAACGAAATAAAGAAAGAAAGGATTCGCAGGAAAACAGAATGTCTGTGTTGGCACACAGGCATACAAATTGTGCAAACGTAAATGGCATACACGATTTGTCACTGGCAATAATGATATACTGTATGCCTCTTGGACTTACAGGGACTCCCGGGGTCTTGATGGCTGCTGCAAACTACAGTTACATTGTCTACATATTTTATCCCAGACGACTGAAAGCACGCGATGACATCCAACAGCATCTTTCAATGTATGGAGGTAAAATATGGACCGGGAAGTCCCTCTACCTTCTTGTTTGTCCAACAATGAGATGCTGAGAAGTGTGCAACGAGACAGACAAAGGATCGTAAATTTGTTCAGTTCTGTCGGGAAAGCAGAAGCGCTAGACGTGGATGGTTGATTACGTTGCTGTACATACAACTAAGCAGTCGCCAGTCACAGGACTAAAAATTGACTTGATCTACCATTGGTTCTCTTCGTTTTTGCGGCAATTCATTTAGCTGCTAAGATGTGTATTTTTTTCATTTTCTTAACATATATGTATTCTAAATGTACTGATACGTGTAGATGTAAGCTTTTAGTGTCTTCCTTGTTTTTTCTTTCTTTCTTTTTTCTATTTTGTTGTTGTTGTTGTTGTTGTTGTTGTTGTTGTTGTTGTTGTTGTTGTTGTTGTTTTATATCGACCACCAGGAAGTTGCATCAGACGTACTTTCATCTCAGGGGTAGGGCAATGTTGAATTGGGCGTGCACAGTTTGTTCATTGGCCTCATGTTGTAGTCAATGCCGTTCCTTTTTTTTAGGGTTGCTGTCCACATGGAACCCCAGAGCTTCTCTCTTTGTTGCTGGCAAATTTGAAAATGACATATTTGAATGACTGCATTGAATTCAATTCATCAAAACCACTCTATCAACAGTTCAGCAACAAGACAGTTAAATCTACTTTTATTGGTTGAGTGATTGAGTGATTAAATGAAGCCTTAGGCACATTCCACATTCGTCAGGTCGGAAAGCTTTGGCAGGAATTTCTATTTATGTATACTAATTTCGCTTAATGTTAACATTACTTTTACGCTTGTTGAAATTATAATGGCATTTGCTAATTTCTATTTGACCCCTTTGAAATATAGTTTGGTGTCTCCCTTAGGCTTGATCGTCATATTAATCTTCATATAAAGTCGAGACATTCAGGAAAAAACCTGCAAAATGTATGCATGCAAACGAGAACAATAGTTACTGTGATAGGAAAGTTCAGACAAAGGTCACCACGGTATGTGACTTTGCAATGATTTGTATGATAAACGCAGACAGATAAGCAATTATAGTCCCGTGTTAAATATGTCCATGTTCAGAAGTTACAATCATTCAATTTTCTGTCACAAATATCATTCTGTTTGAGTAATGAAGGCATTTTAAGGTGGAAGCTAGTGCGCAGTGAGACTGGCAACTTTGGATCGCAATTACCCATTTTTTGTTTTCACAAGTACATTGAACCTTTATATTATCTGATAACTACATATCCAAAGATTTCTATCCATAGATTTTTTTTGCAGGATTTGATTTTTTTTTTTTTTTTTTTTTTCTTTTTTTTGAGATTTTACAGCATTCTTTCTGACTTGGTAGGAGTTTCAAATTTTGTGCGCAGAAGTTACACAAAATTGTTTTTTTTCCAGCTGAAATCAGAAGATTAAATTTAAAATACATATCCATGTCCAGGATCGAACTCAATTGTTAGTCCTGAAATCGCATAAATAAAAAGTTGTAAAATTTTTAATTTAGTCCTGACAGGTTGTTCATTTTCCTTCTGTACATTGCTCCAAGAGTCACAGAAGGAGTTGTCAGAAAAAAAAATCCTGGGAACCGTTCCTGGATATGATATATTTCTTTTAATATCCGTTGATTTTAATGTGATAGGGCAATTTGTACATTTGTGAGGCGAAATACAAATTGCAGAGGTTGAGCAAAAAACAGTTCCGACAAAATTGCATTGAAAGAAAAAGTTGCCAATTCTTATGCATTTATGGCTGTAATGTGACACATACTCATTTTTTCTGTCTTGTGTTTTAATTATTGTGTGAAATAAACTTGTAGCTTTACCTCTGTGATGTTGTCATTAAACAAAAGTATATTTTGTGGCTTAAATCTCAACTTTTTTTAAAACTTGGGAACACCACACTTGGCTTGTTTGGGTGTGGGTTCACATGCCGCTTTCCATATTTGGGGACCAGTAAGTGGATTGTGCTAATCTGTTTTTACATCAATAGAGAATTTCAAAATAATCAGAACAATGGTAGTGGTTAGTCTGAACTGGCCCATTCTTATCTCCACGGCTAATAGTTTCCTGTGAGTGACCCTTGTCAATAGCTCAATTGGTTTCCAGGGGTCACGAAGTAATGTCTGTGCAAACAATGACATGGTTCACTATCATGCCCATGCAAACACACCCATGTGCCCAGCACTGTTTAAACTTTTCATTGTAAACAAAAGTTTTGAGATCAATTATTTCATTTAAATTTTATGTTCACACATCTGAGTTTTTGGGAGCATGTAGTTTAAGTATCAGACTATCCAAAAATATGAAAAAGTGATTAGAGGTTATCCAAAGGTGCCAGCTTCAGATCTTCGACCTTAATTATCTTTAGTTTGTTTATCTATCTATCCATCTATCTATCTATCTATCTATCTATCTATCTATCTATCTATCTATCTATCTATCTATCTATCTATCTATCTATATCTATCTATTTATTTATTTACTATAAATTTACTTATTAATTTATGGTAAAATGAATATCTACGGATACGAGTATGATGAGGCAAGACCTCAGATATATGTATCTTCATTATAGTGAAAAAAAGTGCATCATATAAAGCCATAAATAAACAACACTCAGCTTTTTTGTCATAAATGTCACTTTTAAAACAAAACAAAACAACGGTTACAAAACAGCCTTATACAACGCTTCCCTTCTCTTTTTCCTTGCATTTTGAATATATTTTGCCAGCATTTTACACATTTATGCGACATTAAACAGACAATCTTTTCCTCACATGGTTACATTACATGATTCTTTCAAAAATCCTGGAGCTGATTCATTGCTATTGCAAATGATGGCTTCCTTATACCCTAATGAAAGTCGCATTTATCGAGAAAATGACATATGTTTTCTTTATTCCGTGTTTTGAACACAAGAAACAAATGTCATGTTTAAGCTTTTCTTCCCCGAAACCGGTAGTTTCGACATGCAAAGGAAGTATACCGTATCTAAACTGTGGCAACAAAGATATTTGCATAGGAGCAATGCAAGCTTTGTCATACTTTGTCATTTTAAATGTGTTCGTCAATAATACACATGATCTGCGTTTTGTTGTATAGGGTAAGCTGTCTTCCCACTCTTTCAGTATCCATTAAAAAGTTTCTGTGTATCAAATCAAAATTAAAATATGATTTTCTTATAAACGTTTCTGTCATATAAACCAGGTCAAACATGTGTTTCTCATCTGCTCTCCATTTCGTATTCATATCCCTGACTTTGCTCATTGTTTTGGCATTTAAAAGCAACAATGCATGGGACATGCAACCAATATGCCGGTAATGTCTGCAAAAGAATTGAGAAGAATGTTTTTAAAATGGAATGCACTTTTAAAGTATAAATAATCTAACGCAACTTAATGAAACTAATTATGCACAATTTCTGTGGACATTTTAATCAAATAAAGTACATTGGACCGCATGGAAAATTAAAAATTTGCACTCAGCAACCAACGCATATTCTCTAAGGCATAACTGGTTGGTTGCGAAGTCAGCATATGGGTTATCCTGTAAACTCTGTTTTAAAATGTACACCCAGGCAACACACACGCGACTCCATGCCACATCGACATGAAACAATGATGATATTTAGTATGTGAGGGGTTTCAGACTGACATCCAGTAAAAACACGAAGTGCTCATCTTTATAGTGATTAATTTTAATATAAAGTTTTATGACTGCAAGTCAAACACTAGTGGTATTACTCTTGACGCAGATTTGACACCTGGTGAT
The DNA here is from genome assembly GCA_964020975.1 of Hermodice carunculata. Classification (NCBI taxonomy): domain Eukaryota; kingdom Metazoa; phylum Annelida; class Polychaeta; order Eunicida; family Amphinomidae; genus Hermodice; species Hermodice carunculata. Next base: position 87,646,110 of record OZ026613.1, on the reverse strand, counting down.
GGTTATTTTTACTTAGTCAGCAATGATGGACTGACACACAAACAGGTGTACGGACAAACCAACTGGTGTATGCATTTCCATATGTTGGTTAGTTTACCTATAAAGTTTCATGAGTACAGGTGAACTACTTCCGGAGATATGGGCAATACAAGATTGACAAAGGGAACTGGTCATTTTCACCAAGTCAACAATGTCGGATGGACGCTGCAAAAACCCCAATGTGCATCTCTAAGCTGGCGGTAAATAATAAATATTCATGTACAGTTTCATGACTGTAGATATTAGCGAGACATACGTCTCGGACGGACGAACATGAGCAAATCTGTTGCGGACATAAAAACCCGCGTGCTCACAAGAAAGATTTGTTTTGTTCAGCTTTTACATGCTGTATTTTCTTTCAGTGCAGGATCTTGATTTTTTTTCTATTATTAATAATAGTAATATGATGATGATGAAGAAGAAGAAGAAGAAGAAGAAGAAGAAGAAGAATACATATAAAAATAAACTATGAATATATTATTTGAAAATTAACGCCGTGCTTATGCAATGCTGATGTAAATGCGGCATGTAAAGGTCTGTAGCCTACAATTAGGCTTATTATAGGGATATTATTTCATTTGAGACAAACTTCCGCGAAAGGTGAGATGCAAAGCACATTTAAGTGCAATATTTGCATGAATGATACCTTTTCACAAGTGCAATATTTGCATCAATGATACCTTCCCACACCTACTTCGGTGAACATGATGATTTTTCTTGTACTCTGAATAGCTGCACATATGCAACTTCGAGTAATATCGGAAGAACTTGTCACAGTTGTGGTTTCCTTGGTGTGCAAGGTGGTTAGATGAAAGCACTATACCATCTGCTATACATTTTCACATTTACATAAAGACCTGTTTCTCGCAATTAATAAAATCTGCTTCCATTTCATCCTTCTCTCAAAGCATAAAGCAAGATATGGCGGAGCAGCTCGTTGATTTAGGAAGTCACGTCAATGTTTATGCTTCAACCTAAGAAATACGTGCCCCGAGCTGTATTTATCGATGTGACATCGTGTGCAAGGGTATGTGATGTTTTCCTGACCCTGCAGTTTCTCAAATTATCTAATAATAACAAGGACAAGGCTATCAAAGTTCTGAATAGTGTGACATTAAGATCGAACAACATGTTACAGTACGTAACCTGCGCGTCATTGACGTTTTCTTGGCTAAGTGGTGGTGTCATACTTTCACCATGACTACATGGCTGCAAAGTTTGGTGCATTGTGGTTCTTCGTTATTGCAGCATTTTCAAGATAGTGCTGTGGCCAATGTAATTCCGTGGGATTTTTCTGTTAGAGCAAAAGTACCATTATATCTTTATGCATCATTACATTCTGACTTTAAAAAGTGATTTGCCATGTTTTTCAAGTGACCTGGACCCTTGAAGGGCAACGCCAAGTCTGAAAGTTTTCGGTGTTATCATATCATATTTAGGTGTTGAGAAGAGAAAAATATCATAAGCAGAATCATGAATTTAATATGTGAAAAATATATGATATATAAGTGGAAAATATTACAGATTTCGTAGAAAGGTCAAAGGTCAAGAACAAATGGAATATAGAGAGACAAATGGCTTCTGATAAAGTCGAAGTGTTCTAATCTCATTTTAAATTAACGTTGGGGTTTTGTTTAAACGTGTTTGATGATGACATGATATTCCCTTATAAATGTGTTTGCCTGTATTGCACAGTTTAAAACCAACTTTGAACACCGATGCTATCAAGGACTGTTAAGCAAGGTCAATCTGATATTTTATTCTCAGATAGTATTTTATATGTTTAATTGAATTTGTTTCAAAAGATAAATTGCCATAAGAACTACATTTTACATCCTTAACACAGAGTCAGATAAAATAATCACATAATTGTCTTGGAGGTCAAGGATCATGGGTTAATGTCACAATAGAACATATTCAGGAATTGCAAAGAATTTGCAGTTCATATGTGGAATTGAACTCTTAATTGATTACATTTTCATTAAGGAAGTCCTAATAAATAAGTTGCTTTGTCTGTGTACAGGAATGTAACAGTATTTTCCACACAAAATACATTCATTCATACATATGTACTTGAAAGGCCTTCAGAATATCTGTGGTTACATACAACCAATATATTCAACAAAAGAAACACCGTAACTTATGACTTGTCAATATTAGCGTATAAGCATAATTCCTTACATATATTCAATGTAATATTCACTTTTCATGTAGTATTTTTGCAACTTCGACCATATTTTGAATGCCTACCGAATCTTCAATTCTAATAGTCAATTTTAGAATTTTAGAAGAATAATCAAAACCTTTCCTATTCATTGCGAAAAGAAAATTTTTTATTCTCACATCAAGAGTATATTTACTGCATGTTCTTATTTTTTTTAATTTCGGGAAATTGAGATTTGTTGTAGAAAAGCCGAGAAAATAGCGATTTTGCATTTGACAAGCATATAAATAAAGCAAATTCTTCAGTTGTCCTTCGCCGTTTTTGGCTTCACTACCACAAATTATAGTGCTTTACATGTGAATTTCAAAATACGTCTGCAAAACAATTGACTTAACATTTATACAGAAAGTAAAATGTGACAAAATGTATGAAAGTTGCCAGTTTTACAATGGTAAAATATAATGCTAGTAGGCTGTACTAACTTGCATATTTTATGCTAAAGAGCTCTAAATGATAACAGGTTAAACTAATATACTTACATCAAAGGCTATACTTATCTATATAGTTGACTCTCAACTCTCATTCATATTTATTTTGTGGGCTGCATGCGCTGAATATATAGCTTACACAAGGGGTCCATACTCAGAGACACATGTACGGGTATAGGCTCCGACACATGTTTTGATTAAAAGTTACCCGCTGAACTTTCATAGGTACTGCTTCATGATACAGTTCGTCATTGACATAAATTTGGCGAAGAGTCAGTCAAACAGTTTAACAATATATAGCCCTTCCCCCTCAATTTCATGGCAGGGGCATAAAAGTCAAAGTAAAATTTTGGATACATTTTACCTATCTTTCATTTTTCTAGCATTCTTATCATATATATTTATGAACAGTTTTCAAAATTCTATACATGAAACTATCTCACATTAGCTAACTTGCATACCGTGTGTGTGGACTGAGAAAAGTAAACATATTTGCTATTGTTTCATATCACTGAAATTGCTACTTTGCTGAAAAAAAACATACATGCATAAGACATATCAAAGGATTCTAGGTAGGTTATGCGACTTTGTTCTAGATGTATTTCAGTGACTTTTTCATCCTTAAATGGAATTGTCTTGTTTGTGATCACTTACTTTTTATGTCCTTCAAGTTTGTAGATTGCTTGGACTCTCCATGCAAGCTCCAGTTTAAGGAACAACATGTGCCCCACATGAATATGATCTTCAAGACGGTCTTTTAGTCTCAAAAGCGTATTCCTATAATGTAACCATAATTCTATTGTAATGGACTTGCCCTTCCTTAAAACAATATCCTTTCAAGCATAATACCCTACTTTTTATAAGTGAACACGATAGCTGAACAATTCATATTGTGTGTATGCTCATGTGATACCATGTACCAGGAAGAAGACACAAAATGGTTGTACACAAAAACAAGACTTGGTATTATGTAATAATTCATTAAGAAATTTTATTAATACTTCCCTTTTACAGACATTTAAATCACAGAATTTTTGAATCAGACATTACATATACATTGTTTCATGACATTTCACAAAGACAGTTTCCTTAATTCTTTGAATTTTAAGATCAGCATCGCCGTGAATAACATTTTGCTTCATTCCGAGGCTCGCGTTTCGTATTAACCTGGTACTGTGACGTTCCATAACATCTATCTATCTATCTATCTATCTATCTATCTATCTATCTATCTATCTATCTATCTATCTATCTATCTATCTATCTATCTATCTGTCTGTCTGTCTGTCTGTCTGTCTGTCTGTCTGTCTGTCTGTCTGTCTGTCTGTCTGTCTGTCTGTCTGTCTGTCTATCTGTCTGTCTCTCTGTCTGTCCGTCCTTCCGTCCGTCTTATATATATATATATATATACACATATACATATACATATATATATATGTGTATATATTTTTTGTAAAACCTGTCTTTGTGTACACCTCCGTACTCTGAACACCTCTGTAATATGTACAGATTTCCCTTAGTCCTGAATATTTCAAGTCATTTTCATCTGAGGGACAGCTTCTTAATGTGTACACCTGCCACACGCGTATTAAGGACACTTTTCATGGTCCCAAATGAAAAAAAAAAAACCTGCCAAATGTGGACACAACATATAACAAAATGCCAGCAACCAGAAATTTCCTTGTTCTCGGCTTTTAATAGCCAGTTGGACAGGTGTATACAGTGATTATGCCAGTACATAATACATTGTAGTTATTCGTAGTCAGAGAACCAAGTAGGCTGTGGACAATGTGTGAACAAACATTTTGGTCTTAATCCACGATCTTTAGTTGAGTAGGGTTATCACAGTTACTCAGTCAAACAAAGAAAACAAACTGAATTGATGAATCATAATCCTGAAACAAAGCTTGGTACAGCCGGTTCACTTTGCTCTTATGGAGTTATTCATGATGTACAACCATGGATATATATATATATATGTTCATGGTACAACAAAGCCCAGGGGACTTAAGAGTAAACTCTAACATAACATGCAGTTTTTATATGTTTGTGCTTTTTGATCCTGATGTTAAAATTTAGTATAAACTTGTGGTCTACCAGAAAAATAATTTAATCATCATGCACGCATGTATGTATATGTTTATATGCCCGCATATATATATATATATATATATATACATATATATATATATATATATATATATATATATATATATATATATATATATATATATATATATATATGTATGTATGCATTTTGCCTTGAACCTATTAACGTCATCTCGTTAATAAGGCCATGATTATACCAGACGTCACACATATTTCGCCACTGCCTAGTGTGGACACCTCTCAATTTGGAAACACTTTTGCTCAGTCCCAATAGTGTTCGCAATTGACAGGTTTCAATGTATATATATATATATATATATATATATATATATATATATATACATGTATATGTACACACATACATACATACATATATACATACATATATGCCATTTATTGGCACGTGACTGTTTGGCGAACCATAAGCTCATTATATTGGAGGTAGATCGACCAAGAATTTCCCTGGATTCACAAATTCTTCAATAATGATGAATGTTATCATGGGTTTATGAATGTGCAAGGACCTGTTTAGTGATAACTTTTGCTCCGATATTAACAAACTTTGCTAATTGTTCAGAATCTTGATAATTAGCATTGCTCTCTTTGAGAAATACCTTGACCTTGGCATTGTTCTCCATCCACAAAAGAAAAGTTTGACCCATGACATATGCATAGTATCCTTGCAGCAGGACCTACTATATAGGTCCAGTGAAATCTGTCTATTGTAGACACATCTGGAACAGGCAAAAAGTGTCCACAGTTGGCAAGTGTCCACAATAGACAGGTGTTTTTACAAGAAAATTGGCCTTTCGGTCCTGGACATAACTGTCCATATTATACAGGTGTCAGCATTATAGAGGTGTCCACAAGGACAGGTTTTACTGTTTTCAGTTTATATCAATTAATCTAAAAGTTCAGCTATTGGTCACCTATGGCGAGAAAAAATTAACTTTGTACGAGTCTATGTATGCCTTCAAACTCAACTATAGACGAAATTAAAGCAGCATTTCGTCAGTGAACAAAAACATGTCACATTGGTTTAAACGTATTTCATTACTGAAGAAATACAATTAGGAAGCAGGGCGTGGTCCTATATTAATCCTTCTTGCAGAGAAATGACAGAAACAGGACGAACGGCACAATACAACTCCTGAGTATCATCGCTAATCGAATCAGTGAATAGAAGGAATCGATGAGCGGTGTAGCGGAGGATACATAGAAGAGATAGACACCACTAAAACGAGCACAGACAGAGGGGCATATAGATTACCACCGCCGGGATTGCATAAAATAGCAATAGATTTGCAAGTAAAAAACTAGGTTACTGCTCCACTTTGAAAACGTTTGCTTTTTTCAATAAATTCTTGTACTGCTAGAAAAATGCTGATATTGTCTTCAAGATTACAAAGATCGCTGCCAAACAAAATTGTATTTGTACAGAATGGTGCCAGAGCGCTAACTGATGTATGAAGGATATCTCGAGCAGCAGCATAACGGGGACACGTGAGAAAGTAATGCCAGATGCTTTCTGAAGCTGCTCCGCATGAGCAAATAGCCGATTCTTTTATACCTATTTTAAACAGATGTTCGTTTAATTGGCTGCGGCCCATACGTTAGCGGGAGTGTATAATAGATAAATGTCTCTTACCAACATTAAGTAATTCTGGATATCTGACGGGATGATCTGGGAGTGGAAATTTTCCTTTTAAACTGAGCTAGAGTCGATAAGTTTCTAGTTTCCGACGGAAGTAGATTCCAAAAAATGATTTTTCAAAGAAAACTGTTCTGGAATCAAAGGAAGGTAACTTAAAGCGCGATCTTAAATTAGAACTTGACCTTGTAGGGCGGGAGTTGTCCACCGGAGTTGGGACATTTGGGAGAGCAGTATAAAGATAGCTGGGGGTTGTCACATTGATAAAAATGGCCGTAGTAAGGAATCTCATGACAAATTCAAACAAATAGCTGAGGCATACAGAACACTATAAATTTATCCTGACCGCCGCCATGCCTATCTGGTAGCCAACAAATCGAAAATAATTCGCAAATGTATAGTGAAAACACCTCAAATGCCACGGAAGACCTCTTGGTTGAGGGCAGGAGAACTCTTACTGTCTCACAATAGCCCTACCGAAACAAACATTCCTTGTTTGGCAACAAGTTTGTAAAGACTTTTACAGGGTCGCATTGTGTGGGACGCCCATATGAAATAACAACCATTCATTCAGTCTTACAGCCATATACTTCAAACCAGGCTAATAGTCTCCATTTGGTACAATATCCATTACGTTTTACACAACCACATCGCATATGCATGTTCAGAGTAACTCCTACCTCTGGCATGCGAACACCTGGGATTGTTGAAGCAGGTGGCCGATTCTCTACATAATAAAGACGCACCTAAATGGCATCAAATGGCCGAGCGCATGAAAGTCGCTGCTAGACGGAATAGTAATAAACAAAGATATTCACCCCAGAGTCTAAGAAATACCCAAAAGCCCCTGACATTGGCTTGCAGTTGTATTTCCCCCATCCTGTGAACTTAACCTATACATAGATAATATACCTGCAAATCCCGGAATCTCCAGACTGTTGATACGCCCTGCCAGTCAAATCCAGTGGTTCATCCATATACTGCATGGAAGGCTGTCTCCACAAGAGATGTTGCAGTGACAAGCCTATGCTACGTTTTATGCTTTGTATGGGATGGTATCACAGCGAATATTGTGCGGAAGATCTAGACTACATCGGCACTTGGTGCTGTTTTATATGCAGAAATATACCCAATACCATATTAACTATCCAAAGTCAACTTACCAACCTGAAACACCTGCTATACATTAAAGACCCCGAATATAAAGAGCTCCACCAAAGAATCACTGCACACCATCAGCAGTTGGCCTCTTTTGTAAATGTTCAGTCTCAAAGTGATTATGAGTTGACCTTCGACCTCAATGAAAGCATATCCATAGAGGGGACCGAACTCAGTGAAAGCATAGTTACTGTAGTAACCGATATTCAGCCAAAATTGCATGAACAATGGGCGTCCAAGGAATGATCCTAGTCCCACCATCAGCCATATCCCTTGTTTAGTCATAGCCAGCAGACCCAGCCCAACGCTGGCATTGTCAAATCAGCAAGTGAGGGTAAAACGGTGTTGGCCAAGTGTCATCCCTCCATGAGTGTTATAGGAGACTCTCTTGCCAGACAATCGTGAAATGAGATTGAACGTCACATTATTAAAACAAACGATTTCCAAACTACAAGCGTCTCCCTCACCCCTCAATTCTAGTGGTAGGGTGATTCCATGGCTTGAGAAACCAGCAAGGAGATAGAAGGCAAACTTCCACAACATGGTGGTATTTCACTGCTATCAAATGGTGGGAGAGTGTCCAAGGCACTCGTTGTGGTCATTCACACTGGCGCAAGGGACCATAATGCGTTCAGACTTCTTGAGGCAGATTTACAAAACACGTATGACGCAAAAAGTTGTCATATCAAGCATTATATATGGAAGGAGTGCCACACTGAATAATAAAGCAAGACTAGTGAGCGCTGCACTTAAAATTATGTGGGAGATCAATAATTGGTCCTTTATGAATAACAAAACATTGGTTCTAGATACTTTTCAAGAGACGGATTCCAAGAGGTTACAAACAACATGCCAGTAACACCATGAAAACATATCATGTTTTATACACCCACAGCTAGATATGAGAAACTTGCCTTTTGTAGCCCTAATATGTTCCAATTTCTGAATGAACCGGTTTCAGTTGGACTCCGTAAGAGTGGGCAGCAAATGCGGCCTTTCTTTACCTGTAAATTTAGCTCAAGACTGTTCTTACATACGGCCAATTGCGTTTGCTTATCCACACAAACCTGTCAAATATGCAAGGTTACAAACCTCTGCTTGGAGAGAGTTAAAAATGATGAATCTTTTGCTTCAAAATCTCATTCTGACAGCAGTAGCAAACTTGAGATATGCTTAGTTACAGGTCGCTGTAATACCGTTATTCATACCACCTGCAATCCTATCCCCAGAATGACCCGTTATTGCAAATATCCACCCTGTTATTTCATCAACGAATTCGTATATGGAAGCGTGCCTGTAACTGAGCGGCGATGGGTCGAAATGACAAATTGACCACAGAGGATAAGGAGAAGGGAGATATACCAAATGACACTGTCAACACAATGTGCCTGGTCAGTTCAGTGAATCCTGATACAGACATACCAACCTCACCTTCTCAAAATAATTTTCACAGCAATTTGCAAAAAAAAAAAAAAAAAAAAATGTTAGAAGCCTAGTTCCGAAAACCGAAGAATTTAATTTCTCTCAAGTGTGCTATTACCATTTCTGATGAAACTTGCCTCGACAACAGTATTCACAGTTCGGAGTTAGCTGTTAGTGGTTATCATTTTCTTAGGGCCAATAGAAACCATCATGGTGGTGGTGTCGCTTTAAATATGTACTAGAAATCATATTACATTTAAATTAACGAAGGACCCAACACATGGCGATACAGAAAGTATCTGGATTGCGGTGAAGTTACCTAACCAGCCACCAGTTCTCGTATTTTGCTTGTTTCGACCACCTTCGGCCAAAGAAAAGTACTACAATGCATTGGTAAACCAGATTACAAGGGCCGTCAACGAAGGACACATCTGATGGGGGTGCTCAGTGGACTAGCGATTACGCGCTGGCCTGTCACCGCTGCGGCCCGGGCTCCATCCCAACCGACACAAGTTGTTCTTCCCCGGAAACTCCTCTGACATGTGTTGAGTCCATTTCCTCCGCGGGTACGGATTTCGCTGTGTATGTCGGCTTGGGGTTCGTGGTCACATGTGTTAAGGTTCCCGAACACCGGTGGAGCATCGCAGGTTTTCTCCAGGATCTCCGGTTTCCTACCAAATGAAGTTCGGGATAATTGGACTCAGATATTGTCCACTCCCTTGCTGTGTAAGACAGCCTAAGTTACGCTATCGTTGCTGTTTTGGGCGAGTGAAGAGCAGTCAGACACGCGAAACAATAGGCAATTGCCTACTGGACCCTGTGGAAGAACAGCCACATGCATTATTATTATTATTATTATTATTATTATTATTATTATTATTATTATTATTATTATTATTATTATTACTACTACTACTACTACTACTACTACTACTACTACTACTATTATTATTATTATTATTATTATTATTATTATTATTATTATTATTTGTGAAATTAACATCAATTACTCTACACACGATGATAATGATGCACATTCAATCATATTATTAGAAACTACATTTGATCTTACGTAGCTCATCCGTGATCCCACACGCGTAACTCTTGAATCTTTCTCAAGTATCGATCTTATGTTTGCCCGAATTGCCCGGATAAGCGCACTTTTTCATCGGTGCAGAAATATTCCGTAAGTGACCATAATCTTATACACACAGGAGTCTCAATAAAATTTTCCAGAAAAAAACAAGGGAGAAACTTGTTGGGAATTATTTCACCTTTGACACTGTCAAGTTCATCTTACATTTACACCATGCTCTCGCAATTAGCCAGACCCTTAAATCAAAAAAGTTAATATAGCATGGTCAGCTTGGAAAAATACCTCAATGCGGTTTGTTAACTATATGCATTCCTTAGATATTCGCGTAGGCGTTCGCACTAACCCTTCGTTAACAGCTGAGCCGAATAAACGAATTTACCACATTGAATATATCCACGAAAAAAGCTCTTTGTGTAAAATAATAATAAGTGCCTTCGGCTGTGCCCAGGCAAATAAATTAAACTGACGTCAAAGGAGGAAATGTGCAAAAAGGGAAAGAACATTCAAACATTTTTCTACAAATGCCCAAGTTACATAAAGCCTAAAAAATATATGTGGTTCCGATAACCCGACAGATTCAGCTCAAAATCCCCAATTTCCAACCCTAATTAGTTTTTATGAGACGCCCTTTTTCAAGCCGCCCTTCCCTAATAAAGTTTGCTTGACCCCGACTGAAAGATATCATCGAAAAAGTGGCTTCATTTTCCGTTATTTTGCATTATATTGACCTCAAACACAGCATTTTATTTCAACTGGTCTGGACTGTAATGTGAACTTGGGCCAGGGAAAGAGCAAAGGCTGAGTATGGCATAGCTGCAGAGCCACGGTTGTTCAGTGAAACAGCATAGCCCCGGTTGTTCAGAGGGCAAATGGTCGTTAAAGTACTTTTCGCACATGACTAGCTATCTTAACTTTAATCTGAACGCTTGGTTGTGTCTGAAGCTGTTATCATTGTCAGTTACAAATCCAAGAGCGACACGATATCTCCAGCAGGCAAACCATGCACCATTTTGAACATGGCGCAAATGAGGAGCAGTCACACAAAAATACAGTTGATTTGGATATCAAAGTGAATTACGGCCACAGCATATATCATATCATTATTGATGCTCTGAAATATTTGCAAAATATATGCTTTTGATTTCATACATTGTAACCCCCCAAGATCGTCCGAAAACTGCTATCCTCATTTACAAACCATTGGTTGAGGAATCCACAATTTTTTAAAATGGCAGCCATTGTGGGTTATTTGATATTTAGAGAAGTAGTATGTGTGATTCGTGTTAACAGAAGGTTAACTTGAAGATTGAATGAATGTAATGTAAAATATAAAATGGGACTTTTCCAGTGTGATCATTAACTTAAAATAAAAATACAACGGCTTGTTGTTGTTGGCGGTGGGCCCCGGAATATGCCTTTTGTATCAGACACTGAAGTCGGCCCCAGGCTATGAAATAAGTGTCAGGACCAGTGGGACCTGAAAGAGCCCCTCATGAGTGAAAGATGGAGCTAAGGGGAGGAGGCTGCCCCGATAGTGGATACAGATCCGAAAGTACCGGCGGGTTTTTAAATAAGTGGTAATGATGAATTGTGCACAGAGTATAGAACTATTGGCAACAAACTAACGCGTGACATTCGAGAAATTAAATCGTCTTCAACAAGTGTTTACCGTTCTGTAGCACAGATGGGATATTTTGCTCTCCAATAACATTTTTTATAGATGTTCGGATACGCTCCATGACATTTAGCCCACAACCAAGGACTAAAATTTCCAAAACGCAGACAGAAATATTCGTCCCTTTGAGCCATTTTCGCATTTCTGCTTTGCTCTGGCTCATCGTGGGATATGTTGATTCTTCAGTTTAGTATCGTGAGAGCTAACATTGTCTATTACAATACAGCTAACACCTCCTTTCCATTATGATTGCTGTTGTCAGCCTAAACGCCTGGATCTGTTTCATTTGCAATCGGTTCAGATGTGTTACAGTTTAACTCCACAACAGGTGGTAAAATAATGGAACTTGAAACATAATAATATTCATTTTAACGAGCCAAAAATAACAAACTGTTTCCACTGAAACAGCTATGGTAACATATGTAGGTCTAAGATAATGATTGATTTCTTGCTGGTCTGTAATTTCGTTTCACTTATATAAGTTGCAATGATTTGATGAAATTTCAGTTAGTTGTTAGCAGCAGAGTGTATATATAGAAACTAGTAATTACTTTTAAATGTATGATGCTAATAATGGTCTTTCCAGAACGATTATGAAATGTTATTTTTGATTTGGAAACAAACGCAAATTGCCGAAAATGGCAGAATGAAAGGAGTATTTACATACTATACAGTTTGTGTTTTTGGGATGGCAAAACAAACGTTAACTGCTAAATACACTAACTAAATAAATACATGTTGTGTGATCAGAATGTCAAGTCTTATTATAAAATTATCTGAGTGCAACCAATGATTGTATGGACGCCATTTGTAATACTACTGTAGGCCTATACTATGAAATTACAGTAAATCAAAACGTATAACAAAATTTATCCATCTCAGGCAAAATAATCTTGATCGTTATTTGTTCAGTATCATCATCTTGATTTGAACATATTTCATTCAACTAAACTTCATTGGTTTTGTTACAAACATATATTTAACGTTAAATATCATCATCTTGTGCTTGTTTGCAATGTGTGTCTGCAATTCCTACGTAATTAAACCTATAAAGATGTACGAGTGTTATGACAAATGTTGGGCTAAACTTGCAAAAGGCCACTAAGGTCAAAGAAATTCCACTTGCAGGACCACAGACGTGGCTATCCTCCTCCTCCTCCTGCTTCTCCTCTTCCTCCCCTTCCTCCTCCTCCTCCTCCGCCTCCTCCTCCTCCTCCTCCTCCTCCTCCTCCTCCTCCTCCTCCTCCTCATCATCATCATCATCATCATCATCATCATCATCATCATCATCATCATCATCATTATGTTTGCCCGACAGCATAAACATTCTAGTATTTGTTCCGGGTCCTTCCCTTTTTTCTTCTTATTTAAAACAAGCTTTGATCTAATATTTTCTCTGACACCAAGGCACAGAGGATCTCCAAATTGGCGTGATGATGCCCTCAGTGATGCAATTAAGCTTTTTTTATATAAAACAGTCGTGATATTTAAAAAAAATACAAATTAAACACAATTAAAAGTTCCATTGCTTTATATGTTAAGCGTTGATATAGCTAGACCTGCTTTAAAAATACACCAATTATGGACATTTCAAAATTTAAATGTTGGACGGGTTCAAAGCTATTTTATATAGAGGTGCGGCTCCAACTACAATTCCTTAGAGGTAGGCGCAAATAGGGAAATCTGAAAATTTAAATTTTGAAAATCTAAACCGTTTTAAATTGATGCAGTTCCAACCAGGATAACGGCACATCCAATGAATATGTAATGAAAGCATTTAAATTATACTAGATTATTTCAATTTCAGAAATCATTACTATTTTCAAAACTGTACCAGACAGAAATGTCATTCCACGTTGTGGTATTTTAAATGTTGGGTAGCTTCAAAAGTATGTGATATGTAAAGTATTTGCCTTTGTGGACACAGAAACAGATTTCCTATTCAGCATATGTTCTCCTCTATTATTATTTATCATTATCATCATCATCATCATCACCACCACCACCACCACCATCATCATCACCATCATTTTCATGCCGGTGACATCCGCTTTAAAACCCGTGACAAGATTTGTAAATTTTATATACATTTAATTCCTTATGGGACTGTCATGTCTTAGACAAACAGTAGAACCAAAGAAGCACATCGACACCAAATATGACTGAGTAATGCATTTGTATTGTTTATCAGATTTGTCAGAGTAGCCAAGTGGACAACAACAAGAAAAACTACTTTACTTGTCAGCTTGTCAGACCAATTAGCATGAGTAAACTGAAGATAACTGAAGATAAGTTTACAAAAGAAAGTAGAAGAAAGGTGCCATTTGCATCCCGGTTGGTCTTTGAAGTACGCGGGGATAAGACTTGTGCAATCTCTTTTTGAAACATAGTTTTTAAAACAACCAGGACACAAGTAATTTGACCTACATTAATCTCTCTTGTACGATCTTTAAGCTTCTTTGACCATTACAACATCATCATCATTATATTTCTGCCTCAACATATACAATGTAACTACCAAATATAGCTTATTACGAACATGTTCAGTGATCAGACATAATATTTAGATATTTCAAATAAATACCGGCATGTCGGTTGAGCTCAAGAGTGATAAATGTCTTTCAATGGCAAGCTAACCAAATTCATTTCCAAGTTTCTTGCAGGTAGGCGTAGCGATTGCGCGCATGACCGATTACATCGTTACGGCACTGCATCTTTAGCTTGTCAGGTCAGGCTTGTCCTTTGTGGGGGATTATGAAATATAAAATCTTGCATCTATGTGTATTTCTTTACCTTGCCCAATTTCCTGGTGTTTGCACAGCAGCCTGGAAGTTTGCAAATGTGCACAGGTATTTTAAAAGCATGAGACTGCCTAGAACTAAAAAAACAAATCCTTCAAATGTACTAGTATGTCCACTTTCACTTCACAAGCTACAATAATTGCTTGTCTAGAATGTGTCCTGCCTAACGCGAAGTACCGCGATCCTTGTTATACAAACAGGTAAACAGACATTTATATTAACGTACGAAAGTGAGGCATGGTCTAACCATTACATTTTGTTCCTTGTGATGTCCTGCTATATTGGTATCAAAATCTGGAAAAACTGCAGCTCAAGGATATAATTGCTTTGTTTGCGGGAAAGGAAATAACATCAATGTTTCATTTTCCTGGATGAACTAGAATGCATGTGACTCAATAAGGACCTCTTAATACCCGAAAAGCAGTCACGTTCGCGCCCCATTTGCAAGAATAACTTAGCTTGTTTAATGCTTTATAGACAGCTCGACTTGGCTTTCTGACATGTTGTTTGCATGATTCACACGATTCTTATATTGATCAAAGTAAATTATGCAAACTAATGAATTGTTTCTTTACTTTAGCCGGCCCTTTAAATGATGTGAAATATGTTATAGTCGAAGGATCAAATACGCTGATAAGTTTATCTCCTATTATAGTAATGTCTCTGAGGTGAGTGTACCATCACACATATAGTCTAAACACTGATAGTTATAACCTTTGTATTTTCAAGCTTCAGTAAACCATATAGGAGGTACCTTCCTACCTGCACGACCACTATTAAACAAAACAGTACAAGCTTTATATTTTATCTTAATGTAATATCTTCTTATGAACACAGAGATAGTTTCCAAAGGATCCATCTTCTAAGAGATGAAAGACATTTGCTCATTGTCTTCTCGGCAAATGTCACTATCTTTGCTATAAACAGATGAAGGTGATGGGGATATTTAGTCTTTGGTATAATGAGCATCGCACAGGGTGGGAAATGGAGAAATTCCGTCCCTTTTTCCTTGTCGTGTATACATTACGGCACAGTGACAGACTCTACGTGTATTTATATATTTACAAGTACCTCCGGCTGTGCCCAGGTAACAAATTAAACTAACGTCAAAAGAGGTAATGTGTAACAGGGGAAAGAACATGCATTTTCAACATGGTTTAACAAATGTCCAAGTTACCCAAGACCTAAAAAATAAGTGTTTGGTTCCGGTAACCTGACAGACCCTACTAAAAAGGTCCAACCCTAAGAGTAATGGAACAAAAAAAGTACTTTTAAGCCGCCCTTCCCTAATAAATACAGGTCGACCCAGGCAAATGCTAAAAACTCAGTCAAAGACCAAAGTGGCCCAAAAAAGTCTGTAATTTATTTCAGTGGCACAAATGTGGCCTACACGGCCCACAGGGCCGAAGGCATGCTAGGGGTGGTCTCGGGGCATCCCCCCCCCTTACGAAAAATTTTGAATTTGAGCATGCAGAATGGCTTATCTATGGAGTTTCGAGTATCTTACCTTCACATGGTTGACGAAATCACAACATTGTAGTTATTATTGTACTGATTTGGCTATTTTCAATCAGATTGTACAAAAATCTGGTGAAAATTAGCTAAAACTAGTAAAAGATAAATGTAAAAAAAACACATTGCCATGTTATCAATTAAGATAGGATAACTTGTGCATTCATACCTGTAAGGCTTTAGAGAACTTTTGCACACCAATTATGTTTATTAATTCGGGGAAAATTAAGAGATAAATTATCCCACAATTAGTAAGTTGTTTATATTTTTTACAAAAGCAAGAAGAAAATATACATAAAGATAATCACTAGGCCTGAATGTACTTAACTTTTATCACTGAATGTTCATTGATAATATTTTATGCACACATATGCCAGCATTGTGTAATATAATTGCTGAAAGCAGATCAAACTATGATGCATGAAATGGGAGTACCAAATGTTTAGGGAATCTTGCCTTGGCTTATTTCCATGATTGACCACAACATGAAAATAGCAGAAATGCAAGTATGAAATCGGGAAAATATTAAGTTGCTTTGCACAGGTTTGTAGCTGAAATGGTTTAATTATTTATGAATTACACGATTGATCTAAATTTTCAATAAATCAATATATAAATTAATATAAGCACCAAACGACGTACTTTTTATAACCCCAGGGACCTGCTATATATATATATATATATATATATATATATATATATATATATATATATATATATATATATATATATATTGCAGGTCCCTGATAACACTAAGATACTGAAACTAGAAATATATAAATCAGTCCCTCTCCAGTACTCCCATCGCATGCATCAAGAATGATTTCACCCTATTTTTGAAAATGTTTTTACATTCACTCTCTTTGATATATCCTTGCAGGTTCTGCATGCGAATAGGTATAATCATGGTACAGTAGTAGCTGCAATTACCGACCCAAGTCCCCACCTGGTCAAAATGACCAGATTTCCTTGGCACGGGCGCTTTGGCAACGTTAAATGACCTGACGCGCAAGACCACGGTGCTGTACAATTGCGGCAGCAAATTTAGATTTCCTGGATCATTCTCTCAATAAACTTTTTCACATGAGAAAAATTATTTTGACTAAATTCTGTAGCATTTTTCAAGAACTGTGATACAAAATTTTGCTTCAATGCTCCAGTGGGACAACCTTGGACCAGCCGCAACACGCGACCGACTAGCAAAGTCACCCCACAAACAACCACCAGTAAAAAGTAAAAAAAAAGGTCGTTCAAATCAACCGTGACCAAGTTGTAAGACAAATTTTACAGAAATGCTGGCCAACGTGTGTCGTTATTTTGCAGTAAAGTCAACTCAAACACAGCATTTTATTTCAACTTGTCTGGAGATTCAACTTGGGCCGGGGAAAAAGCATAGCTGCTGCATATAGCCCGGGATGTAGACACCATGGATGCAGTATAGGTATTTAGTATCACTAGGTTCCAGGTGTCCGTTCTCCGAGGTACCTGAGCAAACAGTCGTCAACGTATTTTTAAAAGATTACTCACAATCTTGACTTTAATCTACCCGCTCTGTTGTTTCTGAAGCATTTATCATCGTTAGTTATAAATACAAATGCAACACGAAGGCATGATGCACGCACTTTGAGCGCCCATTTAAATATATCATTATTGATGCTCTGAAATAATTGCAAAATATATATTTTTGGGTTCATATATTATAACCCTCTTCCCACCCACACTCGGCAAGATCGTCCCAACGCTCATTCACAAACCATTGGCATTGGGTGCGGAACTCACTATTTGCACAATGGCAGCCAAGTCGATTGGATATTTTGAAGAGGTAGCGTCCAAAATATGTGTGATTAGTGTTAAGGGAAGATTAATTTGTCGAATGATTGTAATGTAAGATATATAATGGGACTTTTCCAGAGTGAGCATTACCTGAAAATTTAAATACAACGACAAACAGTGACCAGTTGTAGGCCCCAGAAATAGTATTTTGTACCAGACATAGAAGTCGCCCTGAGGCAATAAGGGTCAGCAATAGGCTGAGTGCCAAACGCCCCACTGCGTCAAAGACGAAGCTCAAAGGAGAAGGTTGCCCCGATAGTGGATACAGGTCCGAATGTACTGGCAAGTTTTTATATAAGTGGTAATGAATACGTGAATGCATAAATTATCCCATGTATCTAAACCTTCTGTTGCAAAATGATTGTCATCATTTTTTTTTCTCTGCATCGATTTGGATACTTGACAAAAGATACTGAACAATGCAACAGCATAGATTAATCTTCTCACAGGTGTGCCTCAGTGCAGGGTCCAGTCAAGAGAGACACATGCATACAATAAATCAGACTGAAGACACGTACATTCGAGTAATAAGTATTATACAATCTGCCACTGGGACTGTAACTAATAATTGACAGTTGAGTGCACTGCATCATTTTTGCCCAACTGCAATAACAAACAAGTATTCAAGAGCACAATGCCGTCTGCCAGTCTAATGTCAATACAGATGTACTCATTTTGCTGAATATTTGACGCTGAGTGCTGATGGAACTATAAGGGTAAGCTGGTTCATTAGAACAACAATATGTAATTGAACAATTTCCTCGGGATTTCTTTCAACATTATTTCGTGAGTGATGAACAAGTAACAGCTTGCTGAATAATTCCCAATGGGTTAAGTGGAGCAGATGAGTGTCCAATCTAATATATCAGCGACAAAGAGGGGAAAAGGTGGATAATTTGAGGTAGAAATTGTGATTTTCCTGCTGGGATTCATTGGAGGAAGACTATTTAACCGTCTGTAAATCACAAACGTGACCTATGGACCATGGTTTACGAGCATCTATCTAGCACCTGCCGGCATAGGAATTCGTATATAGGGAGCACTGGAACACTTCACAGCCTGCCAGTTCTTCACTGTCTGAAACAGCCATAGCAGGCAATTTTGTTCAATTGTCCTTCTATATCTTGGGTATTGACCGTAATGCCTGCTGCTACAGGAAGACCCCACCCCCGACAAAGACAACAAATAGACATATAAAAAACTACAAAGACGTGCATCGATAAATGATGGTAGTTTCCATATGGATTCATGAAATGGTGTTATATTTAGATTTCTCACCGGGGTTTTAGCCTTATAGTTTGATTTCATGCAGAAACATAGGAAGCTTTGCCTTTAGTCCAGATCGACACAAATTTTTCAACAATAAATGGACAGCATGTCCGTGTGCTGACACATCAGTATAACATTTAAATGTACAATCTTGTCATCAGATGCTTTAATACAATATCAAGCAAAATATTCCAGCTTTTGTATTTAGATTTGCTTGTGAATTTCACTGCTTTCACCCTTTCTATCTTTTGAAGCATAAAGCAACTTTGCACTATATTCTGCTTCATTTCCTTTGGTATGGTCTCGATACAAGGCAAAATATCTTCAAATCAATATTGGAGAACTACAAAGTCCTGCACACAATACAAATACCAATATAGCTGTCCGGAGTGAAACAAATTTAAGCCTGAAAGACACACTCATTGAATGATATGCACATATATTTCACGATGTGATGTGAAGATAAAATTAGTATAATGTAAGTCCTGCACACAATACAAATACCAATATAGCTGTCCGGAGTGAAACAAATTTAAGCCTGAAAGACACACTCATTGAATGATATGCACATATATTTCACGATGTGATGTGAAGATAAAATTAGTATAATGTATTCTGATATTGCAAGGTGTGTGGTTTTTGCCTAATTATGAAAATGGACGCTTCACAAGTGGCATGATTTCTGTAAATTGTTGATCAAAGGAGAAATGTGACAATAGCTACGGTACGGAAAGAACCACCAATGTTAGGTACTTTCAAATTTTTCTCTGAAAAATGCCTTTGGTGTTTCTAACGTCATTATTATTATTTTTCATATCCCTAAGTTTTATCTATGTCACTTCTGACCCAAGAAAATGGAGCTTGGAATGAAAATTTGGCCTACAACCATAAGCCTCAAATTAAAAAACAGTAACATGACATTATAGTTCCATCAAATTCAATTGATGATAACACTTAATACACTTTGTGATGTCATCGAAAATATTTTGACACAACAATAAATACACTTAATGATAAAAATTAATGCAATTTAATGTTATCATCAAATATTTACTGATATGTTCAAATACTGAAAAAAGGAGAAACGCGGTCCCATAATATACATACTTACGTGCTCACATATATTAGAACCTCAAATTAAGACCATCTCCGTAAAGACCATCTCTATGTTGCCATCACGACCCTATAAAGAGTTTTTAAGTCCTTAAGGTGGTCTCTGCGATTTCACTGTATAAATGTATGTATAGTTTGTTGATTTTTATTACATATTTAAAATTAGCCGTTACTATATTTGTTCAGGAGCTATGGAATTTTCAAGATAAACATGGATTTTCACGTCTGACCTTTTTGCGGTCTGTCGATGTTTTTCGAGCAGCTGCTGATGCATATCTCAATCAATTTATCGGCCGGCCTCAGGTTAAATGAAAAGTTTATGTACGGAATGAGATCGTAATTCACAGGATGAATACGATATATTCACCAGGGATTACACGTGTTTATTTTGATTTATAATTGAATGTGTTTCCACCGTCATATACAGTTGTAATTATTTCTTCTGTACTCAACAGACTGCCAATTTGATTTTTTTTTCAAGCAGTACAAAAAGTGATAAATGTAAACACACCCCAAAAAGGAAGAAATGGCACCAATAGATAGTGACACCCAATGAAAATAAATCAGTCGGTGATGAAAAACATTATATTGGCTTGCTGATTAAAGTTATGTATACCGTCTACTTAAACAGCGCTGCAACATAATAACACTTGAAACCCTCCATCCATATGCAGTGTTTTTCCATATAGGATATTGATTCATGGCAGGTGTACACACACAATTCCACAGATAGCACATACAAATATTAAATAGCAATAGTGAAGTCAAACCAATTCTACCTTTTTAATAGCTTCTTAAAAGCATCGATCCTACTTATATATATATATATATATATATATATATATATATATATATATATATATATATATACATGTATATATATACATATATATATATAATACACATATAGATGTGTATGTTATATATATATATATATATATATATATATATATATATATATATATATATATATATATATTAAAATCTTAGATAAGCTTGATATTCATGTCATGTTGTATGAAGTCAGTGATATTTATGTGTACCTACTAACAAGAGTTTGCACGAAACGCTTTTATATTTTTTACGTTTCTTGAACAATATGTTGACATTATTTTTTGTTTCGGAAACAGACATTAAAGAATTATTGAATATATATATATATATATATATCTGTTACACCTAAGTTCTTTTTTTATGTCGTCGTGACAAAGACATCGTGCAAGCCCAATAAAAAGGATGATATCTGCGGTATCTTAACACTTTTTTTTGAGAGAGAGAGAGAGAGAGAGAGAGAGAGAGAGAGAGAGAGAGAGAGAGAGAGAGAGAGAGAGAGCAATACATTAGCTTTTAACATATATTATCCCGAAAAGCGGTTGGGAAAAAAGGCAGAGCCCCTTTATGAATCTTTGTCGTACACATATAAAAGATGAAGAAAAGAGACACTGTGCAATTGACAACATGTAGTTGAGGACGTCACGTATCTAACAAATAGACCCACCCCCACCCCCCACTCGACAGACAGAATGGACAGGACAGGACGTCAGACGGACAATAGATGTTGGGGCATGAAACTCACCAATTATATCTTTGGCATCCAAATACATGTACATGATATGAAATATATCCACACCAATGCATCACATCATTGATTGAATAAAAGAAACATAAATTACATAAATGGGATGGGTTTTTTTTCAATTTGAAAGCACAGATATGGCCCTGACCCGTCAAATGCTATTTGGCCATAGTATAAACTTGCATCTTTAACGTAAAATGTTTTAGGTGAATATCTCATCAGAGAAAAGATAAATATACAATATAAAGTTCTCGAACGGCAAAGCCTCATTAAACTTAAGTTTATGACAGTTTTGAAAAGCAAATCTTTAAATGTTTAAAAAAAGGACATTGCATCCTGACATCAAAATTGCACAAACACTCCTCCAACAAACAAGAAATTTCCACATTTAGGCCTGAGTGTCTTGCATTTCATTGAGAAAACCACTGTAGTGGAACATAATTGTAGGTATGCCTACTTATATCAGCAATCTCACAAATCTTCGACCAAAAAATTATATAACAAGTTTGCTGTCTCCAAAAGAAATGAGTCCATTGGTTTTGGTATGATATCTGGTTTCCTGCCTTGTCTTTTACAGAAACGCCTTAACAACAGCTATGTCATTCTAACAATACCTCACGTTCCGTCCCTTTCTAAGCCAGATTTAACACACATACCCCCATTAGTTTAATTTTGAAGCACAACAGACTCTCCATGAGAGGCAAATTTGATAACAAGCTGATGATGTGTTTCCGGTGCTTTGGTCTGAAATGGGACCTTGGTCACCTGTGTTGCTAATTAAGATGCCAACCAGGATCTGCGTGGAGAAGATAAGTTGCTATTCTTAAATGCCTTGAATGCTGTGGTGCACAGATGTTAACTATTTGTAACCCCAATTTGCCATTTAAGACAGAAGCATTCAACAACTTTCACAAGAGCACCGTGGGTGTAAATATCTTGTAAAGTCTTTTATTTTAACTTTGGACATCAACGGAATGATTTGCCGAAGCTGAGAGAGAAAGTGCATGTATCTCGAAATTCTGGGGTACCTTCGGCCGCTTTGAGCTGGAAAGGGCAAAGCAAGAGCAAAGTGCTCCACATCTCCGCTTACATCAGAGGCCAGAGGTGTTGGCCACATAGAGAGCGCCGCGCGAAGCCGATGAATTTGATTACAGCAAAAGCATGCGGAATGCTGCGTATTTTATATTCAGTAATGTTCTGACTGGAACAGAAGAGTCGATAGATGCTTAGGTGTCACTTCATTCATCTACGCTCCGCGTTCCCTGCCACTGCCCACTGAAGGCGACACATTGATGTCTTCTATATACAGACGCACCACTGACAAGCTGTGTGCTTCGAAGGCCAGACCAAAAGATTATAGATATCAAAGAAAGAAAAGAATTTTCAAATACAATACGCCGAGCTCAATAAGTTGACGTGGTAAAAGTCAAATTCCCTATCTATCAAATACTTGCTAAAGGTAGTCATCACCATTTCGATTACGAGTCAACCACAAAGACAATTTGATTTTTGTTTCATAGTGATATTTTTCTTTGACATGGGCCCATGTGATCTCGTGGCTTAATTGATTGCAAATATCAAACGGGAAATATATCTCTCATATATTATGGTCTGTGTGTATGAATCTGCAAAAGCATTCATCTAGACATATAAAACAGGTCTAAAACTTGAAAATCAAGCAATTCAGCGACTGAAGTGGGCCCATATGTTAATTTATCAAAGCGCTAAGAACAAATGCAACCAAATCCTCACTCACATAGATAGAGATTGTCTCAGATAGTGTGCCCATGTGTCATATGATTATTTCAACAACACATATAGAACTACTTGCTTTTGTAGTACTCAGGTCGCAAGTGAGTTTTTCTTCTGGCATAGCCCCACCTTGAACCTGGTTCGTCCAATTACCTGTCCATTTGTACCTGTACCAACTCGCTATCTGTGACGAACATAGCCGTCATAAAATGACATGCATGCATTTATACATACATACAAACATACATACATACATACATACATACATACATACATACATACATACATACATAAATGCCCACTGACTATTCTTAAAAGTACCAATAGACCGGTGCAATCTTTTACCTAAAATGTCACATCAGTGGTGAAATGTGCATTTATAGTTTGCTGACTGTTGGATTTTTCGTTAAATTCTAATGCTATAGTGTCTATTTTAAGTGTGTCACATATTTTGCGGCGGACAGCAACTCGTAAAAAAGGACATAATTGATATAAATTTGTCCATGGTGCACATGCTTTAATTTTTTGGAAGTAAAACTTCAGTGATACAAATAAATTCCACACAGGGCCTCATAAGTTAAATTACTGAACTGAACGAAAAGATAATTACTAAAAATCATGTTGTCGCATTTGTTATAAATGACTTCAGGTAGTCGTTATTTAAATTTTTTACACTTAATTTTTCAGGAATGTTACATGCAATTCGAGTTTAGAAGGAATTTCGCATGCAATTTCATTCAGACAAATGAACAAGTATAAATTATCCACCTGAAACGGATGAGTATTCATATTAATTTTTGTTGTAGACAAGCTTTTTTAATGAAAAGCTGTATTACATGGGGTTACCTATTGATATATGGGTGAATTTTCTGTCGTATAATTTGATATCACGTAAATGCGGAAACTTGTCTTGGTTAAATATGAATGCATTGCAATTAATTGGATTGCAAATGACTGCTGGAAATTGAATATATCTGATGCAGTGTATGTGGAGATTGAATCTGAGGTCCGCTATGGTTTTGGATTATTTAATGTAATATTATATGCACCTTGTCATTGTATTTTCTCTGAATTATCGCCTTCATGCTATATATGGGGTATCATGAAGTATCATAGTGGTACTATTAGGGTTGCTGCATTAAACTGTGTACCTCAGCGGTACAAGCATTACGTATGTAATTTTCACAGTCTTTTCTTTTCGTGAGTGAAGGTCTGGCGGAGGGTGCTCTATCTCTGTATTTGACTTAAGACAGCCACTACAGCGTACTGTCCATCACCTGGATATACGCAATGGTTACATCTGTTGATGCGACTAATAGCTTCTTTAGCATGTATTAAAGGTGTGCGTAACAGACCTGCATATTTGCAATTTCAATACCAACATGACAATGAGGAAACGTGCTTGTCATATGACAAGCTTAAGGTTTGATATGCAAACTGACTCTTTCTGCTTACTAATGGTAACAATGACATGGTCTATGAAGCTATTAGGTAACTAATCCTCTGAAATCATTGTAGTGTGTAACATGTTCTGGTGCATTATTAAACGACCGGGAGACATTTGTTAGTTTGTGCAGGTTTAATATGAGAAAGAGGTGATAAATATGATTGTCTACGTTTGCATTTGGAACTTAATTATCTAAGTGACAGTGATAGCAGGTGTATTGGATAGTCTGACAAGACTCAAAATTTGCGCTGGTCATGAAGCCGCCCTTTGTGCAATTTCCATAGCTTTGTCGTCGGTACGTGCCATTACACATCCATAAATGATTGGCATACGAATAAACAAAATAAAGCATTCACATTTCAGCAACTATGATCATTTGACGAAAAAATATATGGGGTAAATCCCGTTATATTTTTTATTTATTCTCATGTATGCATGTCCGAATAACTAATTTTACTTTGGGACTTCAAATAAAAGCTATATGAGCTCGTATTGTAGGTTATGCTTTGCGAACTAAAGGGTGTTTTGGGAATGTACAATAATGCCTTGGCATGACCACCTATATTAAATCTTTGCAATAAATTGTCACTCAGTGTTCAAAGTCGGCTACATACCTGTTTGTATCTTCAGCCATGATGATTCGTTTTGTTTGGCACCTGCGATAGTTTGATGGAGGAGGCTGAAAATGTGTTGCCCCAGTCGTTGGGACAATGTCGGCTATGAATCAGGACCTTGTTCCGTTTGGCTTTGTTAACCTGTTGAGACTTGATGAGTATGGAACACGAATGCCGGTTTAGATTTATAAATGATTGTATACGTCTTGTTTCACATATCTCATGCTTGTCTAATTATCAATGGATGAGAAGAAGATATGATTTTGGACAAGACTCACCATGACGGGCCTGACGTAGCCGTAGAATCAAGGTGCAACCGGTTGTGTAAAATATAGAACCCCAAAAGCCCAAAACTAGTTTTTTTTTAATCGAGTTGCTAGCTTCTGATACCCTATCTTACAATGGTATTGCGAATGAGTCATTTTTTGATTTCATAAACTGTAGATGATGATGATGATGATGATGATCATGATCATGATAATTATAATAATAATAACAATAATAATAATAATAATAATAATAATAATAATAATAATAATAATAATAATAATAATAATAATAATAATAATAATAATAATAATAATAATACCTTATTGGGACTGAATTCTACAAAAAAAAGCCAAATGTCGCAAAAATCAAGTGTATGGATGCTGCATGATAAATTCAAAAGTTTATGTAACAAAGGCTGTCGAGTTCCACTAACAAAAGAACGCATCACAATTTTCGATTATCTGACCCACACAAACTTGGAATATCCGCCTAGCATATTTTGATTTCCACAGTTATAAGATTGAGAAAAGCGCATGCGAGATATGAACACAGCCACAACGTAGAAAGCGAAAAGCGTTAAAAGACGAAAACTATAGCTATGTGAAGAAACACAAAGCACTAGCAGTGAGGGTGCAAGACCGTCAGATCATAAGCTTCAGAAAGTCCTACCAAATGGATTTTACGAGAACTTTTTCGGTACACAAGTGTTGAATGGCATGGCAGGGAGATAAGGGAATATTTGGGACAGCCGTCGCAGCTGTTTATTATGGTGTGCTGAAAATAAGCCTGGCTCCCATCCAAATGCTGCTGACTTGTAAAGACCGAAAACACCAATTGATGTTTGCGCAGGTTCAGGTACTGTGTTTTTACCTGTGTGAAGTGCCGTTACACCTTTTTCACAAATTATGCCTCAGTAAATCAACCTACTGCCTCCGTTTCACTGTTGACTTGATTTTCATTGCCGTCATATTAGGGGCCCAAGCCATTTACATAAAGTTCTGAGGAACATTCCATGACAGGACACCTATGCAAGAACGTATGAGTTTAAAACTTTAATGACATGAAACTATCATTTACATAGAAGAAAGAAAAGAAATGCCATTATATTCGTCAAAGAAACTGCAAGAGAATCCAACATCATATGTGAAGATTTGACATTTAATATGAGAAATGCTCCTTTACTCAACCCCTTAATAGTCATGTGATGCTAGCCAACATCCATCATACGTTCGTCGAGTAATTAAAAGCCTATAAATACTTTGTTATGGCATCATCCGACAGAGACTACTTACAATTTTAGCCTCCGTGAGAGACTCTATATAACAACGTTGAGTATATGCCCCTGATGAGCACAAAGGTCAGTTAAATTGGCATGGATGTTCTGCGCCCCACTGCCGAACTATTTGATCAATAAGAAATGGCATCCAGAAAATGCTGCAAAGTCAACATTAATCACTTGTTATTATACGATCATTTGAATGTGAATATAATATGTAAATACATGTATGCGTGTCAAGGTGTATATATATATATATATATATATATATATATATATTCTCATTATCCAGACTTCTATTCCCAATTCGTACCTTAATACTTTAAAGTGTGGGTAGTGCAAATTATTTATCATTATTAATATATTTTATTTCTATAATTTTATTTATAGGTAAGGTGCATGGAATCAAACAGTATAAAGACATGGCCTGCACCCATATACTGGAAACGATGAGATAAGCATGCAAGTGGACAAATACCATCACCCTACAGAAGTTGATATGTTATTTGTCTGTTAAGTATTCCTTGCCTGAAAGATACAGAGCGAAAAACCAGAAAACTAAGGGGCAGTCATGGGTAAATTACTTTGTATTTTCAGGGCTTCATTTATGGCATAGGCACCAGTGGACGATCAGCTTGACACTTTGTGAGTCAGTGTATAAGAGAAAGGCTAAGGCTCACACTTGATCCTTTTCGGGAAACTTGTACACCTGACCTTTGTGCGTGTGGATCAGCTATTATAGGTTTGCCCTCACTATGCAATGTATGCTTAACCGAATAAAAAAAAACTTGACAGAAGAGGTCTACGGGTAGGCACAAGCCATTTTTTAAAGAAGATGTTTTAACAATTAGGCCACAGGGTGAAAGGCATGAAGTGTCACATTCTGTTTGGCCGCGGTAGATAGACATGGTCTGCTCCCTCTGGATGTATTTTCTTTCATTTGCGTAGACGATCGCCAAAAATGAGAGGTAGATACTAGACTATTTTGTAATCTTGAAATTAGAGAAACAAAGAAGAAATTGAATTCCACATTGCAAAGTCTGTAGGATATCGTTATCATACACACCATAAGCATCTTTCTGAACGTCCCTTACAGTCAGAAGAGATTATTTTGTTAGAAAAAGTGCCTCCGGCTGTGCCCAGATAACAAACTGATGTCCAAGGAGGTCATGTGTGAGAGGGGAAGGAACATCCATTTTAAACATGTTTCAACAAATTTCCAAGTTACCTAAGGCCTAACAAAAATATATACGTGGTTCCGGTAGCCTGACAGACCGTACTGTAAGGGCCCAGTCCAAAAAAATAATAGAACAAAAAAGTACGTTCAAGTCACCCTTCTCCTGCAGACGTTAATCGACCTAGGCTGAAAGATTTAATCGAGAAAGTGGCCATCGTGTGCCGTTAGTTTGCAGTAAAGGCAACTGAAACACAACATTTTATTTCAACTTGTCTGGAGGGTTAACTTGGGGCCGGGAAACGGGACACACATGTGCCCCCTAATGCTAAATTGTTCGGTACTCTCTTGTGTTGGAGGTGCATGTTGGTATTTTCCTTAAACTTGTTTCTAACCTTGATATCTATTAATTTATGAATTATCAGTCATTTATCACCTATTTTGTGACAATACACGTTAATTTTGATACATATTTAGGCAAGTTTACATGCCCAAAGTAATCGTTCTTTGTTGCGGGAAGTTAATATTTTGTGGTTTTCCTACCTCTAACACTGGAGAGTTACCGGACATTATGGCACTAGGGGACCCATGTGTGGAAGCTGCATGGTTACTGTTGTTAGGTGATCCTAATCGCAGGGACGTATTATAGGCTTAGCAGGCCCCTGATTTTCGTAATATTTTGCAAGGTTCCATGTGTCCGTTCTCTGAGTTACCAGGGCATAAGGTCTTTAAAATACTTTTAAGACGTGGCTTACTGTCTTAACTTAAATCTGCCTGCTCGGTTGTGTCTGAAGCAGTAATCATCGTCAGTTACAAATCCAAATGCGACACGATACGTTAAGCCAGCACGTGGTGAGAGCCATTTTGAACACTACGCGATGCATTGATTATGGGACAGTCACACAAAAATATTTTTGATTTGGATATCAAAGTGTATCGCGGCCACATCATATATAATATCATTATTGATGATCTGAAACCTTTGCAAAATATATACTTTTGGTTTCATATAACACCCCTGCCTCACGATGATCCCAATACTATCCTCATTTACAAACCATTGGGTGCTGAATCCACAATTTTCAAAATAGCAGCAGTCGCGATTTGGTATTTTGAAGGGACATTATCCAAATATATGTGTGATTAGTGTTAAAGGAAGCTTAATTTGTCGAATGACTGTAATGTACAACATATGATGGGACTTTTCCAGAGTGAACGTTGCCAAAAAATGTAAATACAAGGCCGTGCAGGAGGCAGTGGTGGGCCCCAGAATAGTGATTTTGTATCAGACACGCCCCCCCCCCCCCTATGGATTAATTAGCAACACAGGGCACGGGAGGCAAGACCCCCTGCTGAGTTAAAGCTGGAGCTTAGTGGAGAAGGTTTCCCCGATAGTGGATATACAGGTCCGAAGGTACCGGCTGGTGTTTATATAAGGGGTAACAAAATCAAACAGACTTTTATCTAGGAATATGACATTTCTTATTGACGAGGACCGCTGGAAATATAAGGTGTCCCTGTAAGACATAATACATATATGAAATAAAATTTGAAAAGGTACAGGCTACTTTCTTAGCACACAATGCTCTAAAAAGTTGTCAAATTGAATAGCTGTATGGTTCCCTCAAATTGGTTATCATATTAGCGTCCTGCGTAATTTAACATCATATTATCTGGTGATACTGCTGTTGATACAGTGCATCAATTTGAACATCTGGGAATGTACTGACTGGAAATATGTAATGTACAACAAATGGGACCCTAAATTCATGTTTCTTTGTTGATATAATATATTTCAAATTGTGCTGCATGGAGACATTTGACGATGATAACAGCTTAAACCGACTCAATTTCCCTTAAGGATTCATATAAGATGGACGTCGATCACATCAAATGATTATTTTATAACAGTAAATGCAGTTGTTGTGCATATGCTTGGACCCACCTCACATTTTTTGTCACGATCTGTGTAGTTTGGCTATCTCCTAATAAATAAACACTAGAGAAAGAGGTTATCTTCAGGCGGCCATGATATTAATATGATACATGAAATCGGATGATGGCAAATACAGAAATAGACATAATTGTCCACACTCCTTTGCAGCAAATCCTAACTTTTCTTGACAGCATAATCTTTCAGTGGCACGTCCGCGAACAGGAGGGAGGACCCATAAACCAACCCATTTCAAATTTCATTTTGGTCCCACGCCCGCATGCCCGGCACATGATATATTGATTCTTTAATGATATATGGCGGCTAAGGTAGGTGATACTTACGTGATTTTTACGCTAAGGTAAATACTTGGTTCAAACCAATCCATACGATGGTAATGAGACTGTGCAGCTGTTCAGGACAGGATGTCCAGGGTATGGTAACTTGTTGACACCTGTGCCTGTGTGGCAATGTCCTACAAGTAACACCCAGCATCAGTTGAGGGCAGAGAGAGAGTACAGAGAGTCTGATCGAACTGTGACAAGTCTAGATTGATAAAAACTATTAAGACCTTTTCTGAAATAAATATTTATCAGTCAGATGATTTTTTGTAAGTCTTAGTTGCATAGACAGACCAAGGAGGCTACTCGACCTCCTTGGACAGACGCACCACATCATCGTAAATTTCTTGGTGATGGTGAGGGCACCCATGCTGCACATCTGAATAGATATCAACAGGCCAAGCATGTAAGTCAAGGAGACGCGGGCAGTTAGTTTCATCGGATTGAACAATTGGAGAATTTGCATCATCACTCTATAAACATTAGGATAGATTGCAGAGCATGTATAATGCACACCATAAAAATCAATACATGTACATGATAATAAAATACTGTCTTGGAATTTACTGCACATAACTTTGACTTAGTACAGGATGTATCATTAGTACGATTACATATGATCCATTTAAAAATCACAACCGTAAAAAGCCATTACAAAAAATTATGGCCCGTACTTATAAGTGAATGTGTTGAGGACAATTGCGACAAACTGAGCATTAGAAGTTAGCAAAAATATCTGTGAAGTTAAGTTAACTCTTAGAAAAATGTTATGACAGTAGTTAACAGAATAAGTAGTTCTGCCACCAAAGAGATCATCGATAAATGTTTCAATAAATGTGAGACGATTGTATGGTAATATTCATATTTATTCAAATATGCCATGGATAACAAAAAAGGATTGGTGTTCAGGAATGCAATATAATCAGCCAGTGACATGACACAAACAATAGGCCTGACAGTGGGATATGACGCATACAGCCACCCTATGGAGCGTTTCTATCGATTCGTCAGCTGGACGCATGCATGTTGGCTCGTCATAAGCTTCAAGAGTCTGTTAAACAATCGTGCAACACTTTAACGTTGTCATTTGATATAGAGGGGTCCGATGGGAAGACACTTCTTGCTTCACCCTACCTGGAGCTAAGTATACCTAAATCCCGCTGACAATCAATTGAGGAGTACGTTCTTTAAATTACAGCCTGCAGGGGATACTTAAATCTACACGCCTGATCAGAGAAAGGAAATTCATCAAAATAACATTATTGTGATGCTCTAGCATATGGGACACCAGGAAAATCTGCAGTAGTTATACGGAGTGTTTCTATGAGCAGCCTTTGAAGCTATCCCCGAGAGCTCTAGAATCTACCATGTCTCTTCTTGGAAAGTGGGGCTCAGGTAAGTATTAGCTTCTGTAGCAAATTTAAAGCATGGCATTTTATTGCAGCAGAAGATGTTTAGACACCAGGAATCATTCAAATATTTTGCTTTAAATAGCAAAGGTGTGCTCTATTTGTCTGTAAAAATTTATCCCACACACATAGTTCTTGTGTTTGTCCCTAGAGATGGTTTAAATGTTGTTAAAATCCGTTTCCGCTTCACAGCGAATAAAGTCATTCATGCATACTGATGACCAGAAAGCCAAACGGATCACAGACATTACGAGAGGTGTGATCGCCATAGAATGCACGAGATAACGCCCTCTACAGGAAAACGGCACAAGTTAAGTTCATACTCATGGTCACATTGCATTTTCCCAACATCATACATATTATTACACCTTACCTCAAATCTACAAGTAGTCGCCAAAACTGTTGCTTGCCTGCACAGCCAACTTCAAAGAGGTCGGTATCGGTTTCAGAATAATAGGAAATGTATTGATCAGAGAACGAGAGGTTCATTTGCAGTTAAGGGTAAGAATGTTTTGTTTAAGAAAAAAAAGGACACACTGGTGACTTGTTTAATGAAAAAAACAACATATTCATGACTACTATCTCAAGATAGCTATCTCTTTCTTTCACAGACCTGAAACTGGTACCCCTCTAACAACCAATTAACATATAACTGGGGAATCCATCATTATAAAATCAATCTTGTCTAAGAAGGATGGTGAAATAGTTGTGGCAACTAAGCTAAATGGATTTGGTAAAAAATATCATGAACATCTATTTCATAGAATTGTTTTGTTTTACAATCAAATCGCTTGTGTATCAATACTCAGCTGGCTTCAGGAGTTGGTCACGTGGCAGACCATTCAGGTATCCACCGGGAACTGAGGGATCAATTCTGAGAAATTTCAATCAGGTGTACAACGGTCGTTTCATTTCGAAATAACAATAAATTACAGGGACATTGGTTTTTCAACTCCACCTATGAGTCTGGATGATCCACGGGGGCTTCTCACGAGGCATCCTTATGCTTTTTGTTTATTCAGCTGCTTATTTATCTTTTCGTCTTGCATCCACTTGAAGGTACTGGAAAGTGATCTAGTATTATTGGTCATATTAGACCTATCCCCTTGTGAACAAGCTAACAAAGAAACCCATGTTCAGTTTGTCATGAAGAATTGTGCGATTGCGTTTGCTGACATTAAATGTACCAAGTAATGGCAATAAATGATTTTAACGAAATCAACCATCTTGTACCGTGAATACAAAGTATGCATCGACCGGCGCGTCACACTCCTTGCAAATTCAATTTGACCAAGAGTACTGACTCTCTGCACTTTTAGGCAAAGCAAATGCTTACATAGACTGGCAATAATGTCTTACATATATGCTATATGTCAAACCCAGCCACTTATTTCATTTATGACCCATTATGATTTTATACAATTGTTATCGTCGTCATAAAGTTGCCTAACTAATATTGGTGCGGTATTTTTCGATTCTGCTGGAAACTCTTTGCTTTTGGCACGTAGACATATCTCCAACATTGCAATATTTTATATCATATCATTAAATTGAATATATAAAGGCAATCGTATTGATGGAATATATATATATATATATATATATATATATATATATATATATATATATATATATATATATATATATATATATATATATATATATACATATATATATATATATTCATATAGTGTACACTTATCAATAACTTGCACCAGCCCTTTTACAGGGCTTTCTCTACATGTGGCAACATGTAAGTACATACAGACATAATTGAATTGTAAAAGAAGTACCCTACAGTATAAAAATGTGGACAGTGTACGTAATCCTCATCGATATGTATATTCACACAAAAGAGCACCCGGATGTTACTGATTTACATTGCTGCTGCCAAAAATGACTAAAGAGTAACTCTGTCATTGTTGCCATAGCTAATCAATATAAGCTGTCTTAGATGTGACACACTGTTTGGATGACTCGGAACAAATCTACTTGATCCTGTTTTTTTATAACTCCATTACTCTGCAGTGTAATTGTTTTATCGAACCGATATAATAATCTGGTTGTTTGTGCGGGACAGATGATTTTTACCAGGGACAAATGCAACCATTGGTTGGGTGAAGACGTGTTTAATGTCCCTTTGTGCTGGACACCTATCGCACAGGGCGTGATCAAAACGAACCATCTTCCCCCCGCTACACACCGAATTAAAAGTGACCGCCTCCAGTTTTTCCCTGTTTGTTGATATTACGTGTGTTATCAATCATATCATATTAATTTAGCACTATTGTTGTCTTTTTTGCTCTTAGTGAATGTAACTGCAACATATTTAAACGAAATTGTCACACAATTACACCAGCAACTGGCACTGCTATACAGAAATACCGTGGAAATACCACATCAGGAAAACAGAACGGAACAAATGGTATTCCGTTGAAGCTGGCGTGCAACGGGTTGATAGTATGGTAGTGTTGTAACAGTTACAGAAAATAAGAGATTTCAAAGTTTCCTTGACTTTTTTTCTTGGTCTCCCTAGTGAAGTATGAAATGTGACAACTATTACCAATATTGACTTGTATTCTTTGATTCTCGTTACAACATTAAACACACGGGTGACTGATGTACTCCACACACCTAAGCAAATGTCCAGTCTCATAAATGTACAGCTGGAGGTGAGCAACACATAATGTGTTTTTTTCCGGTACAAATTACACGGCATGATTGGATTTACTGACACATATTGTTTGCCTGTTGCTACATGCTGGTTGATTGTGTTAGCGTAAGGCGGGCATGCCACTAAATCCACTGCGTGTTGATACAAATTAAGTCATTTCCTGCCCGGATAATCAAACCTGTCAGGTCATCATCAGCCAAATATTAGCGGAGTACACATATTATGCCACATCTTTTATATTACTAGAAGTCCAACAGAAACGTTGCATAGTCCCATAACCAGATATTGTAAAAAGCGCACTTCATATTGCATAACCAGACTAGGCGGGTAATATAGGCATTAATGGTCAGAGGTTACTGATGGTCAAACACGGATTTCAAAGTAAATCATTGCCTTAGTGCTATGCGTGAATATGACCACTTTGATGCACCATACTTTGAGCCATTACACTAACTGTAGCAGTGACACACAGGTTATGCTGAATTTCATTAATCATACAATATGACAAAGATGTACGGTGCTCAAAAATAAAATCTCGTGCTTTACCCGGAGGCACAGTGGGGTAACTGGTGACAGTGTAATTTCACTGTGAAGAACAGTTGCATGCATCTACTTTTTGGTCCAGACGTTTCGTTCTTCAAAAGAGGAATATTCCATTCAGGCCAGCGCCTTGTTACGCCCTGTGTGGCATATAGAGGCATATGCATTGGCTCGTTAAGCTCATAGCCATTCAGATGTGCACCAAGCAGACAATGGTACAGACAATGTCAGTCTGCTAGTCAAGTCAGAAGGGAAATTCCATTATCACGCTGCTTTGGAAGATTATCTTTTTACTTAGCGAGATGATGCTGCCAAATGGTTTGTTAGCGTGTCTTCATTCAAAACTTAAAACAATCTGTCTTCGTATTAATAAGATGTGTGGCACCATATTTGATTTACATGGTGGGTGCGCCGATGGACCAGAAAATTTCTTTTCATGTCATGGGAACTACTGCAGACATACATTTATACACGCATGCATATATACTTAAAATCATGAAGAATCTATATTGAAGTTTTCCACCTGACATAAATAAAAAGATATGCGAGATACACTACGCAAGGAGTAATCTATGTACGGTTCTGAGCTGAACGTAATTTGCCCCGAATGACTTTTACCACATTAACGGCTTACTACCATTTAACATTATGGCAGTTAATATCATTGACAGCCCCTCCCCCTCCACCGTTGCCCACGTTGTAAAGGGGTAGATTTCCTTATAAATTATTATTATTATTATTATTATTATTATTATTATTATTATTATTATTATTATTATTATTATCATTATTATTATTATTATCATCATCATCATCATCATCATTGTCATTATCATTATCACTATCACTATTATAGTACGCACATACACAGGCATTTACGTATGTAGATTTAAAAATTATCCTCCTCGAAACTGCTATGTCTGTTCAAAATTATATTTGATAACATGCCATGCCAACTGCTACATGTATGAAATTTAGCAATTTCAAGGTACATTGCCTGTGTTTAGAATTTATATGGAATGTTACTTTCATATGGTAATGAAGCTACATTATTGTGATAACCATTAATGCAATAAAAATTGAGTTGCAATTTAAGTATTTGAAATGATGCTACTTGAGAGCATACACAGAGACGCAGAAGCACGGAAGCCGTTGGGTAATTGCTTCACAGAAAGCCGATGGACTGATGGAAAGCTTTAAAAAGCAGATCAGTTCTTCCATAGATTTGACACACAAACCAACTTGCCAATAAGCGTTTCGACGATTGTTTGAAGAAAACATGTTATACGTTTACAGAAACTAAACTGATATTTACGCCAACATAATAATAGAAAAGTACAGACCTCATATATGTGCATGCTGATAAAACAACAGCGGAGACAAACGCTATGCCCCTGTCAATGCCACAGCAGAAGAAAAATAAAGATTTATTCAAATCAAACATATTTCGCTTTTTAAAATGTGAAACCGGCTACAACTTTGTATCCCACCATTTGATACGTAAAGTGAGTTGAGATAAACAATGTTTTCTACATCGAAACCAATGCAGGGGATCAAGTGTATGTCAAAACGGCTGTACTAAATACAACATAAAAACAAAGCTGCACATGCTACGGACAAAAACACTCCTGAAGTGGGCCTTTATTTTTAAAAGAATGCAAGTATGAGCTACCATCATCTCCACCTGACACCAATGTGATATTCAACATACACAATTGAATGAAGACATATGGTTCTTTTATTTGACAAAGTTGACAATGAATGCAATAGCATACACAACAGGATCCACGGGGACCCTTAATAATCCACCACAAGCGCTGTCAAGGGCCACCTGAAATAGCATATATATATATATATATACATATATATATATATATATATATATATATATATATATATATATATATGTGTGTGTGTGTGTGTGTGTGTGTGTGTGTATGTATGTATATGTATATATATATATTATGCATATGTGTATTTGAATTCAAAATACAGGTGTAGAGCGTGTGTGTGTGTATATGTACCACTGCAAGCAGAGATATTCTTTATAGCTTAGGAATTTGTATTGCTCTATTCTTTGGTAGATTTTTTGATAATATAAATATTATAAAATGTAACTTAATATTTATGATTTTATATATTAAATTGGTTCCTGTTTCAACAAGGACATTACTTTCTTAAGTATGGAATTTCTTGCATTATGATTAGGAATTTTAACGGCTGGTTTTATTTCAAATGTTTTGAGATACTGGGTATTTGAATAATAATGAAATTATAGAACTTTCTTGACCCCAAAGTACAACACTATGATTTAGGTGAGAGAGTACTAGTCTAGTGAGTCATGTGTTGCCTGCAGAATATTGTGTAGTAAGTACTATTTTATTTTGTTTCACAATACGTACGATCTCAAAATTTTAAACAAGATTGTATCATTGTGACTGTTCCAATTTGACAAGTTAAATGTATGTTGATGTTTATACCTAAAAATTAAAACCATTTACATATCAATTCCTAGGTTTTTTCATTCCTATTTCAAGAATTGTCTCCTGTTTTGTAGGTAATTTTCATTTAGCGACAACGTTTACAACTGTCACTTATCTTGAATATTACTTTATAAATGTTGGAAGTTCTTGCGTAATGTCAGACTTGCGCCAAACTTGCAGAGAAATCAATGTCTGTTACCATTTATGCCTACAATTATAGATGTGTTTTGTTTCTACTTTATGGTGCACGAATGCATGTATTTGTGATGTGATATCAGAAAATACATGACATTCTGCTTGTTTACCTGTGAAAACGTTTGATAATCCCCCATACTTTCATGAAAGATCTATGCCTCTTGAGCAGGCACCACAGCTGTATATTCTTAACAAAATACCTTTGAGACCATTGTCAAGAAGTCAATGTTGGTGGCTCCTTTAGTTGATAGGACCAAATATTCAGCAGCACGGTTCAGAATGCATTTTAAGATCAGTTATTTTCAATGCATTTATGACTGATCTGCTCCATACATTGAGATATGGTATTCTTTTCAGCAATTCCGACAATACCATCCCGTAAAAGGAAGCATTCAAAAAATGTCACAATCCAGCTGTATGGCACTGGATTATCTACACATTAAAATCACCCAACGGAAGCAAATGCATCCAAACGTTAAGTTATAATAACTAAAGAAAACGATCACACTGAAATAAAGTGAAACGGAGAAAAAAAGTGGTGAGCAAGATATCAAATTCTGGATGTTCATCTCGCCTGTTGTCTTGAACTTTTAGGTTAACTCTTTCTAACTCGTGCGGTCAGTAGATAAGAAAACTTCAGAATTGCAATAAAAACTGAGTGTTAAATACAATGTGTGATTTTTTCGAGCGTGCAAATAATAGATACTCAATAACAGTAAAAAGCACTTCATCCAAGTCAAACATGGAAATACAAAAAGTAGCCTCCACTCTTTTCAGCGTTTTGGCATCTCTATTTGGAATGAGAATGCAAAACCTGGTGAATTGGGTTACCGCCGATTACACAGTGTTTAAAAGGTCAATCCACGAATGGTTTGGCTAAAAGAAAAAACGCATTTCCTGTCAGTTGAATAGCTCTGTACTTTTGTTATGCAGTCAACGCGTGTCCAATAGCTCATTACTATATTTTGAAATACATGAATATATTTATGACAATTAAAGTACCCTCCCATATTTGGTGCATATTTGGCCAAAATGCGAAACTTGCGTAACCATTTGTCAATTTTCCGTTCTTAAAAGCGCTAGTACAACGAAGATGATTATCAGTGAGTGTAATTGTCGCCCATATAGGCTGCATATATGGTAGTGAGGAAAATAAAGTGCGGCGATGTCATTTTAGGCATCATATATGGTGAAGCTTGAGGAAAATAAAGTGCAGCACAGTAATTAAAATTATTTCACATTTACAGAAGGGTACCGATAAA
The DNA here is from genome assembly GCA_964020975.1 of Hermodice carunculata. Taxonomy (NCBI): domain Eukaryota; kingdom Metazoa; phylum Annelida; class Polychaeta; order Eunicida; family Amphinomidae; genus Hermodice; species Hermodice carunculata. Next base: position 87,606,834 of record OZ026613.1, on the reverse strand, counting down.
AGTTCACCAAATACAGAAACGACACCGACAATTAATGAAATAGCTTCAAAAAGGAATTATAGTTGACTTAAGATCTGTTCTAAAACTATTCTTAAGCAAAGACAACAATACAGTACATAACCCTACCCGTCTCTAAATAGAACACAAGGATAAGGAAATTCGGCTGGTTTAATGTTTTGTAACGTTTTCCCCTGGTAACATGTCGGTATGACAAAGGAATTGCATTGTTATGCTATGGATGCTAACTGGACTATAAGTGGTTGACCAAAGACGTGTGGTCTTATTATCGTGATAGAGAGTTGAAGTTTAACATCATTGAAACTAATGCTTGAAATTTCCAGATTTCATCCGTCATTTTGACACAAAAAAGGACTAAGAAATCAACATCATGACAACGTACTTTGATTTGCACAGATGACTTTCTTTGCACTTTGACCGTGACTAGATTCTCTGTTGAAATATTGTATGTGTTGTTCTGTCAAACACTTTTGCGTTACTGGTATTTCCCTATTGGGCGTTTTTATTTTCATAAACTTCGTAAATGTCAATGGGAGTGCTTTTGAACACTGTCTATCTGCGTGTCATGGCCACCGTCTGGACACCCAGTACATTCTGACAAATATTAATTCAAACATTCACGATGCAGCTATCTTACGGTCCGATTTTAAACTTACCCTCCCTCCGTGTCGGCACAATCTGTGATGACAAAGGTGTGTTTTTTCCGAATTTTACTCAAGATGTCCCGTCAGTCTGACGCGCAACGAGGCTTGTTACATCGTATTTCTCAATACGACTATTACTGCAAAGGTTTATGTGCAAGAATTTGCTCTTTGCATACCGTAGTAAACCACTGACCGTCTGACGTATTGCTTACTAGCAATCACCCGCTTGCAATATCCAAATCTAGTTGAAAAAGGTGTATGGCCTTGTTTTCTGAGTACAAAATGGTATAATAATAAACTTATTTTGTGATAGCATCACCAGCAATGCAACTGTGTTTGGTTCATGAATAAACATTGCGCTTCTATTTAATGGGTCTTTTTTCATGTGCCTATGCTTTTTAACCTCACCTGGGATCCATTTTCCACTCAAAAAGCGTATATTTTCTTCCAGTCTGCTTTTTTACAAAATTGTGACTCTTTTAATTGTCTCCCATGAGAAAAATGGTTGCGTATCTGCCTCCTATAAATATTTGTGAAATCATCTGCTAAAGCCGAGATTATCGCTTGTGAAATCAGCGCTTAAGCAGGGCACACATGATCAGCTGCATAGCTCACGTTTGAGTATAGGTTACAATATAAATAATGAACTGTCTGCTGTAGCATTGATTTTGTGGTGCGATTGAATTGCTCACATTGAAATAAGAGTTATTTTTACAGGATTAGCCTTATTTTGTTTCCTCCTTAGTTTGTCCAGCAATGTGATGTGACTCCGATGCAGTTGCCATAGTGTTTCTTTCAGCTTACTTGGCTTTGATTGATAGGTGCTTTAGTATGGTTTCTTTGAATGCAGGGTATCCTGCCTGAAACAACTTATTGCCATGCAATTTTCTTAAACATGTATGCAGTGTGTTTTGGGAGATAGAATTTCCTAACATGACAAAGCACAGCAAAAAAGCAATATTTCTTTAAAGCAGTCTAAAAAATGTCCAGATGTATTGCATGCGTTTAGGCCTATCTCATTAAATCTTCAGATACGTAGCTGACCATTTACCTCGGAAGTACATTACACTCTGAATCTCATTCAAACACTATGCCTCATTCTTGTTTTGTTCTATGGTGATAGAAAGCCACTATTCGAGTACATACATTAGATAGCATGTAAAACCATAGCGGTAATCTTTTTGCAAGCTGCAAAGAATAAGCCGACCTCGGGTGTGTATATTCTGAAGTAACATCGTTCACCTTTTTTGCTGTAGAACTGACGTTCAATTTATGAGATAGGTGCACCAGTCTGTCGGGCCAGTCATTGCCAAACTGGCTGCGCACAACGATGGAAGACTGAGTGCAAGGTGACGTAGAGGGCGCGGGATCAGGCGCTAACTAGCTGGCCATGTTACAGGCCATACTCTTTTTCTTCTGCCGTAGAGCTAAATTGATTTCACGAAAACACAATCGTCGTAATGCACCAAAACATTTCTATCGTTTTTTTCTCTTTTTCCGTATTCGACACAACAAAGACCTCTTTTTTGAAGCCGAGGTATGCAGAACTCACACTACTTGCTGAACCCTATCGCCCCTAAAACTGGCGTTTTTGAATGCTTTCTTTCTCAAGGTTTGGTGCATTTTACTCTTTCATTGCTGCTGTGCTCTGAACTGACATAATATTAAACCCAAATTCTTTGTAAACGGACCTTTCATTCCCGTACATGTCTACAGTTACCGTAAGAAAGCAGAGACCGAGAAACTGGCCCAGGTTAACAGTTTGGTAATAAAGGTTAAGAGCATCTATAAAAAAATTATTTGAAAATGATTGTCCAAGAGTAGGATATTCAACGTACACAAGCTATTCTGTTTAAGACAAAGTGGACTGATCCATTAAGCAGAACGGTAGACTGCTTGCAAATGCCATATTTGTTTTTGGCCACGCAAAGGGTCTGTCGAACCAGCAACCGTCGGCACCAACCACCTAGCGGGAAATGGGAAATGTATATAGCCACGGCACCAAATCGTCATGCTTAAAACAAAATGGCTCAGTGGAGGAAAGGATGCATGAATGCCGTAATGTGACCCAGTTTGGCCTTTCCGCGTACTATATGGACTGTCGCAGTCAAATTTTCTTTTTGGTTGGTTGCTTGTTTGTTTCCAGAAGATTTTTGCAGAGTTGTGGACTATGGGGGGGGGGGAGCATTTCTACCTATTTTAGATAGTCTCATTCTTACTGTTAGTGCGGTTTGATTTGCCTTACGCCTATTATTAACCATTTTACTATAAACGAACCCATTGTATTATTTTTTTAGTATTGTTTGAAACTGTTCCGACGGTACATGAAGGTCCATCATCATGACAATGTAGTGTGCTCCAGGAAACGAGTCATTTTTAATCCGTGAAAGTACACTTTACATTGCTATTTACCGTTCTGTGTATAGTATCTTGACCAAGCTACCAAATGGCTTGATAAGGCATCAAGTTTACTGAAATAACATAAATTATACAATCCATAGAAATGTCAGTGTAACAAAGATATTTTATAAGACATACAGACAGACATAATAAATAGCAGACAATACTCTTGGATATACTTTGACGTGGGAATATACTCTCCAAATTCAATGTAACTATAAACTAAAGGAGGATTCCTTTGGTTTCCGTTCAGTGTTGCTGCCACCATCATTTTGTTCTTGCTGCATGGTGAGATTGTCAACCAATGAATGTGTCTAGTCCTTCAGTATACATGATCCCTATATTTGTCATCTGCTTCTCCGCAAGACAGATAAGTTACACCATCACCCATTTCTCGATTATGACATTGTGATGTGAACTAAAATATGTTTAGACAAAAATTTACATACCACTTGAATTGTACTTATCACTATTTCCAAAGAGGCATATCAGAAAAGACTGCAGTATGGTTTTGTACAGTCCTCAAGGATGGCTCAGCACTGACACTAATTTATAAGATTTCCTTATTTGCTACCTTACACAAAAAGTATATGTGTTATGAAATTATTATCATTTTCGCACCGTATCGGGCTGATTTAACGCTCTTTGAAAGTTTAGTTTGATGAAGGCCAACCAGCAACAGAAAAGTGACGGCTCTGGGACTTGACTCTTTTTAAATGTATTGGCCATTTACATTTGACAGCCTCCTTAAGAAATTACCATGTGAACCTTTGTGCAGTATTTGTATTGCCACGTTGTTGCCTTTCCCAGGTGCTGCAGAATTTCATGCGCGATCCATGTACGTGTTCTTCATATATGCTTCAATCCCTCAAGAGAAATGCCGGTTGCTGAAAATTTAAGGACTCAACCCTTCAAATATATCAACGTCTATTGCGTGCCTTGTAAAGAAATCAACATAACAGAATCAAGCATTGTTTTATTTGGAGGAGGGGGTGTCCCAAATCATAGAAGGAGCCTTTGAAACAGGTACCCTGCTGATACCCTTCCATAAATGGTACATTTCATAGAAACCAATGTTTTATTTCTTGATATTTTACTTTGAGAGAAGATATCTTTGGTGTTGCTTTAGTTGATCTTGATGGCTTTTTGAATGAGGAACGTCACGCCTGCAACTGCATTTTCAAACTATTTATTTATTTTTTTTATATTTTTTTTATTATTTATTTATTTATTTATTTATTTATTTATTTATTTATTTATTTATTTATTTATTTATTTATTTATTTATTTATTTATTTATTTATTTATTTATTTATTTATTTATTCTTCTTCTTTACCCAGGGACCCCATCAGTGATGCTACACTGTTATCCCAGGGGTCCCTGAAAAAATTAAAAGTATACATTCACAAAAGAGACACTGACAATATATACACTATATACAATATTTTAAATATGTTACGTCATTTAAAAAACAGTGTTTCAATTCACTGATATTTATTCTTTTCAATGTCCTTCATACAAAGTCTCTTGAAGGCTAATTTTGTTGATGCCTGCCTGGTGGTGTCACTGAGACTGTTCCACTCCAGGCAGGTATCAAAGTGAAACATTCGTTTGCCGAAACTTGACCTGACTTTGGGAAGCGTTAATCCATTTGAAGTGGCATGACGGGAGGGGTAACGATGATTTTGACGACTGAAGGTAAACTTTTCAAAATTATGAAAACAACGAATTCTGATTTGAAATCTTGAATGAAGATGGTATTCTTTTGGCATTGGGAATAATTTATGCACGCTTTTCTTGTATATTTCTGGATAGCATATTCTGCAAGATTAAGAAACAGTCCGGGTTCCATCTTTAGGATTGCCAGATTATATGTGTAATGACTTTCTTCAACTATTTCAGTTTTAATTTTTCAACCTGGGGCCCGAGGTTCTTTGGCGTGAAGGTTTTCACAAATTGGATTAAAAATCATAAGCATGTGAAAAGGAGGAACAATTTATCCCAATTAGTAGTATACGTAATATCTCTCGCAACTTCTGATAAAAAAAACAAACAAACAAGCCCAAAACAAAACTTAAGAGTGCATGGTTAAATCATAGACTCCTTTAAACACTAAAATCGAGACATTAGAGCATTGAAGACGGTAAATAGTAGAGGGTTAAAATATTTTACATCACCTATAATGAAAAACATAATTTCAAAACACATATATTTCCATGGTTTAAATTGATACATATAAGCTTATTTCAACATTGGACCACAAAATTGTAAACAGAATAAATGCACAGCTACAATGAAATATAGGCATGGTATGAAAACCCTGTGAACATGGATAATGTGCATTTTTATTAAATCCTTTAAGTTTTGTATACGAACGATATATCAAAAAAAGTTATTTTGAAGATATTATTTGCATTTGCCTGAGGTTGTTTTTATTATTATTATTATTATTATTATTATCATCATCATCATCATCATCATCATCATCATCATCATCATCATCATCATCATCATCATCATCATCATCATCATCATCATCATCATTATTATTATTATTATTATTATTATTATTATTATTATTATTATTATTATTATTATGATGTGTCAATTGCAGGACAAGCAGTGCAGTTACTACGACCATAATGGACTCATGTATGGTTTCTGAGTAGCCCCTGACAACTCAGTAGGTGGTCTCCTCCCCATGGCACTCGCGGGCATGATTGGCTGTACTTAGCCCTGTATGACAAATCCATTTTACTTGGTTTTTGCAATATAATTTAATTAGTTATTTGAGATTTTAAAATTTCATCTTGGGAGATGTATCTTGATGTTAAATGTAAACATCTCATTTTGTATGTTCTCTCAGTCAACAGACGGCGCTGGTCCCAGCATGTCGTTGGAAAACACTGGCTCACAGAATTGGTTTACAACGTATTTGCTCAGAATTACCGAGTCTTTGGTGGGAGATTGTCCCATATTTATTTAGTATCGAATGTATGGTTTGAGGCAAAACGTTTTTGGCAATGTTAATATTTGGCTTCTAGCTTTATTATTGCATTGTTGATGAGTGTACTGTCAAAAAATTGCATTATTCCCCTGGCATATGAATATTTGTGTTAGTTTCCTAAAACTTCATCAAATTAAATCTTCCATTTATCAACAAAAGTTCGAATCTTTCAGTGGTAATCTAGAAACAATCTAATTATTCTGACTGGCTCAAATATTGGTGTGATATATTTGTCATTTTGTGCTCCTTTATAATTAGTGGTGAGATTGTAGGGAAGAATCAATTAATTTATCCTTTATTTTCTTGTTTCTTTGATATTAACACATTTTGTTAGGCTATATGGTATTACGTTTCGTATGTGTCCTCATTTTTGGTTTGTTTCGTGTGTTCATGGTATTTGTATCATGGTTCTGTTATGTTTGACCATGTGACATATTTTTTAATATTTCATGCAAATGTTTTACCATTGTTTGTCTCACATCATCTATGTACACTTTTTGTGACATGTGTTGCTTACTTGTCTTATGTTGTGTTTATTTATAAATGGGTAAAATCAGGACCATAAACGCCCGTGCAATTAGTCCCTTCAAATATCTTATATCACCTGCCGCGCTTTTTTGTCCAGTTCTCCTGAAAGATCTTTTATCTCACGATTGTATTATTACATTTATATGATAGCCCACTGTGACACAGATAATTGATTCTGGCAAACACTTTCATTGTCCAATAATAAATACTGCCCAGTGATTCTAAGCAGTAACACCCTACACGGTGACAGAAAATGACGAACATGCTATGGGCAATTACCGCGAATAAACACGCATTGTGTACACAGGCTTTTGATCATCAGCCTTTTTGTGGTTTCAATCGTACCGTTGTCGTCTATAAGGCTCCGTGTACTACAAAAAGTAAACCTGCACATTCATGAATTACAGATATATTATGAAGCCAACTATTACTATTTATACAATGTTTTGACGCTATAGATAAACTTATGGAAGTTCACATCTCATGTACACCCTTGAGGCTCCTCCAAACATGCGAAATGGTACATATTAGCGATCGATCGATATATATATATATATATATATATATATATATATATATATATATATATACATATATATATATATATATATATATATATATATATATATATACATATATATATATAAAATAGTTTTTGTACGTTTTACAGCAATCAACATTCCATAGACAGACGCATGATAAAAATGTGCACTTACACGTCATCGCAAATGTGTAATGGTTGTACCTGTGCAAAAATTTCATTTATCTGATTTTTTATTTAACATATTTTCTTCATCGTGAAGGAAACGAATTGGAAAACAAGCACAATGCTAATATCAATTTCGCTCCCGAAGACAAATATACATAACCTTGATCACGATAAATGAGTTACTAAACACACGAGTACTAAGCTGAACTACCATTGTGTAGAGATGATGATTACCACTCAACGAAAAACCTTTCGGTGTCTAATTTGTATGCTTGCTTAGCTTGGTACACAAATGTTAAAATTGAATACAAAAAATGAATACAAAAAATAAGAAGTGCGACATTTTCAAGTAATGTTCAACTTTCATCTGTACGTAAGTGTAATATATAATTGTATTATCCTGAGGAAGTTCCATTGCTGTGAAAAAAGTAGAATGCATCAAAATTAGTATAAACAATGTAAATCGTACATATCACCATACGTAATCTAATAAACCAAAACAAGAGCTTTAAACCAAGGCACATAAGACATTCTATGAAGTAAACACGTTTGCCCCTGGAAATAAGCACAGTTGTAACTGTCCAGGAATATCTCACAAACTAAAAAGGTCATATGATATAGGGTTAACACAATAGTTTTGACTTTGTTTTGAATGGCTTAATATGACTGAGGATTTGTTTCACGAGAGATCTTGTCGAGCATCCCCAAACAGCAAAAATGCGGAAATGGCAATGTGTACGAAAGGACTTAAAGCATTAAAGAACTCAATTCTTTGTCCAACAAAGTTCCATTTAAAAATGATGTGAAATAGTTTGGGAAGCAACTTCGCATTTTGGAGGGGCCTGTCAACAAGTTTCCACTTGTATAAATCACTTTTCAACAGACTGCAACCCATGTGTTAACTAGCATGCTGTATACGTGATTTACTATTTCCTCCGCTGAAATAAGCTGACGAGCGTTCATCGTTTAACTGAAGTTTTGATTTGAAAGAACCAACAGACGGCAAATTTTTTCTCGAGAGGGTCTATATTATTCCAATAACTCACGGCAACAAAAGAGATAATCTAAGTTGCACAGAGGAAGTAAACAGCAGAGGTATTTCGAGTAAGACTGTTAACAATTTTAAACGTTTAGACCAGTTTGCGAAGCTGAAGTCTTGCTCTCAAAGGCTGTTGATTTATTTGTTGAAGTGATTCGATATTGACATTTTATGGGGCACCCAAACTATATGTTAGACACGAAATTTAGTAAAGGGAACAACTATATGACAAAGCCTTATAAGCTTCAGTGATGACTAAAACGAAATAGAAAGGTGTTGTTACATACCTTCGTAATATAGCTGCAAGCGTAAACAAATATTTAACAAAAATGAGTTTTGCTCTGTTTCTGTCAATTTATCTTTATCACTGATTTATTCATTTTTATCATTATTTGTTTCGTGGTGAGGCAACCAGCTACGTATGATCCGTGGTCTTCGCTACAGCTTCTAAAATATCCACTTACCATCAATAACTTATTCTAGTTTTCATTAAAGATCATATTGATAGAAGCTATTCAGAGGGAAAACAATATGATTATTTGTATTAAATCTGAATCCATGGAAAGGTCAGCTAATATCTCTAACATGAGTCGCTTGCAAAAATATAATAGGAGTGTGTTGATCATTCGTTGAGGCATTTTTAGAAACGACATAAATGTAAAAATAGACATCATTATTTTAGCTGGAGAACATTCTTTTCACAATAAAAACGCAGATCCAGTTTGAAACAATGTCATCCACGAGGCACAGACACGTAAAATGATATGTCTTCGATAGGCTCATATGCCAAAAATTAATAATTGCATTTCACTGACAAACCAGTTGACAACAGCCGATTATTTCAAATGGCTTAGGCGTTGTCGCTCTTCTTTGATGATGCACTGAAGCAAAACCAAAAATGTAAATTAGAGGAAGTTTGACTTTAATGTCGCCTTAATCAGCAGCTTTGGGTCTCAACCCGCATATTCTAAAAAGCTTAGGATAAAGCTACAAATTCAGTTGTAGAGTTAATGGAGGTCATTCAAACCAACCTGTGGCTGTGGCGTTGTGCGAACATTATTCCAATGTTGAAAAACAAAGCTGTTACAAGATCCATTGATATTAATTTGAATGGTAACAAGCTTGCTATCATTCCGAGGTGGTTTGTTTGCTTGCATTTTTTTGCTTTGTAACATGTTGGAGGCGCTTTTGTAAATATTTCCTTATGAACTTTTATCTTTTTGCCTCTAAAGCATCCCTAACTATGCTTTTGCTTCTTGCTTATGCCAAGTGAAAAATAACACCCAAAGAGGTTTCTAATGGAGCAGTATTTGTCTGAAAGATGAAGAGGATCTGAGATAGATTGCTCCATACTAGTCAGAAAAAAATGGTGGCTTGATAGATGTTTAGTCATGTGACTTTATCTTAAGAATCACGTGCTGGGGTCAGCCCAGATGAGCCCTATGTAGTAGGATGAAGATGTAGGAAGATACGCACAGTTTAGAAATCCCAAAGATGTGGTTTGGCATATCATTGGACACTTGCCATTGTCTGTAAGATCGATAGGGCCTTTTTCAGATAATAATCTTTGGTAGGGCAAATATGTGGAGTCGCATTGCCGCCTGTTAACGTACATTCGATTGTGTACAACTGATGCAGCAAGGGCTTATGGTGCTAAACCGTTTATATGTTTCTGGGCTATTGATTTGGGAAAGGTATAAGCATGCTTCTTATGTGGTGGTCTTTTGCAGCATCAAAACGCAAAAATTTTTACCAAACAGAAAACACAAAATTCTCATGAATTGTATTAAAATTTGTAATTTGAGTCATTGCAAAAGCAACAACGCTAATACACCTCACCGTACGATTGTGACATACAAAACAAATTCACAGCAATATCATTATTATTATTATTATTATTATTATTATTATTATTATTATTATTATTATTATTGTTATTGTTATTGTTATTGTTATTGTTATTGTTATTGTTATTGTTATTATTATTATTATTATTATTATTATTATTATCATTATCATTATCATTATCATTATCATTATCATTATCATTATCATTATCATTATTATTATTATTATTATTATTATTATTATTATTATTATTATTATTATTATTATTATTATTATTATAGAGTTAAATGTATCCGCAAATTTGACTTCAACTCATTGGGTATTCAACAAAAGCAGGGAAAGTAAAACAGCGCCGTCCACAAATAATTTTGAATTGTTAAAGTCGTAATTTTGTTCAACTACATGAAGTGTAAAATCCTCTATTAAGACATCTTCATTAAAAGACCAACAAATTTCTCATCAATTTGGTCAGTCTCCAGGGCAGTCTTGATTGAAGGGCTCTGTTGTATGGGCAACGTGTGTCAAGGTTGGTTCCAGGACTTGGCGTGTCAATTTAACATTCATAGCAACGTCTTATAATACGTAGTCAACACTATGAGTGGTGAGTGCCCTGACTTTGCAGATTATACACTGTGTCTTGCAACAAATCAGCCTTACCGTCTTCTTCTGAACTTTCATTTAAAACCTGTCCTAAATGATGCAAAAGGCAGAGAAGACGATATTTGACTCACCGGTCGTATTACTGTGGCAATAACACGAGGGAGGGTCCAAGTTTAACCAATGTTCGTAGCCTTTGACACGTATACAGTGTCACAAGTGTATACTTACATGGATAACACCAAGACGGTATGTTCAGACCTAATATATCCAGAACGTTCATGACATAAGATTTGTAGTGTCTTTATTTGTTTTTCTTTTGCGTTTTTGTGTGATGTACAGCGTGTTGTTCCAAAGAACTTATCTATATTTTATCAATATGGCCAAAATTATGTACCACATAGTGAAAATCTTCTCTTCTATCAGTCCTTCCCACATTTTACTCGTATGATCTAGTGACAAAATGGCAATTAAAATATGAACTACTTTATTTGAGTGCATTATTTTATGTTGTCACAAACACACGGTGTAGGAAAGGATAAAGCACAGAATCAACAGAAATAGAATAGTTGACTTAGTTGGTGAAAAGATCCAGAGTTAATAAATCATTGAGTACTGATCATCCCTTCCCTCGCCCATCTTGCCGTCAAGGTGGATGCCCATGAATTTAAGATTTAAGTATTTACTTACTGCAGAGTTGACTCTAGATTGCACTACAGTATATTGAACTCCCAATTGCTCCTTTTATATACCAGCTGGTGTAATTTCTGAACGACATTGTATATAAAACTTTCGTTAAAGCTATTTTTTCTCTGCAGCTGTGTATTTCAATAAATGTTTGCTTGTATTCCCTTCTTATTTTCACCAGACCTTCTAAAAGTAGCACCAAAGAAGATACTGTTATACAACGGTTTTTAATCTACATTAATTAAGGTAATAACCCGCATAGCAAAAATTTCTATCCTCCATTATTTCATTTCCCTGAATATGCAAATTGTTTAGGAAAACAACTCGATTTCCTCAAAAACTTCTACTAATTTACATATAACCTCTTGGGGCTCAAGGTCACGGTTGTCTGACCATTTAAATTCCAAGTGAAGGATGATAGTAACCATAAGTTATTTTATTTTAGTGAAATTGGAATTCTTTAAAATATTTAAATGTAAAACTATTCATAATTTTTGTGTAACGTTTTTATCATCATAGTGAATATTAAGTGGCAGTTCAATCATGATTTGTATTTTTGGAGTCTTTGAAGTGAATATCAAGTGGCGGCTCGATTATGATTTGCCTGTTTTCGGATTTTACCAGATGTGGAAAACAACTTTACATCTAACCATCAAGTCTGTGTTTCAAAATTATAAACATACATAACTTTTGGTGACCCTAAATTGCCGAGTTTCGCCATTTTTTCGGTTTCATGCATTGTTCGGACTTTTCTTTTCATTGCTAATTTAAAATGGCTTTGGGATCAAAATCAAGTCACGCGGTCCTTTATGCAAGGCAAAGTCGTATATTGCATCAGGAGCTATACCAATGGTAAAGCTTCTGAACCTGATACCTTTCACTGGCCTTGACATACACTTCAATAACTTACAAACATCCTCAGTGGAAACATTTTGTCTTGTCACTTGTTTTACTTGGCATTCATTTGCATCATCATTATAGGTAATTTATCGTTAACTTTACGGTTTGAACTATATCTGTATTAACAAAATGACTAAGACCTTGACTTCAGTGACCTCGAGCCGATACAGCTAGACTTAACGTGATTCAGCAAGACCAACCAGGCGAAACGATGTTTTTCAACAAAGGCAAACGTGGGGTGGGCTGGGCCCTGTGAACACATACCTGAAGAATCCATCAATGGTTTCAAAACATCATAACATTCTGAAACTGTTAAAATTTAAAGTTTGCCATAATCAAGAATAGCATGATCAGCATGGAGGTGACTGCAAACCTACCTCCACTTTATACCCAGGACACAATCCCAGAATGCATTGACAACAAAATGAGGATGTCATGAGTAGGTATAAACTCAGTTTACACCAAAGGAGTAACTAGATTAACTATTTGCATCCATGTTTGTGAGGTATACAGTCTAAGAATCTGACTTTTCTCTTCTCCGGTTTTCATGGGTGAATACTGCAAAAGAAATGCTGATGCACATATTATCAGAATCACCAAAAAAATAAGTCTCTCCCTCACAAAGTAATAAAGCTGAAGAAGCCATCCCTCACAACCCCGGCCCCTTCTTTATATCATCATAACTTTGATGATATTTAAGAAATGAGGGTAGATTTTGTGTGTGTTATGGCATCATGACGCGGGTGCTTGAAGCTGGCATCATGGGCTTGACGCAAGCCAGTGCGCCTCACCCAATGCCAGCTTCAGTCACATGCGTCATTATGCCATAACACACAAAACAGCGACCCTCATTGCTTATTATTACATTTTGCCCTTAATATTTCTAGTCAATTACACGAAATTTAGTAGGCCTACATAGAATTAAGAGAAACAACCAGAAACTGATTTGCCCAGCGTCTTCAAGTGTTGAGATATGGAAACCCAGGTGGGTGTGGCTTATTGGAATGTGGGCGGGACACATGTGTTATGGTCTGATAACACACAAGGCTTATGTGTTATGGTCTCATAACACCACAGGCTCTCTCCTATAATTGCAATGTTAAAAGGCAGATTGAATGTAAATATATCATCATAACTTTGATGATATTCTTGTATATTATGATCAATGATATGCCTTGCACAAATAGGCCCAGGTGTCAAAAAGTGTGTCAAGGTCATTAATCAAAGAGTCGTTGCACAATTTCAGTTCTCGCTTGTTATTTCTGCTTAAAGGACAATGTGACGGACTTAAAAGTGGAAGCCCTATGTATACATTCAGACAATGTCTTTTGAACATTTAGATGTCTGCACAAGACGGACTTCAGGATTCGCTGGAGAGAGTCAGGTTAAACCAGTAAATGTGCAGTGATATTGATGATAATTGTTCTCATTCTACGGAGAATGAACAATAACTACTGAAAATTGACCTTTAATCCACTTTCAGCCACTGTAAGACATCCAAGGTCATCATTCTTAACAGGTACCTCAATGTCCCTACACTTGACTTCCTAACACACAAATTGAGTAGCCTGTTTACATAAAGCTCACACTCTGATCAATGAAGATGAACTTTTATTAAGCTAAGAGTGTGAGACCCCAAGGCCATTCTACGTTCGGTTGGTGACCTGCCTTGCCAGTATTTTGTCTTCCGGCAAAAACAATTTGTAGTGAAACGTTTTACCATCGCACAGTCATTTCATTCACATAGAGATCGATTAAACACATTGTATTTCTCTCCGTTAGACCTTGTGAATGACATTGTTTTTGTATACTTCATTGCCTTTTGTTTTGACCCTTATTTTGATTTTGGCTAAGTACTACAGGCCACTTTTGCTCTTTGAACAGTTTTTCAGCATGAAGAGTAACCCATTAAAATACTTTGATTTTCCCAAGGACCTCAGACATATTTGTGCTGCACATAGCGCAGGTATTTTTCAATGCATAGGGTGTAACAACCCTAATCATGGAAGCCCATTTCATATTCTCCCATCTGCATTGCACCATCAAACAAAGTGAGAGGTATTGTCTCTTGCTGCAGAGGACTGTCACTATTATGCATTAGGAAAAGTAGATTACAAAGCGATAGGCAGGCATCTATAGTCAAACATGGTGTTCTATTGGAAAGCCTGTTCTACAAAGGATGATAGGCATTTGCCTGCTTTGAATTCAAATATTTAATGGAGGGGGGGGACATCCATCAATTAAGCAAGGTTGTTGTGGCCCCCTACCGCTGGGGTCCTACCGCTTCATGTGGTTTGTGTTGATCAGATCTGATCTGATCCATGGGTTTTGAGTTTGTTGTAATTATCATCATTCGAGGTTTCATTTTATTTCTTGCATCGATACAGGCGGGCAACAGCCCACATTTAGTTGTGATGTATTTGGAGTACATGCAATGATTGCCCGGACCATCACTACCTTTTTTATTTAATTTCATTACAGTTCTAATTTCCTGTTTACCCCAATAGGAACACGCGACTCCCACACGTAATGTACTCTCGTAAGCTGCTTGCCTTAGGTGCTGATCAATTAACTGCCTTCCTGCGTTAGCTAACATGATGCCACACGTTTGCATCATACCGCTTGAAAATATCTTCACTGTCGATTTTAAGGAAAATCTGCAATGCTCTACCAGCAGCAGTAGTTAACGTTTCCGTGGCCGTTTTCCGTTCGCATACTTGTTGTTCGTTTATAGGTTTATATAAGCTGATCATTTCATATTTACAATCCAATATCATAATCTGGAACATATCAAGAACAGAAAAAAGCAATGATTAGGCCTTGCAATCAAGTTAGCAAAAACATGTTTGTAATATAAATTTAAATTAATATTTTGGTTGCCAGTAAAAGAAGCCCAAACGTACATATACAACATGATGTCATCATGCAATGCGCGCAATATGTTTCAATATGGCAGGAGTATTTTGTTTGCTGACCATATTTACTAATCCCGCGGCTCCTTACCGAGACGATATGATGATGATGATGATGATGATGATGATGATGATGATGATGATGATGATGATGATGATGATGATGATGATGATGATGATGATGATGATGATGATGATGATGATGATAACAATTTCAAAACTGTTTCTTTTCAACCACATCTGCCATGTCATGTCACTTTAGAGCACATCGACTTTGGTCGAAATTTGCAATCAAAGGGTGAAATTGTCGAAAAGCGCCAGCTTCAATGTATTCGGCTAAAGATACTTCTACTACTAAGCACTGCGATTTAGAATTTTGCAGGGCACTTACCAGTACAGTATGTTCAGGCCAACAATTTTTCTGGGCTTGTAACGAGCAAAGCCCGCGCCGAGAAAAGCTGACTCAGTCTTATCCTAAACAGGAACAGGTTAACAGGTAAAGCTATTTAACATTCAATATGTACTCATAAACAGGAAATGCTTATGATGTTCACGATAACAACAGTGTCACCTTCCACAGTAGGATTCTGAAGATATTGTCGTTGAAACTGATGCATCATTTGATGTACATCAATGTGGTAGATGCTGTGACAGAAATAATAAATGTCTCCCAATTAGTGGAGACAAGTTGCGGTGCAACAAATATAACTGAAGTTTTAGTACAAGATGGCTATGCGATTGCCGGAAGCATATTGCCTTCGCTCAGGCATTACCTGGGCTTTGCCATACTGATATTCAAAGAGTGACTAGATGGAATGATGACAGGCGTCTCCTATGAATAGTAAGTTGAATCAATAAGGGTTTCCTTTTTCGGCGTGAAGGCATCTACAAAGAAATTCGAGTTCAACTTCCTGGACACATGAATCCCCAAGAGAACCCGTAAGTGTTAGGAAAGGTGCTTTCCATATTGTCTGAGTCTCCATATGTTGTGACAGTTTATCATATGCGTCACGCAATAATACATATGTACCTTTTGTAGCACACCAGAGTCCCCTCAGATGGGTTTATGATACCAAGGCTTTCCTTGAGGCCCGTGGAAATATAGGAAAAGCCATGGTCTCATTTTGCTGGTTCTTTCTAGTCCGCTTCTGGGCACAGAGTTTAATTATGTTACTTTTATGTATGTCGCAATTAATTATCCATCTCATGAAAACTGTTGTCTTTGTTTTTCATCTTCTTGACGATGATCAAAAGACTTTCACCGCAGGATCACTTGTTAACGTGTATAAATGAATCCGACAAGTCAGATAAAAATTCATTAAAAAGGTATGAATGAGTCTTTCTACATAATGATACATTAGGTTACATGTCTTAATCCGCAAATGTTGCACCCTATACAATATAATAATAATAATTAATGTTATTTTATTATTATTATTTTTATTATTATTATTATTATTATTATTATTATTATTATTATTATTATTATTATTATTATTATTATTATTATTATTATCATTATATTATTGTTGTTGTTATTATTATTATTATTATTATTATTATTATTATTAATATTATTATTATGTTGTTATTTTATTATCATTTTTATTATTATTATTATTATTGTTATTATTATTATTATTATTATCATTATCATTATATTATTGTTGTTGTTATTATTATTATTATTATTATTATTATTATTATTATTATTATTATTATTATTATTATTATTAAGACACCATTTCCACAAAGGGCTTTGAAGCACGCAGTACATATAGATTACCATGTGCAAATTAAAACTGTCTGTTTTTGGTATAGAATAAAGTTAACAAAATTATGATTAATATTAAACAACTAATAAATTATATGAGCCAGAATGATTAGATCATTTTTTTCCGTATTAGATGCACATTACAGCATTTTACGAGCTAGAACCAACAGCGAACAGGTGGGTTCTTAATACAGTTTTGAGATGCTCCAGAGAAAGTTTGTTCCTGAAACATAGATTCCATAAACGCCGCCCAGCGCTGATAACGCATGCTCAGCAGCACGAACTTAGTGTAAGAAACTGCCAGGAAAGTTTTGTCAGAAGAGTGCAGTTGTCTCACAGGTCTGGACGGTGCCATCAGATCAGCAACGTATGAAGTTGATGAACCAGCTGGTGATATAAAATAATTGAAAATAATTTGTAAATCCTGTATGAGGTGGGTAACCAGTGTAAGTGTTTGAAGACTAACTTGAGATGTGTTACAATTCTAGCTCTTATAGTTTGTAGCAACAGTAGTCCATTTATTTGGGACTTTGGAATGCCACAAGAAAGGTAATTGTTGACAACCAGATTTTCATTTTATCAGGTTTTGTTACGCTCTTCCAATTATAAGAAACACACTCTTTTCATCGTTTGATTTCATTTTACTGACATCCACAAACCCTGGTTATAACAAATTACTTCTGAATGATTTTCAGAACATTTAGCATTTTCAAAATTCACCATCCTACCCCATCCCCTTAACGGTATATAGGAGCGTGTCATCTGTGTCGAAATGATATTGAACGTCGCACTTTCCATGATACGCGACAACGTCTTGGTATATACTGCAAATAATAACAACAGTTCGGACACCACACTTTAATTCAAGACTGTGAAGATGCGTTACCCTATATTGTATCTGACGGGGCTCTATTTCTGTACATGAAAATATATGCCGTAAGATAGAGTTGTGTTTAAGTTAACTTATCTCCTATACTTGACAACTCACTATCGCTAATTATTGGTGTATTCTTCCATTTCTCGCCGCAGAAACGACATTATTACAGTTTGATGACATTGGTGACGTTCTCAGTTGCCTAGTGTGGGGCTTTTAATTGCAACAGTACTTTTGAGTTCAGTTGTGCTGAGAACTTTCTGCTGTGCTCACCTTTGCTTTTGTCAACATACCAGAATCACAGTTGAGAGTGTTGGTCTCAACTTGAAGCACTTTGGTGCGGGATTGTGCTTTCGGATTTGCCGTTGGCCCATCACTCCTACTGTCTCCGTTTCTACCCCAATATTCCAAAATGCCTACCAGTGCATAAAATTTAATCAGAAGTGGTACCAAGAGACATTAAAGGCAAAATTCAGTATTTACCCTAATTTCTGGATAGGTAAAAATCAACATTGTTTTAGTATTCCATTTGTCTAAACCGAGCACATCTGGGAAGTACTGAACTTCTTAAAAGCCAATTCTTGCTTTGCAGACCCAATGTAATCAGCCATTGGTTTCAATGTTCATTCTCTGTGCTATTTTAACCTATAACAGACAAACAAGGTGAAGCAGAAATTATGGGGGGGAATCAGGAAGCGTCACGTATAATATGCAATGGAAAGGCTTCGCGGCTGTGTTTTAGACTCAAGATAAGTGATAGGTGTCTTACTCCAATACTCCCATTTCAGCAATATAACGAAGTGTAGCATGTGATCATGGCCTTATTTAACAAACGTTATGTAATCCTAGTGAGAGCAAAGGCAGTTGCCTCTTTTGCCTATTTGGTCTCATGCTATGCCATTAGTTCGCAATGTTAGGCATAATTGTCTGTAAAGGATGTGACAAGAATTGAAGTACCGGACAATCAAGATTCTAAGCAGACACAGGCCAGAAAGGCTAATGAATGTTTGCATGCAATTATCCTGTTTCGGCGGAAGGAACGTGGCGAGAATACAAATGATGGCATAACGTGTAATTGAGTGTGTCTTGAGAACAATTACTTGGAGACCTGTCACACGCACTGCATCTGACTTCCTTGCCCGGAAATTGTTGAGCAAAAAAGCATATATTTTTACACAAATCACTAGCAAAAACAACACTTATGTAGTCTGTGTAAATATTCAAATAGCAATATGATATTGTGTTCTGTGAAAATACTTTGCGAAAAGTAGGCTTTCTTGTGAGGTATCACCGTAATGTACGCCAGGTCAACACTTCAAGGTTTGTAGAAAATGGCGCGCTCTCAAAGATGCATGTGGATAGCAGCTTTAAAACAAGTTATTACTAAGCCAGCTTGTGACAGCTAGTGCATGCAAGCCATGCGCACTCGATTGTAACCGTACATGAATGAATACATATGTATATATACCATTCCATTCAGCATCCCAAATTGTGGACCATGTGCTGATATTTATATACAGTGGAATCTCCCAAGACCACATGAGGGACTGATAAATGTGGCATCAATATAGAAAGGTCTCTTTATGGAGGTAGCCTTAATTGCAGATTCATATATATACCTTTTCATTCAGCATGTCAGATTCTAGGTATAGGGGCTTATGGCCCTATTACAAATGGTCTTATCGTCGTATTGTGGCCTCCATGTTTGGCTTCATCAAGGTATCGTGGCCTATGTGACATCGCATAGATTTATGGAGACATTATAGACTATGTGCCACTACAATTAGCGTGATGGAGATACAATGGTCAGCTGTGTACTTTTCCGTATAGCTTAATTGAGTTATCGCAGAATATTTGCTGTTAAATATAACTTAACCGAGGTGCCGTGAGTTATGTGCTATTAGGTATAGCTTGATCGATGGATCGAGGCCTATGTGCTTTTTACGTATAGCTTGATCAAGATATTATGGGCTATGTGCCATTATTTATATCTTGATAAAGGAATCATGGCCTATGTGGTATTACATATATAGCTTCAGCGGGGTATTGTAGCCTCTGTGCTATAGATTGTAGTCTGATGGATGCATATACTGTGGTATATGTTGTTTGTTGTCTTGTGGCCTGTACCGTACATGACCCTGTGCCACACGTGGCATAGCCCTCATTGTATACAGGCAGCGGGTAAAGATGGTGTGGCCTCAAGTGTTACCGTGTGCCGCCTGCTTAAAGTAACGTCAAAATGTGAGCTGTTTGAATGTCTTCTGTTGTACATTTTGTTAAATGTCGTTTTATGAATCGGGTTGAACACATAACACTTAGCATTGTCCCGTTTCATATAAACTGATATCTTTTGAAAAAAAATTATGTGGTTTACTTTATGTCCAATTACTGAACTGAAGTACCTAATTAATGTATTGCTTGTGAATGATTCAAATATACAAAACTGAAATGTGGAACTTTTCTTCATTTGTTTCTTATTGTATTTATCAGTTACAGCCCATTTTTCGGCCTGGTAAACAGAGCGCCGTGCTATTCGTATAAGACACAATAGGACAACATTTTATTTAATTAATTACATATAATCATTTTTTTTTTAAACCTTTACATTTTGATATGAACGAGAACAGACATGAAACCAATTAGTATTTTAGTTTTTCAATGACAATTGTACAAACTGAGGCTATAATACTTTAGAAAAATGTTGTAATTTCATTGTTGTCTGATTCCTAGACTGAACTAATAACCATGTTGTAGAATATTTAAATCTCAAGACCTAGGCTGTGCACTATGAACTTTTCCACTTTGGTTTGACTGCTTTGAAATACAATTTGATCAAGACATTGTCGCTGTCCTCTTGAAATATCACCAGTGAAGCAAGGCAGCTGAAGGACAGGCAGGGAACCATTTGTACATAGCATTTTATTACTTTTCGCCCTGTATAAACGTTCAATACCAATGTCTATTTCATTACGAGAGCTGCCTTGAGTCGAGTGTGCGACGAGTGGTGACAACACAGTGATCTGTAGCAGCTTCTTCCAGCCGACTGTGTTGCCACTGATATTAATGTGATTCGCAGAAATTAAGAAAAAAATAACGATTTGACATAGCCCCTGAGGCAAACAAGTAGGGGAAACAAAGCGTATTTTCAGTAATTATGATAAGGTCACAGATGCAGGATCATAGCCATCTTGGTATCTAAGTTTCTCTTTAAATGCTGAGAAAAAAAAGAAAGACCAACGAATTGGTTTCCCAAGCGAGACAAATCCTGTCAAATGCGGTGGTGCAAAATAATAAGGAAACACAAGTTCCATGTGCAATCATTTCCTAAAGCTTTTTGTCTATCTATTACGTTTGATGTACGGAGGTAGCTGACGGAGAATGGAACATAAACGTAGCGGAAATTCTATGATTGCTTTCCATTGGAGCCTTCCATTACCCAACGCGTGGGCACTGTCATGACTGAGCACAATGTTGATGACAAACTTTTAGCTCACCTCAAACTATTTCATCTTATGTTATGACTATATACCTCTACAGTTTTGTTCAGAGATTCACATTCGAATGTATATGGTGTTTGTTCTCTTCTAGTAGATCTTCCGTGATAGTGCTTAATGAATGCATAAGCTCGTAAAAAGTGGGTATAGCCAAGGTTTAATTCAAAGTAGTTGGTTCAATGTTAATGTTTCACATTTAAGATGGCATAAATAGCCTATGTTTGTGTTGTCTCTAAATTCTACGACGCCACCACGTTGGCGTAAAGTCAAATGTGTTTGTAATATAACCATCACGCACTTGCTCTATGGTGTCAATAAATTTAAAAGTTATCGACGTACTGATCAGCTGATCCATGTTTGTCGAATCCACGATATTGAAATCGCTCCATATTTACTGGCAATAAGGAAGAGATCGCCCGTTGACGGTTTAGTTTAGGTTGATACTTGCAGGTGGTTTGTGGTTTCGGAAGTGTTTGTCACTTTGCCACAACTCAAGAGAAATGGGATCTCTAACTTGGTGGAAGCACTAAGCCCAGACGACGGCCGGTCTCTAATCAACCCTGTTGGTCACTTAAGACAAAATTAAAAGCAGAAAATAACAATGAATAACAGTTCTTTGCGGTTTGTAACTTTTGATTAACTTCGAGGTCCAATTTGCAGCATGCAAAACTTTGACGATTTCAACATAGTGTTCTTACGTTGGAACTTTTTGCGGGTTGGTTAACACTCGTTTCAGGGTTTTAGTTAAACCATGCTTCCATAATTCCTTCCATTAGTCTATGTTTGAAAGATTTCAGTTAAACCACTGCCTACGTTCATTTGTTGATTTTCTTCTGTCATTGTGAATAACAAATCTTTCAGCGTTTCGCATGTCTTGCTTTCTTTTTCATATTTCTTTTGACACAAGAACCTACCCCTACTCGTGGTGTGTCCTTATCTTATCTTTACGAGTATTTATTACGATTTGCAAGAAGGTATCGAGTATATAACTGTGTAAAATAAGACTAGCCCGGTGGACGAACTTACAGACTGCAAAGTGATGGGGAAAGGTTTGCAGTGCACACATCAATGTGTGCTTAACACGGTTGCTGCGGGTTTCTGTTAGCTGGAAACAGGCTCTTTCCTTTGCGTGACTGGATTGTATGCACAATTGTCGTCTTCTTAAAGACACTTTTTTTACACACAGGCAATCTCCAAACCAACGACTTCATCAATAATATTTGATGCTTCTCTCATTCTTTAACTTGACCTTGCAAGAAACTGTTACACAGGGACAAACATCATGCACATGTTGCAATGGCTTTACCTGCGAGCTCCAACATCCCATTTTATGAGAGCGGATAACGATGAAAATAATATGGGGCACGCATGCGACCCAGGAAAAGATCCTTTTAAAATGTCAAGCGTATGGGCGTAGACAAAAGCGAATAAAAAGTCAGGGTAACATGAGATCTGCCGTTGATTATGCAAGGTTAAATAAAATCTACGAGTATGCAGGCGAGCCGTCATCTGCTGGTAAATTTTTATGAATAAAAGCCAGTTAACCAAGTGTAAGTAGTGCAACAGAACTGTCTGCTTGACTTTTCTCCGTCCTACAGCTTAAGAAAACTGAATACAAAATGCAACTGATCAGCTGGTCGATTACTCGGTATGTTGTCCGGTTGGCTGGTTGGTTGATTAGTTGGCGGCTTGCTGGCTGGCTGGCATCAGCTGGCTGGTTGATTGAGTAATTCATTCTGTTATTAAACTCTTTCATTTTTTAAAATTCTTTTGATACTTGAATCTAGTAGGCAATATATCCTGCGTATTGAAATAGTCTTGTGGTGTCATAATGTAATGAAATATTTGCGAAAGCGGTGTTGATGCAACGATGCCGTAAGCATCAAATTAAGAAATGAAAAGTCACGTGTACATCCAGGGCACTATGTGAGACAAAAAAGACGGTTGAAATCTATTGTATGCTTTTGTGTAAAACTCCTAGCAATTTATGCGTATAGTAGACTAAAGCAGAAACAACTTGAGAGTATTTGCATCATATTTGCGGTGCTGGAAAATGACTATCGGTATAATTTGAAATGTTCAAAATTTTCTTTCAGAAGTCCAGAATTTTTGCAAAGTGAACATATTAATTTCATGTTAGTTGTGATGTGCGATATACAAGCAATGACGTATCGCTCTCTCCAAATTATAGACCAAAAAATCTATCAAGTAAAACAGGATTAAATGTGGCCAACTGGCAGAACCCAAAAGTACATATAAATGAAAAGATTAAAAAGAGACTGGTTGAAACTGGGGAATTGATATGAAGTGATAATGGACTGGGTCAAACATGGAATTATTAAAACTGGCGTTTCACGTTAAAATTGAGTTGCAGGTGTTTTACTTTTGATAGTTTTGATACATATGGGCATAAATTTTCAAAGCATCCAGCTTACGTACAAAAGTAAATTCTGGATGCTTCGAGAATGCATACGGATGTACGACGTTGCAACTCGAACTTAATTTGTCTCATTAAAGTACAATTTCCTATTTTTTCATATTTCGTCTATGTTTACTGCCCTGGTTATTTTATCAATTATATTCTTCTTATGGATACTGTCCGATTGATGTGTGGTCTATATGTCGCATGCTTACTTTACCAATCAGCATGTGAATGGGTACATTGACATTTTGTAAATGCGCTTATTTTCCCGGCTTTTATATTTCATGCATTTAACTGGAATTACGTATTATACCGACATTTAAAAACTACTTCGTACTGTTTATATTTCCACGGCTTTGTGCTTCAATTAAATAATCAAAAATTGAAAAAAACAATAAAACTGAAGAATTTACAGTGATTACTAAATTTATTTCCTTTCAAACTGTAATCTCCAGATATGCAAAAGACATTTTCAAATTATTCGCTATTATACCATGTTGAAATTATGGCTATCAAGCTCGGGAGCAAGCCAAGCAAGCCATCGTCTTCTCATGCAAACATATTGCCATTAAACAATTTTTCACAAAGAAAAAATCGATTTTTTCGAAAGTAATCTATTATTATTTTGTCGATACAAAAGAAACACTTTCATAGGTTTTTACGTTGTTCATCAGTCCACCTTTTACCTTCATGATGTGTGGATGTATAAATAATAATTTATGTTCTTTCCCCTCGGCCGTCATTTACCGGTCGCAGTTCCCAAATTTATATTGTGTAATCACACCCCATCTCTTAATGATCGTTTAGGGCTCATAAAGAAATGATGATTATGATGTGAATATTTTATTCATTGACATAGAAAATCAAAGCAAACGCCCGGTTTAATTATTTCCCAATCACAAATATCATATGAAGTACCCTAAAGATACTTTTGTAATATGTGAACATGCAGGTGTTTCTTAATGGAAATTATCTTCACATAATCACGCAATGGGGGAATAAACTTTGGCATTGATTTAAATCAGTCTATCGATAGATGTGTCTTTGTTCACACATATGGCTGCCTATGAGTATTGATTCGTTCCTGTAGGGAATATACATTACAGTCGGATGTACTTATTCATCAGTTTTGCACCACTGGTTCATTATCGTTTATCATGTACTTGAAGCTTTCAAACGCATCTGTCTCTGTTTGTTTAAACTACCTATATCACTTCATTGTCCTGAAATGTACTGGAGAATGAGTTTCAACTTACGAGCGAAGTTTAACATCTGATCAAAAAGCTTTCATTGAGCATTCTCACAGTTACCTCGCGTCTTATAAAATGGGAATGGGCATTTGAGCAAAAACATTCAATGCAAAGTTATTTAGACATGGATAGCTCTCAAGCGGGCAACAGAAAGTAAACGTTCGGTCAGTCGCAGTTACGAATCCATCTTAACTGGAAAAGGATATTATCATCATACAATACCTCAGCATTTGGTTGTACAAATTCTGCATAGTCTTACATTGGCTTTAGTAATGTTCTCTTCTGACAGAGGATGTCAATTGAAGACTGATTTCGACTCAGTGTACGAAAGCCGCCCCATCCTTGAAACAATTTAATTTTTAACAGATGGAAAGTTGTCATCTAAAACTGTCTTCACATGTATGCAGTAAAGTTGCCACACCATCTAAATATTCGTTTGTCGTATTTACACCGATTTACAAATTGAGGTGACATGCGTAGATGTATTGTATAGCCATATATATATATATATATATATATATATATGTGTGTGTGTGTATATATAAACATGCCTTTGTAAACATACTATATTAAAGTGACTGCACTGATTATGAGAAACTTGATATATTGATATTAGATAGTGTGATCATTCAATGCAATATATAGCTACATGTATATTGATACTTTGCCTATGCGGTTCAGTGTACGCTTCCAACAAAATGTGGTAACACAGGGACATGATCAGAGATGTCCATGATATAACAACGGTAAACGATTGGCCAACACTACCACCTGAGCCTAAGTGCTCCAACTTAGGTCAAGGGTACCTCTTCTACCCATAGTGCCACAAAACCACCACACAACGTCATTTTCCAAATAAAAAGGGAATGTATCAGAAGAGCAAAAGCAACCATCAACCACAGAATGCAAATACCTGCGAATCTGCGTCTTTTTGATATTCTACCCTGCAGGCTTTGTCCCTGTACTTCTATATGCTTGGCAAATCTCATTTAGGTTCCAATTATACATCTGTAGTCTGGCACACGAGCAACCTACCTGTTATTATGACTGCAGGCAATTTCTTGCTGTGTGACTGGATTGACATATTTCTCTTGCTGCCACTATATTGTAAGTTTACCAATAAGAGCCTTTGCTGCCAATCTAACTGACGGCTCTTAACATTCTTCAGTCCATCCTTTTGGGCATTGACGGGAACTTCGTGAAACAGATTTGGCCAAGCAGGATTCCTGATACACTGAAGGATGTAATGCAGTACCATTTTCTAATTGACTTCAAAGTCTCCAGCCATAGACCAGAAGCACGTTGGTAGAATTGGATGGAAGAAATAATAAGCAAAGGCTATTTGCTGACAGTACACACCGTAACAGTTATGGTCCCATTAGACATACAGACGTGCCTATGGAAATGTACAATAAATCAAACAAACTGTGCCAACAAGACTCGCGATGTTTTTGGCACTAAAAGGAAGACGCCTCTCATTTTTCATTATTATTTCCACTGATTCTTCAACTGTCCCAGTCGTGTGCCTTGACCACTGGTGAATATCCCAGTCCTTAATGCGGCGACTTAATCATTTTGATGAGCCCTTCCCACATCAAATAAATCTGATTTGACTCCAGAAACTCAGCCCATTAGATCGAAGCTGGGCATTCGGGTGCTCCAATTGTTACTAGGAAATGTTTTAGTGAAGTATGCAGCAATCCTGAGTCGTGTTCAACATAAAAGCCAAATCTGGATGTGTGACAATACCAGGCATAACAAAGTATTTGGAGATTTTTAAACAGGAATCTATCCCAAGCTGGATTATCTAATTACCAAGACCTCTGCTTAAATTTAAAGGTCTCATTTGGCATCACCTTAAAAAAGCTGAGGTACTAGATTGATAATGAATGGGAAAACAAATGGCAATGGTGTCTTGCTGACAGACGACAACGTATCAAAAAGGATATAGTTGTGAGTATAGGATAATCGGGGAGGAAATATGCTACCCGGGACTGGCAACTCCTTGTCAGGAAGTCACGAGACGGCAGACAGGCTGCGTAATAACAAACGCCCTTCGTGTAACATGTACCGGCTAAATACCCTACATGACAATGTGCTGGCATTTGCAGTAGTCTTAAGAGTATGCAAGCGCGAGGATGGTGATGAGGTCGCCGAGTGAAGAGTGGAATAATACCGCTCGACATTTCAAGCTACATCACGCAGAAGCTGACAGAAAAAAGCGCCCTACGGTATGGGATGGACTGTCACAGTCACTTGTTCTAGCCATACGGACAGTCACCGTCCAGACGCCGTGCCAAAAGAAAGGTAACCACGTCAATGTTCTGGAATGTATGTGCTAGTCAGCCAATAAAGGCACTCATAGTTCACAAAATCCTATAGTATATAGCAAACCTAGTCTCCTGAGAAAAAAGAACATATATGGACCACTCCAGCACATAGCACCCCACCTCTACCAATCTCTACACTTATTGCACTATCCCTTCCACCACAGAAATACCCACTCGCATAAGTACATGTATATATATGTTATGTTCAGAAAACTATGTGTCGTGCCGCCAACTAAGAAAATACAAGGTTGACGACGCTATTT
The DNA here is from genome assembly GCA_964020975.1 of Hermodice carunculata. NCBI lineage: Eukaryota > Metazoa > Annelida > Polychaeta > Eunicida > Amphinomidae > Hermodice > Hermodice carunculata. Next base: position 87,579,137 of record OZ026613.1, on the reverse strand, counting down.
CATGGCATGCTCCTGTTCAATACTTTTGTCACTGTTGGATCGATACCATGGGTCAATCACAAAAACCACAAAGGTATCGAAGTTTATCAGTTCTGAAAGCTGCCCGCTTAAATCCAGCTGTACAAATGCCCGTGCACGTCGCTTCATCACAAGGTAAACTCGTGTGTACAAATTGGCTTGTAGGACGATGGCTACAGAACAGATCTGAGTTACAAAAAACGTGTTTTTATATGAAAGCTGTTAATATATGAATGTGTTTGACCCACATTTCAGTAAGCTAGATCACGTGATGTCCAAAGCAGCTTATTTGTACATGAAGAACATTTTTGATAACATGCTTTATATCTATTATGCCCCAGGAGAGTGCTCATTTCTCTGTTCCATCTCTTTACAACGCAAATGGCTTACATTATTGGTATCAACACAAATAGAATTCACGTGAAGTATTTTGTCATGTTGCACAGGAACCTTGTTACGTTAGAAAGCGACCTTGACCTTTTGCCTTTTGTGTCCAATAGGCCCAATACCTCTGATTTAAGCAATATTGGGAGACATATTAGGGATATGTGGTAACTGGTACATCTTCATTTAATGCAGTTAGGCTTATGCAACATTTTAGCAAGGGGCCGAAACGGGGTGTACTCTAAACGATTTAGGCCTTCAAATCTCCATTTTAGTCCATAAATACTTGTCAAGAACGATAGATTTTTTCGGTGTTTGTGACAAGCACGGCGTTAGTTGCAACATCAATTGGTGTTATGAAACATAATTTCCACGTATTTGTACATCGTTTTATGTTCTATGAAAGCTTTCCGTTGGTCAAAGTCGATGCCTTTACATCTGTATTGTTATATTTGTGCATCATCAATTCAATGTGGTAAACTACATTTGATTCTCTCTCTCTCTCTCTCTCTCTCTCTCTCTCTCTCTCTCTCTCTCATACACACACACACACACACACACACACAGAGTATGTAATTGTGTGATTTAATATTTTATATACGTTACTATGTCGACTCCTAGATAATAAATGCTTCCTCTTTGGTGGGCTTTAAAAACTGAGACAAACAAATAATGTTATGCATTGTGACTTCTTTATAGCTGTGAAGTGTATACCTGTCTTTATTCTTAAGGTAATCAGCTCTATAATTAACAAATTACAAAACATATAAGCTGTTAAAATGCTGACTAAAACAAAATATATGGTGTCACATATGGAATGATATTTCTTGTTTATTCAGAATTTCAACATATGAAATATTCAATGATATAACTAAGTCGGACCAGGGATGATCTGGTGATATAATCAACTGATTGACCATGTCATTTTTAGTCTGATTCAATTGTATCATTAAATGTTCAATACGATGAAGAAATTGGACCGAAAACGATTTGATAATGTGAGTTTTTATTGTATCTTAACATCAAATTGATGTAATCTAATGATACGATTAAGTACTTAATGAAATGAAATTAGACTGGACGCGTATTTAATATCTTATTTTATCACCTGTTCGAATATTTCCAGGAATAATAATACTGCCGAAAAACAGAAATGGAAGAATCTCCACTTGAGACCACCTCCATTAAGACACAATTTTTTATTAAGACAACCAATGTGCGGACCCTTTTTCGTTTATCCTTACTTAAATAATATGCCCATTAAGACCACTTTCCTATTAAGACCACATTTTCAGCCCCATAAGTGGTCGTAAGAGTGGATTGGCGTGTGCACGTATATATATATATATATATATATATATATATATATATATATATATATATATATATATATACATATACATATATAAATATGTACATGTGCGTGATGTATGTATCTATGTGTTTGTATATTTTACATCTCTGTGCAAACTGTCTTCAAACTTTACGTAAAGAATTCAGCCTCTTGTTTTGGTATATTGGCTTGTGTTGAGAACCAAATTTAAAAACAGGTCCGAACAGAAATTTGTCTGACTGACAACTTTAGCCTGATATCAAAAAATATCTTTCAAGCATGGAAACAGGACAAGCTGATGAAATGCCTTTGACTAAAATTATTGATTTCCCTGTCTATTTGGTCTATTAGACTTCTGACAATATTTACTGTCATATACTCGTTTTTGAAAGAAAAATCGTTTTTGAAATTAAAATCACAACCTCTTGAGGAATTCAATTCGTCAAACATCAAGAAACCGGCAAATGACAAAAGTATCATAGCGAGATCGCTAATCACCAATAAATCGTCTGAACAAATGTATATCACACAACTGTGTTAAATCCGCGACTGAAATCGTCTCTTTCTTTACCCTGCCATTGAGAGAATGTCTTTTTGCTGTCTCTATTAAATTAACAATAAATGAATTGCTCGTTGGATCCGTATGGCCATTTATGTCATGAAACCACTTAATTGCATATTTTGTATAAGAAAAACAACGTGATATGAAGAATCAGAGTCAAACAAATGTGATAAATATAACAGGATATGAATTTGCAGGAAGTTCTGAAAAGCCTTTTTTGTAATGAGATGCTTCCATTTCTTGCAAAGTATTTATGTCGAGTGTAGACATCAAGATATATCTGGATAAAGTTTGACTCATCCGCTTGTTAGTTTCATCAAATACCAAACCAGCTCCTGCGAAGGCCGACTCCACATGCAGAGCGATAAAGGCGTCCAAAACTACCTTCTTTAAAGACAGTTTTTTGATTCCACCCTTCAAGATCATTCTTCAAGGATCTCATACCCCCCCCCCCCTGCCCGGACGTACATTTCACGCTCTGGGCCGTATATGTCTTAACGTCGGACGCGATTTTCATGCTCTGGGGCATCCACCTCTTAAAGGCGGCGCCGACCTGGCCGATAGTTGGGTGGATCTCGCAGGAAAACCCTTCGCATTTGTTTCAACATAGCGGCCGTTACTACGGGTATATTGTGAAGGGCCTCATGGCCCGGCATACTCATGATGTGTGCTTTATACGGTATGTACTTTGTACAATTTTTACACACGAAATAAATGATTTGTGAATTTTAATAACACTTGACCGAGCTAATCATGCACGCTTTAACTCGCTTGAATTATCTGTGATAATAATTTTATCCTTAAACTGCCCTCTTGTGGGCTTCATACGAAACATTAGAGGTACTTTTAGCGGAATCTTGTAGACGGACGCGTTTATCACAGAACAGGAATAAGTCTCCTGAAGGGAAATCGGCAAACTAAAAAATGTGTGGATCCTTAAAGACGCCCGTTTATGATTTTGACTCCATAAAGGCAGCCTTTAATTCTCTCAACCACTGATTTCACGCCTGCCCGATGATTTCATGCAGCACCACATTCTGCGGTAGATTTACGCCTGCAAACGCAAATGACACATCCAGATACACATGCACATTTAATGATCTCACTTAAATAAATTATGTTCTAAAAGCTGACATAATCACTTTTGGTTTTGTACCGAAAATTCCATTTTTACCTCTTTCTGGTTTAACGCAATCTCTCCCTAACATCTTCGTACCCCTTCTGAAAGGGAAATAAAGACTGAAATCTGATGCTAAACATCGCAAAAAAGGCGCTGGACACTATGCTGGTACAGTAATGGTAACCCTTGGCTTTGGCTACTCTCAACTATGACAACGTTTTACAAATTAATCTAGGGGGAGGAACTAACAAGTTATCTTCATTTGACTAGACATGCTGAAATGCGTCTACCGCTTCAGTCCCCGGGCACCACCATCTAGAATTAAACCTCACACATTTTTTATTGTAATGAGTAGCAATACGATCGATCCACTGTATGAAATCCCCATTTTTTGTTTAAAAAAAAAAAAAAAAAAAAAAAAAAAAGGGCCACATGTGATTTTTCCAATCACCACTATAGTTACAATGACTTAAAACATCTGTATCTGTATTGGTATTCCTGGGCACTCATCCTGTGTGAATTTCAGTATTAATATTCAAACATTGTGACCTTAAATCCAAAGCCATTTTATGCAATCTGTTTTTTTTTTTACTCCCGAGCTCCGTGATCCTTTTGACATTCTTGTTGTCAGTGTACCACTTTTTGGTTTGTCCTACCAGACTTTTCGAGCATGAGTTAAATACTCTATGCAATGCTACTAGATCTCTTCATGTAAAACTTTGCAGTGATTCCTCATTAGACCAAGTGCCTATCACTTCACTACCTTTTTTGTTTAAAATAAACCCACTGCATCCAATCTATGAAGCGTCACTGAAAACCTCACACGCAAATTCATAAGAGTTCAGACGAGTTCATTGTAGTGCACCCAGGACTGAGAGACCTCTATGTGCAGCTCACCATTTGACAATTTATGATAATTCATTTCATTAAAAGTTAATCAAATACAATCAAGATAATAATATCTGATAATTTTTTTGTCCTGTTTTACAACCAAACACAGTCATAGCACTTCCAAAGTTCCAGGCCTTCTTTGACTGATAAAACTCTCGGTATGGTCGTACTGTAAGGGTTGTGCATGTCAAAAACTACCCAGTCTCCTTTTAAAAGAGTTTATTGTTGGGGCACATACCACATTTTTCTGGAAGTTTTTTCCATGCTGCCACCAATATGACAGAAAAGCTGTATTTACGTACATCTAGTCTTGCCCTTTCAGGTTCTAATTTTTATCCATGAACCCTGGTTGTTGCGTTCATGATTCGTGACAAAAGGCTGGCCATTGAAAGCCACACTATTCTCCTTCCTGAAAATAAGCTCATCGGAAACTTCTTTCCTTACCTCATCTGAGCTATCCCAACTGGCATTTTCAAACAACTGAACATAAGCCTCGCCTCACTGTACACATAAAATTTATTTTACCTGCCAACGAAGACAGCACTCTGGCCTTGACGACTAGACTCCTTTGTAAAACCTGATTAATTATTTCACCAAGTGCTACATAAAGCCTGTACATTCTTTCCTCCGAATTACTTACAATTCTTTGTTGAAAATTCCATTTATCCCCAGACCATAGAACTACTTTGGGGGGGGGGGGGGTTCCCAACAAGATTTGTTTTCTGTGTACGAAAACTCCCATTTCAATACATCTGCTTGTATTGTTTTGACTTACCAGTCTCGCGGCTGACAGACTATAGGCACCTCCGATACATTCGTCAAAAAACATAATTAGCCTATACCCTTTGCTCCTCCAGTGCGCGACCAGAATTCAGGTAATTTGGGTGAATATAAACATTGCCGTGCTGATCCAAAAAGGAAGTACATCGCAAGCATAATACCTACTTTTCATATTTGGAAACCACAAAAACAAAAACAAATACTGTCTGTGAGGCCGTATATTTCGACATGATGATAAGATGATTTTAATTCCCAAGTAAAAACATAATCCCCGTGCACAAACATATGTCTGGCTACATCATAATCTCCTAACCTAAATTTAAACTTGTACGAAAAAGGACTGATTTGTCTGCAATCCAAAACAAGCCTTGTTTTGCCTGATTTGTAAAATACAACTATAAGCGGATTAACGACTGTAGGTACAACAGACTAGTTTTTCTATTTCTGTACAAAGAACTGCTGGATTCGCTTACACTGATTTGTTATTGTTCAAAATAGGGTGCTTTGGAATTCCATACAAAGGCAACATGTAACCTTGACTCAAAACTTTCAAAATATATTCTGTGGCACCTATATGTTTCCAAACCAGATCATTTTGCTTTAGTCTACCCAATTGGTATTCGATGCTTGTACAAAAAATATCATACGTAATATTATCCACTAGCATTTTCGATTCTACTCTCCCGATTCATCAATTGGCAAACATTCTTTGTGAAAGACTGCTTACTATTAACTCCTATGCCAGGGTCTTGCATAGGAGGATTCTAGCGTCTTATACACTCACAGGCAAATATACTAATGCTGATAGACCTAGTTACTGCAGCAAGTCACTCTCCAATGAGTATCTGGTTTAATGGAACATCTGGTTGCAAGTTCTGTTTTAAGTCACATCACAATGGCGGTGCCAACTCTCTTAGATACCTAGTTCACCACGAAAACTTTCTAAAGCCATGGCGCAGTGAATATATATTTGCCTAATCTCCTTACAGGCGCCTATACACCCTTTTCAAGAGTCCCTGATATATTTGGAACACTACTACCCTCTGATGGCAGAAACTAGAAAGAGGCTGGGGTGGAAACCAAATCAAGACCCCGTTCACTTACATGTTAAATGTGCTTACTTATCTAATTTATATCTATCATTTAAAACACAATTTTTGTTCAATCAGTATCCTCTGTTTTCCTGTGTCCGAAATTGGGATTCCAATGGCGTGAAGCGGGATTTTTCTTTTTCCTTTCTTCTTTGATCTGCCTGTCGCATCTTGTTTCAGCCTTGAAAATTCTCTTTTCATCATTGTCAAGCTGATGGGATTCATATTGTTCCACTATTTTCAAGCCATGCATGGAAGAATCGGCCAATTTTATCAATTTTTACCTGTGTGATACCAAAGACATACCCTCTGCGATTTTGTCCTTGACAGCTCGTTTTGCCTCCAAACTGCCCTCTGATAGACATAGAAATGTGTGAAATATTCAAAAAGTATTTTGCTGGTCGGTGCAAGGTTCCACATGATGATAACCCTATGCCCTTGTCCGACTTTGCTTATCGGACTGCAGCCCGCCTGTCCATGTTTCATGTTTGAGTACATGATGTGGAAAAGATTCTTGAGTCTCTGAAATCTGCTTCTGCTTGTGGTCCTGGCATCATAGGCCCACCAATCTCACGTTCTCTTACTGATCTAGTCAATCGCTGTTTACCTCACTCATGTTTCGGAAATCCGGGGAAGAGGTCCAATGTGTGTCGTATTTTTCAAAAAGTCATAAGCAGTTAAAGGAAAACTACAGGCCAATTTCACTCATCTATAATGTATCTAAATTACTTGAGCGTTTAGTCTATAACATCTTCTATGAGTATCTAACTTAACCAAAAACTCCTGTTTCAAGTAAAAAGGTTTCACTTTGAATATATGTTTTTTGCATACTTCATACTATTTACAGTGGACTTGAGTTGGGTTAAGAGGTTTATATGGTCTTCCAGGACATATCCAAGGCCTTTGATAGAGTTTGGCACTGTGGTCTACCTTTTTAAACTGAAACAATTGGGCTTTAAAGATCCTCTCTTATGGTTTATAGAAAGCTACCTTTAAAATCGACTTCAAACGTTATTCTTGGAGGAGAGACCTTCTTTTGGCTCCCTATAGAGGCTGAAGTGCCCCGAGGTTACATCGTGGGACCCTTACTTGTGACATTGGACCATTGGCGGATAATACAAGTATTCTTGAAATTGTCCACGAGCCAGCTGCCACTGCTGAAGGCCTTAATTCTAACCTTGCACAAGTCCATCATTGTGGCAAGCTCTGGTGCATGACATTTAATGCAACTAAACCAATTTCTGTATTTTTTTTCATCTAAACAAAACAAACCAGATCATCCACTCCTGCTCCTTGGAAACACACCCATACCTGAGGCTATTCAACATACACATCTTGTTGTTACACTATCTAGCATTCTGTCATGGCACCAGCATGTAACACATATTGTTAAAGGCAGTCAACAACCTGCCCATTCTATGCAGACTCCAAAACAAACTCTTTCGCCAGACTCTCATAAGGTTGATACTACTATGATTCATCCTATCCTCGAGAATGGGTGGGTCTTGTTTGACAATTGCATTGCAACCCCATCACGATCTATAGAAGCTATGGAGTATGAGGCAGCCAGGATCTGCCTTGGCATAACTAGATACACTGCACGTTTCTTACTTCTTGAAGAACTTGGATGGCAACTTTATCAAACCAAAGGAAATACTTCAAACTTAGTCTTTTCTTTAAAATATATAATAGTGTGACTCCACAACATCTGCATGATCTGGTTCCTTGTGATGTTTCATTAACTACTGGACGTCTATTGTGAAATCACGCTGAATTACGGCAAATAAGGTTAACCACAAATTGTTTCAGTGAGTCTTTTCTCCCATCTACTATTAACTTATGGAATAACCTCCTGGTTGATGCTCATGATACTGATTCTCTGCTGCATTTAAAATCTAAATTAAACTTATTAACAACAAATGTTGACAAAAAACCCTAATACGTCAAACATAGTGGTCGTATATGCCACACGTAGCTACGTCTTAACTCCTCCTTTTTTAAAAGCCCATCTACATCATGTCAATATCCTTTCAGCTCCAGTGTGTGCATGTTCTCATATTTTTTAATTGTATTTGTGTCTTTTTGCCCAGAACCACTTCCTAGTAGTCATTTCCCTAATCCGCAGTCCAAACTCTTTACTCTCCATTAGGTAACCTGTCCCTGTCTAAACGATATACATACGGAAGTACTATTGTCCATGTTGCACACGTTCCTCTATAAAATTTTGACATAGGCTGTATTAGCCCAAATACATTAAAGGGTCTTCAGCAGGTAACTACTCAACATGTTTCGGAGCCTATTACCCGTACATGTCTCTCTCAGTCTAAGCTAAATATTCAGAAAAGACAACCTACATAATAATGAATAAATATGAACGTGGCAAATGATGAATTAGCTAAATACGTGAAGTTATGTTTATAAATGCAGAGCTTCATTATGAAAGAAGAATACCTGTCAAACAAACCATAATTACTAAATTTGTATAGTACAGGTTTAGATAAGAACAATTTGACTTACCCCTGAACCAATATATACCCTTTCTAGCTGGACAGCTTATTATAGTTAAACCAGCCGCCAGTGTTTAACTGAAGTGGACACAAACTGGGGCAATATATTCAGTTCCAGTGATTGTAAAATAAACAGTTGCAGCTAGACCACTTGTACACGCAAAGGGAAATCCTAACCAGGATACAAAACATTAACTTTTGTTCTGCCCTAAGTACATGGTGCAAAGGGACGAACTACTAAACACTGTGTGTCTCTTTCTCGCTCCAGGTGTTAATCCAACTATAATAGTGTTCAAGTGATGTTTTACTATAAATTCTCTTGAAAGGAAGTAGTGATTTGCAGGACAATGATAAAGAATATATGTTTGAGACTGTTCGGATATTCACAGCAGAATCTAGACGTTTCATCCTCTAATTTGATATACAATCTAGACGTAAGTTTTCTTTATTTGGCATCAGTTGTAGTATTCCTGTACAATCTGTGTATTTAGTATTCTGTTTTGTCCAGTGTGTATTGTATATACTAATTGTGTGTTTTTATATGTACCTGTATGGGTTTCATGAAATTGATAATCCTCATCCATTTTTTGCAACAATTTGAGTGTGCATTTTGTAGTCTGGTAGTTTCTTATCCAGCTATTATTTCTATATGAGAAGAACGGAAAACAAAATACATAATGCAAATCCAGTAATTCAATTTTTGTCAGTTTTTGCAGCCTTGCAGAAAACACTAACGCTTTAAGTAATTATTTCTAAAATACAATTAAAAGAAACTTTCAATTTAATTTATGACAAATATCAATACCAAGAAATTGAAAGTTGTCCATGTTTATAATGCTTGGACTGTCATTTGTCATTTTAAACCCCTTTGGTGACTTTGGTACTTAAATATTCATCAAATTGTTGAATATTTGGCATTTTTAGACAAGAAGACATTATATAGCCTGCAAATAACTTGCAAAAAATTATTTTTAAATGTAGAAATCGTTAATGTAAATTATGCTCGGTAATGATATAAGTATCACTGCTTGAGGTATCCCGCATTCGATGTTAACATACGCAGAATTTTTAATCGTTAGATAAATACCATACCACTATACTATTGTACAATTACTCTATGAATTCGACAATGATTCATTTTGTTTCTATAAAATTGTGGACTTTACTTTGTCAAAAGCCTTTGACAAATCCCAAACTTACTAAATTAAAAATTTCATTTATATCTAACCTTTTTGGTAACTTTTTAATTAGACAAATCAAAGTCATTTCTGTCTCATGGATGTGTGTCAAGCCAAAAATGACAGTAACATAAAATGTGTTTCTTCAAAACGTTAATCAGACGTCTATTCATGACTTTATCCAGTACCTTCAAAAGCGGTAACCGGTAATAGTGAAACAGGTCTACAAGTTCAACATCATCATTTTTTAAGATAGGACTTTTGCAATTATTGATTCTTGTGGTACATAGCCTGTAGAATATGATAAATTTTACAAACACTCTAATGTGTTAAGTTATGAGATGATGAGTATGCTTCACTATTTTACTATCAATATTGTTCAACACTACTAATATTTTTAAAGACAGAATTGTGTTCCGTAACTCTTTTTGAGACTAATTCATCGAAAAGAAGTGTGTGTAAATATAGTCTAATGGCGATTGGCTCTGCAATGAGATTCTTGAACCCAGTTGTGACCCACCATTAATGAAAACTCGCTACATTGCAAGTAGAACCTGTTTTGTGAAAGGCGTCGTTCTCGATGCTGCCGATAAAATATGATATTCGATGACGCATGTTTACAACACTCCACTCCAGATATCTTACGGTTGGCAACATGACACAAGAAGTCAACTATTGACAGACATGAAACTGAAGTGTGCGGTGTCAGATACCTGTCGGGTTCCTGGCGTCGCGGAGAATAGGGAATACAGTAATATAAGCTGCATGCTTGTAAGTTTTCTTCAAATCATGAATATTTTGCATCAGCACATGCACATATCCGTGACGACATAATCTCACAGAGGTTGAAGAATTATGTGTTGTATTGACCATGGTTGACCTGGCAAAGGTGATTTCATCTCAGGCACATAAATGTTGTGGCTTAAAAGCATGGCGCGTGTGTAACAGCATTTCAAATGCTCGCTGTTGCAAATTGACAGCTCCTTCTGCTTCCGAACGTTTTTACATATCAACTAATTAGGACATATTCAATCCATAGTTTACAACACATTACATGCTGAAAGTGGTGTATTTCTAAGGAAGAAACATTTTCATCAAAAGCTCACAATGGACAAAAATCAAATCAATCCAACGAGAGATTATGTGGATTTAATGGTTGCAAAAGATATTCCGGTAAAATGGAAGTCAATGTATTATTAGAGGGCAGAACGATTTTTAACCTTTTGGATTCTTAGCTGCCACACACAGGACACATAACTATAAACTATAAATTTATCCTGCTACAGAACTTTGATTTTTATTTCAGTATGAAAAAAAACAGGGGACAGTTACAAAATGACTTGTGCTCGACATCAACCAATCAATAAACTGCCACACAGGAAAATTCGTCATGATTCCTCTCAGTAAATTATAGGTTGCTCAAGGTATTTGCCACTGCAGCTGATAGCGTGACTGCCTGCAATGTATGGAATATCATTTCCGTAACAAAAGTTTAGACAAAACAACTCCTTATAACGCAGAGTTTGGAGAATGAAAGGAGAGGCATATAACCTTTTTCAATTTCCTCAGAGGTCACATGATATAGAGCTCTATGGTAACTAGGGTGTTGGATATGAAAAATATTGTGATTTGTTTTCGGCATATACTGGAATGCGCGAAGTGAAAAAGATAATTTGGCAACATGCTGCACGCACTCTGTGCTCGGCTCCTCTAAAAACATAATTGTTTCAGTGCAATTTAACAACAAAGCATCTCGTGAGGGAAAATAGAGGCATCTTCTCTCTACCTACTAAGGACTGTTCGAACTAGAATAAGAGCTACCTCTTTTGGCCTCCACAAACCTCGGAAATGAGTAAGAGTTCACTGCCGTGGCATAGGGCCTTGAAGAGGGCCATTGTCGTCTCGGAGGAGTTTGGTGGACCCAGCAATTTTCTTTCAACTCAAAGGACCCCACGCACAGTAACCTCATTTCCCGTGGACTTTCTGAACGATGAGCTATGGGGGAGCGAAAACGCTCTGTCATATCTTGATACGGAGTGCCGTCAAACTTGATTATTTCAGTTGAAAGATTTTCTACAAGAGGTAAAATAGTTTAGAAAAATATTACCTTATTCATAAATTTCAAACCCAACAATGAGAGCCAAGTTAAATCGCTTTTCCCATGGTGTGTCATATTCCAGACCTTAGCAACTTGTACTTATGATTTAGTCATTGACTCATAAATGCAGAAAAGAGTTGGGTACAAGAAGACCTCAAGACACAATTTCGTTTAACTCTCGGTGGGTGATTAATTTACTAGATGAGAAGAAACCTTTATGTTAAAGGGACACATTACAAAATTTATATTACTGGTATTTCTGCAAAGGTTTCGTAGCGCCGGGGACTGCAGTTTCCAAGATCGATCTCAGAAGCATTGAACCAATAAACATACATGAATCGTATTCGATACTATGTCCCAGCTTTACTTAACAACACGCCACCCTGTATCAAAAATAAAAATCACACGCACTCATATGATGGTTTCTCTAAATACATAAATTCGTACTTCTGTAATCAGTACTCTGAAATCTGGGTCATTCGAAATTGTTACGTATGCAACAATTGATTAATTAGATTTTTGACAATATTTAATCTACGAAAGGTATTACTCACTAATTTTTACTTTGAGTCTTGACATTATTTGATGTTGTGTACTTTCAGTTTGAATTATATTAGGTGGCCCCAATGATAGCGGATTGCATAAATCCTTAATTGGAGTCATCCTGACATGTAATTTTATCTCTACCTGTTATGTACTTACTGTTGAACTGTAATTTTATGTTTTGTCAATAATAACATGTACAAACTGTAACCATATGTCTAATAAACTGTTTTTGAATCTGTGAATCTTGAATCTTGTTCCTATTCTGAACTCAGACTTCAAATGGATGCTGACGTATTCTGTTGGGAAAGTTAGATAGTGACAAGCAATAAAAACAATAAAAAAAAAGTGGTGCTCGTCTGAAGCACTATCATGATTCCAAATTCAAATTTCTCGTGAAGGAAATGCTGGTAAAGTTCAGGAATTCAAATATGTCATAACCCATTGTCGTTTCAGATCAAGAGTTATGTTGGGATCTTTGACACCTGATTCCAAGCCTTAAAACTAAAAAATTTATATGTTGCACACAACAACTTTATATCAATCGTTTAATTCTTTCGGTTCCATCAGTAATTTTGTGCCACATACAGTTTTATCAGTTCTCTTCACATATGTTTGTTGTTCAATTCCATTACCATTTTAAGCTGCGGATAATCTACGTTACTGTTCAGTTTAACAAAGATTTATACATGTACCTCAGCCAAACATTTAGGGTGTACCTCGTAGAATTATGTATACTTAAATGTACCCTTATTTATAGCTATTAGATATATTATCACTAAGTAGTCTGATGCAGTTCTGTCACACGCTTTGATGATAAGTCTATAAAAGTGTGGAAACATGAATGCAAAATACGAATAATCGGCATGTGGAGATTATTTGATGTGATGAAAAGAGAGGGGGGACTAAAACGCTTTTCACTCCGCTCATTGTCTATTCATACAAATTGCAGAGTCAGTGCCTCATATACAAGATGCGTTGCCCTATATTCAAATATTGAATATATATCATCGCATCAGGTAACATCTACTTGAAATCTGGTTGAATTGCTCTGGTAAATAGGACTTGAACATCGGTACAGTTCAATGGTTTGCGTGCTGGGTGTGCCAAGACCAAGCCGAACAATGGGTCAGTGAACTGAAAAATCGAAACCATTACCACTGGTACGTAGCAGCTTATCGCTTACAAATAGGCTACCAAGTATATGAGACATGACTGATGGAGAGACGTGTGTTGATGCTATTCGACATGAGCCCGATATTAATGAACTTACATGAGAGATGTCAACGACCCTATTACCTTTACCCATGTGTGCCATGTCAATATTTCATGACAATCTATTTACGTGCCACACAAATCATAGAATTTACTTCAGTCTATTTCTTCTTAATTATTATGCGCATTTGTGATCACAATCTAAGTCTGGTTTCTTCCGAGACATGTATCACGACTGAATTAATGACTAGAATATAGCCTACCTCAGATAATGTCTTTTGATCTAGTTCTGGATAAACTGTTTTCGTACTTCAGATGTGTGCTGTTGTCTAGTTCATGTTATTTGAATATTAATGTTCATTGCTTTGATTTATTTTAACAGTTTAGTCTAGTATATTATCTTTGGTTTCATTTCATACTAATCATAGTGAGTGGATAAAGGCGTCCTGGGATAACGGGTTATATTATTTTCACTAATGTGTGTTTTTTGTGCTACATTCTGTGCATACTGTTGTGGACAGGAAAACCATGCTCTTTCTCTGTCTTTTCCTGCTATGGCAAAACATCAGATTTTAAATCAAACTTAGTTCAATACTTCTTGAACAGATAATACAATTTTAACTTTAAGATTAGGTTCAGGCTTGTTGCTAATTAGATAATTGTGTTTCTAGTGTGTGTCAGTATATAAAAATTGTTCTGAGGAATCATGCCCAAACGGGACACATTTGCGTCACGCGCACCTGGTAAAACAATGGTTATGATGGGATGGCTGCCAGGACATTATATAACTTTTTATTAGAGGTCACTCCTAATATTGCTCTGAGAATCCGTACTTGTGTTGAAATTCTTCAGACGTGTGTATTTCCTGATCACAATCCTATTTGTAATCATCTTTACTTAGAGTACTTTTTTTTGTTGTTGTTGCTTCTTATAAAAGTTGGGTTACTGTACAAAAGACTTATTACACCCTTTTAATGCACGTTCGTAGAGTAATGTGAAAGTCAATTTCAATCAAAGTTTATCAGCCTGGTGAGCGTAGCGGACAGTAACTGGGATACATCAATTTTTCTTTTTAAAAGCATGCAAATAACATGTTTGATAAACTGGATTAATCAGTAAAGAGCCATATTGCATGATGTAATCTGCTGGTAGTGTACTACATTCATTTATCACCATTATAAGAAACGAGTTCTGCGGGGTCTATCTATAAGCTGTGTCATTCAATTAATACCTAAAGGAAAACTAACTATCAATATATAAAAATGATTATTTTGACATAACAGAAAGGAATAACTCATATGTTATATGTTCATTGATTTATTTTACAATTAGGTCACATTTCCAATGTCAATTGTCCTACAAAGTTGTCACACCATAAAAAAACAGAAATCCGAAAGCCCAGTTTTATGCTCTCTTGGTCCGTACCTGTCATTTTGCATTTTGAAACAAAATCAGAATGTTTTTAACAAATTTCATTCTTACTTTTACCAAACACATTTGTATTTGTGTATTTTTGTCCAGAACCACTTCCTGGTAGTCATTACCCTATTCTGCAGTCCGAACTCTTTACTATGCATAAGCTACCCGGTCCTTGACTAAGCTATATACATATTAAAGTAGTATTGTCCATATTGCACACGTTCCTCTGCAAATTTTGACGTAGGCTGTATTAGCCCAAATACATTAAATGGTCTTCAGCGGGTAACCACTCAACATGTTTCGGAGCCTATTACCCGTACATGTATCTGAGTAGTGGCTCCTTGTCTAAGCTAAATATTCAGCAAAGACAACCCAAATAATAATGAATAAATATGAAAGTCGCAAATGATGAATTTGCTAAATACGTGACGTTTTGCTTATAAATGCACAGCTTCATTATGAAAGAAGAATACCTGTCAAACAAACCATAATTTCTAAATTTGTACAGTACATGTTCAGATAAGAACAATTTGACTTACCCCTGAACTTTAACAAATATTTTTAAAAGGCTGTATAAGCCTCAAAGATAATTATGAGTCTTCAGCTAGTAACTAGAAGACCACGTTTCGGAGGCCGGCATATACTGTCATTTTGAAGGATGTTGAATTTAAACTGCCAGATGGTGATCATTTGGGGGCAAGCAACATCAACAGCATTGTTACATGCTTACTGTATTTTGCTAAATGACGGTAAAAAAAACTATTTCCCTATTTATACGCCTTCTAAAATACAATCGTCAAAATTAACCGATAGGAATTATAGAAAATTGGAAATTCGCTATAGAAAACCATAGATTTCTTGGAGTAAAATTAATAGATCTGTCAAAAGGTTTTGTCTTCCCAACAATGTAAATATTCAAAAACTTGCGGCTTCACAAACATGTTTTTAATTTACTTCAGAGCTACCTGACAGACAGAAGACAAAAGGTTTAATTCTGTAGTCCCAAAAGTTAATGGACGAATATTTTGAAATGTTTGCCCAAAGGAAGTATGCTATCGTATCTCTTGTGTGTAAGCAGGCTGCTGAACAAATAAGTGTTCTTAGAAGCCTTGCTCATACTCTGCATAAAAAACGAAAAACTTCAGAATTAATTTTTATGTCTTCATCTTATCAATCTTTAATCAAATGTCCTCTCGAATGGCACTTGTGGATCCAGTTAGTATAATTAAAATGAAAAAGAGTGAGGAAGGAGCTCTTCATTGTCCCTGCAAAGCGTATCATATCAAAGTTATTACTGTGGGCTAATAAGCCACCATTGCATTCCAAACAGACTACGTTAACATTCTTCAGAAGTCCACAGAATTTAATATCAAGACAACCCATTATTTTGCAATTACATTGATACAAAAGAAAACTAAATGTAGCTTATACAATAACGAAAAACACTGCAACTTGCCAAGAATACCACGCCATGTATCAACGACTTGCTATGGTACCCAGGAGCCAAGTCGTGGAACAATTTTGCCTTCTCGTGTCAAGGAATCATCACAATTTATGAACGTGGCCCTCAATGCTCAGCTTAAATCTACGTGTTGCGCAAAACCAGAGGCTGAGCTGTTTTCCCGATCCACTGAGTCTCTGGTTCTGATAGTCTCATGATTTACTCGCGGTAAAGATATGTATCATGTATGAGTTCATTGCATAGATCATGCATTTTCTTATTTCACTGTCAAAAATATGGCGATTAGGCGCTTATGGTATACATGATTGTCCCACTCATTACATTTAAATTTTCGGTGCTATGAATTTTAGGCTCCCTCATCTCTTTTTTGTGTATGTGACAATAATGTATTGCACCGGAATTGAATTGAGATCAGGTCTGATGTACGGTGATGGCTTTGATTTATCTATATGCGTAATTTTTTCTCATCGGTTACAAAATATTTCACGGCCTTTTTCCCGAATTTGCCGAGCTGATTCGATACGAGGCATGTAGAGTGTTTTTTAAGTTACCTTTAGAGACGACTCTGGTCGAGTTTCAACATTGTACAAAGGCGTTGGTTTCATCATTGATAAATCTAAGTATAGCCCGTTCCTGTTGTTGGGGCATGCAACGTGACCTTTTCGAGCGATCAGATTGAAAAGATCTTCGTTCTAATTCACATTCCTCGATCTGTCCATTTGTTTACAGAAATATGACGTTGAATATAAAAGTTTTATCAATTACACAGACGACTGCTACGGGGAGATGAATGATGACTTCATAATAACTATTTTTGTTTTTAATATTAAAAAAAGTGTTTTACACAATTTATCAACCCAAGTATCCCCTTTGTAACGTGAAGCAATGTATTGTTGTCCAAGGACAACTAAACTGGTTAAACTGTCACCAAAATAAACGAAACAGTATGTATGTTGTTCAGGAAAAAATCACGGGTAATGCAGTTAAGTACTGGACTACCACAGGCTGACGTTTCTTTTTATACCACCACATTTACACTTTTGTTTAGATGATGTTACTTTAGGATCTGACAAACAAAATTTTAACCAACGGAATGATTTAAATATTGTGTTGCCACCCTCTCAAAAATGATATTTCAAATATTCACCTGTGTGTCACTGCTGATATTTGAAATATTCACCTGTGTGTCACTGCTGATATTTGAAATATTCACCTGTGTGTCACTGCTGACATTTGAAATATTCACCTGTGTGTCACTGCTGATATTTGAATTAATTTAGCCGTAAATGTTAAATAATCTGTATTAACAAATCAAAAGTTGTGCAAACGTAATTATTTTACATGATATTAGTGTACGCATCGTAAGTATTGTGTACTCTATTTCGCTTTGTGTATCGTATCGCTCTCAATCCTTCTTATATAAGTGAACACTGGCCCCTAGGGAAAACAGGATGGTTCCCCGGAAGTCTGGACCTAGGTTGAAGCACAAAGTGCACAGACAAACAGTCATATAGATAATAGTCGACAACATAATGGATCGGTGCGGAGGCCAAAATAACAAAAAAATGCCTTTTGGGAAGTACAATGAATCTGACCAAATTCGTTGGAAGTTGAGATAGAGTTATATCAGAATTTCCATTTTATAAAGTGGTAATATCACAATGTATGTCCTTCATTTATCACCATCTTCAATTCTAATCGTCGTTAAATCGTGTGAAATATACCGCCAGTTTGTCTCCTACTTGGTAGCTATATTTCTCTTCGGGACCTGACGTTGTAGGTCATTACTAAATATGAATGCCCCGTATAACTGTATTCCTACTTCATCCATTCATATGAATAACAAGTACCTGTAATATGCTACTGTGATACTTTTAGAGTGACAGTTACTGACATGTATGTGGCACACTATTGTGCACAGAATGAACATGCTTTAGTGAGCGTCACGGCTTTATGTCTCGTTCATTGCCGTATATTTCTGTTTCCTGTCTGCCTTTTATTTCAGCGATGAGTGTAAATGAAGAGTTTCCATGTTCTCAATTACATCCATTTATGAATGAAATACATTTTAATCCAATATCATAACGGTGACTTAGTAACATTATGATGTTAAAGTCATACATCTTTTTCTGACATCAGATATTTTCAAAAGCAAAATAATTGCTGGAAGAGTTCCACCCGCACAATACACGGAGACTTACTGACATTGCTGTTATGTTTGATGCTGAGGACATTTACTATATGCGTCATGTTTGAACAATTTTGATCAACTTCAATTGACAGTAGCTCACTTTTAGTCTTGTTCAACTATTTCGTATATGAGTCTCTTTTCATAATAATGTAAGGCATGCAAAACTACTCTGTTGTGTAGACTTTAACTAAGCCAATATATATCTTCCCCCGACAACGTTCAAATGTATCAAGATGGAGCAAGAGGCGATCGATGACAAGGGAGACACACGAGAAACCGTCGTAAGAGACGATATACATGAACCGCGAAACGTCTCTTATGATATATAAGGGTTGTTCTTCAGCCCCTCTATAATGTCTTTAACTACTAAGTCAAGCCATAGCAGCTAGATGAATAGTAGTTTTCACAAGAATTAAACCTTAATATATTCCAGAATAGAAACTTAAACCAGACCTTGCACTGGCAGTGCCATTGCACACGACACTAGGTAAAATAAAAGTTTGCCGCATGCAGGTATAACATTCCATTACTACCAACTGTTGCATCATTTACATGGTATGGTTGTGATCTATTTATCAACGTACCTTAGGCAGTTTAATGTTTTCATTCATTCGTCATCTGCTGCTGTCCGTGCCTTGATATTTTCATTTTAATAGTTTTGTAATTGTGGCTCATCCAATTAATATTAAGGTACAATGATTAGTAGTATTCGTGTTAATTGATTTTTTCTGCATTTTGATTCCTGATATGATACGTATATATCACAAAACTGAACATATCAATAAAACTATAAATCATTGACTTAAGTCCATTTATATAAGCCACGTCAACGTATTTTGCATTCCTTTCAATCTTAATGGGATTCGCGAAATGTACAAGATGTAAGGCTTACTTCAAGGGACATGTACATTTTAACCTCACATTAGAGCATAGATCTTCGCAAATGAAGAAACCCGACAGTGTCATATTTGTGTGGCATTAATCGAAAATACTATTCGTGCAAACTGAAGCAAAATGTTGTTGTCAATAAATATGCCTACACATCAGTGATAGATCCAATCTGTGGGAAATCTACAATGCTTTTGTCTTGACTGGGTCTTACTGAATGTTCACTGTTTTATATGCCACATACCCATTTCGGCAGTTTGTTATCCCGAGAGGCATTTCTGTAACCATAAAAAACGAAATTAGTTCTATCAACCGTACTTTTATTTCCGGGGGTTTAACGCCGACATCATTCCCGTGATATGATTTAAAGCGAATCCCTGCATGAGCCAGTGTATTAACCTATCTGTCAGATCGCCACTTCCCAGTATGCTTTTCTTATGTTGGCCAAAGACATGAAGCCATAATAGTGATGATCTACCGATGCTCTATCCATGGGATCTCAAACTATCACCATTTTATACCCAACACAACGGGCATCGGGATGAATTACACGTTTTTTGACCGTGTATTTAGCGCGCAAAATATAAATTTCGTCGGCTTATCTTTGTTACTTTTTCGCAACTATTCTCTTTTAATGGTGAGTATCGGACAGCATTATATAAAGAGTGTCAACATTCCTGAAAGTTAGTAAAATGCGCAACATCTAATTTTCGGTCACAATAGGTGCGGCTTCACGGTCTTATTCTGGAAATGCAGAGTTAAACTAAGCCGTTGTCGTTTCGCATAAAAGGGAAATCATATACGCTGGAGGAGAGTACAAATCCCACATGTCACAAATGCGTCCAGTAATACCTGGTAGTTAACCTCTTGCTTTTGCTTCCAAGGCAATCCGTAATTTGAACTGGACATAATTAGGAAGGAATGATTGTTGTATGACTATCTACACAAAATAAAACAAAAATGAATGCAAATAACTGGAAACATTCGCAGATGTTTATACGATACAAGATCATCCGGCTGCACCCAGGTAACAAATTATAGTGACGTCAAAAAGGGTAATGTGTAAAAGGGGAAAGAACTCCCATTTTAAACATGTTTCAACAGATGTCCAAGTTACCTGAGGCCTAACAAAAGTGTATGTGTGGTTTCGGTAACCCGACCGAACCTGCTCAAAAGGCCCGACCCCAAGTAAATTGTATGATATATAAAAAAAGGTTTCAAGCCACCCTTCCCTTATGAAATTAATGACCCTGCCTGAAAGATTTCATCCAGAAAGTGGCCATCGTGTGTCGTTATTTTGCAGTAAAACATTTTATTTCAGCTTGTCTGGAGGATTAACTTGTGCTGGGGAAACAGCATAACTGCATGGGCACGGTTGGTCGGTAAAACCGCATAGCCCCAGCATAGCTGCATATTTACGGTTGTTCAGTGATCATTATCATAATATTTTGCTATGTTCCAGGCGTCCCTTCTCCGAGCTACCTGGGCAAACGGTGGCTAAAGTACTTTTAAAACGTGACGTACTATCTTAACTTTAATCTGCCCGCTCCGTTGTGTCTCCAGCAGTTATCGTTAGTTACAAATCTAAATGCTTCATGATACACTGGCATATCATGCACGTGTTGGTGCGCGCCATTTTGAACATGGCCCAATGCTTTGCAGGCCAGTCGCACAAAAATACTTTGATTTGGATATCAAAGTAAATTGCGGCCACAACATATATCATATCATGAAATATTTACAAAATATATTCTTTACATTTCATATATTATACCCACCCACCCAAAATCGTCCCATAACTATCCTCCTTTACAAACCAATTAAAAATACTGACACAGAAACATTTCGCTTGTTAGAATGGGTCCATCAAGAGTTTTGCTCTGCCTTATAAAGAACTGAACGATGTTTAACGGGGAGGTCTCGGCCTGCGGGTCTCAAGCATCACCCTCTATGGGTAACGTCTCTACCTTCACTAGGTGCTCAAATGAGGCCATGACACAACTGGTTGTCTACATGGAATCATTATACCTTAATCCTTTCCATATCATCAAGAAGTGTTCATTGCATTATCCCATAATGGGGCCTTTACAAGGGTAAAAAAGGTATTTTATTTGTGTCTTTTTGTCCAGAACAACTTCCTTGTCGCCGTTACCCTATTTCACAGTCGAAACGTATGTTTTGCGGCTATCACGTCTGCCGTTTCATATCACATAGTACAGTGCCAGACTTGGAAAGAGCGCCGGACTATTTTGATTGAAACGTACATTGAGCGTAGAAACAACATTAGCATTCCATTACTGCCGTGGCTCTCACCTCGTTCTTGGACTCGCTGGTGCGACCTGTTGCTGTTTTCTGTACTTTAAGGTTAATAGGCAAGGGCTAGAACAGAAGGTTCAAGAACTGTCTAAAAGATGGCACTGCAGTCATCGGAGGGCTAGGGTTGTGTATTCCCATTACTTTACATTGTAATTTGGAACTGAATAACTTGAAAACTACATATAGGAACACCACATTTCAGACAGTAAATCCAGATGCATTAAGTAATACCTCACAAAAATCATATATCCGCAGGGACAAAGGTGACCAGTTTATTCAAGGTTGCTTTAACATACAAACTAATGGGAATACACAGCTCTAGCCCTCCAAATGTTTGTGTATTCATTTGTGTATTGGGGCAAATAACACTTCAGAGCTAAATCTGACCTTTCCTATTGCCACTTCGTCTTTGAGGCTGCTGTGCTTTCCAAATAAAGTCTTCGTTCTAAGTATTTTCAATTGCCAATATTTTTTAGGCCTGGCCATGCACTGCTGTGCCTGTTTGGCTGGTTATCAACTTGCTGTGCTATTCGGAATTGGACCGCATTACATTACTAGGAAAATAGACCGATTCATCCGCGCATGGCAGTGTTGGGTGGTTATGCTTTTTGTTCGAATTTCTGGCCTCCCTTGTGCTTAAAACTATTGTTTGTTGTCTACTTAAACAGAACGTTCCGTAGGAACATTATGGGACAAATACAAACCATCATTCGGGCGTGTTTCTAATGGGGACTACATGGTTCTGCGCAAGGAAACAACTCGCGGCTCGTGGTTTCCTGCCCAGAATCATTTCTTCCCAATCAGAAACACCGTTCATGACAGTTTATATAATTCCCATAGTATTAGATTAAACATATTGTGCACACCAAAAATATTGTCACGGACGTGTGCGATTCTCGTGAGTTATCTTTCATCTAAGTTGTCTTACGCCAGAAGGATTTCATGGGCATGCAGAACACATCTGCCCACAACTCATTAGCTCTCGCTCAAGAATATCCCTGAGTTGATGCCGTGGAGTTTGATAGACACTGGATTATTATCTTAACGGCATTGCCTCTTATCAAGCCCATCTGTTGAAGCCCATTCTTTCGCGTTGTGCCTCTAGAATTGCATACGGAGTCTCATTATTGAAAGTCGCCCATGCATATGTTTTTTTATTGGCGCTCTCAATCAATGTTACAGAGTTGCTAAACAAGTTTCCACTCACATGGGGAAGAAAACGCCTATTAATAAGGCGACCCCTGTTTGGTGCTTCTCCCAAAGGACGTAAAAAGTTCAGATGCATTTGCCTCCACTTTAAGCTGGATGAAATACAATGGTATGACTGGTCACAATCAGCGGCTTGCATCAGCACGTATATTCGCCGTTGCCACTCGGGGGCAGTTTGTCTCCTCCAGCTACGGAAACGCACTGCAGCTTCATTGATTTACTGGCTGAAGTGCTAATCATGTCTTCACACTTGTTAGTCTGTTTTTGTCGCCATTAAACGAGACGCAAGCACTAAGTGTAACTGTGGAAGGAAACGTCGCCGAACACAGCACAAACCAATTGATAACGTATTCACAAAGAGCCTTTTTTTCTCCCTGTTTTTTTCTTCTTCAAGTTTAACGGCGTGTATTTGATTGGGATATAAGACTGTTCTGTCCACAGAATATGCGATAGTGAAATAAATTGCGCATGCCGATCGATCTGCGTCAAAATGGGCACCAGAAAAAAACGCACAAAAAAGCACGCGCAAAGTTAAAATTCATGAGAGCACACTGTCCTTTGGCCATAATCCGCAACGGAAAGTAAAATAACAATATATGTCCATAGCTTTGCATACATAGAAGAATTTTTAATATCTAGTTTTATTTTACGTGAAACTGAAGCATAACAGAGCAACCAGTTGCTCATCCAAAATAATAAACCACGAGTATCCAAACTCAACTTGGACTCTGGTGAACAGCAATAACCACACCTTGACTAGACTCTGCAAAGAGTCCTTTCACTACTCTGACTCAGTGATTTTTGACAGTCTAGCTGAAAGTATTTCATCCTGTGGAGTCTGAGCATATTTATGTTTTGCCAAGAAGAACATTTCATTGCAAGTATGCAGTGAATTTACATGATCTCATCATCTTGTTTTCAGTCTTAACGATGAGCGATATGGACACCAGGCAACCAAAAACGCCGAAAAAGGGCCACGCCATGGCTGATTTTTTTCCCTCGACGTTACACCAAAGTGCCTTTTTGCACTAATCTTAAAACGGCATTTCTGGTCAAAGCCAAGGTACACTAAGGATGACACACGAATGTACACCGGAATTTCTCGGCAAAGGCAGCAAGGTAGACAGGAGAAAAGAACCTGTTTGCCTTTCTTGGCCAAAACATAAATCCCTCAATGAGCATAATGTAATAACTGATAGGCATATTGCTCTGTTTTTACCTTTACAAAAGACTTTGACACTTTGGTTGCCTGCCAAATCATTAAAGAACACTTAGGACCACAATTGCGAAATAAAAGTATAAAAGGAGGCTAATATTGGCAATATGAACGATATACTTTAAAATTGGCGTGATTACCTTTTCACCCAGTTATCAAATGAACTTTATATATATGCCACCGTAATCCCTGTAAATGTACTTTACTAAAATTGTTAGGGTCCTCATTAATATAGTATAACAAACTGGAGCAACAGTGCCACAGTCCTTCACACAGAGTGACATTTATGGCACATGGTATTAATGTTAAGCTCCATACCCTTTAATCAACGCTATGACTTATTGAGTAAGATTGTACTTGACTGGACTGGATTTTTTACATTTCAAATCATAGAAATTAAGAAGCTAGCGAAATTAATGATTGAAGATATTCAAGTTCCAACCACCGAGATGTACATTTTTTTTCATTTAATATAAAGAAATTCAGGGAACTAGACTTCATTGTGCTCTCCGAAACAGTGCTATATATATATATATATATGTGTGTGTGTGTGTGTGTGTGTGTGAGAGAGAGAGAGAGAGAGAGAGAGAGAGAGAGTGAAAGTCGATTAAAGTATACCTCAAACAAATATTTTGAATGGTGATCCGGATGCACAGAATCGCATACATGTTCGTTTATATGGCTTTTGTTTAAAATGAAACTTTAGGGAGAAATGCCGTCTTTCAAGATTGTTAACCCCAGTAGTATTATGTTGTTGTGTACATGTAAAATTGATTGCTATAGCGTTTCCTGAGCTTTTCGTCTCGTACTAATTGATTCCTCAAAATAAATAACGCGATATTTAGCACATGTTTAATTCAATGATCAATACTTAAGATGTACTATAAATATGATAATATATATATATATATATACATATACATATGTATATATATATGTATGTGTGTGCGTGTGTGTGTGTGCGTGCGTGTGTGTGTGTGTGTGTGTGTGTGTGTGTGTGTGTGTGTGTGTGTGTGTGTGTGAAACAGAGGTTGTATATTAGCTCAATATTATGCAATACATTAAGTGCATAATAAAGTATTTCAGGCCTATTCAGGCAAAAGACATTTTTCCATGTTACCACATTTACCTGTATAAAGTGCATTTACTTGTCTCGTGGCATTAGGGCATGTTATGACCAGTTTACCGATGCATCGCCAATTTGCTTTTTATTTCCACTTCACAGCCTTATCTGCAGGCCAGTCACGCGATAAGTGACGCAATATCATAATCACATTTCCTGCCATGTAATATATAAATGGTTGTACGTACAGAATGAGTGCAAGTGAATGACGTATGTATTGCCATGTTTAAAACCAAAATCTGCTGCTATTGTAGAATTATTTTGAACGTTTTCCAAGAATAGATAAAGTTTATAAAATAATCATACCTGTTTCTCACTTGCCTTTCAGGTGTAATATATATATATATATATGTATATATATATATATATATATATATATATATATATATATATATATATATATATATATATATATATATCTGTGTGTGTACTATGTACTCAGTAGGTACAGTATGGCTTACAAAAAATGAAAAAAATTGTTAATAATGAAAATGATATGTACATTTTCCTATTTCGTGTCCGCCGCGCTAAAACTAAGATGAACAACTCAACGCAACAAAACATCACAAACCGTAAGCAATATTACATTGCACATATTCCACATGTAATGTAGCAAGTTTACATTCATCTGTTCCATCATAGCATTTGTAGTTATGTTTATTCCTGGTATGCATTGTAATATAAGAGCGGGTTGGGGGGGGGGGGCTTTGTTTACATATCCTTAAGGCACCTATAGCAACATATGGTAAGCTGGAGAGTCTGATTCATAAAAAATGCCATATCGAAAGCAAATATTTCTCTGTGTGGTTTGGAGATCCCCAACATTCTGATCAAATTATAAAGTGCTGGTCAATGAAGCAGCATAATCTGATGTGCATTGAGGAAGCGGAAAAACGTTGCCAGGAATGCTCATACTAAGAACCAAAAGAGGCCTTTTCTAACATAGACGTTTTCAGCCTGATATGGCCTGATACGGGCAGAGAAGAACAAAATGTATTAAATCTTCTTCACCTTTTAACATAGTAAACACTTGCTGTCTGATAAACCCCGCCTTTTCCTGACTTCACCTAGTCCAAAACAGCCAGGGCGGGCACAAATTCAATCTTGCACCAGCGAAGTTGTTGCAAAATTCTAACGTGTTACTTCTTATCTGCCAATGACAAATTAGGGCTGTATAGTTTAAGAATCCCTTTAGTGACGGGGCATCGCATTTTGCATAGTAGTTCCAAGACTCGATGCATTGGGGTTCGAATGGATAGTGTGATACAGTCCCAAGCTTCATTCCAACCCTGTCCTGCTAGAACATGAGCGACTTCAATAGCCAACTTATCCTCCAGGATAAGCTGAATCACCACCCACCCACCCACCCCAAAAAAACAAACAAACAAACAAACAAAAACAAAAGGAAAAAAGACTGACAGGAAGAAAAAATCTGTTTCTTTATGCAACAAGGAATGTTTTTGCTGCTTCATTTAACATTAAAGCAACATTTTAACCATTTAAGCCCGTTTCAAGTAACTTGTCTGTCTGTACAAAAATACAGCTGATTTTGTTTAATTACAAACAATTAAAAATATGTCTCAAAATGGCATGGAATAAATCCATGACATCAATACGAGAAATCCATTAGCCAAGTTTTGTACTCCTTATCCGTTCTTGTCACTATTTATATTGATATGCAATTGAAAAAATCATCCAAATCAATAATTGCATCACTGCATATGTAAAAATTAATCTCCCAGGGGTTTGTACATGAATAAAACCATGAAATCGTTAGAGAAATTACTAAACCCCCATGCTTTTTGATTTGTTGTCGTTCGAAATAACCAATTTGGTGGTAACCATTGGATACACGTTGTGTGTACATTGAAACTGTTCCATGTGTGTCAATACTTTTGACACATTAATCTGTCCTTCTATAAACATTTGTAAATACACCTTATTTTGTAGTACCGGCAGCCGTAAATACGATACTAATATATAATCTCACTTTATGTACAGCAAAGAATTGTATTTGTATGTAGGATAATTGCGACAAACAAATTGTACCCTGTGTCTTGTCACGGGAACATACATGTACGCATGCGTACATAGCCTACATTAGATCAGTTGGAATACACTGGTCTCCATTTAAGCAGTAAATGATGGAATAAGGTATTATGCAGCGTTGCCTACAGCTGTACCGGCATACGAAGTAAATATAAAATATAGGGCTGCTGTTGTGTATACAGAAGCTGAAGCATAAATACCACATATACTTGTTTACGTGTCCCATCAAAGCATATTATATCTGTTTGAGGACAATGTGAATTAGATCCGTCACTGGTTAGGATTAGGTATCATAACCAGGCAGATGATGTATCCCAGCTAATACAGTATGTAGATTCACTCATTCCAAATCAATGTATATGGTCCACAGCATTGATTATACGGGCGGGGTTTTTCATTGAAACCAGTTTGGATAAACGATACGTGATATAAATTTACCAGAGCGCCATTTTAAATTAGCAGGTATATATTATAGATGTTTACTGAAGAAACTCTGTTGACTCATGGGAAGCCCATTCAGTGTGAAAGCAGAGATCTCCCATGGTGTCATTATAAATAAAGTGCTACTATAATATAATAAAGTATTGCTCCCTGACTATGTCAATGTGTGTGCCCGGATGTACGCAAAAACCTTCAAACACCATGCAAAATTGAAGTAAGACTAAGGATAAGAGAAGTCAAAGGACACGGAGGGTATAATTCGTTGTTGTGCACGCTTGAAATCCATAAAACTACTTTATCTCTGTATAATTGAGAGTAAGTGGCTTGTCCAAACAAGACATACGACCACAACTCCCTCCGGGTGACTTCCACAGAATCAATTGAGGAGTATAGGCAGATAGTGAAAATACTTTGCAACCAATAAAACCTGACCTGTTGATCTTCATCTCCAGTTTCAGTGCGTCCTATTATACTCAAGTATGAAATATAAAAATTCCATCTGGCAGGCAATAGAGGCTTAATGACGAAACCGTAGCATCGAAGAGAAATTGATTTGCGCCACTTCGTTTCACTCAAAGAGGTCAAATATGTTCCAACCCGAAAAGGAAACCTCTCACGTTAACAATTTATCGAAATATTTCGGAATAAGTCGTGCAAGAAGGTGAAAGTTAGTTGCATGTGATCTGTGAGTTCTTCTCTTCATTGCCGAGGCAATGACTGGACTTGAACATGGCCTATACCCGTGCTGGTTTATCTCTACGCTGCACTGCACCGTCAAGACGGCGTCTGCGTGCTCGTCCTGACACCGGTCCATAACTCAATACCTGCTATTGAATAGCCCCGACACATCATAATTGTACTACCTAGTCGTCCAAGCACAGGCGCTCAATCTGGAGTCCCGACGTCTCACAGAGGGAGCTGTTTTGTGATTTTTTTTTCTCCAGCCTCTCTCTAACCAGGAAAAATGGTGTTTGTTTTATCTAGGACTTCACAGTCCAAGACTGCTATGGCTTTCCTAGACTACGTCAACGATATATGCAATGAAATATGCTCTGCTGCCAACAATGCAGCCAACATTATTGCGTCCAAGATCAACCTGAGGTCGTCCGAGGACGAGGCACCCACACCTGTCCCAAGAGACAAGAGTAAGCAAAGAAACAAATCCTTACAGGTGGTGGTGCCTGCTGACCGCTCCTTTGCGTTCTGAGCTTGGCGGGGATGTGCGGTGATGTCTAAAGGACAGTGGGCTTTGGTGCTAGCTCTTTAAGCTTTCCCGGAAAGGAATACCTGTACACACGCTCTCGTAAGAATAATGGATATTACAACATCGATATAGCGTAACTTATGCTTTCACGAAAAGCACAAAAACAGTGCAGTCAGCAATTAGAAATACCCTCATGTCTTAACTTTCGGCGCGTCGTAGAGTTCACCAGACATGGCACGTTGTTGCACCAGAGCCTCCTGTCCAAAGGCGTGAACAACGCATGGTCCTTTGGTAGCTTCCAGGCTGACCAGGTGTGCGGGAATCAGATATAGGGCATCCGCTGCCGCAGCTGACAGTTTAAGAGCTCTCAAATGACGTGTCATCTAAAATTCTAAGTACATTAAATGCCTGGGTTGTTTAGTCAATTAGTGAATTTGGTAAACACATGGTTTCACTGTTGTATTGATATTTGAAAATCGACAATTACATTTTGCTCCAGTATCAATAAGACTTGTTCCATTAATTTTCTCTTTACCTGTTTTTTTTCAGGCTCAGAAAAGCCAAAGGATGATGTACGTAAGATTAATGAACAATTGTGCCAAGAGTGCTCACAAGTGCAAGAAGAGTATAAAAAACTTCGTTCAGTGGTGGACCAATTGGACAGAGAGTACGAAGAATCCAAGGACTATGACGTATTTAGAAGATATAGTATATTAAAAGGAATGATTAAAAGATGCGTAACACATTTAAAAATATCAAATGATGAGCAAGGGACTTCCCAACCAACTACTGGAGTAACACGTGCACAAGAAGAGAAGAGGAAAATAGAGGAACATTTGACAGGTAAGGTGTCAATTTCCTTCAAGTTGAAAAAGTCCCTACCCAGCTTCTCTCCCAGCTTGGCCTGGCCGATTGATTTAATGTGATATGCACAACTGACACCTTGATTGTTGTTTTTAGAAAGGAACTACCACCGGAAGTGAGGATGTTTCGCAGACAGGTACTGATATACATAGTGCTTCTTCAACGTTCTTTCGCTGGCATTTTTTGCGACAAAAATCAAAAATCAAATAACAAAACACAAAGTTTATTTTATGCAACATCTTTCCCTCAAAATTTTAGTAAAAGCTGATAATGCATGGTTAAGTGGATCTCTCGCAGGGCTTCATTTTTAGAAAAGCCCAGGTGAACGCAATAGAGGTTTTGTTAAAGTTATCCA
This sequence comes from Hermodice carunculata, assembly GCA_964020975.1. Classification (NCBI taxonomy): domain Eukaryota; kingdom Metazoa; phylum Annelida; class Polychaeta; order Eunicida; family Amphinomidae; genus Hermodice; species Hermodice carunculata. The sequence goes on along the minus strand of OZ026613.1, from coordinate 87,548,680 downwards.
AATCGCCTACTATTTTTTCTGTTTATGAGTAGCACTACTAGACGGTGACAGCTCAATCACCATAGATTGAGGCAACCGTACAGTTTGCTTTATGTGCGCATTATACTTATACTTATCACATTCCAATTCCACTTATGGGTCAAAGTTAATGAAACCTAAAGGTCTCGCTGCCGTGTACTGAGCAACTGCCTACACAGCGGGGGGTCCAGGCTGGTTTGCTGTTTCAGTGTGTTTCCATCAGATGACTTGCAATACATCACTGCCCATATTTCCATGTTAGATTCCACTTTGTTTACTACCGAGGAAATCGAATTACAGGATCTACGGCCGAGGTCCTGTGCCCAATCAGATGATTCCAATAACACTGCCATGATGCTAATGTGATCGAACATGCGAAAAACCGATTGCCGATCTACGTTGTCCGGAGCTCTAAGACGTGTTGCAGGCCAAAAGCTACTTTGCAAAGCGATATTTTTATATTTGTTTCATTATTCCTCATAATTTACATCTGTGTACTTTGAAATAAACCACGTGTGTTATGTTGGCATTTTTCTCAGAAGATATTTTCTACTTTGTTTTTGCGCTGGTACTACATAACATGTATCACAGGAAATCGAACATAAATTAGGACGGAGATAAATAAATAAATATATATATATATATGTATATATATATATATATATATATATATATATATATATATATATATATATATATATATATATATATATATATATATATATATATATATATACATATATATATATGGTTAGGAGGTACTAATTCGATGCGCTATTTGGGGCCACACCAGCGTCGACTTTTACGTAAACATACATTGACATTCAATACCATCAACAAGACAGCCCAAACCCTGTTGAACAAGTCCAAACATAACACAATAAACCAGATTCCACAATGGGCTGATATTGGTTAAGGCGTGGTCACCCTTGAGTTACTTTAGCTCCATTAATGCGTAAATGTCAGAGTGCGGTGCCATAATTCTGTAGGAGATATTGGACAAATACTAGTGTGAATTCAGCTGGCTCCCTGGCTTTGTGCGGCAATTACATCAGGTCCTCATTGAAATAATCGTTTAAATGTATCACCAGACCACTCATATCCAGATAGATTAAAAGGAATATAGCTAAAACATCTGCGTAAATACACGTAATTAGAGCCACCTGGGTTTCATAATGCCCATTGTACAGCCGGTCGGGCCCTTCGAGGCGTAACAACGCTTGTTACAGGACATGTGACTTACTTGCCTGCTTGAGTTGACGTTCAAGTGTATGTAATTTTCTTAGAGGGTGCAAAGATGGTTGCCCACACGAGTGGGCCAGCATATTCAAACAGCCCAGTGAGTCAGCTAAACAAGCGAACACCAGGTAAACAAATTCTCTGTTACGTCTATGTTTGCATTAAAACCAAAGTGCGTTATCTCTCTACCTATCTATCTGTTTATCTCTCTCGCTCTCTCTCTTTCTTTCTCTATCTATCTATCTATCTAAAGAGAGAGAGAGAGAGAGAGAGAGAGAGAGAGGGGCGGATTCTAATATAATATGGAGGGTCCCTTGGCTCCCAATGAAGAACTTAATTTTCTAATAACTGATAAGTTAACCCCCCCCCCCTTTATAACAGAAGGTGTACTCCATGGACCCCATTATCACCGCTATCGGGAGTAAGCATTGGACACGTACATAATAGAAGATGATTGTCGGTTTTATTAAGTATTTTGGCACATCGTTAATATCTAAAGATATTATCAAATCAGTTTTATCATATCATGAAATACATTTGATAATATGTTCAAATACTTTGTGGTATGCTTAAATAATCTGTATTTGTGATGTCATCATCAAATGCATTTTAATCATTTGACTAAAACCTGATGAAATGTCTGAATGGTCCTCGATTTACGATTTAATGATAGGATGAAATAGACAGTATTTGAATATATGTTAAAACGCATGTCATATCATTTCCCGTCCAGTTTAATATATATATATATATATATATATATATATATATATATATATATATGTGTGTGTGTGTGTGTGTGTGTGTGTGTGTGTGTGTGTGTATCATAGATTATAGCATGCTTTGTTGACGATATGAAGTAAATCAACGCGCACTGGGTGCCATATAGCAGAACCAGTGAGCGAAGCGAACGAGTTCTGCTATATGGTATCCAGTGCGAGTTGATTACTTCATATCGTCTACAAAGATTGCTATAGAATTTTTATCTCATGTTTGAGTCGATTTGTACATTTCAATACACAAAGCAAAAATAAAAACGACATTTGCAGAAAGTTTTACTGCTCATCAACACATTACCGATGAAACCGGAAGAGTACCGATACATCATATCGCGGTACTCTAGCTTTTAGACCTATGATACGGCATTTATAAAAGCCTGTTATAGTACTAAAATCGACCCAAACATTATATATATATATATATATATTGTACGAATGGAAAGGAAGTGAGTTTATTCAGCCGGACATATTTTGTATGTTTAGTTTTGCAATCTGCTGCACTAGAAAATTAAGAATGTTTAGCGTGTCGTTAATATAAATACTTGTTTCTTGTGCCCGTTATCAGGCCAGCAAGACACTTCGAAAACGTAAAGAACTGACTCCGTGCCACCTAATAATACCGTGATAGATGAATATGCGACTGGAAGTGATGATACTACCAGAATCTGGCACGCAGATCTAAAACATTATTTTGAATGCATTTGAACCCTAACCGCTTATGTTGTTGAAAGGAATTTGAAACTTTGTAAGACTTGCAATTCATAGCCGGGGTGAAAAGGACGAAACTGCCCACAGTCCACTGTAATCAGAGACAGGTAATTAATTATATTAGGTTTGTCTCTTCAGATGTCACTGTAAGATGTCTTCTTCTTTTCCAAAACGGTTAATGAGAAACGATTACCGGGCCGTGTGTACTTAGTGTGCTTTGTGACAGCTTTGGCTTGCTTTGTGGCTGTTATAGCCGATTTATTTGACATTTAAAAAAGTGTATTTTTCATTTGAGCAAAAGCTTTGTTCTTTCAATAAAAAGTGCAGTATGGAGAAAATCAAGATCGTAACTGAGGCTCTCATGCAAACAAGGGAAACGATCTGTGTAGCCTTCAGAAGCGTATACCGCTGTACATGAAACGAAAATTGCGTATTTGTCAAAAAAGTTTTTACTGGAGGTTCAGACGCGCTATCCAGTCTATCAGACAGAAAGAAATATGCCAAATGCGGGTGATAACCACAAAATTTCACAAGACTTTCCGAGACAGAATACTGCAGCAGGCACATTACAGAGCAAGACATACCACCAAACACTGCATTAAACCCCATATATATATATATATATATATATATATATATATATATATATATATATATATATATATATATATATATATACATGCTCTCCCTGTCAGAAGATGTTTTCAGAATCCCATGCAAGCATTGCATCTCTCTCTCTCTCTCTCACACACACACACACACACACACACACACACGGGTGTGTTTCTCTTTTGTTATTAGCTTATCTGGAGATAGTCTCCATAATGAATAAAGCAATTCTCGGAGCATTCTACTTTTCTTCTTGATTTCATAATAGTTTCACAAATTAATGTACAGTTAACTGAGTAAATTATTCATCTAATTTGTTCACAATGTAGGCGTCCCATCCCAACAAACATATAGACCAAGGCATGATAAAAAAGCAGTTACTGCTCGAGTATGCAACGTCTTTTTGCATCGTTGTATGTTGTCTTGAACGTTACGTCATCTGACCAGCCCAAAGAGTTCACCTTTTCACTTCGCCATAGCTACTGGGTACCAGCACACTCCGATGTAGAGTAACCATTGATCTCTTTCACAACATATACTCAAAATCTTTTTCATTCCAGTCCGATGGCCCATCATCAATTGGTTCGTTTTACCTCCTGCGATTACTCCTGATGGTCACAATGTTTAACGCTTCTACCACGTCACTATGCTGTTTTATAATCTGTTACTCCTAGCTGCCGATGTCCATCCGAATTCCGGTCATACCTATTGCTGCAAGTCTGTAATGCAAATGTTCGCAGCCTGAAAAGTACCGGTAAGCTTGGCGAAATTCAAATATTGGCCAATTCTGAAAATGTTAACACTCTTACCCTATCAGAGATCTGGCTTGATGAGAACTATCCTGACAAACTCTTCTTAACGACTTCTAACCGCCCTTTCGCAGAAATCGGCTTTCAGGCCTAGGGGCTGGGGTATTAACTTTTATACAACCATTTCTGCCTTGTCTAAGGCGTTCCGACCTAGAAGATCCCATTTCTGCTTATGGATAGAAATATCTACACGCCGGGGAAAAATGTTGGTTGGAAACAACTATCCTCCACTTGGACAAACAGCAATGAACAGTGACACTTTTCGTAATTCTTTAGCCTTGGCAATCGCTATCTCCTGAGAGCAACCCATATATTTTGATCGTCACAGATGACTTCAACGACAGGTGTGCTTCCTGGGATCCCCCTCCCCCCCCCCCCCCCCGCTGAAAGTGAACTCGGTCTATCTCTTGTTAACCTTATAGCACAACACAACCTTTTTTAGCTCATAGACAAACCAACACGAATAAGTGAATATATTTATAGTTTAGTTGATCTCAGAATTACTGACGCACTAGGACTTGTATTAAATAGTGGTACTTTGGCTTCGGTATCAAATTCTGATCGCTTGAGCGCCAGTCTTTTGTTCGTTTTCCCATTCTGTGCTTAAAGACAAACATTTCAAAAGACACATATGGAACTTTAAAAAGACCAATTTTCTTGATGTGAATGCGGCCCTCTCTCATGCTTCTTGGAATACTGCCCATGATGCGTTTGATTCTTTAGCTGATATTGTATCTTACTGGTCCAATCTGCTTATGAGTACAGCCAAAGAATTGATCCCATTTTAGGAAATAACCTTCCGACCCAGAGACCAACCCTTGTATTACAGCTGATATCGCAATGATGCCCGGTTACAAGATGTTACCTTTGATGAAAACAGCGTGTATAAAGTCCTTTCCTCTCTAACATTGTCAAAGGCTTACCTCTGCCTCTGGTCCAGACAATATAAGAAACACATTACTTAAGCACACTGCGTCTTCTATGTGTAAACCACTTACCAAAATCTTTAATCTTTCACTCAGTCTTTCTGAATTCCCGGGTTAGTGCAAGCTATCAAACAGATGTCCTGTATTCATAGTGGCCAACAGACAGTTAGAGGTTAATTACCGCCCCATCTCCCTATTGTTTAATGTTTACAAAGATTTTAAAGGTTGGTTATATATGCCTTTTATGAATACTTCCTTGAAAATAATATTCTCACCTCTAAATAATTCTGTTTTCAAGGCTAACGACTCTACCATTTATCAACTTGTCTATATCATTCATAATATTTATAATGGCCTGTAGCATACCAAGGAAGCCAGGATGGTTTTCCTAGACATTTCCGAGACATTCGACAAAGTATGGCATCGTGGCCTTCTTTTCAAGCTGCGCCATCTTGACATCTCTGACCACCTTGTTGACTGGATTGAGAGTTATCTATCAAACTGCCCCAAAACGTGTAGTAATTCATTGCCATACTTCCTGCTGACTGCCACTATGAAGCTGGAGTTCCACAGGGATCCATACTTGGCCCTCTCATGTTTTTGGTGTATGTGAATGGGCTCGTAGATAACATTAGTTGCAATGTCAGACTTTTCGCTGATGACACCTGTCTGTTGGAAATTAGTCAAATTCCATGGAAATGTTCTGATCACTTAAAAACCAACCTTTGTGCCATTCATAACTGAAGTAAAACTTGGCGAATCATATTCAATGCCACTAAATCTCTATCTGTTGATTTTTCAGCCAAAGTTTCCAAACGTAACCATCCACCAGTCATTTTTGGACACTCAGCTATTCCTGAAGCCAATGTACATACCCATCTTGGCGTTACTCTAAGTAGTAATTTATCCTGGCATGCTCACATCACCCACATCACTAACAAAGCTAATCAGCAATAGCACTCCTCCGCAGCTTCAAACACAAACTCTAGCACAAAGCTTTCACCAGACTATATTTCTCTATGATTCGACCCATTCTTGAAAACGGTTGTATTTTGTTTGACCAGTGTTGTGAAGGTCTTTGTGATCTTCTGGAATCCATTCAGTTTCAGGCAGCTAAAATATGGACAGGTACCTTACAACATACTTCTCATGCTAAACTACTCCAGGAACCAGGATGGCAAACCCTCTGAACCAGAGGCAGATACTTCAAGCTGATCCTCTTCTATAAAAATGTATAATCAGATTATTCCCACTAACCTTTCAAGCTTATAACCTCCTTCCTTCCCTGGTCGTTCTTTACGTCAATCTACCTCCATATGCCCTCTCAAATGTAGAACCCAGCGCTTAAGCCCCTTTTTCTCCCTGGTACCATGTGGTCATGGAACAGTTTACCGTCAGATATCAGAAACTCCCGCTCCTTTCAATTTTTCTTAATTTAAGCTGAAGGTCACCTTACTTGCAACTGACAATATCCCCGAGTTTTACTGTTTTGTTGACTGCTTCCCGAATACATGCCTCACTAAGTTGCGACAGGGGTTCCTTAGTCTCAAGTACAACCTCCATGAGCTAAACATCCTTCATAGTCATCCATGAGCATGCTCCTCTCCATATAAAGATCGAAAACACTTCCTCCTCTATAGCCCGAAGTTCTTGCAGCCAAGGAAAAACTATTACACTCAACTCTATCTATTTTAGCCCCTAGAGTTCATCCAAATTTCATTATTAATGATGCAACGGATAGGCTGATAAACGTTTTTCTTTTTGGGTGGCAAAGAACTATCTGATCTCTCTGTGTCTAGACAACCCATTACATAAAGTCATCCATTGTACTATAAGTAACCCAGAACAAATAAATATGTTCACAATGCAACATATCTAAACAATTTTTGAATTTTACCTTTTATTCATTTTTACCTACTTTTCGTTTCAAATGTTAGCTAATTTTAATTTGCAGTAGCCTGATCTTTTATCACATTTGTATCGCCTTAATTATGTGGGACGAATCATGTTTCTTACACTGAATATTGATCTAATGATATACGAAACATCTTGGTTTAGTACAAGCAGACAGCTAAATATGTAGAATAAACGCCAGCTACAAACACATATCACATAAGGCGCAACCACATCGATAGTGCAAGGGCACAGTGGACAGTATTCGTACAACAGTTTTTCAGAGATTCTTTCTGAACTTCAATTTTCATTTGAAAATTGTCTAAGTTTAACGAAATCATCATTTATTGTTAAACATAAGTTGCTGCATTAACAGAGGAGGGATTTGGCGGTAAGTTGTGAAAAAATGTGACGAAGTGAACTCTTTGATCGTTTGCGTTATAAAAAGAGTTGTGGTCCTGTTGGCAAGGTACAGCAAATATACTGGCATACGGGTTTATGACCAAAGTCAAATGTACTTCCTGACCATAGTATGCCAGGGAAGTCATGACATAGCATTGTTATGGATTATGATCTTTGATTAATCGGTTGTTTTTCTATGTGACATGACTAAGTATGTGTAATGAATGCAAAAGACTTGCTCACTGAGGCCTTAGTTATATCTCCAGTAAGCAGTTTTGATGTGAACATATCTGATTGTCTCAAGTGAGAATAGAGCTGGCCCTGTACAAATCCGTCCTTTGCTCGGTTTTACTATTTAGCATATCCTTTGCATAACGAACAAAATTAAGATCACCATCACATTGTTTACAAATGTCCATGTTATTATTGGCAATTGGTTTGCACGAAATGTCCGTCTGAACCACGAAACCTGTGCCACAAAGTGACGGCGACATTTGCTCTCTGCAACGATCTGCCTCAATATATAAGAAATGAGTGAGTCATTCAGCAATTATTGGTCAGAAAATTATCCTTTAAATACATGAAAGGATGCACTAGTAAAACGGGCATGATCTAAATGTTCAAATTTCTTCAGTGGAGAAGAAGGAAACATTGAAACAAACACTTTTGCGTGGGAACTTTAAGCGTTAACTTTACAAAGCATTCATACAACTATGGCTACATTGGCACCCTCACCTTTTTGCAACCGTGATCGTTGAGTTATCATTTTTGAAATTTATAGATTTTATGCTTTTCAAGCTTTTAGGTCATACCCTTGCCAATGATTTGTACAACATGGTGTGATTAATTATAGCATCTAATATATGCTTTGAATGTACACATACCATAGGTAATCTCTTCTAGCAAAGGAATGTATTTATCATCCTATCCTTTACCCGACTATTATCACTTGCAGTTCAAGTTGATGTTGGTAATATATTACTTTGGCCGTACGGAAGATACTCTTAAGCTTTATGTAGCGGCTGTGGTTTGGTGCTGAGCGTAATGAATCTTGAGCTGATTAGCAGATATCAGTGTGTGGTGTCGTAGATGGATTGTGCCAATGAATCATGCCCGTTGTACAAGAACAAAACCTATTCTCGTTACGCGTTTTGCTTAGACCAATATCCATGAAGGGCCAGGGCGTAACAACTAACAGATTGGTCCTGTAAATCCATCTTCCAGGCCGTGTGTGCTGACATTGATGGCCGTCTAGGATGGTACTGGCCGCTTGCTGCAGTCACGGCACTTCATATGATGGATATCTCCTGCAGATTGCTCTGGTACAGCTCAACAAACCTGACCAGTTGTTGTAATATACGCCTTCTGTTCGAGTACCTCGGCTTCCCTAAACTGACAGAAAGTAAATTTCACTGATCCAGTTTTATATATGAGGTCGTTTAATAGATTATGTGTTCCATGAATGTGTTTCCGAAACACCCACTTTCACTCTGATATTTCAGATCAGGAGGCAGATTTTGCCTGTCATAGTGCACTAATGGGGCACCGTTATGACCATGTTAAAAAACGTACACCATGACAAAATTGGAGATGTAGTCGAAAGGCTAATACACACACACACACACACACACATATATATATATATATATATATATATATATATATGTACAGTGTGTGTGAGTGTGTGTATGTGTGTGTGTGAGAGAGAGGGGGGTAGGAGAGGGAAAAATTAGAGTGTCTGTCGTAGGCCTAGGTCATTGTGCAGACCTTATTACCAAACCGTAGAACACTTTACTAACAAAGACATTTCCAATTTATACTTTAAACCCGTATATGGCCATAATTATTACGATCACGTCAGATCAACCACAGTACATTATTTTGCAGTACAGCCATTCAACCAACACTGGGTAATATTAGAGTCTGATTCATTGCCAAGCAGTTTCAATATCTGTTCACGCGATTGGATGTTTAATTTCCGTTTTTTGCCTCAGTAATCAGCTAAAGTTAAAATAGATGTGTTTGCATGTCCGTTTAATGTTTACCTTGCATGATTGATCCACACTGAATATACTTTTAGGGGAAAAAACTTACCCAATATATATTTTGATTGTATGTAACATTCATTAAGCATTTGGTAATGACGTTAAGGACTCCTTCCACATTATAGTTCAGTAGATGGTATCAATACAGTAAAAATTAACGAGGCAGAAATAATTTGGTTGTATATTCTTCCTCAGTTCTGCGGTTTTATTTGCCTTTAGTTCTGTGGGAACAACTATATAACATACAATGAATACACTGCCATGGTCTCTGTGCCAAGTAAGCATGGGCACATTAAGATAAAAGACAGATCATGGCATGCAATTAACTGAATAAAAAAGTGAACATCTTATACATAGTCTTAACCATTCAGGACGAAGTTACGTGTTAAAATGTATGCACAAAAATATGTGAATTTGAGTTTCATTTCATTTGGAAGTGATATTTATTGGCCTACTCCGTCTTCGTCATTATTGAAATTGCCGAAGCTCATTGGTGCTATTTTCCTTGCTATGACAACAATTTTTGCCTTGTTACTCAATGAATTGCACATATCACGTTTACAGGAGTAGTCCATACACATACATACATACATACATACATACATACATACATACATACATACATACATAAATACATACATACATACATACATACATACATACTAAATTAATTTTGTAAGGTGGCAGACAGTAAATATAAAGGTCAATTTTATGTCAGGTTTACGTATATCTACCCAACATGCGAGATGGATAGCGAATGATTCAGATTTTCACAAAAGACCTCATGAGAATCTGAGGGGCAAAAGTGTCAGGGTACTTTGGCGTGGGCGACAATAGGGGAACTTGACAAACGGTACACGACTGAGGCCATTGCTATTTTTCGATAACTATGCAAGCATTGGCGCTCTTAGTTGGCTGAACTATAGCACATATCTGCTTCCCCATATTAACCAGTAAGAACCCCTACTATCGGGAGCTACGGTGAATCAGAAAAGGTGGGATCAGGATACGAGTAAGATCATAAATAGGATAGAGCTAGAACTGGCTGTTGATCATATAGTGGGGGGAGGCTTCAGAGCTCAATGGATAATCACTTAGTTCATGAAGAATGCCCCGCGAGAACAGTGGGAGTGTATGTGTTATTTATCCAATAAAGTGAAAGAGGTCTGGCAGACCCCAAGAATATAATAGGCACAGCTGAATATTAAGTATATTCGAAACAGAAATGATTGAACATTTTGATCAGTGTAAAGGGATAGCTATTGAACCAAGCTTTGGGAAGATGTTTGCATGAGCTATGTATAGAAGACTGGGCAGATCAGTGGAGAAAGGTGCCATGTTGAGAGGAATTCTTTTTTGTTTTCACCTAGCAGGAGCGTTGTAGGTCATATTTTATGCTGTCTCTGATGTTGGAAATTGTAAGAAAGGTAAGAGAAAAATGCCTATATGGTCTTTTTGTAATGTGATCAAGGCATGTGAATTTAAGTATATGAATAAATTGATGAAAAAGGACTTTCAAATGGCTACAAAATTATCAAACAACGCAAGATATATTGATGACATTGCTTGCGTAAATGTACAAAATTTCAGTGAAATTGCTAAAGAAATTTACCCAAAAGATATCCCTTTGGAGGGTAACAATTCAGATGGTTTCAGAGATGTGTTTTTGGACTTGGATATTCAGGTCACTAATGACAGGTTTTGTATTAAAGTCTATCACAAAATAGATGAGTTTAACTTTGAAGTGGTTAATTATCCTTTCCCGGACAGTAATATTTCGGAAACTATTGGATATAATACGTTTTTGTCACAGATTTTGAGATTTGGTCGTATTTGTTCTAAATTTCAGGACTTTGCATCTAGAACCAAATTTATTTACAATAAACTTGAGTCAAGAGGATTCAAAGATGTACTTTTGATCAAATATTTCTACAAATTTTGCTGTAAATATCCCGAGATGGTTAGAAAGTTTGGCTTCAATAATTTTAGAGATTTTAGACTTGCCTGTTTTGCTACTTAATTTTATCTTTTGGCATCATTCTGTTTTAATGTTCACCTTTCAGACATTTTAGGCTAGCTTGTTTTCTGTTAGGTGAAACCCCCAGGGGCTATAGGTAGCAAGCAGCTACTGACGACAGTTACAAGCTCGCCTAATTGTGCTTGATATCTGTTTAAGAAATATTACATTTTCGTTGCATTCTCTTGACTTAAGTACAAATAATGACTTTCATTCTTTTCTGACTTGCCCTATAATTTAGCTGTTAATATCCTAAGATTAGAAAGTTTGGCTACAATAATTTACAGTTTTTAGACTTGTCGGTTTTGCTACTTAACTTTATCTTTTGGCATCATTCTGTTTTAATGTTCACCTTTCGGACATTTTAGGATTGCTTGTTTTCTGTTAGGTCAAACCCCCAGGGGCTATAGGTAGCAAGCAGCTACTGACGACAGTTACAAGCTTGCCTAATTGTACTCAAAATCCTGTTAAGAAAAATTGTTTTGATAACATGTTTTTTGACATAAATGCTAATGACTTTCATTCTTTTCTGACATGCCTAAATGCACATTTACTCAAAATTGACAGTATTTTCTTAAATGTCACAAACCTGACACATTAAGTTGATACATTGACTCAGAGTTGGCAGTTAAATAGAGCTTAATTGTTTGGGGGGTAGGTGTCATCACAGAGTTTGTTTTACATTTCTGGTGCAGGATGTCCATTGTTACAGTCCTTGTTGGGATTTCCCTTGGTTTGTACAGGTGGTCTAGTTGCAACTGTTTATTTTACTATCACTGGGACTGAATATAAGGCCCCAGCTTGTTTCCACTTCAGTTATACACTGGCAGGTGGTTTAACTAGGATAAACTGTCCAGCCAGAAAGGGTACATATTGGTTCAGGGGTAAGTCAAATTGTTCTTATCTGAACCTGTACTATACAAATTTAGTAATTATGGTTTGTTTGACAGGGGTTCTTCTTTCATAACGAAGCTCTGCATTTATAAGCAAAACTTCACGTATTTAGCTAATTCATCATTTGCCACGTTCTTATTTATTCTTTATTATGTGGGTTGTCTTTGCTGAATATTTAGCTTAGACAAAGAGCCGCTACTCAGAGAGACATGTACGCGTAAAAGGCTCCGAAACATGTTGAGTAGTTACCCGCTGAAGACCCTTTAATTTATTTGGGCTGATACAGCCTATGTCAAAATTTTACAGAGGAACGTGTGCAATATAGACAATAGTAATTCCATATGTATACAGGTTAGACAGGGACAGGTTAGCTTATGGAGAGTAAAGAGTTCGAACTGCGGAATAGGATATTGACTACTAGGAAGTGGTTCTGGGCAAAAAGACACAAATACAATGACATAGAAAGGCACCCCATTGAACAAATATAGGGCTTAAATTCGGAGGAAGGTTCTTGGCAATGTTGAAATTGTTATTTGCAAATGTAAAGTTACATTGACCATGGGATAGGTTGACGCAGGAGGGGCAGAATTACAGCTTGGCATCAAACACAAATCCATCTTATCATTGCATTTGTTAATACCATGTCTGCAAAATTTGGATAGAGGGAGTGAAGGTTGTAGAAGAGAAGATTCCACGTTTATTTGGCACTGATGGTACTGTGCGTAAGTATAAGTGGATGGTGAGCAAGTTCTTAATTTTCCTGGCAAGAAAGAGAAATGATCATTGAGAAGGAGAGGGTGATGATTATGAACTTTGGAAGAGAGCATTTAAAGCCACAGATGAAGGAATGTTTCGGTATCATGTGCTTAGGATGACCCAAAACATTACCATACCAAAAGGCATGACCAAATTGACTGCAGGGAATAGTTTTAATGGGTATATGTGGAAACGGGAAGCAACCCCTGGAATAATGTATGAATTACATATTGTATCAGCTGGTGAAAAGGACAAAGAGTCTCATTGAGGGCACTGAAAGAAACGTGGAAATGGTTTCAGGGAGTTCTTTGTGTGTAATGACACAAGCAGTTTTAGGGGCAACAGGCAGGCTGACAGACTAGCAAAAGGTAAGCTGATCTGTTGGGGATATTTACAAGGGAATCTGTGAAGATAGATGGTGTGTAAATGTGCAGATTGATGCAGTTAAAAAGCAGATAATGTGGATTCTAGATATAAACAAGGTTGCAAAGCCAACAGATTTGCATGCTGAAACATAGCCTAGCTCCAACCTGTCATGAACAATGTGGCTGGCCTGCTCAAGTATTTTTTTCCAGTGAACAATGATTTATGGTGTTAATATTTTGACAGCAAAACCATTACTCTGTTCTTGATTGATGCATTTAGTTGCAGACGTGAGAATACATGGGTGGTTTTCCAGGTCAGGTCAGAGTTTCACCTTCATTCTCTTGGTGGGACTGCAGCTCTCTAATTTTAAAGGCTGGAATTTAAAAGGGGAATTTTGAGTAATACTAGGAGTCTTTAGCTCTCTATTCATCTTCCAAGAATGCACTAGAATCTCAATACCGATGCACGGCATGGCTAAAAACATTGAACAATGAAAAGATAAGATGTTTTCTTTGATGTAGTTCAAGTTCATAACCTTTTTGTTGAAAACGTTATCAGAAAGGACGTGGATTTTATCACAAAATGTAATATGGTGGTTAGGCAAGCTTTCTCCTTCGCGATAGTGCTGCCACCTGTGTGAATATGCCTATATATATGGAAGATTGTGGGATTTATGACGTCACTCCGACCAAGAGAATTGCCATTGGGACGCATGAAGAGGCACAATCCGTTACTACTGTGTGCTTATGTAAAAATCCATACAAAGCGCGAAACACATTGAGTAAATTAGTAGCTTTACATGCATACATGAATCAAGCCTTGTGTGTTACGAATTTACAAGATACTTTGGTCAAAGAAGGTCACTTGCATTTTTCTGATTAAGTGACCCAACAAGTGCTAAGTGAATCGTACTGCGCATGTCCATTCGGCTGCCAAGGTGCTAGCGTTGTCGGATTACAAGTACAACGATCAGAACGAGCTGATAGCCTGTTCACAGATATGACCCTGCAATGCATTGTAAGCAACTTTGCCATCAATAGGCGTTAAATTCAACATATTCTTAGACAGTGCTGGTTTTTTATTTGAAGGGAATGGTTAGAATATTTATTCAATCAGAGTCATGTTAGGAATTTGAAATTGATCAGTGTTAATGTAATAATCCTTGCGGACGGTGTTATTTTCAGTTTCAATGAGAGATTAATACCCAAGAGTGACAAAAGGGAATGCAAAGTGCGCATGTTATAAACGTTATAGCATGGACTGATGAACGAGTGGCTATCCGTCCCAAATTAGGCCTAAATAACTCTTTCTACAAAATGGAAAACCTGATGCATACGATGCATCTTTAGTTATATTATCTGCAAACAAATACGTCTGTGTGCACAGACAACTTCTAAAGATTACTTATTCAGTATTAAATAAACTCCTGCAGCAATACACTTTTCATGTGGCTGTGTCAAAAAGCTATAAATTGAAGTTTGAAAGACACTTCAATTTATTTTTGTTTTGGAGCTATTCAAATGTTAGTTTTTGTGTATTTGCATAAATCAAACGGCTACAACTGTTATTCATGGTTAATTGGATGTAGCTATCCCACCAATCCATCACTTGAAGTTTGAATGACACCTCAGTCTATAATGGTTTGGAAGTCATTCAGGATGTAAATTTTGTGTATTCACCTACTTTGCATAAAATAAAACGCTATGACATTGGTTCATGTTTCCTTGCATGGTGCTCTGTCACAAGCCTATCAATTCAAGTTGGAATGGCACCTCTATCTGTAATGGTTTTGAAGTTATTTCAGATATATTTTTTTTTTGTGTATTTACCTAAATTGCATAAATCGAAGTGCTACAACTTTAATTCATATTTCATTGGATGTGGCTATGTAACAGACCTACCAATTGAAGTTGGAAGGACACCTCTATCTATAATAATTTGGAAGCTATTCAATTTTGTGTATTAACTTATTTTTCAAAAATCAAAATGCTACAACTCTGACTCATGGTGTTTATTGGGTGTGGCTATGTCACAAACCTATCAATTGGAGTAGAAATGGCACCTCTGTCTGTAATAGTTTGGAAGTGATTCCAGATGTACATTTTGTGTATCCACTTAATATGCATAAATTATAATCCTATAACTTTCGTTCATGGCTCATTGGATGCAGCTATGTCACACACCTACAAATTGAAGTTGAAATGACACCTCTATCTGTAATAGTTTGGGCGTTATTCAAGAATCAATTTTGTGTATTCACCTTATTTGCATAAATCAAAAATGCTACAACTTCATGATTCATTTGATGCGGCTATGTCACCAAAATACAATACAAATTGAAGTTGATTGGCATCTGTGTTTATAAGAGGCTTGGAGATATTCAACTTTTAAATGTTTCAAGTGCTCCTGATTAGTAATTTAAAATGCTACAGTTTTTGTTCACTGCCCATTAGATTGGCAGGTGTCACAAACCTGTATACACTACTTTAAACTTTGAGTCCATCTGTATTAGGCTGGAATATATTGAGCTTTCAAAATTTTAATTACCCTAAGTTGCATAATTTTTAACATCATGACAGTTCCAAAAGAATGCACAACTTCACCTCTTAGTCTATCACCATGCCAAGTTTGGGACTTTACGGAACAGTACTGTTCGAGAAAAAACTGACCACAAAATTCCCACGGAAAGAAGGAAAGACAGAAAGAAAAACAAGAAGACTTAAAAATAAAAATCAATAAATGAAGAGATGAACCGTTTCCAAATTTGTGTCTACAACGTATTGTAGTATGCACTCTAACACTACCGTCTAATATTTCAGAAATACATGACCCACATTCATAAATTTCAAACCCAACAATGACAGCAAACAGATTCCAGAGTAATAAAGCATCAGCATTCATCTTCCAATACCAATGTAAAGAAACCAATTTCACTCCTGACTTGAGACAGACAGTCACCCAAAAAGGTAACTAGTGGTTTTAAACCGGACCTCTCAACATTTGAAATATTCTTTATTAACTACAGACTTTAGTGTTTCCAAAACATATAGGTCAACCACTCAAAACCAAATTTTATCGCTTCTGAAAAAATAAAAAAAGACTTGGTTGGCCTATCACCTCTTGGTTCTTGGTTCTTCTGACTTGTCTGAGTTTACAGCAAAAGACGAAAGTAGGCCGATGTCATTTTTATGATATTTATGAATCTGGAACATTATAAACGCACTCTGGCTCCATTAAAACTATGAGTCGGAGAACACTGCTCACAGCACAACGTAGCCAATGAAGTATTTATCAAAATGTGCAGAGAACACGACCCGTACTCATAAATTTCAAACCCAACAATGACAGCAAAGAGATTCCACAGTTACCAAAGCATCAAGATTCATCTTCCAATACCAATGTGGAGATACAAATTTCACTCCTGACTTGAGACAGACAGTCATCCATAGAAGGCAACTGGTGGTTTCAAACTGGTCCTCTCAACCTTTGAAATATTCTTCGTTAATTACAGACTTTATTGTTTCCAAAACACTTTAATCTTATTTAAAACTGCTGGATTTCAATTTGAAGGAAACGGTTCAAATATCTGTTCATTTGAGTCATGATAGGAATTTGAATTTAGGCAGCGTCGATGTTAGAATCCATGCGGACTGTGTCTTATATTTATTTTCAGTAAACACATAGATAGGCCCAGACTGCAATAGGTAAGATTATCCATACATTGATAGAAACCTGTTCACTCATCTGACATGATCTAACGAGGAAAATTTCATATTTCTTGGTTTAAAAAAACACCTATTTTATTTCCAAAATATCATTGGGTAACGGGCATGCCCAGGCCTATATAGAAATATTTCTGGTGTCGTAGAAAAATTTGCCTATATTGTAAACCAAGTTTTTCAATCCAGTAAGCTAAGGGTCATGCAGTTTGAGACCAAGAAAAGTTGCACAGACTATTCAATCTCGTCAGAATTTACCATACAATTATACCATAGATCATTCAATTTAGACACACAACATTCATCAAAGTCAAATCTTTAAATAGGCTATATTACACACGGCCACTGCAGTAGAGTGACAGTCGAGTAACATAGTACATTTTCATTCATTTCATTTTACCTTTTTATTGTCTATTTTGTTTACAAGAAACATTAAAGTTTTGTCGCCACCAGTATTCAACATAAAAGTAGACATATAACTAATATAAAAGAATGTAATTCAAAAAAAGCTTTACATATGAACTTAAATGTATCAAATGTTTCAGTCACTTTAAAATCTGTACAAAAATAGATTCATAAGAACACATGTTAATAATAACTAATACACAAATCATTGAAATCATATCACGTCGACAAATCATTGAAATCATATCACAGAGATTATGACTATTAAAATCATATCACAAAAAAAAAGAAAACAGTGCAACCATAGTATTGCACGATAGGGACTGGACTATTCCATTGTACCATGTACTCAAAAAATTATCATAGAGTGATCATAGATAGAGGTAAGTAATAATGGTTACTGTCTCCTGCACCATCCAGCGCTATTACAGGGAGCACACGAAACCAAGAAAACATGTAGAATTAATGATATACTTTAGGTAAATTTTTAGTATTTTGCCTCTTGTACCAAAACAAGAAACAAAACATGCAATAGAAGAACGACAGAGATATGGGACTTCCAGTTGATTTGCAAGTCAAAATATCACGAACCACCATATAATAGCTATTCTAAACTTCTATGATGTTTCATCAAGCCGTGTAATTGGCGTATCCCTTTTTTACATTGAATGAGCCAATTTCCACATGAGACACTTTGCTGAGTACCACGAGTGAAGTAAAAAACTATGATGCGAAATACCACAATATTCAATTATCTCTAAAGTGGTGGAGAATTATGTAGGCCAAGGCCTACAGAATAGGATTGACAACGCTAACTATGTTCAAGTTGGCATTGTATAATAAGTATACCCCCCCCCCAAAAATGAATAAATAACTGAAAAAATAAAAAAACTAAAAGGAGGAGGAGGAAAAAAGAAGAAAAAGTATGTAACAATTAAATCTGATATTATTAACCAGCCTCATCACATAATCTCACATGTAGGCCTATATGCACAAATTCAACGTTATTGCATGAGGAAAGTTTCTTATATCTGGCTGCAGTGGTGATTAATATGTCCCTGGTCACCTAATATAGCTATTCATGTTTCTGACTGAAAATTACAGTTCAGTTGATATAAAAATTGACAGTAACGCATTACGCACAGACCATTCAGCTGCCGTCTAAATGATTTCACTGAAATAAAAAACTAAAAGGACCTATGGGGATGTTTCTGGTGATTATGAAAGTCAAGCAAATGACTTCGAATCGAGGGAAAACTGTGCTAATCACAATTTTTTGGAAGGAAAAAGTAATGACAAAATGTATGGGATTAAAAGCAGAAAACACAATTTTCCGCAGAAAATGAACCTGCGACATATCATACCCATAATATACATCAGGCAGTCGCCCATAAAAGGCAACTGGTGGTTTTTAAAGCAGTCCTCTCAACCTTTGAAATATTCCTCATTAACAACAGACTATAGTGCTGAAAAATGTATAGGCTTAGTGTAAAATGCATGAACTTGGGCTTTCATATTGTACAGGAATGCTGCCTTCTATAAGAGCTAAATAAATTTCTGAAACTTGTGACCTTGAATCCCAATACCCAATTTCACAGATTTGCATTACTGAATTTGGTTTCTGCTGAATAACTGCAGAATTTTTGGAGCCAGAGCTTTTATTCTGTACATGTTTATAGTCTATGATTAGGGCTAGAGTAGCTTCAAAGAAGGTTGACCTTGACCTGATTTCCAAGGTCACAAGGCCACTTTAGTGAATTTGGTTTCTATATCCACTTCCCAAGGTCATGAGTTCACAATTTAGTACTACCAACAGGGTAATGAGGGCGAACATAATGACAGCAGGGGGGCATATACGTTTTAGAAACACGTCTTGTTATACTATATGTGAAACATGGGTAATATAAAGGTCCTAACGTTTTCCAAATGAGTGGTTTCTGTCTGGGCTTAGTGCGGGGGACATATAATAAACTAGTTGCATAATTGACGGTTAACGATCTTACTGTACGGAAGCAGTAAAGGCTGTGGAAATCGGTTCTTGGTTACGGCTTACAGCTGAACGTTCTTACCTTCTGTAACCGCTGTGATTAAATTAACATCATCAAAGTGATAGTAATTATGGCCTGTGTAAATATGTTGGCTGCATGGGCAAGCTGCTTAGCAGGCAAACTTGTACACACAAAGATGCCAAAGACTTCTATAAAACGACTTGGCTATTGTTGAAAATATGTGTGAACATACTTTACCCCTCCCCCCCCCCCCCACACATACAAGCTCTGTGCCTACTCTTCTGGCAAATTTTGTCTGAAAACGAAATGTGTATTTTTATTCATATCAACACCAAAAAAGTAAAAAGTACGCAAGTAAAGTAAGTGTAATTAAAACTCTTTGCTTCACCTGCACGGCCATTTCCTTCAGAAAGCAACTTTCTTGTGTATGTGGGGGTTTTTTTATGTTTTGTTTTAAGTTGTGGGGGGGGCTTTTTTGTTTTTTTTGGGGGGGGCTGGTTCACTATGGTACACAACAGTTTTATGACAACAAAACATGAACTTTGAAGAAAAATATTTTTTTCAAAGCCTGTGAATCAGCCTTATCTGGCCTACAAAAACAAATTTTATTTGTTAATAACAAGACAGCTTCTTTCTTCAGGAAAATATTTGTGCGTGCTTTTATTTTTTATTTTCAATACCTGTGAGTCTGCCATACATGACCGCTGTAAGAACATGTCAATCATCAAGAAAAGCTTCTATTTTGACATTTTGTCAATTTTGAATAAATGATCTTTCATCTTATGTATATGTGCACTTATTAGTTCTGCATATATTAATAACTCGATATTTTTAATTCGTATTTAAATGACATATAAAAAGATTACAATAGTGATTTTCATTCTTAATATTTATTCATGTTAGTGTATGTTACAGCCGAGCATAATATCTTGCCATAACCAGATGCAAACGTTTGTTCGACATTTATCTTGTTATAATTTGACAAGATGAATTCATGTATTACGATAGTCTTTGTTGCCTGCCTAAGTATAGTAGCAAATTTAGTGTGCTGTTGTCTTTATTTGATACCTTTACCACAGACAACAGTCGTCATTTTTCCTGACAAAAAAGAAAGAAGCACAATATAGGTGCATGTGCATCAACTCACTAACTGCCACTTTGGTCAGCTGTTTCAAAACCCATGACCAACACTTTAAAACATTTATTGGTAAGTGCGCGCACTTGGACCTGACAATTAATTGACATACACCAAATAGCAGAGTTTTTAAAACTCCCCCCCCCCACCCTCCGTCGTACCCTAAATAATGATGATTCGCATGAAGTTACACAAGGGATTCCTGTCCCTTTGCGCGAAATTATACCACCTTTTTTGCTTGTGAGCCCATGGATAATGTCAGACCCATAAATATATTTAGACCAACGACATATGTGAAACTATGGTATGTATTCAATTCCCATCACTTTCAACCTCTCAGACTGTATATTTGTCTCATGTTTTCTGCTGTAAATCGCGACTTTTTATGGGATGGGCTATCACATGACACATCAATTGCTTGAGCGTTAAAACAGTAATTAACACAATTCGTAAAAAGAACTGTACGCCTATATTTATCTGATAATCCATGTCCGTACCTAAATAATTGACATGTAACATAATTGAAAACGGTTATTATAGAACGTCTTATGGCCTTTGATGTGTGATATGCTGTATACAGTGTCAAATGGATTTACCATGCCTTAATTTCAACTCGGGTGAAATAAAACGCTTTTAGCCATATTCAGTTTGCAGTGGTAAAATAATTTCATGATACATATATGGACGGTTATGTCCAATCATGTGATCATTAACCCTTCTTTCTTCAGTGAGAGCAGCGGAACTGTTCAGTTTTTTCCAAAGCGAAATGGCAATCTGAAGCACTTGTAAAATTAAGCAATCAATAATGGTTTCTGTCAGAACGTTTCGCATTACAACATAATCCATTTTTTCCAAAAACTCTGATAATTTCAGATGCATGAAACTAAAATGTAGTTCAATGTTCTTTTCGTTTAATAGAAAATGAATATGGCAACCAGTGCAGTGTGCCAGAGCACTGACTGTTTAAATGCAATCGATAAACAAAACAATCCTCTTGTAATTCTGCCACTGTTTTCATACGCAAAGACGCAAAGATCACGATTTGTATACATATCAATTAACTTCTATATCAATCAAGCATTTGCTGATCGAAACAGCTTGAAACATTTCCGCATATATTCAATTTGAGAAGTGTGTTGTGTGTTAAGCAGCTTAAAAAAAAAAAAAAAACATTGTAACGCTGTGTGGCCTGCTTTTGTGCACCATAGCAAGAGTGAGCAACCGTAAGGCCGAACCAGGGTGACATTTGTGAGCCTAGGAAAATGATTGAGTGGCAAGCAAAAGCCTCTTGGCATTTAGAGCGTTCTGAACTACATGACCATACAATATACGGAATGCTATTAGACTATGTTTTTATCATACACGATGATAACTTTAGCTTTGTTTCTTCGGGTCTCTGGTACAGTGGTTTGTAAATTGCTCTCAGTTTTTTTAGTAGTCCTTATCAATATGGTTCCTGTACTTAAAGACTAAACGGCTTTCCATATTCATTCATCACTCTGCAATCATGAGAACAATGCTAATCCATGCGGCGCATGAGTAAGATTAGACAGGGATCGATATGACAGAAGATATAAATGTTGATGGAGATAACGAGTGGCACCAATAGGTTACACTGCTTTGTCGCTTTAAAGCAATTACGGTCAAATAAAATCGATGGAAACGCATTGCCAGTAAAGCTAGGACTTGACCCTTGTCTTGAAGTGGCTGCTTGTACAGTACAACCGAAACTTCCGTGTTGGCCTGAAGATTCATGGGCTCAAGCTATGCTATGATAGTTTTATGGTTCGAGCGACATTTCAGCTGCTAGAGTCTGGAGTAAAGGGGGTATCAAACGGAATGACTTTACGTAAATAACAGGTAGCCATTCTCTTGTCATCTCCGTTTCAACTTTTGTATCGCCTGTGGCAAGTTGAGCTGTTATACTATGATGCAGGCAGTTCTCATACATCAGACACCTATCATAATGTTATTTTCCTATTCATGCATTTCTATATCCAAGGAGTCTAGATGGCTTCCTTGCTGTATCATAACAGTCAATTCCTGAGCATGAATTTTGTGCTTATTTGACGTTCACAGAGACGTGTCTTCGTACATGCCCAGTATGACTGGTTAACTCATACCCGAAGTACTCTCCTCCCTGAATTTCCTGTCGCTCTTTGTCAAGCAATGCTGGGATATTCACCTTTTGAAGCGCAATATTGTGTTTGAACCCTTTTTACCTGCAAAAGTACCTAGGACACTTCTAGCCGTATTGCACTTTTGCAGAGGTAGTGATTAGACCCTTTGAAACTGTCGCAGTACCTACATGTATAGGATATTGTGTAACTCCGAGTTCGTCTGCTTGCACACTTTTGCAGTCCGGTCTGTTCAAATATTGCATTGGGCGTATGTCAAGTTTCTTCTACGGGTACAATGTGCTTTTGCATTGGTATCCATATTACCTAAAAAGGCCTTATGGCCTGTAGAAGCACGCATAGTCGTGCAGCAGTCTTTGACAAACCATTGTGTAACTGGTAATCTACCAGTAGCTAAGGTATGTGCAAATCTAACGCCATCTTAATTTGATACTTAAGCAATCGAGCGCTGGCGTGAGCGCTGTGTGCTTTCAGCTTGTAGGACAATAATCTTTTAATTTACTCTTACGAGCGCAGAAATAAATTAGAAAAACTCGCAAGGGCCTATGGTATCCCATTTACAACACAAATATTCAGTCTTTTATTTTTCATGGAATGCGTATGTCGCCATATACTAGACACGATTCTGATAAAATCAGCCACATATGATTCGTCTTCCGCAATTGGAGAAGACATTCGAGTTCATTTAAATCCAATATGTAAACGCAGAAACGTGATAAAGAATAAACATTGTTGGCATGACTTTAAAAACCTACATTATCTTCATGATTTCCACAACACAATTTTATGATAAAACGGTGGAAATTCGATAAACATTGGCCTTAAAATTAACTTGGCATCACCTTATAAGTAGATGGCGAAAGTATTACTTCTACAGACCCCTCTCCATTTGATTTATTAGTGACATTATTAAACGTCTTTGGGCAGTTTCATTAAGATATCAGTTTTGACAATTTAATAATCACAGGGAAATATACTGTTCCGACTAAAACATGCCTGATTCAACCGCTTAATATAGAATTTGATGCAGTTCTTTCAATGGATGTAATTGTTCTGTTTAAGCCAATATTGTCTCCTTAAAGTTAAGCGACGACCTGGACTCAAAGGAATGGAAAGAAACTCCAAAGTATAAGATTACTTTTTCATGCCACTGTACAAGCTGTTTAGGGGATTTCTGAAAAGGTTCAATAGACCTCTTACATACCCATGAAGCAGCTGTTATATGTTATTGCTTTATCGTTTAAGGTTTCAAGCATTTGGCGCATTTGAATTACTAAACATGCATAGAGCTTTAGCATCATCATCATCGTCATCACCAATGCCATCCCCATCGTGCGCATTAGTTTGTTTTTATTGTTAGTGTTATTCGCATAATTTTAATCCCATCAAAACTATATCATGTGTTGACCAGTTTGTACAGACACGGCGTGACTTACCGAAACATTTTGGTTAAAACTACCATAATTCAGCTCACGCAAAAGCCGAATTGTAACTTTGATATGCTGGAGTCCTAATTTTAACATGAGTAATTACCAAATTGTTTTAACACGTTCAACATTGACCGTAAGTAAGGTTTGAAATATGAGACTATTAGTAGAAATAGGAAACGAGGAATAAACTGTTGGTTTGCAATATGCTCGAAAGATGAACAGTTTTGAAGACCAGTAAGCCCTCGACGATTGAATGATCACTGCTAGAACTAGAACCATCCAAGCTATATTTTATTGACACTTTCAAGTCTATGGACGGTGATTCAAAATTTCGAGTAGATAAAGTAAATGAATATACCTATGATAATTTTTTTCCGGCAGCTCCTCAAGAGTACCACTTTTGACTTTATTATGCCCAAAAAAGGATAGTAGCTTTAGTCAAGTGGGCGTGACCTGCTTCGCAATCCGTGTAAAACATATGGGTCTATACTTAAGGTCTGCATGCTATGGATGTGATGCTAAAGTGTGAATATATACCGATTGATTGCGTTCCCTTGCAATTATAGATTGAAATCTATTGCCAATTTTAACTTTGTCGTTATCCGATGAGCATCACACTAAGGCTTCATCGAGTTATTCCTAACTGATAATTAAATAACCAGATGAAATATGTCCTTCATATCCATTCCAATGACCACAAGAGAGGGATTTGATTTCTTTTCTCTTTATTTCATTCCGGTTCTTTTTCATCGAATTGTATTTGGATAGCGCCTTCGCTGAACACACAAATTGCAAGCATGGGAGATATGGCTTTGGCTGCGCTGCCACGGAAGTGAATGTATGCACCACAACATCGTTAAGGTAAACGGATGCACTTTTGACTTCAACAGTTTAAGCTTGTGCACAAAATAATGGACAGTGAGTTCCATGGTCGTAAAGAATTTTTATTTCACTCCAGTTGCTAGAGAGTGGGGAATACATGGTACTCACTGTGTTCAGCGACCTGTCTTCCGCAATATGTGAGCTGGCATCATGCCAGTAGCTCATCGCCATTTTGGAGTTCAAAGCCTCTGATCTATGACAATTTTTGATAATCGAAAAACAACGCAAACACGTTCAGACGACATGATTTCTTGTTTCTTTTTTCAGAGTTTAATTGCTCATAATCTGAACGTACAGACTCCACAGTAACAACGGTTACTATCTGTTAACCCGTGCCTACGGTTTTGGTTTAAACATTTTTATTCGAAAAACAATAGTCCAACAGGCTCATCCGCCTAAAGAAAGGTCTGTTGTACATATGCACGAGACAACATGGAGATTTCGGCAAAGCAGTACACAGAGAGATAACAAATAGCTAGGACCACAATAAGAAAGAAAATGGGAAGAATGGAATGGGGAGTGACCAGAATAAACTTTATCAAATTCTAGCGCGAAATTATATTGTAAACGTAATGTATTTATGAACTGTCTCAAACATTTCCCCGTTTTTACTTTTTGTAACCCCACTTTTTTTAAATTCAAAACTGTAATTTTATTATTTTAAAAGTACCAAAGGATATTAATTTAAATTGTAACTGGTTTCCAAGTAGAACATACTTCTTACATCCAAAAACGAAATAATGAACATTTTCCAAGCTTGCTCAGCAAGAACATAACGGAGACTTAACGACACCTGAATAAGGGACTGAGTCAACAGCTTTCTCCGAGCTGTTTGGACGCAATTCGCCTAAAGCGTGCTGATTAAGCCTGTTAATCTGTACCAGTCTTCGCGCAGGTGCTTGAATGAATAAAGGCGACATTTGTTGTCATTAGCTATGGAAGAGTTACGCTTCAATTACGTGAGAACTAGACGAAATGTGCAAAAGTATTTATTCGTTACCCCATCATCCAAGGATGGCATCCGAGACAGCAGATCAAAGATTTAAATGCTATTATTTGTTCAAATGTGAAAACTTTGCAGACTAAGCACTTATGTCAAAGGTCTTGGGTTTCATTCCAAATTGGTACACCAAGAGCAGTTCATGCCAACTAATGACATACGAATAATTTAATAATACACATTTGCATATGTTATGGCAAACAATCGGTTATGGATAACAGTCGGTCTGTTGCATGCCATGTATGAAGCCTCGAGTCGGCTCTCGTGCTTTAGTTTGGGGGGGGGGGGGTTTGCGGGGGGGACTATCAATTTAAAGTTCGTTTTCCAACAATTGTTATATAGCTCTAAAGTATTTATTTTTGTCTCATCTTTGGCCTTATTTCTTGTTTACTGCCTTGTTCTGCATTTATTTTCATATTTTCCGACGTGGCTCTCTAGGCAGGACAGATGATTCTCCACCATATATCTCTTGTACGGGGTCTTTTTTTTTTTTTTTTTTTTTTTTGGCTTTCTAGCAGGGAAGTCCTCCTTTATGTCCAGAATGTTCACCATGCACCTTATCTAACATGTCAGTTTGCCAGCCACAGAAGGCTGTATATCAAGGTTTAGAATCATTCTTTGCCAAGTTACTGCAATTCCAAAGCACAGGAACTGGATAGGAGTCGGGATACTTCTAAACCTAGTCAGATAACAAGAGCAAACAAATGCTTAGCCTCCTAAAGACAACGAATGGCGCTCTATATGTCAAAAAGACGTTGCTTTTCTGAAAGTCTTCTTGGATGTTCAATGTAAATCTTAGGCTGCTTTAGCCGATGTGTCCATCACACTAGTTTGAGAAGTTGAAACGATGTCAGTGTAACATTTCTTGCTCTTCTTGATATATTTTAAACTGTGTATACAATATGGATACAATATGACGCTGAATCCGCAAAGGACATGCTAATTTCAGATCTTGAAAGAGGTCTTCACTCGCTTATATTATGTGTATATGTACTTTGTATCACACCCTAGCTTGAATTTGTCCAGATGTAACAGAATATTCTGGTACTATATTTTTCCAACTTAAGGAAGTTTGCATAATTTACTCCAATGGCCCTTCAGACATACATTTTTAAGTCTTACTTCCCGTTTTATTAAAGAATCAGCTCATTAAAACAAATTTTATTCAGTCCCAAAACAATAAAAGGAAACCTATTCCTGGCTATAAAGCTGGTTCCAACTTGACCATGCCGCCCTAATCTTACGAGGCAAGAGTTTGTTGCGTTTAACATGAAACAATATTTTGAGTCAGATTGCCATATAAAGATACTGAAAGTTTGAAATGGTTCCCTTAAGTAACATTGGCGACATTTTGTTTCATTCAGGATTCTCAAATACAGCCAGCACCAAGTGCACATGCATGAAAAAAATCGACACTACATGATAAATTGACAGTCGTATATACTGGACTGTACTCTACTATACGGATCTGTTCGAAAAATAATGAAACCTTTGTGTCCTGTTATTTCACAAATTACATTTTCTTTCTTTCTTTTTTGTCTTTCTTTCCTTTTCTCCGTTTTCCTTCTGTCTCTACATATACATATTCACACACATATATACACAACTGTATGTATATTTGCGTGTAGGTGTCTTAAAAGCGGAGACATAACAGCTTGCATATTATCAAAATAAACCGAAAAACCGGAGTATGCAAAAGGTGTTTTTTCACTGTGTTTACTGAAATGTGAAGGCTCAGTTATATAAACACGTGTTTGTTGTGAGATATTTTCTCCGGCAACATAAGACCCATAATTTTCCGATAGATATCCGCCTGTTGCAACAAAGCAAAATGCCTGGGCACATGAAATTATGTTATGGCATGATGCACATCAAAACGTTCCATTCCCTATGCATAATTTCTTTCCAATTAAAGCTCTTGTCATAACGAGCAGACACACATCAAAGAAAGACAGGTAGCCGACCTTCAGGCTTTATGTCTGATGATGTTTCCTTCCGGTTATACGTAACCAAGGCAATAGCGTAGGCTTCTTCTGTCTCTTATTGCTTCCCATTCAACTTGATGGAAAGTTGTCGATAATAAATGTCTCTCAGAACTTTAGTCTGAATGTTTCATGTTGTGAAAAAAAAATAAGAAAAGAGAGATTCTCTCGTTAATATGCCTGTACTCAATATTAGGTCAAGTGTCCTGCACACAAGTGACACAATGCTATCTACGCCGGGCCCGTGAGTAAATGAAATTTCATTGCACGATTTATGAAATAGTTTTCCGTTGTATCGCAGCCGAAGCAAAGTGACAGTTTGTCAGTAGCATTGTTGCACCATTTTGCTGAGTTAGTGCCTATAAGTATAATGCATAGTACTGTCGCTGATTCTGCCGAGGTTTTGGTCGTAACATCTCTTATTGTGTGAACATTCCACCGATGTTAATTGGTAGTAGCATCTGGTTCTATGGCAGCTGTCCGTTGATGTGCTGTAAATTATGGCATTGGGATACACTTGTTCTTTTGTTGAGGTATTCTCGACACTGTGTCGCATTGATATTGTATAAACACAGGGTAAATGAAAAGATATGCGTATATGGTGCATACAGAGTGCACCAAATACAGAAGAAGCGCGCTAACAGGCCTGGGAAACTGTTTCAAGTATCTGGTCAACAGAGTTCCCCTTTTCTCGCGCAGTATCTCCTGTGCCAATCGTGATATAAGTTTGCTTTACTAAGAAAAAGGTGGCAAGCGGTTGTCATTTGACCCGTCGCAGGTTGAGTCTTTGTTGAGTGTATTGGCGAACGACGAGGATTATATTCCAGTGACGCACATACTTATTTGTTAAATATTATCACGTGTGTGGTCTGTCTGGCAATCATATACCACAGTGGCAATAGGTTAAACCAAAAGAATGTGTTCTTCCGTTACTGGTTTCTATCTACTGTGCACAATGTATGATATTGCTTTAGATTTAAAGCCATATTCTAGTGCGCCCAGCACCAATAGGTTACTGTCGGTATGTCATTCTGATGTACATCCCAAGTTATTGTATCGTTACTAAAACGCGGTAAAATTCTGCAGTGTCACTGACAGGATATTATTGGTAGTAACGCTGTTATTTCTTCGGGGTATTTTAACAAGTGTATGGCTGTAATCAGACACGTAAAGCGCCACAAAGAGTTGTACGTATATATATTTACTATGATCCAGGGAGTTAGATCCCCTGCAGGAGGCAGATGACTGAATACTGTGCAGACAGCACAGTAGTATGTCAGTACCAATGAGTTGTGTTTTGGTGCAACCCTAATACATATATAATACCCGACACTCAAAGTATGAACAGCTGAACACACAGCCTAGGGAGATAATGGTTCTCTATCACTGACATGGTGAAGAACAAATGGTGTAAAAGGTGTGCACTTTTTTTTAGTCATAGCCTTATATTGCACATATGTCGAAGCGAGCGGTGTACGGTATATGAATTACCCTTGGGTGATATCCTAGCACGAGTCAAATAAACTATTTAGCCAAAGTCAAAAGAAAATTAATTTTACGACCACTGTCAATTTCTTGGGATTGCTCCCGGTTGACCGTAAAAACAACTTATGCCGTACAAAGACAATAATTAATTTCATGATAATGCTCGGAACAGAGTCCGTCTTGCTGCGTGGACCACAGAGTACAGTATTGATGGGATCAGTAATCAAACCATCATGACCAGTCCTGTGGGTCCATACAAACGGATTCTTCCATCCCTGCCGGCGAGTGAGTTCCCCGATGAAGAATCTTTGACTTGTGCCGATTCTTGTTTCAACTGATGTCGTAATTACAGGTCCGTACCCATGGGGTGTAGAGGGTGTCGTTTGAAACCCCCATCATCACTGAAAGGTCCAGAATTTTGTTGCAATTTTTGCACTCAAAAAGAGAAAACCAGAAAAAAGAAGAGACAGAGAAGAAATTTGTGAAAAGAAACAAAATGATCTGACCTATCACAATGACATGAGTAAGCTATGGCTAATAATAGTAATATGTTAAGCCTACGCTGCAAATATGTCCTACTATTATTGTGCACCAGTGTCTGTAAGATTATGATACGCATATTTCCAGTTGAAGCAAGATTCTAGATCCATGATTAGCAAATGAAAGATCCAAATTACATTTGAAAGTTAGGTCCGCAGCCCAAGCCTCAGTGCACGAAGTAAGTAGATTTAGGATTTCAGGATCATGATAAACAATTGAAATGTTATGCCCATAGCCTGAGTCTCAGTCTCGAAGCAAGTACATTTAGGAACCTAGATTCTAGGTGCATGATATACAATTGAAAGGTCCAAAGTACATTTGTATGTTATGCCCACAGCCTGAGCCCCAGCGCTTGGAGTACGTGGTTTTATATTTCAGGAAATAGATAAAAATTGGATATCGGAAGGCATATGCAATAATCCAAAACGTCTGAAGGTCCCAAATTTAGCAAATAATCATAAAATGCTCTTAACGTCCAGATCGATTTAGACGTTCGTTGTAGTTAACAAACATCTGGTCTCTCAAAACCTACTTTCATTGGACGCTGCCACCTCAATTTCCCACGGAAAGGTCCAATGGGCTACAAAATAATCGGATCTGGCATCCATTTATAAAGTTATGCACTTTGATTTTTTGGTCTGTGGCGTTGTCATCCCTTACCCACATACCCTACCCCGATGAAGAAAGGTACACAAATTCTACATGGAAAAACGCCAACTCTTATTCATGTATGTCGTTCTTATGTGTCATTTCACCTAACCTCTAAATTTTGAAACTATCGTCTCAAATATATTATTTGCCAATAATTGTAGACTTGCAATCAGAGACTAAATCCATCCCTGTGCGCAAACGGTTCAAAGTTATGATTAGTTTTAACACACAAAGGGCATACCAGTTCTGAGAAAAAATTCAAAATTTTACAAAACCGGATTGCTAAGGGTCCAAAGGTCCGAAATTTGGTTCAAAATCTTATAAAAGTCCAGGGTGAGAAAATTGCGTTTTACCTTATAAAAAGACTGAAATGTCTGGGCTGATAATACGTATAGGTTAATGGATTGGTGAGGTCCAATAGTTGATTTATCGAGGCAGGAGATGGGCGAGGCTTTAGTTTGCAAAATGCTCACCGTGAGCGTCCATCAATATGGTGGACCCTGGTCCCGTCAATTGATCAATCTGATCAATAGCAATGACCTTGTATCCTGGTTTTTATGTCTATACTTTTAGGACGTCGAACCTTGTGGTCTTGAGAGAAAAGTACGGCATATTGCAGGCACACGTGCAGGTGCCCGTCACTGCCAGTACTTACATAGAGACAGGGCGCCTTCTCAGATGTTTTTGCAAACGCTCTGTTTCGATCAGTATAAGTTAACAAAAAAAATGACGAGGGTTTTTTACAAAATGAATCAGCTACATACTGTAAAACTGAATCACCACGGTGCCCCCACTTCCATGTGGCTGCATCTGTCTCACGTCATTCCATGCCAGATGGTTAAGGCCTGGCTAATTGGCCTTTTTATACGCATTGAAGATCAGGTCATCCTTTAGCTGCCTTAACAGCATGAGTTTCTAAAAACTGCAAACAAAAACATTTTAAACCACAGACCCTGACCCTTGGAAAAAGGCTCTTTTCTGTGGAGATTTTGAGTATACCGTCTTCATCAATACTCATGGGTAACTGTACAAGAAGTCACAGACTAATACGAATAGATGCACGCTATAAACGTAATGAAAATGACTTCTGTTCAAAGTCATATACCTTTGTACAATCTTTCATGAACATTCTGAATATACATATTCTCATGACCACAAAAACTTTCAGGGTCTATTCAGCTCTGCAAAATGTAACCTTATTGCATCAAATTGTTGCGCAGATGGCAACAATATTTTATGTTTCTCGAAAAAAATCTTCCAATAAATCACAGGGAATTTGTTGTTTCATAATCTCTGAAAATGAGTGCGAAAAGACGTCTCGGTGAATCTCTTTCAGTTTTTCTATTTTCCGTCACAAAGTGACAGAGTGTTAATTGCCCCGTTTTCTGTTTTACTTTATTTTAACAAACATATATCTTTCGTATGAATCAATTTTGAGCTCATTTTCTTGTTAGTAAACTGAGCTTTACAGTGCTCATCCCTTCGTTACTAGTGTATCTTATGTCACCAGTTCATTTTTCGACTTTTTAATAACTGTTGGCGGGATTCTCTTCACATTTGATGAAAATGTGCCTTAGGCAAATATGTAAAACGTTTGTCCAAAAGATGACAGTGCAATTATTCTTCGTATTTTCTGAATTCGTTTTGACAGTTATGAGAACAATCTTCAAAAATAATCTTCCAAATTACTTGGCAAATGTTGCCTGGAAATTGCATAGGAACACTTCTGAAGAGCTTAAACCTCAATTTGGTAATAATATAGCTTCACTTGGTCTTCACCAAGGTGGTATCACAGTGATTTCCGGCTTTCCTAAACAAATTTTGAAAATCAAGTAATCATCATCGCTGTTAATATAGTATACGGATACTGATGTAGACGCATGCACATAATGTTTTCTCCATATCTGTTATATTAGATCTTCAAACACACGTAGGATACATACTGGATGGATCGCTGCTTTCATGTCCTTGTTTTCATGAACTACTCTGAAGATCAATGAAAATCATGTAACACAATAAAAACGTAATTCTTGAAAAATATCTAACTCCCTGTACCTACGAATTTCTCAGCCAACCGTGAAGCATGTCTTTTTTAACTTTGGGTCTCACAACCGTGATGTTTAAAAGTGCTAAGATTTAAGCCTCAATAGATTAAAATATAGTCTGTATTTGACCAGACACGGTTGTTAGTACCGGAGATATGCCCATGTTAAGGTGTGGATAATTAGCGGTTCTCCACAATCAACTGCCAGGATTTATGGTTTTAAGTTTTCACTGTTTCAATTTTTATTAGCTGTGCGATTTATTTTTGACATAATTGACAAAATACTTTCCACCGAAAAAGGGGAAAACATAAAAACAAGTACATTTTCCACACTTGTTAATCCTCGAACGGAATACGAGTAGAGAAAGCAGTGGAGTGCGTATGGACAACGATTGTCGTTGTTTAAATTGACCGTTACCTAGATGTGAATACCATCCCAGGTATATTTCTCGTTAGGGTCGACCAGGGATTTGCCTATAAAATTACAAGTGACACCTGCGGAATGAGAAAAAGATTTAGTCCTAATTGACTGATCTGGACTACCTGATTAATTTAAACTGAGTACCAGTCCCAACATGGTTTCACCATGGTGAACTTAAGATTGCCTGACTAAATGAAATATTCGGTGGGTTCACAATCGGGTACAAAGTTGCGATAAATCAGATTACAGACGTCGAGGCTCATCGATCCCCCGCAGTTCACCAGTGTGATATTTGGAGATATAGCATTAGATGCTTCTGGAAAATGGGCGATAAGACCTTATACACTTCATTGTCTTACTTATAAGTTACCCAAGTGAATATGAAAAAATTATCTCAATTTATCACAATCTTCCATGGATATGTCTGAGAAGAAGAAAAATTACTCACTGATAAGGACGGGCCTTGTTTAATTGACATCAGTGAACGTATGAACAAGATGGCTTCAGCTGTACAGTTGGTTTCCTTCGTATTTTTCTCAAAAGATTTTGTTCTGAGCGTTGTCTTCTGATGTTATGGTGCAATGCCATTCTTCTGACCAAAAGGGTTAAGATAAATGTTTTCATAGATTAGCCCTTTTGGATAGACTTTAACAAAATCATTCCTGAAATAATCACAGATCACAGTTTATGTAGAACGGAAAAAAATGTACGAGCGCAAAGCCAGCTGTGAGTTCAAATACTGATGCACATAGTAGTACCTAAGCCGCTAGGGTAGAACAATTAACTGTAACCATGATGTATGTGGGCGTATTCAGTTGAAACACACAGCAGTGTTCTCAACTCAATACAAGAAGTAGTAGAAAAAGTTTTCACGCAATCATACATCGGAGCTTTCGTCCATTTTTAATATTTGTTCCAGGACTTTTGTTTGGGATTTTTTTTTTTTTTTTTTTTTTTTTTTGTTTTGTTTTGTTTTTTTGGGGGGGGTTTTGTTTACTTTTGTTTTATTTTCTTATTTTTTGTTGTAGTTTTCGTTTGTTTGGAACACCTTTAATGGTATTTGTTTGTCTTTTCTATCTTTTTTGGGGAAACATTTATCTTATCTTAGAATACATGTGACTTGAGCACTGACACTGACACTGACGGTCGCTTCTTGGTGCATATAATAGAAGGCACTGCTGGTACCTGCCATTAAAAAGGGTGTTAGTGTGGCTTCACTGATCGATACATTAATAGCTGTCGTACACTTGGTGTCTCTCTGGTCTTTGATCATGAAAAACAGCAAATAAAAGCAGCATAGGTGTTTCACCCCATCCAACCACAGCAGTTCTCCTCTACAAAATTCCAGATGTATGGCAATTGAATACTCATTCCCGCCCAATATTATATAAACAGCTGACAGAAACGGACCAATTATACAAAATCTACAGGGAGCCATAAGAAAATGCAGCATTGACTTTATTTATGCTCCCTTGCAAATGTAAAGCCAGACACTATGTGGTTCTTTGTTGACAGAACTACTTGCTGTGCATATCTGAATACCCTGGGTCGCCTCTGCTGCATGGTCTGTTGTCCAGCAGACCAGCTGTGCACACATTTCACTGCTTGTTGGCCCTCTGTGCAGCTCAGAACCGTTTTCTTACTGGCCATGAGGATTTCTATATTGGTGGGTACATTCCTGGTTTGTCTGTAAACCTTTTTACATTTGCACGCCCGTCTGGCATATAATCTGCAAAATGTAATACCAGAAGTGGCAAAATTTAACTATGATGCAAAAGCTTCATGGTATATAGTAGAAAAGACCTAGCCCCTACAGAGCCTGATGTATAGAACGTCTATCGTAAAAACAGGGATCGCTGGAGGGCAGCTAGAATAACTGTCCCCGTGGATCTTTCATTTCAGAGAGTCGATTTCGGATTCGATTCTCGATTCAACTCTAATTAAATTTCTGTTGCGTCTAAGGGCTGGTTTGTGTCAGCCGAGAGGATAGAACAACAGGCAGCTACGGGGTTGTCTGTCACCAGTAGTTCATTTCAAGGCTTCACTCAAGCAAATGAGAACATTGGTTAACAGCCTCTTGTAACGTATTTCTACGCTTTTTCTGGACCTTTGGCACTCCATAATGCCAAGAAACGTTCCATGTTCTTGCATTGATATAAGCTTACTGTGAATTTGCTTTTCTTGCACCAGCTTGACATACCATTGAGCAGGAAAACAGTTCCTTCATTAAATAGAATATAGGTATGCAAAAGCATCAGATTTAATTTGAAGAAGAAAAGTAGCTCAGAATATGTACCACTGGTAATAAATTTACTAAATTAAGGACACCATATAAATAATAGTCTTTGGAGTCTGTGGTTGATTTTTTTCTGGTTATAAGCATTAAATGTATCATCCGCCAGTTTGCGAAAGTCGACTC
The DNA here is from genome assembly GCA_964020975.1 of Hermodice carunculata. Taxonomy (NCBI): domain Eukaryota; kingdom Metazoa; phylum Annelida; class Polychaeta; order Eunicida; family Amphinomidae; genus Hermodice; species Hermodice carunculata. The sequence goes on along the minus strand of OZ026613.1, from coordinate 87,512,959 downwards.
CATTGAAAAAATAAAACTGAGAGAAAATGCATGGTTTTAAAGAGTGTTGGAGTCTTTCGGACAAAGAGCACTTTTATAGGTAAGGTCCTACATGCAAAAATGTATCAGCGACTTTTCCCGTTTCATTCTGATTCTAAAGAATAAAGAAACTGAATGAATGGAATTTTAGAACATCAGCATTAAAGAAAACAAAAGTGTCCCTAGTTGGATACAGAACTGTTTTATTACAGTATAAAAAATAAATGACAATGCGACAGTAATAGTACTATTACAATTCAGATACTCAAGAAATGTGCTCGACATACATCTAGCTGCAAAGCTGCATAGCAGGGTTCAAAATTGTAGATGTCACATTCCAAAATCAGTGCACAATCACTGCGTACAAATCCCCCTCCCCCCAAAAAATAAAGAAAAGAAAAGAAAAGAAGAAGAAGAAGAAGAAGAAGAAGAAGAAGAAGAAGACGAAGACGAAGACGAAGAAGAAGAAGAAGAAGAAGAAGAAGAAGAAGAAGAAGAAGAAGAAGAAGAAGAAGAAGAAGAAGAAGAAGAAGAAGAAGAAGAAGAAGAATGGATACTGTACAAATACCTAAACATCTAGCACAACGCAATACAAGCCAGGAGATTCAGACACTATGAATTTAAGTTGAAATAATTAACAAGAAACGCTTTGGTGATCTCATAGAAATGTGTAAATGGGCAGAATATAACTAAACATTCAGCATAATGCAGTGCACGCATGAAGATTCAGACACTATGATTTACGTTGACATAACGAACTAGAAATACCAGATTGTTTCGTCAAATCCAACGAACTCATAATCTAAACACAAAATATGTATGAAGATAACACATCTTACTGATTTATAAGGTGAATGAAACAAAGTGTCTATTACAACAATAAATGAACGTCCACTTTGTAGACAAATATCATGTTACAAAAATGTGCATGATATCCTCGGCTGTTACAGTTCTAACTTGAACTAGCGCCAGTATTTAACTAACTAATCTATACCAATGGATCATATAATATGTCAAGTATGTTTGACGGGAATTTAACAATAAGGCATGATCAAAATTCCTAGAAATGATCAAGGTTATCAGACTTAATTTCTGCACGAACAAGCACCCATATATGACTGATAAATCTGTGCCAATGAACCATATATTGATGCGGTTTTTTGGCATAACACGACAAAAATTTCTGCTTAAAACAGCTAATGAAAGTGACCAAGATTCCAATCTTGCATAACCTTGCACCAAAATATGATCAATGGGCCTATATCTGGTTTAGACCCTTTGACTTGATTATGGACAAAGCTGCATCATTGAATATATCGTCCCACTAAAGCCAAAATGGCCTAAGCAAAATTGGGCACTTTTGAGTTATATATACTGATGGATAAGGAAGACACTTCCTCTTCATATTTACAGCGTTCCATCTTAAAATCTGCAAACCTTAACCCTTTAAGGGAACAAGTATTGAACGCAAAATGGCCTAGGTCATCTATTTTTTTCAGGGCCCCAAGTCACATAACACTTTCGTTTAATCCTTCTGAAAAACTGACCATTCATTTATCTATTTCATAGCAAACCAATATTGAAAGATCTTAAAACGGTGTATTTGATGACATGTTGGAATTGAGTATAGCTATAGTTACTGATCTGTATGAACGTTGGCTTAAGTCCATTCGTTTTGGCCCTTGTCACGCCTTTGTCATATTTAAATACATTTTGGCCTAAAGTCAACCAAGTTTTGGCAAAAAAAATAATCTTTTTATGGCTACATTAGGTGCAGTATGTCAAAACTGTTGTTGGTCATGAGAAACATGCTAAAGCACTTTATTTCGTTATAAAAACCGGAAACTGTTGGTTAATAACATAGAAGTGGGACAGTTTTTTGCAGTTTTCTCAAAACCGCCACAAAATGACGTCTAAGGCCATTTCTGCTTTCGTGAAACGATATGTACTGTATTTATGTCTGAGGTACTTTGGAAGCAACTTCTTTGAAGTGATCAAAATGGTCATACTTTAGACATACATGAACTATCACTGTGATGATCATGGAAAACTTGCCAATTAATCTAACATGAAAGTCGTATTTTGGGAACATACAACATACATGCATGTAACTTCTCAGAACCAATCAAAATTAACACCCAAATTTCATGATAAATCTGTGAAGTCAATAAATCGTACATTGAGGAGGTAGTTTTGCAAGAAACAATACACCTGAACTAGCACCATAATTGCCATGGAAAAGTTATACTAATTAATCTCAAATTGGGGTAGTATTTTGGCAACATACAACAAGCATGCATAAAATCTCTTAGAACCAAACCAAATTAGCACCCTAATTTGATAGATAGATCTGCCTAGTCAACAAATCGTATATTGACGTGGTAGTTTTGAAAGAAACAATATGATGATAATAAATATCATGAAGTGATCAAAATATACCAATGAATTATGCACTGATGAGGTACTTTGACAAGAGACAATATACAAACAAATAAAATTTGTTAAAGTGATCATAGTTAGCACCCTTATTCCATGCTTAACTTTAAAGTCAATGAATGACACATTGATTAAGTACTGCGGCAAGAAACAATATATATGAGGTACAGTAATTCTACTCAGGGCATTTTCTTTCAAAATGAGGACATGACCAAAATCTTCATGTATGCACAGTGACAATTACAAATTTGGTTCAAGACAAGAAAGGAGGAATTCCTCCCGGACAGGTCAGTTCTTCTTCCTGATTTCTGTTCAGAAGCAGATGCTGCAGACTGTACTGTTGGTGCTGCTCGTGACTTTTTCTTGCTCACTGACATTGATTTGTTAAAAACTTTTCTCCGCTTTTCCACACAAAAAAAATAAACTTGTGGCTTCTCGCCCTCTTGTAGGTCTTCACCCATTAGGAAGGTTTGCAGAACCGGCATAAACATGGCAAATTCGCGCGGATATTCAAGATTGAATGCATAAAAGACTCTGAGTTTTCCCCCAGATAATCCTAGCAGTGTAGTGGGATTTCCATATGTAACCTAATTTGAGCATATTTCAAGAATTACTGCCATATCCTCCCATACATTATAATGGGAAGCCTAAGTCACAGCCCTAATTTCAGGATCACAGCCCTATGATTGGTAGGGCTGTACGGGCTTTGGGGAGAACCCTGAGACTGGAAAAAGTTTAAGAACACCAGCCATGATCCCTCATGATTTGGATTTCTCAATGGACAGAACATCTGCCACAGTGAACAGTCCTTGCAGCAGGGTGTCATCCTGTGATGATCCGAACGCAACAAGTTATGGCGGGCTGACCTCCTTAGTTTTCAGCTGCTTTTTGAATTTGAATGCTTTGTGTGCAATGTCCTGCAAAATTAAAAAAAATGCAGAATGCAAAAATTTTCATTAATATTCCTCATGATTGTTTGAATAGCCATTTTGAATCTAACATAACAGACACAAACACTTAATCAGGCCTAACTATTCTAAGATTAGGCCTATAGGCCTTAGACATTTCTTCTTTCGGTGCTTGTGTTATCATTGTTTTTGTTCATGGCCCCATTCCCAATATATCTTGATTATGACCACTTGCAATTTATTATCTGACGTATATGTTAAGATTCAGAACGCTAGCGTTACTGATACAGAACACTTGCGTTTTATCTCCTCACGCCTGTGTGAAAATTCAGAACGTAAGCGTTTCCAAATACGTCTCTCGACACACTTATTAAATGCATGCCTTAAACAGTGTGTGTTCATCGCCCACCCTCAGTGTTCAAGAAGTTGAAGACTCGTGTCAGATTGTTTAGGAGTAGGAAGTAACAATATTTACCTTGCTTTTACGAAGCGGATCTCACAATCACATATGCATGGGCCACACATTACATACCCGTAACATCGTCCATCATAATCCACATAGGGCCTAATTGCACTTCTTTTTCTTGCAGTGTTCAACGTTTTTGAGTGGTTAGAAAGACATCATAAATATGATTTATGTGTGCTCAAATGCACAGAATTTTAAAACATTACAATACCAGATACAAATTGCAGGCTTAAACTTAAAATTACACGTCCGACGAGTCCAGTTTCTTTGTGTGGTCAGCTCTTGAACCGCCTGATTGTGCACATGTATGTTCTTGGCGGGAGAGAGTAACGCAAGCGTTCAGACCATGCACCCAAATCCCTCCTGGAGTAAAACGCTTGCCTTCTAAATTGTAACGCTTACGTTTACATCTTAAGACCGTGGTGATACAAACGAATGAAGGTCACAATTTGTGTTCTTTAACATTCAAATTGGCAAAGAATGTGGCAAAGTGCATAAAGCATCAGCCAAGCTAATGACATAACTGAATTCTCAGGTGCAGAATAGGCCAAAATAGAATATTAGAGGAAAACGTCAAGTACTGCCATCTTTACACTGACAAAATCACTTTATACATGCCATGGTATATTTCTCTGAATTTAAAATTGTCTTCACCGGTTTCTATTCAACCTTAAAACAGATACAACGTGTTTTCCCAGGTTTTGGGAACACATAGGCGTAGGCGTAGCTTGATGAGAACGCATAAGGTAAAACGCATCCATTCTAGATGGGAACACTGGCATTAGGTTCATGAACGCATGGTGAACACATGTGGACACGTCAAGGTGTCAAAATGTTTAGCGTGTAGGCCCATATACTAGCATTCTACAAGCACTAGTCCCGCTTACCTGCTGTTGTAATAACAACTGACAAAAAACGCTCTGATAAATGACAACTCCAAAAAATCAGATGCGCCTTCATAACGATTTTAACAACTTGTGGTAGGTATATTGTAACTGTGTTTTCCAAAAAATATTATGCGACATACCCAGTGGTCTATTGGTGAAGACTTGTTTCGCACACAGCACTACATTTCGTATGCATGGTGACCAGCTTTTTCTACCTACCACTGGGGATATGAAATGAGCTTCTTGTTCATGGACCCCACTAAGCTCTGCGTAATGCCTCATCCTCTCTTACCTGTTTGGCGCGGTGTTGAGATTAAACATATATCCCAACACTTAGGAAATTGCAGTGAGTATGCCTATCCGTGCAGACTACTGCACCAATACATCTGTGGGGTATTTCAACAATGGAAATGCGGAAACACTCTTTCATTTATGTGAACATATCGATGTTTTCAGGAGAGAAAGATAATCAAGTTTGCGCCATTGCTCTTCGAAGTAATACACTCACTCGTGTCTTATTCCAATCTCACCTGCAGCCTCGTTTACAGTTGTGTGTTCCACTTTGTAGTTACTATTTATTGTACGAGGAGCCTGCGTAATATTGTGCCATGTAGGCCTAAGTGGCCATTCATTCTGTGTAGACACTTTTACTTCAGCTCTGTATGTAGTTTGTTTTCTGTATGATACATATATATATATACATATATATATATATATATATATATATATATATATATATATATATATATATATATATATGTATCTGTATATATATATATGTGTGTGTGTGTGTGTGTCTGTGTGTCTGTGTCTGTGTGTGTGTGTCTGTGTCTGTGTGCGTGCGTGCGCCCACGTGTGTGTGTGTAGGAGAATAATGAGCTACTCAGCTAAAATGTGCTGAAATGATAAAATTCTTGGTGGGACTGATCACACTGTTGCCAAATCCCCGTTGGTTTAAGATCAAGTTAGTTGTAGAAGAAAATATTCCATATCCTTAGTTGTACAAAACTAGTTTTATTTATCCATCCATGGCAATTACTCATTCATTCATTTACTTATATATTTAACATAAAATTGCAAAAGGAGGCTTAAGTTGAAAACTGTCCATGAGGCACCCAATAATATTACAATCCATACGGGTCAAACATCATCAAGTGTACACTAATGGGAAAACATGAAAGCATGTACACAATGAACTGTTATGAATAAATGCGAAGGTGTTAAACATAGAACAATGCACATATGCACACACACTCAAGCAACCATTCTGGCCTGACTTCAACAGGATGCAGTTAGAGAAGCCCGCAAAAGAGAAGGTGAATGAAAATTAGCAAGTGAAGTGAATAATTTGCCTCAACTATCTCGGGAACACATATGATGTTTACGAGTACATTGGCTTTGGTTCAATAATTTCTCTCTGCCTCATTAAAACAGGAACATCGTTTTCAATTATGTGTTCCTTTGTAGCAAAAATGTTTGCATGAAGTAAAATTGAATTGTGTACATATCCTTTGGAGAATTTCTGTTAGATAATCAGGTGTCATTCGGTCCGGAGACCTGCCGAGTGGTGCTGATGCATGATATTGCTGTTGATCCAGTTTGACACTTGTGGTACATGATTGGACTTGGAAGAAAAGACGTTGATAAGGAACACTGGGTCCCCAAAGGAGACTCAAGGTGCTCACAGCAATATAATATGGGTAACGCTTGCTTCACTCCAGCTTATCATGGCTTCAGATCCTATACATGTTAAATGATTAGATAATCGCAATGCAACGTCTGCAAAAAAATAATTTGCAATTACAGTCAATGCAACCAGGGAACATAGATGCCTTTATTCTCCTTGCGATGGTGCAGTTTGTTCCTAGTGATAGAAAGGATCTACAGAACTTTGCATTGATGGGAAGATCAACATTGTCATCATTACGCAAGGGACTGTGGTGTATACGCATAATAAATGACGAATACGTGGTAACAGCCGATCTTTGTATAGTTATGGATAATGAAAAAAAAAACTGAAATTGCTTATGTTGTCAGGTGATATTTTTCTTCTGGCTTCACGAAAAAAAGTAGCCCAGGAGTTTTAATAGATTTTAGTCTTCCTTTGTCCACTGAACTCGGGGATCTTACATCTCAAACACGGAGGGAGGGCTGGAGGGGACCCCGGGAAAGAGCATTCTGGTCCGGTGATGATATTTTCATAATTATCGACAGACAGTATTTTTTTTAGACCATTTATATCTCAAAACCGTTTACCATCACCAAACCAGGGAATGGCGGATCAGTTAATGAAAAATTCGGCGGCAATGTTTATAGACACAAGACGAATTACATGTATAGATAGAACGGATGGATGGACGGAAGAATGTATGGACAGGATAATGAGATGTCTACGGGTACAGACATTGGATAGAAGAGGAATAGCAATTTTATTTGAGGATGGTGCATCAACACAATGAAGCAGAAATCATATAGGCGACAGACACGACAAGGAAGCGTCTTGCAAGTAGAAAGAGGAGAGTGTGTGATCTGGGGACAGCCAGGCATGGAGCCGTACGATAACAGAGAACGATGTCACCTTGTGACAGACATCTCCTCTTTATACATTGCTTTGCGCAAACTTAGATAAGAAAGTACATTTTCCAAGTAGTAACCGAGATTCCACAAGAAGCGGTCGTCACCATATAAGTCTTGAACCATATTCACAAAATGAATTAATGCAATCAAGAACTGACTGTTTTCCATTGATTTTGTGCAGAAAGAAAGTAAAGGCCCGTAAAACTAATTTAGTTTTGTCTGCAAAGTAAATTATATTTCCTTCTGGTTTGTTGTTGACTGCAAGACTCAGTGGGTAAGAGGAGAATGCTTCCGTTGAGCTCTTACTTGCAATACTCTTCTCAAAAAAGCGCCGTGTACGTTTTCTTGTAGACAAAGGTATGGAATGTATTTCAATAAACTAAGTAAAGGTAAGGAATAAAATTCAACAGTTAAAATTGCTGTGCCTGCGAAACGGTTTGTGGGTCTGAGGCAAATACGGTGATGTTTGATTGTATTACACAATAGCAGGGGTGTTGATTCTGAACAAAGCAATATTGCTTGGCACAAATTGGCTCTTCGGCAAATATAACAAACTTTAACTTTACTGTTAACTATCTCACGCATTACGTCTGTAGCAACCTCCCTGGACCCTATCGGCCACGCCGAAAAAAGTAAACAAAGGAAAACTGCCGCCCATTTACATCTGTTATAAGGCCAACACTGTCAGCAACTCTAAGGATATATATATATATATATATATATATATATATATATATATATATATATATATATATATATATATATATATATGTATATGTATATATATATATATATATATATATATATATATATATATATATATATATATATATATATCATATATCATATATACCAGATGTCATATACATATTTTGTGCCAAAATGAACTTTTATATTTTACGTATCGTCTCGTTATTTCTGTGTTCTTTTTACCGTTTACCTCTTTTTCACAAAGTATCGGCATTTGCTAAAATAATTTCACAGTCCTTCACCTGAGGTAAAACTAAATGGCACATTCTTTTTGAAGACATTATGCTTTCAAACACGTTTGTTAATCACAAAGTCTCACGGGAATTACAGACATTTATATCACGCATCTAATCAAATGTTTAATGTTCATTAAAAATATGATAAATTAGCTGAAAATGACATATTGTTTGTTTTAAAAATATAAAGCAAACATATTTTACTTTATCAGGAAACATAAAATACTCACCAGGCACATCTTCTGGAATTAAATATAAAATGGTTACCTCAAACAAGCATGTTTTAAGACTAGTCTTATTTCAGAATTGCACCTAAGATTTATCCATCTGCTACCTAATTATAAAATCATCGCTCATTATCCCATAATATATCTCTCTCAAATTATGCACGTTACAAAAAAATCTCATTTTCTGTAATTTTGTAATGTAGGCGTATACCATTTGTCATATTCACTCAGAATTTTGACAGATGCATTCTGTGAAGACTTTTCCCGGGTAAAATTAACATCTACTCTTCTTGCGAAAAGATTGTGTCTTTCGTCATACTTCTTTTTGACTAGCTTAAGTGGTTTCTGCTGTTTTGTCCCTGTTCCTGTCCCCTTTTCAACTTCAATACACCTTTTTCCACATTATTGGCCCAATATGGCAGGCAGACAATCAAAGAACAGGTCATGCTTCACTTGCAAATTATCTCTTTTGTAGCGAAAATGTTTCCATAGTTGTAGACCATATATATGTATATATATATATATGAAGACGGTTGATATACTCCAAAATACATTACAAGCCATAATTCTGGTGTTTGAGGTCAGACGTATCATGTTCCAACCACAAAACTTAACTTCAAAATTGATCAGAGCCATTGATGAGCTCCCACATTTCGATAAGATTCCCATCACAGGGCTGGGTTTTAGAAAATACTTATGCCATATATGATACCCCCACCTTTACGCACTTTTCATGAATTCTTGAGCGTGATAATTATCTCAAACCACATGATGGGAACAATCTTGCTAACCCAGTAATGAGACTATTGGGCACGTGTAATGGGTCATTTGGAAACGAAGGCAGGTTATAAAAGCAAGTCTGTTTCAGTTCCACCCTTCACCTAACAAAATATAGGGACCCCACAACTCTTTGTTCACAATGGGCTCTTGGCGCCCAGAACATGCTGATTTAAGTTATTTACTGACCATGAATAAGGGGGTGACCGATGTCCATGTAAATTTTCACGTGGTGAGTACCGGGCATCATAATTTCAATTCTGGAACGAAATCTGAAGCAAAACAAAAAGTCTGTCCTTTAACCTTTTCGTGCCGAAATAGTTCAAATTCAAACCGGAGAGTATCTGCTTCAATATTTTTAACATACATTATTCCTTCCAGAGATATCTATATGAGAATTGTACGTAACACGTATCAGTACTGTAGGACCCCAATCATTTTCGTGTTTCAGATTTAACGCTGACCACGCGCCAAGGGTAAATGCCTAATTCTTTCTAGTATTCCAGAGAAATAGAGCGGTTTTGATAATAGGTTATCTCGGAGCACCGAACCCAACCCGAAACTTGAAATTATCTGTATACCTGTATTATTCCAAACTGATATAAAAGTGCAAAACGAGTAAGACATAAGCCTATCAATTGTAACACTTTATCATCTTCTGGAATTTTGTATTTTGTTTTGAGTATCGTACTTACTATGTAGACATACAAACGGTAATTTATGACCCTCAAATTATGATTAAAACTTTGCATTGAGAATAAATATATATTAACAGTATCTTTGTTTCAGCCAAATAGAGTAATCACTTTGTACATAATGATATTTGCGCTAGGTGCATTTTGTTCGACTATTTCTACTTTGCCATATGACAGCCAATCTGACAGAAATCTCGACAAAAAAGTTGCAACTTGTGTGCGTAATGCTTCACGCAACCCATACTCCTGGCTCGTAGTTAAATTTTGGCTGAAAAAAAGTAATATATCTACAGAACTAGACTCCATCTCAATTCTGTGTCACTTAGTGCGAAATTATGGTGCATGTTTATCACAGCTCAACATTATGAATATATCACGCTCAACATGGTTTTGTCTACAATGCCTAAAATCTTGCGGAAGCAAGATATGTAGGTTGATTTGAGCACCGCCAGGTACATGCACTTTAGCTGCCAAGATTGAGCACAAAACATAGAAAGTCCCAGCTACAGGAATTGTGTACAGAATTTGACATTAAATATATACAATTATACAAATAACCAGCAATTCTGGTACGGCCCTCGTACGAAGAGCAACAGTTTGTCACCAAGAGATAAAATCGATGGATTTCATTTGAAACCCAGTATTTATGATTATTTTTAATTGTGTCTAATTGTTATCGGTCCTGATTACATCGTAATCAGGATAACGGACAACGATTTTGTTTCTTTTGTGTGAAAACAGAAAGAAGTGTAGTAGATTTCTAAGAATCTGACCTGGCTGAAACGTTAATGCTGAAATGTTTGATTTTTGTACTTGTTGAAAGTCACATATACAAAAATGAATTTGTTACTGTATTCATCGTAATATTCAAGTAACATTTAAGTACCTGTTATCATTGATACTCTGTCTCAATTTGTTGCTGGTTTTGACAGTTAAAGTTAGGGATTTTGATATTGGATTTTGAAATAATAAGATCCAAACATCAATCTATGAAATTAACGAAGCACGACAAAGCCAAGATAATTTGGCAGATTGGAAAATGTATGAGGAATACTGCACAAATAAGTAGTAAATTAAAAATTTCAATAAAATGTATAAACGTACACTGGCCTATTTTCTATAATTTACTTTGACTAACAACTATTTTGACGGTATTTTTAGAGTGAACAAGCGGTTGTATCGCTACGCTTGCTCCTAACAATTGTATCATTTATTGTACTCCTTCGTATTGTATTGTGCCAGACTAACAAAGTACCATAGATGTTTATATTTTGTTACCTTGTTTTTCATGTATGATATTTAGTTTGGATATTTATAGCTCGTTTGGACAGAAAGTCTTATGAATATTTCAAGTTTTTTGCATTTTTTTTCTTACCTAGGGTTGTTTCATCACAATGTATTGACCTAGGGCCTGTTTATTCTTTCCGCCAGAGGATCATTTGCACACACCCACTCTTGACATTTTAAGAGGATCTCTAGGTGCTTTCAGATACTGATGCGAACGGCCCACCAAATGCGTAAAGACATTTATAAAAGATTATCATCTATTTAAATGTTGTTACGATGACATTGAAAACACATATGTAATGGAAAGCTTTAATTTTTATAAAATTGTGACCCAAACATAAATTATGACAAATTTGGAAAGGTCGTCTGTGATGCCAAGGAAAAAAACACCTTCTCATTAAGTGTGTAAAAAAACACAGTCCCCATGGGTTACAAATGGTCTCCTTAAGTCCTTAAAATTCAGTGACTCGCTTTACAAGAAGTTTAAATGCACTTCTCAAGATAGCCTTGAATATTACACACTAAAACAAAATCTTAAAGTCTACAACAGTATTCTCAATGAAACCATTCGTTTACAAACAAGAAAAAAGGCTTATTATTATTCTCAATTCGGAAAATTCAAAAATGACACAAGAAAGATGGGATGTTTTCAGTGCTAACTGTCAGTCACAATAAAACACCGTTTCCTTCCTTTTTCATTATTGTCAACCAAAAGATTAAATAAAGAAATTATCGCTGCGAGTGTTAATGGATTTTTCACAAATATTGGTACCAAACTAGCTGCAAATATCAACTCAACGAATAAACCTTGGTATTTATCCTACCTAACAAATCCAACAGAGCCTACTTTTTCATTTGCTGAAGTTGAATCTGGTGAAATCACACAAATTTTACATCAAAAAAAAAAAACACTAAGCATGACAATTTGTCAAGGAACATTCTTAAACCATTTACAAATTCAATTTCGAAACCGCTTTTTGTAATTATAAACTAATCCTTAACCACTGGTATATTTTCCGACAAATTGAAAATTGCTAAAGAGATCCCATTTTACAAAAAGATAATCATCAGCACCACAGAAACACCTGGGCGAGACCATTTTGAAATAAATCTGCTTTGAGCATACTACACTCTATACGTAAACAGGCATGAAATATGAAATATGAAATGAAATAAACTTTATTGATTGTATCACAAAATACTACAATGTGACATTTTGCCAATACACACACACACACACACACACACACACACACACAAATACACACAAATAAAGTACAAAGGTGCTTTACATAGTCGAGCATCAAGCATCTATGTGCGTTAATGCTCACACAAAAAAAGCTGTCAGACCCTCTGGTGGCGATAATCAAAAAATTTTGCAGTGTAATATATTAAATCATTATCATCCAGTTTCATGATAAATAGATTTTTTTCTGTTGTCCGAAAGGGAAGAAAACAAGGGAAATATATTAGTAAGTTTTTGAAAAAAGTTATCACGTTGTGTTGAGAACGTTTTACAAGATATTAACATATGTTCTTCACTTTCAATTTGTCCACATGTTTCGCATAATCTTTTCTCCAAAGGAGTTTTTGTTAGTCTTTTGTGCCTCACAGTTTCGATTTTAAGATAATGGGCGCCGATCCGAAAACGAGTAATACCTTTTCTGTAAACATGTATGTAAACCCGCTATTCTTCTAGACCCAGTGTAAATTAGTGGTCTAACTTTAGGCTTATTTTGATTTAATTTAATTTAATTTTGAATTGGTTCAGGAACTCGGCATCGCAAGCGGCACGTGGCAAGTCGTTTCAGAGACGAACACCTGAAGAAAAAGGGATGGATTGAATAAATTAGTTCTTGCTTGAATTAAAGACAAATTGAATCCAAATCTTACATTATACCTGTTTCATTGCCTGACGGAAGTTGGCCATAAATCTGTCAAATATTGGGGTGCATCACCCTTTAGAATTTTGTGAAACATAATTAGTTTACTTTTGCTTCTATTGCCTGACAACTTTTCGAAACCAGATTCCGGATAAATTAGATCGTGACTCGTTCCAGCTGTCGCTCCTGTAACGACTCTTGCAGTTGCTACCCCCACCCACAATAACTACTAGAGCATGATCTAAAAACTGTATAAGATATTACATAACAAATTTACTCCGTAATTCGCTTCCTTGTACCTTAGACAAGATATATAAGCATTCGTATTTTGGTTTTCGAAGTATGTGAAAAGTTTCTATATCAAAACATATGTGGATATATGTACTCTGCCTGACTATTATGTGTGCAACTCATTAAACCTTTTTCTTGTTATCTCCCCTTTTGTATGCTACATTTTTGAATTAATCTTGCCAATTTCCCAAGTTCTTTGATCAAGCGTTGCTACATAGTAATTTTTCTTTAGGTGGCTTCTGCAATAGCGGAAACTTATATCCTTAGCAGGAGTCATCCTGAGACAATTCCGAAAGCTATGTATAATGATTGCTAGTTGTTTTATGTCACATTACTAATATTAACTCACTTAATACAAGTGGACGATCCGTTGAAGTAGTTGTCAACTTATCGTTATCATTATCACAATCATCTCTTTTTTCTTCTCTTCATCACCATCATATCATAATCATTAAGTTTTAATATTTATGAGCTTGGAGTCAACTGTCCTCACACATAAGTTCATTGTTGTACCATCGAAAACGTGTTGCACTTAAAGTAGCTTATCATTTTTGTAGTCGCGAGATCATCTTTAATAAAATGTTCCTATACCCATGACGATAGATACTATGATAAAATAAAACTGTGTTAAAAGGAGCACGTGATGTACTTATATATAAATGTCTTTTCTGGCATAAGATGTAATAATTAATATCTGTTCTATATAGTTTTCAATTTTATTTATGACAAAGTGGGGTCTGGACAAAACGTGAAAACCAGTAAATTTAAGGAGTTCGCGACCCCTTTCTGTGATAAGCTGAAGTCATCTTATGCGTGCTGATAATAAGTATGGAAAACAGCAAGCATGGATGTTGAGGTTGAAGTTTATGTGGTGAAGCCAATGATGGATGTTGTCCATAAGTATGGATCAAATTTTTCCAACAACACCCTGACCTTTCTGTTTCTTCCAAGTATGCCACTAATACACCAAATAGCTCATTGTGTGCCAATGAAAACTGAAGCAACCTCTGATCATGATCTTGCAATCAAATCCCCGAATTATTCCTTAATGCGATCGATCCTGGCAAGAATTAGGGTTGTCGTGTACGGACTCGTCTAAGCTTTATGAAGCTCTTTTATCTGATGGGCGACGGAGATACTGCAACAGGCCAACAAATATTTACGAAGAATGGCTGGTTTTGTGAGGCCCTGTCCCAATCATCCATATCCTTGGCTGTTACACACACAACTGATTGGCTGTCTTGAAACAAAGTTCCAATCGCAATACTACAGTCGTTAGCACTTTATTTACATCAGCCAACTAGAAGACAGACGATGCTTTTGCATCACCACAATGTCTCTAACGAGCCACTGCCTATGCGCTATCCAAAGTTGAGAACCAATCGCTCTACAATAGTTTCCAATCAAGTTGGTCAGATTCTTGAGCTTTCGGTCTTGATCAGGCCCAAAATCAAAACGAATCAAACAAAAGATGGAAATGTGTATGTTTCAAATTGCTGCTTTCTGGGTGTTATGCGCTGATAATATAATTCAAAAGAAAGGACACAGCAGACAATTTGTCATTGACATTCCATTCTAGAATCTCAAAACCTTTATCTCATTTCCGGTCAACAGCACGTTGTGTCTACAGGGGACAACCAACCTTTCTTTCTGACATTAACTGGCAACTCACGACTTTCAATTCTGTCCGTTTTAATATAGATAACAATAAGGTAAAATGAAAGATTTTTTTTATTCGGCGGACTCTTTTCATATTGCTTTGTGTGCTTTTATCAAAGCACGCTTCGTGTTTCATATCAATGTCACTGCTGGATATTGCATTGAAATGTACGTCAATGGTTTGAGCAAGGCAGTGCTGCTATCACACATGGAGATTAACAATAAGAATAAATTGGCAAAAAGTATAGTGAAACATTATTGGTAGTAGTAGTAGTAGTAGTTGTTGTTGTTGTTGTTGTTGTTGTTGTTGTTGTTGTTGTTGTTGTTGTAAGAAAGTATTCGCTAAATACTTCAAGTGTAACGAGTCTGAAATTATAATTGCACACGCATAAGCAAGAAAAATTGGGCTCGAAGCAGCGTTGAATTACAGTAAGACCAAAACATATCTTCACGAACCCGAAAAAGCGCTGGATTAGACCTGAGAAAATATCATGCCTTTGCAGCTTCAAAACGTCTTTTGCACAGCATCAATGCAGTACATGTTATGTCTATTGCCTTGGTAAAGTTGACCTCATAATTGCTGTACCCGCAAATTGTTTCACATCCAAGATATGGATGTGTGAATTCTTTGTCAGGTTCGCAAACCCCCAATTTGTTACCATGACGACAGCCAGATAGCTGATATTTCTACTTCCATACCAACACCAGTGTTGTGAAATTTAAGAAGAGGCCATTGCAAAGGGCTAAGTTGCTGTGAAAGGGAAAGCAACTCTATCGAGCGTAATTAGGCAAAATGCACCAACCAAAGTAGATTGAAGGCGGTACACTTTTGCATGGCAACCTTTTGTCACAAACCAGTAAATATAAACGGCGGAATTCTTTGATAATACTTTGATGGGCTCTAAATCAGCAGAAATTCGGAGTTGCATAACGTCTTTCATCAGCTGATCCTATATTTACCTCCTTAGCCTCTTCAACTGCATTACGGGAGTGGAAGCTAAGTTATTATGTAACTCTATATCCTAATTAAATGCCACTTGAAGAGCCTGGCTTCTTAAAATGAAAAGCAAAATTGTTCCACTCTATATGCAGTAGAAGGTTCAAGCATCACGCCATACAAACTGAATTGAAATTCCAAGTTTATGACATGTTCATGTTCCATATTATAAAAATGCACCACCGTTGCGATATTTAAAATAAATTGTCTAAGTGCCAAGAAAGAATTTTATTATCATGCAGAATTTAAAAAGAAAGGACAAAAATACTTTAAACGTTTTTGCAATTTGGGTGCTTTTTTTCATCTATTTTTAATGTGTGTGTGTCTGTCTGTGTGTCCGTCTCTTTCTTCATTTGCTAGTTTGTATTTTTTGTCTTAACTGATGATGAAATATCTTATCGAGAATGTATTGAGGTAGTTATAATGTATTTGTATAATGGCACTTTTGTTTGCTTTGTTGTATAGTGAATAACTATTCTATGAATATTGTGGATTTCGAATGCAAAAAAATGCACTGGAATCTTTCAGGTTTACTAATTTACCATATATGTTACTATGTACCAACTGAAGATTGTGTTTTCTTACTTATTTTACAGATTTGACGGATAAGGAGATATCCAAAGAAAACAACGAAATCCAAGAGCATATCAAGGAATTCAAAAGGAAGATATCTATGATCACAGACTTGATAGAACAAATGGAACGTAATTATGAATCTTCAAAGAGATACGTAGTGATACAACGCTATAGACTTTTGAAGAACATGATTAAAACAATAACGCACAACAAATGGATATGAATGGAGGTCAAATACTATATTTCTATGTGGATGAGACCAAGGCGTATGTGTAAAGTGTGCTTTCCTTTCATCTATCCTTTTGGCACGATTGAAAGAAATGCTTTTTGTGTGCATGATTGTGGTGCCAATTTCACGAACACATCTGTCCAATGGATATATTTATCCTAGAGATATATTTGGGCGGTTGGGACAAAGTGATAAACTATTTTATTATTTGAGCCTTCGGCTGGGGAAGACATGACAAGGTAAACGATTATATACATGAATTATGTTCCATGAAAAGTCGTGAATTCATCCCTCTGTTTTAATTGTCGTTACGAGACCAACGCAAAACTCTCAAGAGCACATCTGTTGCGTGTGCAAAACATCCCTCCTGGTGGGCAAGGCCGCAACATCATGGCAAGTGACGTTTACAGTGAAAGAAGATTTTTTCATGTTGATGGAATACTTTTCGAAAGTTGCCCAAGCTATCTTTACCATTTAATGAAGTGGGATTTCGTTTTGACTTGAGTGAATGTTGTGTCTGCTTGAGATGCCATTTGTACCAGTAATTAAGTCACTGAAATGTGACCATGTGATCTACAAAAAGCTAGATGTGTGGCATGCATCCTCGTGAAAATGTCAGTTTATCAAACATTCAGCTAGTTTGTAATCTCTGGGAATACTAATATGGGGCATCTCTAAGACATAGAACTTACAGAATCCTTATCTGGAACATCTAACTGGACGTTAGAAAACAGTATCCCAAATGTGTCAATCTATTTTAATACGGTGCTAGCACTCATTCACGCATGCTCATGACAACGTACTTTTAAACAGACAGTGACAAATAGGTTTATAATATTTTTGTCCACCTGAATTCGAAAAATGTTTTGAACGGACTGGTGCTGTAGCGAATTTTGGTCCAACATATTTGGGAATATTACAATGGACTTTAAACTATAAGACTTAAGGTGCAAAATCGGTTTAACTTTTTTTTTCTCCTGTCTCTTTGGCCATATCTACATCCAATTTCCTTTCACGTTTCCTCACATATTTTGCATCTAGTTTTTATTTGCATATTACAAGCACAAGTTATGAGTGAGTTGTCAAATAAGTCTTTGTCTTTTTGGATCGGTACTCTCGATTTAAAGTCCACTGATCCAATGGTCTTTTATTTGACAATCTTTTTCTCACTTTGAAGGCCTCGAGCATCTGTCCTTATGGTCGGTGGGAATACGGTATTTCCCACTAGCTCATTTTGATTATATTGTCAAGAAAGACAAAAGCATAATTCTGTGTAGAACGTTTTGACGCCAAAAGGGAGAGAATTTGTATTCATGTGTCACGTGTCACCCATTCACATTCACTGACACCTGCTGTTCAATATGTTGGATATGGTACGTCACACCTGGAATACGGAATAAGTATATTCTTGTTATGCTGACCGGATAAGTACAGATAGCCCGCGCGTCTGTATATACTACACACTCTTGATAACACTAACACATTGATACCCAGCTGTTTAGGTTGAAGTTTGACATTAAAATGTTTACCAGTGGCCCTCAATTTTTCAAGTTTTGAATATCTGGATGGCATGATATTTGGATACTTTTTTCATCCGGGACATTGTTTCTTGCGTTATCAAGCTCTAACTGTTCAAAAAGCTTGTAGGCCCTACGCTAGCAAACCTTTAGCATTTACATATTTTAATTGTGACGATGTCTCATCTCTTTAAAATCGTGAGCTCACATATAAGCAAACCGGTGGTGCTCTTGAGGCACGTTTTCCTTCTGTTTCAGTTCGGATGTGTACACGCTGAAGGTAAAAGTAGAAAAGTGACCCCAGAAACTTAATTGAAAGACAAGCTGACTATGGAAATGCTTTTGCTTTCTGGGTTGACTTTGTATCATGTGTAACTGTACTGACATTATGCAGTGTACAATTTGAGATAAATTTATCTTTTTACCGATGGGAACCTTATCGACGAAAAGGCATTTTTTTTCACACTTGATGTACTTCTGAAGCTGTTCTCCTCAATTGCCACTTAGCATAAATGCATACATGGGTACCAAACGCGACTTATGCTCGGTTGATAACTTAAACTTATCACTTAAAATTGGTGACGTTTACATTTTACTTTAATTATATTTTCGGCATTTTCCACTTGAGGACTCGTCTTTAATCAATTTACAGAAACAACTGCTCAAACAAATATTTTCTCTCTGATTTAGGAACAGTGAGAATAAAATGAATGATTATTTGTGGTAACTGTCATTTACATACCCCACTGTTTTTTTTCTAACAACTTTATGGAAATAATAATGTGTAATGTTAATATTAGTTTAGTGCCATATGAGGTATTGTCTTCTCACACCGTATTTGCAACGTGGTGACAATCAGTTGCAATACATGCCGTTCTTAAAACATGTCATTTATAATTTGTGGCAAATTGGACATTTCATTAAGGGACCCATTTCATGCAACTCTTTGGTCATGTATATCATCATGACAACTTACTTTTTCCTCTAAGGCACCCCACTTTTGTTACGTTATGATTTTAAGAGAGTACAAAGTGAAAGCAATCGATTATTTTAGGAGTACAAGACTAAAGGTACCACAGGAGTAAATTATATTTAAAGTGTGTCGTGCTATTGCACGTTTAAAATATTCAAAAGGTAATGAAATCATCCAGGTAATAAATTGCCTCTGTATTTTAGTCAGTTTACTGGACAATTTACGGTTCTACCCTTCATATAGGGTACAAATAGAAATAACAGACTTAATTGTCAAGGAATGTATGCAATAGCATGCCTAACATACGCATGTACTTGCAGTTTTATGACGGAAAGAAAATCCATTTTTAAATGTCATATAGTTATCATCAGTTGGCACTTCGAGGAGCAAAGATGTATGGACGTACCCCAGCGCAATGCTAAAAAATATAGGCATAACAAAGTTGTTAAGTTATGTTTTATGTTCAAATAATTGTATTTATATCTTTGTACTGCTGAGTGTGACGCAAAGGATTGGACAAATCAAAAGAAGCAAAGAAACTTATGTTTTGTGCGCAATGCGAGAGCTAAACTCACACTTGAATTATTCTGCTTGGTCTGTGGGCTTGCAGAAAGGCAACTAGTCTTACTCGAAACCCGTTGAAATTATGCCGAACCATGGGCAGTAAAATTCCCTGCCGTCCACCGTTAAGTCTACATTAGACCTTGTTAGTGTATTTTCATGCATGATAATATGATACAAGATATCTACCCGTAAATAAGATTGGAACTGTGGTTTCAGGTTTGTAGTTCAACACCAATGACTGCACAATTGTAAAAACAAGAGGATAGATGAACCGTGCATGAAATAAACTCCTCTTTTTCAACAGTTATATTGGACCAATCAAATACGGTTTTTGCAGATTTATTTTCTCAGTGTCACAATAGATAAAGACTGTGAATATGTTGTTAAACAGCACACAAGTGTTACAATTTTTCGCCACTGATTAGTGCACGGGTTGTACCATTTCCAAGGGAAATGTATATGGAAATCAGGTGTGGCGTACAAGTACAATAATCACCAAAAGGTGTAAAGATGACAAATACTCGGATCAGAGTGATATGTGATAACAGTGTTACTGAATAGTGTATGTGTTGTTAACATAAATGCCAGTATAAATTACATACTTACTGAGCATTACTGAACACTGTACTATGTTCACAGGTTCCAATAAACAGAGTAAATGTAGTTTACTTGCCATTGAAGAAACTTAGTAAAAGGTACACACTTGCCACTGAACAGTGTACAGGATACACACGTCGCCAAAAAGTCTGTTCATTATACTACATTGCCATTTGATAGTGTAAATGATGCACACTTGACATTGAGCAGTGTAAAGGGCATACATTTTTACATTGAACAGTCTGACGGGTACATGTGTTCCGTAGAACAGATTTCTACAGTTTCCACAGAACATTGTAAAGGTACTTAAGTGTCGTGTGAAGTACCTGACCATTGAACAGCGTTCACGGTATGTACCTGCCAAAACAGGCACAGTATATGTTTGCCAAGCAGTCAAAAATAAGACAATAGAGATAGATGGGCAGTTGGATCAAATATATTTCACGTGGGACAATATACACGTTGTCCTAAAATGAGACGGAACGTTTTTAGGAAGAATTGTGAAATTACCTGATAGGGATGCCGGTTGACATTTGACGTGACAAGGCTGACATATTGTAACCAGGACGTACATAGAAAAAAGAGCTTGGGAAATCACATCATATGTATACTGAGAAATGAATGAAATATAACCACCATTTATAGAATTTGGTTGTCTTTTGTCCTACTTTGACATTGTTACACAGGGTGAGATGGACTGGATGGTAAAGTTAGAAGGGCGATAAATACCCATGTTTGTGTGTCCTGTGCCAATAAGAGCAAATCATAGACAACTTCCACGATAAATAAATGCCTCTGCTTGTCAAACTACTTTACCTACGGTTTGCAATTTGCTGGTTATTCCAAATTAAATGGCGCTTATGCTTCAGAGCAGTCAATATGAATTTTTTTTTTTCATTACTTTTCCCGACCATCAATAGATGCGGAGCAGAAGCAGGAGGAAGACGACGACGACGACGAGGATATATTGCCGCAACTACTTTTTTTACCACGACAGACACCATAGAAGTCACGGTGCGTCAGTTACATGTAATACTGTAATAATACTGGATTAAATACAATTGGCTGGGCCGTGCCGATTATGGCATTCTTTCAAAGAATGGAAAGTCGTGCAGTGGATATGTGCGTTTTTCATTTTCAGATAGGTGGTTGGTGCCGAAAGTTGATGGTTCGAGACCTGGCCATTCCGTGGTTGAAAAGACCAAAACAAATCGGTCAAGACGCATTGTATGCATGAACTGTTAATTCAAACAGAGAAATTGGAAAAATATGTATATATGTATATATATATATATATATATATATATATATACCATATGTGCATTACGATCGATGCACTATTAATAATGGAGGGTGGAAAAGCTGCCATGCCCTTTGGACTGTTAGCCACCCCTTGTGGATCACATAGGACGCAAATGGATGCAGGACGCAGTTCAGAAGGTGCAATCAACCCAAGCACTTTCCTCTGCCAGAAAAAGGTTTGAAGCGAAAAAATTATCTATAATTTGGAGCATTGTCTGAATCATTTACGTTTCGCAGACTTCTAAACCACCATAATTTCAAGCAAAAAAATATATACAGACAGCGTCAAAACCGTCAGCAGCATATTTACGAAGTCACTAGATTACTTGAATGCCGTGTAAAAATGCAGATAATGTCTTCAGCTGACATCCTCAATGAAACATAGAATAACAATGAGAATAACACAAAAAACAAAATACAGGAATGTCAGCCAAATTTACCCTGGATCCTATTTCGGATACCATAGAGAATACATGTTTCTATTGTGTTTTATGCCATTTTCTCCTGATATATTGTGTTCAAAAAGTGTTACATCGCACCCTCGTCAAAATGTTTTAAATTAAAATGGGTATGTTTCAAATTTCCAAACATCTTAATTTCAATCACTGTATGAAAAAAATCGAGGAACGTTGCCGTTTGATTAAATCTGATCCAGCGAGACAGAGGAACATCATTGGTTCTCGGCAACGTGTCACTTCATGAGGAAAAAGAGTGTTTATCTATAGTCTAGCCAATTCAGAGGCTAGTTTTTTGTTTGCCCTTGAAAGTATATTAGTTTCACATATGTGGCCTCCGTCTCGGTAACTGTTTATGCGGAATACGTGTACAACATTGAGTCCAAATATGATATATTGTTAGATAATTTGAAACTTTCAACTGGCGTCTCCCATGAGCTACACCGGTTGCATCTATCGTTGAAAACGGCCAGTTTACCAAAGTGCTTACATTCTATATGGCGTTCATCAGTGTGAATTTTGGATTTTAACGCACTTTAGTTGGTAAAAGCTTTCCAGAGGAGACAGTCGTAAAAACTGCTGCCCAGCTCTGCACCCCTATCTCGCAGCAATAACTGACAGGAAGGACTGCAGGCCCATGTATTCTGCATGGCAAAATGTGTTCCTCTTGCATAACTGACAACATGAGATGCTTGAGAGGTGTTATTTACGTATTTTCGAAACATACAGGAAGCATAATATATTTAGATATATTTTTGTTATTGTAGAAATTGTCCACATGCTTAGGTGCCATGCCCTGCTAGTATGCGCTCATTAGGGAGGAAGCATAGCTCTGTTACCTAATAACATAGGAGGGCCCCAGTTAATGTGAAGGACTTCTATTACACCTTTTTGACACAACATGTGGATCATTCGAGTCGTGATGTGTTTTTGTTAGGTGTCAAAAAATGGCCAGCTAGGGTGACAGTAAAAGTTTCGTAGATAGAACGTACCTTATTGTAAGAATATATAAACATCACTGTTTTGTGTTTTGGTTGCCCGTTGAGTATCAAGTTACCGACCTCTTTGTGTCTTTCTTTGAAGAGATAGCCTCAGAGAGGTCGCCTATTCTTGCTTTCCGCAATACACGTAGGAAGCAGGAGCAGTCAGGGTCGTACAGTATCATTAATTACTTAATTGCTCAAGGTTTTTGTTGGGTAGAAAGTGAATAATATTGGCCTTAAAAATAAAAGTAGTCGTTATTTTGATAATTTAAACAACACTATTGATTCTTGAACAAAATATGAGCACTAGCAAGCATATCATATCAGGGTTAGCTGTGAGTACATTTATTTACATGTGAAGGGTTGTTAAAATGAATATCGTCAGAGGAAAGAGCTTTTCTTCAACTCAGGTACAGTCCAATAGATTTTACATCTGGGCAAACATTTTATCTCTTGAATAATTTGAAAATACTCAAACCATACTAAGGGAATGTAATTCAAATATGTACAACAAGTTTTGACGCAGCAGATCTCTTTTTCTTTTTCTGCTTGAAAATGTTCTCAATAATGAATAACAGTATGTGAACATTAAGCACTGTATGAACATCTCTGCCACCAATCACTTTTTGCTTATACACTGAGCTGGTACCCTTTTGGCTAAGATCATATTAGAGATAATGAAGAAGACCAAACTCCCTCCTTAAGACAAGAAATACGGCGGGTCATAATTTCTTTAAATGAAAGGAACACACCATTAATATATTGATCACGTATATAGATATAGGTGAAAGGAAAGTAAACTCTGTTTGCGTTTTCTCTCTGAATTAACATAGTTTAATCAGTAAGGATTATCGATGTTTCGTGATGTGACTCTAGAATTACATATAAAAGACATTAAATAGGTTGACATGTGTGTCACATCGAAACAAGAATAAATAGATGACATACACTGCTTGCCAACATGATATGTTAGGATGAAAACACGTATTTCCATGCAGGGAGAGGATATTCGTAACACGGATACTGCACATGACAAGCTAGCACATACTGTCAGTGAATATCAGAAACCTGCAAACACCAAAGCATGATGTAAAACCAGACGTCAGCTTGACATTAAATTAATGAAGTAATTTGACCATATTGATCCCAATTAAGTGCATGGATACCAGATCGAGAACCCGAACAAATTACCCGAGTCGTTTTATAAATTTACACCAACTGGTATAGCAGGTGTTATGTCCAGATATGGGTATTTCCAGGCAGCTAATTTGGTCATAGTGACATCTCATTACATGCTATACATGTCTAGGTAGGTAAATTGGTGATAGGGAGGTTTTGTTGCATGCTGTACATTTCCAGCAGCTAAGTTGATGGTAGTGACGCTTCATTTCATTCTATACGTGTGTAACATATCAACGTTTTTATGGTGGTCGACACCATGTAACAAACGCAACCCATGTAAATTCGAGCATTAGTACACAATTTTGAAAATATCTTTTTTTTATAGATATCCGCTTACATATAGCAGCATTGGCGAAAATAGAACAGCAACGCGGTACATCGATACGTCCCTGCATATTTAATGAGACAAATGCCTTATTCAAAGTTATTTCTTCACGAAAATCAAAATCCTTGGTGGTAAAATTAACCTGACGCTAAAATGAGTAAACGGTTGGGCAACTGTATCAGCTTTGTGCATGCAAACACTCAAAATTTAGAACCATAGGAAGCATTGTTTTTTACTGGTTGCGCCATTGACTATGCAAACATTTATTTATTTTAATTCTTTTTTTTTGGAAATTATTTTTTTCCAAGAGCAACCAATACCCTTTTCAATAGAAGCCATGTAAATGAATACAAGGTTGCATTTTAATTGAAATCAGTTGCAACGGTTGTGTCAAATCAAATTCAACCATACATTTGTTTGCAAAGTGGCAAAAACTGCAGAGATAACTTATGCTGATGAACGAATTGTGTCATCTTTACGTACGAATGAGCTGACAATTAAAACCAGAAATGTACGCTCTTTTCTCAATGTACGTTGATTACTAATTTCCAATGTTACCGGTCAGTGAATAGTAATTTCATTTCTTTCCGCCAGCCAATGAAGTCTCCATAATACTCGCGTTGCTTGATCAACTTTGTGCACAGGACTCTTCGAAGTGAAAAATACAAATGAAAAATCCAATACTGCTGGAACCAGGAACAGGGTACCCATGCAAATAAAGACGCCCTTTGGTTATGTCACTGAATTAGGGTCAGTTACCTGATAACGTGCACGTATATAACTATGAAATACGCAATGCAAAGGTATCACTGCTGCCAGTATACTCCTGTATCATGTTTTGCTCCACGCACTTCAGTGACAGTGACATCAAATCTTTATTTCCAACCCTCGTGTTCATGTCGGCTCTAGATACCGAGTAATAGACAGTGACTGCTGAACTGAACTGGTCATACATTATCTATGGTGCAAAAAATTCGATACGCTATGACAGTAACTCGTACCTGAGTATTTTGATACACCATGTACTTTGTGCATTTATTTCAGGCGTCAATTCTCACATCAATTCACGAAGAAATAAAAAAAAATACTTGGCCGACGAAATTGTCATCTATTTCTGTATGAAGCGTGTGGTAAAACACATATTTGAAAACAAGCATGCAAGGCCCACTTAAAACAAGTTTAAACGACGATGTGAACATTATACCCACGTGCACTCTGTTAAAAGTCTGCAAAACGCAATGCCTGTTTGTGTGTTTTTTGTTTTTTTTTACTTTTACCAATTACATATTAAAACTAGAAACGATACCATTAAAATCACTGATAGTACCTCATCTGCCTCTCTGGCATCTCACAAGTTGTGACATTAAGCCTCCATATGCAAAAGACGAGGCCCTTCGGGACAATAGCATTGAATAAATTTATGGGTCAAAACTGTGCTCTGTTGAGATCATGGACTTTTTCGCATGATGTCTTCATATCAATCACATATGTTAACCATGATATACCTAGTGCCTCATGTAGAAACCATCCAGTCCTTTTAAACTTTGCCTGCGTGACCCCAAGATGAAGACAGCAGATCAGTTTCATGAGCATATTATAGAGTTAGCAATATCCTCTTTTTGTCAGCCCTTTGCCCATCTCGTCGTGCACTGTCTCTTATTGGATATTTCATATACAAATATAAGCTTTTCTATATCATTAAAATATCATAATACGATTCGGGCTTATTTCTTTGCAGACTATCGTTTTATCTTAATCTCCCTATCAGATTTTTCTGGGATATATGAATGCCAAATCTTAAGGTGTATTGATTGCTTAATTGCCTAAAATCCCGTAGTTGAGATACACACTTCTTTTTTGTCAGTCTTAGACTTATAATTATAGATGTTTGAACGTTCCAAGAAAATTGCAATCGATTGACTTCATGGGCAGGCCAGCTGTGGACGATTCATGGTCTGCCTTAAATAATTAACATGGCAAAGTTATGTATGTTGTCAGAGTGGCCATTGGTCATTGTACAAAGCTCCGATGGACATCAGAATAATTTACATCAGGCGCACTTCAAAGAAAACGGAACCTTTTGATCTGACCAACGTGATTAAGGAGCGATATTCAATATTGCCGGAGCAATGCCATTTAGGTTAACAGCTTAACTGTTTCAGATTATGACCGGGTTAAATCTGTTTATGACACACCTATATGTTTCCAGATTTATAAACTTTACAAGGACCAATATCTCACTAAGGGCTAAGTGCCTTGGTAGAATTATGATAAAGATAGAAAAAAAATGCATTTTTTCAATCAAATTGTATACCCCTTGATTTTAAGCCAGGTATATGGGGGGGGGGGGGTAAATAGATGGATAAATTGTTTCCTGCTCCGCAAAAAGATGCAAGGTCTTTATGAAAGTGGATTTGTTGCTTAATATATTGACTACATTCCAAATTGTACGGTCTATGTATTCTCCGCTTTAAGTATGAAAGTAACATGGAACAGGATGTGCTGAAGAAGCAAGTAGATATTGTATAATCATAGACCTTTCTACATGAAAATAATCATATAATGTCTTTTTCCAGACTCTGCAATTTCTCACACACACACACACACACACACACACACACACACACACACGTGTGGGTGTTTGCGTGCGTGCGTGCGTGGTGGTGGTCTATGATCTTTTTCAGGAACGATGCTTCCGCAGCACAAAGTAAAATAAATTACGTAGCAACACAAACATCTATGAGGATAAGCTTTAAATCGTCATTTTGCCAAATGGGAAGATATAATATATGCAAATATAACAGGAAAATGAACCAGACAAATGCACCAGACAAATAAAATGTACTAGACACTGCCCTCTTATCTCTTCCATTATGCACTTCATGTAAATTGATCTACTGGCCATCAGTTTTCATAGAGACGCGTGCTCATTTGTTGGACCTAAAGGTTTAGGTTGACCAGTAATGATACTTTACTGTTTCATTTTATCATCGAAAATAGCAAAAATTAATATGTGTAACCCAATCTACAAGTACCAGACAACACACATGGACTCGCATGTGCCGTACGAATCAATTGTCCACCGGAAGTATATTGTTACTTCTTTCCAATAGATTGGGCCCGAAACTAACAACATATCTCCTTACCAATATATATTCATACTAGATAAAAAGAACTTCAACGGGAATTATTATTAACCCATTTATAGCCCAATACATTTCGCCATAAGAGCATTGGTCAGGATGATTCTATGCAAATATATCCCTACTAGTGCATAGTGTTTATATTCTAAATTTCTGTAATCAATTTGAGGTAATTTAAAACTTAGTTAACCTTTTTTTATTTCTGGATATTTTTGTTTTTGTGCACGCGCAGATCCTGTGTCAGACTTCGGCTAGAGTATTTATTCTGCTGAAAACGTTGAAAAGTGTGGTAATGACATTTGTTTTAAATATGCACTCCCATTTAGACCCATCTAATATTATTTGCTTTTAAACTAAACATATCGATCGATTCCGGCATCCCGTCATTTTAAATCAGGCTTACATTGCTGCCCTGTTTCTCTTGAAGTTTGGAGCACTTTAAATAAGAGAAGGTGCATCTGGTGAAATCAAGATGTCCAAGAATTTTGACGGACAAAAGCCCACTAAGAGATGTAAGTTCAGAATCGCACAATGTATCCACTGAGGCGGCCCATGGGCTATAAGCAAACTGCTTTCTGACTGAACACAACAACAAGGGCTAGATCAAACTGAAACATGAAAAATGCTTCAAATTACCTCGAAAATCCAAATATGTAAAGGTAAACGAACTTTTCACCTTCATATTTTCCGTTACAGGTTTCTAAAATACTAAAAGATTTTGATAACAGCTAAAACCAGCGACGAATTATTGTCTTCCCATCTGGTAAAAATATGTGAAATGTACCCTTTCTTATGACTTTGAATTAAAGCCGGTTTCGTCTGGAGAACAAATGTGATTTGATAGAAGACCAATTATCAACAAAGATAGAGTGATGTGAACATTATTTAGATTAAGCAAGTGGAACGGAGTGGTGTTTATTCAAAGTGCCGCATACGAGATGGCGAAATATGACATAGAGACTGACATCTTGCCAGAAATATATCCCATAAAGTAATAGTGATGATTATCAAGACCACAAAGCTCATTTAAATATTTTGAATAGATAACACTTAATTATTGTAAAAGTAAAAGATACTCAATCAAAAGTGCGCTATCTAGTACCGCTGGCTCAAATGGAATCAGGAAAAGGTGTACAGGAACTTTGGAATAATTTCGAATCTTTCGATAACTTTCCCTCTAAAATAGTTAAAACACGAATTGCAAGAAAATTTGAAAGTCAATAGAAAAATGAAATTTCGCGCCAAGACAATGAATCGAAATTAAGAACCTATGTATCATTCAAAAGAGATTTTAGTTTGGAAAATATCTACAGGTTGTGAGAAATGTTGACATTCGCAAAAACATAACGCGTTTACGCTTAAGTACTCACAATCTTCAAATAGAAATTGGTAGACACAAGCGCCCGAACAAAGTTCCAGTAAGCGAACGTCTATGTGAAACATGTCGGCAGAACGAAAACGAGTATCATTTTGTTATGATTTGTACCAAATTTGAAACTCCCCGAAAAAACTACTAGACACATTAAAGGTAATATTTGCTGATTTTGATTTATATAGTGCTCAAGATATGTTTGGTTTTATAATAAACATAAAAGATCCAAAATTAATTAAAGTCTTTGAAACTTTCATTACGGATTGCATTGTAATAAGGGATAAAACATTATAGACTCCCATACACAACACTTTACACGCTACATTTCCGCATATGCATTCCTTCTGTTGGAAATCCTCCCCTCTTTTCTTTGCTTTTGTTGTGTGGTGTTGTATTGTATTGTAAGTACTTGGTCTGTGCATTTATGTTGTTTATGCCTTGTATTTGACAGATTGCTTACTAATGTATTGAAACGCAGTCAATAAAGGTTCAAATCATTTCATTTCATTTGCACCCTCACTTACACGTAGTTACATATAGATTTTGTGTTTACATATCCGAAAACTTTAACAATTTGTCACAAATTGAATGCAGCATCGTGGTATTTATGCTGCATGTAAATTATCGGAGGCGTTGCAAAAATCGTTGAGCTATTTTACAAGATTATGGCATAATTTTCACTGTCCACGCATTTAATTTCCTGACTGATAAGTATATCTGGGTGCAATTCAGATTATCAATATCGTTCCCGTGTATACATACAATAGTCGTAGTTGTAGTAGTTACAGTAGTAGTAGTAGTAGTAGTAGTAGTAGTAGTAGTAGCAGAAGTAGTAGTCGCAGTAGCAGTAGTAGTATGATATCCGTGTATACATACAATAGTAGTAGTTGTAGTAGTAACAGTAGTAGTAGAAGTGGTAGTAGTAGTAGTAGTAGTAGTAGTAGTAGTAGCAGCAGTAGTAGTAGTCGCAGTAGCAGTAGAATTATGATATCCTGAATATTTCACCAATCAGCGAAATTGACATGTTTGTAAATATCATAGAATAAGCAAAATTCAAAAGCCTTTAAAGCTGTAAATAGGAGGAAAATTGCACTGATAGTTGTCAACCGCAAGCTATGTAGATTTGCATCACGTTATGTTGGGCAGAATTTGACACTTTCTGTTACGCCAGAACCGTTACCACAAAATATCAATTGTAAGCCTCTAAGCCTCTTTTTATTATTATTATTATTATCATCATCATCATCATCATCATCATCATCATCATCATCATCATCATCATCATCATCATTATTATTATTTTGTTATTATTGTTATTATTATTATTATTATTATTATTATTATTATCATTATTATTATTATTGTTATTATTATTATTATTATTATTATTATTATTATTATTATTATTATTATTATTATTATTATTATTATTATTATTATTATTATTATTATTATTATTATTGAACTTCGTGATACTGGATAGCCTGTTCAGTCAAAGACTGTTCTTCCACAGGGTCCAGTAGGCAGATCTGATGCCAATTATTCCTGCCCTGTTATAATTTCGACCTGTAACAATGGACTGATGGCATGTGCTTTTATATGATGCTTTAAGAATTATTTCAATGCCTACATAACATTTAGTGAACTTTAAATGAAGGCACACAGCTGAAAATCCACACATATGTACCAATACACAATTTTGCCATCTTCGTAGCAATATGTCAGTCTAGGGTTACCAAACATAAACAAGTGGCGGACATATTGCCACAGGGATCTGGGACAAAATAGCTCATTGTATTTTGAGGTTTTAAATCGGATAAATTAATTTTTAGAGATAATATGCTAATTTGAAAAATTTACTGATAGAAAGTATGTTACCTTATTGGGAAACCAATCACTACAACCTGGCAGCATTACTTTGCGGATTGGGGTGCAGGCCAGTGAACGCTGCTTCTTGGACTGTCACACTCGTATTCGGGTACAATGCAGCATCCTATAAGTCTTGTTCATGATTTTTACCTAATTAAACATATGATTCCTTGTATTCCTTTTAACTTTCTGTGTTTCTGGTTCAAAAAGCTATTTCGGGGTTGCATAGGTAGACCAGTAATCTTCTTGTAGAACAATATACAATGTGTACTCACCATGAGGCCATTTTCACCTGTCAAGGACGACGCATATTGTTTTGCTCAATTGCTTCACCGCATTTGTTTCCAAAGATGCAACATTTTATGAATATTATTTGGTCCTTACACAAAATAATTTTTTATGATGATTTAGAACTGTACAGTGTTTCAGTGAGTGGTACGAATGAGGACGTTCCTCTTGGCATATCGGATTTGAGAGTGTTCAAACGGTACTTGGCCTTACAGATTTGGGTTTGTTAAGTTTGTCTTTCCATTAGATACCATAACTGTCATTCTTCAACTTAGGAAGCTGCAAAACAATCCAATATTTGTATCCATTAAGAAAATTGCGCCATCAAGTATCTGCTATTTTGAGGATGCATATGATCCCAATCTTTCAGACTCGTAAATACTGCTATATTCTGATGATCTGTACCAGAAACAACTGCCAATACACAGATGATAATAACAACATTGACACATTCCCATTCTTGAAAAACGTAGGATGTATTTAATCGATAAAGCCCCTCTCTGTTGACAAAAATGTACGTAAGAGACTACAAACTATTCATCTCTTATTATTGCTGTAGATCACACATAACCCAGGTTGAACACAGTAAATTGCAATTTGATGTTAACGTAAAACTAATAGAAAAGCATAAAAAGCGTGTTAACTGAGAAGCATATATAGCATCTACGTTGGAATATTAACGAAGTAGGTGATAGGTTCTTGTCTGAAATAATCAAGCTGATTATTTGGTTTCAGTCCTTATGAGTATGACGTAATATTGCATCAGGCTAATGATATATGTGTACTTGGTAAATTTACTTCTCATAAATTGAGACTTTGAAGAGTAGGGCCTAGTCGTTTAGGTCTTAGTTCTTTGATTGACCAGTTTACATCTTTTACGGTAAATTGTTGTGAAGATTGTTTCAGGGATAACCTAATGGGGACTTCAACAGCCAATGAATTTATAAGCGAGCCTGTTCCACAGCATTAAATTTCCTGACACGCGTTTCAAATTGTGTGATGGCGGCTGTTAGTCTTTATGTTATATTCGATAAAGCCGCTTGAATTTAAGAAGTGTCAGAACGTGAAAAAAAATCTACAGGTTATGGATTGTACTGAATATTTGGGTACCTTGTGTAGTTTTCTTGTTTGCAGAGAACACACTAGCCGACAAAGCGTTAGAAATGTGTTTCCTTCTAAAAGTAGGCTCTTTTCTGGTAAAGACTTTGTAATAACCCATGTGCGAGTATACAAGAACATTGGCTCAATCAGCCTGTTAATAACTGAATACACAAGTCACGCCCCAGTGGTCTTGCCTAATGTCCTGCAAGGGTGTGGGTATTTACCAAAAAAATGCACTAGGAAGATGTGCATTTTCCCTAAAAACTCTCAGAAACCAGGGATACAGTTTGTATGAAAAACGCTGAAAAGAATGTATTTCAGTCACACTTAGTACTTTATATACTTAAATTCTGAAATGGACAGTTAATGGTGGAATATACATTTTATTCAAATTCATCAAAGTTTGCAGGACTTTTTATTGTTCTTTATGTTCACCCATGCATTTCATGCACATCCAGTATTTCGCCCGGTATTACATTAGCTTTATGTTATGGGTACATAATGTTTATGCACACTGCTAAATGTCCTCTAGAACTTCTTCAAACTTAAACATATACCTGCATTCAAGATAGAACACTGTATGGTTCTTTACTTAATGCCAGTGAGAAAATGTCTTGACTGCAAATTTTTTTTTTAAATTGTGTTCAAACAATCACCATTTACGTTAGAAAACAGGTAGATATACTGACGAGCCCCTGTGGGAAATGAATTTATTGTAGTCTAAATGTCATTGAGAATGAGCGCCGCTTCCTTTTGCTTTGCCCCCCCCCCCCCCCCCCCCCCATAGTTCGTTACCTAGGCCCCTCATGAAGCCACTACATTTTTTTTATAATATTCCTTTGTCTTGTACCTCGCAGTGTTGTTATCTAGGGCCCAATGTGACAGTAACGCTTGTTTATCAGGTGCTTCAATACTGCCGATATCATGCACAAAAGCACCTATTGCCTCATATAGAATATATGTGTGTGTGTGTGTGTGTGTGTATATATATATATATATATATATATATATATATATATATATATATATATATATCATATGAATAGTCTTAAAATATGCTTTGAATCCTATATTGGATAAAAGGACGACTAACGGAGCATACAAAATGGAGTAGTGTAAGACAACAAGCTAAGGGCGTCGCTGGATTCACCGTCACAGCTCGCATGATAGAACTCAAACATTTAAGAACACCTCTGTGTCAAGGCTACCAAATGCCGATAATATCGTCTCGTCATTTGCTTCGGGGAAATCGCCGCGCCGTGGGGTTGGTCCTAGATTAAAAATAATGGACTTAAGTCAAACTATGTGTGAAATCATTATGATCTGCTGTGTAATTTTTGTACAAAAATTGCTACCCATTTACATTTCCTCAGTATAATCAATTAATAAACTTTCAAGACAGACATGCTTTATAGCATTTTATGAGTGAATTCAAGAGGTTTATTGGACATATTGTTGCCGTATATCCATAGATGATACAAAAGAATATTTTTGATCTTTCATATGTAAGTACGATACGCAAAACCTTATAATAAATCATGTATCATGGCAGTTTAAAATACTTTTAATACTTCAATGATACAGGCATTTTGGAAGATTCTAATATTAAAAAGCTTACAGATTATATTAATGGACTGTCTGCAGCAAATTCCGGAGAAACTGTTTAGTTGACCGTGGGCTGTACTGCATCACTGCGGCTACTAGGAGAGCGAATGGGCAATGTCTCGGATATGTTTTGAAGTAATCGAATTTAGCGACGCATGTTTGGCTTCCAGGCAAAACTTGACGTTGTTGGAGGTGAAATGCGCTGTGAACGCCATCGCCAGTCGATCAAGTAGAGAAGCGAGGCACAGGTAGACAGATCGATGGCAGTCCTCAGAACGCCTTGCAGAGGCACATGCTTGGGATACTTCATGTTCATCAACTGCAAGTGGACACTTAATTAGCTACTCATTACAACTGCTCGTACAGAGCTGGCAAGGTGACATTTGAACTTTCCAAAGGGAAGATAGAACAAAGTGGATGATGGGGGCCTCTGCCGGTGGCTTCTCCCACGCAGGACTATTCATCAAGGCACGACATTGCTCTTGATGTGTGGCGCAAGCAGGTATAAAGTCGATACCCTTGCAATCAAGCTACCATCATTTACCTCATCAAATGTATCTGATTGAGAGCCGGTTCGTGAGACATTCATCACAAGTAGCGTATTTAATGCATTTTTGACGTGACCTGGTATGGTACAAACTTCGCAAAATTATGCAGGGGTACTTCAAGAAGACCGGGTGATGTCTGACACTTGTATGGCCATGCCAGGACACCTACACCGGAAGATACAAGTTTTTTCAATTGAGCTAGCAGCAGAAAATTTGGATGTTATATACTGCTTGGGGAAAAAGATGCCATCCCTCCCTTCCCCCCCCCCCCCGCCCCGGGATTCAACATTATGCACCAGTTTTGAGGGTGTTAAACCAATGGAGGGGGCATTTTTTCCCGGCAGTATAATAATTTACGCAATTTAGGAACAGTTTAAATTGTATCATCTTGGAACTTGCCACCTAAATTTAGTCCTTTTTTCGTACGTGTGTATGCATTTTGGATATATATATGTTTATATATATATATATATATATATATATATATATATATATATATATATATATATATATATATATATATATATATATATATATATATATATATATAATATATATATATATACACACACAAAGGAATAGGTCCTACAACCGGTTTGTGGGTCATGCCCATTGTCTGCGGGTCAATTGTACTCCTCAAACCGGACTATGGGCAGTATATACCAAGTATAGATTACCACAGTTTCTGGGCATTTATAGCTTCCCATAATATCTGGGCAGATTTGCTAATTTGTACATTTCTGAAACCCTCTAGGTAGCACATTGAATTTAAGGCAAACATTGTTTATGGGCATTTTTCAACTGCCCACCATACGGTCTGAGGATTACAATTCTGCCCATAAACCACACGAGACATAACTATACATATATATATATATAATGTGTGTGTGTGTGTATGTATGTATATATATATATGTATATATATATATATATATATATATATATATATATATATATATATATATATATATATATATATATATATATATATATATACTCTGTTTCTTTATTAAGGATTGGAAAGTAGCCACAGAATTATATAAATTCCAGACGGCCAACAGTAAAGAGAATAATTTCTGAACAAAATGTTTCTCACAATGATGCTCGAAAGGCAACTCATAGTTACAAGGTAATGTAACAATTCGGGTGACAACATCATCATGCATCATACATAATTTAATTACTACATAGTAGGTATTATAATTTTACTTCACGAGCTGCCAAATCTCGATTGAAGCAGTTTGAATCCGTATACACACTGAATATAACAGTTCAGTTTGTTTCAGCACCTTTTTTTGTGTGGTGATTAGTTGGCTTATTCCCTCGAGTCTCATATCAGGCCGCTCTGTGTGGAAAGGTGTGCTGCTTGGTTTATCATCCAATGCAATTACGCTTGAACCATCCAAATCTCCGATTGCCAAGTTAAAAAGCAGCTTTCCTGGGGGGGGGGGGGGTTGTGTTTTGGGGTGGGGGTTTGTTTGTTTGTTTGTTTGTTTTGTTTTGTTTTGTTTTTTGTTTTTCTTGGGTTTTTTTTTTTTTTTGTTTTGTTTTTTTTTTGTTTTTTTTTTTTTGTTTTTTTTTTTTTGTTTGTTGGTTTTTTTTGTTTGTTTGTTTACAATTGATTAAGAAGAAAACTTTATCTTTTACTTCGCGCAATCTTACAAAAATTGAAGGATAGGAAAATCTGTCCACAAACATCAAAGACAACACTCCTTTACACATATTTTCACGAAACAAGTCCGGGAAACAAATAAGTCTTTGATGTGTAGGACTATATTCTGTAAAATATGTTTACTCTTCAAAGCAAACGGAGCTCACCTTGTTGATTCCTAGTATATAGAATGTTCTTGATATCGTCAAACAGTTGTAATTTTACATGTGAATTGAGACAGATAAGTTTGGTACAATATCTGATTCTCGCTTATGGTCGTTATATGTGACAATACTATCCATTCGTACAGTTTACATGTTAGTCATAATATCATAGAATAACCAAACTAAGTTCGTAAACTGCGAAGTTTTTGCCGAGGACTTTTTGCAAAAATGTATCTATGCATATAAGGCATGATTTATTGAATGTTTTAGGCACCTTTTTCTTGAATTGTTGTGTGCTAAACACGTTGAGATGTCGTGAGAGACCACTCTAGGATGATGATATTGTGCATCAAGTAATTGTGGTTTGGGTAAACAGAAGTGTCCTGGCTTCTTCAGTTACATGGCTTGTTTGCGGACAAGCTCAATTTTGTTAGATTGTGAAATCTGTCTATGCTTGTCACAATAATATGCATCTTACATACATTGGAAGATGTCATTAAATAAGTACGTCACTTGTCAATGCTACTGTGTAATTGATCACTTCCATGGCCCCAAGTTAAAATGAAGTCGACATGTAGACTCGTCATTATTTCGTCGTTCAGACATACATAATGTATATTGCAGAAAACACATTTCCTTTAAACCCTCAAAAGTACTGTACATACCATTAGGAATATTATCCCTGCTGTTTGCTCCAACAACTATCGTTTGATCACCCCCGCCCCGTCCGCTCGTGATCATCACACTGCAATATCGAGACTTGCCAACCTGTCATCGCTTCGCCTGCATCCAGCCACCGAAAGATTTACTTTCACAGAAACGAGTCCCTTACATCTGTTTCATCATTGTGTTATACTTTTAAAGCGTTGCTGTGGTCAAGCGGGATAACATACTTCAACAGGACGGCAAATTGGACGATTCAATGCACAGTTCTCAGATCATATACAAAATTGTCGACACAAGTATGCACAGAACAAAGCAAAGTATATTGGTATGGCAAAGCACCACATCAACTCAAACAGGCCTGAAGATAACACAGAACCGCATCAACTGAGACAGCTTTGAAGGTGACAGGGGGCACCACGTCGTCAAACAGTTCTGATGAGAACAGAGAGCACCACGTCAACTCAAGAAGGCCTGAAGATAATAGAGAGCACCACGTCAACTTAAACAGGTATGAAGATAACAAAGAGCACCACGTCAACTCAAGAAGGCCTGAAGATAATAGAGAGCACCACGTCAACTCAAACAGGTCTGAAGATAACACAGAGCACTACGTCAACTCATACAAGCATGAAGGTAACAGGCAGCACCACGTCAACTCAAACAGGTATGAAGATGATATGAAGCATCACGTCAAATCAAGGCATGAAGATGACAGTGAGCTCCATGTCAAATTCTGCCTACTCACATAAAACCAACCACCCAGTAATGTGTTTTTGCTGAGAGCGGCCAACAAGCAAATCCAGATTTTTTTGATTGCACATGTTATACTTCAGGTCGGCGGTGATCACAAAACACTGTGTACCATTACGTGTACACGATTGTCCCTGTATATACACTTTTCACAAGAGATCTTCTCCAACGTCTACATTTCACATTACGCTCTCCAAGTCATTGACGAAAGCTTCAAGTTATCATACACCAATTCTTACCATTATTTGTCAATTGCATGACACCCAATTGACACGTACGTACATGTGCTACTCCCTGACTTTTGTGCTGCTTCTGTATGGAGATATTCAGTTATTGAGGATACATGTAGACGACGGTAGCGGTAAAGTCAAATTCTATCAAGGGTCAAGATGCCTTGTGTCTCCAGGGTATCCTTTCTAAAACTATCCACAAAGTCGGTGCGTCCCTTGGGGATATCAGTGGTGAGCGTTACGGAGAAAAAAAATATCTTGATAAATACCAAATAAATTGCTCTGTAACATAAGACTTTCGGCAGCAGGTAAAACCGATCCCAACCAGGGACCAGTCAGAAGACTTTTCAATCAACGTCTGCCCCAAGCGTATCATAAACCTACTTCAAGATACCGGTAGAGAGCCGCATGGGAGTTGTTTGTTCATTGTCGTTTATAGATGGCAGATAATTTCTATTAGTTTATGAACTTTGCCGAGCGCGTCAGGTTTACAGCGGGGTTGTTTCTCCTTGTGTTGATCAAACGAAATTTGAAAAGGAAGTAAAAAATGGTAGAACATGGGCGGTAGCACGGCAGCAACGATATGATAAAGGATAGTCAACTAATTTCAATCTAATTCAGTTGTATACCACAGGTCGGTTTCCACAGAAAAAAATGAAGCGTCCTCTGTTTTGTACATCGAATCTTTTTTGCTGAGAGGATGAAAATCACAAATTGCAAATAACGCGGCTCCACACCGCCTCACAACACAGTGTAAACAAGAAGACTGCAAAATTTCTGCTCGATTGACATTGCATGCAAAGATTAATGTGGCAGTTTCACCTTGAGAATCAAGGCAAGGCCCGCCATGTTCAGTTCTAACCCAGCCATTATAGAGGACTATCAGCATGTCAACTATGAAAGTCCTAGTTCCAACAGGTCTCTAGTTATCACGTGAACAGCAGCATTCCAAAACGAAACTGAGTGTTGTTGGGAATAGTGGAATTTAGGACCCCGGGTGGCTGCACCGGACAGTGTTTATTTGTATATAGTTGGCTATTTGCTTAACGAAAGCTTTGAGGGAATTTGTTGTTATGCAAACAAGTGAAATTATGCAAATGATCACCCTCAAGTGCTGCCCTCTGGTGTCCTAAAAGGGTCCATTGGGTCAGTGCAATCAACCTAGCCTTCAGAGTGGACCATCTTCATCCACAACATTGAATACTTTGCTCAAATGCTTCTGGAGTTATAATCCTGACATAAAATTCCCAATAGTCACCCTATGACATTCAAAATAGAGTCAAGCTCAACCAAATAGAGTCCAACCTTGTTTTATAGAAACTCACTAATGTGTCGAATTGAAAGAGCAACTCCGTTGTCTAGTAATGACTCAAAGCGTAGAGTCACTGAAATTGTCCAGGGCCCGGACGTTAGTACAACGTGAGCCACATAAACAAATTGAGAGCTATAGAGCCCACAAACGTGTCCCTCCTTTCTTTCAAAGCATTGCTATCGTGGTTTTAGCAAAGCTACATTTTAGATCATGAAAACAAAGCTAAACATTTTTTTTAAATCACTGATTCAGAAGTGTGACATTTTGACTGAACTTGGTGGAGATTTTTTTTTTTTTTTTTTTTTTGGCTGTACTCTCTCTACTACCCTTACATGTACTTTTATTGATCATTATGTTACCTTTTAAGAAACATTGAAAACAAAATGACTGGAGTGTAACCAACTGCAAAACTAGTAGCAACTTAAGCAGGGGGCATCCCAAACAAATTTGAAGAAGATTCAGCCGAAAAGTTTTTAGAACAACTTGAAAATGTAATTGACACCGGACAACAGAAGACTATATACATGATATATTGCTACTAATTCTCTTGCTGTTAAGCATACTTTCACTCCTGTGACTATTTAACAGTGCCCTTGGGCCTCTGTTGGTAACAAATGTCAGGCCTGAGGAAAAGCTACGCACGCAAGAAAATATGAAGTAATTTTAATATTGAACACATTTGCTGTTGTGTATTTTGCATTCCAAAGAGGGTCTTGATGGACTTGATCATGGGTCACAAAAACAAAAATTAAAACCCCCAAAACGTCCATAGATAAAAATTACAAGTTTATCTCAGCACATTTTTCAAACTGAAAATCTATTTTCACTGCACATAGCGAAAAAATGCTGCTTGTAGCTAACCTCTGACCCCAATCCCAAAAATTTGGTTTCATAACTGACAGAGCTGATTTACTAAAGCTAAAAGCAAACCACTGTTGTCTTATCTGGGATCTAGTAGGCTGTGGCAGGAAATATAGTGAGGTACGTCCCTGGTCATAACCAGTTCACAGGAGTGTATTGTCAAGCCGGTTGTATGGAATGCATGTGTTTTACACACAGATGTACTCCAGGTAGGTCTTTGAACATAGTACCCACTTGACAATATTGCAATATATGCACGGTATTGCTACATGTGTGTATATACGCAGCAGTCATCGACACATGGTATCGAACTTCGATATCCCATAGCTTCGTCACAAATTAACATATCGTCATCATTTTCACAAACTTTTATTATCTTTTGACAGATTACATTCTGATAAAATTGCATGTAATTCCGTTCGGAATTCTGGAGAAGTCAAAAAAGCTTTACCAAGCAGAAATTTGTTTCAGGAAACACGGAAATCGCAGCCCCACTTGCTGTCAATGGATTCCATGAGCTCTGCTGACTGACACTTCAACAGATCTAAAAAAAACGGGAAGAGATGTGTTGTGCCAAAACCACATTATGATAATATTGTCGTATTAACAGACCAATGCACGTTAGGATATCGAAATATATATGGCATGTGGAAAATATTTTGTTACAAAGCGTGGCCAGGCCGCAAGGCAGTCTTTTTATAGAATTTTAATTCAGTTTTACCTGACGCTAAACATTCACAACCTTATGGTCCCTAAGGTCAGAGCAGGTTTATCTTTACACTGCATCTAATTCTGTCACATCCAACAGAGCAGGACCCAGTCTAAAGGGAAACCTGCTTTAAACATATTGCTGTCGGAGCGCCCTATAGTGTCTTCTATAAATACAATAGGCCCGGACAATAGGTCTGTACAGCTATATCTTTCTGGTTTTCAGATATGTAAGAAGTTTCAATGGCATGTGTGTTGTTGTTGTTGTTGTTGTTGTTGTTGTTGTTGTTGTTGTTGTTGTTGTTGTATAATATATTAAAAAAAGGAGAACAGTATCATTTGAAAGCTACGATCATGTCATATTGATATTTCACTTCTTTGGACTGTATATAACAGGATCAAAGCTCTTTTGATTTGCTTGGAATACCCACGTACACGAAGGGCAGAACCGTAATTGCCTGGATTAACGAATTCATAACCTACTGGGTGAAGCAGTTTAATATGAAGAATGGTCTTCGAGACACCTGGCATCGTTGCGCATTACTCACCGAAAGGAAGTGTACCTATTCAATGCGTATTATCCTCTTAATGACTGACTTAGCAAGATTTATCACATGTATGCGCTGCTTTGTTTTTGAAATGTCCTGCACAGCTACATGGCTTCCCTGAAACAACGCCATGCATGGTTTGCGCCCATGAATGCCACGCATTGTTATGTCTGCGACTGTCGATACGTGGTTTCGCAATACACCTGTATTGTCATCTGGACGCATGACGTCAATAGATGTAAAAGACCTCGTAGCCAGCTGCTTTTCGATGGCCCTTTTGCCTTCCTCAAATATAATATATTTTTGACCTAATCAAACCACCACTGTTACAAGCCTCAGTGATCTTCCAGTCTTTATCTGCTGGTCACCGTTGCCTGCAATGTCATCTGAATGTCCAGGCCTAACGGCAGTATAGATTTTCCTATGCTCCCACCACTTTGGTTTAAACATATTTTATTGGCAAAAAAACAATTGGCCGACAGGCTCACCAGCCTATATAAGGGTCTCTTGTACATTTATAACAAGACTACAATGAATTTGCGAGCACCAATACACAGACAGGGCACGCACAGGACCACAAATAGGAAGAGCAAAAGGGGATTGCTGTGTAAGCATAAATACAACTAAAAATAGTTTTACAAGATTACTAGATATAAATCACGTTTTAAATCTACAGGTGATTTAATGTACTTATGGACAGCCTTAAAACATTCCGTATTTTGACTTTTTGAAATCCCTCTTCCTTGTATTCCGCACAATAAAGTTTTCAAATTAAAATTACCAAGAGTTATTATTTTACATTGCAGTTCGTTCCGTAGTATTGCATACTTATTACATTCGAAGAAAAAGTGATATATAGTTTCCCGATTAGCTCCACATGAGCATGAAGGAGACTCTACAGCGCCAATTTTGTACAGATCATTGTTCAGCTGGATACAGCCCATTCTCATTCTTGAATGGATTATGGCAATTTTCCTATCTCAAGGAGATTCAAGAGCTTTTCTGTTCAACTTGTAATGTCAACACCAACAAGTTTTTGGGATT
Organism: Hermodice carunculata; assembly: GCA_964020975.1. Lineage (NCBI taxonomy): Eukaryota > Metazoa > Annelida > Polychaeta > Eunicida > Amphinomidae > Hermodice > Hermodice carunculata. The sequence continues at coordinate 87,470,302 of OZ026613.1, read as the reverse complement.
TTGCAATAATGTGACTAAGATGGGCTGACCATGAAAGATCAGCAGAAAGTCAAAGACCGAGGTGTTTGTGCACCTCTACATTTTCAAGATCACTGTTCTTAAAAGTCAAGGTGGGATGATCTACAGGGATGTTTTTTCTACTTACTATCAAGCCATTGATTTGACCATTGGGATATTGGATCCAGATCATGATTTAGAATCTCAGCCGCTTCGGTTGGATTATCAACTGTCATAAAAAGTATGGTGTCATCGGCAAAGAGACGTATTTGTGACCTAAAAATATCCACAATGTCGTTTACATACATAAGAAACAGTAATGGCCCCAAGACTGAATCTTGCAGGACCCCTGCCTTGATTCTCCCCCAAGACGATGCCTGGCCCTGAATGACTACTCTTTGCGTTCTTGCATATAGATAATCTTCCAACCAAGAAACAGGTAGACTTCGGATGCCTGCGTTTTTCAGTTTTTGTATTAACCCTGGATGATGCACCCTGTCGAAAGCCTTGGTGATGTCACAGAATACAACTCGCACTTCTTTCCGGAGCTCAATCGCTTTTGAAAATTCATAATAAAGATATAAAAGCTGATTGACCTATCCATCACGGGGTAAAACCCCGTCTCGATTTTTCGATAGTACGTAGTAATCGCGTATAAAATTGAAAATGTGCTCAAACACCGCACATTCAAAAACCTTACCTACATAACTTAATAGAGAAATAGGTCTGTAGTTGTTACACAATTCTGCCGCACCACCTTTGTGAATTGAAGTTAAGTATGCTTTCATCCATTCAGTTGGGAACTTAAAGTTAGAAAGAAAAAGGTTCAGTTGTTTAGTAAGAGAAGAGGTAATACTCGGAGCTGCCTCCCTTAACAGCAGGGGACTAAGACCATCCGGTCCACATGCCGTGTCAATATCTAAGGATTTTAAAATATCTTGGACACTGTCTTCGTCTAAAATAATGACTTCCAGTAAACTTAGTCTTGAACCTCGCTAGGTAAAGTGAAAGTGGAAGAGTCAACATCGGATTGTTTAAGAAAATGTTCATTGAAGGCTTCGGCTTTAGACTCACTATCAGACAGGACCAAATTGTTTGATAGTATAGAAAGCATTGATTGGTTAGAATTACCAGACATGAAGTACTTTGCCATTTTCTGCTTTGGTGGTGGGATGTAAATTTGGCCTTAGTCTGTCCGTCCGTTCGTCCGTCCTGCATCTAGTATAAAACTTGTGTCGTGCATATCTCCAAAACTACATATTGACCTACAGTTATGAAACTTTACCGGATTATTAATCAGTATATGAAGATGTGCACCAGGGGTTTTGTTTGTCTTTACCTCTGTCTGTGTGTCTGCCCGGCACCCCTGATTTACTTAAAAAATGTATATTGTCCATGCAATGTTCGACATAAAACGTGTGTCGCGCATATCTCTAAAACTATCTGACCTACAGTTATGAAACTTTACAGAATAAAAAAACATGCAAAAAAAAGATAAGAAACACCCAAAACAAATAAAAAACAAACCCGGCCTCAAGGAGATATGTCAGTCATTTTACTGGGCTTCTAAACGAGTATATGTGAATCGTCGGCGCTTATGACAACACTTCCAGCAATAGGTTCTCTACCTGTCTATTAACTGCACTTGTGGTATGTATTATCAAGCCGATTTTTGAAAAACATTTATACAAAAACATTTGCGAAACATAGTTAAATTCGTGTGCCAATACTAAAATGGATTTAATGTCGAATACATTTTACACACACACACACACACATACATATATATATATATATATATATATATATATATATATATATATATATATATATATATATATATATATATATATATATATATATATATATATATATATATATATATATATATATATATATATATATATATATATATATATATATATATATATATATATTCAAGCCCCAGTCTGCAATTTGTTGGGCCTGATTCTGGCCATCTAATGTCACTGAACTGCCGACATTATTAATGCTGCACTTATTGATTCGTATTACTGATTTAAAAGCTGAGTGACTTGCTCAGCAAATGGGTAGGTTGTCTTTATGTTTGTTGCTTTACATCTTCAAATGATCAAATCTTAAAAACGCAAAAATAATAGTTTCGTCTGAAAGCTTATTCTTCGAGACTATGTAGAACTCAAATACTTAGATACTGATGTTAGGTGCACATTGATCAAATGCATGTATATAATGGACAAATTAGTCCATTAACATCATGTCGGATTAATCCTTTTCAGTGCCACTGCGACTAAAGTCAAACTACAGAAGTCGATCTCCTCTGATTTATCACGAGGGTACTAGATTCATATTGTTTGTAGGAGATTTGATTCCAATGCCAGTGTTCCTATAGTTCTAGAGAATGTCATGGTCCAGGTCAACAGCCTTCCTTCAGCGCGCTTCGGCCGCGTTGCGCCCGAAGTGCGCCGAGGATAACTGTTGACTTAGTTAAAAGGTTTTTTTTTACCATGTAGAGCACTTTCCTTGTACAATTTTATGATCTCACTTGTACGTCATCGACAAATTCATCATGTGAACTGAATTTGTTTAAGGTAAATATTATACCTTTATTCTTACGAGACTGCAGGGATGATAGTGAAACTGTTGGTCATTTTCTATTGTCCTGTCCATTGTATACCTTTCAAAGGACTACATTGTTAACTGAATCAGGAAGCATATTTACACTAGGTATTAACCACTGTACTTATCTGTCGACATAGGTCCTGAGCATGTGCTTATATTTATTTCTTTTCGGTGAGGCCAATTTTCGAGATAACAGAAAAAAAAATATTTATTTTGAACTGGTGTTATCTTATGTTAGTAAGAACATTTTCACAACTTCAGCATGTTGGTTTTTCATACCGTCATGTATCGCCTGTGCAATGTACGTGAGACATTTCATGTGTTTGAAACTATTAGGCAGTCTGGGTAAAATGGGTAGTTTATAAAAATAAAACTTGCTTGGTACTTTTGAAATGTTAAATTATGGGGTGTATGTAAACATATTAGAAGTCAGAACCCCAGTACCTATCATAATCGTCATTAAAAATCACCATTACTGATTTCACTACTCCTAGTAGTGTAATCAGCTTGCATTTACAGCATTCAACATGCCGATAACTGATTTCTTAAAATTGACAAGAGTCTAATCGAACTGTTTTAGTTTTACCTGCAGTTGAAAATATGTCATGGATGTTGGCTTCTTAAATGTGTACTTTTTAGTGAAACACTGTTGTCATGGCATGAATCTTTTTTTTAAGGTAGCTTGGGGGAGGCCCTTCTACTTAACGAGGGAAACCAGGTCATCTCAGTTTCAAAATTGGTGATGCCAATTTTTAATTTTTTTTTTTTAATTTTTCAAAAATATCCCTATGAAAGTATTTATGTTTATAACCTTTAGGTCTAAAAATCCTAGATGTATTAAAAGAGAGTATATTTGATATCATGGGTCAACTTAAACCTCATCTGAGAAATGGTAACTTTCCCTGTTTGAAAAATTTTCTTCAGAAATGTACTTCTCGTTTAACCTCAAAAAAATATTTTTGCCCGATCTCAACATTATTAAATACCAAGATTAATGCATTTGGCATGGACTGGTGTTTTATCTAGATTGGCAGTGTTATCGTGCAAGTAGGTATAGATAAAATTTGGACTTACAGACTTGCTTTTCATGACAGAAGTTTAATCTCAATGTAACAAACAGCAAAAGCCAAATTTGAACGATATGACCCTGGTAGACAGATTAAACTTATGATTCTACAAGTTTGAAACAGGTCGGACAAAAATAAAAAATTCCTAGCTAAAAGAAAAGTAAATTTTTCAAGTGACATTTATAAACACAAGATCAGATTAAATTTTTCATCAAAATCGACCACCCTTAACAAGAAATATACTCCCTGTTATATGTAGTCATCTGCAGATCCAGACAGTCCAAAAAAACATACTTTTATAAAATTTTTGTGAACCATCAAAACCATAAACCTTTTTGGTGACGGAGCTTTCCACCGGCACCTAAAGCCTGTGTCTATTGCATGAAGAACGTTTTAAAAACCATCTAGCAACTGTCTAATTTGAGTTGGATATGGTACTGCTTTATGGACAAAAATTTGACCCAAACAGTCGCCAAAACACTCTATTTTGGTTGTTATTTTCCCAAAGGCTTCTACCTTCGGGAGCCGGGAGGGGGGGCAGATGTCAGCCCTCCTCCCAGTATCTTCAAAATCCGAACCTCCTTCCAGGAAAAGTTGGCGACGGACGGGCCTGAATGTGCACCAGGGGTTTTGTTTGTCTGTGCATCTGTCTGTGTGTCGGTAGAACAACCCGATTTACATTAAAAGAATGTATATTGGCCATGCCATGTCAGACATGAAACATGCGTCGCGCACGTCTATAAAACTATTTGACCTACAGTTATGAACTTTGCCAGATTATTTATCTGTATATGAAGATGTGCACCTGGGGTTTTGTTTTGTCCGTTTCTCTGTACAACATATTTGATTCAGTGGAAGGGAACCATTGTCCGTCCCAAGTCCAACATGAAAATGTTTATCGTGAAATCCCTTTGTTTCCTCCTCCTCCTCCTCCTCCTCCTCCTCCTCCTCCTCCTCCTCCTCCTCCTCCTCCTCCTCCTCCTCCTCCTTCTTCTTCTTCTTCTTCTTCTTCTTTTACATCAACTCTAGTTTGTGCAGGTTACAATACCATTAGGGTTATTCTTAATATGAAATGTATTTCCTTTTCGTCACAAGCGTATTTTCAACAGCAGTTTTATTAACGTGCTCGTCTTTATTTGACTTCATGATTAGCACACCATACACAAATTTGACACTTTTACAGCCCCGAGATACTTAACAACTTTTGCCAGTCAATGGGAATTGTATCGTATTTTTTATATACGTGGATGATTTAAAATAAACACGGTTCTTGTTTCATGACCATATTTCCTATCTGTGACAATATATAGTATGTGCGTAATTACAATCAGCAAAGGCTTCATTTATTTATTTATTTTTCTGTAATTTTTCCTCGAAAATACGGACCGCAAAATTGTGGAGTACAAAGTTTTATTTAATATAAATGCAGACGTATCAACTGAAATTACAGAATTGTGTGGCTATATGCTCCTAAGCAAGTCGGACAAGCGCCGTAGTTTCAATTGTAACTGCACCATGTCAAAGATGCAGATTTCATGCAGTTCTTATTTAGGAAACAGGCAAGCACAAGGCGCTACGGAATGCAGAGAACAACGTGTGCGTGATGGCAGCCTTTGATTACACCGATTAATATGGGCAATAGTGATTAACCTGAAGAATACGAAGGGCGAAATAAAATTTATAGTCATAGGATGGGTTGGTGTATCTCATTTCAGTGACAGGAAGATTTTATCACCCTGAATAATAGGCAAGAATTAACACAAAAAACAAGCTTGTCTTGTTCCTCGACGTGATTAATTGCCAGCACCGTCTTATGTTCAAGGACACAAGCTGTTTTAGCAACTGCTCACGGTCCATGAAATAATCCACTGCTAATACAAAAAGAATTAACGATGTAATGGAGATTATTCTCGGTATTTAAAGTAAAGAAAATGCATCATTACATCGCAAAGGATTGGAGTGAACGACTTTTCTCCATGTTGGCCATCACCATATAGAATTTGCCATCTCGCGTCAATGGAACACACTAATCGCCTCATTTTCTTCCTTGCTCGACCTATCTACACGACCAGGGATGGTGACTAGCACAGAAAAAAAAACTGAGTTAATGGCAACTGGAGGATAACTCGTGTTTTTCATGCTATTTATACGTCCTTTTTCAAGGCAAAGATAGATTTTCCAAATTGTGTTAATTTTAGAATTATGGTAATCTGCTGACCAGACGAAAACCCAAATCGCTCCCTGAGGGAAATTTTTACGTCAAGTGGATCAAGACTGAATTATTTTTTAGTGTTCTTCGCGCAATACGCAAGGCTAAGAGTAGTATTACGCTTTCTTTGGTCCATTAACATGTCTACTCAGGGTCCATACACCCACACTGCTTTCAAAGATACACTTTAAACAGTGTGTCTGTTGGGGTTGTAAACTTTTACAAATGTTCGAGTCGAACAACACCGCAGCTGGGAAAATCGGGCGTTCACGTTGTTTTCCTACGGGTACGGCGAGTTTGATTTAAGCTTTAATGCTATGAAAGGCTAGAATTGTCTGAGGCAAGCCGCAGCAGACGTTATTCACTTCTTTCTTTCTACTCGACTCATTTCACTTTTTCCATGATACCCTTGTGAATTGGAACAACACCTGCCCAATACGTTTTCTGGGAAAATAAGTACCTTGGACTGTCCAATTACCTATCTTTCGTCTCCGTCCTTAATTTTTCAATCATTTTAGTGCCAAGAGCACTGCACATTAGATGTGGGAATACTGGATCTATAATTGCGTCACATTTTAATGGGTAATTACAGACATATCACAAGTTTGCACTGCTTCACTTAAAATGAATTCACCCTGCTACACATTGACACTTTCCCCCTTAAACCGGCTAAAACTTGCCTGTGAAGCAGACTCTAATGTTCTCGTTTATGTATGTTACATTAGCACTAGGCCGCTTCGCAGGCAAGGCCAAAACCGGCAGCTTGTCAAATATCGTCTGTTTCAATGGTTTACTCCAAGTTGAACAGCACGGAAAAACAAGTTGAACGGGTATCGTAGATGAGACCTATCAAGATGACACGCAAAGATCAACAGCTTTCCTTGATTTGCGTTGGGCACTCAGCACCCACCCACACAAAGGAAAGCTGTTGACTCTTTATTCATTGGGGATAGGGTTACTCCAGGATAGTTCGGAAATTAACCAGACAGAAAGCTGTTGACTCCCACTTAATTCATGGGGGAAAGGGTTACTCCAAGATAGCTCGGAAATTAACCAGACAGAACTCTCTTTAATGAGCTTCGGGGACGACTAAACCAATCAACCTTGCACCACACCAAAGTGTGCTTGCCTTACAAATGCATGCAACGGTGCAGCTATAAAAGCCTTTTCACTAGTCCAGGTAGGTGCAACGCATATCTGTAATTAAGCTATATAATGCCATATGACACACGCTGTTCCCATTGGTGGTCATAATATAAACAGGTGTCTGACGTCTTGAGAATTTTTCTAAAAATATTTCAAACCTTTGATGCTCTCAATCGTAACAAGGGGGTATAACAAGACGTAACAGCAGGTTAGTTAGACATGAAAAAAATTTAACTTTAAACCTTCCTCAAACATTGTAATGGTGGGGATCAGACATCAATATTATCCATATATCTCTTCCTGCTATATGTGTTGTAAGTGTACTGATTAAGGGAGCAGCGAATTCATGAAGACATGAGCAGCACAAAGTAAGCAAAAATATGAAGAAAAAGTAAGTCGGTTGCAGTGATACTACTCCATAAGAACCATTAAGGCAGTGACGTAAGCCTGTACATTGTCTTTTCAACCTTTTCCATATTTTCAAGAAAAGGCTAAGAAAGTCCTTGCCTGCGAAGCAGACTCTGTTTTTTTTTGTTTTGTTTTTTTGTTTTTTTTAATGCTCTGATGGCTGGAGGTAAAGGCCTGCTTTGCAGACAAAGAAAGTCCCTGAAGCTTGACACTGTACACAGCCAGCAGAGAGCTATCCAACATTGTCCAAAGTACATCGCCACAAAGTGTGAAGAGGACGTTCCTTATAATTTTAAAGTCATTCTAAACGTACCAGCATAGATTATATCCAAGGAGAAGCATGTATTCCAAGGCAAAGCAAGTCTTTTCTTCCTTCTAGAAGTGTCCTGACTTTGAAACTACACCCTCTAATGAACAGGTATTAAAGACACCAAAGGTATTTTTGAAGAACTACTATTTACCGAGGATCACAGACTGAAAAGTATTAATGCACACATTTATGAAGCATATATTTCTAAAAAGGAAATGACCAAATGATTTCAAATATGATTGTAATTTCACCTTTGTGCACTAATAGTTGAATAAACATTAAACTCATTGACAGTCATGTCAGATGTCAGGCACATGTGAAAATGTGGATATAACTCTTCTCAAGACAATTCAAAATTTCGAACTTTTTTCATAGATATAATAAACACTAGTGTTGTTCAAAAAAGTGTCAGTGATTTTTTATTTCTTGTTCAGCTTTCAAAATATATTTGCTTTCAACAATGGAGGGACAGCCCAGAATACGGAAACTTCCAGATTTCGCTGAAGCTGACATTTTTTCTTTAAAGGCAGAAATAATGGATGTCTGCCTTTCCCAATGGGATCTGTTCTTTAAAAATAGAACTTCAGTGCTCAAACTAGGCAAAGCTGATCCAAATGAGTGGATAGAGCCTTGACAGAAAAGCCTTGGAGGGCAGTGATCGGGTGATCACAGTGTGTACTTTATTCACAAACAAAATGTGGGCTATAGGTTCGTGATCTCTTCCTCCCTGTCATATCAAGGAGGTACAGATCACAAATCTATAACCCACTATGGTACAGACCTCCAAACCTTGCTGACCTCGGTTGATGTAATAGAGCCAGCCACAGCAGCAGCACTGAGGGAGGTTCCTGGCTGAGCTCCAGAATCTCCACTGTCCATGGCCTCTTGGGCCTCCAGGGGTCAATCAGTATGGTTTCCACCTTTCTACCTTGATCTTCCCCAGGGCCCACGGAATCAGGGGAGTAGGGTGAAGGCTTACGCCCACATGTTCTCCCACCTCATGGAGAAAGTGTACCCGCCCTCCCCCCCCCCCAGGCCAGCTTGACCTGTATTGGCAAGATGAATGTCAGAAGTTTGTGACTGTCCCTCACGGCAAACAGATCTACATGAAGGGTGCCCCCAAAGGGCCCAGATGGACCTGACCACCTGAGAGTGCAGCAACAATTCTGTTGCTGACTGCTTGGTGCCTGTGCGACAGCAGATCTGCTTTCACATTGAGAACTCCTGCTACATACATGCAACAGAGCTTCGTGTCCCAGTCAACACAGCACAGTAGAAACATCTCGGTCAATATCAACAGCAGTGCTGACCTGATCCCGCTTGTCTGTTCATGTGCGCAACTGCCATCTGATTGTTTGAGCTGACCAGGATATTTGTAAGACAGATTCTCCTGAAATCTTTCCAAGGCCAGGTGGATTACCTCTTGTTCCTGCCAGTTGACTGGATAAGACCTTCATCGCGGAGGCCAAACTTAGGATATATTCCTTGGACCCATGTGAGCTCTCCATCCCTGAAGTGATGTGCCTGTGAATCATTTTCTTGTCTGCAAAAAGGAATCAAAGTATGACTGCCCACCAGACTGTCCCTGTTGCCCCAGCATAGTGTGTGTGTGTGTGGGGGGGGGGGGGGCAGGGGCACAGGCTTTACCAGCATCCATGCTTCTCATCAACTTGATAAGTCCTTCTGAGCATGGAGGATACCTTCAGTAGAGGGAATGGTAAGTGAGAGGGTGAGAGTGGACATTCACACTGACTGGTATCGTGACTTGGGTGACTTGGACTGGAACTAGGCCTGCACTGACAAAAGGGACCTTGACCCCCTTGGTGAAGGGGACAGGTTCCTTGGCTGTCCCAGATTTCTCAATAGTGTCTGCACTGGGTCCAACATAGCTGATGGAGACAGTGCCTGGTCAGTCAATGTAGAGGTGTCATAGTGTGCACTAGACTGGACTTGGATATGCAGCTGGTCAGGGTCACTGTGACAAAGGTGAACACACTCTGCTCCATAGAGATGATGGGCTCTATCATGGAGAAGGGAACCTGATCAGTGAGACAGTCCTCTTGCCTGCCAAATGATGTCTTAAGTTCCCTTCAGACAGCTGACGTCTGTGGAAGGAGCATGAAGGTGGGGTACGGTGTGAGGCCAAGTCCTGGTCCACTTCCTCCTACTCGTCTTGTGTTGGTGTCGATGTCCATGCTCCCTCCATTTGTCCTTTTCCCTAGAATGATGTTCCTTGGATGTGGCTGATGGTGCCACATGTGCTGTGTTTGGATTGATACCATTGCAGGCGGAGCCTGGACCATACATTGAATGTACTCTTGTACTGAAGCTTGTACCTGTGAGATAACTACAGGCAGCAGGTGTTGTAAAGCCACTACCACCAAGGCCTGGATTGCAGCCTCATAAAAGGCAGGCAAAGCAGTCGCAAATGTAGAAACTTACGTGCCTGGTATCACGGTTCACACCATAGAATTAAATATTCCAGTCCCATATATATTTACATCCAATATTACCATGACGCTTGAACTGTAACACATAGTTTGAGGAGGCAGGGTGACCATACTCAATGTGGAGTATGCCAAGCTCTCCCCGTGCATATTGGAACAAGTAGTCGGGTATAATAAGGGGCCCTACCCACTCCAGGTATGCCATGTGTGCCCTGACAGTGGGTCCTGACAAGTATGTCAAGCAGGCAAGCACAGTGGACGGTAACTGTATGCAGACAGCACTGGTGACTGGTGTCGTCAAGTTTTTATGGGTAGCAGGACTGACACAGGTGACAGGTATTGGACTAGAGATCAGTATGATGAGGGAAGTGGTGGGTGTGAACATGGTCACCTTGGTGCTGATAGCCAGCACCGTCTCCACAACTGTGCTTGGAACATGCAAAGCCGACGTTTTCCTTCTTTACTCCACTCTTACATGTAAGTCTGCCTTCATAACTTTGTCCCAATCTGCCTGGAATGAGAACTTGCTTTCATCGCAAGGTTTCTCTTTCACACATCTGAGCTCCCTGAAGGACTCCAGCTATCTCCTGCAATGGCTGTGGTTGTCCTAGCTCACCATAGCATGTCCCTGGGCATCCGACTTGCTAAAACTGTCATGACACACTATCATGATAATGATCAAGAAACAGGAAGTTGCACCAACGAAAAGGCCTGCCTGAACAAGACAGCACCTTCCATAAAACTCCCAGCTCACCAGTTGGAGCACTAGAGTACACCATACAGAACTATGTGGTTAAGAATAGATAATGAGGATGCTTGTCAATAAAACAGTGCAAAATGAGCTATGAGGTAGAGAACAACGTGGATGTAAAAATTGGTAAAGCAGCCACAAAGGAAAACTGATGTGATTGGTCAATACTTGAGGTCATGTACTGGGCACTAGAGTCAACCTCTAGAGGGTACCCTCCAGTTCAGAGGAATATGTGCAGAGAAATGTTTTCTGAGGGGATAAAGTTTTGGGCTGGATGTGATCTTGGAGACATCTTACTAAATGTAGTAGATCGGTAACATATTATGACATAAATAGACTAAACTTAGGTTGAACACACAGTATAGCTATTTCCACATTAGTACAGGGGTCTAACATTTGCCAAGTTTGCTGCAAACCCCAATGTTCATCTAACAATTAGATGACAAGGTTGAAACTACAGTAAGATTATGAATCTTTGGGTCAATGTCTATTAGAAAAATATATACTTTGTATATGTTTACATCATTTTTTTCCATATGAACTCTGATAGTTAGTAGTCACTAAACAAATTGCGTTGGTGTCTTACCTGTCCTTAAGGAAGATCACCCCCTCCCAATAATAAAATAAATAAATTACTAAACGAAATAAAATATAATTGGTACACTCTTTCAGCTTCACATTTATTCAGTTAACACAGTCATTGATCAACTTCCAAATACATGAATGATATCACCATAAAAACTTCCTTTTCAGCTTCCAAATGCATTTATGATACCACAATTAAAACTCCCTTTTTTTCATTCATTGCAGTGGAAATGTACACAATGACAGATACACACCAAAATTTTTCACATCATCACTACTTTTTTCATAAATGTTGGTGTATTTTACTTGAAAATCAAATGCTGGGAATATTGGGTCCAATTCATGTACATATGATTAACAATACAATGAAATATAAGTGGGCTACATATGAAAATCCAAAGACCTGCATGAAATGTCTCATGTCACAGCTGATGGACCTTACTATTTACATTCTTTTAATTGTACATCTATTCATCAACTCATTCCACACTTACAGATTTTCATATACAGTGGTACCTGCTGTATGTGGCCACCCCTTCAGCCAAGAAAAAGTGGCTATATACAGCAAGTGACCTGTCACTGCAGGTATATTTACAAAGAAACTGACTCCTAAGTCCAAGCCTAGTGGCCACAAAAAGCAATGCGGCTGTTCATGGTAGTGCTGGCATATGGCAGGTACCACTATTCATTTGAAATTAAATGAAAATTGCATACTAATACTCAAAATTTCTCAGGTATCAACATGCAGAACTCATCACCTGGCACCATCTCTGTTCCTAGCAGCCTTTACTGTTGCCCAAAATCGATGGTTGCTCCTTGTGACCACCCATGTGCTAATTTGCTGACACTGAGCTTGTTGTCTTGTCACATTAATAAGCTCCTTTCACTTCAATTGGCCAGATTTCCTCCCTTCTGTGATAACATGCTGGTATCAAAGTGATTACGCTCCCAAGGGAGAAAAGCTTATCTTGAAGTTAACCATCCAATTGCATACCAAAGGAAATGTTTTGCTGTCAAAATTTTTCCAGGACATGCGTTCTTCATGAATATCATGATGCTGTCTCCAACGGCATTGCTTGGTAAGTCATACTCCAACTGTGATGAGGATAAATGAAGCATGACTTGCTAGACACTGCAAAAAAACAGTGACCGATACCTTTATGAAGTAAATATGGAATAAGTTGAAGATAACAAATAAGTCTCATGTTTTTCCTTCAAGAGTTAAAGCCCTGCTCCTCCGCGGCAAGGTGGTGACTTGGCTATGGCATGTCCAGAGGCCTCCCACTGGCTGGGTGTCTTGGCCTGTAATAACAGTTGAAAAGAAGCATCAGCGCCTTTGCCCATTTTGCATTCATACCATGCAATGTCATTGTCATTGTCTTCAATATCAACCCTGTATACTGCTTGCAAAACACAACAAGACAAGTTCAGCCTTTGCCCATTTTGCATTCATACCATGCAATGTTATTGTCATTGTCTTCAATATCAACCCTGTATACTGCTTGCAAAACACAACAAGACAAGTTCAGCACCAAAAAAAAAAGAAGAAAAAAACATGATTCTCTTGAGTATCCACTTGGATATGTCCCCTTCCCCCCCAACTTATTCTAAAAGGAGGAGGAGGAGGAGGAGGAGGAGGAGGAGGAGGAGGAGGAGGAGGAGGAGGAGGAGGAGGAGGAGGAGTGACTCACACAATTTTCTGTAGATACCTGCTGGCAAATTTTGACGAAAGAGTGGAACATAGTGTATCAAATTATATCAACATGTCTACATGTAGGTCAGCAACTTCCATCTTGGGCCTTTGGCCATGCATGTACACCAGGTAGTAACAAGAGGCCCATGGGCCTAATGGTCTGCTGACATATAATCTGATGACCACAACCAAAAATTGATTTCCTGAAATGCATTCCCTTCATGGCTCTAGTCAAGGTCAGACATAAAATGCAACAACAAACTTCCACATGAATGCACATTTGTGGTACATTTGGTATTTCCCCTTATTCTTTACAATGTCATGGGTATCATAATAAAATCATATCTTGCATTTCCTGTGTGACCTTGCATCAAGGTCACTAATACCTTATGCAATATCAAACTTCTGTTTATGATATACACTTGTGGCCCTTTTGGTACCGTTAGCCTTCTATTTCTTCCCATGTCAAAATTAGTGTTCTTTACTATGTACTTGATGACCCTGAAAAATAAGTCAAGGTCAACCAAAATTTTACAAAATTTACAAGTGCTTCCATCTCTATATGTAGTCAAAATAATCAATTTATGAATTTTTGATATCAATGATGCTAGTTCCACTTAATACCACCAGTGGCACCAATATGATTCCACTCATCATAGACTTTTGTCTGCATCATATCCCTGTAAATCGTATATTGATACATGTGCACAAGTTCAGATGTAATGAATGTAACAAAAAATAATTTCCAAGGCACATATTCTCTCCATGACCTTGAGAAACTACGCTTAGGTCATTCATATTATGCAAGATAAAACCGGTCTATGTGACACATTTGTGGTATATTTCATACTAATGCCTTATTCTGCCCAAAATATATTGATTCTAATGTGTTTTCAACACATTTTGTTTCACTGCAGCTGGCACCACCAAGTTTCAATGTGTTTTCGTCTTTTAACTTCATTGACATCCATCTCAAGTTTGGCGATGATTCACTAAAAACTCTTCAAAAAGTATAATTCTCATCATTTTCACATCTTGATCAATATATTATGTTATATCACAGGTGTCGCCACTAATATCAAACTTGACACAGATATTCAGTTGCTTGATAAGTCCTGAAAGTTATATAGGGCTATCTTGATTACTGTGGACTGTATTGTGTCCACAAGCAAAAGTTTACGAATGGACAGATGGACAGCAGAGCTAAAAAAATATGAGGAAAGTCATTGACTGACATCAGCTTTTTCAGAGTTAAAAGCTCATGTTTTACCCTACAACAATCTTCAATGATCCTTCATTCAACCCACACTGGTGATTCAATCCCTGAGCATTTTAGCTAACATTGATACGTGATGTACATATAAAGACAGTTTTCATTCATGCACTTATTTGCCGCTGGTCTGAAGTCAATGGTGTAAGAATTGCCTTGATAGACCAGTTATAAATATTCTGTTAACTACTAAAAGGATGGTTACTTGTGACAGCAGTGCTGGCGCATGGGTTGCTGAACCCATATTTAAGTGTCAAATTTTGACCACAAATTATAATACATGTAAGTGACGGGTGCTTCATATGTATCTCATAGTTACCGCTAACTGTGCAACATTGTAGCAAGACACATGTACAGTTCACTCCGTAGTGTACACCTTCCATTCTGCAGATGAACCTTGTCAGTCTCACAGCAACTGAACCAGCAGCACCATTAGGTCTCATCTCCAACAGCCCACAACAATGTATTTCTAATAAAAGCAAAATGTCACTTTTCAATTTCATCTCAGTTGATTGACCACAGGTTGACATATTGCCTTCAATTCATGGTGAGATAGCCTGATAGAAGACACATCTATGATCTACATTACTTTTGAGGCAGTTCACAGCAAGACCCATCAAGCATGCCACTATTTGAGCTGACCACTACTCTCTGAGCCCAATAGTGATTAGATATTGCATTAAAGCCACCATGCATTCCTTTCACACAAATACGTACATAAACCTTATGATAAATCACCCTGGATCAAATCTGTGGAACATAAACCCTATGAGACATGTGGCAATTCCGTGTAAACTGTCTGTTTCACATTACAACTCCAGCCTTTCCTTGTATACTCCAAATTGAAGCAACAGTAAATCTGCAGCAAACTAAATCAGCTAAGTTTATGGCTAGATCTATCACCATGAACTTCGTCAATCATTACTGAACTGGGAGAAATTGAACAAGAACCTCCTACCCCATGTGAATCTCATTACCTCAAATACACTTTACTAGCCCACATGGATGAACTGATTTAATAAATGAAATTTCAATTGACCTCCAAACCTTCCACAAATTGTCTTCACCAAAATCTAAATTGGTTTTCATACAAAACCCACTAAAATCCATTTGTATGTCACCAAGATATTATTCAGTCATTGTGATGGCCACTATACGCATAGCTCTAAGGTCTGTCACATAATCAGTGTATTTATAACCAACACAGCTCATTAACTTTAATGCATTAGTCTCCAAGGCTATAGCTCAATTCAACTACAGAGGTCACCCTTGCTCAAACTTATACATCAAAACCAATTTCTGCCGGGGCAATATTGTGAGAATGACAACAAAGAGACCAATCAACATCCATTATTGACAAGAAGTCCTGACGTTATCTCTCATTGGCCACAGCCACAAAGAATGGGCTTCTTTTTTTAACAATGAGAAAAAAAATCCATCTTAAACCTCCCTCGGGAAGCAATGAACAGAGACAATCAAAGGGAATGCTGTCTGTTGCCAAATACTGACACAGCCTGGGGAATCCTCATTACCAAGCCTTCAGATCCATTACTAAATATCCACATTCACTTGTTAGGAAAGCAAGACACAACAGCTCCATACAATGTCACAGCACACTGTAGATCCAGCTTAGAATATGTCGATAAAGAGAAGATGATGAACCACCCTGACATGCCAGTGATGGATGTCCCTTTTATTTACAGTTCAAAGGAATTTCAGAGATGTTTGCATTACAATGAGCACTAAGAGAAATGGGCAGCAATTAGGGTCCAACCTCATTTAAGGAAAACCAATGGGGACTCAGCAATCAACATAAATCTATTGTCAAGCAGATCGTGAATACACTACGTGTAATACCAACAAAGTGCTATAGACAATTCATACTGTGATTTACCACTTTCACTTTTTCATTACTTTTTGATGCTTGAGATTAACACCATACAGATGCCCAGAATTTTAACCCTACATTTATTTAACATCTGTCTATAATTAATATGAAAAGGTTATGAATAGATCACAATTATCCATGACTTCTATAATTGATATTGAGCGATTGTGAATTCTAGCCTAATACTTTTCAATCATTTGGCTGCTATACAATAATGCATGCAATGCAGATGCTCACCATATAACCAGGAAAAAGTGACCAGTTGACAAACAAACAGACTGTGGTATCCTGCAAACTGTGGCCATGTATATTGCAAGCACCACTTGTACCACTGAAAGATATGAATTCAATGCTTCTATGCACATGTATTTTTAAGCAAAACTGATGAAGAGGATGAAATGTGAATGTAAATCAGGGACAGATCTAGTCCTTCAAAATTTGTAGCCAAAACAAGAAATAAAACAGTAATCACTGCAGAATTCTACCTAACTCTTATCAAATTTATGTTAAAATAAATTAGCCATTTTTTAGCCAAATGAATGAAACATTAGCATTTGACTAAGAACACCTGTGGTCCCTGCTAAATATCCTCTTATCCATTCCTTTTTGCCAACCAATAACACTTACATTTATTATTTACTCTTAATAGTTCAACTTTATGTCAGAGGCTCTCATGCTTCAACAAGGCCCTTTGAACCTTTTCTCCCAAAATACCCACAGGGCCATTTTCCAAGATATGTTTTTGACAAATAATGGTCAGCTGAAATAATCTAGATGACAGTTGTTAATCTGGCTTTACCTTGCAATGAGCACCTACAAAACTTCTACTTTTTTTAAATATGTCCACTTCTTCTGAGTTTTCCCACTTGTGCATGATGTTTTGCTGCAAACACCTATTGTCAGAGGGCCCTTTAAAGATCAACTGCAATATCTGATCTGTTCACAAAAACCTTTTTATTTATTCCACTGAAATACTGTCATACAACATGCATATAGATAACTGCCATACAACTGTGCCATAGAGATGCTGGTGCATGCAGTGTAGTCACTACGTGGTTACGATTGATATTGTCAGGCATGTAATGAAAATGTCTGTTTTGGCATACCACACCTAAATTGTCTATCAACAGTTTAATGTTGTGGGTTCACTACAAACAAACACATAACCATCAACTACGAACCTTTTGAACCACAATTTGGGCACATGCTATCAACAGGGTTTTATGACAATGCATAGAAGATTTACAGTGATCCCCCTCTTATAACATGTACAGTAAAACCTCTCTAACCAAACACCTCCGTATACCAAACACCTCTCTATACTGAACACCATTTCTCTGTCCCAAATATATACTTCCAGTGTAAGCAAACCTGCCTATACCGAACACCTCACTATACCGAACTTTTTCCTGGTCCCAAGGGTGTTCGGTATAGGGAGGTTTTACTGTATAAGGTCCCCCCCCAAATGCACCACAATTGTGGCCTTATAAGAGGAGTGGCCTCTGGGGGGGGAGGGGGAATATCATGAAAATGCCATCACTGCTGCACAGAGAAGTGGCTTTTCTAGAGGGGGTGGCCTCTCTTCAGCAAGGCCTGAACTCATTCCATCCTAATGATGCTTTTTCCCTCTAATATCTAAATGTCGTCTGCTAACTGTATTTTACTAATTTAGAATTATTTTTCAAAAGTTTGGATGAAACTTGCATGGAAGATCATTCCACATTATATGCCCATGGTCAACAGCTTTCCTTGGTGCACTCTGGGAACATTGCACCCAGAGTGTGCCAAAGAAAGCTGTTGACTTGGTCTTCTATCAGGGTGGATAGAATGAGTTAAATGAGGGGGGGCCACTGTACTGATGGTTCTGCAATATTATTGTATGTAATTACAGGCATCCTGAGCCTTTTTACAAGGAATATGAATCTAGAATCTTTATCATAGTTCAGAGCAGTTCATCTTAAGTAATCCAACTTTAGTTACAGTTGGCACTGAAAGAGTTAAGAAAGTTAATAAATGAATTTATTGCTGGGCGGGCCGGAGGAAATTTTTTTTTAAAAAAGTCTCCCCGCTTACTGACAAACAAAAGAAAGTTCAGAAAAATACTCATAAAAAGTCACCATACTATGACTGCAGGCAGCATCGAAAATCTGTTGTAGCCCTGGTGATTTTAACAGAAACTATTAATGCTTAAATTACTACACATGCATTAAAATAACATGCAGTTTGTCTTTGTTGTAAAATTGAATAAACCTACAGAATAAGTGCTGCTTAATTGCATTATATTTACATTAATCTTCATTCAAGTGACATCTTAATCTCAGATTACACAAACGTAGTTAGAGATACCATAGTCACCACTGGGTTTTACATCTATCCACTGCATCTTCGCATTTATCATTTACTTCTTCAGCATCAATCTTGAGTGTGACTTCCGTTATACAACACTAGTAAGCCCTCAAGGCTTAATTCTGGCTAAAAACAGCAAAAACAGGGAGAAGGCAAGCTCAATGTAAAGAATTTCCACCTAAAATATAGGCTACGTTTAATATTTAAGGAGCATATAAAGCATTGGATCAGGCCATATGTAAATAAGGTAACTGGTTGGGATACAACATGGGGATTACATGTAAATCAGCTGATACCCCAGGGAGTCATGCACAGGTGAAGACAGTTAATTCCCTGTATGATGTGCCACCATTCTGCTGTATTTTGTACACAAAGATCATAGTGCAGACTCCACAGCACATCAGTATGTACATGTCCTGGCTACCTCTCTGTCTGCTGGTGAAGCAAAGATACATATTAATCTCAACCCCTGCCTTGTGTCAACCAAATATACATTAAGGTCCATCGAAGCATCACATCAACACTTCTGTTAGAATTCTAATACAATAGCATTATATTGGAAACAGGTTGTACTGACTTGTCTTAAAGCATTTAACATGTAATCTTTTGCTTACCACTAATTACATGCAACAAAGCAAAGTAACACACAACATGGACAACACGTTACATGTACACATCTGCTAGTCTTGTTTAACATTATTTATAATGGCCAAAACAAAGTGATACACAATATTGACCACATGTATTTAAAAAAAGACAAGTTTTCTCTTCACCATTAACTATAAAGAACAAAACAAAATGACCTACACTACTGACCACATGCTGGAGCAACTAGTGTGTGTGTGTGTGGGGGGGGGGCTGAAAGTTTGCTGGGAGTTCAGTGGGCAAAGCCTCTAGGAGCTCATGGGTTTTATGCAATTCTAGAGCTCAAAACCATGGCACCAAAGCTGTCCTCATTGTGTATGTGTGAACACCGACATTCTGTTTTTGTTGGGTTTCTTTATTGTGTATGTGTGCTAACAAAACCATTATAGGTAGAGATGCCATTCCAACTTCAATTCATAGGTTTATGCTAGAGGGGCATCCAATGAATTACAAACTAAAGTTGTAGAATTTTCATTTATGCTAATTAGGGCACTTTAAAAGTTTAAATGTTGCATATCTTTAAAACTATTAAGGGTAGAAGTGCCAGTTCGAATTTAACTCATAGATTTGTGCTGAAGATACATCATATAAACCACACACACACAAGCTGTAGGATTTAAATTTATGCAAATTTTGGAGACCTGCAGACAGATTTGCTTAGAAGCAAACCTTTTCTGGTTCTTTTTCTTTCTTTTTCCGATTCTTCTTCTTTACCAGCAATTTTGTCCGAAAGGGGTTCATATTGGCATTGCCTGCTCCCCAATCATTTTTTCTTTCAAGAAATAAAATAAGTATAAACCAATTTTGTCTGACACTTTTCTTGGACACTATTTCACCTAGAAACTCCATACTTGGCATGATTATAGATCTATATATGAAGTCGTGCCTTTTTACACACAGTTGAATGCATTTAAAATTATGCAAATTAGGAGCACTTGAGATTTTAAATCTTAAATATATTCAAAATTATAACAGGAAGAGATATCATTCAAACTTCTATTTGTGGGTTTGTGACGTAGGGGCGCCCAATGAACTACAAACAAAATTTGCAGAATTTTTAGTTTTAAAAGCTAAATAGGGGCACTTGACAAGTTCCAATGTTTAATATCTTCAAAACTATTGTAGGTAGGGTGCCATTCCAACTTCTACTTTGAGATTTGTGCTGTATGCACATCCAATGAACCACAAGCCAAAGTTGTAGAATTTTAATTTATGCCAATAACGGGCACTTTAAAAGTTTCCATGTTGAATATCTTCAAAAATATTATAAATAGACATGCCGTTCAAACTTCTATTTGTAGGTTTGTAGGGTAGGAGCACCCAATCAACCACAAACAAAAGTTTAAAATTTTTTATTTATGCTAACATGGAGCACTTTGAAATTTTAAATGTTAAACATCTTCAAAACTATTATAGGTAGAGAAGCCATTTCAACTTCTGTTAAAAGTTTTGTGTGTAGAAGCATGCAATGTTGCCTGCAAAGCAGATCAAGTTCCGTGTTACTACACTTGGTCTGCCCTTCTTCGACAGGATTTTATTTATAGTAAGGGAAACAGAACTATACTCTGACCCTCCCCCTAGACTGAGACACCAATCAGGAAGTTCATCATTATCGCCTAGACCAGTAACAGCCTCTGGTCCCTAGTGTACTGTAGCCTGTTGCCATAGTAACCACAATCGGCCAATTAGAAACTGAGTCACTTTTCCAACGCGGAACAGTGACCTTGTCAAAGAAGGGCAGACCCCAGCGGAGTAGACAAAATATGCAGCTTGGGTCTGCTTTGGAGGCAACATGCAATGAACCACATGCAAAAGTTGTAGCTTCAAAATTTATGCACAATTTGGAGGCACACAGACTGATTTGCTTACTTGCAAATATTCTTTTCTAGTCGAGAATGTAAATTTTTTGCATTTATCTTGCTTTAACCATCAAAGCAAGCCCCTGTGAAATACATACTTTAGGTATATGTCAGTTAAAATATCTGCTGCATAACCTGCTGTATCTGGCCATAAATGTAGGGACATGAGCATTTTTACCTCTGGTTCCTTTGCATAGACTTACCCAGTCTCATTGGCTTATTTACTCCCCAGATCCGTGCCTGACATATGTTGTATATACAGTGGTCCCTGTCTTGAGAGACCGCCTGTAGGGCAGGTAAAAATGTGGTCTCTCACAGCAGGTGGTCTTTCATTAGAGGTATAATAACATGGTAAGGATAGCACAGTGTTCTGAGAGAGCCGTCTTAAAAAGATATGCGGTCTGTCATTGGAGGGTCTCTCAAGACAGGTACCACTGTATCAGTACTAGTCTTCTGTTTACCAATAATCATAATGGACAAAACAAACTGACCCACCTATTTTGACCACATGTGTTACTAGTCTTTTCTGTACCATAAACTTTAACCTTATGAACCCGGTAGACCAAAATTTTGGCCCAATTACATAGTAAAACCTGAACAGCATGAAATATATTGTTATGATATGACTTGGTCTAATAATTAAGTTAGCTGATAATTATGTCTCATTTTATGCCCGAAGGAGTGGGTAGATACCAGCAGGTGGCAAATGACCTTGAAACAGGGTCAAAGGTCATTTGCTTTTCATCCTGATCTAACATGGCGCATATAGCTTTGCATGCTTAAGGTTGTTTATCAGAGTCATAATTATGATATACATGTGTATGACATGCAACTGGTGACATAATATGTATCAAATGTAACTAAGGACCTCTGCCTTTATTATCTGGTCTTATCTCTTTAATATTTTTATGTATTTGGAAAACTAGAAGTCTTAAATGAAAAATGTCTTCAAAAATATGAATATTTTCTTCAAAAATTATATTGCAGCCATTTTGAATACTAAATATATATGCTAATTAGCTTGCATAATATTGAAAAATAATGAATTATGTTATGTACATAATAATGTTGTTTGTAGTCTAAGGATTGCAAATATATATAATATTATATGTTTTAAGTCAATTGCAGAAGCAAATCATAATTTACATATATATTTGGAAAATAGATGTGCAACCATGGTAACCACCCAGGATGCCAGGGTTCAAGAGGTTAAAATGCGATATGACATACAATATTGCCCATATGTGCAGTATATATCAGTACTAGTCTTATGTGTACCATTAATCATGAGACATAATACAAAGTGACACACAATATTGACCACGTGTTATATAGTTCTCTCACCGTTAATCATGAAACATAATACAAAGTGACAC
The DNA here is from genome assembly GCA_964020975.1 of Hermodice carunculata. Lineage (NCBI taxonomy): Eukaryota > Metazoa > Annelida > Polychaeta > Eunicida > Amphinomidae > Hermodice > Hermodice carunculata. The sequence goes on along the minus strand of OZ026613.1, from coordinate 87,447,686 downwards.
GCAATATTGACCATGTGTTATATAGTTCTCTCTCACCCTTAATCATGAAACATAATACAAAGTGACACAATATTGATCACACATGCTATATACATGAAGTTCTTGCTCATTATTAATCATAAGACATAATACAAAGTGACACACAATGCTGATCTGGTGCTACATATACCAGATGACAAAAGTTACACATGTCCTGGTCAGACAAAGTACACAAACAGAAATCAGCATGGGTATGTGCATCCATTAAAAAAGATGTCCCAAATTCAACATGTCATTTTATACACGGTGTAAGTGCCTTTAAAGGGAAGTTTTTGTGTGTCTTGCTGGCAAGAACGCTGCTGTTACTATATCCTTAAAACATAACACCATATGCCATTCCTAGCAGCCTTGAAAGTATACCACATGTCAGCTGGGTACATCATGAGGAAACAAATTTCATGTTACTGGTAACACCTTTAACAGGTGTCATGTAGATGTGATCTGCAGACTACTTTCACTGGATGCTACAAACTTCAAATATATCTTGGTCTTTCTTGCCCAAACCTTAAATCCAGCTTGAACTAAGTTCAGCAATTTTCCCCTTGAAGTTTTTGAGGGTCTTTTGGAAAGGAGGCAAGAAACTGGTAACATAAATTTATATATGCAGACTCAGGTCTGTGGGGCCTTTACAGCTGGGCCTATGTATATCATACACAGAACTTAATTGTTTGATCAGTGCCACCCTGAAGTACAAACTTAACTATGGATCTTAATCAGCTCTCAGCTGACATCACATTCATACTTTCTGTAGTTTTAGAAACAAATCATTATTTCCCTCAAGCATTTTGGATGTTGACAAAATACCCATGAGGACTGTACATCTCCTGTTCAGGCATTCATGGCTCTTTGATCAGTCACTTGTCATAATATTGACATGAGAACAAGACAAACCTTCATTTGGGCATGATGATATAGTCCTGATGTACTCTGAAGGCCACCAATGAAGCTTGATATGCTAAACTCGCAACCTTCCGATCAGTAATCACCCAATTGAATGGGACAGAATTCATTTCAGATTAGCAAAAAAAAAAAAAAAAAACTAAGATTAATTACTCCATTTGACAAAGTAATTTCCCTTGTGTTCATAAGCAAGTTGCACAGCAAAAGAAATGTATATATACATGTACCTATGAACTCTGAGGATAGAAAACCCTGTGTGTAATAAGGTGGATGACACAGTGACACATATGCCTGGGTACCAGGCATCAGGATGAAGTACATGCATGTAACACAGCAGCTTCTGACAATATTGATTGGTAACTTCACATGGTAAAGATATTGATTTTTATGTTGTGTCTATGAGTCAATATGTTGGGGTTTAGGGCTTCTTTTTTTGCTTTTTGTTTGTTTTTTTGGGGTTGTTTTTTTTTTTTTTTTTTTTTCAATTCAGAAATCATTTAACCTCTGAGGGCCATTATGACTTTCTGAAGGCTAAAATAATGTTTCATGTACTTTTATTTGCCACGAAAGATAAAATATACCTCCTTCTGGCCCCTTCATCTGTTCGGTTTTATTCATTTGCTCATCATAAACAAGCATGACATGATCAAACAACTCAAGAATGATATTTGATCTATGCCATCAAGAGAGCTAAAGTGAAGGAGAATCAACCCGATATTTTTGTTTGCCATCACATCCTTGCATATTGTTAACCCTTTCCCCCTTGAATTAAGACTGAGTCAACAGCTTTCCTTGGCACGGGTTGGGCACTAAGTGCCCAACCCATGCCACGGAAAGCTGTTGACCTGGGGCATGTGATCTTGATAAGTCTCAGGTACATTTCTCAGTCACTTTTTTTTCATAACTGTTGAGATTAGTTGAAAACACTGAAGCAGACGACATTTGACCACCAGCCGGTTTTAGCTGGTTTAAGGGGGAAAGGGTTAAACATGGTATTTATACCTTCAATGACATTAGCTCCCAGAGGACAATGCACACACATGTAGATGTCAACAAGGTTTGACACATAAAAATATTCATAAGGCTGCCACTGAATTCTATTTGTTTTATATCATCAATAAAGCCTGATTAGCATGTTTAGCACATTTGGAGACTTCACATATTTCAGTGACCTTGTTTTACACTACAGTGTGAGAAACACAGTCTCACTAGCAATTAAATGTAATTTTTAAAAGATGTTTTCATAAGTTTCTCAAATATTATACTGTCATCAGGAAGTGTTTCCCATTGATATGTCAATTAAAATGGAATTAACAGAATGTAATCCATCAATTCATGTTCCAGTAACCTGTTAAACCAATGGGGTTTCTTTACAAATTTCCATACTTTCCTCTTGTCATAATCTTCCCAAATTCCTCTGTCATACCCCACCTTCCATCTGTTGTTTCCACTAAAATATTTTGTGGGAATGACTTTTTTTTTCAAGCTGTGGTATTAAAGCCTTGAATCGCAAACTAGATCACCAGATATTATTTGCCTCAGTTGCTTAAATTCTCCACAAGATGTCACTAGTGCACAAAAATCCAAAGATGATCGCATAAAACCATTTGCGATCTACAAACAGAGGCTAAGTTAGATCAGAACTTCTGCAGAACTAAATTAGAAGTTTACAAAATATAATAACAGCAGTCACACTATTTGATGTAATTGTTAACAGCAATTTTGCTATTCAGCATTTTTAATGACTGCTTTTGAGTCAAACACCACCAAACAGAGACACTTTCCTTTCATGTTCCTTCTTTGACTGACACAGCATGTAAACAAGATATGTTTGTAAAACATAGATGCCCCCCTCCCTCATTACCCTTGCCCTTGCTACCCTTGCCCTCGCTACCCTATTGATAGTGGTAGAAGGGGCACTCGTGACCTTACAAAATTAGGGAAGGCTGATCATACATCAATGTCACATATCTCTATACTTTAACCTAGCCCTTAAAAAACGACTAAAAACCTGGGCAATATAAAAGTTATAGCTGAAAAATTAGTCATCATTTAGAAATCATATTCAGCAAAGTGGCTTTATGACCTTGGAAATTATGGCACGGTCACTCATTTTCACTTGACCTTCTTCAGTTATTGTGCAAAAAACAAAAAAGGAAGTCTACTGTCTGTGTGTGACCCTCAAAACTGGGTCAAGGTCACCCATCTACAAATTCAAACTAGCCCTTATAGGCAACCATAAAGCTGTGCAATATAAAAGTGCTACCTCTAAAATGCAAGTTATCATGCAGAAACAGTATTCAACCAACTGGCTCTGTGACCTTTCAAATTAGGTCATGGTCACCCATCTTCAAACTTGAGCTAGACCTGAATACGGACAATTATCCAGTGGAATATAAAAGTCCTAGTTTAAAAACCTCTTCAGTTATCATGTGGAAACCAAAGTTAACTCAGGTACCAACTTGACCTTGGAAATTAAATCAAGGTCACCAAACTTTAAGCTTCTTCTAGCCCTTAGCAAGAACTATAGACCTGTAAAGTATCCCAGTCCTAACTTAAAAACTTCTTGCGTTATTGTGCAGAAACCACAGGAATCATGAAACCATATTCAGTAAAGTGGCTCTGTGACCTTTAAAATAAGGTCAAGGTCATCCATCTTCAAACTTCGCCTAGCCCCAAATATGGACTATAATCCTGTGCAAAATAAAAGTCCTAGCTTAAAAACCTCTTCATTTATTGTGCGGAAACCAAAGTTAACTCAGGTACCACTGTGACCTTGAAAATTAGGTCAAGGTCACCCATCTTCAAACTTCGCCTACCTTTTGATTAGAATGATATACCTGTACAGTACAAAGTCCTAGCTCAAAAACTTCTTGAGTTATTGTGCGGAAACCACAGGAATTCTACAATCTCTCTGTGACCCTGAAAACTAGGTCAAGGTTATCCATCTTCAACATCAATCTAGCCCTTACAGAGAACCATAAAGCTGTGCAATATAAAGGTTCTAGCTCCAAGGTATAAGTTATCTTGCAGAAAGCATGAAACCATATTCAGTAAAGTCGCTCTGTGACCTTTAAAATGAGGTCAAGGTCATCCATCTTCAAACTTCGCCTAGCCCCAAATATGGACTATTATCCTGTGCAATATAAAAGTCCTACCTTAAAAACCTCGTCAGTTATTGTGCGGAAACCAAAGTTGAATCAGGTACCACTGTGACCTTGGAAATTAGGTCAAGGTCACCCATCTTCAAACTTCACCTAGCTTCTGATTAGAATGATACACCTGTACAGTATCAAAGTCCTAGCTCAAAAACTTCTTGAGTTATTGTGCGGAAACCACAGGAATTCTACAATCTCTCTGTGACCCTGAAAACTGGGTCAAGGTCACCCATCTTCAACATCAATCTAGCCCTTACAGAGAACCATAAAGCTGTGCAATATAAAAGTTCTAGCTCCAAGGTATAAGATATCATGCAGAAAGCATGAAACCATATTCAGTAAAGTGGCTCTGTGACCTTTAAAATGAGGTCAAGGTCATCCATCTTCGAAATTCGTCTAGCCCCAAATATGGACTATAATCCTGTGCAATATAAAAGTCCTAGCTTAAAAACCTCTTCAGTTATTGTGCGGAAACCAAAGTTAGCTCAGGTACCACTGTGACCTTGGAAATTAGGTCAAGGTCACCCATCTTCGAACTTCGCCTAGCTTTTGATTAGAATAATACACCTATACAGTATCAAAGTCCTAGCTCAAAAACTTCTTGAGTTATTGTGCGGAAACCACAGTCTACCGACCGACCGACCGACCGACCGACCGACCGACAGACCGACCGACCGACATGTGCAACGCTATATGCCCCACCTTCTTCGAAGGGGGGCATAAAAATCCAGTGGATCTAGAGCTGTAAACAGTGGATTTGTCTACTCTGGACATTCGAAAATGAGACATTACAGACAGGTGATTGGTTTTTACAAGGTTACAGGCACGCCATTGTGGGCCTACATGTACAGTAGTCCCTACTTTGAGAAACCACCCCCACTGCCATCCAAGAAGTGGTCACATAAAACAGGTGGTCTCCCAAAGGAGGTTTGACTCTTACACAACCTCCCAAAGAACTAACTATTGCTTTAAATTCTCATCCATAATTTAGATTCAAACAAGGCTGATGTACACTTATTAGACCCCACCCCATCTTGTAGTCATTTATTTACTCCTCATTTACATGTAGTGGCATTGTAAACATGTTTTGGATTTGTAAAGTGATTTTGAAAAATTATTTTTCCAGTCTTGTACAAAATACGTGGCTTTTACTTATCTGAAATTGGGAATTCCTGGATGGGTAAGTGGTCTTTTGGCGGTCATTTTTGGGTGGACACTGGTCAGGTTCGGCAGGTGGTCTCACAAGAGGTAAACTATCATTAGAAGGTACTTTTGCACAGTAAAAATGGTCATAAAAAGCAGGTGGTATCCTAAAAGAGGGGTCCTGGAAAAGAGGGACTACTATAGAGGTTTATAAAGTGTGAGGGCACAAGCAGTCAACCATTATTTCATGATAGATCTCATGGACACTTCAAATAACATTTATTCAATATGTCTTTGTATTTTGAATAGTAAATCAATTCAACATAGTATTGCACAATATTATGTCATATGTTGGTAATGTGCACATGTACTGTCAAAAGCTCATTAAGGATAAAACACTTTGCAAGTTGAGTTACAAGGTAACCAAGACAATGTTTGTGTTGGTTTTGGTCAAGTATATTTTCTGCTTTAATGTGCCAAATTGAATTCCCACTCTTCACCAGGTGTGATGGTATCACACCTGAATATGGTACAGGTAATTTAGAAAGTCTGCAGAAGTGTTGGTCTTCTATAAACACTTGTTAAATAGTTGAACGCTATCCCACATATTGGTCAATTAGGTATACAAGTAATTATCTGCTTTCTAAAGAGCAGTGATCTGAATCTGAATGAGTCTCAGACCTACAGGCCATTAACGCTAGTTCCACACATGCTAAACTTCTTGATATTATTTTACTCTGTGACCACAACAGCCCCAACAATCAATTCCAAAATGGACAGGGTGGGGCACTTCTATGGGCTACATCCTTTTACGGGATTTTCTTATACCAAGTTTTCCCACAACACAACTAACTGTAACACAAAAGGAAATACATGTAAATCACCTGTGTGCTTTAATACCAACATCAAAGTTGCACAATGAAGAACTATGTACTTACCAGTATGGACAGGGCATGAACACAGCCTTCCAGTTCCTCTTGTAAAATTTCATTCACCATCCTATGTCTCTGCAATGGACCAATCAATTATTTAAGGTGATGATTCTCACTTCACACCAAACATGCAGGTGTCTGCTATAGAATGTGTAAAACTCGGCACTTATCACATGACTGGAGGACAACAACAAAAAAATATAATAAAATGGGAGGTGAAATGACTGCAGGAAAATTATCACTATAAGTTGCTGTCTACAAAACAGAACTTATATTGGAGGAGTTTAAATCAATTTTAAACAATCTTTCAACTTACATCCGTGAACATAATTAAAACAGGCAGAAATGCTACCAAAGCTCACATCAGGGAAACCTACATGCTGCACAAGTTGACCTCTTCTACTGGTATACAAAGCCATACTGCAGATACAGAAGTGGTTACAGTTTGTATTGCTCTTCCAAATTTACATTTTGCTTCCATAAAAAACAAATTCCTGTTTTGGATAATCATGATCAAAATCCCAAATGTAAAGGAATTGAATACAAAGATAATTGTATTAAAGCTGTAAGTATGCCCGCAAACTCTGCAGGACCAGACACAGTTTGTAATGATGCCTATTGTAATTGTTACGGGAAAATATATTTATTGGATATTTCATTATTTACCACTCTTGGACAGGAAAATATTCAGTACCTCTCCATAGAGGCATTATGCTATTACCAGGGAGAGACGACACCTCACCAAATATTTTAATTGGTTTCTCTAGTAATTACACATAGCACAAGAATTGAGAATAAAGAAATATGAAGAAAAGTCTATGATGATATAGTCATCACATCACACTGATAAGAATTGGTGAACTGCTGGGTTTTACTGATGCATTTGGAGTGAAAGCAGCCCGCTGATCAGTGAATCTGGGAGCCTTGCAGTAAGTGTGTGCTGCTGGGTCTGATAATAATTTGGATTTGCAAACTCTCCAACTTGGAGGCTAGAAAAGTGTATCAATAGCATTTTGCAGAGTTCATATTCTGCTTTTTGACAAAGAGATCTTTCTGGTATTGTTTTTAATATTTCTCTTTGCAAATTTTTGTAAATACATGTACAGTGGAAACATGAAATTAAGAAGTAATTGAATGTGATGAATTGCAGATATGGACAATACATTCAAACCTTATGAAAAAAAGAAGAATGAAAACATTTCTCATAGCTGCCTAACATCAATAATTTTTTTTTTTTACATTCATATATTTATTTTATTTTTCCGGGGGTGGGAGTGGAGTTTGAATTCGATTAATTTACTCCTTGACTAGACTGTATTTCCAAATAACAATTAATATCAATATACTTTGAAATATCAGTGTGTGGCAGTCAATTATTTGGGGCAATGTTGAGATACCTCGAAACAGGGGAAAAAAAGTAAAAAGTTGACCCAACTTTTTAAAATGTTCAATACATCTCAAGTAGCACATCTTTTTTTCAACACTGTTGTTATAACTTGTAAAACTGAAGTTGGAATGTTTTCCATTTTATTGGTGGAGCTCTGGTTTGCCAGCAGTAGCCTTGTGGTCATCAGGCAGCAAAATATATGTTAATATTTTTCTTCCTCCATGATGAAACAAAGGGGATTCATTACAGAAACGTCATAAATTGCCATTAATTCTCTATTAGAAGATGCATCTGTATTAGAAGATGCACCCCAACTCTGGGACATATACAAGGTTTTAATCTGTGTCATTTTGTTCAGCAGAAAAAAACCCTAATAGAAATGCACCCCGACTTCAGGCTGCTAATTTAAAGTAATGAAAAGTTCCAGTCCGAGTTTCATGTGTACAACTCGCCACTCATTTTTTACGTCATTTTATCAATATTACATAAGCATGTTATTTCCTTTTTTTCTGTCTGTGGTATTTTTATCAATAATAAGTGTGTATGTTAAAAATGCAACCCTTCTATCATAACTTGACCCTATGATGTTTTCAGTATGTCTACTCATGAAGGTACCATAATAGCTCATCAGGTCATGGTATGAGGAAAACACTCGATTAGAAGATGCATCCTGACTTAATCATCTTCAATTTGGAAAAAAATAAAATGTATTCTAATACAAGCCATGGCTTCAATTAGAGAATTTATGGTAATATGTACAAAACTACACATACTTACTTTTATTAGTGGTTGATTTTCAAATTTGTCTGACACAACCACTACCTTGAAGTGGGTTTCTGAACCTGAACATAAATGACATATGGCATATACATGATATGTAAATGAAATAAAAGGATTAATGTAGAGGAATGTATTTGTGAGATTGCTTTTCTCCATTTGCAAACAGATAAAAACATTCAAGCAATGATTTGAATCTTGAACAGCATCATGTACATGGATCACAATGATTTAAGTCAAACAAATTATTCATAAATATTTCCAACATAATTACATGTTGTTTCAAACAAAACATAAAAGCTTTCCACCTAAATATATTAATCTATTTGTTAATGGTAATAAATTTCATGTTTCTACTCATGTAAAAGTGGTCATACTCATTGATTCCATGCTGAACTGGAAGCAACATAGTTTAAACCAGTAATGAATAACCAAATGCAATGACATAACAGTAAATGTGAGACAATTTCTTTTAAGGAAAGCTCTTTTAAATGTATTATACAGTTGCCCATCACATTTGTCTGCTTATAATATTGTATTGGGCTGCACATATGCTTGTGCCATTGCAAAGCAGAACACACAACTGCACTAAAACAGAGAATAATTCACATACATGTATTACATGTAATTACCTTTTGTTTTTTATCAGACCGCCAGTGAAAGCATTCTTCTGTATTTTAAGCACTCTATCACTACAGTAAATTAATCTCTTAAACTTTCAAATACAACTATTTGTGCATAAGTATACAAACAGAAAATGTCCAAAAGCATGCTCAAATTCATTTGTAGGTATCATTCATGACCATGATACCAGACAATATCAAAATCTTAATGTCACTTGATGTCAACTACAGTAAGTCATTTTCTATTAAACATCACTATATGCAAGTCTGGCTGCATATTAACAAACCATGCTTATAGAGTAGCATGGATGCAGCTGACCCCTTTTTTGCTTAACAAAGAGTGGGATAGCATGAGTCAAGGTATTCTCACTGTACATAGCAAAGAACACAGCATGAAACAAGAGTTGTAGATTGTGACACAAGCACTTGAAAACCATCAAGCATTTGTACAAAGTGTCATCAAAACCACAATTTAAACAGATACATCCCTGCCATGTAATGAATATCATGTACAGTAAAACCCGCAAAGCCGAAAACATCTGATAACCAAACACCTCTGTTACCCGAACACTTTTGGGGGCTCCCAAATTTTTTGTATGTAATTTAATAGGAGAGCCAAGTGTTGGAACTGGCAATCCCTGAACATCTTTCTACTCTGCACACCGAGCCCTTGATTTGGGTCCCAAAGCAACATTTAACCTGCCAAGGATGAACACTTACCCCCCAGAAAGAAATTTTTGGGAAATTTATCGATATCTGGATACACAAACATCACAGTTTTTTTATATTCAACACTTTCATCAAATTTGTAGCATTAATGTATTCAAAGGGTGTCAATAGTGTGTAGGTTCCATGTTGAGACCTTCTACAGATGTACATACAATAAACTGCCGGTTTAAACTTATCAAACTAGTAAGTGCATTCTGAAGTTTAGCAGTATAATAAAGGGTAATACACATATCGTGTGTTAATGTTGAACAATAAATTGATGTTTTATGTCATCAAATTATGCACATGTACAGTATATATACACTTTCACAGGTAGGACAGATGTACATACTTCAGTATATGTCATGTGCTGAAGTATGTACAATGATGTACATATGCATGTACCAGTAACATGAGTAATGTAGCCTAATGATACTGGAAAGTTCATGTACTGTTAGCCTAAAGTTTACGAATCCTATAAACTTTTTTCCCCAAGTGGTTGGATTTCTTAAACAGTTCTTTTTCATCTTGGACTTTATTTTTCCTTCTTCCGTTTTTGTAATTTGTATAACTATATATGTATTGGAGATGGTAAATTCCGGAATGCATGGGCATGTACAGGTGAATTTGAAGTTGAAATGTGCAGGATGTAGCCACAAAGCCACACCCCCAACCCTCTATTAGCCGAACACCTCCGATACCCAAACACTTTGGCTACGTCTCAAGGGCGTTCGGCCTTGACAGGTTTTACTATAAATGAATCAACACGGCCAATGTACTTGTGATGTTTCACTGTTCCCTTATATTAAAGAACCAAATGAAGGGCTCACCTTTTGGTACATTGTGCATGTTGCTCTCATTAATAACTTCCAGGTGAAGTGGCTGTAATGCAAAATAGAGCATGAGCTACAAGCATGCTGTACCACACAATGAAACATGTCATCCAGGCCTTCCCCTGTCACTCGCCAATGTAGCAAAATGCTATGAAAATACCACTTTGGCTATAAGTTTTTACAACTGGCTAATGGTTAACAAATAGGAGTATCCCAAACATCGTATTATGCACACAAATTTAGCTACAAAATCAAAATTTCCAGGGGAAGCCCTGTCATCCTACCATTGACAAACTGTTTGGAAAATTTAAGCAGAAAATCCAAAAGCTATGGAGGTTTTCTTCCACAAATATTTTCCTATGGTCACTGTAAAGCATTGTCACTTGAGGCAAGTGATTGCTTATATGTCACTCCACATGTACATGTACCTTAAAATATTTGAGCATGTTCAGGGAAGCTGGTGCTCACTCAACTGCTTACATGTATATCTGACAACAATCACCCATTTGTGGTTCACTAAGCCTGGCTGCAGAGCTGTGACAAACATGTCCCTGTTTCTGTGCAAGGCTAGCCATGTATATGTGCATATCTGAAACGCAAAATTGGTTTTTACCTTCACATACTTTTGTCCTTTTTAATGTTTAAAGCAACCAACAGATGTCAGCACCTTATTGAGCACTCTTTCCCACATGCATGATAAGTACATCAGAAACTCTTCTGAGTTTCAGCAAGCGGAAAAGTTTGTGCCTTTGAACTCAACATACATACGTACGTACGTACGTACGTACGTACATACATACATACATACATACATACATACATACATACATACATGTATCAGGGCTTTTCTGAGGCAAATTTAGAAGGGAGCTTCTCCCTGCCTTCATCATATGGCTGGCCCCCTTCCATTTTCTTCTGCTCCTTTCTGCCCTCCTGATATTTTCTTCATATTTCTTTGATGAAAATAAAAACTGCCCTCTCTTCTAGTTGCCCTTGTGAGGGTATAATGCCTGGACAATATGGAATTTTCCCTGCCTTTACAAAATCCTGGGAAAAGCACTGATACATATATACATACATTTTCTGCAACAAAATTAAACATGGACTGAACATTGAAGTCCATATCCTAGAATACATCCCGACTCCTCCGAGATAAGCCCGTACCAGAGAGCTGCGACTAACTCGGGAGAAACATTGGATGCACCAACTACGCTCGATTGAGCCATTCGGCCTCAATATCATGGGAAAGTGAGCTCCCTTGCTCAGTCTAATACTAAATTTTTATTGTCTGAGCTCACTTTCCCATGCTATGTACCACTCAATTAACACATATAGTGTTAATTTGAAAATAACTGCATATTTATTCACAAGGGAAATGTTCCCAAATATTTCCATAGTCCCTATCCAGGGCCATTGGAACAACTATTCTGTTGTTCTAATTCTAAACAAGCCTAAGATAAGTACTGATTGACCCACAGTCATCAAACATCTAGGTGTTTCCATATTAGGAAAACACCTATTTTCAAAGAAAAATTCTTTGAATCAACGTAAACAATAGCACGTGTTTTACGTAGCAACCCAAACGTATATAAACAGGCACACGCAGTTTTTTCAACGGTCGGTTTCGTAACTGATGAGGTGAAGAGATCACCGAAACTAGTCTTACGTCGAAAAACCACAAAAGCCTCTTCCATCTACGGTCTAGTCCCGTCAGATTTGCTTATAAAATTAAATATAATACAAAAGTTGTTGCATCAACAGTGACCTAATATCATAAAATCCTTAGTTGTCACACAGAGTGCATGATGTAATGTTAGGGGTGTGCTACAGTAACGCATTACTGTTAATTGTGTTTCATCTTAACATGTCGTCTATTTTGCCTACAAAAGATAATACATGTATTCATGAGTTGTACTCGGTGTTGTCTGATGAGCTATCTCTCAAAACATGATAAAACAGTCTTGCAAGATCAGAATGCTCTGATAGTTAACAAAAATCAAAGCGTCAATCAACTTTGTTCTAAACTAGGTGGGTACCACAATTAGGGCATGTGCAACAAATGGGGATAATATGATAACGCCTTAAATTAATTTCTGAGTGCATACTAAGTACTTATCAGGTGGAATTTTTTGCACACAGGTAGTACATTTTTTTTTTTTTATTTTACTTCCAGTATGTTTTACCAGGCATCAGATACACATGTATTACAAATTCTGTTAAACATCATCAGATACACAGCAAGGATATCATGTTTAAAATTTTGCAAGCATTGAAGAATAATGGAGAGCTTGTTAGTGGCACACACATGGGTCAAGCAACTTGTGTATTTCTGTCTTTGTTATGTGTGACCATCTGGTACTTTCAAGTTAATACCTCAAACTGCTCCATCAGCTTCTTCTTCATGGATGACTCAACTGGTTTTTCCTGAAATACAGTGAAGACACTTAAACTTGAGCAGGAATCATCAAACAAGCTTACTTCCATGGTAGCAAAAATACACAATAATGCATACATGTATAAAAAAAATTGAAACACCCTGCTTTACTCAAATAAAAGCTTAAAAGTACCTTAAAGCCTCAAATAGCAGCCATATTATGCTAAATTGTTGCTCAGGGTTTTGATTTTTTACTTATGTAATATTTTGTAAACGAATTACAAAGAATTTTACTGGACAAGATGTGCCCAATCCAGGAGGTTAAAATGAAAATCACTTCCTCTTTGTTGCTTTTCTGAACTTTAGTTCCTTTTTTTTAAGACACACATACAACACACCAGAAAGCTGTTTAATTTCAGCTGTAAAAGATGGACTAGAACTATGGATTGGCAGAGATAGTGCAGAGAATTTTTTTTTTCTTTTTGCAAAGGGGGATGTGATAAAAAAATTTGCACCCCCAACTTACTGAAAATTCCTGGACAAGGTCACTATGGTTTCTGCTATACTGATATATGGTTGTCATTTGTTCTTTTGAATAAGCTCTAAAATTAGACACCACATGGTCCCCAAAAAATTATCAGGTCTCTATCATTTTCTTCCTTAATTACTGTTACTGTATCATCACTAAATACACGACAGAATGGTGAATCCAGAACTTTCAGCTGCCCCACTCTTCTCTTAAGAAGTGTAAAATTTTGAATGACCCCCATCTTGTGGCAAAACCTTTTCCAGCCCCCTCTTTGAAATTCATTTTCCTCACCCTCACAGCTTTTTCCAGATTCTTAAATATATATGTTTCAATAGTTACCTGGTAAGGACCTCTCAGAAAATTATTTGATGAACATGTTTTGACAAAAATAAAAACAAAAATTAAATCCTACAAAGTTTCTGAAGATATGGTTTCGAAATAAGCAGTCAGAGTAATGGACATGAACAGTATAGAACCTGACTAATGGATTTCTGGTACTGGTGATATGAAAGTCTTGCAGGACATAAAATTGTCATTTTAAGATCATTCTTATTCTGACTATAAATTGAAATTATGATGATTAACATGCTGCAATACTTGCTTCTGGCAATGCCCTCATAATACTTCAGCAGCTAAAGAACGCTGAACATGAAAAAAAAAATCAAAATAAATTTACCATGTTGGATTGCATCCAGGAACTTCCAAAACGGTATCCAGCTGCACGCCTGCAAGCCACACGGGTAACTACGGATATGAACAGGAAATATATATATTATTTATACATCATGCATATATCAAACACATCAACTTATGCTTTTCAAGCATGTACTTTGTGATGTTGGATATCTCACTATTATTTATACAGGAAGAAGAACTTTATGGACATAAACCTAACATACAGAGGTATAGTCTCAGTTCATTGTATAGACAATCACATGAACATAATTTACAAATAAAAGGAAGAAAGGTTCATTGCAGGTGCACCCAGACTTAGTGCCTTCATATAGTTTTAAACGAGACATATGTTTGACTAAGTGACAGTATAACATCCCAAAATATTATGTCTCAATTCAAATGTTGTATTGACAAATTTAAATACATGCTGCGGTACATTGTTATTATTTCCCATTGTCATTATGAATATAAGTTTGGCATGGTCATCAAGTGAATGAAATTTATCATCATTGCTTGCCTTTTTTGAGTATAACTCTTGTCTAAGATCAGCGTATTACAACAGTACAAGATAAAGTGTTTTCATCTTGTACAACCACTGTCTTACATAGTTGGCATTTCCTTTCATTTTCTGATGTTTTAGGTGTTGTGTATTTCCCTGCTTCAATGGCAAGAGATGAGAACTTATCTGAAGTTTCGACGCTTTTTACTAATTCTTTGCTCTCTAAATATAATTCTTTGTCAAAAGATGATTTGAGGTTACAATATGCATATACATGTACATATATTTACCTAGTAGATGAAAGGCCAAGTTGGGTATGATAGGGGGTCCAGGTTAAGCTTATATCTGTTCCTAGGCATGCACATTATGCTTATTATGCTGATAATGACAGCGGGGTGCCTACTATAACCTTATGGTATAGACAAAACAAATAATTAACCTGCTGTTATCTGGTACTGAGTCATTAATGAAATACCCCTCCAATATATTGTTTATCAGTGATAAAGCTGGACTGCATGCTGTACCTGAACATACAGCTACTTGTTCCCAGTCCCAAGGGAAAGTTTTCAGCATGTGGAACATAACCCAATTTCAAAAGACTTAACTTGCATTTAAATATTACTGACAATTTTGAATGACCATTTGTGTTTTGAATAACGAGACACTTCTTCGGCTTACCTGTAGTACTAGCACTGCTTCTAAAGCTTGCTCATGTTGTTCTTTTCTTATAACATCAGTGTTTTAGTTGGTCAAATGCCAAACTTTTGAACATCCAATTTCTTAAATTCCTCAAAGATATGTAGAAATTAATTAAATGTGTATGTAGATAGGAAACATGCACCCAATTTTTGGGAAAGTGGAAAATTTGCACACTCAGATTCCTAAATTGTGCATAATATATGCAGTCACACTGACATAAATCATGCAAATAGTTAACAAAAAAACAAGAATGACATCTTGACTGCTGAAGAACTCGATAAGCAACCAGTCAAGTTTATTAGTAATCATGATGGCACTGTCAGCTAGCAAATGATATACATTACCGGGGGTGCATATCAATATCCAGTTTCTGATTGACTGATTTTATTTGGCAAAACAACATACATGTACATAATAAATATGGATGCATGCATGTACAGAAACTAAAAAGAGTCAATCATACAGTCAATGATAAAACTGCAGTGGTACAAGAGTTAATAAGTTAATACCTCAAAAAGAAAAGAAATTAGGGTTGTAAGGCTTAAAATATGAAGACATATACACAACACATTTAACTTGAACATGTTGAATATGTTATATTTGCCCAGCAAACGGATGGGCCAAAAAGTCAAGGCATGTTTTCACTGGGGTCCAGAAAACACTGTACGAGACTGCAATAAGCTTTGTTTAAGTTGGCATAAAATGTGCAAAAAATAACATGGGCATCTAGGGACTCTTGACCAACCATACAGACATCATAAATTAAAATGTGCTTTAAACATGTCACAGCATGGAGGACACTACAAAGGGTCCCCATGGCACCATTTGTAGTTTCAATGTGCCAATAGAGAAAACTGGAAAAGGAGAGAGAAGGTGGCATTAATTACTTAAAAGAAAGAGCAGAGAGAGAGAGAAAAACATATTAAATATTCTGAAACAAACAGAAGGCACATTTGCATTGAAGGCCTTACCATTTCTCTCTAGTTTTCTGAAATCTTGACTCCTGTCTGTTCTAAAAATTGTTTGGGAGCTCTTTCCACAGTTTAGCACCTGAGAAGTGTAAACAGTGTCTGTCAAACTTTGCAAACCTCACACCCAGGATACATACTGAGGCTTTTCCATGTAAACTATGCCTTTGCTGTTTGGGTTTAAAGAGGTCATGTAAATGACTAGGTCCTATTTTATTCATTGATTTTAACAGACTTGAACCAGGGCTCTTTAGTCCGTAATCAGTCAACATGGTCAGGGTGGAAACTTCAGCCTTGGCAAACAAGCATTCATATTCACTTCATATTCCTCATTTCAGACTTGTCAACAATACAGAGAATGTAGCAGTCCATATCAGCTACCTACCAAAAGACAATTAAAACAAAATGAAAAAAACCAAAAAAAAAAACCAGTTGACACACCAAGAAGTACTTATCACAAGCACTTAAGCATAATGGCTGGACATATCAGTGGTAGCAACTGCCATCCCCGGCAGCCCAGTCCCATCATCTAAACTTACCACACAGATTTGAATGCTTCTTTAACATGTTTAACTATCATTTTATGAAAATAAAAATTTTTGCAACCTGCTTAGCAAGAGTCTCTAGACTGAGAACTTCAATGCTCATTTTTGTCAGGACTTCATGGAGACCACTACGTCATAAGACAGGTCATAAACTATGTCAACTCCTGTTTTGAGACATGCAAATAGAGCCGACAGCTGATGTTGTGTGCTAATAAAAGAACAACATTGTACCATGCTTGAATTTATGTATACATTTTTATACCTTTTGTATGCATCCACTTACATGTATTTATTTTTGTAGCATACTGTATGTATTCAGTGAAAGTGCAGTTAAGATTTGTACATTGTAATTTGTATATTTGTTGTTGCATTTTAAGCATGCCATGGCATGAGAAGTGGAGAGCAAACACTTTTGAGGCCTTACACATACAGTGTCCTGGCAACTTAAACAATATTCTAAATACACGTGGCATGCTACATACAGATTATGCATACTATCTTTTTTTTAAATCAAAAACAAAAAAACACCACAGCTGAAGTGAAGACAACTATTGCATTGGACCCACCACAGTACAGGTTACAGCCACAGGCGTGTAGTGTATGTATTGATTTTGAACAGACGGATTTTGGCTTCTTGTATACCTACCGATATTCATTTGGTTCAGGTGTATGTTGCGTCACGTTCGAAACCAGTTACAACACGTGCTGTCCAGAATATGGCAAGCCCTTACGTTCTATCCACCCATATTCTCATGCAGAGCCAGGCAGGGGAAAGCTGTCTGCTGCAAATTTCACAAATGTCATGCATGTGCGCCATCTAGCGATTTAAAAGTAACAAGAATTTTGATTGGTTCTTTCAGAAAATTCAACCAATGTGTGGCGAGATTACATCAATTTCTCATTGGCACCGGACAAGATGGCGACCTACATGGAGGATGGCCGAGTAAATTATCTGTCCTCAGGAGGCTGCAGGGCTCCACTCTGCAGACTCTACTTTTGTCGACACTGCCTCAAGCTTAGATCAAGTGACGATGTTTCTCATGAGGTAAGCAAGAATTTGTAGAATCTTCATCTGATAAAGAATCGCACAACCGAAGGAGGATGAGAAAACCTCTTAGACTAATGTAATGATGTCATCATTGACAAATGACAGACAGGATGAAGTTGGAGGATACCGTACCATAAGTGAGGCTCTTCCCTTATCTGCTGTGACCGGGGGACTCAACAACACCGAAGTGAAGCAGCCTCAATCCCACACACAGTCCAACCCAAGTCCCTTTCCCCACTCTCTCATTCCAGAGCCTCCCTTATGATCCCCCATAAAACCTTCAGTTCATCTGAAAGTGAAACTAATTCCCACCTCATATTTATTCATCAGCTTGGTTATCTTGTCTTTCCCCCCCCCCCCCCCCTGCGTTCAATACTGGTATATTTCTGACGATGGACCTATATAAGCATATGATTCCCCCATGCTCAGATCCATCCTTGCATATACATTTTCCTTTGTATAGAGCCACTCTTTCCCTTTATTGAGTGACTGTCCCAAGTTAGGTACGCCCGCATCCGCTGGGGGCGCAGCGATCGCGGATGTCCATAGGCAATGGCACTGGAAAGTGTGTCACACTTTCTGGGCCTACGCTGACCTGCTCCTGTCGCTTCCATTCATAAAAGCCCTTTGTTGTATGATATAAGCTTTGTCACGTGATCGAATCGACCAATTAGAGGGTCTGTTTATGGTGGCACCATTTTGAATTTTCAAGATACGATCTTCCATGACGAAAGGGCGAGCGAAAAATACGGTCAACTTCAAAGCGTAGTATTCAATATAAGTTAGTCTTACATCATATTAAAACTTATATACATATAATTTCTGCAATCTAAGCTTTCTAATGAACTTTATTTGAGAAAAATATTCCGATGCCCAGAGAAGTTATGGCCTTCCCCAGACAGGGTACATTACGGCAAAATTTGGTCCAGCCAGCCATTGCCGTACGGGCCATCCTCGTTGCACGGGGTTGTAAGCTATCGAGTAAGGACTCCTAGATACACTTATATGGCTAACATATCAAGGCTAACATATCAATAAAACTTACATATTCTTTTTCTATAGAAGATAAGCTTTAAACTGTAGTTAATTTGGATAAAATACATGAAAGCCCAGAGAAGTTATGATTTCCGAAAAATGATGTAAAATTCAGACTCGGTGACAAAATGGCGATTGTTGTTGGGTCGCCGTATCATGCTGTATGCACGGGAAAATCTCTCCAGAGGTCACATTTCGGTCCTACATTACATTTAAATGTTAAAAACCAAAATCTATAGATGGTAAGACATAAGATGAACATTATTTGAAAATAATCCATCGAAGCACTAAAAAGTTATCATCATCACAAATTAGGGCTCAGAACTCAAAAAGTTGCCACGCATTGACCAGTGCGGGACCCGAACAGAATTTTGTTAACAACGGGTTCATAAGACATTACTGTCTTTTATTCAATCATCAGCTGTGAAATTGTACAGTTAAAATTTGTAGCTCAATAATGAACTTTATTTAGATAAAATCGGCACAAAAATGAGGAATTAATGACCTTTACAAGATGAGTAAAAACAAGGTAACGGTCGAACTTCATGTTTGCTCCCGCTGATGGGCCCATGTGTCCCCCGCATGACAAAAATGGCGGCTTGCCTCCGCGGGCATAAAGTTCTGGTCAAACTGATGCCATGTGAAACATCAAACTATTTTACAAATAAAACACTTAAAATTTTGTCAACCAAATTATGTATCCTGATATTGTATTCAAACCCTTTGCATCAAATGCATGAGTGGGTGAGAAAACCTGGATTATGCATGGTCACTCAAGTGGAACGCCACTTCTCGCCTTCTTGGTCTGGTCACACTCTTGATATACAGTGACAGTAGGACAAAATCAGCCCAATTCCAGTATCTTAAAAATTTAATATCTTCAAATCTAATTGTCATATTATGTTTTTTCAAACACCATTGTGTTTCAAATGATCAGACCTTTCCATTGGTACCAATTTCGAAGAACATCTGTGAAATTTATTTTTTTCTGGAATTACCTACCCAAGTATGTATTGGAACAGAGTCGGCGACCTTCCCACAATATGCTCCCTCTTGCAAGCACCCTCTCCCAAATCCCATAACAGTGGACTTTGGTTTTTAACCAAATATATTCACACCCTATGCAAAACCTGATACTCATACCGGCTCATAAACCTGATATTTTTTACATAGGTAGGGTTGTCGGAGATTTTTCAAAAAATCATCCTACATATACAAATGATACACCATTGGAAAGGTCTTGTTACCAGAAATACAAAGATATCATTCTTTTTGCTGTAGGTCAATTAGGTCAAATGTTACGGAGGATCAATTTTTTTGGAAAAACAGCGTTTTTTGCCATTTTTCCACATTTTTGTTATAATTTTATAATTCTAAAACTATGATACACATATATACAAGTTATACATCATTGGACTGGTAATTCCATGACAAGCTCAGAAATGTAAGTTTCATTCCTGTAGGTAAGTTAGCAGAGAAGATACTGGGGGTTAAAGTTAACCCTAAAAACGAAAATTTCGAAAAATCTCAATTTTTCAGGATTTTCATCAGTACTCAACATAAATGCAAAAATTTTGATGATTTCTATTGTTTGTAGGAAGTCAACCATGAAATATTTTAAACTTCATATAAAAAGAAGGCTATTAACAATGATTGAATGGAAAAAATGTAAATATATTGTCAAATGTAATAATTAATGGTGTCACTCCCCTTTTTAAATTGCATGTTGAGGATGATGTTAACATCACCTTATAAATGTAATTGATGTTTTTAGAATACACAGGCAGAACTTGCTGTGAAAAATTTGTTTCACAGTTTGTTTATATCATGAATCATATTTCATTTATTAACTTGACAGCTGGCTTGACTACATTTTATGAGGTGTTAACTATATACCCAGATCGTCACGTCACCGAGTAACTTGCCCACAACCTGACTTTGTTAACTTGTAAGTCAGTATGTCCTCACAGAATGCAGTGTTGTACTGTTGTATGCAGGTTGTGAAAAGAGCAGACATATATCCATCTGCAAAGGGCAGTTTGGGGGGTCTGGGGTAACCCCAAGCAGGGGTCTTGGGGGCATCCCCTAATGGCGGGGGGGGGGGGGGGGCCAGAGCCCCCAGAAGCTATATAGGTTTTCCCGCTATTTACTGGAGAGATCTTTGAAATTGGATGTGGCAGATATTTGTAAGAACTGAGTAAATTCATTCTAACTGGTTTATGGAGCATGCTTCATGTGCTGTTTCAGCTTAATAATTCAGAATCTTAGAAAATGTTAAAATTGCATGATGCCGACATGTAATTTTTTAAGTACCACATTACTGAACAAGTTACATAATCTTATGTGCATGCTGCATGTTTTTATTAATGTCTACTTAGTATAACTTTTAATTTTACAGTGTTGATTAATGACTTTTTCAAATTCTGTTCCACATTATACCAAGGGTTTCGCCTGCTGATGAGTGCCTTTGGCACCACTGGATCAACAGTGGCACTAATAGAGACTGGTAGTATTTAAACCTAGTTATAATATATAGTCCAGTGGGTCCTGGACCATTCGTGTGCATCTAACAATTAACCATACTAATCCATAGATCTTAACAAGACCCAAACTTACTGTCATGTGTAATCTACTCCATTTTTATGTTAATGTATTCATAAACTTCCAACATTGGACTCAAAGGAAGAATACATCAGTATTATAAATTATACATTTAAAACGTATAATTCATAATGTTGATGTAATCTTCCTTTGAGTTTGATTTGTTATTAAAGAAATATTGAAAAAAATGAATGCAAATGATAAAAAGAACATGACAGTAAGTCCAGGGCGAACAATTCACATATACATGTATTTTACACATGAACAAAACAAAGAGCAACAGACACTGTAAGCAGTTTATTAATGTCAACTGAATGTGCATGAAGACTGTAAATGACAAGAAGTCGCTCCAGAATGTCTGAAATATACCAGTGTTAAGATAAGACTCTACTCTTGGTTGTATCCCGTACTCTGACCCAAATTTTACTTTTGGCTTTTATTTAGTTGGGGACAAACATTTTCTGTCCCACAAGTATTGTTTACTTGAATATGCTCAATATTTCCTTCCTGGGAAATGCCATGGTCACAATTGATCGGTTGAAGGCATCTTTGGTGTGTCATCTTTGCTGTCTGTAGCTTGCCCCGGATCATGAATACCAATCTCTTGCATGTCTGTACACCTGAAAATCAAAACTACCTATGTAATTTCATTCAATGATAGTTTATGATGTGATCACTTTGATCTCAGTAAACAATCAATGCATGTCAACATTGCAGACATACCAGTACCATTATCTGACAATTGATTGGTACACTATAAATAATTTGTATTATTTCTCAACTTGTGTTGCTTCAAATTAATAAATAAACTTAGTTCAGTGACTGGTGAAGCCTTCGAAACAGAAAATGAAATTCATGGACTTGCAAGGATTTTGAAAAATGCATGAACCCTGTAAATGATTGTTTAAATATGCTGTATCAACACTAAAAACTTCACATCTACCAAATACATGCAACCTGCATTTTTGAAATTGTTGTCACCAGTGCATTGTTAATCAGGGGAATGACATTGTATCCCCCTTTGGGAGGGGGGTGCGGGGAGGAGCATGAAATCCAAATGTAATGTTGATCATAAAAATGTAAGAAGGTACCATATTCAACCATGCCCTCCCCCTCCCCCCCCCCCCCCCCCCCCCCGCAATAAAAAAAGGGAAAAGTGGATACATGTAGTGTTTGTGTTGTTATAAAATTTCAACACCCCTTTATGAGGGGAGGTACATGTACATGGAACAGCGGATGCATGTTGCTCCCAATGCATTTGAATAAGAGATGAAAATGTTGAAAATGAAATGTGTTGGTCATACGCATCTCTTTTACCATGCATTCACAATCACTCAGTGTCAACAAACCAATACATTTTCAATAGCCACCATGCATGCAGGCAGCATCATTACCCATATACAAGGCAATATTACTGGAGTATCAATGCAATGGTTCCAATCAAAGTTCAAAGTCGCAGAACTCTCTGCCTAAATATCCTTATGAAATGAGCAAATTGATTAACCTAAGGATGAAGACAAAACGGAAACATTTTTGATGATCTATCAAATGCTACTTCTTTGGAACTGGAGAAGAAAGTGATAGAAAATCATTTTGGAAGAATTTGTGAGGGGAAAAAAACTCTACTTCACCACTGGTCAACAAAATAAAGTTTAAGAGTGCGTCTAGAATTTTCCCTACATGTAATTTGAAATAATTGGCAAAATGATTTTGGTGATGGTTGTCCAATTTTGTGGAAAAAAAAACAAGAAAAACATTCAGATCAGAACAGATCAAACTAGAACAATTGTTGCCAATTAACACACTTGATAATGTGTACCCATTCACATACACATTGGTCCCTGTAATGGATCATGCAAAAAAATTTGGAGGACTTGCACACAAAAGTTAAGCAAGCCCTGCACACCCAAACACAGACAGGCCCTGCTGCCAAGAAAGATAACATATCAATTAGCGATATGTCGCTGCATTTCAAAATAACGACCTTCTTGCACTTATGCAAGTTATGTATTGTTACTGTACGAAGTTTGAATCAAATGAATGAAAATCTGAAGCCAATGGCTTATTGAATGGGAAAAAGCAAACATGGTTACACACAAGATTGTGTGTATAGGCAGGCCCTGCAGCCAACAAAGATTGCCTTGTAATTGGAGATACCTAGTCACATCTGAAAACTTCTGTCTTCTTATCTTGCACATTTACATGCCACATTTGTGCAGTCACTGTACCAACTGTCCAAAGTTTGAAAGAAAAAAATGGAAGTGTAGGAGTTGTGCTCTCAATATTGTGCCTACAGATGGACAGACAAGTCAATATGTAACATGTGCAATGGAAATGACATTTTGTGACCCCCCCCCCCATAAATTTGCTGGTTGCACCTTTTCTAAAATTATACTAAGGTCATTGTTTTGATGACAATATAATTGTGGCAGAATGTGGAAAAAATGCCAAGTCCACTAACTTTTTAGTGGTCTGAGAATTTATCACTTATATTGAAGTAATAAATACTAAAATAGCATGGAGGTGTTAACCTGGAGAGGGGGGGGGGTTAAATAGTTAATTAATCAGCATAATTATCTTTGTAACTTTCTTTTCTTTTTCTCACAAATATCAATTTATCAACACTCCTGACAAATGAAATGGACAATACAAATTAACGCCTCCAATGAGTATGATTCAAATTCCAAATAAATAGGTAGGCCTATAAGGCAGCAAATGTATGTAGTATTTCCAATGGGCAAATGCTGTATTATCACTCATCATATTTTAAATGAATTGCGCTCATTTGCGCTTATTTCAATCGTGTCGGCACTCCTCTTATTTGGTTCCAAAATTCTTTAAGTATTCTGATCTGTTTTTCCAAATTTTTCCATTCATAAACTTCTCTGGAGTCATATTTTAAAGATAACGCCGTAAAAATGGCGAAAAAATGACCAAAAATTACTTTTTGAAAATTTTTTTTTCACGATTGCATAACCCCATCTTACCTCCAAAGATCCACCACGTGGGAGGCTGATCGCGGGAAAAAAACGCGAGAAACGATCACATGAGCGATACTTGGTCTAGCGTATTTTCATGCAAAATGGCGGATTTCACCGAGAAGCGTGTTTGACCATTCACGTAAAAATCCCCGCTTTACGCATAAATGCACGCAATAACAAGAAACCGTGAGTTACATATTAATAAAAACATATTTCTTGATCGAACTAATGTAATATTGGAACTGCAAATGAAATATTTGACCGCAAGGCCACTCTTCAAAGTTGGGCAAATTTAACATGTGACAGATAGGAGAGGCACAGACCACGCCCACTCGCTGACATCCCTAACATAGGTCTTCCCTCCTGTTTAAGAAGGGGGGTAAGGGGGGTTTCGGTATGCTAGTACAGGTAATTATTTTTCTAGAGTATGCAGTACGGAAATAAAAATCTTTCAAAATTTCGGATAGTACGAAGTACGTAAAACAAAAGGGCTTCCAGTACGCCAGTACAGTAAATAAAAAGCCCCAGTATGCCAGTACAGGAAACCCCTTACCGACCCTCCTTTAAGGCAGTTACAGATTTAAGATATTGATTTTGTTCTTCACATACCCCCCCCCAAAAAAGATACATGTAAATGCTTCTTCCTAGTGATCTTGATCAGTCCAGGTGCTACTTTATAACCTTCTTCAAGGGTGTCCTTTCAAGAAGCTGGCAACTTACAGAAACCACTGTCCTGGATTTAATGCAACTTGATCATTCATGGCATCAGGCAACTGTTAAGTGAATATATGTGAATTGCAAAACTTGTGTCCTTTTCAGGTGGATTCTCATTACTGTCCCAATTGCCTGGAGAATATGCCATCAGCAGAAGCAAAACTGAAGAAGAACAGGTTTGTCTAGCTGTAACTGCATGTAATAATGACATAAACATTTAACAAATTTGCAGGATGATAGTAATCCATTTGTAAACATGAAGTTGACATGGCACAAATTAGTAGATTTGACATGCTGCGTGTAGCACCTTACACAAGTCTTTTGAATTCTGTCTTGCAAATACATGGAAAAGTAACAATTTTATACAAGTCCGGATTGTAAACAGTACAGCTTAATTGCCATTTGAAAATCAGTACAGTTCTCATAGGTTTGGCATGTGTACATGTGGTAATCCATAGTACATGTACATACATCATGATGTATACATGTTCTGTTGTGGTACACTTTTGTCATTTATTTAATTGTAACCATAATAATGTATCACAGGGAAGTGTTCATGTTGACTCCAACAATTAAACTCATTCTGTGGTTGCAAGGATGTAAGTGTCCCCATGGCCACTTCCATTAACCATTATGCTTGCAGATGTGCCAATTGTTTTGACTGCCCTAGCTGCCGCCACACCCTTTCTACCAGGGCCACCAGCATGGCTGTACCAGACCCCAATGACCCGGCTAAGAGCACACCTAAGAAAGTCTACTACTTAGCTTGTGGCTTCTGTCGCTGGACCTCCAGAGATGTTGGTATCAAGGATCAACAAGTGGGTCAGTACTGTTGCTGGGGAGAATTAGGGTTATCATCAATGGGAGTCGTGTACACATGTATGCACTTTTCACTGCTATGGCCTTCAATTTAAAGTTGGACAGGCCAAATTCAGAAATTTGGAAATTCTCTAAGCAAATTTCTGTATATGAACATAGTTTTAGTGATACTCCTGACCTAAATGTTGGTCCAACCAATCAGACCCCTAGGCAGCAGCCCTGCTTTTATCATTGACCAGCAGTGGTCTAATGTAAAGTCTGTGCATTTAAACTCTTTATTCACACCCTTTCAATGGGGACAAGTATAGTACAGGTAGACTTCAGGAGTGGACAGAAGGTGTAACTTTTGAAAAGAATGTGCCTTGAGAAATTGCTGTATGATAGATAAACTTTTAAAAAAGTAAACTTAATCCAGTTGATTGAATACATGTACTGAAGGTGAATGGCTGTTAAGTGCATGTCCACTCCAGAATTTGTATGTAGTCCTAGAAGTAGTTTGCAATTATTCTTTCTAGTAGCCTCCTTGTTCGTAGTAAGGTGGTCATGTTGTGCCCACTGGAATCCATAAACTATCTTGGCTATGGTTTTTCTGGTAAAAGTTGATCACATAAACATGTGAAAAGTATTGGGTATTGGAAAAGCTATGATCAAGAGATTATAAATAAACCAAAGTTTGATACTTTAATTACAATTTTTGTATTTAACAACCACCTCTTTGGTCAGAAATTACAGTGTAACATGGGTGTAGACATGGGGAAATAACTTTTTATTTGTTTAACAAAATTTGAAACTTTACACTGAATTACCTGTACTTTTAACAATAAACATGTGTACCGCCAAAGCTTACTTTTTAAGAGGAGGCCTTCCTGTTGTTATGACCAGTCATTCAGTGTGATCATTTTCTAATTGTGCTGCATTGACAGCTGGGAGCTCAGAAATATGGGCATCTTGAACTCACAAAAATTCTGCTGTTAGTATTATTGTGTGTTGGTGAAATAACTTGTTTAGATCATAGTCCATGTCAACAATCAGAGTTGAATTCCTGTATTGATTTTATGCAATTATAATAAAATTTATGCAAGAAATTTTCAGTTTGGATGGGTCCAGAAGGACTTTATACTCCATCTCACAGACTCGCATGGACAGTTTCCCTTTTTCCAGAATGTGTAATCCTTCCTGACCTGTGACAAATTTCATCATTTACTTTGATAATAGTTACAAAAGTGTGTTCTCTTCATTCCATGATTGAAGATTTCTTTATGAATTTTTATTAGGTCATTGACATGTGAAGTAAGGTAAAGACTGGTTCTGTAACAAAATGGTAACAGCCTACCTAGAGATATAATCCGTCCTTTGTTAGGTCACGGGATCTAGTATCCTCAGACAAATGCACATATGGACCCTGTTACAGAGGTGTATTGCATCTATTGATAACAGTGCAAGAAAATGAATTAGCGTGCTTGTATATTGCACAAAAATCTGCGTACTACAAGTGAGACATGTCATCATTTGTTAGAAATTTTTAATGCATCAGTGCATTTTCCATTTCTGCTCCATGTGCTTTGTTAAATGTCTAAAGGCATGCCACTTTCCTCAACTCGATTGCCTGATCATGAGTCGAGGGCTTTGCCCTTGTTGAGCTATCATTTTTGTGCAGTGATGGGAAATTTGATAAGATTTCATTCAAAAACACATTTTCAATAGTGATCAATGTGAGAGAGTGAATGTATATCTTCTTCATTTTTACCAGAAGGTTTACTGTTTTGGAAACATGCAGGTAAATAGGTCTGCATGTGTGGCTTACATCCATTACATACATGTAGATATTGCTGTTTGGTGTATACGTGTTGTCAAATTACAGAGAGGTAAACATGAAACATCCACTCTGTACAGTGGCAGTAACTTTGAAGCATTGTAATTGCACACAAAAGATGGTATGAATGATAGCTTTTGTTTGAACTTGTGTCTTGTTTTGTCTGCTAACAGCAAGTGGGGCATGGCCAGACCAGGAGAACCAGCATGCAAAGAGGGTAAGCTGCTCAGTGTTTTGTACCAAACTTGTGGCTTGGTGTTGCACTGGTTATAGATACATTCACGGTTTAGAAAAAGATGAAAGAAGCTATATTCAGACTCTTGTATATGCAATTGCCTGTTCAAAACTTTACAATCTTTTGACAAACTGCACTTAGCATCAAATTTCAATAACATCAGTTTTTATGAATTCATTTACATATCTGGACACTGAAAGTCATTGCAGTGGAAAGACAATATGATAGGATACTTGATGTTATCAAATGGGTAAACAGAAAGACATTCAGAAACTGTAAGCACTTCAACCCTTTCACGGTTGCATTTCTACCCAGGTTGACCTCTGAATGCTGAATTTCTAAGCATATTTTTCAGCTGTTTTGACTCTTTGGATATACATTTTACATCTAAAAAGTTCTCATTATATTTGTTTCATCCTGCAGCACAAGCAATGTGCATCATGATTTTATTTTGCAGCGTCATTTTCATGGTCACAAGGTCACTTTCAAGGTCAAAGGTCATATTAACATTTGGCAGCTATCTTAGAATTGAAGATAAACACACAAAGCTATAGATGTATCTGATGCTGCCATTTATTCCATCTAAAAATTGATCCATTTTTGTTCCTTTGGATCAATCATAAATATTTATAGTAAATACAATAAATAAAGTTAAACAATATTGTGTACACATTGTGTTTGGCTTGTATTACATAGGACTTGATGCCAACCTTGTCAGTTTATACTGGCAAGCTGCAGGTTATAACAAACCGTTTCCTCTTAGAGAAACCAACAATTAATGTCTAAAATGTTTAAAAACAAACTCATTTCAAATCTTATAAAAACTGCTTACATACATCATGCACTATTTAGCAAGGTTAGAAGCCAGAAAGTCCTTTTAAAGGTCAAATCTCACATAATTTGGCTGCCACCTCAAAATTTGACTACCGTCGCATCCCGCTGCCTGTGGAGGATTGAACCACAGTTGCTTCCCAGGGTGAAAGAGTTCATCAAGGGATCCAAGCCTTCCTGTTTATACCTATTACCTAGTGACCATACAAATACACATAGTCACATATTTTCAAAGCATATGTTAACAGTGTAATTGAATAAGGTGAGGGAGATTGGGTGGGGGGGATGTCAAATAGATCAGCTTATTCTCTGGAACATTTGCTCTTTGTCCTGTAGTGGCCTTTAACATTAGATGTTTTGATATGACTGTTTCCAGGTCAGGTGTATTGTAATGCCAGATGTGGGTGTAAATATGTCTGATGGTTTTGTGTAAAATGGGTCAATGGAGAATTGATTTATTTCAATAGTGAGTCCCATGCATGTACATATTGATTGTGTAAATGATGACAAAAGTTTCATGTAATTTATGACCATAATCTTGGTAATGGTCATAAAACAAATGTTTTGCATTTTTATTGTATATTGCATGCCTCCAGAAACATTTTTATTTAGGAGTCAAAACATTTTTAATGACGTGTACATTATCATGATTATGGTTGTGTTATCAAAATCATTTACATTTTCAAATAATGAAAGTGAAAAAATAATTCAGGTAATGCATTATGTATCAAAATGAATTAGATTCAGCACTATGCACCATTTATTTCGTTTTTGTATACCAGCACTGTATATTTCCACATGTGAAATTCTATATTCTGGGACCAAAATAAGTCAGTGTGCTGTACAATTTAAGTATTGTTACTCTTGTGTATTTTCAAGGATAAAAACTGCTGGAAAAATGGTCAGTTTGAGTTGTTGCATGTTAACAGTCTAAAGTCCTATGTTGATCAACATGTTGCTGCATCTCATGTAGAACTGCTACAGAAGTTGTAATTCAAGCTTGCTGTCTGACTGTTGTAGATCAGCACATTGTTGGACTACTATCGCCAGCTGGCCCAGCGGGAGAAAGCAGACAAGGAGAGGAAGAAGTATACCCGCAGGCGTAGTTATCTTCATTTTGCTGTAAGTGGTGCTGCAGTAAGGGGCCCCAGATACATCCAGCAACAAACACTCAAAAGTGCAAAGCAAAAAACAAAAACAAAAACCCAGACAATAAACAATAAAACAAAACCTAATGAAATGCCCTCACTACACTGGGCATGATGCATGTATTTTAACTTCATTATTGTTTACATATGATGTAATACTAAGTCAACCTCTGTTAACTTGTATGTTTGTCAATCATTGTGTTCATGGTCATTATGATGATCAACACCAAAAAACTAAATTTGGAAAAGACTGAAACTAAAGCAAAATTTTTAATTTGTATATTAAAAATTAATTTTGGTCAAATTTGAGTGTTAAAACCAAGTTTTGATGGAGCATTTTAGGGAATGACATGCAGGTGCTGGCTCCACACTGTAAGAGTTGCCATGTTTTCTTACTGGCATGCTGATGTATCACATAATGACAGTATTCTGCAAAAGTGAAATATATTTGGTCTATACATGTGTATGTAAGGTAATTTGTAGTAATTTGTGTTATTCCAGTGTATTGGTGCATGGGTGATTTTAAGTTGTGGATATTGTCTTTTATGGGAAGAGAAGGAACTTGTGTGCATGATTATGTTTTAAATGTATGTTGGTTGAATTTGTTTATCAAAATTATTATGCACCCAAGAGAAAGTATGCTTTGCTGGGTGCACTTTGATTGAGCTCCAATTTGCCACATGCACATTAATTTCCCACCACAAAGCACCGGTTTGACGCCAGGCGATCATGAGGGATGTGCGGGTCACATCACTGTCACAGATAGGGCCATATGTTCATTTGTCATAAAATTAGCATGTTTTGAGAAATTTAAGTTCACAAGTGCCAAACTGGTATTCATCTAGTATTTCCTGAGCCATACAAAAGAAAAATTTCCATCTGCCTTTAATAAATATTCTTTATTTCCAAAACATTAGTAATATCCCAGTTTTCCCCACAGGTACCGACCCGTATCTCGCCATATCCCGCCAAGCGAGACTAGGCAATCAGGTATGCAGTTGTGGTGGGAAATTAATATGCATATCTCCTATTGCACGGAAGAAGCTGTTGACTGATGGTACATTATTATTGAGAAAACAGACACAGAAAATATCAGATGCTTGATGGTAAAGTTAAATGGGAAGTTGCATGTGGGTACATCAGTGCAGGATACCACAGGGTCAAATATGTGCAAGAAGAATGTGTACTTGGTAGAAAAATAATTATTCCCATATGATGTACGTGTTCTGTGTTCTGATGTTTTTGCTTGCATATAACAAGGTCTGATGTTTGGCTGGCATACATAAACCTACTGTAACTGTATGTCATTGATCTGATGTTCATAAATATTATGTTTGCGTCTATCCGAGAACATTGATTACTAACTTAAGTGAATGGGAGTTGTGATGCAATCAAAACAATTTTTCAATGTTGAGAATCATCACATGGATGTAACTCGTAGAAGCTTAATGCCAGGGTATCTGCATGCAATTTTCTTCCATTCATGCCATCAGAAATGGTCTAGGGTTGTAACTTTATTTTTTCAATGAGAACTATATGGACCATTAGTGAACAGCTTTCTTTGTATGCTCAAGGGATACCAGCCCAAAGTGCACCCAAAAGAGGATTTGACTCAATCCCCACAGGGTTAATATCAGTCACATTTAATATTGTATAAGGAATGCTGAGCACTATTTCATTGTTCATGGAAACATTTCATGACTTCATCTTTCAGGTTCTGAACAGTAGTAAAATTCTTACTAAACCACATGCACAAAATATAGTTGCATTCAACATAGGAAAATTGTGCAAATAAATGCAATGCAAATACACTTCTAAATTTAAATAAAAACTTCAGGATTTTTTACTCACTCGAGAAAAGAGAAAAAAAAAAAAGAGAGAGAATCTTGGTCTGAACGTTTTGATGCAGCTACACTGTATAATGTACATGCAAATGTGGAGTGACCATGATAAACACAATATGTTGTGCATGTACATTAGTTGTGATTCTGGTTATAAGATTTTAAGTACTATAAGATAGGGCATACCTGATACCAGAAATCTAATTAACAAAGCAAACTCCAGTCTCACACTATGCAGGAAATGTCTGCATGAGTTGTAAATCAGTATAATCACCCTGTTTCCTATGTACATATACATAATGATGATAAAAGTACATACCCCATTGTCAGATTTTAATACATGTATATGAATGAAAAAAAAGCAACCTTATGCTGCATCAGTGACTTTGAATGAACCAATCTTAATCCTTGCACATTTTTTTGAATGTTGGTAACAACCCTTTTGTTTTCCTGTATGGTGAATACTTTTATCATGTCATATCTCACTTGGCTGATACTTCGTGATTGATGGATTTGTACTGGCCTGTAACATTGTTGATATGTGACGCAAATGTTGGATGTGAATACTCAACTGTGTTTGTACTTTGTAGCAGTGTCCTTGGTTGATTTACAAGACAGTTGCATGGGATACATTATTCAAGTGTTCTCCACAGAGAAAGGTTTTGACAGGGTGACAGTTTTATTTATCCACTGTGGCAAAAAAGAGAAAAAGAAAACTGTCAAAAGAAATCTTGTCATCATTTTGGCATTTATGTTTAGACCGGGTTAACTTTAGCATGGTATCATTTTGACCAAATGTAGAACCCTGTAGTATTGGCAGGGAGGTCAGAGAGTTTTACCTGCTGACCAGAATAAATTCCATGCATTCTGCACTGCACACCAGCTGGAGGGTAAGAAGAAACATGGATCTTAGTCTGCGTAACAGGTGGCAACCAGAAATTATGACAGAGTGACTCTTGAGGAAGATGGTGTGGGTCCTGTGCAAGGTACTGAAAACTGTGGAGAACATGATTGCTGCATGGCTAAAGCATTATTTAGGGAAAGGTTTCTTGATTGTTTTACTGTGTGACTTCACAAGACACTTGTATGGCCTGTGTGACTATGTTACTGCAGGACTTGCGATCTTACTTAAAGCATGGTGTTTATGGTCTTACTACGGTGGCAGCACTATAACTGCATGCACATGCCTTCACGACACTTTTGCATGGACTGTGGTGCCAAGTTTCTGCATGTCTCATTGTATGATATTTGTCACTGTACATGTACTGTACTCATATCTAACTGCATGTCTTAAGTGAATTTCACACTTGTTGCAAACCTTGAACTACAGATTCCTTTGTAACACTTACTACTACGGGGTCATTCAGCATTTTCTGAAAGTATTATCTCAGGCATGTACAGGTTATTCATGGATATATACAAAAATATTTATCAATACCTGGTCAAAATCAATATCAAATAGTATTACTATAAATTTTGGTGGTAGGGTGTGTGGTATGTAAAAGAGCACTTAAGGTATGCTTGTGAAAATCAAGACAATTTTGAATGGCCCCTATACGTATTGTATGCTCTTATTTCACCTGTGTTAAAATGTTAGATTGAACCAATTTGATTTGTTTTCAAACAATGGACTACGCAATGTCTAGAAAACTTTTATGTTTAGTTTACGAATCAGTGCACCATATTCAATTTTCTTGCTAAAAATGATAATAATTTATTATTCATATGTTTGGTGTCTTATTTACAAAGAAAAAAATATAGCAATATAATTAACCCTTTTGGAGCATAAGCATTCTGTTAGTGAATGTATTTAAAGCCTTTTTTGGCTGTGAGAGTCTGGAGGGTTTTATATATACATATATATATATATATATATATATATATATATATATATATATATATATATATATATATATATATATATATATATATATATATATATATATATATATATATATATATATTGGTAATGAATCAGTTCCAGTTTCTTAATTGTTACTCCATATGGAGGTGTGACACAGGTGAAGTAGATGAGAATACAGCAATAACATACTAATACATACCTGAACCTAACACAAACTGGGGTCATGAACTGGCACAGATGGCATCTGGAATCCCTGATACACCAAGGACCCAAGCCAAGCCCTTATACATAGTTCATGTAGCTCATTTATGAGAAAGAAAATCTGGTCCACCTGCCAGGAATCTTTACGGACAAAATGTATTAAGAATCAGTAGCCTTCACCCCCACCCATGCCTCTTGTTGATATTTATAACTTTAAGCAAAAATTCCAGGTAGGCATTCTGCTACAAAGTTGCTGTGTGATCAAGATTGACAAACTATGACACTTCAGTATCTGAATGCTGCTGTTTTGATAGGCGCATATGAACCGTCTATACGACAGTAGTGGAACTCCATGGGAATTTTATCTCAAAAATACAGCATTTCTGTAATATTTGTTTCCAAAGCTTTCGCCGTGTGGCTTGTTCTGCATAAACAAACCATTCAGTTCCCTGTAAAGGGTCACATACATACAGCATATATATATATATATATATATATATATATATATATATATATATATATATATATATATATATATATATATATAAGTATATGTGTGTGTATGTGTAAGCTTGATTACTGATATAGTGCCGTTTTTGCTATCGGTCGTCTGAGAGGGTGCTATTTTACACTTTGAGGCATTTCATCAGGTACAGTGAAAACTTGTTATAATGACACCATCTGTTCCCAAAGAGATGTGTTGAATAACTGAATATGTCAGATAAATGAGTCAAATAACAAAGGAAATAAACCTTTTCCCAGGAAAATTTGTGTCATTATATTGAAGATGTCAGATATCTGAGTGTCGTTATGATGAGGTTTCACTGTATAGAGGCCTTCAGCTTGAAATCTTGGCAGGAGTACTCGGCAAGGCAGCAGGGGCTTGGTCATTGGTGCAATGCAGTGTACCAGGTATCAGTGGATAGTGAGGTACCTCTGTGCCAGTCATGCCTTACATGTACCTAACATCATGCATGCTGTACTGGCCCCATGCTCTGCATCACTTACTGCAAAACGAACTAGCCAAGTCTGGGGGCCACTGACTCCACTAACACTAGGAGTTTTGCCATGACCTGACATCTTACCCACTTGACCCAGTGAAAAGCTGCTTGTTCTCTTGAATAAATTCTGCAACAAGGGATAACCAATCTGTACTTATGCTTATGCATAAAATATTTTACTAATTATCTGTGGCTGTATTTAACATTCCTCAAAGTAACTTGCCTGATTTATCACTGCTCACATCTATCTTGTGGCTCTTTAACAACCAAAAACTTTTTTGGTTTAGTCTAGTAGTAGGTACAGTTTTCAACCTGGCCAACACATAATTGCCATTTGTCTGACATGTTGTACAGCATTTTACCGTACTATAATTTTACTGGACGTAATTATCAGGAAAAATATGGGATGAGCTCTGTGGCCACCAGGAGGCGTCCTGGTATGATGGGCATCGGCAACATGAGGTAAGCATATTCTACTGTTAAGAATTTTTTTTTTTTTTGGTGAAAAAAAAAATCAATAGCCAACTATTGAAAATTAGTACTTTTCGGTTAAAAAAAAACAATGATCAATCAAGTTTTCTATGTACAACATGTAAAACAGCTTAATTCTAAAATAAGGCTACCTGGTATCCATGTAATGTAATAGGATCCACTTGGAGATTAAAAGGAAGGAGAAATTTGAAATATATGAGATATTACAGAAAATGTTTTGAAAAATTAGATCACATTAGCAATGTTTTCCTGTAAACTGTTTTATGTATATTATGTTGGAACAGAGAGAGGTAACCTGGTCATAACAATAAATATTTACGTATAATACTGTATAATCAGAAATTTTTGCGAGGGATAAATATTCCCAACTTTTTCCGTGTAGACTATTTGGGAATATTAAACTCACGAAAATTTTGGCATATTAAAATTTAAATCAAATAAAGTTGCAACAGAAAAACATCTTTTACATAGTACTTTCATTAAAATAAAACTTCCACATGCACAAATTGAGGGGTCTCACATGAAAACTTGTGAAAATCTCTTTTAAGGCTACTGTGGGAAATACTGGTATTGTGTTTGCGAATATAAATGATTATACAGTAAGTTGCCAGACTGGCTCAAAATAGGCCAGCTCTCACCACTTTTATGGGGGTGTGTTTGCAATAAATACTTTGGACTACTTTTTAGATCAATAACTGCAAGTATGCCTGATCTGAATTATGAGTATTTTAGATTGAAATCAGTTCATTCAAGTAGCAGCATGCCTGTCGTTCCAGAGAAGAAAAGAAGGACCAAACCAGGTCAACAGATTCCCTTGGTGCATTGCACTCAAAGTGTGTAAAAGAATTTCTTCAATACATACATTGTATGTAACCACACAGAATGAAGGGTGTGAAGATAAAAGAATACATGTCCAGTTAAAAATGGTACCTTTGCCCTCGAAACATATACCATCTGAGATCTTTGTTGATGTTTGTTACCATGGTTATGCTGTTGACATTTTGTTGTCTTGGTTACTAGCATCAAGGATGGAGATGAGGTCAAGATGCTGGATGTGTCTCCAGCCATTGCTGTTGATGAGGTGGAAGCTCTGCCAGAGGAATACTTCACCCAGTCAGTCACGGTGGAGAAAGGTAAGGCCTGTATTGGCTTTCTTTCCCAACAAATAATCTTCTATTTTTAGCCCAGCTGACTTGTCAGTCAGCCGAGCTTATAGAATGGTCCGTCATCGTCCGTAAAGGTAAAGGGTATTTGTAAAGAGAATAAGAATATTGATGAAAAAACTATGCCAAAAAACCTATAACACCAAAAAGCTATATAAAACTCTGTTGCAGTGTTTCCATAGATATGGAACAATACTGACAAAATACAACACTTACAGATTATATTAATCTATAGATTTAGGCAGGGCCAACATAGAAGTGGTGGTACGGCGATAGTTGGTATACCGTAAAGAAAAACTTAAACCCACCTGGAAATTTTTTCTAGTCTGTCTACTGTCAGAAACCATCATTCATTGCTTGCTCTTCCTATTTCATCACTTGGGTGTAAAGGTGACTGTAGTCAATTACCTGAAACACTCACTTCACGATCACTGTTAGTACATAAGTGTAACATACTAGAGATGTCTGTCGTGGTCGTCCCTCCACAATTCACATTTTCGACTTCTCGAAAAATCAGTCAGATTGACTTCAAACTTGGGGGCAATGTACCTTGAGTAGGCCTCTAGGAGATTGTTCAAATAGTCATGCTCCATTGCTTTTTTTTTTTTTTTTGTTCTCTTTTTTTAGGGCAAATCTTAAAAAATCTTCTCTGAAACCGTTCACCCAATTGCTTTGATATGACACAGGAACACTGCTAAGGACTCCTTGTTTTAAATTGTTCAGCAGGTGGCGCTGCAATTTTTTTCTAATTTTATATGGGTTTTTTTCTGTTTTGGCTATTTTTAACTTTTTCTCCAGAAGTGTCACTTAGATTAAGCTGAAACTTGGTGAATATGTTCGGATTCCTGAT
Organism: Hermodice carunculata; assembly: GCA_964020975.1. Taxonomy (NCBI): domain Eukaryota; kingdom Metazoa; phylum Annelida; class Polychaeta; order Eunicida; family Amphinomidae; genus Hermodice; species Hermodice carunculata. The sequence goes on along the minus strand of OZ026613.1, from coordinate 87,410,260 downwards.
TTTTAACTATTTTACCAATTCAGGTACTTGCGGGTAAATGCACCTTTCCCGCTGATTACTAAGAAAGTCAAAGGGCATTCTAATGCTAATCCACATTTTTGACTTCTTCTGTGAAACATTAGTCAGACGGACTTCAAACTTGGTGGCAATGTACCTTTGGTGGTTCTCTAGCAGATTTGTTCAAATGGTCATGCTGCATTAATTTTTTGGGATTTTTTGTTCTTTTTGGGAGCAAATGTTAAAAAAAATCTTCTCTGAAACTGCTGACCCAATTGCTTTGATATGACACAAGAACACTGCTAGGGAATCCTGGTTTTGAATTTTTCAGCAGGTGGTGCGTTATTTTTTTCTATTTTTTATGAGTTTTTGTGTTTTATTGCTATTTTCAACTTGTTTCTAGAACCTTCACTCAGATTAAGCTGAAGCTTGGTGGATATGTTCTTTGTGGAAGGGTAAAAAAAAAATGGTTCACTAGGTAGCAATGCTGCATATTCCTGACTTTTCTTCTTTTTTTTTTTTTTCAATTCAGGTACTTACTCTTAGTGCACCTTTCCTATTGATTACTACATAAGTCAATGGTCATTCTAATGCTAATTCACAGTTTTGACTTCTTTTCTGTAACCGTCAGTCAGATTAACTTTAAACTTGGTGGCAATGTACCTTGGGTGGGTCTCTTGCAGATTCGTTCAATTGACAAGCTTCTTTGATTTTTTAATTTTTTATGAATTGAATTTTTTTGTTTTTTTTTTCAGGCAAATGGTAAAAAATTGCAAGGGTCTATGCACATGTCAGCTGAGCACAGGACTGTCACAGTCCTCTTGGTAATTCTTCCAGTGTCATTTATGCTGCAAAACTGACACTTAAAACACAGTGAAATACAGGATGTCACTGGCACTTACACTAGCATTTACTTGTTTGAGCTTGCAATGATATGCTGTGTCTAACAACGAACATGTAAGCAACCCGTGTAAGAAGTGATAAGCAGTTTGAGTAAATTGATTGAATATGATCATTAAAATAATAATCAAAATATCATTAAAATAAGGATCACAAACTGTGTGATAATAATATTAAACTGAATAGACCATACTTCATGTATGTATGAGTATGCATATCAAAGGAACAATTTATCACTTCAAATAAATAGATGCAAAGAAAAACACTGCACCGAAGTATACCCAGTAAATAGTGAGATGCATACTGTGTAGTGCATGTGCATCTGTTGTTTATAATGAGGAAAGGGGGTAGTCTCATTATTGTGGTTTTTGTATCCAGTGACCAATTTGAGCCAGAGGCTAGCCTCATGTGAGTTCCAGCCAGAGACAACAGGGCAGTTGTACCCCATCCACAAGCATCTGCTGATCAAGCGCTCACAGAGGTGTCGGGTATGCTCATTTATTTCCTTTCTGTGTACAGTCTGTGTGATCATGCAGTAAAGTACTACACTGGTATAGTGATACAGTATATGAAAGTACTGAATAGAGGGAGATGGGGACACAAATAGAGAGATGTCAGAGAATCCCCATGAAGCAATCACATTCAGCTTTACTGACAAAATTTTGTAAAGGGCTGTTTAAAGGGCATGGTACACCCATACAGCACTTTACACAGAAAAACAGTAACTCACTCCGAATGTGTCCTTATATACACTAGGCTACTTGTTTGAGATCATAAAACTATATATTTCATAAAATTTTACAATTGGATTAGGCTATTAAAAATAATGAATCTCTCTAAGTGTTAAGATTTGAATTTTAATTGCTTTAATAGTGAAAAAGTTTGATTTTACCTGTTTTTGTGGTAAAATGAAAAAAATAACACAAACACCAAAAATGGGAAATGTTTTTTATGGGAAATTAAACAGCACACTTCTAGCAGCAAAGCTGTATTTTGAATATGGATAAAGGTTTTAGTTCAAAATTTACAGGATATTTAAATTAAAATTTCTAATTTATCAAAAAGTTAAAACAGACATAAAATCAGAGCTAAGCCCTTTAAAAAAAAAATAAACATTATTTTGGTGAGCATTATGTGTTCTTTCATTTGACACTGTAAACTAAATCTGAGTTTCATTTTTTAAAGTGCCATTTTAAATTTCATGCAAATTTTTTTAAAATTTAATCAGAATTTAATTACATCAATAGCAATATTAAAATTATTTCATATTCAGTACCATAATTGAACTTGATGATATGTTTTCTTTCAGAAAATATATACTTTTTAGGATGTTAGATGTTATTCATAAACAGAAATTAAACATATATACATGATAGTCATAAAGCATACCATGCTGTTAAGCTGAAGCAGTTGTAATGCTGTTACACAGATGTTTATTTCCTGTAAGATTTTGTTGTGAATACTGAGACTTTCACTGACGTGATTTTTTTTCTCTACCTGAACAAATGTGTCCATTTTGAGAATTGAGTTTGCTTGTAATTCACATGAAAGATGTTGACATGCCAGTTGATTGTGTTAAAATGTTAAATGCTAAACAAAATAATTGAATATTGTATAAATTGCTAACAATAAGGCTATGCGGAAGTTAAAGAAAAGGGTCATAATTTTACTCCAAATGACAAGGAAAGTTTCTTTGTATGATGATATAAACATATACAATGAAAGATTAAATGATAGAGGAGCCTCTGCACATTGCATATAAGGTCAATAAGAATTTGGAGATTAACCCTTTCCCCCTTAAACCGGCGAAAACTGGCTGGTGGTCAAATGTCGTCTGCTTCAGTATATTCAACTAATTTTCAACAGGAATGAAAACCAATTTGACAGAGAAATATAGATGAAACCTATCAAGATCACATGCCCCAGGTCAACAACTAACCTTGACGTAGGTTGGGCACTTAGTGCCCAGCCCATGCCAGGGAAAGCTGTTGACTCAGTCTTAATTCAAGGGGGAAAGGGTTAATCATGTTTGAATGTTGAGGCTTTTTTTTTTTTTTGCAGGAATGTGAGCACAATCTGAGTAAGCCAGAATTCAGCCCTGCATCCATAAAGTTCAAGATTCAGCTGGTTGCCCTGTAAGTTTCTTATTATTTGAGTGTGCTTGATGAATTGAATTCTTTTTATCATGGTGAGAAATCTGCAGTAGTATTATCTTAGTATTAAAAATCAATTAATCAGTTAATTTATTTTTATAATAAAAATAAATAAATAAATAAAAATTGAAAAATGAAGTTCCACTGAATTTGTGCATTTTTGTAGGAATTTGTGCAAGTTGGTGGATGTAGTCAGGTGCTGCCACCTAGTGCCAGTGCTACACATTCATATACTGACACAAGATCTGCAGTGTATTTATTATGTACAAAGATTTTATGTGATTTGCCCAACTGTGCAGGGAAGATTTGTCATCCCTTTAGTCATTCATGAAAAGAACCAGTTGAATGTTTATAAGTTATTACCTTAAAGGTGACCATACCTGAACACATGACTTGTTACTGTTATATTATACATGTAATTTGGCTACATTTTCTTTAGTGGAATAAAGTGCAATTCACACTGTCACCCTGTGCTCATACGTGTGTCTATATCTTTAAATCATTGATATGTGTATCTGCACTGACAGGCACCATGTACCAGAAGTCCGAATTATGACAAGACCAAATCTGCAGGTAAATCAGGTAAGATGGCTACATTTATTTAGTTATGACTTGAATCTTGCAGTTAGTTATGTGTATTTGGTAGAGAATATTGATGTACATGTACATGATTAAGATGCCTTATAAGTTGTCTGTACTGTGATTTTCTTACAGCATAGATACAAGGGAAAATGGTGGGAGTGTGGTGCACCACACACATTTCATCCCCCACCCATGAAAAGTAAGAGAAATAAAAAAGAAGGAGATGAGAATTTGGTGAAAGGGGTTTTTCTTAATGTTTTTTTTTTGGGGGGGGGCATTTTTATTTACCTTGCTGTCCTGGAAGCCCCATTATTTTCTGTATTTCATAGCAGCCATTGTTATATCTAAACTTTCCATATTTGCAGTACCTTGCACTAGGGCAAAATTATTACCTTCATGTGAATTCCCCCCCCCCCCCCCCCCCCCCGGAAAATACAACAAGAAGAACTAAGGTGAAATAATAATAATAATAATAATAATAATAATGATAATGAATTCAAAGCTGATCACTCATCAAAGTGAAAAGTGCCTTAAGCTAGATTTATTCAAAAATATAAGCAGTTTTGGGGAAAATTTTGGGCAGAAGATGAAATACCATGAAAATATGGCCATAGAAATGTTCTTTCATAAACTGATAGTTACATTAAGGGGAAAGGTCAGAACTACCTCTAAGGTGTGTATTTGCCCCAATACACAACTGAATACACAAACATTTGGAGGGCTAGAGCTGTGTGTGTCCATTAGTTTGTATGTTAAAGCAACCTTGAATAAACCAGTCACTTTTGTAGCCGTGGTTATATGATTTTTTTTTTTTTTTAGGTATTTAGTTATACATGTAGATTTGCTGTCTGAAATTTGGTGTTTCTCTGTACAGTAGTTTTCAAGTTATTAAGTTGCAAATTACAATGTAAAGTAATGGGAATACACAACCCTAGCCCTCCACAGACAGCAGTGCCCTCTTTTAAGCAGTTCTTGAGTCTTGTGTTCTTGCCTTAGCCTATTGTTATGCTTGTATGTGTACATGTATATCAAAATTATATGACTTGTGTTTCACGGTGTTTAAAATATGAGCTTCTGTTTCTAAAAATGAAGCCACATAATGATGGTAAGTAGCCAAAGAGGTGTCTGATATTGAACTTTTTATATTTGCACAATTACAATGAAATATTTAATAAAAATTCCATATGGTAATGTCCAAACAGTCTGGGGTAATTTTGTTTACTTGGAGATTTTGATGTATTTTGGATTGCCCCACAAACAAGTCAAGTTGTGAGGTTTTTCTGCTATAATTGTGAACAAAACCTGGATTTGTGGTCTCTTTAGCACTGAAACCGTTTCAGTGCTAAAGTGGAAAAGAATTTAGTATTTAAGGGTCTTGTATATCTGAGGTGCACAGTGCTTTAATTATAGGCAGATAAACAAGCTTTTTTTTCACTGAAAACTTCTAGAAGACTTTTGTGGACTTCTTGGGAAAAGGTTACATGGCAAAAGCAAAACTCTCATTAAGTGCAGATCCTGGACTTCCCATCTTGCAGACCTATATTCTTAAGGTGGCTCCCCCACCCCCACCCCACCCCCATCACACGAAACTACATACATGTATTTTTTTCGAGTGTTGAAAATGTCTTGTGAGGTTTATTTTTTTTGGGGGGGGGGGGGGGAGTGTGCACTGATTTTTTTTTTTTTTTTTTCAGTACATAAAAAATATCACATAAATGTATGATTTTACTCCCTGGCAAAGTATTGCGCCTCTGTCAAGAAAGCCTTTTTCCCATATTTTAAGAAAATGGTTAAGTTAAATTTTTTGGTTCTTTGGATAAAGTATGATCTATGATAAACCCACTGTTTCACCAGCCATGCCTGCTTTCAAAGTTGAAAAACAGAAACCAACACCTTCATGCAAAAGTTGGAAAAGCAGTTCCAAGTGTATGCTTTATCAGTTTGCTATCACATAAATTTCAGAGTAATTGAATTTTTTTTCAGTGCTGTCTGAGACTTTGTAACACCCTGTAAAATTGGTGTGCAGACAGGATGGTGTTCAAACAAACAAAGAAGACTATTAATCCAAATCAGAGGAGTTTTAATTCAACATATATTTATAATTTGACAAAGTAACACAATCTAAAAATGTATAGTTTGTTTTTTGGGGGGGAATCTAAAAAAATAAAGGTACTGTGATCATCATGAATTAAGCACACAGATTTGCCTGATTGATCACATGGTGCTTAGATCCTGCCACACTAACTCAGGCACAGGAGGGGGGAACTTTTTTTTTTTCTGAGACCAATTTATGTGATGACAAGTTCATCCAACACAACTTTCAGATAGCCACTTCAGCTCTGAAATACACCAGAATGCACCACACACACACACATACCTACCTATCCAGGGAAGCATGAATTTGCATGTTCCAAGGTTTTCCATTTGTCTTCAATGCCAGACTTACGAATTCATTTTACCTGCTTCTACTGCCTGGATTGCACAAGGCGATTCCGCAGCACTTTACAAAACTAGGACACTTGTTGGAGGGGCCGTAACTCAGCATTGCGAAGCCAATGGGTTGAGAATGGACACAAGAAAAGTAGCTATTTCTGCATTTGTTGACAAGGTATCACTTTGAAAATGCCTGCAAGGGGCCAGGCTGTTATGGTGACACAAGAAAATTTACTAAAGAACCCATGGATGGAAGGGGTTACTTTTCATAGTTTTCCCCATAAGAGACAAACAATAAAGGGACGAGTGGATCAACATGGTTAGGTGCCCAATTACTGGAAACCTAGTAAATTTTACTAAATTTGCGACAGCCACAAGGCATTTCGTTGGAGGTAGAGGACCAACAGAACCATTTCCAGTTCCAACTCTGTTCCCATACAATAATAGATCTTATGCACGGTCGCCATTTTGAATAAATTAGTGCCATGTTGGGAAATTGCATTCTGGGATTAATTGTAGTACGCTGCTGAGATCAGTCTGCGGGCTGCATTGATATAAGATAGCTCGCCGTGATAAGTTTCACTCGTGCTTAGCGAGTTTTTTCACTAATATGGTCGGACAAATGTAACATATATTTGGTTTCTGAAGGTGTAGTATAGAAACTATCTGGTCTCCAAAAACAATGTGGAAAATTGAAGTCTTTAAGGGAGAAAAATAAGTTATAGTTAAGGATGTCCTTGACGCTTGAGCAAATATCATCAATTCACTGTGGTGTTTTTTGTTTGCATGCATCCCTACTTTCTCATCTTTTTCTTTCGCTTGTGGGTAGTTTTTTTCTTTTTCTTTTCTTTTTCTCCTTTTTTCCAAGTTAACTGGTGCGTTTCGATCGTCCTTTAAGAAGTGTGATTTTCTTTGACGCGGAGGTCTACCTTTCAGTGAGAAATAATCCATGGACAAAATGAACATAAGAATGCAACAGAGAGACCACATTCATCTCGTTTGGCGCGGGTTTCAATGATATTTCAATGAGGGGAAACGGCAAACTAGTGGGCATATCGAACATAGCAAAAATGTCATTTTTAGTGCGTTTATTGTCAAATAAAGGGCATAATAATATTAACGACTACTTGCTCATACTTCAACAGTTTCTCTTCAAATCAGGAACGTACACTTGCCTTAAGACATCCCTTTGGTAATCAAAAGGTTCGACAGACATATACAAACAAACAAGCACACGTGCAAGACACAATTTGCCCCTGCAAACACTCTAGATTTGTGTGTGTGTGTTTCTCTTGGTTTAAACGTATTTTATTTCTCGAAATACATGTACCATTGGGGAGCTGGCAACGCCTATACAAGCCCATCTCTTGGGCAGATATTGATGCAACTTTGTACATTTAAGCGTGTGGCACATCTTTGCAATGTATATGTATATTATTTCAGTAATTCTTTTTATTTCACACAATTACCCTAAAAATACCGAATTAAAATGGGAAAACAACGTGTTAGCGATATGGTTCCTGAGTCTTCAAAGTGTGCTTTCTGAAACCAGTACGTGTTAAGTACTTTGCCTTTCTTTGTGTTAACGATGTTTGCATAAAATTAATCACCCGGTGCTTAAGCTATGAAAGAGTTTAAGAGATTAGCACAAGTACTGGTTGCTTTAAAAAAACTACTTGTGAAAACAACACGCCAAGAAACAACACACGGGTTGTTAGTTGAGGAGCACATGGTAAAAATATCTGTAGTTTTAAATGTTAAAATGAATATTTTAGTGACATGTCAAAAACGGAATCTTTTGCCCGTTTTTTCAGCTATGATTAAGAAAACTCACCGCATAGGTTTAAACATATGTATTTATACAGGATTGTCCAACAGTACTTCTAGATGACTAATAACATGGGTTGTCGAGCTGAATATGACTAAGGTGGAAGAGCAAAATCTCAGCTTATCAATCTGATTAATTTCTGCTGCAGATGAACATGTCCCTCTTTTCATGTATGACCTTGCGTAATGAAAGTTGAACATTTCCTTTTTTCATGTCTGACTCGAATTATTCCCAAATCAAAGTTTGTATAAGAATACCTTAGTTTTGAAACAACTTTGCTCAAAACTACATGGATTTATCTTTGAAAAATCAGTAATAAAGGAAGGAAAATTTGTTATTTTGGGGAGCGTAATATTTCTTCCTTTTTCTTTCTTTCTTTCTTTCTTTCTTTCTTTCTTTCTTTCTTTCTTTCTTTCTTTCTTTCTTTCTTTCTTTCTTTCTTTCTTTCTTTCTTTCTTTCTTTCTTTCTTTCTTTCATTCTTTCGCTCCTTTATCTACTAACCTGCATGTCTATCTATCTATCTATCTATCTATCTATCTATCTATCTATCTATCTATCTATCTATCTATCTATCTATCTATCTATCTATATATCTACCTATCTATCTATCTACCTATCTATCTATCTATCTGTCTATCCATCTATCTTTCATGTTCTTTTATTATTGGCCATAGTGTTTACACGTTGGTTGCAAAACACACAATACGATTTGGTTCCAAAAGGAAAATGATTCAGATGACAGGGTTACCCAGTTTGAATGGATATATTTAAAGTAAACTATGTAGACTGATCGCAATGTGCAAATGTCATCATTCAAAGTTACACGGCAAATGTAGTATGACGAGGTCATGGGCATGAATTTACACAATTTTCAGTCGTGGAATGTCACGCGATCATGAGCACGAATTTACACAATTTTCAGTCCTTTCCAGAACAGGAAATTCTTCTTATCCATTGTTTTCCCAGTTTTTATTTGTTGGCAAGGGATAAAATATATGTTGTTTGCCTCAGGAATAATTTGTAAAGCACAAAGCCAAATAACAAATTAAACTTCTCATGGCTACCTGTGTAATTTCATAGTCGACACGGGTTAGCACAGATATCGCCATAACCGCTCGTATACTACAAATAAGCCCGCAATGCACTGCGCGTCAAAAAATTTGGCGCATGCGTGGGCCGCGAGCATAACATCTATTGGCCTGACTTGTCAAAGAATGTAAAATAAATTTGCCTCTGTGTGATTTTTGTGCAAGGAATGGTATATCATTTTGGAGTATAACACCCATGTTTTCTGACACATGTGGGAGCCTATTTTGATATCTTCTTATGTGCATGTACTTCTTGAAATGGGCTGTGTCAACATGGGAAGAAGTATATTGTCTGTTTATTTTAGGCATGTCACCTGGTGGTCATAAATTATGTTAATTATGTGTGATCACACACCATGCACATACACATTTATAACTGTATACAAGGGCTGAAAACATGATCGCCATGTTAGTATCAGTGATGTAAAAAGTGGTTAAACTTGACTCTGTGTATTAATCATAAATTGTCCAGAGGGATAGATATTCACATTTTTCCAGAGGAAGTCCATTGTTAATGTTTTATCAGAAGTTGTTTTCTGCATGTAGATATTGAATGCAATTCATGATCAATTTGGGAAAATAAAATGTACAAAATTCTGCTTTGGGGTTAATCAGGAAATCAATTTCTTGGGAATTAAAATTATCATACGATATTTCAGAGAAAAGAATGCTTTTGAACTTCCCTGTTGGAAATGTTAGCTCCATATTAGCTCCATACCTTTTACACTGTCAATGGTGGACGTCAATTATTGACTTCTGTCTGGGAGGGAACCCAGTCACTATATCAATGTTTGACAAAGACACAGCAGGAAATCTGGTTGTTTGAACAAGACACGTGTATTAAGTACTTCAGATCAGCAACAAAACATAAACATAAAAACATTTTGATCATCCACTATATATATATGTGTATATATATATATATATATATATATATATATATTATATACATACAAAAATTCTGAGTTTAATTGACATAACATGTCTAGTATTTCATATTAGTAGAATTATTAACTCTGAAATTTAGTGCACATGTACATTCAAATGTATATTTGTAAAAGTTAGAAATGCAGAAATACAGTTGAGAGGAAGCCAAATATTTATTACATGTACACACTATTCAAAATAATGTCTTTATTGTGAAGTTTCACATTTAATTTATTGTTTGCCTGTTTTATTTTTAAATTTTAGATGTTTGTGATATTGTATTAAAAATGGACCACCTGTTGACACTAAAATGCTCAAGTTGTCTAATACAGTGGTACCTGCTATTTAAGACCACCCCTACAGCCAACAAAAAGTGGTCTCATACTGCAGGTGGTCTTAAATTGAAGGTATATTTAACATGTAAATACAGCAGAGGGTCTTGAAAGAGTGGTCTTAAAAAGACATGCGGTCTTAAATTGGAGGTGGTCTTTGGAGCAGGTACCACTGTATGTATTAGCCCATGTTAGTTTCCCAATCCTCAAATGAAGTATATTGAGTCTGAGAGAATACCCCAAGGCTACAGCTGGAGGTGCAAAAGTGGTCACATGAAGCTGGGGCCTTTCAATGGAGGTCAAATAACATGGGGAAATAGCATGAGGGAACTGATGCGTGAAGTAAGTCTTAAAAGGCATGTGGTTAGACTTGCTCAAGTCTCACTGGACTGTCTTCCGTATTTTATTCAAAATAAAATTAATTGCAAAAATAAATTTTTCAAGTAAACACACGTCGAAGCGTTATTCGGTTACCATACAGGTAGGCCCTCAAACCTGGCTAATTGGCGTGGAACGTGTCTATAACCAGATAACACGGACTCCAGATGATTAGCGCCGGGCGGTCTGCACTGTGTTTCTTATCACACAGACATGCGAGCGGTCATAACGCACCCCTCTTCAGAAGCTGTTAATTGAGCTACTGTGTAATGAAGTATTAATTGCACTGCCCGAGTCAGGCGGAGGGCGTCCAGTGAGACTTGTCAAACTTGCCGGCTTGTCGCTGCTATGAATTATTCATGAGCAGTCAAGCACGTGACAGATTCAAGGCCGTCTCAAAAACCTTGTGTTGACTGTTGTTTATTTACATGCAAGCATACACATTTTATTGTAGAGAAACGTCAGTTCTTGCCGATGGCTATTTCGAGCGGCGTTAAAATGAATATTTTCCTTCTACGATGATTTAAATCAATGACCGGGTCGTTGCTTGTGACAATTTGAATGATGTAACTTTGCAAAACTGCGCAAAAATAGGGTGATTTCATCGTCTCTATCTCGATTTTTTTTTGTCTCCGCGCCATGTTGTTTATATCGTTAGAATGCTCAGAACCTTGTCTATTTTAACAACAAGCTCTCCCATTGGCTGAAACAAAAGTATTTTAGCGGGAACACCTTCAAAACTGCTTCTATTTCAAACAGATGCGTCGTTATTTTAGTCGGAAACTACAAGGGCCCAGAATCGATCACATGGTGTTCGCTATCTAATCAAAAAGTTTTTCTATCGCTGTTTCGTTGGGTAGAACTCGCTGCCTCGTGTTGTGAAGTCTGGCTTGAAAGATGGTAGCCCCAAGGGACCTCCCCTCGCTCTGCTAAGCTAGGGGAGGTCCCTTGGGGCTAGAAAGATGGGTGACATTTGTGTGAACACAAGTGGTTTAAACATATTTTATTCGTAGAATACAATTGGGAAGGAGGGCAGAGTGACAAGTGACGATTACGGACAATTTATTAAAGCAAGGAACAAAATTTAACGCTGTAAATTGGTGAGAATGACAACATATACTACCACTGTACCAGTCTTTGCGTACATTAGAGTAGAGGGTCCAATTTTTTCACGGAAAGAGAGTAAAATACGCCAGCCGCAGGTAAACATGGCTCGGGTGAAAATACCGCTGCCGCGTGTTTATCATGCTGACAGTTTGTCAGTAACTGCGATAAAGTGTGTTTATGGACTATTTACTGCAGCAACAAGCTCAACCACTATAGTTGAATGGCAATTATAACACACAACCGATCTTTAGAAAAAAATAAAAGAGGAACCATCGTTCGTGACGCTAACCAAGAAAAATGCACGGACCGGTACCCATGCAATTGTATTCACACAGGTTTGACCGCTTTGATCAAATCGTGATTGAGATCGATATATTTCCATTGTAGGGTGTAGGGCAAGAGTTTTTGTTTAAATTGACAAAAGAGCCACATAGAAATGTAGAGGTCTTACTCAACAAAACTTAAATCATGACGTGGATCATTTTACATTAATGCAAAAATGAAAAAGTTGTGGCACTGATTTGACTTCTAAGATCCCGCAAAACCCGATGTTGTGACGTCACTCCCACCGAATTGATGGTAGTCCAGAGTGGGCTTGTGCAAGTTTGACAAGTCCCTGGTGTCGGCAGCCGGAGGGAGACGGTCAGCTTTGTCTCGCTTGAGTGGCCAGTGACTAGCCATGCATTCATCGAAGGCCACTTTCCACTCGCGATGATAATGGGATTAGAACTGACCAGGACTCAATAGCTGCTACTGTTGAAACCGACACGGCGGCAGTGTCGACAGTTAAAAAAAAATATAATAATAATAGTAGGACCTACTTAATAACACCGTGTAGTTGGCATAATATTATTCAGTTAACTTTGTGGAGGGGAAAATGTATCGCACCTCTGGGTGGGACCGCGGGATGGGAAAATAGGGACATGCACCAGGGACTTGTGCAAGTCTAGCATGTGGTCACCCATCAGAGAAGTGTCTGCAAAAGGACTACTGTAAATACAGAGATCCTGCTTTTATAAGGCCACTGTATCTTTCAAGAGAAAGTGTCCAATTTCCGTTGTATTATCCCCCACAAGAGAGGCTGCCTATCCACATGTAATATGGCCACTGTCTGCTTTTTAGCCCCCTACCAGTGACTATAGGTTTGCACATTCTCTCTTCCATCCGTCCTTAAAGTTTTAGCTTGTGTGGGCCATGTTTCATATACCAACACACCTACAGCTACCAAATTTGGTGGGTGAATACTTTATGGGGTAGGAGTGTGTTGCACCAAAATTGCGACATTGTGACCTTGACCTCTGTTTTAGCTTGTCCAGACCATATTTCCTAACTATAGATTTGCACTATGTCCATCTGTCCTTCCGGCAAAGTTTGTCTGAGTACAATCAACCTTGCTATCTATTCTTTGGTGGGGGACTATACATTGCTGCAATACTTGATCTTGTTATTGTTTGTGCTGCGCATACCAAAAAAAGAAAAAAAAGGAGTGCATAACGCATTGCAAAATAAAATAACTTGAAGGTCATTTTTTTTCCTTCATGAATATTAGGTCCCTTGGATTCTATTGCCTTTAACAATTTCTAGCCTGTGCTGTACACACTACAACTGTATGGGTCATGTTGACGTAAAGTTTCTTTTTCCCATCGAGAACTTTCACTCATTGAGAAAAATTGTCACAGGAGCTTTCAATTTTCCTTGCATAAGATTGTTTACACCTGTCATATAGCATGTGTTTCTGGGTCATTAAGTCAACATGTCAGTGTTGACAGTTAGCTGCAAGAACCAAAGGGTTACAAATATTACTGTATCTAGTGTAACTTAAGGTGTAAAAAGCAGTTTTAATGTCCATTAATCTTGGTCTGTCATGAGTGTGGTTGAAGAGAAAACCAGTCTCCTAGTTAAATGAAATAATATTCTCAAGCCTCAGTGATAAGTGTAACTGAGCGCACATGCAATGTTACCCCATGTGGTACATGTCATGCTTTTTTTTTGCTACTTTTTAATTTAGGATAGATGGCTTTTTTAGAGGTGGACCACTGTATATTGCATTGCATCATTACAGAAATCTTGAGTTGTTGCTTGTCATTTTCAGACCACACAAGTAATCTTGACACTGTTCAACCCAATGGACAACATGGCCCATGTCACCCTGCAGCCATCTGACAGGGAGGAAGAGGAAGGCGTGGTCACAGCCAAGGTAATTATGAGCCCTGGCCACCTACAATTGAACCCCCACCCTAGATGTTAGAGAGTCCCTGGGTAAAATGATTCAAAGTATCAGCTTGATATTATTGTGGCACCCAATGCAGCTGTGAAGTAAACTGTACTAAAAACAACAAATTCTATGTATAACAAGCATGCTTCTGTTGGTATCATGACATTACTCTTGATACATGTTGAAGGACCTGGGTGAGATTAGAAATTGTTAATCAGATGATGTACTCTCAAGTTTTTTTTTCTCATCTAAATGGAGATTCATTTTAACTCTTTCAGTGCCAATCACGTGTAAAGTTGATCTACTTAAGTCAGACATGTCTGAATTATCATTAGGATCCCAGATTTGTATTCATAAAAAGAGCTTTCATTCAAGCACCAGTATGCCTATAATTCCACAGAGAATACCTCAGGTCAACAGCTTTTCTCGGCATGCTGAGAAAAGCTGTTGACTCAGTCCCAAATTTGGCACTGAAAGTGTTAGCCCACGTACATCACCGTGGGTTCTGTGGGCTACCCACACTAAGGACATGTGCCAAATCAAAGTATCAAGTTCAAATTACTGACGCTAGGGAATCCCCAATGTTGATGTTATCATATTTAGAAATGTCTCATATGTACAAATATTTAAAGTGTTAATTTGTACTCTTACCCTAAAATATCGCTTGATTTTCCAAAGATATCTTCTGTACTAGTGCTGTGTTGCTGTGACTTGAAACGCAACAACAGAATGCCACTTTAAGTAGCATGTGAACATCAGGTCAAATATTTTAACATTATGGCATTCATCATCTGACATGCATACCAGCCTCCATTGAATCATTCTTTTTAGGAATGGGGCTTTGGTGCAGAATGGTATACGTGCTTTCCCATTTTCAGGTAGATGACTGGTGCCAAGGGTTGCTGGTTCGACACCCAGCCGTTCTGTGGTTACAAAACATTAACCTATGTTGGCTATTTGCCAATTAACAAACACTGAAATGCATCAGTGTAGACAATATAATATATAAGTGGAAGCATTCCCATGTGGAAAATTTCTCAGTTTTGTTCAAAATGAAAATTTCATGGTCTTTATTTTCCCAATTCACAATGGTTTTTCCTTTATAATACATAATATCTCAGTTTTTATTTTCCCAAGGGGTTCTTTTTGTAAAAATCTGGGAAAATAAAATACCTTGGGAATATTTCCACTTATACAGTAATAAGATGTATGCATACAAATGAAAAGGATGAATAATTACACAATTAAAATGACAAAGTGGTATTAAGGAATATATAAATTACAGTAGAATAAGATATTGGAGACTGCAGTTGTTCACTTGCATTATGTGTTATCTCTGTTCAGGTGGATGTACCAGCATGTGAGCTGGTCTTGGCCCCAAGAGATGATGCTGCACAGTTTGATGAGAGCGGAGAGAATGCGTTACAGTTCAAAGATGATCCAAGGTCAGTTTATATACATCTTCCATAGCCTCAAGTTTTCATTTATATTAAACCCTGTCCCAGTTAGAATTGGACAGTTAACACCTTTTCAGACAAGAAACACGAGTCAGCCAAAGCATAAACTAAGCTTTTTGTTAGAATTATGCACAAAAAAGGTGGACACAAATGTACTTGAATATATGTGATAGAGTTGAACATTCCCTTGTTGGGAAGGAACTGGCCTTTTTGGCAAAAATGCACATCCACTTCTGAATTTGGTCTGGTAAAAAATGGGGAATGTAGAATTTTTTTTCTTGTTTTTTTTTCTTCTCATCCCCAATATGGCATACTTTCGATGTACATATATACACGTATATATTTGTTTGTTTTTACTTTTTTGGGCTCCACTGACTTGCCTATCATCTTAGCTTATCTTAAGATTACTGTCAGTCAACATGGTTTACATTTGCGACTTTCAGTTAACCAGGTCCGCTTCAAACTTAGTGTGGTTCAATAATTCAGTAATTTTTCATGAAACTTTTTGTTCTTTCTGGGCAAAATCTTTAAAAAAAATTATCTCAGAAATTATTTGGACAGTTGTGTGGAGATTGCATAGGAACACCTCTTATACCCTTAGACCTGTATTGTTCAATGGGTGGCACTCAATTTTTTAATGACTTTGTTTTTTTACAATTTTTTACTTCCCACAAACTGCATACTAAATTCTTTCCAAATTTTATGTGAATATAGTTTGTGTTGGTATCCAGCAAAAATGTTCATCAGGTGGAAGTATTATCATTTCCTCTTTTTAATGAATTTTTCACAGTTCTTAATGACCAGTAAAAATACACATTAGCATGGTTACTTTACACTAGTGTACATGCATATATAAGTAATTTTTCCAAATCAGTAGACCAGATCCACTTTAAACTTTGTGGGGATGTGCCTTGAGTCTGTCTCTATTACACTTAGTCACTTGTTATAAATCATGCTTCAGCTACTTTGGAATTTTTATGATTTTATTGTTTATTTAAAAAAAAAAAAAAAAAAAACTGAAACAATTATCTTCTGGAAAAGCCCTTGGCCAATTACATGGAAATTACAGGGAACACTGCTGTGTGAACCCCTCAAGCTAGATAATAAATTGGTCAACAGTTGACACTGTTATTTTTTTGTGTGTGTATCTTTAATATTCTGCCAAACCACAAATGAATTCTCTTCAAGCCTGGTGGAAATGTGGCCAAACATGTGCATGTAGTGGCAGTTCTCCCACTTCCTGTTTTTCTTCAATTTTCAAAATTATGTGATGATCAATAAACATATGGTCACACGGTTAACATAGGAATACTACTGTGCATGTATGTTTATGTAATTTCTTCCCAAACCATAGACCAAAACAACTTCCAAGTTTGGTAGAGATTTACCTTGACAGGATCACAGTAAAACTAGGTTACTAAGTTAAATACAGTTCTCTAGGTCATTTATATATTATCAGCCCAAAGTACAGCTCTGCTCATTTTTGCTTTGTGCAAGCTGTGGCTGAGGCTCAACTTGGCTTAGCTCAGCTCAGCTCAGCTCAGCATAGCTCAGAAGGAGACGAGTTGAATGTATCTAGACCAGCAACGGAGAATCGGATGTTCATGCAGCCCTCTTGCTTGCATCTTTTTTAAAATCGGTTCATTTTTGGGGAGGAAGACAGATGTGATAAGTCATGTTAATGGAAATTTATGTTTCACTCATCAGGATTAATTAACAGACATTTATTAAATGCATGAACAAGCATAATATATTTTTACATGATCTTTGTGAAATTTAATGTACATCCCTTGTAAACTAATGAGAGAAGTGTTAGTGTGTACAACATTGTCTATGTCAGTGACCAGGCATGTAAGGGTTCATTTTTTTAGTCATAAGCCAGCCTTGCATGCAGTACACATATAACAAGCACTGACAGACCTTTGTGATTATTTGGCACAGAGAGACAGAGTGAGAGCACTAATTTGCTGTTTGCTGCACGCAATGGACCCTAGATCAGCTGAGTGTCTTTAACTCTCTCAGCGCCACATGTTGGAATGTGTCAGCAGCTTTCCTAGATGCTCTTTGGGTGCATTGGACCCCCCCAAAAAAACACTGGAGGAAAGCTGTTGACCTGAACTACATAACATATTCTCCGTAACGTCAGGCATGCTGGTACATGTACTTGAATGAAAAGTTTTTCGACAAGGAACATGAATCTAGCGCCCTTGTTATAATTCAGAGCACTTCATTTTAAGGAGTTTGATTTGAGTGACACTTGGCACTGAAAGAGGCAAACAGGCATGTTGGAGTACAGCAGCACTTCCTCATTTGCCTTTTATGGTCTCTGAAAAAATTATTTAACTGTTTCAATAGAGAAAAAAATGGACATGTACAGTTCTGTTATTTTAGTAATGACCACTCAAATGAGGAACATCACATTAGCAACTCATATAAACTGCAGTGGTACCTGCTGTATGTGGCCACCCCTTTTGCCAAGAAAAATTGGCAACATACAGCAGGTGACCAGTCACCACAGGTAATTTTTAAAAAGAAACTGACTCCTATATCTAAGCCTAGTGACCACAAAAAGCAATGCGGCTGCTCACTGCAGTGGTTCCGTACAGCAGGTACCACTGTATATAGTTTCTAAAAGTACACATTTGGATGAAGCTATTAAAAATAATGAAATTTCAGTAAGTGTTAAGAAATTGAATTTTAATTGCATAATTGAACTAACTTTAATTTTACCTGTTTTTGCAGAAAAACAAAAAATTAGCAGAAACACCAAAAATGGGAAACCTTATTTTGTTATGGGAAATGAAATGATACACTTCTAGCAGCAAAACATATTTTAAATTTTGGATACAGAGTTTGGTTCAAAATTTACAGGATTTTTAAATGACAGTTAAAAATTTTAATTTGCAAAAAATTAAACAGCAATAAAATTAGAACTAAGCCCTTTTTCAAAAAATTAAAATAGGCTTTTGGAGAGTGCTGTGTGTCCTTTCATTTGACACTATAACCTAAATCTAATTTTTGTTTTTGTTTTTTAATTTTTGAGAATTTTAATGAAAACTTCATTACATCAATAGTGATACTAATATTTTATATTCAGTACCAGACTCAAGCTTGATGTTATGTTTTCTTTCAGAAAATATATACTTTTTAGAGTATTTGGCAGTAACCACAGACAGAAATTAAACATATATGCATAAGAGTCATAAAGTATATCACAACCTTAAGTCTGATAGTTAGTTTGTGCCACATTTTGGGTTGGCTCAATTTTTCAAGTGAACATGCCAAACCAAAAAAAAAGGAACAAACAAACAAAAAATTACTTGGGTCAACATAATTATGCATGCCTAATTTATCAAAGACATCTGAGAAGATTTATGAACAAAAGCATTATTCTGCTTGATATTAATAGATCTCCCGGGAACTTGGCAGAAAATCATGAACTTTTTATTAAGGAGGTTTCATCAGCTTTACCACACAAATTACAGTGATCAAGAGATGAGGCCATCATAATTTGTGGTACTGTCAATATTGATCTGTTGGAGGGTTTTGTGTACACAAAAAGGCAGTATTTGTCACATATTTTGATGCAATTATATCAACAGGATTTTTTCCTCAAATAACATTAATATTACAAGTGTAGCCCTCAGAATGGAGGTGGGTATAAGAGAAAAAAGCCTTTTCAAGTTAGTAGGTATGACTTCCAAGCACTCAAACCCTGGAATTGTTACACAGAACAGAAAGTGACTACTTCCTCCCCTGAGACATGCATAGATCCATTTAAAATTGACTGTGTTGCCAAACTTAGTTCAATTTTATTGGGGTTATTTGAAATAAACATTTGCAGAAACTGAAAAGTTTTGTAAACAATTAGCAATATTGGAAATTCCTTAGAAAAGAACTTCTTGTTCATTATTTATAAGTAGTTAATACTGCTCAGATTTAATTACTTTGAGATGCCTGGCTGTATTAATTGAATACGAGTTTCAAGTCCAGAAAAAGGCAGTGCATCAGTCAGTCAAAATAAAATCAGTGACTATATGCAGCCTTTAGTTTGAACATTAAACTATTGGAACATGAAGGTGCAAATAAACTGCAACTTCTAAAATTTTGCAAAAAAACAAACAAATAAACAAATTCTAAATTGCAAGCTTGTTTTAAGTATACATAATCTATACACAGTTGTTGAGACCATGGGATTTTTTGTGAACAGTGACATTGGTGAGATATCTTATCTTAATAAATTTGCAAAATGTCACAGGACAGAACTGTGTGCTGCATACAGGTGGGCAGTAAGCTTCAGTTGTAAAACACTATATTATGTCTGTATACTGGTAAGTGATCTGATCTGGGTTTGTGTTTCCATTGAAGTATATAACTTGCCGTGTTCAATGATTTTACATTGTTTTAACTTTTTATGCCTTGTAATATAATGTTGTACTTGTAAACAAACCCTCATCATGTTGTAAATGCCAGTACATGTGTATCTGTAAGCATCTTAATATGCACTGGCATCATGTTTCTATGTATTTGTTTATTTTGCATGATGACGTTTTGAACATTTTAAAGTCCTTTTGTTCCAGATGTACATGATGTATGTATTGTTACAAAATAACCCCCATTTTCACTTTTATTGGGTAACTGCTGATGCATGTATGATAAGAGTCCTAACAAGTAAGATACCGTATTGATAAGAACATCTTTTGGTTGCCTTTTCCAAGTTAAAAAAGCTGAAAGTGTTCATTCTTATATTTTCTTCTGATGTTTCACTCTGCTGCTTGGCTGGACAAATACAACTCTTGGACAAAATAACCAAAAGTGCCAACTAAACACCATAAGAGATACCCTTTAAATGTCGAACATTATTGTGAGAAACCCTGACATAAAACTATTATTTTCAGAGATTGAAAATATGACCTTTTGTTGACATTGAAGTGACACTGTAGGATATACTTAGATTTGGCTCAATTTGTACCCAAATGTGGATCTCTCCAAGGGCAAAAAATACCTGTATTAGCATAGCCATTTCCAAATCAAAATAAGGAGATTGCTGTTCAGTTTTAGAGGACTTGAATGCAGGGCTAATAATTGTACACTTGGAGAAGTAAAATTTGAAAAGATAATTTGTGCCCTGCACTCAAAGATTTTAGAGCTGGGATGACGCACTGTTCTCATGATTTAATACAGATCTCCAAATGTACACTTATGGATATTTCTAGGAAATGGCTTGGGGGGGGGGGGGATGAAGTTTTTTTATGTATTTTGATCTATAGACTAAATAGTACAAAAGTGTATCAGCAATTCTTTGTTTAGGGATTAGTTTTTCTATAATGGGATAGCAAAGGCACTGAGAGACCTAGCCTTGGAAGGAACTTCAAAGACAAGGCCTTTCAATGGCTTCGTTAACCCATGCTACGAGAAGTAATCCCAAAACAAAAAAATCAATGATACACATTTATAGTATTTAGTTTGCAGATTGAAATACCTCAAAAATTATCATTTTTGTCCCAACTGTTTCCTTGAAATAACCATAAATGTACATTGGAGGGTGCTTCTGCAGTCTGTAAATATTGATACAGCCATTAATCACACCATGATAGTGTGACTTGAATGGCTGAGATGTTTATCATGTAGTATGATGTGCATATCAATTTGTCACTAGTTAGGAATGTTGACATCATTTTGGAGTGTTTTTGAAAGCCACTCTTTTTCAAAGATCAATCCTTCCCGTCACCTTAAGGAAGTTTATCAATTATATGCCAATTTTTTTTTTTTTCATAATGTCTCAAAATTTTTAAATGATGGCACACAGAAATGCCCAGTGATGCATGTACATGTACATGTAACTTAAAATGGCGATATTTACCAAAATATTCATCTGAAATCATTAAGTTATAAGGAAGGTATCTTCAGTTAACTTCATTGTAAAACTGAACCTCCTTTTGCATTTTTGTAAATTCAAGTTGGTGACCCAGGCTAGGTATTTTGAAATCTTAAAATGGGCATAACTGCATATTAAACTGATAACTTAGGGTAAGTTTTTTTTTCTCCAAAATTACCTACTTATTTAGTGCAAGCTGTTGGTTGTACAGGTACTATTGTATGCCTGTTGGTTGTACAGGTACTATTGTATACCTGTTGGTTGTACAGGTACTATTGTATGCCTGTTGTGTTATTTTGAAGATTAAAAGTTCAGAAATAGCAGTTCTTTTTTTCATTTTGTAGTGAAATTGGATTTTTTTCTACAGAATAGTCCACAAAGACCAAATTAACACAGCAGTGCATTATGTTTTATGATTTTTGTCCATTGAGGTATAAAGCGTGTCTAAAAGGTTGTGCAGAGGTTTATTTTTATCCCTATTTTTGTGTCAAAGTCATTAAAATGTCATTTTGCAATTACCAAATACATTCCAATTTGTGTGTGCCCAAACACCTAACAATCATGTCAACTCCCATGGAAAATAATGCTATATATACAATGATCAGGCACAACTTAACATTTTTTGGTAAATTTGCGCCATTGTATAAATTGTCAGGAGCAGCAGTCTGGCAAAGGGTAATGTATTATGTATACAAAACAGCACATTCATCATTTTGTCAATCAATTATTTTGCTGCAGAGCTTGTTGAGTTTTGAGTTTCCTGTTCCTTTTTTTTTTTTTTTGTGCTGATGGCTTTCCTTATTGTTTGTGGCGTCTTTATATTACTTCCTGTAGTGCTGCATCACATGGTTGATTATGTCATTCTTACAGCATAGTGGGCCCATTAATAGCTTAGGATCAAGTGGGGGGAAGTTTCAGCAGCAGCTACTATAGTGAGACACAGACTGCTGTCCTCGTCACCTCATTTACATTGAAATTGAGCCATTAAATGTTTTCCCTTGACATTGTGTACATATTTGTACATCTATGAATAGTGACATTTGTTTTGAGAGACCCCAGTTGATCAGGCTTGGGATGGTCACTCAAAATATGTAGTCTTTAATTTAATAATTTATGATGTGGGTGGAAAAAGCCATATGGACTGCATAAACCCGGTCTTGTCTAAAACAGGAGGGAAGAAGGAAAAAAGTAGGTTTGCATGGTTGTGGTCTAACAGGTTTAATTGCACATACATTTTCTCTGATAAAAAAAGCCAATTAGGTATCTCACAAAAATAATGGACTTGCTCATTCATACCAAAGTGGTGTTGATATAAAAAAAATAAGTTATTAAAAAAAGAAGCATTTTCTGACTATCAAGGTTTCCGGTTGTGTGTTTGATTTTAATTACATTTCCTGCACCAAGAAGTCCCTGTATACTGATCATAAATTAAAAAAAAAAAATCAGGAAAGATGAAAGTAAAGTCAATGTGATTCAAGCATTCTATTCAAGTGCAGGTGAAATTGATTCACTAATTGTGTCACAAGAATCCATACAGAACCAGACTCATGAAAATCGTGTTAGAATCAGAACAAATACGAAACATGATTGGAAGATATGTTGTTAAATATTCAGAATTTTAAGGAAATTGTACATGGTCATGTGTATAAAATAATAAAAGGTATAGATAGCATTGTAAAGAGGAAACAGAGGCATCTTATTGAGGCACCTGTTTGGTGTTTTATATGCATACATGCCCCATGGGTCCATTTTTGACAAATACCTCGACTGTTGTACCACCAAATGCAAATTTAACACTTTCTTTGATTATTACACTTATTTTGCTTTGCATATGTTTACTGTGTAATATCAGGAATTGAAGACATTTGTCTTGTAATGATAAACCACATTTGGACTTTACATATGCTTGATTAATCCTCAAAGACAGGTTTGTACATGTAAAAAGGTACATGGAGGATATACATGTACATGTAAAAAGGTACATGGAGGATATACATGTACATGTAAAAAGGTACATGGAGGATATACATGTACATGTAAAAAGGTACATGGAGGATATACATGTACATGTAAAAAGGTACATGGAGGATATACATGTACATGTAAAAAGGTACATGGAGGATATACATGTACATGATATATAGCCACCTAGATATAATGCAAGGATGGTTGTCAATGAATGTCTGTGTTATGTTGTCCAGCTTTGTAGCAGACAGGTGAGTTAACCAGCATTTAGCATACAGTCAACTCAGTCCCTGTCCCCTGCCCCTCTAATTCTTCCCTTCCTAACCCTTGATCCCTTCCTTGTAAATCTTCTATTGGGCCCACGTGTATATAGACTTGGCCGTGTATATATTAGTATCATTTGGATAAAGGCTAATGCAGGCGCATATTCCTGTGACAGATGCATTATAATTAATCACATGATTTTACGAGCATGACAGGATCTTATAACATCAAAATTAAGATAGCAGGATCATATGATTGTAACAGCAATACCTTATCTTCTCGGGATCGATCGTTTAGTTTGGCTGACTGATCAGACCAGCATAATTTGTTGATACCTATCTGCATCCATCCAGGATGTCTGCTCATATTATTTTTTATAATTTCAACCTCTTCTTAAAAGCCATCAGTTTTCTTTCACACACAGTGTGGGTTTTTTTGAGTGAACTTCCGCAAAGTTTGCAACCATGTAATGCTGTGATTATTGCTGGAGATTTGTTTTGAATTGTTTATTGTAGAAATATCAAAAGCTTCTCATCCTGAGAACCACCTGGCCAATTACTTTGATATTGCACTTAAGGTCACCAGCTTCTAATTTCAGTTACCCTCTGAGACAGCAAAAAATTTTTAGTTGTGCTTGCTTCACAAAACCAGCAAAGCTCATAGAACTGGGCTGAAAGTATTATAAAAAAAAAAATATTATAAAAAATAAGAAAACAGCAAACCATCAAATCCTTTGCTACTGGATTAGTCACAGTTGATACAAAGTGAATAAAACACAACAGGTGAATATGGAGTTTGCTTTCCCTTCTGGTCAGTTGTGGCCAGAGTAGCATTGGCTAAAGTTGAAGCATCAAATGTGATAGAGATTAAAAATTATGAGTGCACGCAGGAAATTTCCAAAATGGCAACATTTTTCATAAAAGTCCTGCAAGCTGGATGTCTGGTCTTAAGATGGGCTGCCATTGAAGCATCAAGATACTATTGAGTGTAGATTCTTTGCTTCATTTAAGGGGTGACACAATGTCAAATCATGTTTCCAGATGGACACAGAATATTTAAAAGATTCTGTCAAGGTGATTGCAAGGATTGGTAATTCAAAAAAAGAAAATACTATATTGCTGTGATTGCAAGATAAAAAAAAAGCAGGTGCATGCACCAGCATGGCAAAGTAGCATATCCTAATGTAAATAAAATTCAGTGAGGACTGCTTCCTCTAGGTAAGATTTTTTTGTTCAACGTTGCCTTGAATGTCTATGATTAGCCTTCACCAATAAATTGTGGTTTGCATCTGTCACAGGAAAAACTTCCTGGTTTTTTGTGTGTGTGTGTATGTGTGTGTGTGCGTGCCTCTGGGTGGGTGAAAAAATGGTTGTGTCATATATTAGCCTGTCAAGATGGACCCTAGACAGGGTGCACTTTGTCATTGGCTGGTTACGGAGAGTGGTCTTTCTACATAGGCACCTCTGGTGGATGTAGGTGGCACCAGCATGAGAAAATATTCCATAGAATCATAGAGCATGCACATTTCTTACAGGTGGATCAAGCAATGCCAATAATAGACATAGAAGTTTAGGATGCCAGTGGTTGGTTTTGCATGCCCTGGGTATATATTTTCAAGGTTGAGGTCTTTGATGTCAAAGTGATAACACAAAAAGCATTTATTTACTGTTTTATCTTGTACTCAATAAGCAGTCATATTGATTTAATATAAAGGGCCACATGTTTTCAACAACTTGAAAAAGTGAATATTAAGCAAGGATTCAATTAAAGAAATAGAGGTATGTTATGTGATATAAATTTGAGCATGCCCTTAAGGCAGTAAGAGCCCAAATTTGTGTTTTTCAGCTCATTTTTTTACTCTCGGCGCATAAAGTGCCAGAGGGTATAGTCATCCCCTGCGTCATCCATCTTGTCAGTGTTACCACAATATCTCAAAAAATATTCACCATAGCTGTACCAAATTTGTGTCACAGAAGAACTTAATGATGGACCAGGTTCCTATCGAAAACCAGCTTCCTCTGATTATTTTTAAACTTTTTATGAAACTTTTAATGTATTTATTTGAAGGCAGTTTGAGTGGCATCAACCATGTAGACGTTACTGTGATATCTCAAAAAATATTGATCACAGCATTACCAAATTTTTGTCAGTGATGCATCTTCTGATGGACCAGCTTCCTATGTAAAACCAGCTTCCTGTTTATATTGGTAATTTTTTTATGAAACTTTAAAGTATTTATCTTCAAGGCCATCTGAGTGGTGCACAAGGGGACGACATTACTATAATATGTCAACAAGGATCCAACACAGCTTTACCAAATTTTTTCAGAGATACATGCATTATAGTGGACCACATTCGTATTGAAAACCAGCTTCCTCTTATTTTTTGGAAACTTGTTATGAAACTTTGAAATATTTATTTGATGGCCATCTTGAGTGACGCCCCAAAAACACATTCAAAAATGCTCTTTCATTTCATAGACAACAATATGAAAATTGTATGTAAAGTTACCTACTGCAAAATCTCCTAAAAAAATGCAGAAAGGAGCAAAAAAAGATTTTGGGCACCCTTGGTAATCCATTCTCTGAACACTAATTTCATTTTATGTGGCACGGGTTAGCTTCATATATTATCTCTCCATTGTTAAAATGAATGGCCATCAAAGTTGCAAAGTACTGTAAAGAACAAAATATAAGTACAATTTTTCAACTCTACAGTCAACATGCATTTGTTTACAAATAGTGCTGAGTGAACTGAAACACAGCCTGCCAGTCAATATGTCATGTGGTGTAATAAGCCTGTAGTAACTGCTGACCATCTACGAGAGACCCATTGGGATCAATGTCAGCAAGAAGCCTCCACATTGAGGCTTCTTAGTGTCAGTTTTGATGATAACAGCAAAATATAGGGCAGAAAACTCATCTGTGCAATTTCATTATAGAGATTTAGAGCTGCACAATGAATCGGCTATATTTTGCTGTGATGACACCGGGACTGTAGACTCGTGCCATATTTTGCTGTGTATTTGTTACCGTGACTGACGGTGACTGTAGACTCGTATAGAAGATCAAAAGACCAAGTGTTTACGCAGCTGTAGAGGCAGCAGGCTCTACTTGGTGACTGACTGTGACACTGGTTTCATTGAGTTTAGTTTCAGTGCCCCACTAAAACTTGATGAGTGTTATCTTCTTATTGTTTGCAACATTTCAAGGTGAAACAACACAATGTGGTGTAAAGACGAGCCTAGATTTATGAAGTTGTACAACCTATCAGCATCTGTTCACTGCCAGCTTCAGGCTGTAGCTTTCATGAAGACCCACAGTATGGCTTGATTGGAAAATGCATTCGCACAAGTTACAAAAACAAATGTATCCAGATGATAAAATACATCATAGATAATGCTTACTTTCCTGTTAGAAATCTTTGAAGACCTTGACCTCTTTTTTTAGGGTCACAGGGCAGTTTTTATGTATTTGGTTTCCGTATGATAACTAGAAAACTTTCTATGTTAGGACCCCAAATAGCACACAGTAATGCATCAGTGCATTTGGCTTCTGGGTGCTGCATGACATGTTAAACACTTTTGATATGGCTGACCTTATACTCATGTCCAAGGTCACTGACCAAGAGTCCAGCATCATAACTGATATGCACCAATTCTGCAGAAGAAGGCACACTTTGGTACATGCACTCCTGGACTTGGAAGTGCTACAAAGTTGTAGATACTGCACCTCAAAACTGCCTAACCTACTTATGTTCATAATGCTTCATCTGTAACATCAATATAAGTACAGTGAAACCTGTTTTGAGAGACCACTCCAAGGGCAGGCCAAAAAGTGGTCAATGGATGTGCAATTACATGTGAAAGATAGCAAAAGGGACTTTGCAAATATGGTCTGAAAAGGCAGGTGGTCTTTCATTACAGTGGTCTCTCAAAACAAGTTTCACTACATTAGACAACATTGTATGATTATCCTGTTAGTTATTTTTGCTGTTCATGACCACAGTTATTCCAGGTGAGACCTGTCATTACTAAGGTGATCAATGAAGCTAGCTAGGGGAGGGGGCGATCAAGCAATATCTGATTGCATTGCCAAGGGTTCCGACATTGCAACTTTTTGTTTTGTTACGTCAAGTGCACGTACGAACATACACCTGGACGTAAGTCGCATGTATGTTGCACCCACTATATAAAGCATGCACGCACAGCCCTTATACTAGACTCTGATGAGCCAGACTACTGGCGAAACCAGCCAGGCTTTTTGAGTCAGCGGTTGGAGGGTTTTAAGTCATTTTTGGCCTTGCCCTGTCAATTACTCGACATTAATTTAAGATTGAAGACCTGGGAACAAAACATATCAGTCATTTTTGATAAGTTTGCATCAAAGATACTGTCATGCAAAAAATGTGTTGGCTTCCCACACCATAAAAAAATGAACCAATCTACAGCTTTTCATTTTTTTCTTTCTTTTTTCAGATGCAAGTACACTAAATTTGCAAATTCATGAATCTTGTGAACATTTCAGACAGATATGATGTGATAGGGTGGCGGGGGGAGTGCAAGGTGTTAGTAACAGCAGTGCTGGACAGAGTCCAGTGCTGCAAAGTCTTGACTATTTATTCTTGCTTTAACAGTGGCTAGGTTTGTGGAGTTGACAATGTTGGAAGGCAGATTATTCCACTGGGATATTGTACCTAGTTAGAGCCTCCACAGAGATCAGTCCCATCATACTTTGTATTGTCACCTTTTCTTCAGCCTCTCTGGCCACACAGAAAGAATACATTTGACAACTGTATCATCATTGTATTGCATCTATAAAAGACTACATCTGTGTGTTCCCACCCCTGACATGCAGCATAATTTTGCATACAGTGGTCCCTCCTTTTGGAGACCACCTCTAGTGCCACCCAAAAGGTGGTCACATAAAGCAGGTAGTCCCTCACAGGAGGTATAAATAACATGAAAAGTACTATAGAGAGACCTGACAATTGTGGTCTTTCAAAGGAGGTGGTCTCCCAAAGGAGTGGTGTTTCAAAGGAGGGACTACTGTACTTGTGAAATGATGCACCACCTTTTAGTGACACAGTGCAGAGATATTTTATTTCCTCTTTTAACGAGGATATGACCAGACAGATCACACTGTTAATGGTGGGCACGTATGTTAATAATGCTGCACCTCTTTACCCTCACAATAGATTAGGTAGAGCAATGAGCACAGGCTCCTTGGATACAGCAAAGACTTGGAGTGCATGTAGACACACTTTAAATACAATTGTCAGCTTCAGAAATCATCTGTCCAAGAACTAGGCGTGAAGAAGTTACGACATAAAAGTCATGGGTTAACAGGAAATGTTGATGCACACTTGCGAAAAACTTTCCCCAACTTTAGTAGAATTGGGATTTTCTTAAAAGACCTTATGGCAGTGATTGCAAAATAATGTGGCCTTGTAGTCACTGGACTGTAGCCCAACAGAGGGATTTTGTTTGTAATTAAAATAGAATTACCACAATGCATTGCTGAGAGTAGCTTGAACAGCAGGAAGGGAATGCTGTTATGCATGATGAAGTGCAGTGAAATCTCGTTATAACGACACTGATATCTGACATATTCAATATAATGACACAAATTTTCATGGAAAAAGGTTTATTTTCTTAGTTATGTGACTCATTTATCTGACATATTCAGTTATCCGACACATTTCTTAGGGACCAGATGCTGTCATTATATAGTTTTCACTGTAGTACACTATACATGTATGGCATTCCCTTATTGCTAAGTATGTCAAATGATTTTTTTTTTTTAAAGAATGAACTGATCATTCATGTTCTCCCATTATGTTGAAACATTGACTCAGGGTTGGCAGCTGAATAGAACTTTATTGTTTGGAGACTTTCAAAATGAGGAGTAGGTGTCATCATGGGGTTTGTTTTACATCCCTGGTGCAGGATGTCGCCATTGTTTCAGTACTTGTTATTATTTCCCTCGGTTTGTACAGGTGGTCTAGCTGCAACTGTTCATTTTACAATCACAGGGACTGAATCTAATGCCCCAGTTTGTTTGTACTTCAGTTATACACCGGCAGATGGTTTAATTAAGATAAGCTATCCAGCTAGAAAGGGTACATACTGGTTCAGGGGTAAGTCAAATTGTTCGTATTTGAACATGTACCATACAAAATTTGTCACTATGTTTGGTTTGACAGATTTCTTCATTCATAGTGAAGCTGTGCATTTATAAGCAAAACTTCACTCATTTAGCTAATTTATCATTTGCCACGTTCATATTTATTCATTATGTGGGTTGTCTTTGCTGAATATTTAGCTCTGACAAGGAGCCGCTACGCAAAGAGACATGGAGGGGTACAGGCTCCGAAACATGTTCTGAGTAGTTACTCACGGAAGACCCTTTAATTATTTCAGGCCAATACAGTCTATGTGAAAACTCTACAGAATAAAGTGTGCAATATGGACAATAGTACTTCCATATGTACAATGTATATAGGTTAGACAGTGACAGGTTAGCTTATGGAGAGGAACACTATACATGCACAGGTAAAAGTCTTATGATCTGGAATCATGGCAGTGCCATTGGTTGTATCGAGTGGAACTAGCGTCATAGCTATTCAAAGTACATTAAATTGTGATTGAAAATTGAGATGAAACTTGCAAATTCATACCAAATATGCATAAGGCTGATGTTCAAATTTTATAAAATTTGGGGTAACTTTGACCTATTTTTAAGGTCATTGAGAATGTCATAAAGGACACCAAATTTGCCATGTTGAGAAATACAATGGAAGAATTAAGGATTACAATACCAAATCAACCACAAATATGTTTCATATATAGAAGTTTGATATTGCATAATATTGGTGACCCTGACCTACTTTCTCAAGGTAATTAAGCCAGGGAATGCATGTCAAGAAACGATTGAATTGTGATGTTCATGACATAATAAATTGAGATGGAGCTACAAAACTTACACTAAATATACATTAGGTCAATGGGCCAATTTTGTAACGTTGTATGACCTTGACCAATTTTCAAGGTCATTAAGCACTTACTTGCCTCCAAAGCAGACCCAAGCTGCATATTTTGTCTACTCTGAACTTGGTCTGCTTTGCAGGCAAAGCACTTGCAAAAAGGATGCTAAATTCAGTACATGTATGTTGATAATGAATAAGGGGAAATGTGATCATGTGGAAGTTTGAAGTTGCAGCATATGGATGACCTTGACTAATTTCACAGGGTCATAGAGGTAATGTGTTACAGGAAATTAATTTTTGGTAATGGTCATCATATTATATGTCAGCAGAGCATTAGGCCCATGGGCCTCTTGTTCGAAACTGTCTGCTGTTATAATGTATTTTTCAAAAAAAGTCTGTCAAACCGTCAATAGTAAAGGTGTGCACTTGATTAAGATGTTGAATATTAACTCAAACTTCAGGAAAATGCAGCAGTTAACTCTCAAATAGTCAACACGTTTCACCCTGGAAGGGTTCAAGCACCCTCTTCCAGCCCCACCCCTGGCCCTCTGCTCTCTCTCCCTCACAAAAAATTGCACATTTTTTGTTTATTTACTGTTGTTGTGTGCGTTGTGGACGCGATAACGCAAGAAAGATTTGACTTGGGAAGTTGAAATTTTTTGTGAAGATGTTCCTATATAAAACCTTGCTTGGGATTGCAGATGGGTGACCTTTACCTATTTTTCAAGGTCACATGGGCATGTCATCTAAAATTGATGCGGACTCAACAACTCTACAAGGATTCGACTTAGGAGGTTGAAATTTTGCATGATTATGTACCATCAAGGAGCCTATAGGCTCCTTGGTACCATAATATGAACTAGGTTGGGATTGTAAATGGGTGACCTTAACCTTATTTTCAAGGTCACCTGGCCACTTTTTAAAAATCATTGCAGATGCACTCGAGAAAGATTTGACTTAAAGAGGTTGACATTTTCTAAGACTTTTGTAAGACCGTGCTTGTGACTGCAGATGTATGACCTTGACCAATTTTTCAAGGTCATGTGGGCATTTTGTCTAAAATCAATGTGGACGTGATAACTCAAGAAAGATTTGACTTGGGAAGTTGAAATTTTATGTGAAGATGTTCCTAAATATTATCTTGTTTAGGATTGCAGATGGGTGACCTTGACATATTTTTCAAGGTCACATGGGCATGTCATCTAAAATTGACACGGATGCAACAACTCTGCAAGGATTTGACTTAGGAGGTTGAAATTTTGCATGTTAATGTACCATATTACCAACTAGGTTGGGTTTGTAGATGGGTGACCTTGACCTTTTTTCAAGGTCACCTGGCAACTTTTTAAAAATCATTGCAGATGCACTCGAGAAAGATTTGTCTTAAATAGCACAGTACAAAGAAACCACTCACATTTCTAGTGAACACTCCACTACAAAAGTCACAATGATGATGTGATCACCTTTACTCATCACTGGTTTGTTTGTTTTCAATTGATTAGAGACTGTGTGCTTCAGACTGTCCATTACAGGATTGTTGGTATTTTTATTGTTCTTTGTTTATCACATACAATTGCTAATTATTACAGTTTCATATGTTCATTGATTGTAAACGGGTTGGTTTATAATCAAGATTGTAACTTGAAAAATGCTGGTAATCATAGATTAATTATGACCATTAAAAAAACAATAATGGTAGGTAACATATCTGCAATTGGAATATTCAAATTCCACAGTAAAAATATTTGTAAATATTTTCCTTGTTTTCTTGTTTGTTTCTTTGCTTCCGTTTTAATTGTAAATAATTTTATGCTAAATAACACAAAAATATTTGTGCTAGTCAGACAAGTAAACCAAGCAGAATCTTCAGTCCCTGATATAGCCCTGCCAATAATGCTGGGTAGAAATATATTAAAGTGAAAATTTTCTGGGACAATGAGCCTCAATAAGAGTGTGCTTGTGCTTCTACATGGGTAATCTTTGCTTAGATTTTGAAATGTCAATAAAGAGTATACCTTCACCATATCTGTAGATCATTGGAATCGGGATGCCTATTTATAAAAATAAGGGTGACATTGGTAAGGGTGCACAGGGAGACATTTGATTTTCTGTCTTAAAATCAGCCTGTTCTAGTTTATTATAATTTGAGGGGGGGGGGGGGGGGAGCTTGTTCGCAAGGTTGCAGATCTGATACCACTCACAAACTTTAACTGTGGGAATTGATTCAGCAGCCGACCTCCGTGCCCTGGTAGCTGAAATATGCCCAAGACACATCAAAGAAAGCCATTGCCTAATGGCATAGTATAAAAGATGATGAAAGAGAAGCAGATCACTCATATGACACTGCACACTTTCTCATGTTCTGGTAATTTCTAATCTGAAGAAATTGCATTGTGATGCATGGGCACAAGGTCCCACTGGGTTAAAGCTCAATATAGGAAGTGAGTGACTGTCTACAAATCTACAACTGTATAAAGTATGATATATAACAGATTTGACATTATGATTATTGGAAACTACACTTTCTATACAAAGTAATTGCTGGATTATATATCCATTATTATGCTCATGTGATGTCTTGATTACTGGTCCATTTTATGGTTAATTGGTGCTTTGACTCTTTTCTTCCTTATTTATTTTTAAAATAAAATGTGTCATTTTATCTTTTGGGAACAGTAACTGCAAATTGTTGTCCTTTCATCAGGTTACAGTTGGTTTCTGATCTTGTGTGAGTCTCCTGACCTTCAATTTATTTTTGACTTGATGGCAGTTTTATGACTATTGATATGATTTCACTTTTGATTAATATGTCATACAGTAGAAGGAAAAAATTCTGATTCTTAATTTCGACATTTGGTGTGTCATGTGGTCACAGTGATAATATTTACATTATAATATGCCGACAGCCAATACCAACTTAATTCTGGAATTATATGTAATCAACTGCACAAAGGAATTTTATTGCATGTAAATTACCCCTTTTTGATACATACCCCTTGCCCACTTAAGCAACCCTCCCTTTTTATGACTCAGAAAATGCTATTAATATAAATGTAATGAATTAGTATCATTTATTGTGCAAAAATACTATTATCTGATTATAACATTTGCCCCAGCTTTATTCCTTTAGAAACTGGGCAGAGGTTGGTCATTAGGACATGCAATGACACTATCAGGGATGCCTCCTCTCATAAATACATTTGGGAGACAAAAGCACCCCAAAAGTATTTTTAATTTGCATATATGTTGTCACACCATGTCTCTTCACTAGGGAGGTGTGACTAAATAGTCGGAGCAAACACCAAAGCTCACCCAAGACATCAGGTGTCACCCTTTGTCAGCAACGTCTAATGTTGTCAATGAACTGTATTATCACATAACAAATGTACGTTATGGCTTTAACGGTACCACTCTGCAGCTGTTGAAACTTTCAGTTCCTGAAGAGCCACTCAACTGACGAAACCCGTTGCACAAATATGGCACAAAAGGACTGAACCAGACCCTTGTTTCGTTTTACAAATTATAACATTTGGAACATATGTGATAACCTGAGTCTTATATTCTGAAAATCCCTTGGGGATAATGAACGGTGTTTGTGTTTGAAGTGAACATTTATCACAATTAACCTAGTTGAGGTAGCAGTGATCGATTCTGTGAAGCAGAGTAAGCATTCACTCACTTCCTGGTTTGATGGCTGACCGACTGACACAATGAGCACAATGATAGCACCAAGATTACTATGAAGCTCAATGGGATAAAAAAAAAATCACATAAATCAAGGTGTATCTTCTTTGTCAATATTGGTTTTTCATGCCAAAACTGTGAAGCAGCAGTTCAAACTGGCATCAGTGTGCCGCATAACGCACAATGTACACACCAACTGCAGAATAAGGAACTTGGTAGTGATGCATGGACACTGCTGTAACATTGGTGGTGTTATGTTTTGATATACTGACTGATCTGATAGGGCTCAGCTGATAAATATAGGCAACTTCCTGGTACTGGTTTCAAGGAGAAAATTGTGCTGGCAGTTCAACTGAGCTGATCAAAGAGCAAATTCACATGCCACGTACTATGTATGTATTACAGCATTATAGACAGAAGCAGGTCACCCTTGTAAAGGGTGAATTTGTGGCCAGGCCCCTGACACTGTCACTAACTAATAGACAGGTCAATTGAACCCAAATTCTTATGTCCTCTCCTGTTTCATTACTCTCTCAGCATATAATAGGCTGAATAGGAATTATTATTGGCATGTCTGTCTGTCTGTTCACTGTTTTGAGCAATGATCATAAAATGACAGCAACTCATAGTTACAACCAGTGTTTCAGTGGTGAATGATGTCTGCAGGGATCACTGTGTGGCAGCACCTTGAAGTCTCTACATAAGAACCGACTGTGAATCATTCAAACAGTATCCAATGCTAAGCATATAATATATGGCACAACACTGTTATACAGAGGATCACCACACAGTCATAACCACTCCATGTGTAACATCCAATGCCACGGACTGTGTCTCTGATATACTCCTAGAGCACGCAACTAACGTGAGAGACATTGGATGTATTAAGTGCACTCAGTTGTGCCTTTCAGCTTTAATATCATGGGAAACGAATGTACTTGCCCAGTCTTATGCTAAGATTCTCAATGCCAGATTTCATCTAGCCATCCTGTACACTGACTCAGGATATGTTTATTTGACTAAGTATATATGTATAAATAATAATTCAATACATTTTCTTGTTTTCTTTTTCGTTTTTCTCTTCCTCTTGCTTTGGTTTAAACATATTTTTTATTAATCAAATACAATATAAACATCTTCACACTGTAATAGCAACAATTGGGAAAGAGGGCTATGCCCTATATTAATCCCTCTTGTAGAGAAAGGAATCTTGGAACAGGACGACACATGACGCACAGCAATTACACAATCACTTAGAATGATCAAATGTAGATGATTAATAGCAACACCTGGCAGGAATAAGTGATCGTGTAAGAGACACAAAAGAAGATGACAGATACAGGGACTGTCTTAATGAAGGTCTCCCTGACCAAGAAAAGAAAGCAAGAGGGACACCTCTTGCTTTCTTTTCTTGATCAGGGAGACCTTCATTAAGACAAATATTTGTCTCTCTCATGAGGGCCACCCTAACCTGATTTTGGCTGCTTCCGTTGTACACACCACATATTTGAATTTATCTAAAACAGTTATTGGCATAAGTGACGTGACACACTTACACATTACCTTTGTAACTATAATTTAGCAAAATAAAGTACCAGATTCAAAAATCTGTCTAGTCGTGTGAACAAATATAACCATTTGGAATAACACAAACTGCTCTTTTAACACACACAGCATTGGGGAAAAAATGCATAGTTTATTTCAAGTTAGGAAATTTCCTTTCCTTTTCGTTAGGTCTCTATCCAGATCAATTGGAACAACTCGCCAGTTGTTCTGATTTTCATTAGCCAGATGAATGTACCAGCTGACCTTCACGGCCTTATTCTAAACTTGAAAGGTTTTCCTTATTTTGCAACTCCTTTTGAATTCGAAAGAGAATCTTGAATAGAATGTGGTATTCAAGAAGGATCTTTATGTGAGGCCACTATGATTCATAAATACAAGCATGTGCTTAACATAACAGCATTTGAGACCATATAAATGCACACACACAGTTTTTACCCAGTCAACATTATTGGCTGATAGGGAATTGTCGCCGTCATGTCTGTGTATATATGTGCGTCAGTGCACCCATCCTGTCCTCCATCTCTTTCCCTTGCAGATGCAGTAACTTTTGAACAAATTGAGCTACTATTATGAAACTTGTACTGTAGAAGCACGTCATTGGGCACTTGGCCAAATTTGACATTCAGCTGCCTTGACTTATTTTCAAGGTCACCAGGGGTCCTCATATTTTTACCAATGTGCATGCAATGACTATAAACTTTCAGCAAATTGAGTTATAATTGTGGAACTTATGCTGTACAAGCTTCTCATTGAAAGTTTTAACACACACAGTGTTGAAAAAAAAAATGCACTGTTTATTTCAAATTAGGAAATGGCATTTGATTTCTTGGGGTCCTATCCAGGGCAATTGGAACTACTCCCCAGTTGTTCTAATTTTGTTAAGTTTGACATTCAGTGACTTTGACCCATTTTCAAGGTTACCAGGTGTTATCATTCCTTTTTTTTTTTTCATCATGTTTTTAGCCATGCAGATGCAATGAATTTGGGACAAATTGAACTACCGTCATGAAACTTGTACAGTAGAAGCATTTCTTTGGATGCTTCACTGAGTTTGACATCAGGGACCTTGACCTGTTTTCAAGATCACCAGGGGTCATCATATTTTTACTGTGACTGATTAATTTGGTCATTCTGACCATTATTTTTTCATCGGCTGTTAACCATAAGAAAAGCTGTAACATTGAAACTAAATGTAGTCATGCATGTGAAAGGGAAATCCTCTTACAGTTGGGGCTTCTGGCCTTGTAAGAAGTGCATGCCTCTGATATAGTCTTGATAGCTCTTTTGGAGGTGCATAGTTGGTGAGAAGTCTCAGGGCCTTTAAGTCTTATATTCATCCATTACCATTAAAATGGTCAGAGTGATTACAACAGTACATGCAATGGACAGTGTCTACTTCACTTGATACACATGTATTACAGGCATCAAGTCGCAGGCACACTAGTAGGAAGTACTCCACATGAAACTTTTGTGAAATTCATTCCCAGAGTTTAACAGAGGTTCTGATCACAGTGTTGTAAGGGTATTTTGGAAGTGCAAGCCATATACATCCGTGCAATCATCTGCCATCATGTCATGCAACGGGTATCTTTCCCTCAGTCCAGTCAACCATAAAGAGGTGCCCTTGTGCATGCTCCGGTAGGCAAGTTCCAAGCTCAAGGACATAAGCAACATGTCAGGAACAAAGGAGTTTTTGTATGACAGCAGGAACAGGAGATATTTTAACCCTTAAAGTGCTGATTTAAGACTGAGTCAACAGCTTTCCTCGTGACACTAAAGTGTGCGCAATGCACGCAAAATGTCCCAATGAAAGCTTGGTCACCAAGTTTATGTGTTTCAAATTTGGGTTGGCCTGTGTTGTTTGTATCACTGCATCAATACATTATACACTCTATTCACTATCTGGTGCATTGTGCTCATGGATAAATATAGTTTGCAGTATTTAGAATGTATACAAATAATAATTCTCAGACTATTGAAAGTATCTATGGAAGCAAAAAAATTAGATCCAAATTAGGGTTAAAATAACCCTTATGA
Organism: Hermodice carunculata; assembly: GCA_964020975.1. Classification (NCBI taxonomy): domain Eukaryota; kingdom Metazoa; phylum Annelida; class Polychaeta; order Eunicida; family Amphinomidae; genus Hermodice; species Hermodice carunculata. The sequence goes on along the minus strand of OZ026613.1, from coordinate 87,372,481 downwards.
ATAAGAACTGCCTTTCACAGTCATGTGAATGCATGCAATCTGCCTGCACTACAACTTCAGTTGCAGTTTCATTTCACAGCCAGTGGAGCTTGTTTTCACACCAATACTTAATGGAAATAGCCCAATGTCAGTCAAAATTTCTTATTATCACACCCTGCAAAAAATCTCCATTTAACTATAGCTGAGTTGATATATTTGGGCGATTTAAAGAGAAATATGTGGCCAGTTGGGAAGACATTCTCTGAGGATTATTAAAGGAAAACCTTTTGAAGCTGCAGCAGATACAGAACACTGCAGTCGTATTTTGACTGGTGCTGGAAAGTATCGTCACAACCCCAGTGCTTTCAAAACTATATTTGCTTCCAGTTGAGTATAGGATACAGTTTAAGGTGCTACTCCTCACCTTCAAAGCCCTGAATGGGATGGCACCACAATATATTTCTACCATTCTGTCACCTTATGCACCAGTCCGTCCAGACATCAGCCCTTCTGTCCGTCAACAAAAACTTTGGAGTGGCATTATTTCACTAGCTGCACTGGGTAGGGCTTTTATACTTGGGTAAATTATGTACAGTGATGGTCACTGCAGATTTGTACCATCACTGTCATACTTCATTGGTATGACTGTGAGGGTACAAATGTTCGAATGAGCATTGTAGAAAAACTTCAAAGTGGCCTTATTTCACTAACTACACTGGGTAGGGCTTTCATAGTTACGTAAATGATTGATAGTGATGATCACTACAGATTTATATCAAAGAAAATGCTTGTCTGGGCCATATAACTTGCAATGCTAGATTGATCTACAGATCCCATTGACCTCTGATACGAATTCACTATGCATTGCCATGTACATGAACATAGCATGACTACCGTTGCTAACTTGGAAGATAGACATTTATACCTCAGTGGGAATGCACAGAATAAAACATGTCTATAGGCCTGATTCTGCTCCTAGAAACTTGGTTGAACTACATGCAGATGACACAACAGGTTGATGTCTTGCTACTGGCTGTGTTGGTTCAATCCAAGCATCATAAACTTCAAGAATGTGACAACCTGTATTACATAGGGTGGTACTTGGCAAGACAGTAAAAGCATTTAATGAGATTTTACATGTCCCACTCTTTCTTTATAATCATTTCAAACAAGAGTAGCCTTATAGATGTGTGTTTATGGAGAATATTGCGCACAGTTAAAAAAATAAACACTTGTTGATTGCTAAAATGTGCACATTACTTTGAATATGAATTTATTTTTATTTTGCAGGTCATATATTCATTGATTTAACTTTTCATTTTTGTTTTTGGGGATATACCCTGTGGATGACTGGATTCAGAATTTATTTGAATGACCTACATCTTTGGAACCTGGTTCAGTATGATTATTTCTCAAAAGAGGAAGAAGAGGAAAATGGACAAAGGAGATAGTGAAGTAAATATGTGCAGAGGTGTCACAAGGAGGATCTTGTTGCCCGGCCCAGGATCCTGCTGTCACAGTGATTAATGGGACTGGGGACACTTCAGACATGTTTTCATTCAACCAGAAAAGAGCCTGTAGATAGGAACAAAATTACTTCCTCATTCTTTATCCTTGCATTTCATGCAGGTTAACGGATCAAGTACACCAAAAGGAGGGGGGGTTAAAGTAGATGGAAGAATCCAAGAAAACTGCCAAAGGGGTGGAGGGGGCTGGACACAAAATCAAATTTTGTCCAGTTGTCTAAAAAATGTTTAAAATGTCAATTTGACTGACTACAGTGTATCTAAAAACTTGAACTTGCTGTTGTTTTGTGTCCCTATTTGGAACAAGTGAGCACAAGGTGATCAAGAGCAGAGTCCAAGAATATGGTGATACTGGAGGGGGAGAGGGGTTATTCCCATTTCAGGTTTAACTTTATTTTTAGAAGTTCTTTCTCTCTTTCTTTCTTTCTTTCTTTCTTTCTTTCTTTCTTTCTTTCTTTCTTTCTTTCTTTCTTTCTTTCTTTCTTTCTTTCTTTCTTTCTTTCTTTCTATCTTTCTTTCTATCTTTCTTTCTTTCATTCATTCATTCGTTCATTTATTCATTCATTTATTCATTCAGTCATTCATCTATTTATCTATTTAATCAATTTACAATTTCTCTGAATAAAGTGTCATTCTGCTTGGAAGATTTCATGAACAGGCACAGGATAGCTTATGGAGAGTAAAGAGTTTGGACTGCGGAATAGGGTAATGACTACCAGGAAGCAGTTCTGGGCAAAAAGACACAAATAGAATAAAAGAACTGGATGTGGCAGTGCCAGTTTTTGTCTTGTGATCTCAGAGAGAAAAAAATGTTGATGGCAACAGATGAGATTTTATGCCAGCCATGCAGTAGATTTGCCAAACGGTAGCCCACATGTGTCACTTGCCTGGGCCCTTGACATACACGGAACCATCCCTGATTATCACACCACGGATCAGTATGTTATTGAAAGTTATTAGTTGCACAAAGTTAGTTCATCTGCTGGTCTCAGTCACCAATTCATGCCAAATTTATAGGATATATAGATCATGCTAAGATGTAATGTAATATCAGTGACCTTGACCTATTTTTGTGAGTTCACCAGACCTGTTAAGTTGGAAGAGGGGATTTTGTAATTGTAGGGTGCAATTTGGACATCAATGGCATTGAAAGAGAATTGAGCCTCCAGATCAAAATTGCACTTGAATACATTGTTTATGAAACTCTAATTGATGACCTACTTTTTGGTCACACTTGACCCAATGATTGTGTGACCTTGACCTATTTCTCAAGGTCATTAAGCACTTAAGAAAAAGGACATCTTATTCAATGTCTTGATAAATAATAAAGCGAATGATTCCAAATGTACCACAAATGTGTATCATGTGGAAGTTTGATATCGCATATGGATGACCTTGATCAATTTTCAAGGTCATGGAGGGAATACATTTCATGAAATAATTTTTTGGTGCTGGTGGTCAGCAGAGCATTAGGGCCATGGGCCTTTTGTTTTTCCATTTTAAGTTTATGTGTATGAGGGATTTTTACAATCGTGTAAGTCCAGCCGAAGTTTGATTATTGTACACGTATTTTGCAGCATAATGACCATGCAGCCTATTCTTATAATGCGAGTTGTGCATTTTGGGAATCCTGTACAATATCTCTTTGACACTATAGTTTTGCAGCAGACAGTTGACTTATGTTTTGTGATTATTATAGAATTATTACTGACAAGCAAATAGTTGCACTAACTACAATGTCAGTGTTTTGTATGGTATATTTGCAGTGTGGTTGTGTTCCGAAAAGCTAATAAGATTGGGTTCTTTGTGAAAGTGACGCCAGAGAAACCAGTTGGAGATGTCAAGGTAAGTTGTTGGAGGCAAAGCGCTGGCTGCTCATGTGGCCTCTTGATGCCTTTTGTTATATCTCATGAAGGCACCAAACTCCTAGTTCGTGTTTTGTAATCTTCGCATAAATAACAGCAAATGGATACATCATTTTTTAAAGGTTAGTGTCCCCTAAAAAAGGTTAAAAAAAAAAATACAATATACCAATTAATGGTACATTTTGGAGAATAATGTACTTTAATTTAGCATATTTAAGTTGTAGCAGCCTTAAAGTACAGTGCCCCATATTTTGATATCTGTACGGCTGCAATTAGTGAGGAATAGAACCACCTGTTACGGATGGCTCGTTAAAGTGGGTGTGATCAAGTGTTACCAAATGGCAAGTCAATAACTTTTCTGGTATTATAGACCTACGATGGTCTGGAACATGCAAGTCAATAACTTTTCTGGTATTAGAGACCTGCAATGGTCTGGAACATGCACGTCAATAACTTTTCTGGTATTATAGACCTGCGATGGTCTGGAACATGCAAGTCAATAATTTTTCTGGTATTATAGACCTGCGATGATCTGGAACATGCAAAAAGTTGACTTGGGATTGTTTGTCATGGGAGTGGCTGACACTTGCTCACTCAAAGTAATTCATAGTTACTGGTAGATCAGTGAAGTCTAAGATCAGCACAGCATAGGACTGCCTCTTGTTCTATTATCAAGTAAAATTACCCAACATCAAGGCTTACATGTTTGTGCATTGCCTTCAAAGCAGACTTTTTTGGACGTTATTCTAGCAATTCCCAGTGAAATTCAGGGGAGGGGGTGGCTAGCATGCTGCCCAGAATGTCTGTTTAGCAGGCAACTTTTCACATGATGAGGAGCATATGAAGGCACACTTCTTATTGGATGCTGAATGTAAAGTAAGAGGATGACTTAATTTTAAATTTGTCATTGCAATATACCCATGTCACATGTATGTACAGACCTCGCTACATTTATATATGTGTGTGTGTGTGTGTGCGTGCGTGCGTGCGTGCGTGAATACATATAAAGATTAACCCTTAAAGTGCTAATCACTGCTATAGTCATTTTCTCATTACTGTTAAACATATAATGGTCAAAAGATTCAAATTCCTCCTGAAGGTACCTTTCATTCAAATACCAGCAAGCCCAGTCTAATGCAAAGCTTTTATTTTTTTTATTTATTTATTTATTTATTTATTTATTTATTTATTTATTTATTTATGTATGTATGTATGTATGTATGTATGTATGTATGTATGTATGTATGTATGTATGTATTTTTTGGTCAAATGATACTAGTGATGTAGTAGTCAGCATGTAGAATGGTCATACTTACAGTACACCCCAAGGGGGAACATGTAGACACAATAACCTTGTCTACCACTTGACCTGTGTCTACTGCCACAAGCAGTATTTAGGCCAGACTTCTCGTCTGCTCCGATCAAGACTTAGAGAACACTTCTACTGTATCCACAAGGGAGATATGAATCAACCATTGGGCAGACATTTTGCCCGACAGGATCACAGTGGACTCCAAAAAGTGGACTCAAAGTCCAAATCCTGTGCCACATCCCAACTCCCCCAAAACTCAAAAAAAAAAAGAAAAAACAGAAACTTTTCAACTGGCCAAAGAGTACCACTGGATCCACCAATTGTGCAGCATGGAGCCTTTCGGCCTGAAAGTCATGGGGAGATAGGCATCCTTGCCTTGTATTATGCTTAATTTGTAGTTCCCATGCCTATCACCCATTGACATTGTTTGTGACAAGCTTTAAACAAAACCAATCAAGTTTCTGTGGCCAAAAGATTGCTAATTCATTTTATTCAAATGGAATAGTTTTTAGCTCCGCTGACTTGTCAGTCAGCTGAGCTTATCTCATGGTCCTCCGTCCGTCCATCCGTCCGTCGTCCGTCTGTCAACAATTCACATTTTCGACTTCTTCTCCGAAACCATCAGTCAGATCCACTTCAAACTTGGTGGGGATGTGCATTGGGTGGGTGTCTACCAAGTTTGTTCAAATGTTTACGGTCTAGGGATTTTTGGATTTTTAAGGAATTTTTTTGTTCTTTTTTGGAAAATCTTAAAAAATCTTTTTCTCCGAAACCGCTCACCCAATTCCTTTGATATCACACAGGAACACTCCCTGGGACTCTTAGTTCTTAATTTTTTCACCAGGTGGCGCTGCAATTTTTTTCTAATTTTTTATGAATTTTTTTGTGTTTTAGCTATTTTCGACTTCTTCTCCAGAACCGTCACTCAGATTAAGCTGAAACATAGTGGATATGTTCCTTGTAGAAGGGTCAAACAAAGGTGTTCACTATGTGGGAATGCTGCGGATTCCTGATTTTAAACGATTTTTTCAATTCAGGTACTTATCGGTCAATGCAGCTTTCCTATTGATTACTATGGAAGTGAATGAGCATTCTAATGCTAATTCACATTTTCGACTTCTTCTCCAAAACTGTCTTCCAGATTAACTTCAAACTTGGTGGCAATGTACCTTGGGAAGGTTTCTGCCAGGTTGGTTCAAATAGTCACGGTCCAGTGATTTTTTGATTTTTAATGATTTTTTTTGTTCTTTTTTTGGACAAATCTTAAAAAATCTTTTTCTCCAAAAACACGTAGCCAATTGCTTTGATATCACACAGGAACACTCCCTGGTGCTCGTAGTTCTTAATTTGTTCACCAGGTGGCACTGCAATTTTTTTTAAATTCTTTTTGAATTTTTGTGTGTCATAGCTATTTTCGACTTCTTCTCCAGAACCGTCACTCAGATTAAGCTGAAACATGGTGGCTATGTTCCTTGTGGAAGGGCAAACAAAGTTGTTCACTATGTGGGAATACTGCAGATTCTTGATTTTTAAAGATTTTTTTCAATTCAGGTACTTATCGGTCAATGCAGCTTTCCGATTGATTACTACAGAAGTCAATGAGCATTCTAATGCTAATTTACATTTTCAACTTCTTCTCTAAAACCGTCATACAGATTAACTTCAAACTTGGTGGCAATGGACCTTGGGTGGGTTTCTACCAGGTTTGTACTAATGGTCATGCTCCAGTGATTTTTGGATTTTTTTTATGATTTTTTTTTCAAGAATCTTAACACAAGTTTTAATAGGAAAGTTTAACATGGGAATGTCTTGTTATGGTTATAACTTAAATAATGTGGGCCAGATTTCTTTCAAACTTAGTGGGGATTTGCCTTGGGTGGATCTCTACCAAGTTTGTCCAAACGGTCACGCTCCGTTGATTTTTGGATTTTTTATGAATTTTCACCTCAGCTGACTTGTCAGTCAGCTGAGGTTTTTTGAGGGTCCGTCGTCCGTCCGTCGTCCGTCCGTCCGTCCGTCGTCCGTCCGTCCGTCGTCCACAATTCACATTTTCGACTTCTTCTCTAAAACCGTCAGCCAGATTCACTTCAAACTTGGTGGAGATATGCCTTGGGTGGGTCTCTACCAAGTTTGTTCAAATGGTCACTGTCCAGTGATTTTTGGATTTTTAATGAATTTTTTTCGTCATTTTTGGGTAAATCTTAAAAAATCTTCTTCTCTGAAACCACTCACCCAATTGCTTTGATATCACACAGGAACACTCCCTGGGACTCCTAGTTCTTAATTTGTTCACTAGGTGGCGCTGCAATTTTTTCCTAATTTTTTTATGACTTTTTGTGTGTTATAGCTATTTTCGACTTCTTGTCCAGAACTATCACTCAGATTAAGCTGAAACATGGTGGATATGTTCCTTGTAGAAGGGTCAAACAAAGTTGTTCACTATGTAGGAATGCTGCGGATTCCTGATTTTTAATGATTTTTTCAATTTGGGTACTTATCGGTCAATGCAGCTTTCCTATTGATTACTATGGAAGTCAATGGGCATTCTAATGCTAATTCACATTTTTTACTTCTTCTCCAAAACAGTCATCCAGATTAACTTCAAACTTGGTGGCAATGTACCTTGGATGGGTTTCTACCAATTTTGTTCACGTGGTCATGCTCCAGTGGTTTTTGGATTTTTAATGAATTTTTGTTGTTGGTTTTTTTGGACAAATCTTAAAAAATCTTTTTCTCCGAAACTGCTTACCCAAATGCTTTGATATCACACAGGAAGACATCTAGGGACTCCTTGTTGTTAATTTGTTCACCAGGTGGCGCTGCAGTTTTTTTCTAATTTTTTTTGGTGAATTTTTGTGTGTTATAGATATTTTCGACTTCTTCTCCAGAACCGTCACTCAGATTAAGCTTACACATGGTGGATATGTTCCTAATGGAAGGGCCAAACAAAGTTGTTCACTATGTGGGAATGCTGCGGATTCCTGATTTTAGCTCAGCTGACTTGTCAGTTCATATAGCTGTGGGGTCACAGTGCAACATACATGAATTTATACTCTTCATTATAACTTGAGAACTACTTGAACTTTGATGTTGCACTTGTAAGTGTTCTTCTATAAAGGTCAGACTTACTCAGAACATGGTGTCCTTGATCCTTTCCCAAGTTCATAGAGCTGCAAGTGTGATGAATGTCCAGATCAGCTGAGGCTCGGGCTGTTCACACAGCCCTCTTGTTTTGTTCCTTTTTTAGGGCAAACCTTAAAAACTCTTTTCCTCTGAAACCGCTCACCCAATTGCTTTGATATCGTAAATAGACACTCCCAGGGACACGTAGTTCCCAATTTGTTCACCAGGTGCTGCTGCAATTTTTTTCTAATTATTTTATGAATTTTTGTATGGTTTTGCTATTTTTCACTTGTTCTCAGAACCGTCACTGAGATTAAGCTGAAATGTGATGGATATGTTCTTGTTGAAGGGTCAAACAAAGTTGTTTACAGTGGTACCTGCTATTTAAGACCACCCCTACAGCCAACAAAAAGTGGTCTCATACTGCAGGTGGTCTTAAATTGAAGGTATCTTTAACATGTAAATACAGCAGAGGGTCTTGAAAGAGTGGTCTTAAAAAGACATGCGGTCTTAAATTGGAGGTGGTCTTTAGAGCAGGTACCACTGTACTAGGTGGCACTGCTTTGGATTCCTGATTTTTAATGATTTTCAATTTGGGTACTTATGGGTCAATGCAGCTTTCCTATTGATTACTATGTAAGTCAATGGGCATTATAATGCTAATTCACAGGACAAGTGACATGGAATTTACTGTTTACTTGATAACTTGAGATCTGTTTTGAGTTAGTACTGTGATGCTCCACATGTTAATGTTTCTATATGAAGGTCATGCTTAGACAGTACATGAATGACCTTGACCTCGTTTCTGGGGCCACAGTGCAACATACATGAATTTTACTCTTCATTATAATTTGAGAACTACTTGAACCTTGACGTTGCACATGATAGTGTTCTTGTATAAAGGTAAGACATACTCAGAACATGGGTGACCTTGATCTTTTCCCAAGTTAATAGAGCTGCAAGTGTGATGAATGTCAAGATCAGCTGAGCATGGGCTGTTCAAACAGCACTCTTGTTTTCCAGTCAGGTCCATGAATATTCATGCACCACAAATAAATCTTACCTTGACCCCGAAACACTCTAGTTGTATGTTTGATACATGAAACATATATTTTCCCCGTATGAAAATTTACACCCATTGGGAACACTTGCAAAGAGACATCGCATCTCCTTGACAATGGAGTGTTAGTAAACATAAACAAGTGCACTTTGTAGCACATGGACTGGAATTAACCCATCTGACCAGTTCAACAGTTGGCTTTTCCAACGTAAAACAATGGTTTTACATCATCCCACGTACAAATAACGGATAATGTGGACACGCAAAATTGAAGGTCTTTGGGCTGACTGTATCTGTGGAACTGGTATAGAGGACGTCTGGCATTTTTTCTTCTCGTGTCCCCGATATATTGTGCCTCGTAATAAATTACATTCGTCTATCATAAACCTTGCTCCATTTACACTTGAAACCCTACTTCTGGGTTCTGCTGTTTGTAATGTAGAAAATAATATAACAATATTCCTCTGTGTACACGACTATATTGAGGACACGCGTAGATTTCAATTTGATGCCATCACATAAATCTAGAATATGATTAACTTAATTTTGACAAGGAAAATTTATGTATAATCGGCAATGCAACTTGCCTTTTTTTTTGCCTGTGGGTTCGAATCTTAATTTTGATCAAATATATACTTAGTAGAGACAGTTCTTAGCCCCCTATCTGTCCTGTCCCTGTATCTGTCATCTTCTTTTGTGTTTCTTACACGATCACTTATTCCTGCCAGGTGTTGCTATTGATCATCTACGCACATTTGATCATTCTAAGTGATTGTGTAATTGCTGTGCGTCATGTGTCGTCCTGTTCCAAGCGTCCTTTCTCTACAAGAGGGATTAATATAGGGCATAGCCCTCCTTCCCAATTGTTGTTATTACAGTGTGAAGATGTTTATATTGTATTTGATTAATAAAATATGTTTAAACCAAGGTCTTTGGGCATTCTCGGAAGAGTTTGGACAGAATGAAACTGGTCAGACCATCCCTAAGTCTCCACTCAGGCAAAAGCTGCACAGACAGGCACTTTTCCCCGTCTCGGCCCTTTCCTGTCTTTTCATTGTAAAGCAAAAGTAGTCTTAGTCAACAGCTTTCCTTGGGACACTTTGTGCGCAATGCATGCAAAGTGTCCCAAGGAAAGCTGTTAACTCAATCTTAAATCAGCGCTTTAAGGGTTAACTGCTTTATTAAACCCTTACAGACCTTAGAGGCCATACACACATTACAGTGTCACTTCAACCTTGGTGTTAATACATGTAGTAAGCAAGTAGGTACAGATTTTATTGACAAGTCAATGCTGACCTATTTGTCCTGCATGCAGTATATACACTGATTCATAGTAGGAACAATGCAGCATAGACACTGGTAGTAATTCTATGAATAATTCTGCCACTTATTTTACATACAAATTAATACAATTTGAGGCATGGTGTAGGAACACAATGTTCAGACCACGGAAGTTGAGTTGAGTTTTAAACCCTAAATGACAACAGAAGAGAGGGAATAATACAATACAAAGAAAAAGAAAAACTCAGCCGCTGTATTGACAACACACCACCTACTACAACTCTTTCCACATTTCTACTACTTCTAAACATTATCAACTCAACAAGTATGGCCAAACAGCTCAATATGTACATCAAGCCACTGGCCCTTCAGCCTCTCTTAAATCTGCAAAAGATTCAAATGTCTGAGTATTACAATATAACCAGGGACCATTCCAGGCGCATCTCCTCTAGGTTTGTACTTCTCCATGGATACCATCTGCAAGGTAATATGCTGTGTACCTTGTGTCATGTTTCATCCTTGCTGAATTCTTTATGCAAGAACTTGTCAAGATGGAAAAGACATTGTGGCTCCTGACACCTCATGATCATTATAAATATTTCATCAATTGCAAGGGTTTCAAAATTCAGAATGTGAGATCTAATTGCATTGAACAATATCTGTCTATTGTGAGAGTGCCTTGTGCACACCATTAAGTTATGGAACTCATCTGTGACTGACCCTGTATCACACTTTTCACAAATAGGATTGGTGCATGAAATTTTTATGTCTCCCGGTGGAGGCCGGGGGACATATTGTTTTAGTGCCCATTTCTTCCGCTTGTTGTTGTTGTTGTTGTTGTTAAGGTTCTTTAACACTTGGTTTCCGTGCGATAAGTCTTAAAGGACTTGACAGAATTTGATGAAACTTGGTAGGATTATGTATCTAGGCAAGACCTAGGTTGGGATTGTATTTGGGTGATCTTGAACTAATTTTCAAGGTCACAGGGTCACTTATGTGAAATTGGTTTCCGTGCGATAAGTCATGAAGAACAGGTTGGAATTTGATGAAACTTGGTAGGATTATGTATCTTGGCAAGACCTAGGTTGGGATTGTATTGGGATGACCTTGAGCGGAATTCTCAAGGTCACAGGGTCACTTATGTGAAATTGGTTTCCGTTCGATAAGTCATGAAGAACTTGATGGAATTTGATGGAACTTGGTAGGATTATGTATCTAGGCAAGACCTAGGTTGGGATTGTATTTGGATGACCTTGAGCAAATTCTGAAGGTCACAGGGTCACTTGTGTGAAATTGGTTTCCGTTCGATAAGTCTTGAAGAACTTGATGGAATTTGATGAAACTTGGTAGGATTATGTATCTAGGCAAGACCGAGGTTGGGATTGTATTTGGGTGACTTCGACCTAATTTTCAAGGTCACAGGGTCACTTATGTGAAATTGGTTTCCATGCGATAAGTCATGAAGAACTTGATGGAATTTGATGTGAAACTTGGTAGAATTATGTATCTAAGCAAGACCTAGGTTGGGATTGTATTTGGGTGACCTTGCCCTAATTTTCAAGGTCACAGGGTCACTTATGTGAAATTGGTTTCCATTTGATAAGTCATGAAGAACTTGATGGAATTTAATGAAACTTGGTAGGATTATGTATCAAGGTAAGACCAAGGTTGGGATTGTATTTCGGTGACCTAATTTTCAAGGTCACAGGGTCATTTATGTGAAATTGGTTTCTCTGCAATAAGTCTTGAAGAACTTGATGAAAATTCCTAGAGTAATGTATCTAGGTGAGAGCTAAAATAGGATTGTAATTTTCAAGCAAACTTGGTCATTTGTAATTTGTTATCACCTGTAGCTTATTCAGAGACGTAAGTGTTCCACCGGGAGACATTTGATTTTCTGTTGGAAAATCAGTCTGTTCTAGTTATTTATGTAACAGAAGGCAAATCCTGAAGTTGACGAATGGGGTCAAACCTTTTTAGTCCTGCTGACCAATGGGGCGCAGAGCTTATGCGATCACTGTGTCCGTCCATCCTTCATTCCATCAGTCAGTCTGACATGAACAACTTGTCAGCGTGATAGTGTGTACAATTTTTAAGTTAGCCCTTTTGAAATTTTGTGGACATATTCCATGAATGAAGTCTAGGTTCCTTTTATTATTGGTCCATGGTACCATCTATTGGATTATGTAATACAAAGGCCAAAAAGTGAAAGCATTGAAAATGATTTGGTGTGTTAATTATGTCTCCCGGTGGAAGCCGGGGGACATATTGTTTTAGTGCCGGTTTCTTCCGCTTCTTCTGCTTCTTCTTCTTGCTGTTGTTGTTCAGGTTCTTCAACACTTTGTTTCTGTGCGATAAGTCTTGAAGGACATGACCGAATTTGATGAAACTTGGTAGGATTATGTATCTAGGCAAGACCTAGGTTGGGATTCTATTTGGATGACCTTGAGGGAATTCTCAAGGTCACAGGGTCACTTATGTGAAATTGGTTTCTGTTTGATAAGTCATGAAGAACAGGTTGGAATGTAATGAAACTTGGTAGGATTATGTATCTTGGCAAGACCTAGGTTGGGATTGTATTTGGATGACCTTGAGCGAATTCTTAAGGTCACAGGGTCACGTTATGTGAAATTGGTTTCCTTGGGATAAGTCTTGAAGAACTTGATGTAATGTAATGAAACTGGGTAGGATTATGTATCTTGACAAGACCTAGGTTTGGATTGTATTTGGCTGACCTTGACTTAATTTTCAAGGTCACAGAGTCACTTATATGAAATTTGTTTCCTTGCAATAAGTGTTGAAGAACCTTTATGGAATTTGATGAAACTTGGTAGGAATATATATCTAGGCAAGACCTAGGTTGGGATCATACTTGGGTGACCTTGACTAAATTCTCAAGGTCACAGGGTCAGTTTTATGAAATTGGTTTCTGTGCTATAAGTCTTGAAGAACATGATGAAATTTGATGAAACTTGGACGGATAATGCATCAATGTGAGATCCACAATTGGATCGTAGTTGGGTGACCTTGACCTGATTTTCAAGGTCACAAGGTCACTTAAATATGAAATTGGTTTCAGTGCAATAAGTCTTGAAGAACATGATGGAATTTTATGAAACTTGGTATGATAATGTATCAAGGTAAGACCTAGGTAAGCATTGTATTTGGGTGACCATGACCGAATTCTCAAGGTCACAGGGTCATTTATGTGAAATTGGTTTCTCTGCAATAAGTCTTGAAGAACTTGATGAAAATTGCTAGAGTAATGTATCTAAGTGAGAGCTAAAATAGGATTATAATTTTCAAGCAAACTTGGTCATTTGTAATTTGTTATCACCTGTAGCTTATTCAGAGACGTAAGTGTTCCACCGGGAGACATTTGATTTTCTGTTGGAAAATCAGTCTGTTCTAGTTGGTTTTGCATGCCTACTTGTTTCTACTGATAACATGTGTGAACTTACACAAAATTTGGACAGAAAAGTCCTGTATCTTTGATCTTTGACTTTCTGTACAAAACTGGTTTTTGAATGAACGATAAGTGCATAGTTTGACACTTCCCTCCTGTTCCTGTATTTTACCACTATAATCACTCCTGAATTTAAAGTGTGTGTGTCAACACGAACTTTTCTGTTTTTCCATAAATTCTTTCTTTCTTTCTTTCTTTCTTTCTTTCTTTCGTTCTTTCTTTCTTTCTTTCTTTCTTTCTTTCTTTCTTTCCAGCAAATTTATCTGACTCTTTTCTCAGACACTACTATACGTAGAAACTCCAAACTTGGCATGATTGTACCTGCATGCAAGGAGTTGACCTAATTTTCAAGGTCAAAGGGTCACTTATGTGAAATTGGTTTCCGTTCGATAAGTCATGAAAAACTTGATGGAATTTGATGAAACTTGGTAGGATTATGTATCTTGGCAAGACCTAGGTTGGGATTGTATTTGGATGACCTTGAGCAAATTCTGAAGGTCACAGGGTCACTTGTGTGAAATTGGTTTCCGTTCGATAAGTCTTGAAGAACTTGATGGAATTTGATGAAACTTGGTAGGATTATGTATCTAGGCAAGACTGAGGTTGGGATTGTATTTGGGTGACCTCGACCTAATTTTCAAGGTCACAGGGTCACTTATGTGAAATTGGTTTCCATGCGATAAGTCATGAAGAACTTGATGGAATTTGATGAAACTTGGTAGGATTATGTATCTAGGCAAGACCTAGGTTGGGATTGTATTTGGGTGACCTTGCCCTAATTTTCAAGGTCACAGGGTCACTTATGTGAAATTGGTTTCCATTCGATAAGTCATGAAGAACAGGTTGGAATTTGATGAAACTTGGTAGGATTATGTATCGTGGCAAGACCTAGGTTGGGATTGTATTTGGATGACCTTGAGCGAATTCTGAAGGTCACAGGGTCACTTACGTGAAATTGGTTTCCTTGCGATAAGTCTTGAAGAACTTGATGGAATGTAATGAAACTGGGTAGGATTATGTATCTAGGCAAGACCTAGGTTGGGATTGTATTTGGGTGACCTTGACGTGATTTTTAAGGTCACAGGGTCACTTATATGAAATTGGTTTCCATGCGATAAGTCATGAGGAACGTGATTGAATTTGATGAAACTTGGTAGGATTATGTATCTAGGCAAGACCTAGGATTGAATTGTATTTTGATGACCTTGAGCGAATTCTCAAGGTCACAGGGTCACTTATGTGAAATTGGTTTCCGTGCGAATAGTCTTGAAGAACAGGATGGAATTTGATGAAACTTGGTAGGATTATGTATCAAGGCAAGACCTAGGTTGGGTTAGTATTTGGATGACCTTGAGCTAATTCTCAAGGTCACAGGGTCACTTATGTGAAATTGGTATCCGTGCGATAAGTCTTGAAGAACTTGATGGAATTTGATGGAACTTGGTAGGATTATGTATCTAGGCAAGACCTAGGTTGGGATTGTATTTGGGCGACCTTGACCTGATTTTCAAGGTCACAGGGTCACTTATGTGAAATTAGTTTCTCTGCAATAAGTCTTAAAGAACTTGATGAAAATTGCTAGAGTAATGTATCTAAGTGAGAGCTAAAATAGGATTGTAATTTTCAAGCAAACTTGGTCATTTGTAATTTGTTTTCACCGGTAGCTTATTCAGAGACGTAAGTGTTCCACCGGGAGACATTTGATTTTCTGTTGGAAAATCAGTCTGTTCTAGTTTACTACATGTATTTGGAACTTATCCAAAAAAGTGTCACAGCTCTCAGGACCTGGTTCTGCCCAAAGATTTGCAATTTCCTTGTTTTGGTGCACCAATTTTGTTGCGGCAAGGGAGTCTAAATGTCCGAGTGTATTGTATGCGTGCTTAACAGGGTGGGTTTCAGGGACATACAGTAATCTATTCCAAAATTTCAGAGCCTTTATGTGTGGTCTGACATTAAGTGGAAGTCTGTCAGTTTCTGCGTAGACTGCATTTATGTTAGTTTGTGTGTAGGGTTGATTTTACAAATTTGAGGTGGAACTTTTCAATTTCATCTGCAGCTATACTACTCATCCAAATTTTATATCCATATTCTAAGATAGGCAGCATTTTACTATCAAATATTTTAAAAGCTAATGGTGAGCCAGTATTTTACTATCAAACATTTTAAAAGCTAATGGTGAGCCAGTATTTGACTATCAAACATTTGAAAAGCTAATAGGGAGACAGTTTTGGACTTATCAAACATTTTAAAAGCTAATTGTGAGATAGTATTCAACTTATCAAACATTTTAAAAGCTAATGGTGGGCTTAGTTTACTTACCCCTGGACCTGCTAATTTACAAACATGGAAAAGTGCCTTATTGGCCTGCACCACAGGATAGCTTTGTGTGGACCCCAGTATTTTGGTGTTGAACAATACTCCAATATACTTTTATAATATAGACTTATTATAATTAGGTGGAGCTTCTTCTGTGATTTGCTGAAGGCCCTCTGTCAAGCAATTAGTACTATTTTGCAATGCATGTAGTGCATGACCTGAAAATCAACAGTAAATGATGACAAGTGTGCTCACTCCTCACCAAGCAGAGCTGTCACATTTTCCTAATCAAGTCTGGAGTCTCAGTTTTTAATCAAATGAAATTTGAAAACCCTGCAATGATTTCTTGTTAATTTTTGCAGTGAAATGAAGGTGCTCCACATAATCATAATAAGTCTATATCAAAAAGTACATTTTGCATGTGGTGCCATATACTATTGCAGATCAGCAGTCCTCAGGTAGCAATAGCACACTCGCCCAACGCCTTGTGCTATTGCTCCCCTCGGACTGCTAATCTGCAAAATACATGTAGTACATGGCACCAGATGCAATATGTATACATGTATGATATTTATGTCTCCCCGTGCAATGGGGGGACATATTGCTTTTGCATCCGTTTCTTCCGCTTCTTATTGTTGTTGTTGTTGTTGTTGTTGTTGTTGTTGTTGTTCTTCTTCTTCTTCTTCTTCTTCTTCTTCTTCTTCTCCTCCTTCTTCTCCTCCTCCTTCTTCTCCTCCTCCTCCTCCTCCTCCTCCTCCTCCTCCTCCTCCTCCTCCTCCTCCTCCTCCTTCTTCTTGAGTGTGGCGGACGCAATAAGTCAAGAAAGATTTGACTGGGGAAGTTGAAACTTTTTGTGAAGATGTTCCTATATAAAACCTTGCTTGGGATTGCAGATGCGGACACAACATCTCAGCAAGGATTTGACTTAGGAGGTTGTAATTTTGCATGATTATGTACCGTGATATGAACTAGATTGGGCTTCTAGATGGGTGACCTTGACCTATTTTCAAGGTAACATGGCCACTTTTTAAAAATCATTGCAGATGCACTTGAGAAAGATTTGACTTAAAGAGGTTGACATTTTTTGTGATTTTGTTTCTAAGTAAGACTTTTGTAAGACCTTGCTTGTAACTGCAGATGTATAACCTTGACCGATTTTTCAAGGTCATGTGGGCATTTCATCTAAAATCAATGTGGACGTGATAACTCAAGAAAGATTTGACTTGGGAAGTTGAAATTGTATGTGAAGATGTTCCTATATAAGACCTTGCTTGGGATTGCAGATGGGTGACCTTGACATATTTTTCAAGGTCACATGGGCATGTCATCTAAAATTGACACGGACGCAACAACTCTGCAAGGATTTGACTTAGGAGGTTGAAATTTTGCATGATTATGTACCAAATATGAGCTAGGTTGGGATTGTAGATGGGTGACCTTGACCTATTTTCAAGGTCACATGGACACTTTTAAAAATCATTGCAGATTCACTCGAGAAAGATTTGACTTAAAGAGGTTGATATTTTGTGTAATTATGTTTCTATGTAAGATTTTTGTAAGACTTTGCTTGTAACTGCAGATGTATGACCTTGACCTATTTTTCAAGGTCACGTGGGTATTTCATCAAAAATCAACGTTTTGAAATGTCAGTAAAGAGTGTTCCTTCACTATATCTGTAGATCAGGAATCGGTATGCCTATTTATGAAAATAAGGGTGACAATAGTAAGGGCGCATGGGGAGACATTTGATTTTCTGTTGGAAAATCAGCCTTTCTAGTTTTGCATGATTATGTACCATAATACAACTAGGTTGGGAGTATAGATGGGTGGCCTTGACGTATTTTGAAATGTCAATAAAGAGTGTACCTTCACCACATCTGTAGATCATTGGAATCGGCATGCCTATTTATAAAAATAAGGGTGACAATAGTAAGGGCACAAGGGGAGACATTTGATTTTCCGTCGGAAAATCAGCCTGTTCTAGTTCTTACTGTTTTCGATTACTTGACCATTATAGTAAAATTTATCCCTTACATTTCTTCTGTTGAATACTAGCTCTTTTATTTTAGACAAGTTCATGGTCAGATGCCACTTTTTACAGAAGTTTAACAGTCCACTTAGTTGTTTCTGGAAGCCTTCAAGACTATCCCAACACAAAACCAAATAATCTGCATATACATGCAGTAAATAGTACATGAGGAGCTCCCAGAGTATTATGCCTTCTGATTTTTCTGGGCATGATCCAATATCACTCAAATATTCTGTAAACAACTTGGGGCTGATAATCCCCCCTTGTAGTACACCAAAGCCTGATTTAATTTTACCACTCACATTACTATTCCATCTGACCCTGCAATTTGTTTATTCAAACATATGGATCAAGATTTTACTGAAAGTACCTCCTGTTCCACATTTATGTAATCTATATGGTAAGGTTATATAATAAGGCATGGCAGTTGACAATGTCAAATGCTTTTGAAAAGTCTACAAAACAAGTATAGATGGCCTGTCCTTTCATTTTCTGTTTTTGAAGTAAACTGTATAGGATAAATATGCTATCTTAAAGTTTCCCCTTGCCAAGCACTTTTTGATATGAAACGTGAAGGACTTGAATTGTAGCACTTCTGTGGAGAAATTTGCCTTTGGAATGACACAATAGATACTTTATTCACTGTTTTATTGTGTGGAATTGCCTGTAATTTGGTGGCCACTCTCGTCAAGCAGTGCTACTTTCCCTCACAGTTTGACCACCTGGGTCTGTTACATCACGGAAGGGAGCTTCCGCACAAACTCCCAGATTGTGAACATTGACTCTGAGCAGTGAATGTCATTGTGCTCATGGCTTAATGGATTAAAATGGGGATGCAAATAGGAAACTGTTCCCGCTTGTCCAGTCTGAACTCATCCACCATGTTGAACCGATGTTAGAAGGAACAACAGGCTACAACAAAGCCAGCCTTTGCCGGTGCACCTGGGACTGAGTCTGTGCCCAGCACTGATCATGCCGAAGCTGCCATGGAAGATAACAAAAGCTGGTGATTTGTAAGTTGAGACTGGTAAGGGATGCTTTTCAAAAGTCATTGTGCAAAAAAAATTCCTATATAAGCGACTGGTTGAATTTTAGGTTTCTGAGTAGTGCCATATTATAGCCTATAAATTATATAATAAGGCGGCAGGCCATTTGTTCAATCAGTGATTTGCAGTCTTGTGTTGAATTCTTGTCTTCCTTCAGTGACTTCAACCCTGTTTTGCCGTACAGTGCTCCATTTTATCTTATTTTATGTGCAAAAGGGATTCATATAGGGCTACACCTTTGTTCGCTATCATGGGGATGGGGGCTATAAAAGATATGTTTAAACCAACAAGACAGGCCATCTTGTGCAGTTGGGAATACTGGCAGTACACACTGCATGCAAAGACAGGCAAAACAGGAGCACCTCCTGCAGTGCGGCTTATGCATATTCAAGCTGTGGTCAAGTACTTGTGTATTCCCCTAACTTTTGAAGTTTGCATTTTGCTGCAGTGGTCATTATTAATCCGTTTAGGCATGCACCTGCTTTACAGATGCTTTTCAGTGTGACTCTTTACCTTCACCTATCCCAGGCCTTGTTATAAGTCATTAAATAGAATAATACTAAAAGCCTGCTGCATGTAGGTCTATGATTTCAAATGCAACTGGTTTTGAGTCGACATTTACACTGTCTTAGGGTACAACGTGTTCTGCCAGTATTGCCTGTTGGCAGCCGCACAAGATGGCCTGCCTCATAACTTCAACCAGTCACTTTTATAGGAATTTTTTGCACAATGACTTTTGAAAAGCATCCCTTACCAGTCTAAACTTCCCAAGCACCAGCTTTGGTCATCTTCTGTGGTAGCTACGGCATTGTCAGTGCTGGGCACAGACTCAGTCCCAGTTCCACCGGCAAAGACCAGCTTTGGCGTAGCCCATCCGAGGCTCCATCCAGTAAGACAGAATTTCTCTGTCCTTCTCCCTTCCTTATCCTGCCCCCCCCCCCCCCCCCATCGTCCTCAGTAAGGTCATTTTTGGAAAAGGATCAGCTAAAACTGAGATCCAGCTCATTCTCTGCAGACTCCCTTCCATGACGTCATGACCCAGAGCCCGCTTGATGGCCAAAAATGCACAAACTTGTCAACTTTGGACCTGTCATGGGCAACAAAATTCTTCTGCAAATAAAGTTATTTCCCTGTGCAAATATAGCAGATTTTCTTCACAAAAGTGCTATAACACTGGAAGTCCTTTACTTTGAACAAAAAATAAATCTCAGGCATTTGGGACTGTTAATAATGTGACCTTTTGGTGATGGCACAGTCTCAGCCTGTGACATGGACACTTCCTCATTGCAGCTCAATACAAAGCTGCCTTGATAATTACTTTGATCTAAATCCAGCCTGTAAATGTTTATACAGGATGGGGGCCTGCACCAGGACTGCTATTGTGTACATTCTAAATTTAGCCCAAAATGATTGTATGGTCCTTTTAGTGCAGGATGGTATGTATACCTCTGGCTTAATTGTCTGTTTTTCACTCCACAGATATTTCTTTGATCCAAACTTAGCCAGTTGAACATGACCAGTTATATGTACCTTAAATGCACCTATTACCAGAAAAAGGTGCCAACCAAATGATGCCATCTTAAAACTTTTAGCTCAGCTGATTTGTCAGTCAGCTGAGCTTATAGGATTGGTATACATATGTCACTTTGTCCATTTGTGATCAGCAATTTATTTGTGAGGATCTTTAACAAGACTACTCATTGCAAACATTATTCCATACCAGTGATGTATATGTACACATTTTACTGATGTATTCTGATCTAAGCCATGCTGTCCATCTCTTGAGACTATGGAGTTAGTGTTCATAGGTGAAAACAACAACAACAAAAAACCTCGGAAATGTGCTATTGCAAATTGCTTTATTTTTGCATGTTTAAATTTTCATGGTTTATGTATTTTTTATATTTCACTGTAGTTTTAATTCAACTATTTTGGATTTCTATTCAAACAATATCAAAATACTATTTCACTGTGTTTTTAGTGTC
The DNA here is from genome assembly GCA_964020975.1 of Hermodice carunculata. Taxonomy (NCBI): domain Eukaryota; kingdom Metazoa; phylum Annelida; class Polychaeta; order Eunicida; family Amphinomidae; genus Hermodice; species Hermodice carunculata. The sequence goes on along the minus strand of OZ026613.1, from coordinate 87,351,493 downwards.
ACTGTTTTGTGCCATCAGCAAAATAAGAATATGTACAGTGAAATGAAAGCAGTTTACAATACTTTATTGTCACAGTGGTCTTGTTATTATGTCACTAGCTTTAGGCCTTGAACATGTTGGAGACAAAGAACCGAGGCATTATTGTTTGTGGGTTCGCTATGTGCACAATGGCTGCCCAGCCCATTGTATTTAATCAGGGCCGTAGCCTTGGGGTCAGATTGGTCAGATTAGTGGGACCAACATTCGACTCGCAGGTCCAGATGTATTACCAAAACTATGTTAATAAACAGACATTTGCTTTAAACTTCCAAATTTGTGAATTTGGCCTGACCAACTTTAAATTGACACAGGGTTACAGTGCAAATGACACAAGTGGTGTCATTTGCACTGTAACCATTTCACCTCATATGCATGTTATTGGATGAAGATGGCCACTTGCCCAGTCTTATGCTAAATTTAATTGTTCTCGGCTGTCTAAATCCTCTAACAAACGTGCCATGTGCACATAAACATTTTTTGTGTGCTCTGGAAATGCTGCAAATTTATTTTAGCTTCCAATTTGGATAGCAACATAATTTTAAAGGATATAAAAAGAAGTTTATGATCCAGACACATTATCTGATCAGGGAACAGGGAGATGGGAATGTCCCTGTTGGAGATGGTCTTCTCCCATGGGTCCTCACAGAGAAGAAAATCCCTGTGTAACCCCACTTGTTAACCAGTGAATATGACCTGTCATCAAGCCACATGCCAACACAGTCACCTGTGATGACTGGCACAACCTAGTCCTACTGTCCAGTAAGGCTAAACGTGCTGACCCATAATTGATGACGTCACAATACAACGTAACGTCTAGATTTCCCCTAGCAACGTTACACGGCCCTATATAAAGACCATACACACAACGCAGCATTCAGTTTTGATTGAACCACTTGACTGTGGAGTTGAAAGATTTCAACTCTCTGTACTGCTGGGCATAAGACTAGAGTTATGCTCAACCTGTGGTCAATCATTACTCATTAGCCTCTGATGAGTCCAGTGAAGGACGAAACGCGTCGGGCTTATTTGGCACACCGCGTATCTGTTCTTATCAACACTTGCCTAGTCTTCTCATTGCAACTTTAAATTGAAGCCTACGGTACTGTTATTTAACCATGATATGTCAAGAATGCCTTGACAAGACACCCTTGTGAGGCAAAAAGATTATATAATTACATTTCTATGCCACTGTTATCTGCATTGACATAATGAAGGGTTTGGCAAAGTAAAGGCTTGTTACAAAGCACCATGTGACACCTCAGCAATGAAGCTCCCTCTAGTGTTGTTGATTGCAATGACCTGACAGAGTAGTGTGAAAAAATCTGGCTTCATGATATTTGTAAACCACTCAGCCACCAACAGCTGAATGCGTTCAAAGCTATATGTCATCCATTACTTTTTACAAATTGGACAAGTGGGATGGGGCCATTCAAGGTGTCAAAACTTCAGGCTGCACATTCCTAATGGTGGAGCTTGATGTATAAATTATAATTGCTGGTTATGCTAATGGACATGGCCAGTGTGATTTTTTTTCTCTGGTGTTATAACCACCGCTGACAGAAAACTGTCAGTGACATGAAATGTTGAGCTCTGTACTATGTTAGTATGGTTATGGCAGCTTTACAAGCCGAGAGCTGAATAATTTTTTATTCCACAACGAAGTGAAAAAGTAACTGTCCATGTCATTTGAAATGGAAAATAATGATAATTTGTTTCTTAAATGTGATAACAGTATACCCAAGAACAGATCAATGAATGTCAAGTCTGAAGTTAAAATATTAAGGGGAATTTCCACCCTACATGTTCTAACCCGCGAGGTCTTTGTGGGGAATGCATAACATCAAAAAATAAGCGTGGCATGAGTTGTATTGACTGACAGAGAGTGCATCAAGTTCACCAGGCCAACGTGACATTGTCTGTCATTTTGGGATAGTAAATTATGTGGTTGTCCATAATTTCTGTTGATAAAAACAGGAGAAATGATGATACTTGATGTGTTAAGACATTATAAAATAATAACAGTGAAAGACAACTCACTCCAGTGCAGGGGTCATATTGAGTGCACAAGGGTCACATGGTTCTGTTTTACCTGACTGTACACTGGAATTCACCAGTGCTGCCAGACAGTAGGGGGAGTGGCTGTCATATCATTTGCTCCATACAGACCTGCAGTGTGTGGGATAGTTTGAAAACCATTAATAAAGTAACATCAATGAATTCCAAGACAGTAAAAAAAAATGCCATTAGTGTGTGCATTGGCTCAACTCAAGCATTCCTGTTCTCAATTGTTCAGTTGTAAACACCACCACGAGCGTGTAAACATAAAAAGCCTAAAAACAAAAACATATCCAAAAACAAATAAACAAACAAAGAAATTAGGGGAGGCAAATTGTTGGTAGAGTTGCCAGAGATCCTTTGTACCCAGTCACTCCGCCCAAAGGTGTAAATCAATTTTTATTTTAGGGTCATAAATTGAGACCTTCAAGAAAAAGTAAGGAGAAAAGTAATGAAGGAAAAAATTCAGGGAGTGTCTTGTGACAGACAGTAAAATGAAAAATGAAATTTAGGTGTGTCACAAAACTAAACAAAGTGTTTGTGGAAATGTATAAAACCGAGTGTGTGTCATCCAATTGGTTATATAAACCACCCTTATTGAGTAGAAGTACTTTTAAATTTAAAAAATAGTAATAGTAAATTGCTTTGAGGATTGACAGGTGGCAATAAAAGTGTGGAAATGAAAGCTAATTACTTTTTATCTATTTATTTATGATAGTAGCAGTACAATGTATATTGTTTTTGTTATGAAATCAAGTTATATATACATATACATGTACATATTATATATATGTTTGAGTTGACAAGATGCACTGCAGTGTTAACATTCACCACAGTCTAACTGCAAGTGAACACTATGTTACATGTTTAACTTTTTTCTTGCAGGTGTCCTTCATGATGAAGTATGACTACAAAAACATGACTGTCTTGCTGGAGAACAAAGAGCCACAGACCTCCTGGCTCCAACATTACGTCTATCTTAACCTGGGACCACTCACAGCTTAGGTGATATGGGCTTAATCCTACAATAGTGGATTTATTCGAGTCAGTTATGAGTCACTGCAGAATGTGTATGTGTGTGTGTGGGTGGGGGGTAAATTTCGGAGAAAGAGCAACGTGCTCGATCAATATCTGCCTGCTCGGCAATGAAGCATCACATCAAATTTTAAATCACCAGAACAAATGGTTTTATGAGTGTTATGCTCAAAAATGAAATATGGTTGTCAGTGAAATTCCTCTGTTGACAAAAAACTGCAAGTTGTGGTTACTATATGAATACATATATCCAGCCTTGTGGTGTTATTCAGCTTCCTGCTCTTGTAGGCCTGGAGTTCCCAACCAATCAATGCTCTGAAAATGTATTTTACAATCTGAAATTCTTTAGGAATCTGCGAGAAGACACTCAAAACATGTGAAATGTGGGTGTACTATGTCAGAATGAATACATGTAAAGCACAAACCATCACAAAACCAGCATGTGTATGCAGGAGAGCTCTAAATGAATCAAAAATGAAGGTCAACATCTTTTGTAGTGGTGTTTTTAGCTTTAAGTAGCCAAAACATTGAAAAAGCTGTTTGTCCTCAGTATGGCAGGCAGGGTTAGATGAAAACAAACTATCACAAGGTCACCATGGAAAAAAGAAATGCAGAAACTGAAATTTGCCTTTGTACTTTTTCAGTAAAGTTGCATCATTGATTGCATAGGAAATTTTCACCACAATGTAGGCTTTTTTTTTGTATTCCTTTCAGATAGCCAGATGGTCTCTCATGGCAGTGGTCACATGTAACAGGTACTATTATGTTAGCAGAATGATATGAGTCAGATTTGTGATGTATCAGACTATATTCTAATCAGATATTTGCTTGTCAAGGTTCTATTTTCATATCTGGTGACATAAACAACTCATTGAACTGCAAAATATGTTTGTTTTACTGTCAAGTTTATTGGTTTCGAGTGTGCATGTCATCTGAACAAACATAACATAGGTCCATTGTCCTCATTGACTATCCTGTGTTGAATCAGTAACATCAGTAGACCCATGATAGCTGGTCACGCATTGATACTCTCTGAGTACAGTGGTACCTGCTGTATGTGGCCACCCCTTCTGCCAAGAAAAAGTGGCCACAAACAGCAGGTGACCTGTCACCACAGGTAAATTTTACAAAGAAATTGACTCCTATGTCAGAACCAAGTGACGACGAAAAGCAATGCGGCTGCTCACGGCAGTGGTTGCATACAGCAGGTACCACTGTACTTGATGCAGGGATGAAGAGCAGAGGTGACTTGGTAGTCTATCTACAGATTGTGGCTTGTTCTATAGCCAGTCTAGTCTAAAAGTAGGCAGTCATGCAGCTATGTATGCTAAAGATATTCTAGGGTCTGCTGCAAAATTTCAGTGCATATGAACAATAGATTTTCACAGACTGGTTATTGCGACTAGCAGGCAACTTCTTCCTCAAGTAAACCTACTATGTACATTAATCTTATGTGCTGATAAAATGACCCAAGTGTGTATGACTTCCTCGAAGCAGAAAACACAGAATATTGGGTCTTTTATGTCAAGATATGGTTTACTCTTCAAGTAGACATAGGTTTTATTATATTTGTTAGCTTGTGTTGAACAATGAGGAATGAAAACAAGCTGTTACTGATTGAGTAAATGTATCAAAGCTGTGCTGGGTCATGGTGCTCTATCTCTTGTGTGTCAACAGCTTTAATTATTTTGGTGATGTTGAGTTACAAATTCTGAAAATGTTTCAGTCAAAAACAAAATACATGGGATCTATTTCAATGGAGAAAGTGCCAAAATTGTCTTGTTTACAATTTTTTTTTTTTCAAGTTTGAGGACATGTACTTGTGACATCCACCTTAGCGCTAGCACTAGCCAAAATAGCCATATGCTACTAAAACCTCAAAATGGCAACTAAAATTAGTAAATAGCTATTAAAATTTCCCAAAAATTCTTTGTTTTAATGCAGAAATTTAACAAATTCAAAGTCTGTGTAGGTCTTTCCGAGAAAAAATGAAATCTTGGCCAGTAATTTTGAAATGCTAGCGCTAACCTAGCTTCTATTGAAATATAAATTAATATCAAGTGTGCATCACAGAACAAAAAAAAAAAACTGAAATTAAAAAAAATAATAATAATAAGTAAGTAAACAAAATACGATAAAATTTCCAAAGTAGAGGCGGCCTTCTCTGTTTCATGGTATTCCTAGTTTCGGAACATCATAAATACTTTCACAATTTTTGGTCACTTTTTTCACAATCTATGTTACTTTTACATGCACGTGCAGAAAGGAAAAGGAAAAGTTTTATCTGTGACCTGGGAAGGAATTCCCTGCATCCCATAATGAGTGAGAGAAATGTCAAAGTGACATAAAATACACAGCAGTTGAACCATAAGACTGAACATTGGTGTGTATGATTTATTATCTTACTCAGAGATGTTCATTTGATGTGTTGTTTCATGTGTACCATGTGATAAAGTCTTATTTTGGTTTCATGGAAAGAAATGCATTTTTGCTTTTCATTTTGGTTGGAATGGGTTTCTTCTCTGTTATCTTGGGTTATTTATTTCCAGACTGTTATCTCACATTGCATGCAGTTGTTGACATTGTCATGAGCCTCTGAGTGCATGGTTATTGGAGTGAAGGCAAGCCTTGTAGTTCAGCAGGTCCGTATACTTACATGTATCAGATACAGAGCTGTCAAACTGTGTCAAGTATCCACAGATCATCACTGTCAAAACATTGCACAACACATTATATTTATTTAAGTCTTGTTTACAGTGAGGTATATTTAATAGATGGCAAGAAGTACATAGGAATAGGAAAGGTCAGAATTAGCTCTGATGTGTGTATTCACCCCAACACACAAATGAATACACAAAAATTTGGAGGGCTAGAGCTGTGTATTCACATTGGTTTGCATGTTAAAGTAACTTTAAATAAACTGGTCACTTTAGTAGCTGTGGTTATATGATTTTTTGTGAAGTATTCAGTTATGCATCTAGATTTACAGTGCGAAATTTGGTGTCTGTATTTGCAGTTGTTTTCAAGTTATTAAGTTGCAAATTACAATTTAAAGTAATGGGAATACACAACCCTAGCCCTCCAGTGACTACAGTGCCCTCTTTTAGGCAGGGCTAGAACCTTCTGTTCCTGTCCTTGCCTATTCATGAGTGGGTGTCTGAATGGACAAAAAAGCTTGTGAATGATTCATGCAGGCATTATATGAAGATTAGATTTATAAAGCATACCATACTTCTCAAAAGTGACATATTTTATTGATTCCACCGAAAGCATCTCTGTATGATACATGTATGATAGCAGGAACTTCTCATGTGGAACACAATGCTGCAATATGGACTTCATTTGTTTGTAAAGTTGGCCCATCTAATTATCAGGTGACAAAGACTAAATGATGCATATATCTATATGTCCATCAAAGTGGATGAACCTATTCAACATTTTGCACTTGGCTGCATCAAAATTCCTTGGGTTTTTTTCTGTTTTCTTTAAGCTTTAAGGGACCCAATGCCAACACATTTACATGCTTTTTTCCCCATGGAAAAATGGAGTAAAGTTTTGTGCTGTAAAAGTCCTCTGACTGGGGACCTAGTACCCTGTCACAGAGAAAACATGGGAATAGGAGGTACATGTATTCATATATAACATTAATGACTGCAGACCTGCTCTGGTCCCCTCAGTTGCTGGGCAACAGACCTATACCTCTGACATGATGAGGGCACTGGTATCAGTTACTAATGATACTAAGTATCAGTTGTGTTACTTAACCATCCAGAAATAACACTTTTCCCGCCACACAAAGGAATTCTTCTATATGTGTCTTGCTCCTTGTATGTTTCAAAATTTACTGAATGACTTTTCATAAGCTTTTTGTTTTCTCCAGTTGTTACTTTCATCATGGAAGCTGATTTGGCCCTGTTTGAATCTGCTCTCCATCCTGTCAAGTTCCTTGCTGCATACAAGGTGGCAGCAGGGGATCCCAGTTATTATGAATTCCCCTTATTGGTCTGTTTTACAGGGTATCCCTTGTATTGTCACATTCTAAAATGTATACCAGCATAGCTTTTTCTTAACTCATTCCATACCAGTCCCTGATATTTATGTATATTTACCAAGATTTAAGACAACAATTGCATATTTAAATTCTTCATGAAAAGAGCTTTCATTCAAGTACATGTACCAACATGTCTATCGTCTTAAGTCAGTGGTTCTGGCACTGCCTGGCAAGTCATGCTGCAGCTGCCGCAAGGGCAGCTGCAACATGACTTGCCAGGCAGTGCCAGAACCACTGACCAAGGCCTGTGACCATAGTATGGAATGAATTAAACTCATGTTGTATTTGTGTAAAAGAGACATTACTGTCCAATAAATGGTTTGTTACATTGGAGCAGTGTACAGTTCTCTAAGAACATCTGTATGTCTGATGTCTTTTGTTTATTTGTAGCATGAATCATTTAATGTTGTCACAAATACATATATCTCTTCCCTTAGCACAAAACTTTATACAAATAAACAAGGTGTGTCTGTGAAAGATAATATGGGAGGGATGTTACCCTTGATATATATGGATAGCCATGCAGGGTCACCAGCTTGTAAACAAGTCCTTTGACATGTAATGTTCTATTAACTCATCCCATACTATGGTCATGGGCCTTGGTCAGTGGTTCTGGCACTGACTTAAGACTATAGGCATGTTGGTACTTGAACGAAAGCTCTTTTCATGAAGAATTTAAATATGCAATTGTTGTCTTAAATCTAGGTACATATAGGGAAAAATCAGGGACTGGTATGGAATGAGTTAATTGTCATCAGTCACTCCTGACAGTCCACAGTCACAGCCTCTGTTCCTGCCGCATTCTGCAAGTTGTGTAATTTGTGTACATACTAAGTTGTATACTGTGAATACAACTTCCTCATAGTGAGAGAAACCACAGTGCTTTTCACTGTCCAATACCAAATATGGGACAAGACAGGCGGTGGTTGTGCCAGTGAAGCGGATAAACAACATAAGAAATAAGGTGTCACAGCAGAGTGTGACAGTCAGAGCCACTGTAGCGTGCCTTGGAGGGGACAGGGTCTCTGTGATTTTTTCTGCTCAGCATAAAAATATTTCTTGATTGTGTCTTGAATTCATACAGAGTAGTGTAATCAATTTGAAAAGAAGGTAAAATTAAAGATTGGTTTGTTAGATATTCAGTCTGATCTATATCTGCATTTTGGTTCCATGCATGTAGCATTAACCTTGGTAAATGAAAACATAAGAAGGAAAGGAAACAGAAAGATATGTAGCTCCTTTGATGCAAGAGAAACTTTTACCAACATACATATGTCACATCTTGCCCATTGTTTTGCTCATGTAAGACTTTTTGGAGTTTTCAGCTATAACAGGATATACATATGTCAAATAAATTTTCCATAGAAAACTTGCAGGATTTTTGTCAATATATCTTCAAATTTGTGAAATGCAAAACCTCGTTAATGGGAGAAAATCCCACATGTTGGTGGTGAAAGGATGTTAACCGGTATGAAACTCCCAGTTAGGACATATAGGTCTGTCAGTAAAGTTAGCGTGCTCTCAATTGACATGACAGTGCTAAATTCATACTCATTGTAAACTGACCATTCATTCAAGTCCGAGCATGCTTACAATTGCAGAGACCATGGGAATGACCCAGCTCCACAGCTTTCCCCAGCATGCTTTGGGTGCATTGGATGCTTATACCCCATGTTTGTGTCCTGACGGACCAACATCCCATGGGCCATTTTTGACTTCAGATCCCAAAACTGAAATGTTAGAGCTACCCCAGTTAACTGGCGAATGGCATAATTTAAAACAAAAACAAAAAAGAGAGACAGAAATTTTGAGGAGTCGAGGTGCCAAAAATGTGTTTGAGGTAGCAGTTGAGATTGACTGTACGTGTATTCATCATGATCTATCTTGTTCCCATCAAAAATGTATTTCTTTGTCCTGTCAAATATGAGTATCCGGTGTGTGTAAATGTGTCAAATTGTAATGGAAAAGTACTGTCAATGTACTTCACACCTGGTTGGGTCAGGTCACCATGGTGGATATTCCGTGTGGTTATACAGTGAAACCTCATTATAACGACACTCAGATATCCGACATATTCAATATAATGACACAAATTTTCCTGGGAAAAGATTTATTTTCTTTGTTATTTGACTCATTTATCTGACACATTCAGTTATCCGACACATTTCATAGGGAACAGATGGTGTCATTATAATGAGTTTTCACTGTACCTGTAAGTGAAGGAATGTGTGTACATATACATGCAATTCCACATGGGAAGGCTTGAATGTTTCTGTAAAAGCATGTACTCAGTATAATCAGTGCCTCTATTGTGACTTGTGCTAACGTCAGTATATACAATGGACAAGCTGCTTGTTGATGTCACATATTTGGTCCTTGCAGTGAAGGTGTCGCACACTGCGTGTGTATGCGACCTTGAAATTTCCAAGGTGAAGAGTGCACAAGGAGCTTGCAGACATCAGTGTGTATTTATACACTGAATCTTACAGGATACAACTTGATTGTTATGTGACAAGTTTGATGACAGATTTGATTATATCGTAAATATGTTATATATGATGCAAATAGTTTGAAAGGTAGGACGGATGAAACATTGGGTAATAAATTTCCAAGTTAAAAAAAATCTATCTTCAACAGAACAATATTTTACCTTTAAATCCTATAGGTATTGATATTTTTGTGAGGCAAAAGTTTGACACAGATGATTAAATTTCCTGTCATCATGTTGATAGCTTTTGTGACTGGCCACAGTGGAATCTGCATCGTAAAATCTCAGATTACATGGTGGAGTTTTATTGGAAATAGCAGAGGCTGGTATTTCTATGGAGAGACCACTCCCCAAAGAAACCCTTTTCTTGGGAGGGGTGAGAATGTTGTTACTGGGTTGGTAATGAGCAGCCTGCTCAACACAAAGGCCTGAGGGTGCAGCTAGTTTTGTCATGTTTTCATCATTTTTGTTGTGCCTTCTTCGGTATTGGAAGCCCAAAACTGGTAATTTATTCTTGGATTGGCTGGAATAGTAACGAATGGTGAACTTTGAACGCTTTTATGTACATGTGTAACAAATTCAGTTTGTAGTATTTATTTCAGTTTTCTTCATACACGAAGTTGGAAAAAAAAAGGTGGACACATGTATGTCCATCTATGGTGGTTTCAAAGAGTCAAGTTAATTATGTGGTGGAAGCCCGAAGAATGCACTTTCGGGGCAATTTATAATGAATTTGAGGATGGAAAATGAAAAGGAGATCTTTGTCACTTTGTGATTTATTATTAGGGTATCTGTACATAGTGGAAGTACACGTACAGAACAAAGTGGAACATGAGCTGTTTACAGTAAGATAACTGGTATCCTATCTCTGCACAGACCCATTGAGAGAAATGTGCCCAACAAATGTTTATTGGCAGAAAACAGCAAAAATAGAAGTTATTTGGGCCTGTGTATTCTTTAAGTACACCTAAATGCATTGTGATTATAGCCCTGCGCCATGTATTGGTGTAGCTTACAATATACATATATATATAGTAGGATGTGGTAAACTTATGGTTATCAGATGGTCATGGTAAAATTATTACAGTGTCTATAAATTAAACTTTGTCACTCCAAGGTTTTTTTAGATATTATTAAAAGGGATCATGTCAAATTAGGTTGATATATGACATTTGTCACTGTCTTTGTAAAACAAGAAGCCATGCAGGTACAATGGTTCCATGAAGATTTTTTTTTTCAGTCCACCATTGTTCGCTCGTCAGGACCAAGTTAACCTGTGTAGGCTTATCTCTGTTGGAACAGGAGGTTTGGATTACCGTTTAGATTTTTTTCTTTTCTTTTTTTTTCTTTTTAAGAGGAACTTGGAAGTGGCATCAATTGCCATGGCATACGTGCAGATGTTACTAAACTGTTGGCATGACAACTGAAATGATTATTTAATTTATGCAATAAATATTTCATTGAAACAAGTTAATGTGTTCTGTTGTTTGTTAAAGTGGAGGGCAGACAAAAAACTGTGTGCTTGTGAGACTTATTTGGAATCTTTCAAAATGGCATGGGTTTTTTAAAATTTTACTTATTCGTTGTATTTTAGCTATTTCATGATTCATTTTATCTGTCAGGGTGCAGTATCTGGTAGGTAGCAATGTCCAAGTTGTGGCACCGCGAGAACACGTGATGGGTCACTGAATTAGAGACCAGTACAAAGACCCAGCCACACTTGACAAGTAGACAGCTCCAAGCAACAGTGGGCTTGCATCACCCAGACAAAGATGGCCAGATTGATCAGCAGGCTGCCTATACTAGGAGGTACAGGTCTGCTAGCCTAAGCCTTGTCACAGAATCAATCTGTACATCCTCCCAGCTTGAAAAAAGTCCTTGTCGGGACCACCACATTATCCTGAACAGTGTCGACTGAAGCACTGGTATTATACACCAATCAAGTTTCCCACACTTCTCCAGTCAGGCATGCCCAAATGAGGTTTTCCCAAAGAGTGTATGTGGTCAACGTATTTTATTCTATCTTATAATTATAACTGTGCAAACAAAGTAAACATCATATAATGTGCAACAAATGGGAAGAACACGTTGCCATTTACTAGCCACTGTTTAAGAGTGGGGGACCAGAGATAGGACTAAACAAAACCCAATCACGCAGCCTACTAAGAGGCTGACTAACCATATGGCTAAACCAAAAAGAAAAGGACATTCGGGATGGACAAGGACCAGAGAGAGGGACATACTTCGAATAAAGAAAAAAATACTAAAAAAAAAAAATTTGCTTCAAAGCAAATCTGTGTGCCTTCGAAAGTTGTAAATATGACTAGATTAAAATTTCAAAGGTCCAAATGACCTTGACCTTTGGCCACTGGAGGTTACATATATATTACAAAAATGTCCTGTGTTGCAATACCTACAATTCGAGCCATACTTGACTGAAATTGGATGAAAATTGACCAAGTTATGGCTAGATAAACATTTGAAAGGGCCAAATAACCTTTACCTTTGACTTTCAGAGGTGACATGTACATTACAAATATGTGCAGTGTTGCAATACCTACAAGTTGAGTCCAACATGATTAAAATTGATGACAATTGACCACGTTATGGCTAGATGAAAATTTCAAAGGTCCAAATGACCTTGACGTTTGATCTTTAGGGGTCACATGTAAATTGCAAAAAAATATACTATTATAATATCTACTATTTAAGCCCAACATGAACTAAGTCAGATGAAAATTTACCAAGTTATGGCTCGATGAATCTTTCAAAGGTCCAAATGACCTTGACTTTTGACCTTTAGAGCTTGCATGTAAATTACAAAAATATGCAGTGTTTCAATACTTACAAATGGAGTTCAACATGATTAAAATTGGATAAAAATTGACCAAGTTCTGCCTGTGTGGAAACTTTCAAGGTCCAAATGACTTTGACTTTTGACCTTTAGAGGTCATGTGAATTACAAAAATGTGCAGTGTCGCAGTATCTACAATTTGAGCCCAACATGCTTAAAACCGGATGAAAATTGACCGAGTTATAGCTGGAAGAAAATTTCAAATGGCAAATTGACCTTGAACTTTGACCTTTAAAGGTCGCATGTAAATTACAAAAATGGGCATTGTTACAAACATATAGATTGAAGTTGGTTTGGTTATATGTACCTATCATAGTTTTGGAGACATTCAATTTTTAAATTTCCAAATGGCCCTAATTTGCATAATTTTTAAAACCGTTAAACCTCTTTACAAAGCTCAAAACTTGATGTATAAGAGTATAATCATGTTAAGTTTGGAAAATCTACGTATAATAGTTTTCAAATGAAATGTCCAACCAATTTGCCGGCAAAGAAAGACAGAATTACTAGCAAAGCAATATGTCTGTGTTGGCACACAGACATAAATATAACCCCATAATCTTCTTGTCTTGGATGTATTTTTAGGTAAGGCAAATTTTCTCATTTGCGATTGTATCCCATTAATATTGCACAATTACATGTCTTGTGGAAACATTTTCAAAAGTGTTTATAAAGTTAACGTTCCATATCAAGGTCAGTGCATATCAGGGGAGTCTCCAAATATGCATGATTGTTTTACACAATGCCATGGAAATAACATCTTTGGCTGAAAACTCCCATAATTGCCAACCATAAATTTGCATACATTGTGTCTTAAACAGTCATTATGTAGTTGCAGGGTACATATATATATATATATATATATATATATATATATATATATATATATATATATATATATATATATATATATATATATATATATATATATACATATATATATATATATATACATATATATATATATATATACACGTACATACATACATATTAAACAATCAAGAGATAAAGGCTGCAGTTGGAGCTGGAGGAGCAACATTGTATTTAGCAACAGGTCCAACAAGTCTTCCCAACGTAATATTCATAAACAGATACTTTCAGCTTTTTATGAGTTCATCAATATTTACTCCTGCAGACTTGGGACCAAATACCGCCTTGTTTCACCCCGTTTTAGCAACCGACTGTTTCTTGATTTTGCATTACATTATACTGCTATCAACATTATATACATATACTAAGTCAACAAGTGGCATAAGAGAGAAAAACTTCAAGTAATGAAAACAATTTAGCATATTCGACTCTGTAAAATATCTTTGTCGCATCTAACAGCAATTAGTGCTCATCCATTTCTCTATGACCCAAGTCACAGTCTTTAAATTTATGCTAATTAGGGACATTTAAAAATTGGAATGTTGAATATCTTCAAAGGTATTACAAAGAAAGAGAGAGAGAACGGAATGATATTGCGAGGGAATGAAGTTATAACCGCTTTGGGACATGAGAGACTAGGAAAGATGATTTGCTGCATAGCAAATCAGTGTGTGTGTCTTCAAAGCATATTGCTATGGCAATGTACAACTATTCCGTAACGCAGGAGTAGAAGTTGAAATGGCATCTCTATCTATTATAGCTTTGAAGTTATTCAAGATTTAAAATTTCTAATGGTGCTATTTGGCATGACTTAAATTGCTACAACATTTATTTTCAATTCATTAGGTGCGCAATGGTCAACAACCCTCTTGTAGAAGTTGGAGTGACATCTCTATCTATTATAGTGTTGAAGATATTCAAGATATAAAATTTCAAATACATGTACTGCTAATTAGCATAATTTTAATTGCTACAACTTTTGTTTTAGATTCATTACATGCGCAATGGTCAACAATCCTCTTGTAAAAGTTAAAATGACATCTCTTATCTGTAATAGTTTTGAAGATATTCAAGTTTTAAAATTTCAAATGCTGCTAATTAGTATAATTTAAATTGCTACAACTTTTGTTTTAAATTCATTAGATGTGCAATGGTCAATAACCCACTAGTAGAAGTTGGAATGTCATCTGTATCTATTATACTTTTGACGTTATTCAAGATTTAAAATTTCAAATGCCCCTAATTTGCATAATTTTAAACATCTTCATTCCTCTGTAGAAATTGTGCTAATAAAGGGACTTTGAAAATTAAATCTTGAATATCTTCAAGACTATAACAGATAGAGATGCCATTCCAAATTCAATATATAGATCTGTGATAGAGGTGCATCCAATGAACCATGAACCAAACTTGTAGGATTTGAATTTATGCAAATTAGATGATTACCTAAAATTTAAATCTTGTATCTCGAAAACAGTGCATTTTTGGGCCACAGTTACTATTAAATATGAACAGGAAATGGCATATGGGCTTCTACCTGGTGCTGTCCTTTTTGACCTTGAGTGACCTTGAAAGGTCAAATCAAGGTCACACACCATGAAAATCTTTGTATATGGAAAACGGTGCACTTTAGGGCCATAGTTCCTAATAAACATGAATAGGAAATGATACATAGACTTTCACGTGGTGCTGTCTTTTTTCACCTTGAGTGACCTTGAAAGGCCAAGCAAGGCCACACAGCATTAGAATCTCTGCATATGGGAAACGGTGCACTTTGGGGCCATAGTTACCATTGAACATGAGTAGGAAATGACATATAAGCTTTCATCTGGTGTTGTCTTTTTTGATCTAGAGTGAACTTGAAAGGTCAAAGCTAGAAATGTCTACCTATATCATTCTGCAACATATTTCACCAACTTGGCCATACTGTTAACATGCCATTACACATTCGGAGCTTATGTCACAGGTGCGTACATTGCATTGCAGTTTCTCCAGGCACCCAGACTGATTTACTATCGAGCAAATCAAATTTTCTAGTTTCTTTCTTTCTTTCTTTCTTTCTTTCTTTCTTCTTTACAACCAAATTTGTCTGGAGTTTTTCTCAGACACTGTTTTTCCGAAAACCACCAAACTTGCCATTATGACTGACCCACCAGGGAAATTAGGTACCTCACTTGGAATAGTCATGATGTTGAAAATTATACAAATTATGAGCCATTAAAATTTATAAAGCTGTATATCTTAAAAAATATTATAGATAGACACAAAGTTCTAACTTAAACATATAGGTTTGAGACATTTAGCAAATCCAATAGCATGCAAACAAAAGTTGGGGAATTTTAATGTATGCTAAATTCAGTGAATTTCCCAACAATCCACATTTTGACCAGGGCTTCTGCTGTACTGCATGTTATAAGCTTCCATGGTGCTAGGCAACCATTTTGCATTCATGATACTTGAACCTGTCTCATAGGCAGCCTTCTAGCCTTGCCTGCTAGGTATATGGTTTGAAAGGTTTGGGTCTTATGGGAAATGGGAGGTGGGGGGAACTCCCAACAACTGTGTAATGAGGTTCTCAATAAAATACAGAGAATCTCTTTCTGTTCATGCAAGAAACATATCTGCTCCATGTTCACACTAATGCTGGACAGAGCTGTAAGTGCACCATGCCTGAGACTGATCAGTGTCCTAGCTGGTCTGTTTTCGCCTGAGGCTAGGAGCCTGCTGGGCTTATCAGTCCCAAGGGATCAGAGGGGTTGGACTTTAGGCAGAGCAAGCCGGAGTATATCCTATGTTAGAATTTGACTACATACAGAGCTAAGTTTGCTGGACCCATCAAAGTCTCGACTTACAGTCCTCACTGACTGTTTTCACAACTTGGTGAATTTTGAAAAAGTGTGTGGATTTGTGTCATCTCACTGGACACTTTCATGTCTTTGTTTTCTTGTAACCAGTGAGATGAAGCCTGTTCTTCATAGCCAATAGGAGGTATTCATATTAAACTATATTAACTGCAGACCTGCTTTGGTCCCCTCAGTTGCTAGGCAACAGAACTATGCCTCTGCCATGATCAGGCCACTTTTACAAGTTATGTTACTGAACTATCTAGTAATAACACTTTTTCTATGGAGCAAATTAAATTTTCTAAATATGTTAAGCATCTAGTATGTTTTGAAACTTAGTGAATGACTTTTCATAAGCTTTTTGCTTTCTCAGGTTGCTCTTTTTGTCCCAAAAGCTCATTTGGCCCTGCTTAACACATGAATGTGCCCTTCTTCCTGTCAGATTCCTTGCTGCAGTCTAGGTGACAACACACGATCCCAGTTAATATGCATACCTCCTATACTGAGTCAGTATATAGTGCATGTCTCAGTTCACAGGTACATGTACATGTACATGTAGTTTTGTGACAGCATCTGTTAAAATTTGTTTATATAATAAAGGAACAAAGACAGTTTCGTATTGCATGTATACACATCACTCTGGATTATAATATGTGTACACTGTACATGCACATATACTCCTCAATACTGCTCAGAAGGGCTGACCCTCTCAGGAGTGGGCACTTTTCTCTGGTCAAAAGGGTGCCCACTGTAGAGGTTTCACTGTACAGTGGTACCTGGAATTTAAGACCACCCCTAATGCCAGACAAAAGTGGTCACATAGGACAGATGGTCTTTCATCTCAGATAAATTAGCAAAAAAATAAAAGGCCGATTTCTTCTTTCTTTCTTTCTGACTGACCAAGTTGGTCCAGAGTTTTTTCAGACACTATTTTTCCGAAAACCACCAAACTTGCCATGGTGACTGACATAACCAGCGAAACGGTGCATCTCATTTGGAATAGTCATGATGTTCAAAATTATGCAAATTTTAGAGGCAACAAAAATTTTCAAAAGCGCCATTTCTTCCAAACTATTGCAGATGGACTCAAAATTTCAATGTGCATATATACCTCTGTGACACTTGCGACTATAATGGACAGTACAGTTGTAGAATTTCAAATTATGATAATAAGGGGCATTTAAAAATTTAAAAGTTGAATATCTCCAAAACTATTGTACATAGAGCTGCCATTCCAACTTCAATTTATACGTTTGTGGCAAAGTCGCATCCAATGAACCATGAACCAAAGTTGTAGGATTTCAATTTATGCAAATTAGGTGAATATGCATAATATATCTTTGATAGCTTCAAAACTATTATAGAGGTGCCATTCCTACTTCAATTTATGGATTAGTGGCATAGCCCCATCCAATGAACAATAAACCAGAGTTCTTCCTGGCTTATAATTCATGCAAATTAGGCAAATACACAAAATTGAGATGTTGAATAGCTTCAAAACTATTATTACTAGTGGTTTCATTCAAACTTCACTTTATAAGTTTGGGACATGGTCACATCTCTTGACCCAAGAACCAAAGCTGAGAATTTTAATTTATAAAAATTAGGCTAATACACGAAATTTAGACTATATTGAACAATGACAAAGTGTATAATTTCAAACTGTTCTCATTCTGAAGGCACCCAGACAGATTTGCTGTGAAGCAATTTGCTGTGAAGCAAATATTCTTATCTAGTTGGTCGATTGTTTTCAAGTTCAAGGGAGATACGCAGGCCTATATGTTATTTCAATGCACACCCCGTATGCTGTCCTGTACACTTCCCTGCTTTTTATTTGCTCTGATTCGTCCATAGGTTTGAAGTGAATTGTACTGATAGGTCAATTGTTTTACAAGGAGATATACAGACCTATGTTATTTCAATGCACATCCCGTACGCTGCCCTGTACGCTTCCCTGCTAGTTTTTTTGCTTTGGTTGGTTCATAGGTTTGAAGTTTTAGGGAAATATGAAGGGTAGGTACGATTTCAATCCAAATTCTGCATTGCACAGTGTGTTACCACCAGCCTATACCAGTATCTATTTTTTGAAATGGCAGTATATTGTAGGTAAAGAAAAAAAACAGTTTAGAGGATTTTTTGTTGCTTATCATGGGATACTTTTTCTTTTCTTTTCTTTTCTTTTCATTTCTTTTCTTTGCTTTGCTTTTCTTTTCTTTTTTTTCTTTTCTTTCTTTTTTTATTACCTAGAATATACTGCCATAAAAAATAGTACAGAGGATTTTTTGTTGCTTATCATGGGATACTTTTTCTTTCTTTTTTTTTGTTTGTTTTTGTTTTTGTTTTTATTTTGTTTAGTTTTTTTTGTTTTTTGTTTTTGTTTTTGTTTGTTTGTTTGTTTGTTTGTTTGTTTGGGAACGTAATTACTCCGTGGCAACAAAATTATATTGCGTGGTAACGCAATAGTTATTGCGAAAGATCGATACGTGTTTGTCTCTCGTGTCCCGCCCAAGCTTCGGTGGGAATTTGCTTGCTGCATTCATGCATTACCTTCAGGTCGGTCAACCCCCACGCAATTCCATATCCGAGGACCGAAAAAAAAAGGAAAAGAAAAAAGAAAGAAAAAAGTGTACGTGACAACAAAGCACCGTACAGTCACCGCAATCACACTTGTCACGTGGATTTCTTTCTTGGATTTGGGCTGACTTGCATGGTTATATTAGGGTGGTTTTCCACTGCGGCCGCTCCGATCCGACGCGTCAATGGTCGCGTCTGCGTTGATAGTGAAACTCTAAAAGTCCAACCATCACAACTCATTGCGCTTTTGACTCCGTTTCTGCTTGCGTTTTCGGGTGCGATGGCATCCGTTTGTATAATTTTCAACGCTTGGAATCCAAATTAGCACCAGTCGTCATAATAACCATTGAATGTTACATATTTTCTATCATTTTCCCAAATAAAGAGCCATTAGAAAGAGAATTGCCACTAAAATTGTCTAATATTTACATAATTCAACCGGAGTTACTAGTGAAATTGGATACCAAAACGCACTGAATAACGGCTTCAGTGAGTTTTACCGATTCCCTAATAATCACATACCAAAACGGACAGCCAAGCGCGACCATTCACGCGACGGATCGGATCGGACGCAGTGGAAAACCGCCCTTAGCTGGCATTGAGCATTGTTGCTTCCACTTGTAAAATAAAAATAATAAGCTTGCATGTGGTCGGAAACCACCCATTTGGCTTTACATACAATCTGGTTTGTTGGTTTGTTGGTTTGTTGGTTTGTTCCCCATCATGAGTCTAATTAACCTACAAGCCATTTATTTACACTGTTATATACACATGCAGGTAGCTTTCACTTTTCTTCTTCTTCTTCTTCTTCTTCTTCTTCTTCTTCTTCTTCTTCTTCTTCTTCTTCTTCTTCTTCTTCTTCTTCTTCTTCTTCTTCTTCTTCTTTTTTAATATATTTACTCTGATTTTTTTTGGGGGGTGGGAGGTTACATTTATCTACTATATTTGTCTGAAAATAAAACGCAGTCAAGTTTTTAACAATGGAAATGTCCAGCAGCACTTCCATAGTAGTGGCCATTTTGCCTAAATTTAGGCTATGGTCCCGACAACATGGCAAGGGCCAGATGATGGGCCTGCAGGCATCACCATGATGTCTCTGGTCTCATCATTTTTTTCTTTGTTTAGGTCACTTAATAGTCATGTACAGATCGTGGTAAATATCGGGGGTAAGGAACAATAACAATAACATTATTATATTTCCCTGGATATCCATAATTTAGGCATATGGTTCCTGTATTCTGGCCAATTGGTTCCCAAATTCACAGTATCCCCCTTCTCTCCACGCCACTCGTTCGTCACATGCAGCTATACAGCTCAGTCAGCTTAGGCCTCAATACCAAAATGAGCAGCTTCTTGCACTGATTCATAATTCATCAAACCATAAACTTAAATGGAATCCCAATACATGTACCAACATTGTAACAATGATGCTCATGCATGGAACCACATATTTTAACATTTAACATCTGTTGGCTTCTTCTAACTCGAGAAAATTAAGCCAGGTGACTGGGAAGTTTAATAATTGTTTTAGAGCCCTCCGCGGAGTGCCGCCAGCATGTCTATCAGAGTTTAGATACTGATGGAAGTCTGAAAATCAGCTCGTCGTGCCAAAGGCAACCATAAGCCAATCAGTGACCGCAAAACCCCTCGACCAGGATGGAGGGACAGACAGACGGACGGACACGTAGGTGACGACTCTACCCCTCCAGTAGGTCAGGTTACTTCTGTTTAACCTAATGACAAAGCTTTGGTGCAAATGCAAAGAGCAGAGATGTCATGGCAAGGCCATTTTTCTTTAATGCAGTACTGTGACCTAAATATGTGACCCAGTGACCTAGATTTCAATAGGTACCTGAGGAATCCTTAAGACCAACTGTCATAAATAATTGATGAAGCTACATTCAATTATTTTTTTTAGATATTGTGTTAACAGCGTTTTTTCTTTAATATTGTACTGCGACCTAAATTTGTGACCTAGTGACCTACTTTTCGACAGGCAGCTGAAGCACCTCAATGGCCTTCTGTTACAAACTGCGACAACGTAATGACTGCAGCTATTCCGTTTAAGTTGGTTCATCACACATTTTTTTTTTTTTTTTTTTTTTTTTTTGCGTTCACAACATTCAAATCTGTACAGTGCATGTCCACACTTTGGAGAGCTCTGTTTCTTAAACTTGAGATGCCAGTGGGTACAAATATCATCTATAAGACTGAAAAAAAAATATTGTATCCGTATTAATTCTTGCACTGCCTCTAGCATTGAATTATGCATTGGAAGCCAACCATATAGAGCCGATACAACCAAACCAGAAAGGTACTACAAATATCTAATAATTTCACTAGTACTGTATATACTCTCAGTTAGACTTCTAAAATTTAAAATTCAAGTTCATAAGTGGCCTACCTTAACGTATCGAGATACAAATGTGTACATCTACTTTTTAGCTGCTTTTAAAATTTTGGTGCAGCTTGATGAAAGTATACGGTGTTGAAGTTGCTTAGTCTTGCTCTAACAATTGGTGCACATACAGATCAACGAAATGTTATGCTAATTGAATAAATATGCCAACATAAAAGACCAGGATAGGAGGACACGTATTTTATGTTTATCTGTTTTCTCAGTAAAATCCAGTCTGAAGTTCTAAAAATGACGCACTTTTGTTCTAAACGCCATGAACTTAAAAAGTGTCCTCCAAATTGTTCCTATTAGGCCCATATCGGGAAATAAGTATTCAGTTTTGAAAATTAAAGTTTTGGATATAGAAATTAGCAAGTTTTAACTTTGCAGTCTCATTATTTTACACATATTTTTTTTTAAATCATAAAAAATAACAAAGAATAACTGGAGCATGGCCACTTCCACAAAGTAGGTAGACACTTATAAAAGGTTCATAACTACCAAGTTTGACACAAATCTGGTAAAAATTGTCTAAGTTATACAATTAAAAGAAATTCCTATGTTAAGCTTTCATATTAAAACTTTTTTTAAAAAAGAATTTCAAAAAGAAATCATTAAAAAATAAGAAATAAATCATTGGAGCGTGACCATTTGAACAAACTTGATATAGAGACCCACCCAAGGTAAACTGCCACCAAGTTTGAAATCAATCTGACTGACAGTTTCTTCCGAGAAGTCCAAAATGTGAATTAGCATCAGAATGCCCATTGACTTAGTAGTACATAGTAATCAATACGAAAGGTGCATTTACCAATAAGTACCCGAATTGACACAAGTCTTGTTTAAACAACAGGGCTGTGTAAATAGCCTATGCTCAGCCGACCCAGAGATGATCCGAATTGAATAAATCGTTAAAAATTAGCAATCCATAGCAGTGCCACCTAGTCAACAAATTTGTTTGACCCTTCCACAAAGAACATTAACGCAAAGTTTCAGCTTAATCTGAGTCACGGCTATGGAGAAGAAGTCGAAAATGGCAAAATAGAAATAATTGCAGCGCCATCTGGTGAACAAATTAAGAACTAGGAGATTCCTGTATGGTATGAAAGCAATTGGACCAGCGGTTTCGGAGAAGATTTTTTAAGATTTGCCTGCTCGAACTGTACTTTGGTTGCCACGTGGGCCTACACTATGATCCAGCACACACACACACACACACACGTGTGTGTGTGTGTGTGTGTGTGTGTGTGTGTGTGTGCGTATATATATATATATATATATATCACTATGACATGTACATATGTATGTGCTATGTATCTGTGAATAAAATAAAATAATCCGAAATAAAAAAATTTGTAAGATTAGGTATTATTATCAAGGGATACATATATCACGTTATTCCATACACTCACTGTCATCTGGCGAGTATAACATAACAAAAATAATAGAAAATACAGAGAAAAAGCAGGGCCCAGGCTACATCTAAGTATCAACCATGGGCTTGCTGGAATCACAGAGAGAAGAAAAGAAAAAGACAAAAAGGAAGACTGCAGACAAGCTAAGCTAAAAAGCCCTTAATTTTGACTGCCCATACTACTATTTAGCCTTATTTCCATTGGAGACTTTACATAGTTTAGTATCTGTTTTATTTATATTTGTCTCCATCATTACAGTTTCATAAGAAGGGTGAATTTATCATGATCAGATAAGGACCTAAACTTGTATTCTTTCAGTGTATCAGAAAGGGTGGTTCGGAGTGAATGGTAATTTTGAACATTTTGTCATGAAGTGGAATCACCGTCGACCTCCTCTCTCTGGCAGTAACAACAGATTCTTTTATCTGCATGGGATTTTGTTGTACCGACCTTGTTCAATATGAAGGTTGTGTGCACTTATTTGGAGTTACGTAAATAGTTTTGGATAGCTAGGGAGGTTGAGATCCAAATATGTTTCTCTTCTGAACTTTGCTCTTTTAAATATATAATATGTTCTTAATTTGTTAGATTCCCTCCCCTTTCCACTTATATATCTCTGCCATTTACCGTGTAGTTGGAGCACATTTTATTGCATATTTTTTAAAATACACAACCTTATATCCACTTCCCCAACATTTTCCCAGTAACTTTGCAGATCAAATTTTAGGAACAGTGATTTAATATGCTTGAGCCAGCACATCTTATTTTGTTGTTTCATAGTGTAATTTTCGCGTGGTGCTCTGAAGACAAGAGTATTTTCGGCAAATTTGTGCAGGTGGAACCGATACTTTGCTGCAGCGCATGGGCTGTTAATGAGGAGGGGAAAGAAACCAGTTCACCGTAAAAACCATCTTTTACTGCTGTCGGGCGCTGCTGTTGTGCAACTTTTTCGGTGGACTCCCAGGATGAACCGACAGATTTTCAAGTGCACTTGTTCGTTGGGTGTGCGTTCATAGATTTGCATAAAATTCTCATCGTTCAGGTAATATAGGAGATAGGGGGCCCAAATTTCTCCAAAGGTTCACTGGATGCAGCTA
Organism: Hermodice carunculata; assembly: GCA_964020975.1. NCBI lineage: Eukaryota > Metazoa > Annelida > Polychaeta > Eunicida > Amphinomidae > Hermodice > Hermodice carunculata. The sequence continues at coordinate 87,327,774 of OZ026613.1, read as the reverse complement.
TGTCACAAACCTGTAAATTGAAGTTGGAATGGCACCTCTATGTGTAATAGTTTTGAAGTTATTCAAACAGATTTAAGCTTTGTGTGTTCCTCTCATTTGCCTACATTTTTGGCGCATGGTTCATTGGATGCGGCTATGTCCCAAATCCATAAATTGAAGTGGAAATGGCACTTCTATCTATAATGGTTTTGAAGCTATTCAAGATTTAAATTTTGTGTATTCACCTAAATTTGCATAAATTAAAATCATGCAACTTTGGTTCATGGTTTATTGGATGCGGCTTTGCCACAAACCTTTAAATTGAAGCTGGAATGGCATTTCTATCTAAAATAGTTTTAAAGATATTCAACTTTTAAATTTTCCATTGCCCCCTATTAGCATAATTTGAAATTCTACAACTTTCATTTACTGTTCATTATATTGGCAGGTGTCACAAACCTGTACATGCACATTGAAATTTTGTGTCTATCTGCAATAGTTTGGAAGATATGGAGCTTTAAAAATATTTAATTTCCCCTAATTTGCATAATTTTAAACATCATGTCTATTCCAAACCAGGTGCACAATTTCACAGGTGGGTCAGTCAACAAGGCAAGTTTGGTAGTTTTTGGAATAGTAGTGTCCGAGAAAAACTCCAGACAAATCTGGTCGCAAAGTAGTTAGAAAGAGAGAAGGAAAGAAAGAAGCAGGAAGGAAAGAAAAAAGAATTCTTGGAAAATCAAAATGTCTGGGTTGGAACACAAACATAATTCAACACCTAAATAACGCATAACTTTAAGTTATACATGCAGATCTACACACTATTGTGCACACATATTACAGGATTCAGGAAGCATAAATTTATAGAAAGAAAAAGAATTCGTTGAGCCTTTGCTAACTTGTCATTAGCTGACCATCAAAACCGTCAGTAGACTTGAAATAATGTACACAATAAAATAGAGACATATGTTAGTTAGATGTACTGGTTTGCCTGCCCCAATTCTCAGCATTTGGTACGATTTTAATCACGGTGCCTCAGGTGACGAATACAAACGGGGTTAATTATTCAAATGACTGTGGGGGAATCCCCAAATCCAAACGAGGCTACCGTTACACATTCTGCGCTGTGCAAAACTGGAAGTGGGCCTCTGAGCAGCTCTCCCGGTAAGTTTACCTGCTAAACGGTGTTCTCATCCTTGCAACTAGGTAAAGCATCTTTTTAAATGTATAGAGAAACCCAAGATTGAATAATTTTTCCATTTTATTGGTGTTTCGAGCATCGAATGTATAGTGTCAATCAGAAAAGAAGCCACGCCTCTTGGGGAATCCCCGATCTGACGAAAGGAAAAAGCGACAATGCAGAACACTGTCACCAATAATATAAGCATGCGGTCTCAATTAATTCCAAGAACGGAAATCCCCGTGACAAGAAGTGATCGGTGACTGTACAGTGCTTTGGTTGCCACGTACATATATTTTGGATCCAGTTGCAGTTTTCCATATGATAGCGCCCGTTTTTTTAAATCATGACGCGGGCGACGGTTTCCCCAAGAGTGGCAGTCACAACTTTCAGTTGTAACCTCGGTTATTGAAATGAATGTTCGAACTGTTTGCAATGTTTGAAAGTCTGTGTAGAGAAAGCAACATTCAGTTTTATATTTCTGCTAAGGTCTATGAGCAGTAAGTCATTTTTACCATTAATGTATAGATTTATACTATATCATATATGTCTCTGAGTGGGAGACAGAGTAGGTATTATCATATACATAGAGAAATAAATTTAGTTTATCGATCGTGGACAGAACGAGATAGGTCCATGGTCATGGTGGTCTTTTTCACGGTCTACTTTAGAACTGATGTGATGTTCCGTCTTCTTGTTCGGTCTGCTTTAGAACTGATATAATGTTCCGTCTTCTTTTTTGTGTGTGTGTGTGAATACGGACATATATGTGTTCAGTGCTGTCCAGCTGAAAATCTGTGTAGAAAAATTTTCATTACTTGTAGCATTTTGTCCACTTCTTTGGACAAGAAACACTTATTTTAAAGAAAATCGGTAGCAATTAGGAAGAGCTTTGTAGCAAAAGTTTGCTACAGTGCTCCAGTTGGACAGCCCTGTGTTTCGTGTGTACTGCTCTGTTTAGAAATGGACCTATAACCATGGGCATGGACGTATTATACGTACACAACATACACAGCTACATTGAGGAAAAAACTAGATTAGTAGGTCCATCCTGTAATGTTACAAAGTTAATGTTGATAATTAAATTATCATCAGAATGTAATCCTGGTCAGAATGCAATGTAAAAGAATCCTCCGGCATGAGTCATGGTAAAGTCTATTCTGCAGCCCATTGATTGAATTTTTTTCGCTTCAGCAAGGTCTTCTCAAAAACTGCATGCCTCCCATTTAATTAATGAAATGTTAAATTGATCAATCGTCTTCTAAAAAGTAAAAGCCCCTCTTCATGCATTTATACATACATTTCAGTCCATCCTGGCATCAAACGGGTCATACAAATGTACTTTACGCAGTATCAGTGTATGCCTTCGAGCATGTAATTTGTAAACGTCCATTTGAATTAAACTGTGGTGGAATACAATATTCAAACTGTGTAAAGTTTCTTGACCATCTCTTTTAACTTATAATTTAACTTGTAAATTAAATGTCCACTTCAACTGACCCAGTTTCCTGGTGGTTCTGTCTAATGACTATTTATTAGCATGATACTTGACAAGTTGACAGCATATTCCATCTATAAGTTTGTTTGCTTTGTTTTTTTGTTTGTTTTTTTTTCAAATGAGTTAATCATTAAGTGGTCAAAAATGATCCAAAATCACATTCTTTGTTACTTTGAATTGGCTTACCCCACATAAAGTAAGATAGATTGACCCTGGTTGTGGAAGATTGCCACATGCCTTAGCTGTGACCTGTCTGCTCAGCTAGTGTTTATTTACAGAAAAACTTTGAAAAGAAATACAGCGATATATATTTGTTACATTTTTCTGTAAGGAAATTGTTTTTTTCATTATACACCCTACTTTATCATGATTATCAGCATTCATGTCTTACAATCTAGTTCTGGTAATGACAGGAATGTTGTGTGAGGTCTGAATGTAAAGCTTTTATGGTTTTGTGGGACCAGTTAAATAAAATTGCCAAAGGCATCCAATTGAGGTCACATCAGATATGGGGCCTATTGAAAACTTAGTAATATTGTACTGTGGTGTACATACATACCCTTGAGAGCTATAGATTACATGCAGGCCTGCCCCCAGGGCATGTCCAAAAGTGGTCACATAAGGCAGGCCTTTGGTCTCTCAATTGAGGTCCAGAAACATGGGAAATATAACACTGAGGATCTGATACAGTGGGAACCTCATTATATCTGAACACCTTTGTACTCCAGTGAACTGTTCAATTTATTGAAGTATCTGGATTACTGAATCACTATTACTTGAAATGAACTGTTCCAGGAGATATGTTCATGCAGATTAATGAGACGTACGGATTAATGAGGTTCCACTGTATGTAAGTGTGATCTTTCAAGGCAGGTGGTCTCCAAATGTTGTTATCTCAGAGGAGGGATTACTGTGAATGGGTGCTACAGAATTTTGAATTGATTCATTGCTGATGAAATGTCGGGGAATCCCAGTGACTGTAACACTTCAGTTTTCCTGGCACCTAGAGAAGTTTGCATTTCCTGCAAATGGATAATTAGATAGATTATATCCCTGTGCAATATGTGAACCAGGGATTTACAAAATTGTATCAGTCATAAAGAGTCACAAAGTAGACCAACTGGATCTTCTCTCTTTCATATGGCAATGTCTACTTTATTTATAATTGGATATAAATCATAAACAATACATGTTTTGTAGGTGTAAGCACGTGCTTTTGAGGGTTATTCCGGGAACAAGAATAAACCTCACTGTGTGACAGTAATCTGCTTGGAGCAAGGGTATGCTCTGGAGTCTTAGAGTGCGAGATTTACCATGGAATCACAGAACAAGGGTGGTGAAGTTGAAATGGCGCAAGATGAAGTCATCAGATTGCAAGGTGAAATTGACTCCTTGCGTAAAACTCACCAAGAAGTGACAAAAGAAAACAAGTTACTTCAAGGAAAAATCAGAGGCTATCAAACCCTAGGTAAGCTGAAATTTTATATGCACAATACTAAATTTAAGCCATTCTATTATTGGGCCTACTGTTGTGGTTCCATATTTCATCAGTTTGATTGTTCATCTAATTGCATTAGTAGACAATGTTGTACTTTATGTAAATAAAGTACAATATGGACCCCCAAAATATTTTATATTGCATTATGTAGTTGAGTTTAAAGCATGTTTTGCTGGAAAAAAAATGTGACCTGAAATAGAAAAGTTCAGAGGAGAGCTAGGCCAAGAGTGTTTATAGTCTGAGTAGCAAGCTCTATACAAGCCAGATTGCTTTTTGTATCAAACACACTAAACTGAGACTTTACATTATATTTTCATTCGAATATCAAGGAGATTATTATTGTAGACAAAGGATCCCCCCCCCCCCGCCAAAATTTTCTTAAAAAATATTAAAAAAAAAAAAAGAAGAAGAAGAAGAAGAAGAAGAAAAATGCACATCAATGAAATACCAGATTTTGGTTGTACCCAATAAAGTACAGAAGCCAGAAACTTGTAAAGCAGGTGATGTTGTTCAGAACCACAACTATACTGCCAGCAAAAGAAGTGTTCTCTTGCAGTTGGTTTTAAATTTTGGTTAAATTATTTGAAAAATAAGACACCAGCTCCATGAAATGGCAGTCTTGAAAAAATAAGCAGTCTGTCTGGATAGATTGTGTTAAGAGCAGTTTACTGTACCATGGTAATATTACAGAGATGACTTTGCATGCATGCTTGAAAATTTTGATCATTAGATTATCACCTAGTTAAATTGCTTCATAAGTAGTCTTAGAAGCTCCCTGTTTCTGTTACACACATTCCTCTATAGATATGACACTGGGGTGGAGAATATGAAAGACCACCTGTTTTGAGTGATCATAATTAGGTGATCCCTTGGGTTTGCTTTCAAGAAGGCATCATTGTGCAAGTTGTTTTTGTTTTCTTCATCTTGAATTAGTCATCTATAGATTGCTTTTAAATTTGATCAAATTTTCATGACATGTTGCGGTCTGCACCCCTGCACAGGCTCAACTTGGCTGCACTTCCACCATACACAGTGACAGTTGGACATGTCACGTGGACTTCACCCAGCATTTATTTCCCAGCTTAACCCTTTCCACTAAAGTGACATTAAAAGATGTACTGGTTTAATACAGCACATGCATCACTTTTTCCCTCTGCATCATGAGATGATTGATCCCATATCTCATATAAAGCAGGAAGTGCATGGCCCCAGTTATGATTTTCTTGTGACAGTGGTAATCCCACGTGTTACAGTGTGTGTAATAAGTCAATGATGGGGAAAAAACTGCCTCTGTCATCGCCTTTTTTGATAACTGCAGATGAGAAACTAGTATATTTTTTATGTGGCCTTAACTAGAGAGAAAAAGCTGGGGAACAAATTTCATGATGCTACAATGGTTTTGACTAATTTCAGCTGTGGATGTTTGGTCTGAATTCAACTGGAAAGGGTTTATCAGCAATATATGTGTCCTGCAGTGACCTTTTGAAAGTTTATATATATATATATATATATATATATATATATATATATATATATATATATATATATATATATATATATATATATATATATATATATATATATATATATAAACTTTTTCAATAAGAACAGCAATAACTTGCTCACTTGACCTCAGGGCAGGAAATTTTAAGTTGAGAATAGATGAGTTATGAAAGAGGCACAGTGAAATTTGTTAATGTTGCTTTTGTTTCCCATTTTGGCTAAAAATTTTGAAAGCCTAGATCGATCCTTGCATTTTGGGGCTAAACAAACAACATTTCCTGCTTGTTGAACAGAACAAGCTCCATGCATTGTCCTCAGGAACATAAGAGGGAAGATGCAGATTAGTCTGTTTTAATGCAGGCAGTGTTTCCATTAACCCCCAAATGGGGGTTTATACTATAATACCCTTTCAAAACCTGAAATACCCTCTGAGAAAATTCTAAAGGGTCACAAGGCTTGTTTATTTATATTGTAAAATTGGTGAAAATCTGGTTTTCTCCCTGAATTACCCTTCTTGTGACCCCCTGAAAAAAATCCTTATGGAAACACTGGCAGGCATGCTATATTTGATATCTTAATACTTTTTTCTTCCATGGGGATTGCACATGTATTTGGTTATGGCTGAAGTGGTTGTTTACTTGATTTCCAAAGAAAAATGTTGCAGGAATTCGTTCAACTTGTCATTCAGTTTACTGTGTGTTCATGAGGGTGTGTGCACATAGAGTGAGAATGAATTGAACAGGACAAAGTATATGTATATGCATTATGTAAACAGTAATCAATCTCCTTGTATTTCTTCGTTTACTTCCACCTGACCATTATCATTATTGTAACTGTCAGATCAGTTGCATATTGGGGAAATGTGTGCATACCTGTAGTTGATATGAAACAGATAAAGTGTTTCATTCATTTATTAGAAATGGCCACATATGGTCTATCCCCGGCATTGTTCTTTCAGAAAGTGAAAGTGAAATTTATGGTGGCAGTGCAAATGAAAGAATTACATGCTGAATCAGGACATACATACATGTATACCAAGTAATGGGTCAGCGGTTTTCTGTCGGGGTTTGCATGTCCATTGTTGTTGGGGTTTAATTTTTTTTTGTTTGTTTGTAGAGTCTGAAGAGGTTGGCTAGTTTCAACAATAACACTGCATTCTATCATGGCATATAAGATTATGAAAGGTAACAAGATCTAAGCCATTTCCAGTCAACTTCAGAAAAAAAGAAACACATAGAAATGAAGGTGGATTTGAGAAAAATCGTGTTGGCTGATGCTTTGTCTTTTCACTGTCCAGAATGTTTGTTGTCATATTAAAATGTTCATCATGGAAATCACAACACATACTGTGTGTGTCTGCGTGCATAATTCAGCTCAAGAATATGTCTACACAAAGACACAATGATCCACTATGGAGGCTGATGTCATTTTGACACCACAAAAGTTTGAATTCCAAGTGCAGTCTGTACATTAGTGTACATGTATATACCACATATATGTAGAATGTCAATTTTATGCCAACTCTCTCTCCAGTGCTTCTTTAGGCCACATTTTATTGGCTACAAAGAGTTAATTTCTTTGTGAATTTACCAGCAGTGACAGGTCACCTGCTGTATGTGGCCACTTAATAGTGGTAGGAAAGGTGGCCACATACAGCAGGCAACATTGTCACAATGTACATGGTTTTTGCCAGAGGTTATGAAGTTGTACAATACCACTGAAACCATCCAGTGACTTTCTGTGACCTTGGTATGACTAAATTGGCGAATCAAGAGTAGAAATTTGCATTGTCTGGCTATGTGTCGGGAAAGCAATGTAAGCTTTGCATCATACCAAATGACTTTCCCAGTCTGCATCAGATATGGGAACATGTAGCCTCCAGTGAATCACAAAAGTAATCCACTTTAGAACCATAGCATTTTCTGGCTAAGCTCCCCTTGTGCAAACAGTGACTTAGTGGAAGCCTCACAGGATATGTAATGGCCTGTATGTTTGTACATCTATGTCTGTACATGTATTGATGTCTCAGGAGTTTGTCATACTTTATGTAATAACAGATTTGATATATATGCAGAAATTGAACATCACACAAGATTGTTCTTGAATATATGTTGGACACATAAATCAGAATTGACTTCTATTTTTTTGTCAATAAAATTACTTGTATCCCATCCTTCCCCTACAAAGTAGCTGTAAGTATCAGATTGTTGGGCATTGTATGCTTCAATTTTACAGGTATTGCTTACATTTGTTGTCAATAGGAAAAAAGTATTTTATCCGGAGAGCATAGCCAGGAACAGTAACTTCTCTTTGTGCAGGTTGAGTGTTTGCCACAACAAGGTAAAGAGAGGGTTAAAAGAGGAGCTCACTAATTTATATTTGGACCAGTCAAGTGACTCATGTCTCCAAGTCAGGGGTTTATTATATCTGTGTGTCAACACATATATGCTGTTCTTCACACACTTTTCTGTTTTTCCTGAAATTCTTTTTCTTTCTTTCTTTCTTTCTTTCTTTCTTTCTCTTTCTTTCTTTCTTTCTTTCTTTCTTTCTTTCTTTCTTTCTTTCTTTCTTTTCTTTCTTTCTTTCTTTCTTTCTTTCTCTTCCTTCCTTCCTTCCTTCCTTCCTTCCTTCCTTCCTTTCTTTCTTTCTTTTTCTTTCTTTCTTTCTTTCTTTCTTTCTTTTCTTTCTTTCTTTCTTTCTTTCTTTCTTCTTCTTTCTTTCTTTCTCTTTCTTTCTTTCTTTCTCCCTACCTCCCTCTCTTTCTTCCTTCCATGACTTTTTGCCAATGTTCACAATAAATGTATAAAAGGTAGTTATAGTTCCATCACAATTTGCTGCTTATGTATTTATCTCAAACCCATTAGAATTTTTGTACTGGAAATCAAGGACAAAGTGGAAAGATCTTGCAACAAACTCCAGCTTAGGTCAGAAAATGCAACTGTTTGCATGCTATGGTTTTGCAGAACTGCCCAGTTATGCCTACAGAATGTCAATGATACAAACTAATGTCTACATAATACGCTACCATGCTATGAACTTCAAAGTCTGCAACAAACCTCCATTACCACAATGTTGTGCTCAAAGTGACATAAAATTTTCCCTTTTGAAGTCAGATGATCTTTTCAAACAAACACTGTTGATCCACAGAAGGCTCATATGCCAAGTTCCACAAAGATTTGCAGCATAGTATAATCAGGTATTAAGCTGCTGAAAAACTTGAGCATTTTATTGGTTGAGATGACCTGGCCTTCCTGATTATTTTATGAAAAAGATACACAAAAGAGAATAAATGTGTTTCTGATGGCCATTTATAAAATACATGTACATGTACTTGTATATGGGCCCTAATTATAATTTAGCCCCCCAAAGTTTGACTAATATCAAAGCATTTGATCAATATGCTCCCTCCCAGAAGAGTATGAAGTCTAAAATTGGATTCTTTTTGTTGTCTTTCTGTGTATACTCATTTTTCTCTGCTTTTGAGTAAAAGTATTATACTATTCCAGAGTCTTGTGAACAACTGAACATGTATGCCACATGCCAGTTGAAATATGGAAAGAGTTAAACTGATGAGTATAGGCTCAACCTGGCACAGAGCCCCGTTGGAGGGGCCCAGGGCACACTTCCCTGGGAATTGGGGAAAAGGGGAAGCATGTATTCTATGTCCATTTAAAGACAATGCGTGTGTACCTTTTGTTTGCGACAAGGTATTTTGATCATGTTTTATAAACAAAAGTAGCTTTAAAAAATATTTTTGGATGGATATTGCATTAAAACTGAGATTGTAATTAGGATTCAGGAGTTTGGAGATAGCAGATTAGGACACAGAAAACTCAGGAGACTGCTGGGACTTAATATCTCCAATAAACAATTGTCTGTCTGGGGTGTAGTTTAGGTACCTACATTAATGCTAATTAAATGGGTTTATGGAGAGTTTACTGTGTATTGATTATCTGACTGGTCCATCCAGGGACCTACAAATGTGTGTAAAATTAGTCCATCCACTCAAGGAAAACCTCCATTAATCTGTTTAACTTTCTCTATAACCATGTATGGTAGTCTATGTGGGCCTGGATATAAGCAGTTAACTCTTTCAGTGCCCAATTTTGCACTGAGTCAATGGCTTTTCTGGGCATGCATTGCACCCAATGTGGGCCGAGAAAAGCTGTTGACCTGGGATATTCTCCCTGGAACTATTGGCATACTGATACGTAAAAGACAGATCTTTTTATGAGGAATAGGAATCTGGGATCCTAATTATAATTCTGACTTACGTAGATAGACTTCAGTGACGATTGGCACTGAAAGAGCTAAGTGAATATGGATGTTATACAGGATATTTTTTGGCAATGCTGATGCAAGGGAAGCCAAAACTTCTATTTTTATGTCAGCTGGCATGTCAGTCTGCTGCATATAAGATAGGTGTTGATCTGTCATCTGTGGCCCTCTCTGTTCACATTTTCTGCTTTCTTCTGTAAAACTATTAGCTAGGATTTCTTCAAACCTGGAAGGGATGTACTTTGGGTGGGTCTCAACCATGTTTTTAGTCATACTCCAGGCATTTTTGTATTTTGAATATTGTATTGTTCATTTTTTTGACAAAACCCTAAGATATTTCTCTCAAACTGCTTGGCCAAGTCCTGCTTAATTTCATATGGACATTTCTAGGACCCGTAGACCTTAATTTTTTTCCCAAGAGTTGCCACTGTAATGTAAAACAAATTTTTGTGTGTTTCACTGTTTTCAGCTGCTTGTCCAAAACCATCATGCAAATTGTGCTGAAGCTGTGGAAACGTAGTTTGTAGAAGGGTCAGACCAACTGTTTCCTAAGTGTTAATGCAGTGGATCCCTGATTTTTTTACTTTTTTTTTCTTTTTTTCTTTTTTCTTTTTTTTCTTTTTTTTTTAAGTTTGGGTACTTGTTGGATTTAGAATGGGATTTATAAAGGATAAAGATGACATTGAATTAATTTTCAAAGTCACGGGGCAGTTATATTGAATTAAGTGCCATAGTTGTTTGAGATGTGAATGTGATGATACCAGTGCACATGATGATGGTTCTCTAAAAGGGCTTTTCCTGGGTTTGGACTTTATCTAAGACTTTGATTTTACACTTGAAAATGAAATCTAGGATGGCTATTAGAGCTATCAACACAGGCTAGTGAAATGGACTTTATTCACAAAAGTCACCTGCCAACTAAAGTAGTTAATTTGAATCGGTCACTTAATTCTCCACTGATTGAGCCATGCTAGGAGGAGGACATGTCACACTCTAACTTATACATGGATTGTAATCAGAGATAGGCTCAAAATGGTTGCCTCCACAAGCAAAATTTACATCACAAAATGCGATTTAGTGTGACAGCTTTTTTTTGTGGTCTTCGCTTTTTGGAAAAATTACCTAACATACATGAATGACATCATGTTTTCAACACACATGTACATGAAATTACTAAATTAGAACTTTTGTTTATGTTAGCAACATTCTGTCCGCACATACAAAGTCAGCTAAGCAGAGAACTGTCATAGTCTTCTTGTTTGCTCTGACCATATTTATGTTGTTCAAGTTTTGATGATCAGTTTGCATATATTGCCAGTTATGTCTGTTGTTTGACTTGTAAATAAAATATTTGTCCATTTGTTTAATTGTCTCCAGACTTCCTGGTTGGGAAACATTACTTATCTCTCCATGCAAATACAGACACTTTTTCTTTGTAACCCCTGGTAATGTTTGTTATTTCTTTCCGTCCATCAGTCAAGGTTTCCAGGATGTTTCTGTGCAATCACTACAGCTGGAATCTTCATATTTGACACAGGTATAACCCGACTAGTGAAGCTGATCCTCTCATATTGACAAGGTCATGGAATTCAAACTTGTAGAGATAGGACAGTTAAAAGTTTTTTTTAACCTTACATGTTCTGAGTAGTTACCCGCTAAGGACCCTTTAATTTATTTGGGCTAATACAGCCTATGTCAAAATTCTAAAGAACGTGTGCAGTATGGACAATAGTACTTCCATATGTATATAGGTTAGACAGTGACAGGTTAGCTTATGGAAAGGAAAGAGTTCGGACTGCGGAACAGGGTAATGACTACTAGGAAGTGGTTCTGGACAAAAAGACACAAATACAATGGCTGTGTGTAAATAGAAATATAAGGTTTCTTTTTAGTTGAACACAAGAAGGTGCTGCCAGCTAGTGACAGCGTATTAGATTTCAGTGCAAACACTGTTAATTTGAGCTGAGCATGTAAATCATCTAAGAAAGGGAAATAAACTGCATCCAAATAAATGAAAGTTTTTAAATTTGATTGTACATGAAAAATTATCCTTTTCAAATAAAGGTTTGGTTATATACCATTGCTATCATAGTATGCTGATTTAACAGGATTATAACTAGAAATGTCAGAAACATACAAGCTTATCATGCTCATGTGTAGTTGTTGGAACACTCCACAACAATTATGACCAAGCAGGGTAGCTCCAAGAGACAGGAGCCAAACTAGACCCAGATATAGCCAAAATTCATCATTGATACACCATAGTACCATATATATAGTCAAAGATTATCATTGATATACTGTAGTACAAGACATAGAAAAGATCATCATTAGTAAACAGTACCAGACATTGCCAAAGTTCATCATTGATATGTTGTGGTACTATGTAGCCAAAGATAATCATTGATATATCAATCTACTCTAGTGCGAGACATAGTCAAAGATCATCACTGATCAACTGTAGTAGCAGACATTATCCAAAGATCATCAATATACTGTAGTACAAGACATAGCCAATGATCATCATTGATAGACTGTACCAGCCAAAGATCATAACTGATGTTGTCCAGGGTTCATACAGGTCCTTGAAATCCTTGAAAGTACTTGAATTTACTACCTGCTTTTTCAAGGCCTTCAAAACCTTGAAAATTAATATTTTTGCAATAAAGTTATTTAAAAGTCCTTGAATTTTAAATGTATCCATCATGCACCTTCCTCCAAAAGTTAGGTTAGCTCGACCACTTCATAACCTGCCGCTATAGAAACCCCCAAAAATGGACAGCAAGACACAACAAAGAAAATCCATCAAGTGGGAAAGTCCATGAATTTTGGTAAAAAGGTCCTGGAAAAGTCCTTGAATTTGAAAGCTGCCAAGCTGCATGAACCCTGATTGTCACTAGACAATATTAGTCAAGTGTCATTGATATACAGTACACCAGACATTGCCAAAGATTGTAAAAGATTGTAATTGATATGCTGTAGTGAGTGTGGATAGTTGTGACAAAATAAAAGTAAAACATCTCATACAGTGTCAGTGGTGTCATATCACTCAGTTGCATGCATTTAGGATATACCATATGTAATGTTCAATATATGTGAGTGTACAGTGCATGCCGTACGAATGACATGGACATACAGTGGTACCTGTCTTGAGAGACCCCTCCAATGAGAGACCGCATATCTTTTTAAGACTGCTCTCTCAGAACACTGTGCTATCTTTTCCATGTTATTATACCTCTAATGAAAGACCACCTTTTTCTGAGAGACCACATTGTGACCGACCTCGGGGGGGGGGGGGGTGTCTCTCAAGACAGGGACCACTGTATCTTGCTTGTTTCTTAATAAATGTCTGAATTACTACTGTGACAGGTGGGGATAAGGGGAAATTTTCTGACTATGTTAGCTATATAACAAAGGAGTCTTTTTGTTTTTTGCCTTTATACAACAAAGCATACTTGTGATTTGGGAAACTTGCCTGCAAATAATAATGGCCAGATCTTTAAATAAAACTTCATGAATTGATCCATTGTTTGTGAGTCAAGTTGTTGCTATGGTCTGACCACTGCCCACACCTAGAAAGTAAGCAGCTACTTCTCACAGGTGGCTTGTTATATCCTGGAGAGCTCCACATAATGTATGCTTTCCGCAGACTCCTTTGGAATGACATCAGCAAGGGGTTTTCTACGGTCCGTTTTGGGCCAAATGCCAGAGAGGTAATGCCTACTAAGACCCTGTCCCTGTTACACTGAAAACCTGATGTGAAAGATCACCCCTTCTGTTGACCAAATTTTGGTCTTTCCAGACAGGTGGTCTTTCATAGGAGGTATAAGGAAAGCACTATGCAAAGTATCCTGGAAAGGTGGTCAGTCAAGGCAAGTGGTCTCATAATGTAGTGGTCTCGGAAGACAGAGACCATTATACTATTTATACCTGTGATCACGTACAATAGACGTATGACCCATCTTGACGAGAAACCACATTTGCTTAGATTTGGTAGCAGCAGCAGCATTTCACGTTTCCATTGTTATTACTGAAACATGTGCAGGATCCCATATACTGATTGTGGTCAGGTCACATGTAGTTGTCCAGTATATAATTCTTCTTTTATATATATATATATATATATATATATATATATATATATATATGTATGTATGTATGATTATTGTTTTTTGTTTGGTGTTGAACTATAGAAACAAAGTATTTGCATGCTGAACATTCTTTGTAGAACATGGCACTTATAGGTATTAAGGCTGTGTTGGAGGTGATCACAAAAAAGAAGATTATACACATCTGTCAAGAGAATTTAAGAGCCCAGTGGTATGCTTTGTCACAGTTGGCCAAGCAAGCTGAGGTCATGGTCATATGCATGCAGTGCATGTTGATTGATTCAGTTTCTGACCCCATGGGATAATGGATTATGGGGGTTTACCCCCATTTATCTACCTTGTGATACAATGTACACAACACTGGTGCCTAAGGTCCTTTATTCTCTGCCTAGTTTTGTTTGACATTATATCAATCATGTCAATAAGTGAACAGTTGTGGTCATGTGACCATGGCCATGCACTGGTCATGTTTTGGAATGAACTTCCTGGTCAAAGTAAGAACTATACTTGTTACCTCATCTAATTTGTGACTGACCACCAGGGAGTAGCCTTTGCCAGATCCTGCATGTATCAAGAAGGCTGTACATGTACAAAAACCTCTTACATTTTTAGCTCTGCTTTTTTTTTTTCTTTAAACCTCAGCTGACTTGTCAGTCAGCCGAGGTTATGTGGTGGTTGGGCATCCTTTGTCATTCCATCTGTCCAGGGTCGTCTATAGTGACATTTTCGACTTTTTTCTCCAAAACTGTCAGTCACATTTACTTCAAAGGTAGTGGAAATGTATATTGGGTAGGTGTTTGGAAATTTTGATCAAATGGTCATGCTCAACTGATTTTTTGGTTCATTTTTTGGCAAAATCTTAAAACATCTCCAGAACCACCATGCTTGTCAGTCAGCTCAGCTTTGTGAGGGTCTGTCGTCTGTCTGTTATCCGTCCGTCGTCCGACCACAATTCCTCTTTTTCGACTTCTTCTCCAAAACATCAGCCAGATTCACTTCAAACTTGGTGGGGGTGTGCCTTGGGTGGGAGTCTGCCACTTGGTTTGGTCAAATGATCGTGATGCATTGATTTTATGATTTTTTGGGGGGTTCTTTTCTGGGGGCAAATCTTAAAAAATCTTCTTCCGCGAAACTGCTCACCCAATTGCTTTGATATCACACAGGGACACTCCTAGGAACTCCTATTTCTTAATTGTTTGCCAGGTGGTGCCCTGATTATTTTCTATTTTTTATTGATTTTTTGTGTGTTTTTACTTTTTTTTTTGACTTCTTTTCCAGAACCGTCACTCAGATTAAGCTGAAACTTGGTGGATCTGTTCCTTGTGGAAGGGTCAAACAAAGTTGTTCACCAGGTGGTACTGCTATAGATTCCTGATTTTTCACGATTTTTTCAATTTGAGTATTTGTCGGTCAATGCAGCTTTCCTATTGATTACTATGTAAATCAATTAGCATTCTAATGCTAATTCACATTTTCGACTTCTTCTCCAAAACCGTCATCCATATTGACTTCAAATTTGGTGGCAATGTACCTTCTGTAGGTTTCTACCAGGTTTGTTCAAATAGTCATGCTCCAGTGATTTTTGGAATTTTAATGCATTTTTTTGTTATTTTTTGGACAAATCTTAAAAAATCTTCCCCCCACAAGCACTCACCCAATTGCTTTGATATTACATAAGAACACTCCTAGTTACTATTAGATATTGATTTGTCCACCAGGTGGTGCTGTAATTTTTTTTTCAAATTTTTAATGACTTTTTGTGTGTTTTCGTTATTTGTGACTTCTTCTCCAGATCTGATACTCAGATTAAGTTTAAACTTTGTGGATACATGTATGTTCCTTGTGAAAGGGTCAAGCACAGATGTTCACTAGGTAACACTGCTGTGGATTCCTGATTTTTAACGAAATTTTTCAATTTGGGAACTTATCGGTAAATGCACTTTTTCTATTGCTTACTATACAAGTCAATGGACATTCTAATGGTAATTCACATTTTGGATTTCTCTGAAGAAACTGTCTGTCAGATTCTTTTCAAACTTGGAGGCAATGTACCTTATGTGGGTCTCTACCAAGTGTATGGTCACGATCCAGTGATTTTTGGATTTTTTATGATTTTCTTCAAAAATCTTGTAAAAAGTTTTAAAAGGAAAGTGTAACATGTGAATGTCTTGTAATGGCTACAACTTGAATAATTTTGGCCAGGTTTTTGCCAAACCTGGTAGGGATGTACCTTTTATAAGTGTCTATCTATTTTGTGCAAATGGTCATGCTCCAGTGATGTTTGGACCTTGACCTCATTCCCAAGGTCACAGGAGAACTGACACGAAACTTACTGTTCACTTGATAACTTGAGATCTGTTTTGAGTTAACTTGATGTTGCACATGTTAATGTTTCTCCATGAAGGTCATGCTTAGACAGTATATGAGTGACCTTGACCTCGTTTCTGGGGTCACAGTGCAACATACATGAATTTTACTCTTCAAGTGCTATAACTTGAGCACTACTTGAACTGGGACCTTGATGTTGCACACGTTAGTGTTTTTCTATAAAGGTCAGACGTACTCAGAACATGGGTGACCTTGAACCTATCCCAAGTTCACAGAGCCACAAGTGTGATAAATATCTAGGTTAGCTGAGTATGGGCTGTTCACACAGCTCTCTTGTCATACTTTTTTCCAAAGTCTCCTACTCTCCCACTTTTCATAAAATGTTTCCTGCTTTTTGTAATTTTTATTTTTTAAAGTAGCATTGTTCCATGGGTGGCTGTAAAGTTGTACTGTTTTGCAGTGTTGTACTATATATGTGCGGAATAGGTCAATGAAGGAGCAAATTTCAAATTTTTCCTCGGGGAGCATGCCCCCAGACCCTCCCAAGTATGCTTCGTGCCTTTGTCACTCACTCTCCCACTTTTCAGTACCTGCAGGAGGGAAATCTCCCACTTTTAACATAGGGTAGCTTGGAGGATCTGCGTACAAGTATATCTTTACAGGTAAAACACAGTGGTTACTGTATCATGTATCAATGTATTATGATCCACACCATTTACTTTTTCCAGTATGACAAATTGCAGTTCTGGGTGCAGACCTTAAAGAATCACTCAAATATGGAATGGCAATGTTTTTTCACGTGATAGTCTTGATGGTCACATGTATATGTACATATGTAAGGGCATGAGAATTTTTGGCAAAAGCCTGCATTCAGGGCTTTTTTTTTCACAAAAATCAACTTTGTATATATATTTCTTTTAAAAGATACAAAATTTCAGGCATTCAAGCATCACTTCAGGCTTTTTCCATTCCGGCTGGTCTCATGCCTGTACAGGGAAACCTGTTGTGAGAGACCACCTATAGGGCAGGCTAAAAAGTAGTCCCATAAAGTAAGACAGGTGGCCTCTCAATGGGGTGCAATAACTAGAGAAAGATAGCAAAAGGGTCTTTAGAAATACAGTAAAACCTCCCCATACTGAGCACCTTTGGGACCGGAAAGAAGTGTTCAGTATAGTGAGGTGTTCGGTATAGGAAGGTTTGCTTACATTGCAAGTATATATTTGGGACCAAGAAATGGTGTTCAGTATAGAGAGGTGTTCGGTTAGAGAGGTTTTACTGTATGGTCTTAAAAGACAGGTGGTCTTTCATTACACATACAGCAGTCTCTCAAGTCAGGTTTCATTGTATATGTGTATGTACTTATTGTGTTGTGTACCTTGCAGGTCAACTTCTGCAGGACTACAAGAAGAAATGTACCAAATACGAATATCAGATAGCTCATCTGCAGAAAAAAATTACATCAGGGAGAGCAGAACGTGAGGACATAGACAGAGGTAGCCTGGCCACTGCAGTCTCTGGCAGTGCTGAGCTTATGTCAGAAACTCATGCTGCTGTGGCAAAGACCACACCAGAGTCAAGTCCAGTTGCTGCCTCAGGAGCTGAAACTGAAACTGAAAGAGAAACTGGTGGAAAGAACCATGTGGTCAGTGAGTGCCAAGGACCACAGGGAACTGTTGGAGGGCAGTTGGGTGATGTGGCAGAGCAGTCACAAGACAAGGTGAGACTTCCAATTAACATACAGAGTATTTGTATGAATGTGGATGCATGCAGGATCCTCATAGTAGACAGTGACATTGATGGCAAGGTAGGTGGGGGGAAGTGTTGCAGCATTCGGAAACAAGCCAGCCATCAGTGTTTATAATGGCTTTTTGTCCACTTCCTCTAGTGCAAGCACTCGTATCTGTTTTCACACTTTCATTTTGAAACATCAAAAACAACAAAATTTACTGTCACTCAGCATGGTGGCACTTTTTGAAATTTATTCAAACAGAAATCGTGCAAACCGTTCATCAATTTTTACCTCGGCTGTCAGCTGAGGTTATAAGGTTGGGTGGCTGTCAGTCATCTGGCCATCTGTTGTCCATTTACAATTCACATTTCAACCTCTCCACAACTGTTGGCCTCTGATCCTCCTCAAAATTGGATGCGTTTCTACCAACTTCTTCAAGTGATCATGATTAAGAGATTTTTAGAATGTTTTTCTGTGGTGACTTGTTAGGTAGCAGAGCTTGTGTATGTAAAATCTGCATGTGTCATTCGTCAGTCTATCTGTCCATTAGACTGAATGACCTCTTAAAAGCTGTTGCATAGAATGCTTTGACTTTTAACACAGATGTTTCTTATGGCGAGTCTACCATGTGTGGGAATGAGATGATGATGCAATACTTTTCTATTTTTTATGAATTTTTATTACAATTTTTTTGGGGGGGGGGGCAAACATTTTTTTCCAGGAACTACACGACCAATTTTGCATTGATATTGCATAGAGGATTTTACAGAGGAACGTGTGCAATATAGACAATAGTAATTCCATATGTATACAGGTTAGACAGGGACAGGTTAGCTTATGATGGAGAGTAAAGAGTTCGAACTGCGGAATAGGATATTGACTACTAGGAAGTGGTTCTGGGCAAAAAGACACAAATACAATAGAGGGTCACCTGGGATCATAAAGTTCACATTTTAACCAACAGGTGGTGGTGCAAGTTTTTTCTCTTACTAGTATTTATGAATTCTATGTTTACTGCCATTTTTGACTTTCTCTCCAGAACAGCCAAATGGAACTGTTTGAAATTTAATCAGAGAATAATCTGACTAAAGGTGGTGAACTATTATGAAAATGATGTGGCTATACCAATTTTTGTGAAGTTGAGGGATATCAGACTTTGCAACCATGTGTCCATAAGTGCTACTACTGGACAAGTAATACAGTGCCTGTATCACAATTTTGCGGACACTGTGGTATTAATTGGAATGCTTTTTTTAGAGCTATTGGAATCAGTTTGCGTCTGTCATTTGTCTGTCCATCTGCCCATCGGTCATTAGACTTTTCACATTTTTTACTTCTTCTCAAAAACTGTTGCATGGAATGTTTTAATGTTGCACATGGGTGGACCTCTACCAAGTTTACGAAGGAGATGATGATGCAAAAATTTTTTATTTTTTATGAATATTTAATTAATTTTTTTGAAAAAAAAAATTAAATTTCTTCATCTCAAGAACTGTTAGGCCAATTGCTTTTTAAGAATTGCCTAAAATTTTATTACAATATACTTTGACTTCAGACAATGAAAGTTTGCAAAATGGTATGGATATATATTAATTTTTGAAGTCATAGGTAAATCAAACTTTGCAAGAGTAGATGTTACCACTGTATAGTATATATGGCTATTGTATTTACATTTCCAGGGATGATGATGCAATAATTTTTTTAATGAATTTTTACTTGAATTTAATGAAAAACCTCAATATCTCAAGAACTACTTGGCCAAATGCTTTGATGTTACACATAAGGTCACCTGGGGTCACCTAGTTTGGATTTTGCTGATTTTTTTTTATGAATTGTTGTGTGTTAAGGCTATTTTTGATTTATTCTCCAGAATGGCCAAACAGAATTGCTTAAGTATTTTGACTTTAGACAATGAAAGTTTGCAAAATGATATGGGTATATGTTAATTTTTGACGAAGTTATGGCAATTTGAAATTTGTGACTGTAGATAAGTGCTACCACTGTATAGTATATACGGCTATTGTATTTACATTTTCGACTTCTTAAGATTAGTAGGCAACAAAAAGGTACTTTCACAATGCAACACAGTCTCTCATAGGTGGACATTTCATTACAGTCTCATTAGTATATGCCAATCATGTATGTAACATTCTCTCCTATTGTGCGAGACCCCTTTGGCCATTCCCAATATTTCAGGAGGTGGACATGTATGGATGCAAGAAACAGTTCAACAGCTTGAATATTTTTTTTTTTAATAGTATATATAGACCATGTCCAATTGCAGAATGTTTGGTAATATCAGTGACCTTGACCCTGTGAGCGAGGTCACCAGGCCTGTAAAGTTGAAAGAGGTTATTTTGTAATGGTAGGGTGTAGCTTGGCATCAATGGCAAGGAAAATTGAGTCTCAAGATCAAAATTGAACTTGATTACATTTTTAAAATGTGCTTGGTGACCACTTTTTAGGTCCCCATGACCCAATTATTATGGATTTTAGCAGTTCTGCAAGTTTACTGTTTTTCTTCAATAACTTGAAAAGTTATTATCTGATCTGAAGAAATAGACCATGTAATTGGAAAGCTGGATGCAGGGCACAAATTTTAAACATAACAGGTTTTTTTTAATCTGAGTGTCAAATGGCCAGTTGGAATGTAGGGGTCATCTTGTGAATGCTCTACACCCTGCAGTTTTTGAGTTAGGTCCATATAACTTTTAGGACTTATCAAGTGTATAAAAATCTATGTTGATATAAATGTTGGTGTTGCCACTTGTAGTATGATGTAATATATGGATCAAACTGTGAAAATCTTTGTGACCAGTCGTGCATCCTTAATTTTTTATGGATCTTTATGAAATTTAGTGGGATTGCAGAAGAGGTGAAAATCTAAGTTGCTTGAGATACTTGTGGCACCACCTATAATTTGATGGAAATTATGAATTAAAATACCTTGAAAGATACAAAATTCCACATCTGAAAAATTAATTGAATTAGACATACCAATTTCATAGGATAGACAGATCATGTCCAGTGCTAATATATTGCATAAGATCAGTGACCTTGACTTATGTTTGTAAGGTCACCAGACCCTGTAACAAGTTGGAATAGTTGATTTTGTAAAGGCAGCATGTAGTTTGGACATGGAAGGCAAAGAGAATTGAGCCTCCAGATCAAAATTGCATTTGAGTACATTGTATATAAAACTGTACTTGGTGACTTACTTTTGGGTCACCATGACCCAATGATTGTCTGACCTTGACTTATTTGTCAGGGCCATTAAGCACTTGAGAAAAAGACATATGTATGTTCACGTTTATGTTGATTGTAACATTTTTTTTCATAAGACATATTGTAACTTAATGTTACATTCAAGGAGAGCTGTCACAGGTCAGGATTTGTTGGGTTCCTTTTGTTCAGATTGCTTTTGTTTTGTTTTAAAAGCTGATAATATCACCATGTATTTTTTTTTTCTTGACAGAATATAATTCTTTCTTTGAGGGTCTTAAATTTTACTCTACTGGAAGAGCTAAGTGCAGTCTGACTATGCACTTTCCAGTTTAGCAATCCCCAAATAGATGGGAGCAATCCCCAAATAGATGTCTTTCATTTCAGATCTACTGTCCAGGTGACTTACTGCTCCAGTAATGTTTTGGCCAGGTCTCAGCTGGATTATTGCCATCTACTGACTGCAGGCAGAACTAAGCTTAGCAGCAATCCAACGGACATAGCTGTGGTTTTGCAGTCCATTATATATGTAACTGGAGTAAATTCTATGACCGAGCCGAGCCAAGTCTTCTTGCAAGCTTTGTGTTTTTTGTACGGTACTCCTTTTATCTTTGTTTACCATTACCAGTAAACAAGTGTCTGTGTGTGTAACTGCTTTTTTATGTACCGTTACATTTAAATGATTTAGTCAATAAGATAAATAAACAGGGAATGACCTTATGCTTGTGGAGCTTAATTGAAACACCGAAAAATCATATTTCTGTGTAAAAAATAATAAATGAAATAAAGTAAACATGATCATCACAAAACATTTGGGAGCACAGTTTGAGTTATTAAAACACTGAAAAATCACATTTCAGTTTAAAATGCAATAAATAGAACAAAAAGAACATGATATAGTCACCACAGTTTGTGGATACGCAACTAATGGTAGTTCATAAAATTTTGTGGTGGTTGTAGAGTGGTATATAATTAATTCAGTGAAGCTGTAACGTCGTGAGTGAAAAGCAAATGAAATACATGATGGTTAAAATGTTCTGGTCACTGGGATCAAGGAAGCATTTTTACACATACTAGTGGGCCTCAAAATTAACTTGTGAGATTCTGTAGAAAACTAAATAAAGGCATTCAGAAGTCCTTTGATGGTTTGCCGTGTCTTCCTGGTTTAAGGTGGGAAAAGGAAGAACTGTACAATATTGACGTGTTATGGTCATTAAGATTGAGAAGGTATTTCTTACAGTCGAAAGCTACAACCACATCCATACATTAAACTTTTTATAGAGTGATCAAAAAAATATATATATATATTATACACAAGTCTATCTGTCTTACTGCAAGGTTTCCAGGCTCTTTCAATCCAAATCAGAACCAGCCTGGCTATCTTATAATCATACCCCTGACCTGCAGCTCAGTTGAGGCAGCTACTGTTGGACACTGTTGTTTGACCACTACATGATGCCGTTGTATGCTTAGTGGTAACCTGTCTGGCTGTGTGCATCCTTGCTTTGCTGTTTGTCAATATCAAATTCCTGAGTTCAACTCCATGTAATTTTTGGAATTTTGTCATAGTTGGTTATGGAAGAATGAATTCTACACCCTGTGGTGTTGGAATGTGAAGACTGCTGAAGTGGGGATACCCCATGTGTGTTATCTAGTTAGAATAGGATGTGTGACAGTTGATAAACGCCTGTCAATTATCAGTTTCTGTGTGGTAGGCACTGGGGCTTTGTTAAAGGGGAAACATCGTTTTTCCTTTATTTGATGAATCACAAAAGCTGGACCATCATTATTTGTTGTAAATTGGCACAAACGGGGCAATCCAACCAGGAATATTAAATGATGTAAAAATCCACTGGGGTTCAGTCAGTGTACCAAGTGTGATTGTCATATTGAAACGTACTGTAATTAGCTATTGTCTGTTATATTCAGGGTAGTGAATCTTTTGCAGAACCCAATTCAGTGAATTTTGAGCGGATTTTGTTTTCATTTCAGTCAGGAAGGAAGGAAATGGTACGCATATATGTATATATATCCTAGTAGAAAATTCTCATACTCTTCATTTAAAGCATTAGATACTTCCTGTGATGTACCTATAGTTATCTAGATGCTTAGTAAAAAATAAGAAAGAATAAAATGCACAAAAACTAACAAAAATTACAGCAACCAAAACTTGGTTATGTTGGCTTCAATTAGTATTTGACTTTTCATTGTAATTTTTATCCAAATCACATGCTGCAAATTCTACTCATAAGGGACATTTAAAGATTAAATGTTGACCATATAGTCAAGTATAGAATAAATAGATATGCAATTCTACTTTCTACCACTAAGATTATGGTATCAGTGCATCCAGTGAATGTAGGAAGTAAAACAGTCTTTAAATTCATGTCAATCAGGGGCATTTCAAGATTTAAATGTTTATGTTTTGAAAAGCTTCAAGATCTTCCATCTTCCATTTATACATGTAGATTCATCCAATGGACAACACATTCAAGTTGCAACATTTGTTAAAATTCAGCTAATTAGGGGGTCATTAGCAATTGTCATAATTCTCGTGAGTGTACATAGAGGGCACTGGGGTGAACGAGTGAGGGGGCTCATATGTTTTGTAGGTCATGGAAAAAAATTATTTCAGTTTTTGACCCCAGACTGAGTACGTGTATATATACATGTATGCTGTAGCTGCAGTGATTCAACCCCGACAGTACTATCATTTAATCAGCATCAAAATGCTGACTGTATACTTTAGATATGCCGGGAGATGACAAAAGAGTCAAGGGCATAAGACAGTTTGCTTTGTTGAAAAAGATCCTATTGAACATGTGTAGCTACCATGAATCAGTCTTTGTTAGCTGCTACCTAATCAGTACAGGAACTTGCACTGAGCACACATCAAGACCATGAAAACTGAGTGAAGACTTCCAACTTCCTATACTTTTGGCTATAAGAACCTATCAGCTTCACTCATTCAGATCCTCCATGTTCATGAATCATTCCATGCTACTACTTCAGGACATAATGACTGTCAGATTATCTTACCCATGGAGGAAGTGGAGACACCCAGAGCCAAGTACATGTGTGTAATAGAGTACACCTTGGCCAGGTGTAAACTTGCCAGTCAACCGAAGCCTACTTACGTGAGCTGGTGCACGTACATGGTGTAAATATCATTTCTGTGTCAAACAGGAAGAAACATTTAAAGGTCGGTGGATGTCTTAAATAATTTTCTAACTTGCAAGGAGGATTATATGGTGCATGTCATACAAAGAAGGAAGAGATATGCTAGTCATTGCATTAAGGGCAGGTCAAAAATAAGACTATTCTTGGAAAGGATCATAATGATATCCAAAGTCATAGAATGCTACATGTACATCTCAAGGAAAGTGGCAGGCTCTGGGATGGCCTCCAATATATAGATACAGTGGTACCTGCTGTATGTCGCCACCCCTACTGCCGAGAAAAAGTGGCCATATACAGCAGGTGACCTGTCACTGCAGGTAAATTTACAAAGAAATTTACTCCCATGTCCGAGCCCAATGACCACAAAAAGCTATGCGGCTGCCCATGACAGTGGTTGCATACAGGAGGTACCACTGTATATATATGGCACACAAATAGGTCTTAATTTTGAGGTGGTCAGTGGTCTTATTCATGAGATAGTCTTATTATGGAAGTTGTCTGAATGTGGGGTTTTAATTTTAATGCTTTCTTTGGGGACCCTATAAGCTCCTCGAAGTTTCAGTCTCCCACATGTATGTATGGCAGCTTAACCGACTGCACTTTTGTGATTAATAAAATTCAAATTCAATTGGGGTTCCACTATACTGTATGCGTCCAGGGAGATGATTATCATGGTCATGTCCTGTAGCATGTCTGCACTGTGCAAGGTTTACCTGGTTCTGAAAATAACGCTTGGAAAATCCCTGTCCTGTATCCTGGAACATTGGTGGGGGTCAAATGCATTGTCCTGTGAATAACTTTATTCATTGAAATATTGACTGTGTGTATTGGCTGTGAATAAAAAAAAGCAACAAATTTATGTACATGCATAACTGTTTTTAAAAGCAGAGTTAAATAAAACCTGGTTTACCTTCTCGCATGCAATATTTACAAAAACTGTAGGTGGACCAAATGCTCCAGCCAGTCAGAGAGAGGTTATGAGAACATTTTTTTTAACACAGAGAACTGAATGGACTCACAACCACTGGGCAGACATTGCCCTTCCAGACCACAGTGGACTCGATCTAAAAGTCCAAGTTCTGGAATACATCCTAACACCTCCACTTTTAGAGCTCACCAAACAGTTAAGCCTAGAGAGAGAGAAACATTGGATACATCAATTGCGTTCCATCCATCTTTTGGCCTCAATTTCACGGGGAGATGAGCTCACTTACTCTGTCTAATGCTAAAATTTTATATCGATCACATCTCCCAACAATATCTAGTACATTCATTGGAACGGTAGTTCACGATATAAATGAGATTCATTTTTTTTTTTTACCAGAGCAGAACAAAAAATCTGTTTTCTGCTAGCCCCTGTGACAGGGCATATAGGGTGTTAAAGCTCACAGATCACCCAGTAAACTAGTTCCATCAACCAGCACTGGTTGAATTCAAACCATTGCAGTATGTGGACTTTCTACATATGGGAAATAAACATTTCAAACATAGGTTTAAAAAACTGAGTTACGTGGTAACAAGGTTGAAATTTGGACATCAGTCCACAATGCGCATGTGCACAACATAGTGGTTAATGCATTTGTTACTGCTGACTCTATATATGAATATGTTGGAAATCCCTGCCAGCCTCTGATTAGACCCATATTGGTCGAAACGCGTTGCACACTGCCTCTTCTTGGCTACTTGCCCCGTCTTTTTTTGCTATTTTGAAAAGCAACTTATTGTGACCTAACAAGGAGCCTGTAAGTCCTGGTTTCAACTTATTCCATGATACTGTCTTGTACTTTTTTGTGCAGTGTGAATTTTACATGTAGGTATTGGAAATTTCAACTCTGTCAGTACTAATTACAAGAAAGTTGAACTTGCCTGAATTGTTAAGATAAATCCAAATTCAAATTCCTTGAAAAAAAGACTTGTCATTCAAGTACCAGCATGTCTATATTACTGGAGAAACAAAAACTGGTCTTGGTATGCGTATTGCCCTGTCCCCCTTGAAGGACCACTGAGTCAACAACTTTCTTTGGCATGGGTCATGATAGATGTCATTTACAAGTCTCATTTTAATTCTCATTACTGTTAAGTTTAGCCAAAAATATTGAAGCAGATGATGATTGACTTACCAGTCAGTTTTGTGGGGTTAAAGAGGAAAAGGTTAATTTCCTGAATATGCTTCTGTTGTGTCCTTACCCAAGTGGACCAAAGAAAGCTGTTAATTCAGTTTCTTGACAGTGGGTTTTGCATTGCCTGGCAAGTTATGTTGCATAAGTTGCCACTTCCAGACCAATGACCAAACCACTAACAAAACCATTTATGAACTAAGTATGGAACAGAGAAGATAGAAAGTAGACCCAAAGTTTTCAACACAGTAGCACAGCATGCATTTAACGCTTAAACAAAAAAAATGAAAATGGAACAGTCTTTTCTTATACATTGGCATTATTTTATGGATATATACAGGTGTAACGTAAAATCAGCAGACTTACTGGAGCTTCATTTGGGCCTTTACCCTTTGGAACAACCTGTGGGTAATTTCTTACTAGCAGGGTGGGCAGGCCAGCGTCTGAGAAGTGGAGCTAAGTAAGATAACCGTAGTAACAGATTTAATGGCATAATAATAACAATACAATTTTATGCAGGGTGTGTCCATGTGCTTTCCTGTTTTAAAAAAGAGGGGCATTTATTTCATCTTGTTGGCTTCTTAAATTGTATGAGCAGAATTTTTGTTTCTGATTGAAAGGTAGACTCTCCTCTATACCCAGATACCTGCTAGGAAAGTGAAATTGATGTAGCTGGTGAGAAAGCAGTTCACTCTTTCACTGCCGACTTTTGACTGAGTCAACAGCTTGGTACAGTGTGTATGCATATTATTGCCTCCATGGCAGCCGTGACTGGCCGTTGATATTCTGTTGGCGAGCGCCCACATCAGTAACTTTTGCGAGTCTGGGAGGCTGTTATGGAGGCAATGCATATTACTGTTTGTTCAAGATTTAAGCTGTACATGATTGTATTTGTAACGTTTTTGTTTATGAAATATCAGAGAGCAAAGTGGTCCTTCACAAGTTTTACCATTGATCAACTACATGAATAAACTTTCCTGCTCAAATCACCTAAAAGTGCCCAGATGTAATTGTCTGCTGGGAATTGTAGATACAGCCTGTCATAATGGTCCATCCCTGGTCAACAGCTATTTTGGTACATGTAGGTCAAGCACATTGCACTCAGTTTTTTTCTGATCAGGAAAGAGTTAATTGCATTTTGTAGTGGACAGTGTAAGACAGGGAGTTCAACGTACTTCATGCCAAAGTGAAAATGGTTTGTTCATAACAAAGTGGGTGTTCTTGATTAAAATGATGAATACACAGCATAATGTTTTCATCCTGGTCTAGCACCAAGAACTAGTTAAAACAGATGCAAATTACAACGTCCTGAGTACAAATTACAATGTCCGCTCAGGACTTCCTGGCAGCATTGTACAACAGGATAAAGTTCCGGAGATTCGCAGAAGAAAGTCAACTCATTTAAATACCTCCATATAAGACAGTGTACAGCTGGGCTTGCGCTAGGGAAATTACATGTATGAGTAACAAACATTTCTTTATCTAATTTGGCTAAAAGGTACATTGTTTTAGTCAAATTTCACAGTCATTAGCCCATGGCTAATTGACTAATGGCTGACGCCAGTTCAGTACAGTGGTCCCTAACATCAGTGCAGTACAGCGGTCCCTGTCTTGAGAGACCACCGCCAGAGTGGTCCAAAATGTGGTCACATAAAGCAGGTGATCTCAATGGAGGTATGCGTACAATAACATGGAAAAGATAGCACCAGGGAGTAGAGAAATATGGTCCTAAATGGCAGATGGTCTTTCATTGCAGTGGTCTCTGAAAAGAGGGACTGCTGTATCAGGAAGACCAAAGGGGTTACTGTATCTGTGAATCATAGTGCCCCTGTCAGGCTGCAAGAATATATCGGTCTACATACATTCAGGCCATTGTTAGTGATTCACCATTGGCAACCTCCGGGATTTTCCCAGACATGGTACAGTCACCACAATCAAATGGACATAAAAGCCTCTGTACAGTTCACCATGAACAACCAGTTGCTCATAAACTTACTGGAGAGAGGACACAACACTTTGGCTGTACAACATTTCCTTTTAATTGATAGCTGTATAGATGTAAGATTTTTGTTCAGCATTGTGTTCACATCAAACTTACAACATCAGCATACAGTATACTCAGGTAAATGCAAGTATTATAGTGTGTCAGCCTTTGTTTGTTACTGCATGTACCCATATACTGGCATCATATCTGACACAAAGTGACAAGCATCTAAAAATCATATAGATAGTTTTCTTTCTTTCTTTCGTTCTTTCTTTCCTTCCTTCCTTGCTTCCTTCCTTCCTTCCTTCCTTCCTTCATTTCTTTCTTTCTTTCTTTCTTTCTTGCTTTCTTTCTTTCTTTCTTTCTTTTAGCTTTATTACTAAGTTGTGTCATACTTTTGGGGGATGTCCAACAATTGTTAGTTACATTTTATGTAGAGCTTTTTAGCAAGTGAAGTTTTGCCTGCATGGCATTCCCAGTAACTCCAGGTTTTATTTGCCACATACCCAAATGGAGGAAAACTGCCACAGACACTAGTTTGTTATGCTGGTTAATTAACCCCTTGTTTCCCTCAGACTGAGACTGAGTTGACAACCTTCTGTAATACATGCTAAATGCCAACTGCCCAGCCATTCTGTTCTGTCAAAAGTTCTTACCATGATTGAGCATGATAAAAACAAAAAAATATGAAATGCAATCACTGGTAATTGATGTTGTCATTTTTAAAATAGGTTTTTTCTTTTTCTTTTTTTTTTTTTTACTAACAACGCTTTTTGTCTCAAGAATATTGATATGAATGAATGTTCTGTTCCTGAGCTTCACAGATACGGTTGATTGAAAAGTTAGTTTTAGGTCATGTCCAATAACTGTACCAATTAATATGTACCCCAAAAGAGGAAGATGTATTGGCTGTCAATGGTCAAGGCTGGTTGATTCAAGATCCTTTTCTGTGATGTGTCAGTAAATTGTATTCTGTCTTATTTACAATACTTCCAGTACCAAAGCACGACTCCCACCACTGAAGAACACCCTCTACCAGGAACTGATATGCCACCAAGAAGTTCAAGTCCAGCACAGTCAACAGGGCGTGTGAGGGAGTATAAGGGAAAAATAACTGCACAATCCTCAGACCTTGTCCAAGAGTTGCACACTACAAAGAGGTCTGGAGACAAGGAGGAGACGGATGCTGTAGGTCAGGACACAGAACAGGGCCCCATGAAGACCAGGGTCCCGTCCAGTTACGTTGATCTTAGCAGCACGCAAACATCACAAGTTGGTGAGTCTGTGTCTGGCACTGAACAGAAGGTGCCCAGTGCACCACCAACTGATGAAAATATTGAGGCAAGTTATGAGATGCCAAACCTGACAGACAGGTACCACACACAGTCTGGATTTACCAGCAGTTCTATGACTCTACCTCCAATGTCCTCATCCAAGAGCTCTCAGCAGGACATGTATGGAGAACAGGTGAGTTCCATGTTGTAATGACTGAGCATTTTGAGCATTGAAACAGAGTGTATGGGCTTAATTGTTCTCGGTGATGAGCTTATATTCTTGCCTTAGAGATAGGCTGTTGTATCTGCTGCGCTTTCCCAGCACATATATAATAGTATAATACATGTACTGAAGTGACAACATGCAGTGTTTTCCTATGCATTGTAAATGTATACATGTTATGTATGCACTGATACTTCAAAACCCTGGAAGCAAAAAAGCATTTTATGAACAAATTTGGATGACAGAAGTTTAAGGGATGGTTCAACATTATTATCATTTTTGAATTAGTACTTTGGGCTCTAAATTTCATGACCTCCCTACCTCCCCCCAACTAAATACTCAAAAATGATGATATTCCAAGAAGTGATACCAAAATACCACAAAATTTGGGTTTCAAATGACCACCATTTTCCATTGTCTATAGAAGTGTACAGGTCCATTTACCCCCCTCCCTGCATACTGAAAGTACTAATTCAAAAATGATTAAAATGTTAAACCATCCCTAAGGAAGATATGTGTACATTAGTAGTGATTTTAAGGTACTAACGGAAACCCTCAAAGGCAACTACAATGTACATGTTAATTACTGAGTATAAGTAGTGCTGTCCAGCTGAAAATCTCTGTAGCAAAATTTTTTTTGCTTGTAGCATTTTTTCCAATTCTTTACATACCAAACACCTTCTTTGGAGAAAATATGTAGCAATTTTGAAGAGCTTTGTAGCAAAATTTTGCTACAATGCTCCAGTTGGATAGCCCTGATAAGGCCATGCATCCAATAAGACATGAGCTTGTTAGCAAGTGTAAGATATACCAATTCATGGCATGCATATTGATTTTCCGTGATATCTTTGGCCTTGTTGCTTGGCAACAGTGACAATCTGCCTCTATGACATAGTCATACATGTACTGGTGGAAAACTGAAGGTGTTACTAACAGTTCCAGGAATAAGCCTGAAAGGAATACTTCCTTTAAATGTAGGATGACTCCACATTGCTTCTAGTTAATGAGTTTGGAGAACATGACTAAATGATGTTTTAAACAGTTAATCTTATTGAAGTACACAGCTTGGCATTAAGAGAAACATGTTTTGCCATGTTTGATAAAAGCATGTTCCCGTATGTACAGGTACTTCCTAATTGTTCAGTGACATGAACCAAACCAGCACCACAGCTCATAGGAAGGTTGTGTATTTTTTACCATTACTAACTTGGTAAAGGTGTTGGTCACTCAATTTTACATTGTATATTGCCTAAGTCATACTCCAGCTGCTGTTGTGACAAAATTGGGTATGCTTCATGTGAGAATTGCCACAAAATGCAAAGACTACATGCACAGATCAACTCCAGATATTGAACTAGGAATCTTTTTACTGAATGATTGGAATATAATTAAATTATGCAGTTCTTTCACAAAACCAAGTTAACAGTACTAGTTGTATGTAGGAAGATGAGAAGATGTTTTCATTGGTCTGGAATGAGTTGCAAGGAGTTCACTTTTCTTCTTGTTAAGTGGACTCACATGGCAATCTACAGCCTTCCTATAGTTGTCATTTTACACTGCTTCAGCTCTTTCCTGCCTGCATACTTGTCAACTGTCCTGATTTTGGCAGGAGTTTCCTGATTTGGAGAGCCCAAAAGTTGTTAAAATGAAGTAATTTTGAGGGGAAGTAGCCCATTTTCTTTGTTTTCAAGCAGCTTTCACCTGGATGTCCCAATTCAAAACACTTTGGTGTTGACACCTGTGATATCTGTGTGGCATATGCAGATGTCATGTGGACACAAAGTGTGTATTTCACAAAGAATTTCCCCAACAGTTTACATGAAAAGATACATGAACAGAAGCTTCAACTCTCATCAAGTGACAGATCCTTCAAGTTTCTATTCAAATGTAGGACATCTGCAAAATAAGTTAATTTAACTCATTCCATACTATGGTCACAGGCCTTGGTCAGTGGTCCTGCCACTGACTTAAGACTATAGGCATGTTGGTACTTGAGTGAAAGCTCTTTTCATGAAGAATTTAAATATGCAATTGTCGTCTTAAATCTAGGTAAATATAGGAAAAAATCAGTATGGAATGAGTTAAATGCTCTCTGCCAATGTAGAGATAAGGTAGCTTGCTTACACTGCATATTAAGTCCTGTATTGCCTGTGCTTATAATGTCTGGTATGCTTTGATTCTTTGGTCTTGCAGGAGCCAGACAGAGTAGACAGTCTAACAGATCAGGTGCGGCAGGCATTTGATCAGATGCGTAACATAGCAGGTGATGGAGATTCAAATGTGCTTGACCTTTTTGCTCAGCTCACCACAAAGGCACTCAGAACAGAAAAGGAACTCAAACTCAAGAAGGTAAATCAGCCATAAGTTTCACAGAATTTGTTTTTCAAAATTGGAAAATATCTGAAATTCATTTGAGCAGTTTCCAGCAAACTTTTTCCAGTAAGAATTGATAGGTGTAATGATTTTCTGTGTCTGTTCATTTTAATCAGGCAGACTTTTTTGCTTTTATGTGTACATTTTTAAGGCTTCTCTATACACTAGCATTTGCATTGAAGGACCACCTTTTGTTACATACTTTCTTCAGTACCTTTATAGTTATTCATACCTCATATGAGATACCATCCCATCTGTTTTGAGAAACTACAGTTAGCCCCTGGTGATGACTCCTCAAGCCAGGTTTCACTGTATGGGAACTTAAGTGATATACGGGGAAAGTTTCCATTCTAATCAATTTCTGTTGGCAATATGGGGAGATTCCCAACATCTGGTACTAATCTGTGCTACTGGAAAGAAATACCTGTTCTGTGAGAGCACAATTTCCTTGCTGACTGCAGGGTGGTTTGCAGGGCCTAGGAGAGTTGGTGTGCATATGTTATGAGATGAGAGTTGCTCATACAATAATATAACTTAACAGTTAGCTGGCTATCCCGATTTAGCATGGTGCCTGCTTGCTTGATTTCCATTGTGTGAGTGGCAAAAAGAGGAATCATTTGTTGATTTCTGTTGTTAAAGAATCCTGTCCAGACAGACCGCTCCTCCTTGAGAAATGGCTTTGCATGAAAAGTGCCTATTTCTACTCTCATGGTAGTTGATTCTCTCAGAAGTGATAAATTCAGTGTCTCAACTAGATTTTAAAAAAGGTCTGATTAATTTGTTTTTCTGCATTGTGTTTACTGCCAGTGTTACAAACATGTAAATATGTTCCTGCTTTTGTCATTGTGATGCAAATATGACATATTGGAGAGGCAGTTTGGTAATTGTATGCTGTGCAAGCAAGGTAGACCTGTAGTGTCGGGTATGTTTACATGCTTCTGCCTTATGTCCCAGCTGGGAGTGGAATATTGGGACACTGGCTTACTCTTGTGCTATAGCTATGAGTGATAGCTGTACAGAACACAGCCCAGACAGGCTAAGACATCAGCTTTAACTCATTCCACCCACAGCGTGCCAAGGAAAGATGTAGACCATGGGCATACAATTTGGAATGATCTTCCATGCAAGTTTCATCCAAAATTTTGAAAAATAATCCCTAATTTAGTAAAACACAATTAGCAGACGACATTTAGATATCAGCGGGAAAAAGCATCATTAGGGTGGAATGAGTTAACAGGGCAAGAAAAGCAGGCCCACAGAGGCTTTGGATTTTGTTTTTGAAAGATTAACCCTTTCCTGGTGAGAATAAGACAGAATAAGTAGCTTACCCCAGTGCAGGTTTGGTGCAATGCACCCAACTTACAGTGTGATGCACCCAACCCGTGCTTAGGAAATCTATTTATTTAGGGTTTGCCATCATGAAGGATCTTGTCTAGAGTTCTCAGCAAAAACATTTTCTGTTCACATAAAGTCTAAGTAAAAATAAAAATAAAGGTAGACAATAATTTACATCTGGGCATGTTTTTGGTCATTTAAGTGGGAAAAGGTTAAACTTTAAACTGAACGGGATATGTGTGATCACAAGTTTTGCCCAAGGTGGCTTTATTTAAAGAAGTCAGTAATTGGTCAGTGCCCAGCCAGGATCAGACTGGCCCCTGGCTTATGAGTCATCAAAGTCTAGCTCCAGTGATGTCCAGTCTCATTTGAGAATCCACAGGGTTCTCTTTGGATAAATTTATGAAATTGTCTCAAATGAGATTTAATTTACAAGCACTGCAATCTGACATTCAGTGGGGTAAATTTCTTGATGATAAGTAGTTATGGATATCTCACTAAAAAGTAGAGATACATACTTGGCCAACAGTCCTGGGTAGTGATACCTACTATAAGGACCACCTGGCATGAGGGACCAGTTGTTGTTGTTGCTGTTTTTTGAGACTATACTACCAGGACCTTTAACTGTGTTTTTTGCACTGCTCCCACAAAACAGAATGTTCTCAGTTTGGTCTAATTTCTTCAAAACTGTTAAATTGCTTGGAGTGGGGTTGCCAAATTGGTCGTGGAGTAGCCAAAATACACTCGGATCATTCTCATCCCTGAATTGCCATGTAAAACCAACTACAGCATAAGACCATAGTCCATGGGGGCAAACTGCACGTCCATACAACACATGCAGGGGTAACCACTGGACAGACACTTTGCCGACGAGGAACATGATGGACACAACTTAAAGGTCCAGATGCAGATGTACAGCCCCCGCCCCCCCCCCCTCCCCCCGCCTGAGCTGAGAAAAGAAAGAAAAACAAAAACAAAAAATTAGACTTGTAAGGAACATTTCTGGAACCATCAGCTGTGCTCAGTGGTACCATTTAGTGTGAATATCGTGGCAAAATGGGCACACTGACTCAGACTTTTGCTAAATTTGTACAGTTTATACAGTTATTTCCCTTTGATCTTCTTTATATTACATATATACACTAGATAGAAACAGAAAAGTTCTGTCCATAGCAGATTGCATAATCAGTTAATTGGAGGTCAATTAGTTTTCTTCAAAAAAAAAAAAAAACAAAAAAAAAAGACAAACCAACAAAACAAATCAGTGTGTCTGTGTTGGCACACAGACATAGTAAAAAAATCAAGCACCATGAATTCTGGTAAATTTAACCCATATTAGCTGACACTGCACACAATTCTTCAACAGTAGGTCCTACATTGTATTTACCCGTTTTATTTCCCCCTGAGAATTTCTGCTTATTGAGGGGAATTCCCAGGGAAACCTTCAACTGGGAAACAGATTGTTTACATCCCAGACAGGTACAAGTGGCATAATGAGTGTGGGTGGTCAAGTTAACATTTCAATATTGACAGGTGTAAGAAGGTAGGGTTACAACTTAACCCTTCCCCCTTGAATTAAGACTGAGTCAGCAGCTTTACTTGGCATGGGGCATGTGATCTTGATAAGTCTCATGTACATTCCTCAGTCAAATTGCTTTTCATAACTGTTGAAATTAGTTGAAAACACTGAAGCAGACAACATTTGAACACAGGCCGGTTTTGGCCGGTCTGAGGGGGAAAGGGTTAAACATGAAACAAACATGTAGCAAAGGTGTTACATGTTTGGCCTGGTGTTTAAGTAGAGCTGCCATGTCCTTTTAACTTAGAAGAGCCTACATGTAGGTCAAAGCAAAACCAGTCCAACTCCTTCTACAAAGAAATAACATTGTAGAGTTTAGTAGAGCGGTGTCACGTGGACAGGCTGTCTTATGGCACTTGCTCTCTGTTTTCTGTTGACCACATGATGTGATTTGTGCATACACAATACCAGCAATTCGTACCCTCATTTATATATAATTGTAATATAGATAGCTGTTTGCGTATACTCCTGGAATGCTTCAGTCATCTGCCAGAATTAAAATCACTTTTATTCACTAAGTAAAAAAATCTACACTAATTCATAGATGGTATACATTTAGATACAATGTATTTAAAGTTTCTGTATGACATGTGGCAGTTGAACCTGGCTTTTCTCATGAAAGATATATTTGCCTGTGTCCTCATATATTAACTGATATAAATATGTGTTGCAGACACTGATAGACAGTCTCACAGAGGAGAATGAGAAATTAAAGGATAAACTGGTAGCACAAGCTTCAGAGAGGGACAGGCGCATTGCAGCACTTCTGTAAGTATATATCCATATACTGTAGTCCTGGAGCATATCTGAATTGATCGAGTATGAACAGTTCTCCAGATGATATGATATAGTAAACATAATTAATACACTTTTATCCTCCATTCTCTGGGCTAGCATTATAAGTTACTCAAATGCCTGAGGCCAACACGTGATTCTTCTGCCAAACTGATTCTTAATTTTTCAGTCAGTATGTTGCTGTAATCTAGTGAAGTTTAAATATTTGAAAATAAAAGTTTGTATATTTGATTGAAACAAAAAAACTGTAAAATTTCATTAGATAATTTGGTTGAATGATGGCAAATATCTTTAGCCAAATCCCACTTATATAAGCCTTACATCAATTGACTAATGACTTGGAGCAGCCCAAATTCTGTATTAATATATCTTGCTAGTACCGCTGGATTGAGATTGTTATACTGTAAATACATGTAGTTGGTTTGATTGGTGAGCTGGATAGAGAAATTGGAAACCTGGCTGTAGGATGGGTTGCCTCCAAAGCAGACATTATCTCTACAACTTAGTACAGTTGGTGTGGAGAAAGCACAGAAATAGGTCTGTTAGCAAGCAATTAGACTGGGGAGACCCCATTTGCAGGAATTTTTTTCCTTTGGAAATGCTGTCTTTAACTCATTCCATACCAGTCCCCGATTTTTCCGTATGTTTACCTAGATTCAAGGCGACAATTGCATATTCAAATTCTTCATGAAAAGAGCTTTCATTCAAGTACCAATATGCCTATAGTCTTTAGTCAGTGGTTCTGGCACTGCCTGGCAAGTCATGCTGCAGCTGCCGCAAGGGCAGCTGCAGCATGACTCGCCAGGCAGTGCCAGAACCACTGACCAAGGCCTGTGACCATAGTATTGAATGAGTTAATAGAGTGAGGGTGAAACAAGGGCAGGCAATAAGTAACATAAGTTTGGGAAGTAAATGAGGACTGGACATGGCCAAAAGGTTCCGAGCACAGTCTGAAGAGGGTGCTGTCTGTCTGGAATAAAAGTCTGCCAGGGACATTATCCCAACCCTGGCTTTGAATTGAGATGTTTTGTTTGTGCTTCCATTATGGCCAGTTGGCTGGGTGACAATTGTCACCAAACTCTTCGGCGATGGGGCCTACTCCCGCTCAGTGGTACTTGAATTGACAGAAGGCCTGGTTGATTTACCAATGATGCTGATAACTAATATTTACTCCAATCAGTCATGAACGGTGCCACTGTAAAGATGAAACATGATATAGTTAATAACAGGCTTACTATGACACTTACAATGCTTAAGTCTACTAAAAGTTGCTGTGGAAATAGATGAGCAGCCTATCCTATATGATGATCTGATGAAAATTATATCGAACTATGATCAAAGCATAAATGTTTTTTGTTTTACTGCCTACCAGTTCAGGCACGGACCTCCTCTATATGGTGGCACTGTTCATTCATGTCCGATTGGACCAGCCTAAATGAATATTAGACTTAGGAATCTGCTGCATCAACAAGGCCTTCTCTCAGCTCTGGTTCAAGGTCCGCTGAACAGGATGAGGTGCCAGACTGAAGAGTTGGAATTGTCAACTGGCCAACTGCTGTCTGTTGCTATAAATTAGGGATGACATCTGCACTGGCTGATTTTTCCTCCAGATAGATAGCACCCTCTTCAAACTGTGGTCTGAACATTTCAGCCATGCCCAGGCCTCATTTGCTTTGCAAACTTGGCGTTTGTGCTTGTGTCTGCCTTAATCTATTAAAGACAACATTTCCAATGCAAAAATTGCCTGCAAACGAGGTCTCCCCAGTCTAGCAGGCAATTAAGAGAGTAAGAAAAAGTTCCAAGAAATTCTGTGTTGTACTGAGAAATTCAGGCAGATAGCATGTCCTAAAATTTTGTGTTTGATTCAAAAAATAGTTGCAAAATAAATTGTTAGTTTTTGATTAAGTCAGCAGCTTTCATTGACATTCATTGGTTTTTGTTTTTATTTTGCTTGTCATGGAAACTGGTGTGTTAAGTTCATTTCAGTTTGTCTAGGAAATGGCAGGGTAATTAAAAGCACAAGGCGTGGCTAGTTTGATCCAGTATATCTTTTTACATCTATAATGACAGGGGGAATTCTGGACAACAGGATAAAGTGGTTTTTGATACATGATGAATAAATCCCCAGCTATGTGCATGTAATCACACTTGCAGTCACAAAAAAGATAGTGACAGGCTTTCTCAGTAACAACATGTGCAATGGTTTATAGGTAGTGTTTGTAATTACAGGAAGGACCATGAACATATGGAGGGCAAGCTGAGTGAGCGACAGCAAGACAGGCACTCACTGCAGGGACCCTCTGGTATGGCTTCTGTGGAACTTGACCAAAGGCAGTGGGTCCATGTAGAGAGACAGTCTCGAGGGGGCAGCACCAGCAACTCACCTGTAAGCATCTCTGAGCATGCACATGGATGCTCTGCTTCCTACTTTAACATCCAGTGATGCCAAGTAGGAATATGATTTTTTTATTTCCAAGTTGCCTGCTGGTACT
Organism: Hermodice carunculata; assembly: GCA_964020975.1. Lineage (NCBI taxonomy): Eukaryota > Metazoa > Annelida > Polychaeta > Eunicida > Amphinomidae > Hermodice > Hermodice carunculata. Next base: position 87,289,098 of record OZ026613.1, on the reverse strand, counting down.
CAATTTTCTGGAAATTTATTTACAAAAAGGATTTCATGTGAAGGATATTGTGAAACATGTCAAATTTCTATTAGGAAGTTCAAAATAGTTCACCAAAATGATAACTGGACATCCAATAAATGGGGATAGTGTCAAGTGACTAGGGTAACAGATTCTTGGTCCAAAGATAAAGAAATATGACAAACTGAATGATGAATCCATGAGGAAATTACATGTAGGGCCTGGCTCAGTTTCACAACTGGCTCATAAAATATGTTTAAAGTATTACTTAAAGCAATGACCCTATGACTAAAAAGTGCTCAATTCATTACCATCTACTTCACTTTTGTGTTTGTTTTATATCACAGAAACTGGAGACTGTTTTGCTCGATTCATCAGGCAAAGAGATGTCTCAGAAAGAAATTTCGCAGCAAAGAAGAATAGAAACTCTTCACTCCAAGAACAGAGAGGTAGGTGGAATCTCTCTTATCCTTATATCAAAGAACGAAAAATGCACCTGGGCTACACATAAATATGCAAATGAAATTTACTTTATGGACATTAATCATGGCTTGTGGAATTCTCTACAATATGAAATGAAACAAATAAATCAAGAAATTGCCCCTGCTGGTAAAGAAGATACAAGTAAACTCAGAACAAAAATTTTCAGACATTTCTGTATATACAGAAAACAGCAAATTTGTATGGTCACATGACTGTTTTGTTTGCCAGTTGGCCATGCGGTGCCAGAACTTGGAGGACCAATTGAAACAGGCCAAGGAGCAGTTGGCATCAAAATCGCAGCGACTTGAGGAGTACCGAAGTCAGGAGGAGCGAAGGCAACAAGACATTGACAGAATGCTGCTCAGTGCCAAGAAGAGAGTAGAAGTAGAGGAGGTGGGTATACATATAATAAATGGTCCCTAGAAGTAGAGGAGGTGGGTATACATATAATAAATGGTCCCTAGAAGTAGAGGAGGTGGGTATACATATAATAAATGGTCCCTAGAAGTAGAGGAGGTGGGTATACATATAATAAATGGTCCCTGATCATCTGCTCATCTAAGTAACTCCTGCTAAGGCACTTTACTTTTATAAACATTTGATCTTGAAAAAGTGGTTTATAAAAAAGCCTTTATTTACTGGTTAATTTTTCTTTCATTTACAAGAAATAGTTGAATTATCAGGGACTGTTTTTACATTATTTGTTTCAACATTAGTTTATGGTGGTCTTTGTTACATTAACATCCTTAGGACTCATGTCATAATAAATTGGATGAACTTGTGGCAATCATTGGCTTTGAATTACATAATGCTGCATTAACTGTAGACTTTTAATAGATCACATGGACCGGGCATGTTTCTAAGTGAAGCAAAACTCTTCTTCTAGGGAATGTCAATACGTAATTCTCATCTAATTTTCCAAAAAAGAAAATTGTCCTCTTTATGGTACTGCAGTGACACATGACCTGAGAGACCACTGTTAAACCTGTCTTGTTAAGTGTTATCTGGGAGTATGAAGGCAGTCTTGCTCTGATGTTGTTTTCATTCTTCTTATTTATTGGATGAAATACGGGTGACATGACATTCGATAACAAATATATACGAGCGTGTCAAATGTCGTCTCATATATTTGGGTTATAGGCTGAGCGTCAGAATGCCCTGCAGTCAGTGTATGAAGAGAGACGCCAGCGGCTCGATGCACAGAAAGAAGCAGACCATTTCAGGGAGCAAGTTGATGCCCTGCGCACCCAAAACAATGCTCTGCTACAAGATGTGGAGGAACTGAGGTCAAGAAATGAGGAGCTGCGTGCTCAGACCAGACAACTCCATGTAAGAATGTACTACAGTTGTCAAATGCTAGCAGGAGGTTAAATAACATATGATCATAAAGAAATGAACAAGGTCAGACTGTGTTGCTCATTTGGTGACTTGATTTGATAACTCACCCCCAGCAAAATGAAAAACTTGATGGCAAACATTCTCTGAGTTACTCAATTAATGCTAAACAGCAGCACAGGAATAAATTAGGTGAACTGATCCTTTGTTAAATACTTTTCTAAAGGGTTTAATCCAAATTTTCAGACTGACATTTTTTTTTATTGAAAGCTAATGATTGTACTTTGGTAGATGTACAAATATACCCTTGTGAGAAACACATGAAATATATGCTTATGCCTACGTTGATATTACATATATTTGTGAACCGACAAAGTAAATTAATGGAATATATGTCTCCGAATGCATGGTTGTCACATAAATGTGCTCTCCCACATGTATATTATCGGTTATGGGGTGTGGCCATAACCGTATGTTTCATGAAGTGCACCTACACAATGCTGAACTGTGCACAGGTATGGCATGGCTGTGACAGTCTGTTTGTTCTTCAGCAGGATGCTCAGGTGGAGCGCCTTATTTCAGACGGCCGGGGACAGCAGTGGGACTGTAGGGCCGCCACCATAGAGGAGCTACAGACACAGGTGCAGGTCTTGCAGCAACAGGTAAGACTCACACAAGACGTCTACCAAATGTACACAAAGAGCTGCCAAGACGTAGCTATATGGACTACATATATGGCCACTCTCTTGGTCTAGACATTAACTGAAAGAGTGAAAAAAAAAGGTCAGAATCATTTGTACAAAGTGCTCAATTTCTCATAAAATCTCCAAGATAATTTATTTATTTTTTCTATGAAAATGTGGTGGTGATCCTGCCACACCTTGGTGCTGAGCCTGCAGGACTTCATGGTGAGAAATATAGCCAATAAGATGACTCACTCTGTTGTAACAGGCTCAGAAAGGCAGGCTGAATTGCACTTCTAAAAAGGATTACAAATTTTGCTGTTGTTTTTTCTGTAGTCATGATTCAGAATCTTGCAGCATTATGCATGTTCATATGAAGTCCCCATATGCTGACTCATCAGATAACACAAGCATCTTTCAGTATCAGCTGAGGAATTGTTATTGTCAAACATAAGAAACTCAAGTTTATTTTCATACCTGACACAGGTGACCATCTACAAGGACGACTTCACCACAGAACGTAATGATCGGGAACGAGCCCAGGCAGAGAAAGAGGAGCTGTCTCAGCAGTTACAGAGCTTAACACAAGATTTGCAGAACCAGCAACTCAGGGTATGCCACATTTGTATTGATGATTTTTCATGAAAGAATTGCAGTTTGAGTTTATACATTTTTAAAGACAGACTGTAACCTTTTCCACCATAAACCAACAAAAACTGGAAGTAGGTCAAATGTCTGATGAATGGCACTGGTTCTAGTTAAGCAATCAAGGTTGAATACAGATAAATCCACCAGTTAATACATACTTTAATTTGTTATAGACCAGCAAAATAAAGACAGTTGTGCATTTTTTTTTCCACAATTCAGAATCATCATAGACATCGTTTGAATAGATGTGATTGTATATCTTGTAGATGAATACATGTACTTATTCATCTGTTTATACACGTACTGGGTAATCATGTTTCTGAAACTTGTCCGTGATTGCAGAACAGCAGTACTGAATCCAATGTACAGAAACTGCAGTCAGAAAATAACAGACTCACTCAGCAACTCCTGAAGGTAAATACCATACAACTTTCTTTTTATCCATATAAGAATTTTTAGCAATAGCGTATGTTAACAAAAAAAAAAAAAAAAAAAAAAATGTAGCTACCTGGATGATAACAAACCTAGCTGCTCTGATTGGCCAGTCATTGCAATCAGGAAGTGATGGGTCATGCCAGAAGTTCCTGTGTACTGGTGGTGCTCTCTGTTGGTGATGGGTATTACCGATGTAGACATGTATAGTCTAGAAAGTGAAATGTTATTGGAAGTAAAAATTACTCATGCATCATAAAATATAGTGAAGTTCTTTTCCCCCTTTCATAAACACTGCCGGTAAGTGTTTAGTCCTGAAAACAGAAATCCTGGATGGGTTGGGAGCATATCAAAGGTTTTTTACTAGTTAAGAGCGCATTTCACTTTTGTATTGGTAAAGATAATATAGTGTAATACAAAATGATAAATTTAAGCTTGAACAGTTGTAAGCCTTTCTGGGTAAGACTAAAGCAACAGGGTCTCCTTAGTGTGTGTTGGACACAATACAGATAATCTGCCGCAAGTCAAGCTGATGAACTGGGGCCATTATCATTGTAGGTCTGATCTACACTTCTCACCCAAAATATTTTGTCTTATCCATAATGAAAACAAATGACAATTTACATTTGGGCAGTTTAAGCAGCCAAGGGTTAATTGTATCAAGTTTGACTGGATCATTTAGCTCACAAGATGGTGTGCCAATTATGTGCATGTCACAATTTTAAGTTCTGTTATAAGTGGATAATTGCTAATAGTCTGTATTGTGGCACCTTTAAGATGGGAAAGATCAACAGATCAAAAAATAGACCTCTTTGTATATAATTGAACTGCTGAAAAGGTAAGGTCCTGAAGTGATTTTGAAGTTATAATATTTGATGCCATTTTCAGAGGAATGAGGAGCTAACCCGCCTTCAGTATCAACTGCCTGCTCCGCCCGCATACACTCCACAGAATGCTCAAGTACATGTGCCCCTGCGACGAGTAGCCTCCGAAAACACTGCACGCAATGGTAAAAATTTTTATTTCACCCCAAGATCTGTGTCTAAATATTGCATTTGTGTCTTTTTGTCCAGAACCACTTCCTAGTAATCATTACCCAATTCCGCAGTCTGAACTCTTGACTCCATAAGCTAACCTGTCACTGTCTAGGAACAGACATCCACCTCAACTTCCTGTTCCAAATGGAAACAGAAGTTCTCATCGTGTAAGGTTTTTCATCCCATCTCTCTTAAAAAATACAGCACCACGTATCAAAGACAAACTGTACACCTTTGCATTACAAGGTTTTTCCAAGTACACAAAACATCATATGATCCAGTAATACCCAGATGTTTGTACTATTATAAATTGTTATGTATGTAACAGATGACTTTGAAAAAGTCTCATGTAAATGTATGTTTTTCCTTATTTCTCGACAGCTGTGTTGTATTGATATATCTTCCTAGGTGGCCCTCGTGATAGCGGATGTTTGTTGTTAACGGGGGTTATCCTGACTATACATTTTCAATCAATTTGTTCATTGATATATATACATATATATATATATATATATATATATATATATATATATATATATATATATATATATATATATATTGATTACCAGTAGTTTATCAATTTTTTGTATTTGCCTGATTTATGTGGTATGTTTGTCAATAAAAAATTTCGGAGTTCTTGGTTCTGTCTAACCTATACACATATGGACTATTATCCATATTGCACAAGCTCTTCTGTAGAATTTTGACATAGGGTGTATTAGCCCAAATAAATTCAAGAGTCTTTAGCGGGTAACTAATATGTAACTATCATGTCTATCAACTGTCACACCAGTGTGTGTTATTTCTCTGTATGCAGTATTGGTAATATTTATTTTTGCCTGTAAATCAAAATCAGTTGCCTGTTTTAAAAGAAATGATATCTGCTTTGGAATACTCATGATATTGTATCAGTCAACACAAGGGTTTGATAAAAAAAAATAAGAACAGCTCATATATATACCATTTAAAAATATATATATATATATATATATATATATATATATATATATATATATATATGATTTTGACATACTTTTATTCTATGTGTACAGTCTATGTACTTCCTATGGTGATGCCACCGTTGAATCCTTCAAGTGCCTGGTCATGCAGACGATGCACTTACCAGAACAGACCAGAACGCATGTATTGTGACATGTGTGGAAAATCTAGAGGTAAGAGAAGAAAACTCACTGAAAAGCTGGAAAACAAATTAATTTTTGAGAGGCTACCTCTTTTCATTTGGGCACTTCACTGTTTTTATGGTAACTTAATTCTTTTCATTCTGCATTTTGCTGGTGATACTAAGTCTGGATGTGGCATTCTCTGCCTCCAGCTTCATCAAAGTAGTCTGCTGGCAGATATCTTAATATTGACTTTGTTTCAAGAAATTGAATTCAAAGCCAGGGGATGTTATCGATTTTGATCTCATATTATAGTATTTTTTATTTTTTCCACTATTTACCAAGGTAGAATGATCTTCATCAGGCCATGGTCAACACTTAGTCTAGTTGTGTGAAAATAAAAGCTTTGTTTTGATTTGTTTTCTCTGTATGGCTATGATTGTTCATGAGTTCACTAAGTTGTGGAATAATGCTAAGTCAATACTTACATCTATAAGATCTGTATGGCTGGAATGGAAAATAACACATTTGATAGTGTCCAATGATGAGACATCTTGTATATCTTATATGTTTGAGAGAATGAAAACATACAAATTGTTTATCTGTGACAGTAATTCCACGTATGTAATGATTATTAATAATTTATTCTTCATTCTCCAGCATCACAACCAGCAAACACAGGCCACCATAATGGCGAACAGATCCCACTGTCAGTGGAAAATATAACACCAGCAGACACGGAAAGACAACAAGTATGGGTCTCTTTGTTATACGTACACTCTGTCTGACAACAAGTATGGGTCTCTTTGTTATACGTACACTCTGTCTGACAACAAGTATGGGTCTATTTGTTATACATACACTCTGTCTGACAACAAGTATGGGTCTATTTGTTATACATACACTCTGTCTTTCAAGTGAAGCCTCAATTTGGTTTGTTGTTTCGTTTAAAGTGATCTATTGACATGTTAATATGTAAATTCACAGAAGGGTTCTACATTTTAATGCTTTCTGTCTATGAATTCACCTAAATCCCAGTTTACATGTATCATGACATAATGGACATTTAAAATGAATAAATGGAAAGAAAAAGTTTTGACTGTTAATATGTGGGTGGGTGGGTGGGTGAAAAATTGTTGCAAGTGTACAGATGATACAAACAGGAGCAACATTACCATGTCTTCTATGTAGTTCTGAACCAAACAGCAAGTGATTGCACAATTCAATATCTGTATGGTCCATAGCCAATCCAGTCACTGTCTATGTCAAGCCCCATACACTAATTGATATTATCACGTTCAATTTAAAATTTTTAAAATTCAAGGGGCCAGCAGCCAAATGAATTTATAAACAGGTCATCAGTGTGAAGCCATCAAACGTGTGTTACAGCCTTGTATTCTTGCACATGCTGTTCTGAGATGGTGGCTGCTTGTCTTTACCTTCTTGTCAAATGTGATATAATTGTTGAAATTGTAATTGAGCAATTTTTCTGTTAAATCACAACAAAATAATCAGAAACTTTGCTGAAGACTAGCCATTTTCTTGACATTTTTTTTTTTTTTTTTGATCCGTGTGGCAGCCCTGACCTAGTAAGAGACACACTGAGTAATAACGGGAGAAATGATACCTAAACGCATACTTGTTTTAAAGATTTGTGGACATGTAGAAGTTTTGCATCATCAGTACTGTATTAATTTTTCAGCGATTGGTGTCCCATGGAGTGCGGGGTAGTGCATACCGAGGCGGAGCAGATTGTATTGATGCACCCAGAGATACAAACATGTGATGATCATTCCACAGGTACAAGATATGCATTGCTCTAGCTTTCAACATATATATTCATTAAATTGGTTGAATTTATTCATTCTAATTTATAGACTTATAGACAGGATGATGTAAGTGCAATATATACAATTTGTATAATGCATTAACAGATTCAACTGCTTTGATGCAAAGTTAACAAGATAATTTCAGAGTCCTTCCTTTACACATGTAAATGACACTTTGCCTCTTAAGTCAGTTAATGAATACACATCTGCAATAGACTTGCCACAATTTTTGTCATTGTGCTATATGAGCTGAGTGGAAAAAAGCTTCAAGACCCATTCTCCTTCACTTAAGGATCACTTTTTATGATTGCAGACATATTCATCTTTACCAAGTTCACTTGGTCAATACCAAGGTTATGATCTTCAGTTAGAAGGTCATGGTTTTCTATGGACAGAGTTTACAGCTGTCGGGAGTGCTTTCGAAGATGGTGAAGATCTGAACAGAGCTGTATGTGGGCCCAGTGACAGTGCCACCTATGGACAAATGCCATACTTAAAAGGGCTACTGCTCCACCTAATGGTGGGCCATGTAATGGTTCAGTTTATTTTGCCATTCATTCCCTCCTTTGTCAGTGCCCCAAGCTGTCCCAGCAACGAGGCCAGGGTCATGCCATGTGGAACACCCAAGGGGGGCAGAAACAGGCTGTATCTCAGTTATATAGAAATAACTATTACTACAAGGTTCTACCTCTTTATGTGACTAAAACTGGATTTTACGGAGTGGGCAATGTGTGATGTGGTTTGGAAAATCAAAATACAGTGTGGGAAGGGCCATTTTCTAGATAAATACCAGTAGCCTGTAATACTTTATAAGTCTGAATTTTGGCTGTATTGAAGTGTTTCTTGTAAGACAAGGTGGTATAGAGAAGCATTGTATATTTGGGTCAACCGAAGTGAACATGACTAGTGTAAATGTAGTGATGGATGTATTGACATATATTGCCTTACTAAGACAGTCCTTGATCTCTTAGGATAGGATGAGGAGTGAGTGATTTAGGTTTTTAATGCCCCCAGGTGACCTTGTACTTTGTACGCCAGGCACACCGTGCAATGTATATTAACCTTAAGGAGGCGCCCTGTTAGCAGAGCTGCGTCATAACAGATTGAGGCGTCCAGGGAGAAAGAAGGGACAGTCTGCTGTTCCTCTTGTTTGAATGTTTTATATGCATACCTTTAACCCTTGTGTGAATGTATGTATACCCTCAGCCCCTGTGTATAATGGTGGGCCCTTACAGTTGTAATACATTTTGCCAGTTCTTAAGCCTCTTGTGATCAAGTCCACAGCTTGTCTTGGTGCACTTGAGACACAGCGTACAGCTTTTGACTGTAATCAGTGTGTCATTCTGCATGAAAAAGTTGCTGGTGGATATATGTTCATATTAGATTCCTCAAGGTAAAGGCACCTAAAATAAGGCAAAATTAGTCTGAAGTAGTGCCCTTGGAAATATGTACCCTTGTAAGTTTGTACACAGTGTAACTGATTCATGTGTAATATCAACATTTAAAAAAATACTTTGAAAATTGTACCATTTTGTGTCTATCAGCCAGGACCTTTAAGTTACTTTCCAAAAGGAAGCAAGAGCTTTGTTGTTGGTAAGGAAACAGGGAGTATGTTCATAGTAAATTAATATTATTGTAACATTACCAAGTGTGTCCTAACAATGGAAAGAGAGGGTCTCTGGTTGCTGAAAAATACTTTAATTCACCGTGGTGTTTAAAAATAACTTTCCAGCCAAGCACGCAGTGCACAGGAATGCTATGCTGCTGAGGTTTAGAGCTGAATGCAGTTAAACAGTTAATTTCTCACTTCATGCCATAAATATATTAACAATGTAAATACCGTGATGTGGGTATACTTGGCTAATGTTCTGGTCCCAGAACTGTCTTCCAATCTCTTTGTATATTGTCTGTGCTTTAGGAAAAATGCAGTTTCAAATAAAAAAAATGTAAATTATAAATCTGTATTTCGTCAAGTGTGACCAGATACATTGACGAACAGTTTTTACTGTTAGTTCAAAATCTTTTCAGTTACTTCAGGTTAATAAAGGTGCAAAACTTCGTTTGAAAGAGTTGATCAAGTTATACAGTTGAGATCATAATTGGTTTTATTTGTATTAGGGGTGGGCCTAGTTTTGTCATAGATTAAGATTCAGATTCTTTTATTTGACAATAAATTCAACACATTTCAATTGTTAGATAGTAATGACAGAAATATATATAAACAACTCCAATTTAGTTTTTCATTAAATGTTATTCCCAGGAAATTGAAATCAGTAGTCCTTTCCAATCGAATACCACTTATTTTCAGATCTATATCTAAATGTAACTTGCGTTGTGGAAAGGAGAATAACATAAGTTTTGTTTTTGATATCTTTAGGAATAACTTGTTTGCTGCAAGCCAATTATAAACTTTTTCGAGTTCGGAATTAATGTTCATTGAGACATACCCATTGTTGACTTGAGGCCCGAAATTCAAAAGTACAGAGTGAGTTGATCAGAGTTGTATCTTCAGCATACAAAATGGATTCAAATTTGGAGCAGCAACATAAAGATCAGTAACATAAATTATAAACAGAAGTGGCCCGAGGATAGAGCCTTGGGGCACACCGGTTGTTACTGGTGATAGAGTGGAAGAGACATTCTCAAACTGAACATATTTGAATCGATTTGTCAGATAACTTTCAACCCATAGGTCAAGTATCTCTGACTCCAGGTTTATACCACTGTGTATGTCAGGTTGCACTGACTTGCTAGTTTACTTCTACGTAAAATATTTGTAACACAGAATGTGTGTAATTATGGACCCCATGTACTCCGAATAGAGCATTGTGTACAATGCAATACATACAATAAATATATTTTCACATATGTAGTGTTACAGTTTTTAAACTAAATGTTTTTTTTTGTTGTTTTTTTTTTGTCACAGTGTAACCAAAATATTTGTGAAATGTAAAGCTTATCTTGAGCACTGTTAGTTCTACACATAGAATGCTATTGCTGTAATTGTAATGATTATTGCTCATTTCTTCAATTTGATGTCTTATTCAAGGATCAAATGTAGTGACCCATATGTTAAAGGACCACCTGTATTGAAAGACCACAGTTTTTTTGGGATGTACAGTAGTCCCTTCTTTTAAATACCACTGCAAAGGCAGAGGAGGCCACCTGCCTTTTAACTCTTTTTAAGTGCCAAATTTTGGACTGAGTCAACAGCTTTTCTTGGCACACATTGGATGCAATGCGCACTGAAAAAAGCTGTTGACCTGTGATGTTTTCTCTGGAACTAGGGGCATGCTGGTACTTGAATGAAAGGTCATTTTACAAGGCATATGAATTTGAGATCCTAATAATAATTCAGACTAGTTTCACTGTAGTAGATTGACTTTAAACGTGATTGGCACTGAAAGAGTTAATACTCTAATTACCATATCTCTTGTGTTATGTTTCCCATGTTTGGTCACCTCCATTGAGACACAGCCTGCATTATATGACCATATATAGACCTAGGGTGGTCTCTTAAGGGGAGGAATACTGTATATTGTGGTCATCTTTCAAGATGGGGACCACCGTGCAACACTATGCAATATCTGAGCATTTGCTGTCAATATCTCAACATTTATTGTCTATTCTTAAAGAAATAAACTGTTTCTGTATAACCAACTTTTGAATGGGATGTATAAAAAGTAAACTAATTGTGTAAGCTGTCTTTAAGATAGATATACTGTCTTAGATGTGTGCCCGGTTCCAAATCTACAAGAAGATTAGTGTGAGCAAAGTACTCTGGTAAAGGGACAACATTCTGCTTTGTGATTGGTGTAGGCAGAGTGCTGTGGTAAGGGGACAACAGTCTGCTTTGTGATTGGTGTGGGCAAAGTGCTCTGGTTAGGGGACAACAGTCTACTTGTGATTGATGTGGACACAGTGCTCTGGTTAGGGGACAACAGTCTACTTTGTGATTGATGTGGACACTGCTCTGGTTAGGGGACAATAGTCTACTTTGTGATTGATGTGGACACAGTGCTCTGGTAAGGGGACAACAGTGTACTTTGTAATTTGTGTGGGCAGTGCTTTGGTAAGGGGACAACAGTCTACTTTGTGTTTAATGTGGGCAAAATTGTGTGTATGTGGTGATTAGTGTGATGAAAAGTAGCTACATAATGATTGATGTAACCATGAGGGTGAAACCACACACAAAGAACATGTTGGTGTGGACAAATGGTCTATGTGGTAAGTGGTGCCACCAGTGGTGATCAGGAAATTTACTCATATGTTTATGTTTATGTTTTGTATGTACATGTAAAGGTACATCTGGTGCATACTTTTGTTTGGTATAAATTCAAGCTGCCATGCATGCATTCTGTATAATATGCTTAAACACATTGAAGCTGTGATTGGTTTACTGTAGTTGAATATCTTCCTTAAGTTTTATAGCTACACATGCTTGAGTACTGCAAAAGTTTAATTCATCTGTAATGTAGTGACTACCAATTTAAAGATTTATGTAGAACACCATTCAGAGCATGTTTTGCATGTTGTCAATTCTGGCTGTGAAATGTACACAAGTTGCTTTACATTAGTATAGAATTATTCTGGAGATGTACATGTATCCCCGAGATGTGCTGTAAGATAGAGTTTCTTTTGTTTGTTTCTTTGTAAATAATCCTGTGGTCAAATACACCTAAACCTACCGAATCATTAAAAATTGAGTTTAAATACATGAGTGGCATAGGGTGTATGTTATGTAAAAAGCCACCATTTCTTTAAATTAATTAATAAAAAATGTAATTGAAACAAGCACCTGGTGTCATGATCAGCAGAAAATTCATTTTTGCAGAATAATGTATGCTTCAGGATGTCTGCATACTCCATTTATTGTGAAAATGTAAATAGGCTTTATCATGCCAGTTTAACAGAGATTAATGTAAAGAGCTTGCGAAAGCATTTTGGACCGTGCCTGGAATCTGTGCACAGATATTTACTAACAATAATAATAATGTTTATATTATTCTTCTTCCCATTTTGAGGTCAATTCAAGTGTATGAAGGTTCTGTCCAAAGATTCCAGAATTCATATTTTATAATGAATAATTGACGGATGAAAAGACCAGACAATGGCAGGAACAGCTGTAAGATTCTCCAGTAACAGTTCAACCAGTTTCATGATTGAAGTGACTTAATTGATTATTAAAAGTTAAAAAGACCAGGCAAAAACCATTAACAGCAGTTAAGATTCTTCAGTAAAAGTCTGCCCAGTTTCATCACAGACGTGGCTTCTTGGAGGCTGGTATACAGATAGTGACAGGCACTATTATATAGTGGGATGAAACCTTGAAGGATGTTACATATGTCACAAACATTAATGTGTCTTACATGCAAACAAATATTCCTGGTCAAACTGTCCCACGTGTGTCAGAGTGACATCAGATCTGAACTGCTATTTATGGGAAGACATGACAAAGGACTTGTCATCAGGGTGTAATGATGGTAATATGACCACCTATATGAGAGTGACTGCTAAAGATGGCTTTATGCAAGTTTTAAATTAATGATTTACCTATGAACAAGAGTGTTGCCAACCTGGTGGAGCTACATTTTTGGGAGATTATGAAATGGCAAGAGGCAGAAACCGAGAAGCCCTCCCAAGAAAATTTTTCGAAAATAGACAGGAAAATATGCATTTTCGTGGCATTTAAGGGTGCTTAAATTCAAGTTTGAATGGTGGCATGAGTGCTAAACAAGTTTGAGTGGTGGCTGAAGTGCTAAAGAGATGCACTTAATTTGCCTTAAAAATGTCACTGTGAAACGCGGATTGTTAAAAATACCATATTTTTTTAATGACATTTCTGGTAAATTTGGGGAGATTCTAGGGGTAATTCGGGAGTTGGGAGGGCAGACAGCACATGCCTGAATTTTCGGGAGGGTTGGCAACACTAGAACATAACTGATGTTATTTTCTCAAATGATTTTGTAGAGGTCTTGTACAATTGCATATATCAGGACTGTAGAAAGTCTCCTCACTTTCATTTGGATCTGTTGTAACATGCAAATCATCCAAATTCCCACCCCCAAGTATAAAAAAGGTAGAAGCATGCACTAGGGTGGACCACAATTTCCCCCTCAAAATAGTTTCTTCCGAATCCACTGCAGTATAATATCAAGAAAACTATCAAATTTGGATGAAATTTTTAGATTAAACCTGTGCGTTAAAGTAATCAATTTTTTTTTCAAGTTTAGCGGAAATATAACTGTTTTTTTTTTTTCATTTATTTAGAAGATAATAGATGATAAAAAACTTTACTAAATCATTTTTCACATGTAGAAACAGTTCACAAATTTATTAGCATTTATCTGAGATACACCGAGAAATTATTTCTTGGAAAATGACTTGCACATGGAGTATATTATTCAGGAGAAACAGCTCATCTGATTGCAATCATAAAGGTTCAAAATACATGTACGTTACGCCCTCAAAACACTGATGATATGATCTATGGAGAACATAGCAAAACCAAATTATCAGGAGGGGACAGTTAACATTAAACAGGAAATGGGCTTCAGTTAATGCCACTTAAGGCCTACCATGTTATCTCAGCATCCATCCAATTATGAGCTAGTTACTCTACTACGTATGTACATGCTCTGATAGTGTAAAGAGCTACTTGCTGTTTGTGCATAGGATTCTGTTGAACAAAAAATTAAGTCACGAAATTAAACAGGTTTAAATACAAAATTATCGGTCCACTTAAATACCCATAAAATTTGAATTTGTGTGAGCTTTGATGAATGAAGAGCCATTCACCATCAGCTTTTGTGAATGTGAAGATGCGGGCCAGTGGGCAAGCAAGTTAACCATTTGTCACAGTCTGTGGCTTTCATTGATGTGGATTGGATGCTGCATTTGGCCTCCCACCTACACCAAGGCCAGCTGTTGACTATGCAGGGACATATTGTCTGCAAACATTGAATCTTCAGTTGTCACTCACAATGTTTAAATGGCTCATTTTAAGTTAAAAAATTGACTTGATTGCACTTGTTCTTAAGGTGATGCGAGTACCAAGAGGCCAATGTAAAGAAATGGGGAATTCTGGTTTAACTGGAAACAAAATAAAAAATAAAATGAAACATAAAGCCATTTGTGAACCCACAATTATGCTGTCTGTGGCTGTTCAGTATTTTGAATGTTTTGTTTTGTAATGTGATATTAATGTATCCAATAAATATTACTGATCAGTATAATGTTGCTGAGTGTCTTTCATAACCTTGCAACTCTTCCAATTAACAATATTACATACATGCACTGTAATGAAAGCAATCCTATCAAAGCTGACTAATAGATACCTGTTTTTAGTGTCCATGCAAACTTATCCCTTGCAAAAGGAAAACATAGAAATATACAAAAGCGATTTTGAGAACATACAAAATCAAAAAGTGTGGATTTTCAAGGATATTTTTACAATATAAACGCATTGTAAAAAGAAAAACAAAAATATACATAAGAAATTTTGAGAACATGCAAAATCTAAAAATGTTTGGATTTTCAAAGATATTTTAAAAATATAAACTCACTGTAATCTTTGGAATAATATATTATGTGGTTGATAAGGGGAGCTTAGATGCTGCCCCTTCCGTTGGGTGGCGGAGATCAATTCGACTATAAGCCATTCAGTGCCACCCTATGAAGGGTACACAGGGCTGTCCAACTGGAGCATTGTAGCAAAATTTTGCTACAAAGCTCTTCAGAATTGCTACATATTTTCTCCAAAGTAAGTGTTTCTTATGTAAAGAATTGGAAAAAATGCTACAAGTAAAAAAAATTTTGCTACAGAGATTTTCAGCTGGACAGCACTGGTACAGTGAAGCCTCATTATAAGGACACTCAGATATCCAACATACTCAGTATAATGACATAAATTTTCATGGGAAAAAGTTCATTTTCTTTGTTATTTGACTCATTTATCGGACATATTCAGTTATCCGACACAATTCCTAGGGAGCAGATGGTTTCATTATAAGGAGTTTTCACTGTATTAAGAGCTGGGCACAAAGTGGGAAGTGGTAAACACAGCAGATGGTACAAGTTGCATGTGATGGCCAATCACTGCCAAGCTGGCTGATGCACCTGCAGTCTTGTTCCTATTACAATACAGGAGGCTAGTCCATTGTTGCCATTGCAACCTCTCCAGCAAATCATAAAGACAGCAGTGATGAATTACAAAACCAGAATTAGAAAAGATTTTCTTAGGGGCAAAATTGTGTGCTAGTATATTACAACTGCAGAAGAATCTCCAATTAAGACCACATTTGTAAAGAGACCGTTTCTATATTTAGACCAACTTACAGTTCCAATTTTTAGCTCAGTTGGCTTGTCAGCAGAGTTGAGTGTGTTGTCCATCTGTCTGTCAACAATTTCACATGGACTTCTCTAAAATACTGGGAATGTATAGGACTCCATCTTGACCAAATTTGTTCACTACATGGTGATGCGGTTATTTTCTGATTTTTAACAAATTTTCACAATTAGGGAACTCAGTAAGGGTGTATTTTCATTAGCATTGTTACAATACCGACAGCAGCAAATTTGACATTACTGGGTTGTGTCTTAGTAATAGTGGGTCTTATGCTCAAAGTTACTATTGAACATTAATAGGAAAGAACCTATGGGGTTCTTTTTGTGTTCTTAGTTATGACCTTGCATGATCTTGAAACATCAAACTGACAAATTGACTTATATTTCCATAATGGTGGATCCTAAACCCATGGTTACTACTAATTACTAGTAGGAAAGTACCATAGGGTTTCTTCTGATGCTAATTTTGATCCTAAAAGGTCAAACTAAGATTTTGTCTTATATCTTGGTAATAGAAGATCCGGTCACTTCTCATTTACAAAATTAGGACTCCCCACTTGTGTGAGCGAGACTGACACTGCAGTCATATGACGGCTTTAAAGGTGACTTGATATTACTCTGAAGGTCACAGAACCACTTCAGTCTGTATATTCAAGATCAGGAACCTGCATGTTCATGTATGAACAAACCAAAGAACACTTTTGTTTTAGAAGTTTTTATTTACATTCACACATACAGGTCCTTGCACACAAGTTCTGCCTTCTGAGACACACCTTGTCAGATTGAGGTTAATGTACACCCTGCATATACTACACTATTTGCCTGCACAGCAGACTTCTGCATTTCTACAAAGTTTTGCATCAAACTTCATAGATTCATACATGCACAAAAGGCTGTTTCACAGGCAAAACACATGTCAGGTAAACTGATCAATGGATCTATGCAGTTTGATGCTAGTACATGACTGCACCATGCAAATACCCATCATCTTGCAAGCAAATACCAGCAAGTATCTATGTACATGCCAAACGCCATCAAACACCCACACAGACGAGAAGGTACGTCATTAACAAAAGTGTAGCTATGGGCTTGAAACACAGTACAAGTACACGATGACTTAAGTCAATTAAAGACACAAATGCTTCTGTAGGTTAAGCTTTGAGAGCAGCAGAGGAAGTGCATGTTCCACTGTCAACCTTTTTTCTGTGTATTCGTTGTATGTTTGCAGATTATGCCCTGAAAGATCTCAGCTTAAAGAAAGTAATGAAGGTATGTTCATTGAACTGAAACAGTGACTCTGCTTCAATATGACATGCACAGCAATCAGACCCTGGCTTCTTATAGTGATCAAACTACACATTCCCCTTCCTTATAGACATTGCAATATTACCTTTATCTCTAGCCCTGCAGTGAAAAGCTAAAAGTATAAACGCAAAATAGCATGCAGTGCATGGATGACCTTTCTTTCATTCTCTCTCCCTTTCTTTTTTTTTTTTTGGGGGGGGGTTGTTGTTCCATTTTTGTGCATAAGAATAATATAACAACACTATGCAATCTTAAATTAGCAGAACTGATATGTAGTGTAGTGCAGCAAAATCCACTTTATAATACCATGTTGACATCTTTCTCTTGGACACCTCTCACCAAACCTTCAAAGGAAATTTTTAAAATTCCTCACCAAAAAAAAAAAAAAAAAAAAAAAAAAAAAAAAAATTACCAGAGGATTGCACTGTTAAACAGTTCATCATAAAGTGTATCTGTGACACAAACTTTCTGAAGCTGTAATCAGCCTTTCTGGAAATACCACAGTGATGTCATTCCCTTGGATGCCACTCATAAAACCTAATGCAAATTTTTTTGAAAGTCATAAATAAAATCAAATGATGATCAGAAAATGTAGTTTTACCTAGGGTTGTGGTTTGTTATATGGTGCATGTTACAAATCCCATAGAGCTGTCATTTGATTGGTCTTGAGATATGATGATACCATCATTTCTTTGGATACCACTGACCTCCACCTCCAAATAAAGTTTTGAAATTCATATAAAATAATCAGTTAGGTCTTACTTCGATGAGAATTGTGATCCTTCGTATGATTTATCTCTGATAAAGATTTGGTGAGGCTGTAGCGAATACTTTCTGCGATTGTGTGGTAATGGCATTCCCTTGAGTGCCACCAGCCTTGGGGGGGGGGGGGGGGAGGGAGTCCTTCCCTTTGGTTGTTTTGTCCCAATTAGAATCCTGGTAAAAATTGATTAAAATCATATACAATGTATTACAAGTGTGCCACAGTTATATCATATGGTCTTCCTCAAGGATGCCAGTGGTATCATCCTGATCACATTTACAGTGACCTCTGTATGAGGGTGACCATTGTTCCCATGTTCATGCATTCATATTCAATGATCACAGATGCCAAAGGGAACAATACCACAAGCTCTATTTTGAGATGCACTCTTTTACCTTTATATTTATGGCAAGTGAAATTGTATTGTTTTTTGTTATTTCTAAAAAGTGCAGTGACTAAAGTTGACCCCCAAAATGATATGGTATTATCACCTCACCAGTGTTGCCAACCCTCCCGAATTACCCAGGAGACTCCCGGAATTTTATGCTTAAGATTCTTGAAAAAGTGTGGATTTTTGACAATTTTGAGTCACCTCCCGGAAATTCGTCAATATTTCCCTTCTATATTTCATATTAATTTATCAATCTCCCTTAATTTTACTTTCTATCTCCCGGATTTTAAGTTTGGCAGGTTGGCAACACTGCCTCACATATATATATATAATCAATGTATGGCAATAGTAAGATCTTTTAATAGTCAATGCATGGCAACAATTACAATTTAGATCTATTATACATGTACATAGGCAGAATGAACAAGACTGACAAATTCTTATTAGTGTTAGAAATGACCAACAGGTGGCAGCACCTACCTATTCACGCGTACAAAGCCTGCCTTGTCATGACACAAGTCCCACACCCCGCTCTTATAAGCCCCCTAACAATAAGCAACCTCTCCATGCATCAAATGTGATATTTTCCTTTTATCCCCCCCCCCCCCCTCCAGAACACCCCTCTTATAAGCCCACAATTCTGCTGCACTTAAAGTGGCCATATCAGCGAGAGACCACTATGTGTGTTTCACATTAACAACACGCTACTCAACACCTGAATCTAGAATGTTCATGTTTGAGAAAAGTTAATAAAAGCATAATTTAGATTTAATCCAATGTAACCAAGAAGAAAATGTGCCCAATCAACATCACACTGAAGCATAGTCCATGGAACACCAAGACATGGTCTCAGACTTGCTGCAAGTGTCTGCCAACATTTAGTTTGACAGTTCGACCAGATATGTGAGCATACAAAGGGTCAAAGTGAAGGATAGCTGCAGATGAAACTTGCAAAACCTGTTTGGGAATCCTTGTTTACCACTAAACAAGTGGCACTGATGTCATGTTGTCACAGGTTAATAGATCGTCAGGTGTTTGATCCGCATATGCAAACATTTCTGTGGCAATGAAAACAAACCAGTTTTGCTCGAGTACAATGTGGATCAAGACTAAGACTTGCTGAACACTCTGAATTTGGGTGGTCCACTGTGTCAAGTCTTGTCCTAATGTGGCTGGCACAATGACCAGGGATCAGGTAGTAATGATGACCAGCTTGAGTGGCACAGTTCCTGACTTCGGTGGTACACTGTACATGTATGAGCCTTGTATGAGGTGTTCGCTAGGATTAACAATAGCAATTATCTATGGCATTCTGTCAGAAATAAAACATTGTGAAAGCTTAATTCAGTGATGTCTGCATTATTGTCCTCAGCAAACTTTCATGTCCAATAGCATTTTATTAACTAGACCATGATTGACTAGAAACCATAGCACACGAGAAAGCCACCATTTGATTGGTGGCAAACATTCTTTGCTCACTACTGTTGCAGTTAACAAAGTTCAACCAGAACCTAGTGCTAATCATCCAGGTCTACTGGTAAAGCTAGGTTATAATTTAACCCTTAAAGTGGTGATTTAAGACTGAGTCAACAGCTTTCCTCGGGACACTTTGCACGCAATGTGCGCAAAGTGTCACAATTAAAGCTGTTGACTAAGACTATTTTTTGTTTTAGACTAGGCTTGATGGTATTTGAATGAAAGGTATCTTCCTGAGGAATTTGAATCTTTTAACCCTATATGTTTAATGGTAGAGAAAACAACTACAGCAGTGATTCGCACTTTGAGGGTTAGCATATCACCTGAGCCGTGATATTCAAGCAGTCTATGCTGTTCGTTTCTTAGAATTCCTTCATTCATAAAATTCCCCCAATCCAGCAGAGAAACATCATTTAATGTCAAAACTTAATTCACTACAAGTAATGACTTACTACATTGGTAAAGGCATTGGTCAGTGTTTTTGGCATCATAAGGTAAGTAAGTCATGGTGCTCTTGGGAAGTGACATTAATTTTCAGGCAATGCAAGAAAAACACTGACTTCAGATGAGGCCCTTGGCACTGACTGGAGCTTTCTTCATCAGGAATACTGATATACAGTTTTCAATAGTTTCCACTTAGTATGAAAGAAAATCTGTCTTTGAAAAGAAACAAAAACTTTCTAATTGAACACACAATTATGCTCTCTCAACATTTCAGTTTCTTTCACCACAAGCCAAAGTAAAACACTGCCTTTACCTGCGCTGAGAACAAATGCTTTTTTTTGCAGACAGGCCACTCTCAAAGCATGTCACAAAAAGCTTCAAAATGCTGCCATTTTTTCCCCATCATGCTTTGGCATTTGTCTTACAAACACCACTCCGATGAACAACTGCTGACCTGCACCTCCGTTCTTGAGTAACAAGTGGTTAAAGTGACACAAGAATGATGTACCACAATTTGAAGTAATACATTGTGAGGACACTTTCTGACAATATGCATGAGGATTATACACATAATTTCACTATTTATGCGTGGTAGTTATGTTCGGATGGTGCGTGGTTATGAAGGGGATGGCCGTTGTCGGAGGTTGTGAAGGTACAGCGTGGAAGACGTAGATATCTGTAGTCAGGCACTGGAAGAATATGACTGCAGCCACCAGAATGATGTACCAATATTTGTCTGCTCCCTGAAATATAAAGACAGAATATCTGACCTAGCAGTAGAACAAACTGCTCCCTCACATATGAAAAGAGAATATCTGATGTACCATCTGCTTCCTGAAACATAAACAGAGAATTCATCGTGGCCTTGGCTAGGGACATAAAATTTAGACAGCGTGAATTCATGGCAAGCACGTGCAGAATAGTGAACTGTTTAAAACGAGTCATATCTGAGTTTCATCACCCATGCCACGGTCATGGTGAATTTCATTTCTCCTAACACTGACTAAAACTTTAAAATTGAAGCAAAAAATACCTGTGTAACGGAGCCTTGGCACTTGAATTCACTGCAGTTTTGTGGGTGCCTATCAAAAGAGCTGTATCAGATTCATTTGATTTGCCAAAATGGCAAACAAGTCATCAGTATGCTCTGTAAGCCTAATCAAGCTCATAATTATTGTTGCAAGTCCAAAGTAATATGAAGTGGGCATTATTATTACTTTTCCATAGTAAAATAAATTTTTAACACAATAACATTAGGCCAACAATAGAAAGCATTTATTGAGATGAAGACAGTGACCTGATAGCTTGTTATGCATTTGGCAAACCAGTACAGGCTATAACTAGGGGACAACAGGTACAGGCTATAACTAGGGGACAACAGGTACAGGCTATAACTAGGGGACAACAGCTGCAGTTTAATGCCACATACAAATAGTTGGGTTTTTTGTTCTTTTTTAAAGAAATTCAACTCTCATTGGCTAATGCATACTAAAAGTAACCAACTGTTGATTTCCTTTAGGTCAGTTCCAGAAAAATGTTGATTACAATACAGTAGTACCTGCAATTTCCAATCCCCGGATTTCCCGACCACCTAGTCAAAGCGACCAATTTTGGTATGCACGGATGCTTTTGCAATGTTAAATAGACTGCTGCGAACGACCACCTTTAGCACGCGACCAGCGACTGGCAAAACTATCCCACAAACGACCACCTGTTTGACCCCCCAAAAAACCAAAACAGAACACGAGCGTATGTTGATACATGCGCGTAATTTTGAAGTAAAGTCAACACAAACACAGCATTTTATTTCCACATAATCAGATAATCTGGAAAGTTAACTTTGTCTGCTTAACTGACTTTGGGCAGGCATGCTAGGGAAAGCGCAGAACCATGTCTGACCATATGACCATGGTTATTTGTATTCGGTTGTTTGGTGATTGTCATCACAATAATTTGCTCAGTTCCAAATGTCTGTTTTCCAAGTGACCAGGGTGAACGGCCGTTTAAATATTTTCGACAACATTACTTACTATCTTAACTTAAATCTGCCCACTCGGTTGTGACTGAAGCAATGTTTATCGCTAGTTATAAATCCAAATTCGAGGCGATACAACGTCAAGTAAATGCACATGCAGTAGAAAACCATTTTGAACCTATGCAATGCATTGTGGAATAATTCTCTGGAGTTACGATCGGGTGAGTCCATAGATCATGGAAATTTGCAGTGGAAACAAGCATGGGTGGCCACTTGTTTTTCGAAGGCATTGTGTATCTGAAAATGTCAATGAACTAGTTCAGATGAACATGATTAAACGTGCCCAAGTTTAAGCCCGTTTTATGTGATCTCAAAATACTTTCCACGTGGTTTTAAGCTGATGACTGTTGTTTAATTCTGGTCAGGCTTATGGGAGCACACTGACCACACATTGTAGCGGGCACTGGCGTACATTGAAATTTTACAGGGCTTTTTTCCTCTGTCTCTCGCTCAGCTTTCATGTCTTTTGATTTCATGGGGATTAAATTCTTCAGCATTAGAAAATGTGTTGCAAGCATTGTAATTCTAAGAGCCTTTTATGGGTGTAACAAATACCACTTGATTTTCAGAAGCCACGGCTTGCAATTGATAGTGGAATCAACTCTCCCGGCAACTCGCCCATTGTGACGGCGCTGCTCAACTTGTTATGCTAACGTCTTACCTGGATCTTAATATACATGTAACTGATGGACACTACCATAGTGTTTAATTGTGTGGCTACTTTTCAAAAGTTAAAGTGATGATTTTTAAAGGACATTGCCCATACCAAGTCTCTTTTTATGAGTGAAGTCACTGTGTTGGACATTTCATGGAATCAAAGTGGGGACTGTGTGGACTGACAATGTTCACAAATGAATTTTTTAAAGGATATCTTGGGGTTTTTTTTTTGTAAAATGTGATTGAAATGGACATTTTGTCATTCAAAAGTGTACTGATAATCAGTGGTAATGTACATGTATATGTCCATATCTGTAGTGTATACAAGTGACAGTTTGGTGACTAATAATGGTATTAATAAAACCACAAAAAGTGAGAACTTCTTGTTATTTATTATTATTATTATTATTTTTTTTTTTGGCTAAATTAACAATGTCGCAGTAATAAACAAAATTATGTCTTATGACCTGTGGAGTATGAACTGGTTTGTACATACATGTATTCTGACATATGGAATATGTGGTCGGGGCATCTGGACATGCACCTCCAATTTAAGACCACCTGCAGTATGTGACCATTTTGGGCTGGCAGCAGGGGTGGTCTTAAATAACAGGTACTACTATATACAGGTGATAAACATGCTTCACTGATGGCTAAGTATAGAGTATATCCAGCAGACTGGCAGCATATATGAATAGGAAGCATGCAGAATATCTGATCTACTAGAACTACTCTCTGCTGCCTGAAACATAAACATGACAAAGACAGTGCACATGGTATGTCAGGGCATGTTCTATTCTCTGCTCTTTGTCACACAAAGAAAAAATACATGATCTACTATAGATGTTCATGTCATAAAATGAACTGGTCTTTCAGTCATTTAGATGTTCCATTGTTGCATATTTTCATATTTTTGTGCAAAAAAAAATCAGTTTCCATTCAAACATGAAGAGAAAGAAAGTTCTATATTAAGTGTATCACGATGAAAAAGCATATGGAATTGATTTTTTTTCATGCATATCTACAGTACAGAAAGATGTACCCAGTGAATAATTATAATTACCTGGGCATTATATATGCCATGTGGCTGTGCTTCTCTGATCATATCACCATGGTAACACATGAATGTGTAACAAGACTCCTACTTTGAATTATCCACATTCTTTAGTTACCATAAGTCAAAAAAAAAAAAAAAAAAAAAACAAAAACAAAAACTGTGTAACTTAATTTCCATGTTAATGTGTACAGATTGCAGGAGCACATCTGTGCATGAATCCTCAAGGTAAAAGTTCTAGTACAGAAGGTTTGCACACTGGACCCACATTTGCCTTTAATGTATGCCTAACATGACATGAACTCACTGGGCTGGCTGCTTGCATCTACACTAGATGTACATCAGTGAAGGGAATATTGCAGCAAGAGGCATGCTCATCCACTCACTGGTGTCTGGACATCAGCCATAAGACTCGATAGTTCAAAGCTATGAAAGTTGCTACAGTAACATAAGTATAATGTACACTCTTCAAACTATAAGCGCTATGTTAGTAACTAATAGATCCCCTACATTTGACTCTCTGCAGAGAAAGCAGACATTTAATATACAGCAAAGACTTGAAAATAGCTGAAATAAGTTAATTTCCACTGTGTTATCCTCTGACATTTTCTATTATTCTCCAGTGCACAGACACTGCAGTAATATGTTGCATTTGATACATCCTTAATGTAACAACTGATGTACTCTGCCAGCGATACTGCTGGCTGACTTTGTATGTATCTCCCTAAGTGTTTGTCAGATATTGGTAACAGTATTGTATACATGACTATATAATTGCTGGTTTTTTTTGTTTTTCTTGTTATTCTTTTTTATACTTTATAAATCTATGGACCATTTGTTTGTGTCTGAAATAAAGAAATATATATATATATATATATATATAAATATAACTGCCTTTATATTGGTTCTGTGAAAGAAATGCGGGACCAACTGTTTCCCCAGTTCTGAAATAACAAAATCGGTCAGGCATTTGGCACTTCGTGCATCTACTTTCATCAACAGTTGCCTTATTTCTATTGCATTTTATTTTGAGCATATCTACAATTCCATTATCTCCTCTGTGTGGCATTTTCCTAAGAAAGTTTTTACTTCATGTAGGCATGCTCCAACCAAACAGAGAACTTACATGATTACCAATAATTTTGGATAAATATAAAACATAAATAACCAGTACAAACCCAACTGGAAATGTTTAGAGGGCCTTATAACTCTTTACACTTGGAACTCTCATGGAAAGATCTGATGTTTACCAAAAATCACAGCCGAAACTCTACTTTAGGCAAGACTGTGATTAAATCTACATGGCATGTATTAAAATGTATAGAGGCATCTAAAATGTGTAGATCACTTAGAGTTACCTGCAAAAATGTAAAATTATTTGGAATACCTTACAGCTTTGCTCCTTCATATAGCCATAAATTTGCTTACTTACCAAATCTCCTTTCCTGTACCACCATGTCTACAAATAAACAGTACTCTGAGAATCACTTATCAAACAGTCACTTCATAATGACTTGTTTGCATCACATTTTTATCACAAGGACACTATCATTAACACTTTTAAATGCACATAACATGCACTGATAGCATCTTACTTTTGGCAACACGATACAATATGAGATTTATATGCAAAGTGTGTACAATCAGTTCACATTTTTATTGATAATGTAATTATTTTACTGGAGAGTACATGTACTGTATATAAACGTATATGACAAGACTAGTGCCTTGATAGCTGGAGGAAAGAGAAAAAAAAAAATACTGTATATAAGCACCTCTCTCTCTCTCTCTCTCTCTCTCTCTCTCTCTCATAAATATTATCATTAAACTGACATATTTATACTGTATAAAGTCACAAAACCAATGACAAAGACTATTATACTGACAATTATAAAAAGTTACTATGTAACTTCTATTATTAAACCTTTCATTATAATGAGCATCAGCTCTGTGTTGCCATTCATCAGAGTTTGTGTAAATTGAGTATTGATCTCCCTTGCATGGATCATCAGGACACAAGCTGAAGTGCCATCAAGTGACACAAATGTGAACCAAGTGCCATCAAGTGACAGAAATGTGAACTTGCAGTCATGTTTTGGTGGAAGCTGTTTTTACATGTTACTTGGTCTTAAGTGTTCGTTATTACTATTTAAGTTTTACCAACTATTTCTGTGACATTTACAATGTAACTTCCATTATATACTTTGTCCTAATCCTTCAAACACAGTTTATTCAAATGATGTATATTTTCTAGGCTATATTTTCTGGACTGCTGAATTAAGTTATTTCTCAGGTTAACTGTAGATTACATGGTCCTTTTTTTTCCAAATAATTCCAGGAAGTAGAAACAAGTATACTTACATTTACAGCTCCTACAAAACCACTAACTGGAATTAAACAGAAATAAATGAATTTATTAAAAGCATGTCATACAAATTAGAAATCTGACAAGTCATAATAGGAGGTTTTCATAACCAAGATCTTGTGCTGCCACTAAGGCTCCAACAAGGAACTTGAGTCTTGACAGAAGGATTCATATATTAAGCAAAGCCGAATGAGCTTCTATGATAAAAGTAAGAGCTTGACAAAGCAAAAAAATTAAGAGAAAGTCATTCACTAAATTTTAAAACATACAAGATGCTAAACATATTCACAAAATTTCATTTGTTTGGTAGAAAAAGTGTGATTTTCAGATGGTTAAGTCATGTAAATGGTACAAGAGTTGGTAAGTGTTCATAGTTACTGCACCTAGGTCTAAGAGGCCTCTCTGTGCAGCTTATTGCACTAAGTAATTTATGTTTTCTTTAAAAATTTTTCAACATTCAAATCTTTCATGATTTGCAGATAAAGTCTAATACATGTATTGTTTGTCATATTTTAGTAAACAACTAGAAGCAAGTTTTTCATGCAAAAAACATTATATTTTAGCACATAATGACTAAAAGGAATGCTGCAATGTTTACATGAAGTTCAACAACCAAGTAATTTTTATGTACCTACTATGTTTCTGTGTTGAATGGTATTACAGTAGTCTCACTAGAGTGTACTTAGTGAAAATTACCATCTGTGTATTGTTTTGTAAATTTTCACTCTCTATGTATTTCAATTTTGAGCGCCTTGGGGAAGATTAGGAATAAACCTATGTATTTTCCTAACCAAATCGTACCCTCGTCAAATAAAGTTTATATATATTATGCATCCCCTCAGCATGACATCAGTGATCCTTGAAGGTGACTCAACTAACAACACAGTCCTGTGTTGCCACCTGGCCACCAAATATGGAATTAAACCTAAGAGTTGAGAATCCGTTAATTGAAATTGATAAATCTATATATATTTTTTTTAATTTAAAAAAATAAAAACAAAAAATAAAAAAACGAGAGGAATATGATCTCACAATTTATCATACAGCACCTACTTCAGCAATGTCTATGCCAAGGACTGAGGTGCTGCACTGATGGGACAACCTAATCAGCATACTGGACAATAAACAGAACAGATTACACATTTCCCTGATCGATCCACACTCCAAGGCAGTATCAGTTACCAGTTTATTCACCAAATAAAGGAAAATCTACACATGAAAAGTTGGTGGAGACTATCTTGTATTTCATAACCAGATTCATGAAGACAGTTTTTTCCTCAAACAGGTCTATTTGGATTCAATATAATTTAAGGGGTGAGCCAAAATTAATTTTAAGTCAATTTTTTTTTTCTCTTTTTCTTCTACACTGTGTGTCTGAGAGATGGGCAAACATCTTCATCACCATGACTGTTTCGGTAACTTTAAATCTGACACAGCCTGTCTCTTGTGGAATGTTCATTACAAATACAGGAGACAGCATGTCTCTCCCGGGTGGGGTTAACCTTTTTCCCCTGTGAACTATAACTGGGTTCAAGAGTTAACAGCTTTCCAGGGCACTTATGAACCAGTGAACCAGTGAACCAGTCAACTGCTGTCCATCACATAACCATTTATGCATGAGTAGTTATTATTCATCAAAAAGTGTGTAATGGAGAAAACAAAATTTGTCTGTATATATGGTACAAGGTCCATAGTTCAGTGTGTTTCATGTTGAAAACTACAGTATGGTACTGTATTATCTCTTTTTGGCGCCCCTGCTCTCTTAAGCGCGCCCTTACTATTCCTGCTAGAAAGAGTCCTAATTTCGACATTTTTAGCAAAATTTCTCTGTTTTTAGCATGTTGTATGCCAAAAACAGCTCTGACATCCAGACAAATTTGCTGTAAATTTGCTAAATGCCAGGGGCGCTAAATGGGAATAATACGGTAAGTGATAAACTGTAATCATGGTAATTGCATGTAGATTTGGATATATGTACTTACAACAATTAGGTTAATTCATGGGACTTACTTATGAGATTACAGGCAAGCAAGTAGAATGAGTTGTTTCCAGACCCCCGTGCCAGACAGAATATAAAGGAGAGCTGAAACAGAGCAAAAAGTCACCACATGTATGCAAAACAACACTTCAAACCTTAACCCTTTCCCCCTTAAACCGGCCAAAACTGGCTGGTGGTCAAATGTCGTCTGCTTCAGTGTTTTCAACTAATTTCAACAGTTATGAAAAAACAATTTGACTGAGAAATGTACATGAGACTTATCAAGATCACATGCTCCAGGTCAACAGCTTTCCTTGGCATGGGTTGGGCACTAAGTGCCCAACCCATGCCAAGGAAAGCTGTTGACTCAGTCTTAATTCAAGGGGGAAAGGGTTAACCTAGCATAGCCTTTTAGAAACTCTTTCATTTGATGTTGGGATATATATGTAACTCAAAATAATGACAATGTAAAATATATTACAGAACCAAGAACAAGATACATGAGAACTAAGTACATATGACTTGCAGTTGATACAAAAGACATGAGCACTCAGTACACAGAACTTGCAGTTGATTGTTTTCTAGATTATGCCTATCTTTCTTAATGATGCAAAGTCAGCATAAGACAAAAGTATAAACCTTTTGAATGTCTGTTCACACTTCTTGCCTTACCTCTAATGTTCAATGAAATAGATTTAAGCACCCTGTGTTTGACTCAGGCTAACTCACAGTTCTTCCCTGTTTTTAACCCTCCATGTATCTTATTCAGCATTTGATCCAGAAGCTTTGTGTAGATTAAATAATTCCCTCTGATGTTGTTTTTATCTAGTTCACCAGCATATTTGTTCAAGGCTTATGATTTACTTCTTGGTGACACCAACATGACCAAAGTACAATGACTGAACATTGGCATGAAAATAAAAAATTGCACACATATCTCTTCAACATGTAAAAGCGTCAACACTGACTCTGTGTAATCATTACATGTACATTAATATTAATAACTTAAAGGTAAGCTGATTATGTATGCTTGACAGGAAGCTCAGTTCTACATTTTATCACAGGCATCTATTATTTGCCTCTCATACTAACAGTACATAATGAGAAATTAGTACAGGCAACTAATATGTATTCTATCACACATTAAAAAAATGATGCTCATTTGTTAAAAACGAGAAACAGAGGTACAAAATAATGCGACCATATGGTGATATATGCACTCATGTATGACAAGTGTGTTTTATGGTACTTTCCAATCCAGACATACATTAGCTTATCATATCAGAAGCTGCCTGCTCTGAGAAGCAACTGCACTGGATGTGGAGCCATTTGTCAGCAACTGAGATAACGCAATGGCACTCCGGGAAAGTCTCGCCAATTTGTACACCATCTGGCAAGTCATGAGTGACATTAATCGGGTTTATGACAGAGGGTAAATTGGGTAAAATTTTACACCCAAAAATTTTCTGAGGGTATGTCTGTGTCCACTAAAATTGTTGCTTCAGATCCCCTAAACTGCAAAATTTTCTGTGTTGCCCTCTCAACAAGTTTTATTTCCTTGGAAATTCATTTCATAACTTTTTGCATACCCTAAATTTTATGTCTGGAAGAAACCCTAATTACACTCAGAGCATGTAAAAATTTCAAACCAAAAATGCCTTTATAAATAGGCATTGACTAAACAGCCATGTAAGTTGGAACAATGGCAAGTAAAATATCAAAGTAACTTGCCCTGACGACTGGGGCATGAAATTACTACATGTAAGTATGTGATCAAGTAACCTGCTATCTTTTCTGAAGAAGGTTTGAACAATGATAAATCTGTCCATGAATTTATGTTTCTTTAGATCAGCATTCAATATTAAGACTGTCAAGATGAAAGTACAGAGATAATTTCAATACTTAGAACATTATAAATCCTGTCATTATAAATTTTTCACAATTTGACTTCTTACAATGAAAACTGCTAGAGAAACAAAGAGAATGACACACAATCCACATATACTTACCACCACCATAAACAGAGTACATCCCCCAAGCACCCGGACTCCTAGGGTCTGTAAATACAAGAAGTTCTACATGAAATAGAAGTATAGAAAGTATGTAAAAGGTACTGATTGTGTGTGGAGGTGGATTAACAGTGGCTGACTGAATCCTGTAGACTTGCTGATGTCTTCCATTAAGTCAGTTGTCTGAGAAAAACTGAGAAAAAAAAAATGTTTGTTATAAGATGCCAACCAGGTGGCTTGGCTGCCTGGGGTGAGCCAGCTGGTGACAGCCACCTGGTTGGCTCTCACACACTTATTGGCCATTATAACTTGTTATTTTTTTCCTCAGCCAACACACATTTTGGCTGTTATAACTAATATTTTTTCTCTGACAACTTACTTAACGGAAGGTACCTGCAAGTCTATGAATCAAGTGCAAATGTAGATTTTCATACATGTATCTTCTGTGAACTTTATCCCACCATTGAATGGTAAATGCCATATCTAATAAAATTTAAAACACAAAAAAGAAAAAAAAAAACAAAAAAACAAAAAAAAAAAACAAAAACAAAACAAAACAAAAACAGGACCATGATTCCCCTATGCTCTGCTGGCCTTGCATGCTCTAACAGAGTGTTGTTGAACTGATCAAAGTGCAGAACTTGAACATACTGAACAAACCAGTTTGTAAAAATAGTTGGGCAAAAGTACCCACACTGCTACCAACATGTACCTGCAACTAGACACTATTAAGTAACAGAAATCTTCCGATTTATTCATTTGTTCTTCAATCAGAACCAGGTGGCACAATCTTTTGTTTGCTCATTAAAGTGAACACTGACCTTGCTCCAAAATGCAGCTCAGTTTTGCAGGTCTATTTACAAAGATTACACAGTTCTTTCACACCTTTGTAATGAGGTACAAGCCATCATCAACAAGCTTACAAACAACTATTCAAAATGATCTGGTCCTTATGTGACAATCTGCATCTCAATTACAATGTTCTCTTAATAAAGTACATGATGAACTTATTAAGAGTGAAATCGTTTCCTCAATTTTTCAAACACAATGATTAATGGTTTCCAAAAAGGGAAAACAGAAAGTACAGGTACCAGTGTTCCAGTTTGAGAAATAAAAGTGACATTACACAAAATTATCTTTACTTTGGAATTGATGACTACGCATTAACTCCTGCAATGAACTGACTGAAGGATCAAGCAAACAAAATAGTATTTAAGCTCTAGCAGT
Organism: Hermodice carunculata; assembly: GCA_964020975.1. Classification (NCBI taxonomy): domain Eukaryota; kingdom Metazoa; phylum Annelida; class Polychaeta; order Eunicida; family Amphinomidae; genus Hermodice; species Hermodice carunculata. The sequence continues at coordinate 87,257,480 of OZ026613.1, read as the reverse complement.
TTCTGGTAAATGAAATGTTACATTCTACATGAAATTATTTTCATCTCTAAATATGCCTATTCAGTCATATACTAACGAAGCTGGGTTTGTTTCTTCTAAAGGGACTCAAACCTGAAATTAAGGTTAGCAATTTATTGTACATGTACTTTGTGACATACCAAATCCAGAAAATGTCCACGTTAAGTTCACTAAATCAGCCATACTTGGGAAATCCAATCTTAAACAAGCAATTTCTTTTGTACTCAGCTGCATAAATGACCCAATATACAAAATTCTTGTGGGCCAGAGTTGCATATTCCCATTAGATTGCATGTTGGAGTAACTTTGAATTCTAGTCACTTTACAGCTAAGGGAATAAGAATTTTCAGGATCGTTTAAAGACGTTCGGTACACTGGTCAAAAGAATTTAGAAATCTCTGGTTTTTGGTGTGAACCAAGATATTGGCATTTGAAACAAAATGCAAGCACAAAATTGGCATGTCACGGTGCTACTTTTGTCGCTAGGTGGCGCTACATGTAAGGACTACAGAAATTTGATAGCAAACATTATATATGTGGGTAAAAGCAAAAAAAAAAAAAAATTAAGGATGTAAAAATATGCATAAAATAACTCAATATGAGTGCATGCAATGTATATCAAGCCTTTTAATAACAAATATATAGACAAAACATGCTGGAATGTGACTTTAAATTCATCTCGTCTTGCAAAAATGTATAAGTGCTCACATTATTTTTAAAGTTTGAAATAGAAAAATATTTGCAAATCCCTGAAAAATTGTAGGGGGTTTCCAAAATATGCACTGATCTCATTGATTAACAAAAAAAGATATCATACGGTGCTATTTTTTCCGCAGTTGTACAAAGAATTCATGCAAGTTGACTTAATTTGTTCTAAGTTCATAGGTACAAGGTATCCATTCATTGTCTAACTTCGATACCATATCAATATACATGTATGTAGGTTAAATAAACGGCAGTACATTGTTAATTTTATATTCCAGTCATAATATATACTTTCATAGTTATACTGAGAAGAGGCAAACATTTTAAGATTATCTCCATAGCGCAATACAGCAATGTGGAAAAAGAGGTAAAAATAAGAATATCAAAATTATAGTTGCCTTAATACATTGTCGAATGGTAACAGAGGCAGCACATTATCAAATATGCCTGTGCCACCTTTTGACGCTGGGGTATTACTGTGGTCCCTCCCCCCCCCCCCCCCCCAGTTGGGACAGCGTTTTTCGTACCACATTCACAAGAAATGTAAAGTACACTGGCCAAGCCATATCGTTTTTCTGATTCTGTATTTTTTAGGGACAATGTTTTTTTTTTTTTTTACATTCCTCGCATACAAGATTATCGGCTAGTACACTTAGTTCCACTATTCTAAGACCTTCGTCCCAGTTATAACTGTCAGTGTTTACATGTGCATGTGGCATTTTGGGGGGTGGGCGTGGCACTTTTGACGGTGGCTTGGTCAGTGTTCACTGATTGTGTACATGCGTTTTGGTCTACCACTGCCGTGTTTTGACGTATTCTGCCTTGTTTTAAAGCATTTAGTCCTTTGTTTTGGCATTTGTTAACAAACCGCCCATTCTTTTTCCTTTTCACTCTTCGTAAACAATCCATATTTCTCAAACGGAACTGTGCAAAATAGGAAAAGCGAACAGCAGCTAGTGCTGGTGCAGGTATCGCCAAATACCACCTCTAACTGTATAGAGGCATTGGACCATAAATGGTTGTGCATATCGCTGTGTACCGAACGTCTTTAAGTTATATTAAGATTTAAAAAATATCTGTTTTTTTTTCTCTCTCTTTTTTTAACAGACATTGTTGGGGGGCTACCAGCACAAGGGCTTGCAGCATCATTGAGGACCACATAGTACTATGACCACCTCTGGTAACCCCCAACTGAGATGTGAGCCCTTGAACTGATGTCACTCCAGTATTATCCCCCACCCACCCCACACACTGATGGTACTGGAGCAACCTCAGTCACGTGCTTCCATGACCCATGTGTTAAACAAGCTTCAAAGTTTTATCTCATATAAAATCCACTCCACACAGACATTTGCAACATATTACCAGCCCCCCCCCTCCCCCAAATGTAAAGAAAAAAGGTGATGTGGATGATGAATATATAAAATGGGGATATATTATCTACACAAATACCCCGAGTGAAGACAAGTATAAAATATGAAAGTACTGAGGTCTGGTTATAAGTGTCTAGCTCTATGTCAGTACCTCGGGTGAACAAGTGGCAGGGAGTGGTGCCATCAGATGCCTAAAAAGACATTAATGTTACCTAGGGTGAGTTGCATAACCAGGTGAGACACACTGCTAGAGGCCAGAGATGGCATTAGTAGGACAATTTATGGCAGAGTTGACAAATGCAAAGACAAGTTTCAGAATTTCAGCATCACAATCACGATAGGACATGATGAAAGTAGATTTTTCATTTTCATATGGATTTGAAAAAAAAAGTGACCTTCCTCAGGGGTAGAAATTAATTATTTTTAAAGTTTCCCCTGGGCAAAACAGCATTTTTACAAGTTGCCCAAGCCTCCAGAAAGTTACCCAGTTTCCCACCAAATGAGAATTGTAGTTACTAGTTAGCTTGTTCAAGACACTGATATTTAAAATGTTGCAAATACTGATGAACAAGAGCTATATTTGTCACCACTATGAAAACAGCATTTCTGCATGAAAAAGATTTTACAACCTGTATTTAATGTTCCCATTATTGTTGGAAATGATATATTCTGCTGAAGATAGAAAGTTGCCCCATGGGAAACCAGCTAACGAAATAAAGTTGCCCAGCACGAATGAAAGTTGCCCGGGGCACCTAGACACCCGCTAATTTCGAACACCGTTCCTAATTGATCAAAGAAAGTTTTCTTTCTTGTGAAAAGTGTTTTGACCATACAAAATAAATGACCTTCATCCTCTATTGATGCATAGTGAACCAATTTGTTGGGAACTGTTATTTTCCAGCATGAGGAAAAAAAAAAACCAAAACAGGGAATTGGCTTAGTTCTACCAGGACAGCTGCATTACAGGCTTTTTTGTTAACACAGAGAACATATTTACAAAATTTCAGGAGTACTTTTTCCACCAGAACTTTGTCACTGAGGGATACGATGTTGGTTTTATTTATCCTCTTTACGAAATAGGGACTCCATACTTCACTGTCATAGCTCAAAATAGGATCAGCAAGACAGTGAAACAATTTAACAATTTAAGGCCAAGGATGACATTGTCCCTTAAGTTCAATTGTCTCAGCTTAAAAACTGTTGGGTTTATTTTTTGTGCCTGTTTTGCCACTTTTTCAGTGGCTATTTTGAAGTTGCCTGACATTGTCCTGTAAGTTTAATTGCTTAAGCTTAAAAACTGTTTCTTGTGCCTGTTCAGTCACTTTTTCTGTGACTATTTCAAAGTTGCTTGATGCCATAAAGACAATTCCAAGATAATACAATAAGAAGGGGCAATATCTAGTTGGGAATTATCAAACATAAATTTATATTTGCAAGTACATGGACTCACCTTTTGAAGATTAATATCTTAGTTTTGCTTAAATTAACATTGAGGCCTCATTTTTGCAATATGATGACAAGTGGTTTAGAGTATTTTGAAGGCCTATTGGGCACTCAGATAACAGTACCAAGTCAACTCCATATGAGAAACAGTTAATCGTCATATTATTCAGAGTAACACATGAGCATGAAATGTCAAAAACGGAAGGCAAGCCATAGATGGATATTAAACCAAGTCAGGCTTAAAACACACCCTTGTTTCACACCAACTGAATATGCTAATTGACTGCTGCATTCACAATTGTTCTTAATGCAATACAAAACCAAAGAGTACAGGTTGTAAGTTATCATAAAGAAATAACCCCTATACCCAATTTTAATAGTTGGTAGTGCAGACCCTTGTGAGGGGTTGAATCAAATGCTGCTCTGAAATCAATGAAGCAGCAGAACATATTAGTGAGCAAAGCCCACTCTTATGGTATAGGGACAAGAAGTTGTGAAGAACATGACTCACAGTCACCTAGTGTTGCTCGATTCAAGAAGCCGTACCAGCCGAGACGAACTGTTCTGCAAACAAGACTTTTTCACAGCAGTTCAGCACTTAGTTCCCCTCCCCCCCCCCCACACATCACATCAAAAATGAATCAGCTGCTTCCATTTCAATAAAAATGCAATCTCAACAAATTGTACTGCCATCTTTTTTGATGACATGTTAGAATATCTATAGACTTTTCCAGCTGGCATTTTGGTCAAATATCGCCAAGGGCTAGTGCCACGTAAAACTTGTTGATTCATCCAACATGACACGAGCTGACATACATCACAGCACGTGCTTGGTGCATGCCTGCAAGGCTTGAATGAGATAGGCTGCGAAAGTGGCCTGCTGAGGTGCAAATGAACTTAGGATTGGGATGGCTTCGCCCTATTCTTCTAGGTTATACCCATTTCATATTAAGTTTCTACGATTTATTGAAATTTTTTTATCTATTAAATATTTTCATTCAAAATATGGTCAGCTGCTCTTGATTATTCTCTAAAACCAGTCTGGCAATTGGGGATCAAAACATGCATGATTTTCCGATAAAAGGTTGCATCTATTGTCCAACGACAACGTATACTGGGGTGCCCAATTGTTGGACAGCTAAGCGCAAAGTTGCATTCACTGCGAGGCTAAAAATTAAATTACATCTGCTGATGTGGTTTGGCAGTGCCACTGAAAACACCAATAACTGTGGATTGTTGGCGCATGTTTCTTGTCAAATCACACTCTTTGGATTGCGAACGCGCACACATTTTACAAGAGGTGATCGAGAACATCCTGCCACGAGCAGAAAGTTAGGTGTGCCCAAATGTCGGACATGGGAAGGTATTTGGCTGCACGTTATTTCTGTTCACCTTCTAGCTCGAAATTAAAGTCCAGTCCTTGAGGGGAGAATCTCTACATTGTAATACACATACTAGATTTAAAATTATTATTTTGCAAACTGCGTCGCACGGGTGTCGATTAACACTTGCCAGCTATGATGGATATTTTCTATCTAAAAGCTGACACTGTGTCTGAAAATACGCAAATTTCAAAAATCGTCAATTTGTCTTTGATCCCACATCAATCTCTCGGTACTTATTAAATTAATATATTTTTTTACATATCTTGTCAATGAATGGCAAAACTATCGACGATGTCCGACAATTGGGCACGTCCGACAATTGGGCACGGTTCTATACAGCTAAGTTCACCGAGTCAGAGACAGAGGAAGCTCGGTGCTATTAACAGGAATTCTGTAATTTTCAGGATAAGAAGCATCACCCTCTTTATGTAAGATGATAATTATATTAATTCTCGAGCTATCAAGGAAAGTACAAGGTTTTAGGGTCATCATGACATGAAACATGTAACTTTGGGTCATGCGATGACCGGAGTCATTGATGCTTGGGCATTGCCAGTGCCACTGGGCTGATTGGCGAAACTGAAACTGACATTCTGACAATCTTGTCTTGTAACTGGTGTCACTGAGTTCGGACACCACCTACAATAAATGACAGCGGTCCAACTTGGATCCTTGGTACAACCTGTTTCACTTGGCTACAAATACTTACAATTTTGGGTGAAACTTCATGATAAAGCGGCCCTGAACCTTCGTTTTGATAGTCACCCCGAATGCGTTGGTCCGCCATTTTATTGTTGTCACATGATCCATTTCCAAAGCCGGTTCTGTAAACAAAAAAATGATTGGCTGTTACCCTTCAAATAACCAATCACATTCTATTTTACTGGACAACAAGGAGCAGCACGTGAATTTTAGTCATACTTGCCACACAGAAAACTGACCCAGAAAAGATGGACAGTGGCAATGACAGGACCGGCTTGTTGTCTGACACGCGTTCACGAGGTTCCACAAGAACTCCAGAAACCCCACCACAAGAAAATCCCCTTTATCATGACAGTTCACAGTCCCCCACTGCGGTAGGTCAAATGCGTCCTGGTCAATCAGTGTCCAATGATGAACGATTTTTTTCCACTTTTGTCCAATATTTGCAAAAAGTCAGAGTAACCCATGCCCCAATTTGGCAGTTGTTATACTGATACCCGCTCTATCTCATAATTAATTCAGAGTAAGATGGCAATAGTAACCATTACACAGATGGGAGAAGGGGTTTGCGTGTTACACTGGTACCAAAAAAGTGATCCTGTCGAGTATCCCTGGATCAATATCCCTGAATGAGTTCTTCATCACCATTGGCATTGCACCACCAATTTTGCAGTGCCCACTGTTGATTGTGCACGGCAGCATATATTTCAAGGCGTGCACTCTTACCAGTAACATTCTGGAATTCACTGTGATATCACAGCTGAAACCATGCTGAGTGAAAACACCCCGTGATTGCCATCACGCGTTGAACATCAGTTAATCTCCCAATTTACAGGCACTGACTCTGGACAAGTTCAACATTTTGATTGTACATATATGGATAAGAAAGATCTAATCGCGAGGGTTTCCAGTTTTATAAAAACTTAGACATTTAGAGGCTGAAAAGTTTAATTTTGAAGGGCACTTTTCACAAAGAATAAAGAATTTAGAAGTCGTGACTGTGTCGTCACGTTGCTCTGTATCATGTATGGCTACTGTTCATGCCTTTTGATTGGCTGAGCAGTGCAAGTGCCAAGATGATTACTACATGGACAGTTTCAGAGGTTGAGGGAAACATAGCCTTGGCCAAGGTGGAGTCACATGCTGCAACCCAGACAGGCCTGGGTTGCAGCATGTGACTCCACCTTGACATGTGTTTGCAGAGGTGAATATGCACCTTAAATGACTGGGTTTGTCAATAAAATTATTTCTGATTAATGTACCTACGTAGTGGCAAAACACAAATGATGACCAGGTGCATCCTAAACTTATTTCTTAAAATTTCCAGTGCGGTATACCAGGAAAGTACAGGCCAATTTCAAAACTGTTTGACACTGTGTTGTACAAATTCCCAGTGTGGCATTTTGTTATGGTGTGAAGTCCTGTTTATATGTATCATCAAATGCTGTAATATGCTACACTTAATTTGTGTAATAATACTTCATTTTGCATTGTAAATGTTTGCTAAAACAGACAGCAAAATATGGTGTCAGGCTATGTACATGTATCAGATTTCCGGGATTACAACACGGCTGGGTTAGGATGAAAGTTCATTCCATCTTGCATTTTGACTGGCATACTTTACTTATAAGTTGCTAAGAGTCAAGAGTCCAGACCAGCAGATATAGATACTGAACATTTTTCAGTGTTGCCTGGTGTTAGCGGGGCCAGGGCTTTTGGGTTCATTGAATGCATATAACTTTATTTAAAATACTAGTTAATACTTTTTAGGGGTTACAGATGCATGAAATTAATTAAAAAATACACATAATGAGCAACCCTTCACAGTGTTTAACATTTTTATTTCGTACAAATGTATTTGTATTTGTTGGTGTAGTATGCATATGCATTGAATTTTCATTGATATCTGGAGTATTAAAGTGATTCACAATAACACATTTGAAATATGATCAGAGACAATCATAGGACACGTGCAATCATAGACTGGACCATAGAGGTTAAAAACAGGGACCATGTACTATTTTGATGTTCATTTGGTGTCGGGTGTCAGCATTCATCATGTCGGTCATGGAGCCACTCTTGCTTCCTATACGGGAAAGGAAAATTGACGAGATTTTAATTGTGAGGCTGATCTTTCTTTCTTCAGTGAACTTGTTGATGAATGTCAAGTGATTGAGTGCTGTAGATATTAATAACATTTTATGTGCATCCAAAAGGAGAATTAAGTAGGCTGTATGCTTTTGTGAGATAGCTGGAGAGTGTACACAAGAAACTGCATGTCTTTTATTTAGCCACTAAACATAGCATCCATTAATTTTTTTTTTTTTTTTTTTTGGTTATTGATATGATATGCATGTGAAACAAACCTTACCTTATATGTTCTTTTTTGAAGATTATAATACTTTCACTTATTTGAAAAAGTATCTGCATGGTGTATATGTCAGATGATGAAGTTCTAGCATCACCCATGTGCCATATTTCATTTCTTTTGACTTTTACTCTCATCAGTTTTTACTGGTTACCCACCATGGGACATGGTGACATTCTCAGCCTTGTCTGATATTACCTACAGAATTCACAGTCTGGTGAGCCAGATATGCCAGACATTACAATGTACTAACATTGTTCCAAAATGTAATTTCTTCCAATGTTTTCTGTTCTCTTCCCAGATCCAGTTGAACCTGTCTTGCTTGCATCAGTATGTGTATTAGTATTAACTCGGTTTCATCTAAGGGAACATTACTCTCCATGTAGTCTGTGCATCTATTTGTACTCACCACATGAATACAAAATAAATCAGTCGTGTGTGTGTGTGTGTGTGTGTGTGTGTTGCATCATGTTGACAGTGTAAATGGTTTATTTATTAATGTGGATTTGACTCTCAGATAGCTATAAAGTCCAACTTGCTTTGGTTAAACAAAAGTTCATCTGTGTTTTCCTGTAGGAAACAGAACTTAACCCAGAAACAATTATTTGACATGTAACAAAAACAATAAGATATCATGAAAACTACTGGAAACAAATGCAAGAATTGAAAAGAAGGGGCAATGTTGCTTGAAACTTTCCTTTTTAAACAAACACAAGAATTGAAAAGGTGAAAAGAAGAGGCAATTTTGCTGGAAACTTTCCTTTTAAATTTTTACTGTAGAACACATATATATTCATTGAAATTACTTGGCACACACACATTGCAGTAAAATCAATATTTCTTGCAGTGTACATCAATTTACTCTAACCAGCTTTCTGTTTTACAGAAACTTATGCAGTTGGCATTTGTTGCAATTGTCGTAGTTATGGTTGTGGTAAGTATTTATAAAGTTATTGTGTCTATGTACTAACACCGATATGTTGTTTTGTACTGGAATTTTGATTAAGGTTATGTACAGTCAAAGATATTCTGTTTTTCTATCCTGCCTTCCTGTGTTCCTTGCCTCCCTCCCTCATTTTGTCCTGACTTTTTTAAAGAAACAATAAGAAGGGGAATTGTGAAATTTGGTATCATTATAAAGTATTAAGTTCACATAATTTGCATGATTTGTTCAGCTGTTAGGACCAATTTCACTGATAAAGTTGCATTGACACAATTTAAATTATAGAATGTCTTCAAAACTATGACAGCGGGATATTCCATGCTAACTTCTACACAAAAGTTTGGGCCATTGCACATCTAATAAATATTGAACAAAAAAGTTGTAGCATTTTAATTTATATGGTAATTAGAGACATATTAAATGTTGAGTCTTAAACATCTTTGAAATCTTGATAGGTATTGTTCTAACTGCTGTCCATATGTTTGTAACCGTAGCATATCTAATGAATATAGAACAACTTAAGGTCACCGCATTTTTTATTATGCTAAGTGAAGATACTTTAAATTTTAATACTAATATTTTCAAAACTTGAATGGAGATGTAATTCTTGTACATACATCCAGTTAACAGATGTAAATCTATTAATATTTAATGAAAATGTTGATTTTCAAATTGTGCTTACAAGGGGCATTTCAAATTTTTTATCTTGAACACCATTTCTCCTGAGCCATATGACTAGGCTTAGCTCCTAGCCATAACATTGGAAAGCCTACACCCCAACCGGAATACATGCATGTAATGTAGCCCTTACCATTTCATGCATTTCAAGTGTATATTCATTACATAACTTACATGTATCATTTTTTAACACAGGAAATTTGGCACACAAGCTTTTTTTTTTTTTTTTTGTAAAATATTCTCTGTCTCGGTCTGTCTGTCTGTCTCTCTCTCTCCTTCAGTCTCTGTCTATTTTGTGTCCACACTTTTCTTCTATTAAAGTGTTATTAAAAGGCAGGCCAAATGATTGTATTTTGGGCAAGTCAGGTGGTATATGAGCAAATGCCATCAAAGTACATTGGTTATAAATGTTAAAAAGTTATGGAATCTTCAAAGCACAAAGCAATGTGGCAGGGCACTGCAAGAAATTGTCTTGACAGCCTCTGTGAAGCTGAAGCCCTGACTGTTGCTACATGTATTTTGTTTTCCAACTCAAGCTGTCACAGAAAGGACAGAAAATTCAAGGTCACATACATGTACATGGTTCATAAGACTTTTAGGAAGTATTTACTTGGTGCAATTACATTTAGTTTCAGTTATGTGAATCATTTTTTTTTAAACAAAACTTTTCTGTGAGTGTGTGTTTTATTGTTTTGTTTTATTTTTTAAAAATATGTTATGAGGCCTTCTGTGTAATCTGCGGCAGTGGGCACAGGTGGCCATGCATAAGAGCCTGAGGGCCTGCCTCAACTGCCTGCAGCACTGGCAATGCTGGCAGATAGACACACTCTCCCCCCCCCCCCCCCCCCACCCAGCAGGGTGGTAAGAGAGCTAACAAGCCAGGCTGTGAGTGCCAGGGGCCAGTCATTGCAGCACTTTGTGGTCAAGAAATAGTCTTCTCTATCAAAGCATTTGCAACCAGATTGTGTGGATTTGGGACAGTTTAAAGTTTAAATCTGTACTAGCTTGATAATAACAAAAGATAAAGATAGTGCCGGGAAGGTAATATTCTACTTTGTGCATTAATGTTTTTGACTGTTGTGTGTCCAATCAATACTGAACAAGAGTTGCAGCATTTTAAAGCATACTCTGCTTCTCTCCCGTCATCCCGAGACAGCTCACTGTGGTTCAGTGTATATACACACACCATGTGTTCAGATGACAATCTCAGATTGTCTTGGTGTATTTTCAAATTTGCCTATTGTGCAAGCTGCAATGAGTCCATGAGTGGGTGCACATGACCGCCTTCATTTTGCCTGAGACACAGAGCCACACATGACTTTAATCAGTCACATTTGAAAGACTACACATACTGTTCTGAAAGCATGTTAATGCCCAAACATCAATCTCTCCCATGTCAGCAGCACCATCAGAGATCCTGTCATACCAAAAAATGCTCTTTCTACACACCCACATACCATGTATTGTCCACATGTATCAAAATACTCGCTCAACATATGGTAGCGTCTGTTGTTGTTCCCAACTTCAGTCTTTCACTTGCACCTTCTCTCTCTGACCCTGTCTCACTCTCTTTCCCTCTGTCTCCTCTCTCTTTTCCCTGTCATTCTCTCTCTCCCTTTCTCCATCTCTCCGCATCTTCCTCTCCCTGCCTCCCTCTCCTCTACTTCTTTCTCTCTCTCACTCTGTCCCTGTCTTTCCATTACTGTCTGTTCCTCTGTCCTTCTCTCTATCTCTCTCTCTCTCTCTCTCTCTCTCTCTCTCTCTCTCTCTCTCTCTCTCTCTCTCTCTCTCTCTCTCTGTCTCTCTCTCTCTCTCTCTATCTATCTATCTATCTATCTATCTATCTATCTATCTATCTATCTATCTATCTATCTATCTATCTATCTATCTATCTATCTCTTTCTCTCTTGGTCTTTCCCCTGTGTCTTCCCTCACGGTGCCCCCTCTCTGTCCATCTCTCCTTCATTCACTGCCCCTCTTCCATATTCCTTTCTCTTTCTCCGTCTGTTTCCTCTCCTCTCTGTCTTTCCCTCTCTATGTTTGCCTGGGACTGTATATGATTAAGTTAGGAAATAATGGTCAAATCTTTTTTTTTTTTTAGCTCAGCTGACTTGTCAGTCAGTTGAGGTTATGTGATGGTTAGACATCTGGTGTCTGGCCATTGTCGTCCACAATGCACATTTACGACTTCTCCAAAACCACTGGCCAAATTCACCTCAAACTTAGTGTGAATGTACCTTGGGTGAGTTTCTACCAGGTTTGTCCAAGTGGTCACAGTCCAGTGATTTGGGGATTTTTTATGATTTTTTTTGTTCATTTTTTGGCCAAATTAAAAAAAAAATCTGTCTCCAAAACTGCTTGGCCAATTGATATGAAATTGCTTACGGAGACTTCTGGTGACCTTGAGACCTTACTTTGTTCAACAGATGGTGCTGTGATTTTTCAAATATTTTTATGGAAAAAAGTGTGTTTTTACCATTTTCGACTTCTCCAAAACCATCACTCAGATTATGCTGAAACTTGGTAGAAATGTTCATTGTAGAAGGGCCAACCAAAGTTATTCACCAGATGGCATTACTGGTAATCTCCAATTTTCAGTTTTTCACTTCGGGTACGTATTGGTTAATGCATACGGTCCTATTGATTATTATATAAGTGAATGGGGATTGCAATGGTAATTCACTATTTTGACTTCTCTAAAACTACTGTCCAGGTTCACTTTAAACTTGGTGGGAATGTACCTTTGGTGGATCTCTACAAATTTGTATCAAATGGTCGTGCTCCAGTGATTTTTGGATTTTTTTATGCATTTTTTGGTTCCTTTTTGGCCAGATAGATCTTTAAAAAATCTTCTGCTCCAAAACCACTAGGCCAATTGATTCAGAATTGCATGGGAATACTTGAGGGTATGACAGCAGGAGTTACACAGTACATGGGTGACCTTGACCTCATTCTCAAGGTCACAGGGTCACTTAGGTGTATTTAGCTCTACAGGTGATAACTTGAGAACTTTTCAGCCTAGACTTTGATGTTTTACATGGTTATGATTCTCTTTGAGGACCGCAGTCAGGCAGCACATATTCATGTTTCTCTATGAAGGGTACACAGTACATGAGTGACTTTGACCTCATTTCTGAGGTCATAGTGCAACATACATGAGTTTTACTCTTCACTAAAACTTGAGAACTACTTAAACTGGGACCTTGATATAGCACCTGTTAGTGTCCTTCCATAAAGGTCAGACTTACTTAGTAACTAGGTGCATGACCTTGATCCTATCCCAAGTTCACAGAGCCACAAGTGTGATGGATCTTTAGGTCAGCTGAGCATGGGCTGTTCACATGGCCCTCTTGTCTTTAGAAACAGTAGGCAAGTAACCGAGACATATGAAACAGTTGCCCCTCATACTGTAACACATGACTTCATACTTCATTGAAACAGGCTTTCCTGACTTGATTTGAAGTAAAATCCACCTAACCATTATTATGTCAGCTTAATTCCACTTAAAAGACCACTTTTTAATGTGCACATAAGGGCTAGTCTTTCAAGGTGAAAGTTCATTATGTCCAATCGATGGCAAGGATATTGTGAACTTAGTGTGTTTTATTTCAATTAGTGTCCATACCAGCAAGAACCAAGTAATAAAGTCTGCAACCATACGGTAAAATTTGTGCCATGCAATCTGCAGCAAATAGTCATACATTAATGTGTGTGCACTCATTGTGCGTTTCTGGTATTGATGATACGGACATGTTGCACGATGTCTGACTTTGCAGAATAAATAACTGTATGATACATTACTCATGATCCCAAGTATTTAAAAATGTCATATGACATAGAGATATATTGCTAAATACATTAACACAACAAGATTTTCCAATTACTGTAGATTGAGTATTAGCTTGTAGATAAATGCAGTAGGCTGCTTATCCTATACTATTGTGTTGCATAACCAGATCACCATCATCCTAAGCATATACCGGGGAGCCACAGTCAGTGCCATGGCAGGCCTCTACTTTATGCTGGGCATCAGCCTTATAGGATTTGTGGCTTTGGAAATTATTATGGTAAGTAGTGGCTCTCACTGGTCTGTGCAACTCAAACCTGTTACAGGCTGAATGCTAGCCAGGATACAAGGGGGAGGGGGGGATGTCCCAGCATGCTAGTACAGGTAATAATTTTGCCCCAATACAAGGTATGGAAAATAAGAAAAATTAGAAATAATGCTTGGTATAAACTACAGAAATAAGGGGCTACCTGGATCATAATTATTTCCAAGTCACCAGTATGGGAAATCTTTATGCTCCCCCCCTTAGGGTAAGTTCTTGTTGACCATTGCCAGTTTAGGGGCACCATTACTTAAAATAAGCCTTTGACTAGTTTTTAAGTCTCAGCATATCCTGGACACAGTGATCAAAGTTGGCTGACTAGCTGACACCTATGGCTCTTTCTTGCAACTTTGTTAATCTTTGAAAAATATTGTGAGCCTTTTGACAGATTGGATATCACACTTGCCTGGAACTGGCTTATGAATGGAAGTGTTTGCTTCTCTGGTCACAGTTAATGTTCGAGGACTTTAATCATACATGTCATATCAATGACGTCCTTTTTTGGTTGTTTTTGGTTGCAAGAACATTTTTGGGGTTTTGTTTTGCAAGAACAGGACCAAATGTGTTTAAACAAATGTTATTTCATTTACTGCTTCCATGTCTTTGAAAAGAAACAGAACAATGGGAAAATTTTTAATACACATACATGTCGATGATGTAGTCAGTCTCCGGTCCCTGGTAACACACATACATGTATTATATATGTATTTATTGTACATCATATACAAAAAAGAGGTACACCATTTACAAAAAGAGAAGAAAAGGAACATCAGTATCAGTATAAAATGTCAAGGCTCACTTTTTTCATTTTATACAAACCAACCAATTTATTTTTATTCAGTCAGCCTTCATTCCATGGTAATACACCTATCTTTCTAGTCATTCTTACCTGTCTGGTAATACTAAATCTGTTGATTGATTCAGCCTTAGCTTCCTGTGCACAGGTATATCTATTGATTAAATTAGCCGTAGTTTTCTTGTAATAAGGTATAGATCTGTGTATTAATCTAGTCAGCCTTAGTGCCCTAGTAATACGCGAATACTTGCTCACAGATTTAGTCATCCTAAGTTCCCTGTTAATACACACATTTGATCATTGATTTACCTGAACTGTGTGAGTATATTTTTGTGTTTTTTTCAGATACTGTTTTTACGGAGGGGTGACTTGCCCAAAGAGAAGACATGGTTCCTGTATCTAGTTGGTGCTTGTGTTTTGTTGGAAGCTATTTTTACGGATGTTCTGCTCTTCCAGTGACTTTCGTGCTACTGACAAATTTAACTTTTGAGCCATAGCTGGTTTTGACACTTACTCAGTACATATGGTGTATATTTATAATAATTTTGGAAAAATAAAAAAAGTGGTATGTGCTCTCTTACCAGAGTAAAGTGCTTGCCATCTGTTACTTCTTTTTGTCTTTAAAAAGAAACTGTGCCAGATTTTTCTTACCCATTTTGTATGCAGTGTTGGAAAAATTATAAGAGGAAAACAATGCCCAGGAGCAACTTTTTTCATATTTAATTCAAAAGCTTTTTGAGAAAGTCAGAGCTACCTAACAACACAATAGTTATTCATCTCTGATTGTGGTGGATTTTCCTATATTTAGCTGGAATTAAATAAGTACACTGCATCAATGTTCATAGTTGAAGGTCAGTGGTTGTTGCCCTCAGCACATAAAGTGTTGGGGGGGGGGGGGTACTGTTGTCCTCTGTACCATCCGTCCTTCAACCCAGATGTTGCTATGCTATCTTCCTTTACTGACTTTAGTCTACTACTTTTTATGTCAGAAACATGCTTGAGCATGGACCAGATGTTTTTTGAAAACCAGCTTCTGGTTTGTTTGGTTTTTTTTTTTGTTTTTTTTTTTTTTTGTTTTTGTTTTGGGTTTTTTTGTTGTTGGCTTTTTTGGGTTTTTATTTGTTTGTTTTGTGTTTTGATTCTAAGCTAAGTCATTTGGGAGATGTCAAAGAGGAAAATATTACCACATGCTTTCAACTATTGACTGCAGCTTTGCAACATATGTATCAGGGATGTACCTTAGGATAGACTGACCAGAGTGCTGTTCAAACCTGGCTGCCTCTAATCATGTGAAATTGTTAAAAAATGTGATATTTTAAAATTAACTTATTTGACAGTAAGGTCTTAAAAGGTGCCTGAATAAAGATATTTTGAGTTTTTTTTTTTTATGGTACAGATTGAACTCATTCTATACAATGCAGGTCAATGCTTTTTGTATTACTGAACAAGTAATACTTTAGGTGCCATATAGACATCGCATTGGAAAAATGGCTGTATGAAAATGAAGTCAATGGATGGAAAATTATGGGTGGCTAAGGGTAATCTGTTCTTTGCTTTGAATGGTATTTATTTGATGGCTGGGCAAATGGTGCCTAATAACATGACCTTAAAAGTAATGTAATAGCCTATGACATAATCCTGTATAATGTTGACCATGTTCAATGGAGCACATCACCTGTAGGTGGCATTGCAGGTGGCTGCCCCCTGGTATCCACCTGTTGCAGGTGGAGACACCTGGGGATAAACAAAACCTGCTTTAGTCATTAGTTGAAGGTGTGACTGGGGAAACATGTGCTGCCACCTTGTATAATGGTGTATCTGACATGCCCTGTTGGGTAAAAGGATTTAGCACAGTGCTGAACCAGTAGTGGACTATGAAGTT
Organism: Hermodice carunculata; assembly: GCA_964020975.1. Taxonomy (NCBI): domain Eukaryota; kingdom Metazoa; phylum Annelida; class Polychaeta; order Eunicida; family Amphinomidae; genus Hermodice; species Hermodice carunculata. Next base: position 87,241,078 of record OZ026613.1, on the reverse strand, counting down.
TCAATTATTTTTTAGCAGCACCACGGGTATATTTTGGTCCTGCTTCACATATGGATTCAACATGACTTGTCGAGCTGAAGGATTTTTGTACCATTGGTAGTTCATTTATCACCAACACCTTATTTGCTTTTCTGTCTATTTGGGTACACATACATGGAAATGGATTGACAGAGCTTTTAACATGTAACATGCATTGATTAATTATATGTGTACACCAATAAACAATGGAAATCATTTGGAGAAGATTTTGTAGTTTAGGAATCATAACCGATAATAGGAAAAGACATTTATGCTAAGCTCAATCTGTACATTTTTTCTTTTTTTGCTTTGGTCAAGGTTGATAACATGACAAGGGTTACAATACCGATGTTATGGGGTAAAACATATTTACAAGCATAAACATGTGTACAGGGTTCACACAGAGCTTGAAAAGTCTGGAAGTTTAGGACTGTTAACATCTTAAAAAGGCATTTAATTTGCTTTGTAGTCTTGTAAAGTTTGGTATTCATTTTTCAGCAGAAGAACTCTAAATGCAAAAATGGAGTGTGCATTTGTTCACTTATGTTGCTAATATGATTGGTTAGTTTTGGCTGGAAGATAACTTGTGGATAGGCTAGTGTCTGTCAGTGCTACATGTGCACTAGGTATGCTTGTCAATTAAACTGTAGTATAAAATCAAATTATACATTGCTTTTAAACAAATGTCATACAGTAAGACCTGTTAAACACAGAATTGAAAAAGCTGTATGTAGTTTGCCTAAAAAATAATAATAATAATAAATAATGAAGTAAAAGTAGAAAAAAGACCTGTTGTCAGTTTGAACAATGTGTTTGCCACCCACAAAAAATGTTTAATAGTTTCAACTTCACTGTTTCAAAAGCAACACATATTTGTTTCTTTCATTTCCCATTTATGTGATTTTTAGCTCAGGTGACTTGTCAGTCAGCTGAAGTTATGTGGTGGCTCTATCAATGGTCTGTCATCTCTGCACTGCTCACAATTAATATTTTTGACTTCTTCAAAACTGTTTCTAGATCCTCATTAAACATGATGGAGATCTTCCTTCGGTGGGTCTCTACCACGTTTGTTTAAATGGCATATGCTTCAGTAATTTTTTAACTTTGTTTTGTTTTGTTTTGTTTTATTTTATTTCAGTTATCTATTTATTTCATTTATTTATTTGTCAAAATTTGGGAAAAAGTCTCAGAAATTGCATGGTAGGATGCTATCATATTATACTTCTGGGGCCTGCTACACCATTAGTGTTCAACAGCAGACTTTGTGATTTTGTTCTATTTATGAACTTTCGTTTGGTTTTACTATTTTTGTCTTCTTTTCGAAAACCATCACCCAGGCTCTGCTGAAATTTAGTGGAAATGTGAAAGGGTCAAAGAGTTTTTCACTCGGCAAGTATTGTGCTCAATCCCTGATTTTTATTTTTAAATTGGTCCATGCTTTTATCAGTAAGTGTTGATTACTGCGTAAATCCAAGGGGGTTATAATGGCAATTTGCTCTTTTTGTCTTCTTCAAAACTGTCAGCCAGATTCACTTTAAACTGGATCAGGACGTACACATTTTTCCTTGATATGCTTATTTTGTTCCAAGTGTTAAAACAATTCTCAGTGATCTTTAATCTTGGAAGATACTTTTAAATCTTTTCTGATGAGATGCACAGGGTAATGTCAGAATGTTTCAGTTCCCAATACAATGCACTGCTGTCTGGTTTAACTTGTTGTTGAATCAGGTGTACCGCTTCTTTGTGTTAAAATTGTTTGCACATGAGGTCATTGATCATTAAGATGAAAGAGTTATCAATATATTATGAAATTTTAAGTTGCTGGTCAATATGAAAAGACTGGCATTTCATTTTAAATGATATTATTAATATTTTTGCTCAATATTTCTCTTTTCTTCTTTTAAAAAGCCTGAATTTAAATCTAGAAGAGTATTGGTATTCCACTTTTTAGCTCAGCTGACTTGTCAGCTGACTGAGCTTATCTAGTGGTCCATGGTTCATTGTCTGTGTGTCTCTCAACATTTACATGTAGTCAAATTTGTTAAATATAAAATGCTTCATTGAATTTTGGATATTCAATAAATTAATGTGTTTTTTTTCCTTTTTTTTTTTATTAATGTTAAAGAGGCATCTGGTCAAATAGCAGGGCTTGGCTGCAAAAAGACACAGGGGGAGTCAGTTTTACTTCGTTAATGAGAGTGACTTTGACCTAGGTCACCCTGACAGTTTGAGTGAATACAGTTTTTAACTGACAGACAACTCAAGAACTAATTGTATAGAGGTCTTTTAAATTAGACATCATGATGATACTTTACAGAAAGTAGGTTGCAGTGGTATTTGTGTGACCTTGACAATATCCTCAAGGTCACAGGGTGAATTGTGTGGATGTGGGAATGGTATTGCAAGAACTGTTTGAGCTGGGACTTAGACATTATGCATGGTGGTAGTCTTAGGGCCAAGGTCAGATTGCATGTGAGTGACCTTAACCTAATTTCCAAGGTTACAGCATTGATTTTGTGAATTTAGTTTTTGATGATATCTCAAGAGCTATGGAGATGGGACTTTGATATTTCACGTTATGACTCGCATAGTTCACATAATGATCCTCTACCAGGACTAGTGTTCACTCGACAATTCAAGTAATATTTTTGAGCTTGTAATTCAAATATTGTTCCCCAATAAAGGCGAGCTAGAGGCTTTGATTTAATACCAAAGGTCACTGCCCAGAGAACTTTTTATTTAATAATTCAGTAACTTTGAAGTAGGACTTTGATACTGTACCTGATGATTTTTTTAAGAACCACGTTAAAGTTGTTTCTCATTTGTCCTGGACCTAATTTTCGAGGTTACAGGGCCACTTGGCTGAGTGCATGCAAGGGGCAGCTGAGCACATGACTGACACAGTCCTCTTGTTTTGTTGTAAAGTTTCTATCCTTGTTTTGATGACAACGATATTATGCCATTTCTCCAGCCTGTGGGTAATAATCCTCATATATGTGCAGTTTTCAACAAGTGGATCATATTTTTTTACATTCATAAATAAATCAAATATATGCTGGATAACTGTTGGAGTCTGGGGAATTGTTATCAGAGCAATCAGAATTTCCTTTTCTGTCAAATGTCCCTGACATGTCAGCATATCAGGCTCAGGGTATTGGAATACATGTTTCTGCATGTGATGCTGATATCAAAGCTTAAAGCACGGTAGGCCACCTAGCTGCAAACTAAAATGTTAAACCAGGGGTCCACAACTCTTTGTTTCAGGTCAAGTTCGTTGACGAGTTGTTTTGCCCCTTTTTCTACCTCGCTTGTGCATCCATTGTAATCATATTTATGAAAGCAAGTTCAGTGGTTGCCCCCAGGGTTTGTGCTTTGAAATGTGTAAATGTCATCATTTGAATTTCTTTTGCCCTGGGTTGCAGAAGTGGAGATTGTGGAACCCTGTTATTCACCCTCCGAGGCAAGCATGGGCGCCATAGCTGCTGAGTCCGTGTTTGGAACAACGATCACAATAACATGAAATGACAGAGTTGCACATTGATACTTTGGGGTTGTTTATCATAAGATAAATAATTGGATGCTTAAAAAGACATTAATTGGCGTGGCTTTGCATGGTGTCAGCAGTACATGCTGTTTGTATTAGTTACAACCTAAAATGATTGTATTTTCGCTTGTTCCAGCACTATCTGTGCGTGTGTCTATTTGCAGAAATAATGATCAGTGGAAGTGAGGTTAACTTACAAAAGATGGTAAAAATCCCATATGAATTCCATGTTCAAATCAGGCATTTTCACATTAAAAGAATGTGTAATAAATTGTTATTTTCTGCACGGACTCTATATGTATGCTCAAGGGTTGCGTGTATCTCCTGTACTTTAATACATGTGATGACAAAATCTCAGAAATGACGTAAATATTGGCATATCAGTAAATCACAGTTGCCATGGACCTTTCATTGGGATCTTAGAATCTGTAACTCACACTTAATTTTGAAGGGAACCATTCTGAGACTGTCTTTCGTGTCATACAAGCAGTGGCATAAAAAAAGCTAACATGGTATATTGTATGACAGTAATTTGTGAAGATATTTTGTTTTTAATCTTTACTGGTTTATTCCGTTGATCATACTGCACTCTAAGGGACTATGTTGGATAAAAAAAGTTTCAAAATTCGCAGAAAGCATCAGAGGGGAGGGGGTCAAGCACAGAAATATATTTTCAACAGTTTTCTGGAAAGACCATATGTCAGAGAGGTAGTGAAATTTTTCGTTTATTTTCCATTTGTAAATCGGATCTGCACAACAGATCGACATTTTGTAAATATTGACGGTGTATTATGTTAGTCTGTACACGAGGAGAAGACCACTAAAAGCCTTTCTGGCTACCACTGCTTTCATCTATAAAGAAATAAAGTATATTATTATTACTACTACTACTACTACTACTACTACTACTACTACTACTACTACTACTACTACTACTACTACTACTACTACTACTACTACATTTTGATGATGCCTGTTTTTTGTTGTTGTACATGTTATGTGGTCATCTGGCAAGTAATCAGTTTATGATGATGAAAATGAAGATGTGCATTATATATTTATCGTATGTGCACGTTGTACTTTCAAGGAATGCCGTATATAGTATGGTCAAAAGACCAGGCTAGGTACTGGGCCTTCCGATACACAGTGTGCCGTCAGTAATAATGTGGGCATCTTTTCTGAGGAAATGGGTAATGAGTTCTTAATTGGAAGTGTAAGAAGTAAAGTACCAATTCCTTTAAGAGGGTAAGTTCTTTTCAAGTGTTAAGTCCCTAAAATGAATAAAAAACAAAATACATGTAACTTTTATGCACCAGAAAAATATGGCTCTCTGCAGACCTTATATGCCATGATGTGTGTATGTGATCTTTATTCACCATAACCTGATCGCATGTTTGACAGCATGTCAACATGTCATATTTTGTGTGTGCCAATTATACTATAATCAAGTATAGATTATGATCCATAACCTTTGATAGACGGCCAATTGTCGTATAAGTCCTGTGTTTCCTGCATACTTCGTGTTTGTACAATGCGCATCTCAGAAATCCAAAAAAATCTTGGCTTGTGCGCATTAAAAACGTTTATGTAAATTATCCGATGAACACATGGTATGGTGGGAATAAATTTTAATGCATTTAGATTTTTACGGTAGGAAGAGGTTATCATTATGTGAATAAAATACATTTCCTTACAGTACGGTGTGTGTCGTCTTTGATTCGCAAGCAAAACCCAAACTGGAATTAACTTTGAATAGACCCAGTGCAAGGCTGGTTTTAGATTGATAAAGATGCAGAGGGATCCACATAAGTAAATCGAGCAACCAGAATATATTGTGATAAGATGAGACAACTATTTAGGATTTAGTGTGCATAAAATCCTCTATGGATGAGCCTTGCGCCCCAAAGATCAACGCTGCCTCAAAGCCCTAAACCGGCTTTGAAATTTAGTTGAAACATATTTATTTCAACTGGATCGCCCTATAGTACATCTAGATGACACTAATCGGGGGGCTCTCCAGAACGTGGAGTGATACACAAAATGCATATTACAAAACACCCAGGACAAAACAAGAACAAAGTTCCCCAATCAACAGAGAAGCTGCACACATGTTTCAGATTTGTACCCTGCATACAAAACTCAAAATAATTAGTCGCCAAAATGCAAAACAAAACAAATGCTGGACCTTCGTAAAGTTGAACCATCTTTGCATTGTTATGTGACCACCTGTATCCAGTTTTTAATGGTGCTAAATATTTAGAGTCGAACTGCGTGAGCTTACCTATAGCTTGATGACGAAATCTGGCAGAACGGGACACTTGACTTTATGTTCACAAAACCGCTTTTCTGGTGTTCGTGTGTTATGGTCACGCAAAAGTTGATTGCGATGTCGGTTCGTGTTCCAGATCTACCCGCACTGTATCTGAAAACTGGCTGAAAGTGCTTGTTATCAAATTGGTCTCCGATTACATTTCTCGTTTACAGTAATATGGAAAGAAAAACCCCAAAGCAATCGTTCTTTACTTGAATTAAGTAATTACGATTTACACACAGGCTCACATATTAGTATTCACTCATATATATTGTGGGACTCCCTATTAAAAGCCACCTAATGGACTGTAAATTGGTGGTCCTAATGCAGATAAAATTAACGTCTATATTTTGGTTTCTTGTTGAACAGCTAAGTTGTGGCTTTGGTCTCACAAATAGCGGTGACAGGGTTAATGCCCACCTGAACGATATAACGGAAGCAGACCCAGGAGTTGGGTGATTTTCACACATGCCATTCAGGCCAGTCACGGGGGGAGCGGGTTCGAACAAACCCCCCTTGACTTAAAAAACAAACAAACAAACAAAACACACACACACACACACACACACCCAAACACATCCAGTTTCAATGAGATATATTTGTCATTTTACTGGACTTCTAAACGAGTATCTGTGAATCGTCCGCGCTTTTAAGGACACTTCCAGCAATAGGTTCTCTGTAAGTGTGTTGTGGTATGTATTAGCAAGCCGATTAAAAAAGAAAATTATACACAGAATTTTGCGGAACACACAGTTAAATTCTTGTGCCAAAACGAAAATGGAGTTGGGTCGAATATATATATATATTCATATTCAAGCCCTATTCCACGATTGGTTGGGCATGATCCTATGGCCTGCCTAATATCACTGAACTACTATTAATGCAGTACTTATCGATTCGTATTGATGATTTAAAAGCTGAGTGATTTGCTCAGTAAATGGGTAGATCTTCAAATAATTCAATCTTAAAAACGCATAAATAATACAATTTCATCTGAAAGCTTATTAGAGACTATGTGTAACTCGGATACTTAGATACTGATGTTAAGTGCGCATTCATGAAGAAATATATCATGAGCAATTGGATAATTAACGTCATGTCGGATTAACCCTTTCAGTGCCAACTGCCACTAAATCGAGCTACAGAAGTCGATCTCCACTGATTTATCACGAGGATACGAGATTCATATTCTGTGTAGAAGGACATTTCATTCAAATACCAGCATGCCTATAGTTCCAGAGGATGTCATGGTCAAGAAACAACATCTCCAACTAGAAAAGAAGATTTGCTTCACAGCAAATATGTCTGGGTGCCTTCAAAATGAGAAAAGTTTGCAATGCTACACTTTGCCATTGTTCAACACGATCTAATTTGTGTGTATTATGCTAATTTGTGTAAATTAGAATGCTATAACTTTGGTTCTTGGTTCATTGGATGTGGCCATGTCACAAACCTACAAAGTCAAGTTTGAATGACACTACTATCTGTAATAGTTTTGAAGCTATTCGAAGACTTTAATTTTGTGTATTTGCATAAATTAAAAGCCTACAACTTTGGTTTTTAGTTCATTGGATGCGGCTTTGTCACATACCTACAAATTGTGGTCGGAATGGCACCTCTATGTATAATATTTTGAAGCAATTCAAGATTTAAATTTCTTGTATTCATCTTATTTGCATAAATTAAAAGCTTACAATTTTAGATCATGGTTCATTGGATGCAGCTATGTCACAAACCCAAAGATTGAAGTTATAATGGCACCTCTATCAATAAAAGCTTTGAAGCTATTCAAGATTTAAATTTTGCATATCCACTTAATTTGCATAAATTTAAATCCTATAACTTTGGTTCATGGTTCATTGGATGTGGCTTTGCCACAAACTGATAAATTGAAGTTGGAATTTAATCTCTATCTATAATAGTTTTGGAGATATCCAACTTTTAAGTTTTTCAATGCCCCTTATTAGCATAAGTTGAAATTCTACAACTGTCATTTTCTTTCCATTATATTGGCAGGTGTCATACACCTACATGTGCCCATTAAAATTTTGTGTTTATCTGCAGTAGTTTGAAAGATATGGACCCTTAAAATTTTAGAAAGGCCCTAATTTGCATAATTTTAAACATGTCGATTATTCCAAATCAGATAGTCAACTTCCATACTAGCTATGTCACCATGCCAAGTTTAAACATTGTTGCTTTCATGGTGCCTGAGAAAAGCTCCGGACAAATTATGTGGTGGAGGAAAGTAAGAAAGACAGAAAGAAAGAAAGAAAGAAAGAAAGAGAAAGAAAGAAAGAAAGAAAGAAAGAAAGAAAGAAAGAAAGAATTGCATATTCAGTGGCCCTTGTCTAAAACCTGATCTTCAGCCAATCAGCAGTGAGCAGAACTATTTTGTAGCCACACTGGATCCAAATATGCATTTCCCTTAACATGGTTTGCATGGTATTTATGAGCTTTTTTACACAAAAAGTATTGAGTGCTGATTGTTCCATTAAATACTTCAACATGTGAATCTGACAAGACATAATATATAATTCATCATTACTCTCAAAATTTGTTGTTTCAATGTAACAAATCATTTTATATTTAACACATTGTGCCCCCTTTTACCCCTTCCACGAGAATATATTCAGACAATTAATATGGGAAAAAAGCTTCAAACTTGCCACATTTAGTTGCACTTCTAGAACTTTTGTTCACTGTTCATTGACAGATGTCTCAAGCCTACAAGTGCTAGTTAGAACTTTGTGTCTATCTGCAATAGTTTGATAGATACGGAGCTTTTAAAATTTCAATTGCCCCTAATTTGCATAATTTTAAACATCATGACTATTCCAAGCCAGGTGCCTAATTTCACTGGTAGGTCAGTCACTATGGCAAGTTTGGTGAAAACTGCGGACAAATCTGGTCGTAAAGAAGAAAGAAGGAGAGAAAGAAAGAATTCTTGGAAAAACAAAATGTCTGGGTTGGCACCCAGGCATAAATATTCACAGCCTTTTGAAAATTGTGTGCACCCTACCAGTCGCTTCTTGCGTGCTTGAGCGCAATGCAAGCGTTCACATTTGCATGCATGTAATTGTGGAGCGCATGCGCTGTACAATGCGAGAAGAACGACTGACGCACTTGGCACTTATGCATGTCCACTATTATACGATTTTGATCTTGCCGTGGACCAGTTTGCCAAAATGCAGCCACGTAAACTTGAAATGGAAAATATTATTTTCTAAAGAAACACACCATGCAGTCCGTCCTCATTTAAGGCTAATCCACTGACAATATTTTTCATGCGTGGTTTTCATTGGGAGCAAAAGCATATTCTAGACACATGTACTTATATAAAGTGCTGCTCCTTTATTTTATTTTTAATTTCCAGCAGCTTTCCATGCAAAATGGTTAAAATTACGTTTCGCAATGTAGAGACATTGCTTATTAAAAGCAGATAAGTGTCACATGAGACTAGATCAAGGCAAAGACTACTTCGTTCACTTTAGTTTTCAACAAATCCGTTATTACCTGCAACTAGGTTGTACGTTGTGTGGTTAATGTGCCTGCATAAAACTGTTTCACTGTTGGTCAGAAGTCCTCTTGATTGGACTATTACAACATCTCTCAAAAAGAAAGAAATACTAACGGCATTGCAGATAAGTTGTATAGGGTGGTTTGTGCAAAGTTTCTTAACCAAGTAGATCACTTTCCCTGTACAATTTTGTGACCTTACGTATACGTCATTGACAAATTCGTCACACGAACTGCATCTTAATATTTCTATGCTTTAAATGTGCATGTTCGTGGGGTGTATGTAAACATATTATAAGTCAGAAACCCAATAGGTATCATGATTGTCATTGAAAACATCATTACTGATTTCGGTATTCCTAAGAGTCTAATCAGCGTGCGTTTACAGCTATCAACATGCTGATAACGGATTTCTTAAAATTGACAAAATTCTAGTCAGTTTTACCTGCGGTTGAAAATATGTTGTAGGTATTTGCTTTTTCAAGGTGCACTTTTTAGTGAAACACTTTTGTCATGGCACGAAACTATTTTAAAGTGGCTTGGGGAGGCCCTTCTACTAGACCAGGGAAACCAGGTCATATGAAATAAATTTTTAAAAAATGGCCTTATTAATCCTGAAACTGATGTATCTCAGTTCCAAGATTGGTGGTGCCAACTCTTTTTTATTTTTCAAAATATCCCCATGAAAGTATTTATGTTTATGACTTTTGGTCTAAAAATCCTAGATGATGCATTAAAAGAGGGTATATTTGCTATGGGTCAACTTGAACCCCTCTAAGAAATGGTAATTTCCCTGTTTGAAAAATTGTCTTCAGAAATGTACTTTTCGTTTAACCTCAAAATATTATTTTGCCCCATCTCACCATTATCAAACACCAAGGGTTAATACGTTGGCATGGATTAGTGTTGTACCTAGTTTGGCCATTATCCTGCAATGAGATGTAGATAAAATTAGGACTTGCAAACTTTGGTGATGAGCTTTTGATAACAGAAGTTTAATCTCAACATGTAACAAATAACAAAATCGAAATTAGAACGATAGGACCATGCTAGACAGATTAAATTTATGATTTTACAAGTTTGAAACAGACTGGACAAAGAAATGAAACTTTCTGGCGAAAAGAAAAGTACGGTTTTCAAGTGACATTTGTAAAGGCGACAAGATGAGATTCCATTTTTTCCTCACAATCGACTATACCCCCCCCCCCCCCCATATACTCCCTGTTATATGTAGTCATCTGTAGATTCAGAAAATTCTAAAAATACATACTTTTATAAGATTTTCTGAACAGTAAATATTTTTGAACCATCAAAAATAAAGACCTTTTTGGTGACTGAGCTTTCCACATACATTGAGACATCGCCGTGATAAAGTAACATTTAGAGTTGGTGCCCCCTTTCCGTCTCGTGCGGCCTCCGTTTCTGCGCTGCTGTGCATCTGCATTTCGTGGTCGGACAAGACAGAAATTTGAGACAAATCAGATGAAATAGAAGGGCTCCAGAGAGTCTAGGGAAGCACATAGTGACTTGCGAAACTGCATCGATACATTACAAAAAGTGTAGGCAATGAACATCCAGGAATTATACTGTATGGCACAACATACATATCGACAATTTAATATATGTAAAACAAACGTCCACATATCACCCACGTCCGAAGATATTTGATGATGACGGTGGGCATCATTTTTCTTGGACATTTGATGATGATTTATTGGACCCACAATAGCAAGGAAAATTGAAATACATGAAGAACCTATGCTACATCCCTACAAAATACACACTAGTAACATGCCAGTCTGCTGTCACTGCCATCAGCCAAAAACCAGGCCCAACATAATAATTATATGGAATAAATCACGTCAGACACCAAAGGCCCAAGTGTGTGTTACATATTATGGGATTATCTAAATTGGAAAACAATCAGTTGTGTTTGGCTTGCGTCTAGACTATCAGACAACTCTGTGATACGTGTCAAGAAAATAAAACGTACACACTTTTAATTTGCAAACAAATTATCTTGCAGAGTTGGTGTGACATCACAAACACAGTCTGATGACAGTTTTGTTTGGTATTTGACTTGATCACATTATACTGTCACGGGGCTGCTATATCGGTACATGTTTGTGAAAAGTTTGGTCCTAGCCTAGTCAGTCTGGTTCAAGTTTATATAACTTGACAATGTTTTATCAATTAGCCAAAAGGTCTTGACAATGTTTTATCAATTAGCCAAAAGGTCGTGGGTGGAGGTAAGAGTTTTACACCACGCCCTGTTGCTTTATATTACCTGCTCACTTGCAGACGGTTTGTGGTGGTCTGTTTGAGCTAGCTGGCTGCAGTTGCCCGTATTTTTGCCGAAAAGAATCCGGCCATAATTTGTAACAAGACTGCCGGGGAGACGTCGAAATCATGGCAGCTTTAAACCTCTTTAACATGGGTTTGCATGTACAGTGTACATCAAAGTTACAAGAATGTTTGGACAAGCCACATGTTTCTAAAAATTATACCTATAATTAAGAATATGTTTAAATCAAAACATCGATATAGACCTGCCCCTGTATCACTGGTGGCATTCTCACGAAGCACAAAAGGTTTTGAAGAGCTGTGACAAAATTCATGCTGTTTGACACATTTTGACTTTTGGACAAAACATTTATTACGATAGCTCAACATGCTAGTTATTGAATCTTTGTTATCTAAAGGTATTTAAAAACTTACTGATTTTTGTTCAAGAGTCTATGAAAATAAAGTTCTATGACATATTAAAGTAAATCTGTATTACATTCTTCATTGAAAGAGGACACGGCCAAGGATTTCCAACAATATTGTACGGAAAGAAATGGACAAGTACTGGAGTCTGGAGTTCCATGACAACTTGGGAAAGTGTCAAAGTTGTTCCTGAATAGCTTTGTGGAAAAAAGTTTATTTCTACCCGTGATATGCTTTTTTGTCGTTGTGTTATATAATGCACATTTTAAAAGATCTCATTTATCTGTATACATGTGGACCTACATTTGTATTTAAATCGTTTGCGATTCTCATATTGTATTTGCATGGATGTAGCGATGTAGAAAGACCCCCTAAGCTTTAGCTAATTGTCATTTTTGTGATACTGATACAAATTTAATGTCGGTGAAAACAGCACGTTTTAATTAACGTGGCTTTATATAAAGAATGACTTGCCACAATATAGGAACCGCCGCCAAGCCTACAAACCCATGACGCATCTTATAATTTCTTTCGTCAGCTTTAGCAGGGCCTCTTTGATCATGTGCAAAGACGACTACAAGTTTTGTCACTTGGATTAAATGTTTGTTATTCCTTCCCTGAGACAGGTCATTGTGGTGCAAGACAGGCGTGGACGTTCCGTTGTGGAATCGAGCAAATCCATGCAATGTAACACTGGAGGCGCCAAAGAATAAAGGCAGAGGGAACACTTATTTCAGACTTCGCGCTTGTCCCTTCTGTGCCTCCCCGTGTTGTGTTAACTGTGGCGCACTTGCGTGCATACAGCCTGCGGGTTTGTTGGCTGAAACATGGATCTAATAGGTCTATGGCTGAAATGACTTTTCTCCTGTCTGACATGATTATTCCTCATTTCAATTTACTATGTCTGGTTTATTTCCCATATTGGACCTCGTATATATACTTGAATTGACACTTTAATTGACGGACTAAGATGAAAAATGGAAAAAGATATTCTTCTCAGGTCTGGGGTTACAATCTTGGTAACTTCACGTATAGGCATGTACAGACGTTGTGCCTACACTAATTTGGACATACAAAATCAATCGCAAGGACATAGGAATAAAAAGTGAGTGATGATAAGGGAAAGTTAACTGTTTTCAAACACTATGTTTAGTTATGTTTTTCTTTTTCTTTTTCAAATGGGATTGACTGTTTTGCACAATGCATATCTGGGGAGAGCCCAGACTGATAGTGTGTAACATTTCGGTGATCCAAGTGAAACAGATATGTTTATAATTTAATGTATAGCTTTTTGAATAAAAGAAAGGAATGTGCTTGAAACGGATGTATGATAAGTCACTGTGCATGATAACGTTGGGCTGAGCAACACAGGGCTGAACACCATCACTTGCAGGCCCATTCGTCAATGAACGGATGGACATCACATGGGTCACTGGTCATTATGCATCCCGTCAGTGAGGTGCACTGGGGCTATATATATATATATATATATATATATATATATATACATATATATATATATATATATATATATATATATATATATATATATATATATATATATATATATATATATATATATATATATATTGGCCGGACCTCTGTGCGAACCCACATGACATAATTGATTCATATTTTTATTTGCATATTTTCGATGTTTTACTGAGTATTATTGTGTCATTTTATTTATATGTACTCTGGTAATGTTTCCCCTTGCAGTGGCATGGCATTACCTATGTTGGTTTTGTACCCTTATCTGACCGTTTTGTATCTTTCATTTTACAAAATTGAGTTGTTATTTTACTTTCTGCATGGTGTATTTTATCTGTCTTTATCATTTCGATGTACTCATTTCAATGTACTTTTAATTTCTCCGTTCGCGGAGGTTCAATAAAATAATGATAATAATAATAATAATAATAATAATAATAATAATAATAATAATAATAATAATAATAATAATGATAATGATAATGATAATGATAATGATAATGATAATAATAAGAAGAAGAAGAAGAAGAAGAAGAAGAAGAAGAAGAAGAAGAAGAAGAAGAAGAAGAAGAAGAAGAAGAAGAAGAAGAAGAAGAAGAAGAAGAAGAAGAAGAAGAAGAAGAAGAAGAAGAAGAAGAAGAAGAAGAAGAAGAAGAAGAAGAAGAAGAAGAAGAAGAAGAAGAAGAAGAAGAAGAAGAAGAAGAAGAAGAAGATGCAGTTTGTATGTGCGTTTCCCATTTTCGGCTAGGTGATGGATGCCACGGGTACAAATTTACTTTTTGCAGTAGCCCATGGGAGACCAGGATATTTTCTCAAGTTGCCCATTTTCTCTGATGTAAATAATTAATCAAATGGTTGTATGCTGAGTCACGCAGCACTTGGTAATTTCACAATGAGCAGTGTTCCTGTGCAATTAAGTTACTTTACTGCATTGGAAAAAAATGATTGTTTATATAATGGGAGATTGTATACATCCAAGTCAAAGTAAAAACAAACTAACAAAATATGTCTGAGTAGCTGCTCCTTGTCTAAATTAAATATTCAGTAAAGACAATTTAGTTTAAACATATTTATTTTCACTGGATTACCCAATAGTACATAAAATATAACTAATCTAGGGGTTACCCACGTAATGATGAATAAATACGAACGTGGCAAATGATGAATTAGCTAAATAAGTGAAGTTTTGCTTATAAATGCAGAGCTTCAATATGAATGTAGAATACCTGTCAATTTAAGTGAATTACCCCTGAACTGGTATGTACCCTTTCTAGCTGGATAGGACACATTATACCAACTACTTGTCAGTGTATAACTGAGGTAGAAACAAACTGAGGTTATATATTGTGTCTGCTTTTCACAAATAGGGATGAAAAATAACCCCAAGTCCATGTTTTTACACAACATATATTTCGTCAGATTGAAACGCTTTTCTTTCCATTTTTTTTTTTATTTCTTTTAAAAGAATTTTGATTTCTAGAAAATTAATGAGAATGGGGTATTGTGTCTGTCCATCTCCCCTTCCGCTGTTTTCTTGACTTTTTCCCATCGTTCTTATGTGTAGGCTACACGTTGTTGGTCCCCTTCAAAGCACAGATGCATCCGTCTAAAAGTTGCCAGTTTTGTAAGAATAGGAAGTATCAGCATGTTGTATTATTTGTGTTTTCTTCCAGTCTGTTCACAGCACGTGGTAAGTTAAGTTTAATCTTGAGTAACGTACAATGGGACAGAACTGGGTTTTACACTTCACAAACGTGTTACATAAATAATTGATGCTGTCACGTTAACATGGGTTCTTTCTCCAAGTTGGTGGAAGTGGTCTTTTCCCACACGTATTTACTCGAAAAGAACAATTAAAATATCTTTATCTGAATTCTCTACGGAACACTTGATTAGCTATTCTTACATGGTCTTCAACACTTCACAATACATCTCCCGCTGGATTTGTTCGCCTTTCTACTGTTTTAAGATCAAAGAGACATCTGCTGCATGGCACACATACATGGTACAGGTACTTATTACTTACACTTGGAAAGTGTGGGGTAGTTTTATTTACTTGTACCTGCCCACATTCCATGCATTGACATTTAGGAAAGGCTCATGAAATGTCACCTGACTCATTAGTTATGGTACTACATGACCAATCACCGTCAAAGTACAAGTATATATATGTTGCTTTACATGTATATCAAGTACAACAGTTTCACAAAAAGGGGCTTAGTTCCCCTTGTTTTGTGCCTCAATAGGTGGTTCCAAAAGTATGTAAGTAAGCCCTAAAAGCAGTGTTTCACGAATACATGGCTAAAAAGCTTAACTTTACCGTTTCTTATTGAAAGTTGATTGTCGCTTTTTGTGGCCATTGTTCGTGTTAATGGCCATTGTCCACGAAGGGCAATTGAGACGACGGCCGCATGCCCGAAGAGGGTATAGATTGGCAAGTCAAGGAGGTTTAACTGTGAGTGACCGGGATATCCCCGAAAGGAATACAGAGTGAATGCGAATTATTCACAACATGCTGTGAATGTTAGTTTATGTCCCGTACACTTAACACTGACTTATCTCAAAGTTTTTTCGTTTCCGCGCCCCTCATCGCATAACATACATATCTTTTGTCTTATATTTATATTTTTGGATTAATATTTTCATTGTACTGTACTTTGTGTCTTGTATATACTCTGTGTGTCTCTCTTTGTACTGGAGAACTACTCGATTAGTCTTTCTTGTACTATTTTGGTGATCCAGAAGGAATAAATATGTTTAAATAAAATCATATATATATATATATATATATATATATATATATATATATATATATATATATATATATATATATATATATATATTACTTAATTCAGTATTGAAATATATATGCCTTGCATCCAGATGTAACTGTTATTTTTTTAAACCATCAATTAATGCATTATATTTTGCGATCTACAGTTAGGCCCACATGAGTGCAAATGTGAGCCTGTGTTGATTGACAGCTTTCTGTTGGCCAAAAATACACACAAATCCAGCTTGCTTGTCTGTGAAGGTTACATGCAAATAATTCAACCTGTGAAACCATAAACAAACAGAACTACCACCTTGCAGTTCATTAAAAGGCTAACAAGCATTATGTATTACTATTTTAGTATACATCACAATATCGTAACATTTTTTACATCAAACAAACACCAGAAAATATGGGCATGAATGGATTTTTTTTTTAGCAAATTGCCATGGTAACTAGCTCTGCAGAGTACTACTTGCAATATCTTTGTCCCAACACAAATGATGACTCCAGCTGAACCACTGCGTACACTGATGACAGTGTATATACCTAGATAATAATTATTTGAGTTCAAAGTATACATCGTTTTCAATAATCAAGCCATAATCTGCCATTCTGGTAGCATTTCTTTTTTCGAAAATACAACTTTTTGCATTCCTATGTGTCATATTTTATTTGCGCTTTCCAATCATGTCGGCACAGGTATAACTATCCCCGTGCCCTGGAACCTAAAACCATCACCGCGGCTATTAAAGATTCAACCTTTGAATGGTGCTGTAGGAATAAAATATTGAAACTTTTTTAGAATTGGCATACATAAGTCTTGAATGTAGCTTAATGCGTGTTGTTTTCACTTTGCATTGAGGTGGTCGGTTTTAAATTGATATATCAGACAAATATAAAGCATCAAAGCTAACTGAAACTATATTATACAAACGTAGGTATAACAAAGAGAATGGGTGACCAATATATATCGTCAATGAATTTGATTGTGCGTTGTCAAATCTGCATGCCAGAATATGCAGTTAGATGGTCTGGGTTTGGTGGCGGCGAGGAACCACAGTCCCGTGGGGGATAGTCATCAATAGGATTACTGCGCAACTTGCCATACAATAAGCAGCTTATCTGTTTGGTTTGAGAAAGCCAATCGACCAAAACATGGCAAAACAGTCGGTTTCTTCACCCACTTAGCATAACTATGCTGAATTCAGTGTCAAATGGAGGTGTTCTTCTTGTTTTGTAGCACAACTTCATTTTGCATGCCAATCATTGTAAAATTTGGACTCTGTTTCGTCTAGAATATACCACTATACCCAGGCCAGAGGAATCATCGTTCATGAGGGAGCAATCATGTCTAATATATTTGTGGTCGTAACAGTTGCTGTGGTTTACATCCTGACACCACGTGAATGCACTTTGTCAAAAACTCAAGGAATTCTCTTGCGAGACCTGCTAAAACTTTCAAGAGACGTGTTACCAAAATCAGCCCGTGGATCCACAGGTCCATTCAAGCACCACCTTGAACTAAAGGAAATGCTACGAAACGTGGGGTTACACGAGGAAGACTACAGGAGACCATCTGCCCAATTCATACTGCATCTCTATAACAGACTACAACACGGGGACAATCTGCTGAAAGCTTCTGGCCACGGCAAACGAAACCATGCAATTCTCAGATCAAACACAATCCGTAGTTTTGCTTCATCAGGTAAGGCGGTTTTCTGTCAAATTTGCTAACTTAATTCATTTGTGCACACGAATAATTTGTACATTACTATGTCGCGTACAATATCACAGGATCCCCCTGAATGTTTCTTTATTTTAGAAGTTCAACAAATTTATATGTGCACCTAATTTGTAATTTTTGTACTATGCAATGCATCATCATAACACCTCAACGAAGATCTTAGGCTCGTTGTCTTACCAATCCCTTTCAGAACAAGTGTAAAGATGCAATATTATGAACTCTTAAATAAGAGAACACAGAGTAAATGTACGATTCTATTACGCATTTCGTTTTTGTTGTCAAAATGCGTGCATGGACATCCCACCGAAAGCCTGTTTTCGATTAAATATGCATGTATCTTTCATTGTGTTCACATCCCGTCCGCCTTGTGAAACATCTAAGATGTTGACGTTCTGTGACTGCACTTTTCGCTCTTAGATTAAGACACCTTTTCTCTATATCATGACAAAACGTTAGGACCTCGTTTGTACATGTTAGCGCGACTTGCTTGAAACATGTCGGCTAAAAATGCGTTTGGTTATACTTTCACGGAGGGTATCTGTCAAAACAGGATGGACAGAAACTTTGCCATTTTATTGATAAATTCTTCATAATGTCATCAGAATGGATATTACTGAAATCTTTCTGTCAAGTCAATGGAGTCAAGTCAAAAAAAAGAGAAATGCACATACTCAACCAGATATATCATCAATCACTCGCCCTGCAAAACCAACAAAATTACGTATAATGTAATTACATATTATTGATTACAGGATTATTAGTGTGTTGGAATTCTCAGTAGTACAAGCAATACCATGCAGTTTTCAGTCTGTGTGCTATGTGAAGAGTTTTCAGACAATCTAGGGTCTTCTCATGTGATAATACCGCATTCTTCCTCGAGCCGTCTTAATATGGGATTGATTCGGTTTATGACAGGCAACCATGGCCTATTCCGGTTTTTTTTTTTTAAATTCTAGAAACCTTTTGAGATATCACAAGCAATTTATTACTGTTGCTATTTTCGTTTGGAAAAAGTAGTAATTTCACTTACATGTATAAAACAGCACACGGCATTCGTCAACTCATAAATATATTCATTTTGTAAGCTAAACATAATAGTATCATGCAAAAGTGAAGCTAGATCACATTTACCTGATCATATAAGAAAAAACAAAAAATTATGGGCACTGAATATTTGATTTATATATCGTCATATGCCTTCATGTATACATAGGTCGACAGTCTTAATCTCACTTGGAATGAAACGTGTATTCCTTGATGTTTTGGCTAAACCGGTTTTGATGTTACAATGCAGATTAGACCGAACTTATTATTCTTTCGTGTGCTTTTTTCGATTGAACATTTTTAATCGATTGAAAAATTTTCCCGTTTTGCTATTCACAGACTGTATCAATTACTGTTATAGTAATAGATCATGGTATGAACTTAACAATTCGTGACAGAAGTTTCTGCGCGAATTATTTTACATATCCATACACAAAACCTGAATGGTATACTTTAAGGCCATTATGCTGTGCACATTATCATTTACCCATCATTATAATGTGTATGTATGTACAAAATTCAAAAGCACGACTTATCATCAGAGAATTACAAATTACACCGTATTATCTCAGTAAAACCTAATGAACATTAATCATTACTGCTAGCTTTGACGTCTAACATTACAAATGTACCCTGAAAGCAATCAGCAATTTATTGACCAGATATTTGAGGTGCAGAACATAAAATTGAATACATTGCTTCCCCCATCATATGTATAATGATGCGTCCCAAATTCAGTGAATCCTATTTTAGCCCAGCGGCTTTTACATAGCTGTACATGTCACTATTCAGTAACACCGGCTCAAATGTGCACGGTATTAAATGGATTTTATAATAGCAATTTACGATCTTTTTCAGTGCTTGCATTTCTATTGTGGTCTCTTTTGGTGCTGTTACATGTATGACACTTAACTTTTAAGTTCATAAGCATATATCAAGTTCAATATTAGCATAGTGTGAAAGTACTTATTCAACAATATATTTTTTTTTTCATTGGTAAAGCACAACCAGCATTGTTGAAAATACTTTCTCGGGGTCTTGCGCTCTATGTAGACGCACCATAGAGTAACTTATAATTATTATAAATATCATCATCATCATTGGAAAATAATTAAGCTGATGAAAATCCACATGATCTACCCTTTTTCAGGACCCACAGAGTCTGACCACGGTTATGTCACCTTGACATTCAACGTGTCCAGCGTCCATGCTCGGGAAACTGTTCGCCTTGCAGAGATTCGCATGCCACGGTTACAACACAAGCATACGGGCAAGAAAAAGCAGCGTATTCTGGTTTCAATCCTGAGAGAAGACTCGACTATCCGCACGCTTGCTTATAGAGTACCGATCCGAGAAAAAGGCAAGCAAGGCTCAACCACCTTGGACATTACAAATGCATTAAGGGATATAGTGGCCATGGGGTACACGAACTACCCTATTGTGATATCTTTTAGGGATAGATCATCAAGTAAGTTAAAAACTGCTGGCATAGTGAGATCCAGACGATCTACACCCAGTGACTATATTTCATCTAACCACAAGGACGCTTATGAATCAATGCTGGTTGTGTATTCACAAGATAAAGATTTTTTCCAAAAACTGACGGGCTTTGTTGTCAGCTTTGGTGACACGTCAAAAAAATATGAAGCAACAAGAAGTAAACGAAGTTCTTTTGCTGAAAGAAAGAGAAAGAAACCACGGTGTACGAAACACGACTTTTATGTTGACTTTAATGATATTGGATGGGGCCAGTGGATCGTGTATCCGAAGCGGTTCAATGCCCGTTACTGCCATGGACGTTGCCCAATGCCTGTAGAACCCCATTTTAACCCTACCAACCACGCTGTTTTGCAAAGTTTGATGCGTTTAAAGAACCGCAAGGTCCCGCGACCTTGTTGCGTGCCTTCCAAGTTACAGCCACTCAGCATGTTGTACTACGAACACAATGAGATTGTCGTAAGACATCATGAAAACATGGTTGTTGATTCGTGCGGCTGCAGGTGAGAAAACACGGTGAAACTATGGTTGTCAATCCATGTGGCATCAACTGAGAGCAACAGATCTACCGTGAAGACCAAAAGAGATATTCATATGCGCGTGGGTGCAGACATTGGTCTAATCATGGGCATACAGAGGTGGGTTCAT
The DNA here is from genome assembly GCA_964020975.1 of Hermodice carunculata. Taxonomy (NCBI): domain Eukaryota; kingdom Metazoa; phylum Annelida; class Polychaeta; order Eunicida; family Amphinomidae; genus Hermodice; species Hermodice carunculata. The sequence goes on along the minus strand of OZ026613.1, from coordinate 87,219,777 downwards.
GCGGAGGAGCCATGCAACTGAGAACTTGTGGGGAAAACACGACAGTGACTTCACATGAAATTTAAAGATACCATGAATAGTGTGTGTTGATGCTGTAGATGAGGACTCAAAGACACTCTGACACCATTGCACACTGACCGCTTCGCTATACAGTTCGTACTGTTAGCTTTAATTCCTCAATGCTCTCGACCGAAATATGACTTTAAAGGGTTCAAAGTGGTACCTTCAAGAAAATTTGAAATTTTCCGACCAGCTAACACGAAGTTGCACGTAGCCTCCAACTTTGGCAGGTAGCATGACCAACTGATTTTCGCTTGTACCACTTATGATCGGGTGATCACACAAACATTGAATTTGAAGTCGCAGTTGACTGTCTCGTCAAATCTTTGAAAGAGCTAAGGAAGTTTTGCCCGTCCATCTCGTTTGAGTCAGTGACCTGAAGATAGCCACAGAACCAAGACTAACTTGCACCAATATATATACTACACTGCTAGCATCGGCACTGAATGATGGACAGTCTGGCAGCAGAGAAACGCTCCATCTGCTTGTCGACATTGTTGGCTTTCTAACTGGTCCGTCTGTGCAGGGCATCAACAATATAGATCTGCCTGACACAAACTGTATAGACAATGAATGTATTTCCTAACAACTGATTCTGTCTGAAGTGTAGAGACAATGAAAAGTCCATAAATGTCTACCGTTGGAGTAAAGTGTCCAGTATGTAAAGTATAGTCCTATGTATGGGGACTTTCATGCATAACCCGGCGTGCACGAAACCAAACTGATTTTAATGGGGCATATTGGCAAGTCACGTGTACTCGATACGTCGGTGCATTTATTCATTGTACATTGTCATCAAGATTGACATATTTATTTGAGATAAAATCTGTGGAATGCCACGGTAATTAAGTCGACAATAATGATGGAAAGATTAACAGTGTTTGTCCACGAACTCCAACAGTGGCAAATTTATAATGTTAACAGTAATCATTTATTTTTGTTGTATTCATGTTTATTTTGTATTAAATGTTTACATATTTATACTATTTAACAGGGATGCGTTGGTTTTGATGATATTTATACCAACTTATATGATTGTTTAACTATACAGTGAGTAACTGGGTCCAAACGAATGCCTCTGCGTCTCGCTCAGCTTGTTTCCGGTTTTCTGCGTTGTTAGCTATTGCGGGCGTGTGAAGAAACTAATGTATGGAAGCATGTATATGGCATCACAAAGGTTACAGGGGCGGATCAGGATTTTTGAAGGGGGGGGGTTGCAGAACTTGAAAAATTAGGCGGGGGTACAGTGGGCCGCCCAGGCCCCCCCCCCCCCCGGCGGGTCCAGGGCAGAGCCCTGGCGGGGGGGGGGGGGGTCAGGGGGAGCCCACCGAAGCTCTAGGGTTTTTAAACATTTTGAAGGGCACAAACAGCCTTTGTTATCACTAAAAGATATTGTTAATTTAACACCAACAATTCCAGGAATTAAATTCTAGCACCTTCAAAATTACTAAGTAATAATTAGTTTGCAGCTAAACTAAACAGATGTGGGTGGTATTTACCACTTACTTCTCATTCAGGATACTTTTGGCTTTTTTTATCACAATAGCACGCCAATAGGTTGTATTCATATCTGAATGCGGTCCTACTCTAACACCTGCATCAGGGCAGATCCATCTATTTCTTAATAAAATGAATAACACAAACACACAATAATCTTAAGAAAATGTATTAACATATATTTGAAACATAAAGGATGTCTAAAATAATTAGAAGTGGGCTCTCTTTTGGTTGAAAAGGTGTTATTTATGGATATATCCAATTTCGTCTCGACAGGAAAACGTTAGAAATAATCTACACTTCCTTTATTCGACCTTTAATGGAATATGGTAATGTTGTCTGGGATGGCTGCACCCAATCAGATGCTTTGAAACTGGAGAGTATTCACTTGGCTGCTGCACGTGTTATTTCTGGTGCCATGCACACCACATCTAATGCTAAACTATATGAAGAAACTGGTCTTTCTACATTGACAAAACGTAGAGAAGTTAGTAAACTAATTTTAATGTACAAAATTACAAATAATCTGGTTCCCGAATATCTTAGTAGTATAATTTCCAATGAACAAAATCTTAACAGAAGGTATATAACAAGACAGGCCCCAGACTTGCCTCAATTCAGAACCAGAACTGAATTATTTGAGAATTCTTTCTTTCCTTCTACGATAAAACTATGGAACCAATTACCTCTTGATGTGAGAAACTCTACTACTTTAAGTGAATTTAAAAACAAAATTTCTTCAAATGTGCCTCGGTCACTCAAGCAAACCGAATTGCACTATGTCGGCAACAGAATTGCCGCAGTTTTGCGTACAAGACTGCGTTTGGGCCGCAGCCAATTGAATGCCCATCTATTTGATATTGGTGTTACTCAATCGCCAAACTGTCGTTGCGATCAAGGGATTGAATACGTTTGGCATTTCATCTTTGTTTGTCCTTATTATGCTGTTCCTCGTGATCGCCTTCATACGATAGTAACAAACTATGCCCTTTTCGGCCTTGAAACCGTTTTATATGGCGTCTCCGAATGCACTCTCGAAATGAATAAGAAAATATTCCTGGCAGTCCAAGATTACATTCTAAAAACCAAACGTTTTCAAACCGGTGTTGTTACATGATGAATTGATTTACAATTAATCCTGCATTTGTATTATACAACTGCACTACATAATTATGAATCTTAAATGAGAGGGTCGTTAATTAGCAATTTCATTGCTTCTTTATAATAAATCGCCCCGCTATCTGTCTTGTGACTTGTGGTGTCCTTCTTTATTTTCTTGATCCAGGGCGGAGCTCTTCCTCCTGGCGGTGTCTTTTTTAACTGCCAGCAGTTTGGAGCTTCGCTCTGGACCCTTGACGTCTCATTTGTCCTGTGATATTGTCTTCTTCCGACAAAAGGGGTTAATATAGGGCCTTGCCCTTCTCCCCAATTGTTTTCTTTGGAATAAAATATGTTTAAACCATTTATGGATGTTTATGTAGTATATAATACAAATCTGCCCTGATCATGGTGGAAGCATCAGTCTGTTACCCCGGCAACATAGGAAGTGAGCAGGATCGCAGTTAAATATGAATGCCTCCTATTAACTCTTTCATTTCACAATCATACAGCTTCCTTACACATACATTCAAATAAGTCATCAATACTGGAATTTAATATAAAACAGACACATCTCACACCAATCATCTAGACTAAAACTTGGTATTTGCACCTCCATAGAACCTGCAGACATCATAGAGGATCATTATGTAGCACACATACATGTAAAGTCACGATTGATATAAAATAAAATCATAATTCATACATCAAGCATCATATAAAATGAAGAGAACTATTCAAGTTCAATTTCACAGCCACAGAATATGGAGGCTTCATTCCTTGGTACTTCCATACTATGCATTCAAATGAATCATCAATACTGAAAGTTTAAAAAACAAACAAGCAAACAAAAAACTCTCATCAGTTATCATTAAGAGAATACAAGAACTTGGTATTTTTACCACCATAGAACCTGCAAACATCACACAGGGTCAATACATACCATGCATACATTTAAAAAATATCTTTATTGCCAAAATGACAATACTTATATCAATCATCATACGATGAGTAGAACTATCCAAGTTCCATTTTCACAACCACAGAATATGCAGACTTTGTACCATGGTACTTCCATACCATGCATTCAAATAAGTTATCACAACTATTTTTTATGGGAAGGGGGGGTGCGGGCGCACCTCCCGCAACCCACCACCCCCCTGGATCCGCGCCTGGGTTACCCTGCAGAATTACAATAATTTAAGTTTACAGCTTCGTGCACTGCATAAGGGAGAAATTACTAAAATTCAAGTGTCGGTCTGCCTTTTGCTGCAGGGACCCATTTCCATGTGGCAAGTTGTTGGGCGAAACCCCGGAGTACCGAATGTGCGCGTGGGTGTGCATGTATGTGTTTGCCTGAGTGCAAGTGGAGTGCCCACACAGTTACAGTAGCGTAACTTGGCCAGTCTTAGCAGGCAATGTGTGTGTGTGGATTGTATTAAAGCCAAAAATAGCCGCCGTGATGATGATTCTTTTATAGTTGGTTTAAACATATTTTATTATAGAACAATTGGCCGACAGGTTCACCAGCCTATATTGGGGCCTCTCGTACAAATAAGACAGTGCAATAATGATGTTTCGAAACACTAATACACAGATAGGCAACACACGGGACCACAATTTCAGAATAGGTGGGGGAAAGGGCAAGTGTGATGTGTAGTGAGATTACAATACAATTACTTTCATTTACCGAAAAGTAGTTACCAAATTTTATATCTTAAACCTTCCTGAATTCTTAATACTTGCATAAGGTATTATTTCAGTTTGCAATTCATTTCTCAATTAAGTATATCTACTACATTCGAAGAAAAAATGACAAATGTTCTCTAATTCTGCTCTACATGAGCATGACGGTGATTTAATAATGCCAATTCTAAAAAGATCAGGATTAAGCTGGTTGCAGCCTATTCTCATACTGGCATGGATAACAGCAATTTTCCTGTCATCGTAACTGTACAACTCGCTACATTTTGGTTTGTTATTGTTAAGTTCCCTTGTAAAGTCCTCTAAATGTTCATGATTCCTGATTGATCGAGGTAGTAAGTTCCATTCACGTACCATTGTGGGAAAGAATGAAGTACCAAATGAATTTTGTGTGTATGAAAAGTATGTTGTTTGGTTTGTGCGTGCTGAAACTGTTCCGGGTAATAGTTCATTGAGATAACCAGGGGCAAGTCCATTTATTATTTTAAACATAAGTACTAATTTATGTTTTCTTATACGTTCAGCCAAAGTCTCCCATCCCGTCTCGATATAAATTTGCTGGAGACGTGCGAGCAAGTGCTGCTATTACAACCCGTTCTGCGGCCAGCTGAACTGTATCAAGTATCTCTTCATCAGTTTGTGTGCATCTATCTATGACCACCCTAGCATACTCTAAGCGGGGGACTACAATGGAGAAGTATACGGATTCCAAGGATCGTCTGTTCAACCTACACTGTAAACATTTTAGTATACCAACTAACCTTTTGGATTTGTTTTACAACAATTTGGTTCATGTGGTTTGACCTTGAAAGATCTGCAGAAAGCCAAAGACCTAAATGTTTATGCAAATTTATATTTTTAAGGTGGTTGCTGTTAAATTTTTAAACAAGGGTGGTCTAAATATTTTTTGTTGCTGACATTGTTTTTTCTTTTCGTGAGTTGAAAGAGACCATCCACTGATCGCACCATTGAGTTATGGAATTAAGATCATGATTTAGTATCTCAGCTGCATCTGTTGGATCATTAAAAGTAATGTACAAAGTTGTGTCATCATCAAAAAGACGTATTTCTGATATCACAATTTCAACAAGATCGTTTACATAGACTAGAAAGAGCAAGGACCCTACAACTGAACCTTGTGAGACACCTGCAGTTATATTTCCCCAAAACGAGGCCTGACCTTGAAAGACCACCCATTGTGGGCACGCACTGAGATAATTTTCTAACCACAGATGCAAGGGACCTCGAATTCCTGCGTTCTTTAATTTCTGTATCAGGTCCGGATGATGCACCCTATCAAAACCCTTGGTGATACAGCAAAATACCACTCGAACTTCTTTCTGAAGCTTAACAGCTTCTACATTTGTTTCATTGATATATATATATATATATATATATATATATATATATATATATATATATATATATATATATATATATATATATATATATATATATATATATATATATATATATAGTAGGGGCGCAACACGCTCTTGTCAGTTTTTGCCTCAATTTATATCAGTTGAAATCTCAACTACTCGCAATCCACACCGTCGTTTATCTTTTTTTCATGTAGGAAACTGATACCTTTCTTCATACAGGTCTGAGAATGCCTGCATCCAGCTGAACGTTATGTACGTAAAATTGTTGTCAAAGACTTGTCTACGTGTTGCTGTGGCTATGAGATTGAAATTGTCTGTCATCAAATTTTTGCTTGTTCCTTGTACCATGGACCTACAATGTGATAGTAGGTCCATGCTTGTACATCGCTAACAAAATCAGTCTTCATATAATTACATGTATTTCTGATTTTACTCCTTTTTAAGCCATACTGTATTGTATGGATACATACCAGAGTTGTAAATTCATATGAAATGTGTGATACTCTGATGTATTTGCCCCTCAAAAGAAATGATCATGCAACTAATGTGTAATTCATACGCAAAATACAGGGCGTCCTATTGCCAAATTTGTTCGCCTTCATTGGCTTCACTGTTATATCAGGAAAAAAAAAAAGGGAAGACGCACCTCCTTCCAATAAATTAATGAAACTTTGATGCTTTTCCATTCAAATACAGAAAATACATCTGAACGGAACGAGATAAACAAAGAATAAAGGCTTTTATATTCTGTACGACATCCATAACATTACATAAATTTCACAAAACTTTCACTGTGAAAATATTATAGAGACTTAGGTTAATAAAAATGAAACATTATTGTAATATTTGGTAAATATCTTTTTCTAAAAATGATGAAAAATGTTAATCTTACTAATATTATTAAGAAATCGACAACGTCAACAATATCATGTGCTAGATTAAAAGTCCAACCTGTAAATTGAAGTGCAATGATAGGAGAAAGGATAAGCCGCCTGGTGGCATAACTATACACTACACTATACCCCAAAGTAATGTCAAGTCCCTTTTTGAGATGGAAACGAAACTGAGGCTGAAGCAGACCAACATAAACAGAAAGGGGGTGATCTCTGTCTGGTGAGCCTAAATGTGTTTTATAAACACAATTCCTGCGCAAAAGGGGTAAAATTTGACGTCTGCGTATCAATGCTGTTGTGGGGCATACAGATAAAGCATGTTATGTTAGCTGACAGTGATGGGACAGTCACTGCCACCACTGCCACTGGTAACTTGCTGACAGTGACAGTTTTGCGTTACTTACACTGTAACTTGCAGTCGTTACACGGTCAACTCAATGCTGGCACTGTCACTGACACTAACTCACCATGTTGACAGACTCGAGCCATGTGGTCACACTCATCATGGACCTATTATCGGATAATAGGTCCATGCACTCATAGTCATTTTTTTGACAGTTGGAAAGCAGAGCGGAGCCCTAAATTAATTCCTCGTGCGAAAAAGACTAGGGTCAGTAGGGACAGTCCGGTCCGTAACCAGCTCCAGGTCAGAATTTGGGGTGTTCAGAAAACATGAACTTAAGGTTCCAAGGGGGGTGATTATGCCTGTGCCGAGGTAACACGATTGGAGAGTGCCAATCAAATATGAGGCCTAGGGATGCAAGGGGCTGTATATTAAACAGCCCCTTGCATCCCTAGGCCTAGGGATGCAAGTAACCTTCTGGAAAACGGACGCGCCACCAAATCATTGTTTGACGATGACCTGGTTCATCTCAATACGGAAGGTACAAAGTTGCTTGCTGCTAACACCAGGGGCTCACTAAGAGATTGTTTAGGTATTCAAAAGAAAGAAAGTGTAAAGCCTAAGACAAGAAATGGGCCGAACGGCAACTTCAGGAGGCAGAATCAGGGTTCTAACACTGGTAGAATCTCTAACAATGGTGGAAATTGCCAGCGATTCAACAACTACAGACGTAACCCAGATTTGCAGAGGACACGAGAATGGTGGATATCGCCAGCGATTCAATAACAGTTACTACAGAAGTAACTCTGATTCGCATAGTATGCAAGAGAACAGAAGAGCAGCTAACACCTCATATACCAGGAATGGCTATGGCAGATATGGCCATAGATATGAACAGGATCAGCACATTCAATCCCAGCGGTACGACGGATTCTAAAATGTATTGTCACTTAATGTCAAGTGCATCAAACAGGTTATCTAACAAAAAATGTCCCAAGGTATTTGAACTGCTTATCCAAAGAGAGCCTTTCTCCACACAAGTATACAGCTGGGTCAATAACAAGTGAACATATTGCAGGCTTAAAGTACATGCACTCTGTCTTTCTATTATTGTACTTCATGTTATGTTTAGTGGCATAACTCCTTTTGTAAGCTCTCTTAATAATTTTATTTTGTGACTCGTATTACTTCTGTAAAATAATAATTTTATATTGTGGCATTCCAGCGTAATATACCCATCGACACTTTCATTGGTGGATTGGCAAGCCATATAATTCACTGTACTTATACCACATTTGGTACTACCATTTACAGACATGTATTGTCATATAATGTAATGTTGCATTGGGTAATGTTACATTCAAAGATAAATACAGTCAATTCCCAGTACTAGATGAACTCTATAACAATAACTCCTTTGCGAAATGCAAATATCCCTTTTAAGGTGGAACATCACAGGTCCCTGCTGCCATCTTTTCCATGTTATTCTACTTCTAATCAGAGGCCACCTGTCTTGAGAGACCACTTTTGGACCTGCCCTTTGGGTGGCCTCTCAAGACAGGGATCACTGTATTGAAGGATAAGTTGACTGTTTCAACTTATTCACCATGTTCACTATACATGTATATTGTATTGCTTGTGTGATATTCAGGTGTTCATAGCTTTGAGAATGATCTGTTTAGTATGTGATGTCCATTTTAGATCTGACCATTAAAATATCAAATGACTGTGCTATTATACATGGATCAACCGATGGCTTTGAAATACAAATGGCCAATGGTTGAAAGTTTTGCACATGCTAGAAATTAGCACAGAATTTTTTTAAAGCATTGGATATTAAAATCCAATCATTGGCCCAAACTTTGTTTGAAGAATGGTCTGAATGAATTAACACAAGCAGTGGCCTAGGCAGCACATCTACAGAAATATGTATGTGTATCATCTGCAAATGATAATTTCAAAATTTACAATATTCACCATACATTTACATGTATTTTGTTAAAAATGAGCAACAGAAAAGGACCAAGTGCTTAGCCTTGAGTCAGTAATTGTTCCCCAACTGGAAGAGTGCGTATTCAGAACAACATGCTGTTGGTGGTTGTCTAAATTACTAACTCGTTCCACCCTGATAAAGGACCGAGTCAGCATCTTTCCTTGGTGTGCTGTGGGCGCAATGCGGTCAGAGCACATCAAGGAAAGATGTTGACCATGGACATATAATTTGGAATGATCTTCCATGCAAGTTTGATCCAAAATTTTGAAAAATAATCCCTTAATTAGTAAAAGACAATTGGCAAACGACATTTAGAAATTAGTGGGAAAAAGCATCATTCGGGTGGAATGGTTTAGATAAACTTGTGTTAATACTGTTCTTTTCTGATTTGTAAAGTAGGCCATTTAGCCCAACTTCGTTGAAAATCTCACTAACCAGATGTAAAGTCATGCCACATAAAATTTTTTCCCATTCTATTTTTATTTGTAAATACATGTACATATGCACTGTATTCATAAATAAGGTATAGAGCTACATGGACTGCTGCCATGCTTAGCTACATGGACTGCTGCCATGGTTAGCTACATGGACTGCTGCCATGCTTAGATGGATGTGATCTTCAGTCAGGGTTTCAATAAAAGAAAATAAAGAGAAAACACACACATGCATATACAGTAAAACCTCTGTATGTGGGCACCTCTCCAAAGTGGGCACCTCCTTATAGTGGGCTCTTTTCTTTGGTCCCGTTTCATTTTTCCTATTGACTACATTATAAAGGCCCCATTATAAAGCCACATCTCTAAAGTGGGTACCTCCCTAATCCGGGCATTGGGCACCCTAAGCATGTACCAAAATCTGTCAAACTGGGCACTATTATTTTGTTTAATAAATATTTTACTTTGTAAAAGTGTTACTTTTTGCATCAGGACTTGCCACCATTAACTTTTAATTTTTCAAGTGTCATGTTTTGATCAGTGCTCACCACCTAATGTGACCCCCCTATCATAACAGAGTACAGTATAGGCCAGCATCAACAAAACGTAACAGTTGTTTTAGTCCACAGTGACTTTTGACAGCTTTCTGGATTAACCATAGGTATCAAAGTGGAGAGAACAATTGAGTCTACTGGAAAACAAGTTGTTGTGTGGATGAGTGTCAACTCAGTGATTTGGTCAACCTTGCAGTTGGATACTTTTATGTGCCTGCTGGTAATCACTGAATTGGGACCTGTTTTGGACTTCATTTTTCTACATAGTTCATGTAGTTCATGTAGTTGATGTTTAATTGTTTTTTTCCCCAAGAAATAACTTTAGGCAAAATGATGAAAGAACTGCTTCTCTCATTTATTTCGTGTGGCATTAAGATACATGTATCTGTATACATGTAGATGTTTATGCATGCATATGTATAGCCTGTCCCCTATTTTTGTTGCTTATCCACACAATCCTAACTGGCTGACCCTCTGTAAAGTGGGCACCTCACTAAAGTGGGCATTTTGCTCTGGTCCCAAGGGTGCTCACTTTACGGCGGTTTTACTGTAGTTGCTCCTAAAGGCCACATTGAAACACACCTTTACATCATTTTATGTTTGGATACATTCACAGTGGACAGAGGAAGGGTTTTTTTTCCTAGCCTATAATTCTGCCAATTATGTCACAGCATTGTGTTTCAATTTAAGGTAAAACATAGATTATAATGGGAAGTCACTGGTTCACTCAACTCCTGACATTGTGACTGAAGAACTGTCTATGTACATACTCTACAGCCACTGGTACAGCTATTGTAAATGAGCCTTTTGTAATTTCTGTTCTCCAGTGATAACCAAAACTTCTGTATTAAAAAAACAAGGTTGTCTCCAGGGACAAGTTAAACCTTTGCCTTCTTACCCATGTTTGGAGGTTGAGTTCCCTCCAGCTGCTCTATCAAGGCAAATTGGGCCTAAAAACAAAACTTTTACCATATTTCTGACAAAATGTACTTTAAGGAGAGCATTTTAAGCTAGATGGTCATGTTGAAAGCTTTATGGGATTATGTTTAAAGCTTTTGGTGCTTATAGGTTAGTTACAACCATGAAAAACATGGTCTGCTCACCCATTTGTTTTAAATATGTATTGTGAAAGGAATCATATATTGACCTGTAAAGTCACTCTCCATGGCACAGATATGGGATATACCTTTTACCCTTGTATATCATGTATTATGGCGGAGGAAATCAAAGGACTTAGTGAAACCTGCCATGCTTACAGTGGTTGGGACTTTCTCCTCTTGCTCCCCAGGCCAAGAACCATGCATTGGAGGAGAGTAGTAAAGACAAGGCAAGACCAGTGATGGAAACCTTAGGAGCAGGAAAAAGCCAGACTGATTTCAAATCCTACATGATTTTCATCAGTGGCAAAAAAAAAAAAAATGTATTGAAGGCCACCCAACATTTATTTTCAAACATACTGAACACAGAAACATGAACAAAGATGATCCACACACACTTACCATACATACAGGTCTCTGTGTGGATGTTTCTGACGCAAAATCTTTCGTTGTGGGAGCTGTTTCCTTATGGAGAGACATAGACACACACACTTTCTTTATGGGAGCTGCTGTCTTATTAGGGAGGGACATACAGAGGCTTTAACTGTTATGTTTTTATGTTATTTATGCTTACCTCACAGAAACAGAACATGACATCCCAGCCAGTGGCACCACCTGGTGGCCCCACACAAAACCAAGCTCCACCACCAGGCTTCAATGTGAGTGCACCACCACCCCCAACATATGCTGAGGCTACAGGACAGAACTGGAAATTATCATATGTAGACTTCCCTCCTGGATGCATTGGTCAAGCAGGATTTCTGTCTCCAGCCCAGTATGAAAGATTTGAGTGAGTATTCAGTGAGTGTGGCACTATAATGCATGCTAAATATGTACCTCCTGCTTGTGGTTTATGGCAGAAAAATAATTGTGTGGAAATGTCCCTTTTATTTCTTATGGAAAATTGAAGCATAAGAGTCTTTCTCTTCGGCACCTTGTTCCCTTTTTTACAGGAATCAGAATTATTGTGTCTAGCAGTGGTATCCTATTGATTGACCATGTTCAAATTTGATACATGGGTGACTCATGGGTTGTTCTCACCATACAGTGCGCTTAAAAAAAATTTGGATGTGAAAATAATACCTTTTTATTCATATTCTTATCTTAAAACCTCACTGTGCCTTCAATCGTTGCTTTCCGTTCATTTCCGACACCTACAAGGCGCGAAAGGCTAGTGACGTCAGAATCCCAACAACGCTGGCTGACAGAGAAGACTCCAGTCATGCTTGCGAGCTATGGCTGTCAAGTGTCACTTGACTTAAACACATTTTATTCACCCTTCATCAACAGGATTAAAATTGCATGTAGAAATATTCACATTCCTCCCTGTTCCCGCCTGGGATGGGACTGTGTGTTGCTGTTAATTGTAGCAAAACAAGTCCTACAGCTTGTTTACAGTATGCCTTGCTTTTCTTTTCTTTTCATTTTTGAGTTTTTGTGTGTGTTTTTTTTTAATGTTTGACCTCTTCTTCTAAACTGTTTGGAATCTCATCAAGCTTGGTGGAAATGTAACTTTTATTTTGTCTCCGCCAAACGTTTGCACAAGGTGGTCCTAATATAATTTCCAGATTTTTAACAATTTTTTTTTACATTATGTAATGATTGTTAGGAGTACATGCATTGTTAGAATTGTATAGGAATACTGATGCAGACACATACATATAGACTGGCTGCAGTCGAGTTCGCAGTTTTCATTCATTTCCATGCTGTCTTACTGCTGCCAAATACCAAGGAGGGTAGAGAGAGCTCTGTCTACCCTCCTTGCAAATACTGACCAGAGAGCGGTGAAGCCGGTGAATATTAATCTGCGAATACTGACCATTGAGCCGGCGAACTTGACTGGTAGGATCCGGACGGTTACAACCGCGGCCAACAGATGGCGCGACTGCCTGAAATCTGAGGCGGCAATCCCCCATGGACAACCACCAATGAGAAGCCCAGTCACTTGACCTCCAACCTCGACCTTCATGTTCTGAAAACAGCATGGCTGGTACAGCTGCAGCGAGAGATATCGTGTGTTTTGTAGCAGAAAAAATAGGCTGACCAGACGTTTCAAGATGTACAGCAGGTCATTAGGCCTATAGATTATCTAAGCAAAAGCCAAGATGTATTTGCGTGCCTACCAACAGGTTCGGGCAAGTCACTGACATATATTGCAGTACCGTATGTGTTTCAGTGGGCGAAAACAGGTAGTTTTATGGAGGAACCATGCGAGATTGTCATCGTGGTATCCCCTCTTGTTGCCGTCTAAGATTTCAGGCGGTAGCGCGCCATCTGTTGGCCGCGGCTGTAATCGTCCGGATCCTACCAGTCAAGTTCGCCAGCTCACTGGTCAGTATTCGCAGATTAATATTCGCCGGCTCTCTGGTCAGTATTTGGCAGCAGTAAGACAGCATGAAAGTGAGTGAAAAAAAAAACAAACTAACTGTGAACTCGACTGGAGCCAGTCTAACATACATACACAGTGTTATCCAAAAATGTTGGCCAGATCTACTACATATCGAGAGGGGATCCACTTGTATAGGTTGTTGCTTTCATGTGCTGATGTCTGAAGTACAGTCATGGTAATCGGATCAGTAATGAAATGTGATGGCACAGTGCTAAACATGCTAAGGCAATAACATTGTAATTGCATTTATTTTTTTGCTCTATTTTAACAAGCTGTTTAGCAGATTCTCTTCAAACTTGATGATATGTATGGTGAATGCATCGTAGCACAGCCCTGTTCTGATAGCCTTCTTAATTTGCAGTCGCAAGATTGTCAAACATGAAAATATGTTGACAGCTTAAGTAACAAAGTACAACTGTCACAATGGTCAGGTATCTTAAAACAACGGTGGTGTGTCTTAGAAACTTGTTTACTGAGGTCTCCAAGGAAATGCCAGTTGTCCTTATGTGTGCATTTGACTAGGTCAGATTGTGTGTCCAATAATTTTTTTCCATATATATATATATATATATATATATATATATATATATATATATATATATATATATATATATATATATATATATGTATATATATACATATATATATATACATATATGTGTGTGTGTGTGTGTGTGTGTGTGTGTGTTGAAGTTGTTTCAAAAGCATAATAAATTTCTACCTTGTATATGGTAATTTTCACATGATAATGATTATTGAAAATATGCATGATGATATCCCATGTGTTCAAATTTAACTTTGCTTTAGTACTCTGGTGGCACGTGCTAATGGTTGGCTGACACAGAATCCTGCAGTGAAAGTGAGGCTTTGTGAAAGCATCGAGACAAGACCACAGCCTGGGGTTGCGGCTGCCACTGATGCACCAACATTCCTTGAAGCGGGTTCCAGTAGCAACACCTTTATCCGTGCATTGAGGTAATTTGATGAAATTATGTATGACCCATGGGGTCAATTAGCTGTGCGAACAGGAGAGGTGGTCACCTGTCTATCAGTTTTCAATTACATTTTTTACTTCTCAAAACTAGTTCAGTGCACTCTGTTCAAAGTTGGTAGAGATGTACTTCTACCTTGGGTGGGTCTGTTCTAAGTTTGTTCTGCACATCCCATCCATCACCATAGATCGATATATTTTTATGCCCCCCTCCTACTGGAGGAAAGGCATATAGTAATTGCTTTTTCAATCCGTGCGCCCATCTGCTTTTCCTGTCTGGGCAATTATTTGCTTGTCCTTCAATTTAGACCAGTGAAACTTTACTCACATGTGCATCTGGATATAAGGGTGTGTCATAGATGTACCAAAATCCGATCACTAGGTCAAGTATGTTGGTCACAGTGACATATCTTTATTAAATCATGTCCAGGCTAAATTTCATTTACTATGTAGCTTAGTGTCATGAAACTTCACACACACACATGTATCTTGACCTTAAGGTGTGTCATGAAACGAAACTAGGTCAAGTATCTGAGTCACGGTGATACAATCATGTGAAAGTACATTATACTTCATGTCTGTGCTATAAATCTGCTGTCCTTTGACTTAAAATCAGGAAACTTTACACACCAGTGTATCTTGACACAAGGCTGTGTCATGCATAGAAGTAGGTCACTAGGTAAAGTATCTGGGTCACGGTGACATATATCTTTGTAAAATCATGCCTAGGCTTTAATTCCTTTAATCTGTCAGTTAGTATCATGAAACTTCACACATGCATATATCTTGACCTAAAGGCGTGTCATGAAGTAAAATTAGGTCACTAGGTCAAATATCTGGGTCACTGGTATATCCTGATTAAATGATGTCCAGACTGTAATTCCTTTACTCATTAAGTTAGTTTCATGAAACTTCACACACACACGCATGCACGCACGCACGCACACACACATTTTGACCCAAACACGTGTTATAGAACAACAGGAGGTCACTAGCTCAAATATCTGGGTCATGGTGAGGCCTTTATGTAAAGCTGCAATACAGTCGTTCGTGTCTGGGCTGTAATTCTCTTGTCCTTCAACTCAGAATAATGAAACTTGACACACAGGTGCATCAGGACATAAGGATGTGTCATATAACAACGTTAGGCCACTAGGTCAAATATCTGGGTCACACTGGTATATCCTGGTAAAGTCGTGTCCAGACTGTAATTCCTTTCTTCATTAAGTTAGTTTAATGAAACTGCATACACACACATATCTTGACCTAAGGGTTTGTCATGTAATAAAAGTAGGTCACTAGGCCAAGTATATTATGTGTCCTTCTATCTGTCATGGATTCAGCAATCTGATTGCATTTTAATTTATTTTTGTTTCTTTTTTTGTGCTTTTTCTGAATCTTAAAAAAATCTCAGAAAGCACGAGGTTGATTACTTTAAATCACAGATATTTGTGGAAATTTCTCTTCTCTTTTGCTTCTAAAAAGTGGCACTATATGATTTTCTTTTTGATTAGCATTTCATACGTTTTGTAATTTCATAATACCTTCCCTCTCCAGTGATGTATATATTTTTTATCATTTATGTAAGTGTAAATGCATGAACTGTTAGTTTTCTCCAAAACTGTTACCCTGATTCTCTTCAGATATGTTTGTAATGAACTTTGGATGAATGTCGGTGGTTGTCCAAAACTTATAGTTAAGACTTCTGTGAAACCATTGGCCAGATCCCTTTCAAACTTGGTGGGGAGATGCCTTATGTGGGTCTCTATGTACATGATAGCATTGTTCTTAGGGATGGCACCAAATCTGACATACGGGCATATATGTTGCTTAGGGTAGGTCCTGTGCCTTTGGTTACTGTTCAACAGCTGTTCAATACAACAGAAAAGTGCCTCTGAGGTTTCTTTTGGTGTTTATAGTTTTGACCTTGAGTGACCTTGAAAGGTCAAACTGACATAGCTTATATCTTGGTAAAGGTATGTCCTGCATACATGGCTACTATTAGACATTAAAAGGAAAATACCTTTGGGGTTTCTTTTGGTGTTGTTTGCTTTGACCTTGATTAACCTTGAGAGGTCAAACTGACTCACTTGCTTATATCTTGTCAATGGTGGATCTTGTCACTTTTCATTTAAAAATGATGACTGCAGTACCAAGAGAACTCTATGATTGAAGATTTTAATATTTAAAATAGTGATGGTCCTCAGGGCCAGTTTAACAGTGGACATGGGTAACATTGATGTAGATGTAATTCATTCATGGTCACAGGACATTAGCTTCTTTCACTGCCAGGAGTGGCAGTCCCATTAGTGACCATGGTAGATACGTGTCACCATGATGGCCCCTTTTTCAACAAAATTGCTCTGACAAAGGCCCAGTATTTTGCCAAACATTTGTTAATTATGTATAATTGTTCCCTTTCATGACCCAAAATTTGGAGATTTCTCCCGAATTAAGGTAAAAATTTTCACCACAGAGCACTTTTCATTGCAGTTTTTGGTCATATTTTGTACTATCTGAGTTGAAATTCCCCAACAAAGGTATAATTTTGGCAATAAGTGCCTTAAAGAATGGTGGGCTTTTGAAAGGTCGAGCTGGACACCCCTGCCAAACATTTGAGGAAGTAACTCCCCCCCCCCCCCCCCCCGGGGAGGCTTGCATATCAGGAGAATTATTTTACCAACAACTTTAATGTCGCACATGGTGATAGTCCAGTAATAGAGTTAAAAATGAGTTTCCAAAGCCACTTGACTTATACAATAAATGTAATTTTAAGAGTTGTAAATTGAAAACAATTGAGCCAGAACTTAGACATTCGGACCTAACGATGGTCTTAAAGAAAGATGACTTTGATGTAATTCTGAAGGTCACAGGACCCCTTTTTGTCCTATGGCTGTTTATGAAACTTTACAGACACATGTGTCTCAAATGTATGAAGTAGAATTAGGTCAGTAGGTTAAATATCCGGCTCACATATCCATGAACAGTCAGCTCAAAGTTCAGCTCATCTTGGTTCTTTTCAAGCTGCAGCTGAATCTCAGCTCCCCTCAGCTTGGGACTTACAGTAGCGACTGAAAGTAACTTAACCTCTGCGCGCGAGCAACCCGCGAGCAATTTGCGAGCACGGCCAGCAATGCCCCCGAGCAACCCGCGGGTTAATCACAGATGGAGTCCGTGTGTTAATGCGGGTGCCCGAGCGGGCGGGTGCGGGTGCGGGCATGGGTTGCCCCCGAGCATCAATGCGTGTCTGTTTGGCCCGCGAGCCCAGCTGCGCCAAGATGAAGCTGACAACATCTATATACCTGCATGATATTATGCAGTTTGTACGCACATGTACATGCACAGTTATATATTTCTCTCATTTGGGTGATATAATGAGTATGATGCGGATCGTTACTCACTTTTTCCTTTTTTTTTTTCATTTCATTGAAACCAACATTTGCTTCTCTCTGAAACTCAGAAAAGTATGAGCAGCAGATGTCTCACATCCACACACACACACACACACACACACACACACACACACATACACACACACACACACATTACTGTTATGTAATCCGAGTATACAGCTCTGAATTTTCCAACCGATTACATTTATTTAGTTGCTATTAGTCGTATCACACACACACACACACACACACACACACACACACACACACACACACACACACACACACGCGCGCGCGCGCGCACACACACACACACTCACACACTTGTAGCGTGTCACTAGTGGGGATACATCGTTTTCTACCTCATAAGACATAACTGAGAACATCATCAAGTGGTTACACACACTACAACTGGGGACACACACTTTTAACTGGGGACTTCCCGTTCTTTACTGTCCAACCAAAGACACAAACCAATGTTCTTTTCCGCACAACAGGGGCAATCCTCATTATCCAAGTGGGGCCATTTTAACATGGTGTTTAAATAACAGATATGTGTGACTTCTTTCATATGCAGAATAGTAGAGAAGTGGGGAAGTCTTCGGTTGAGAAATAGCCCCAGTTAGTTTGGAAAGAACAGAAATGTGTCCCCAATCGTAGGGTGTTACAAACCTACACTGTCACACACACACACACTAACGTACACATACTTGCATGTGTATCCCCAGGAGGTATATTTTAGCAAGGAGGGTAGCCTCCTACCCTCCTTGATTTTAGTGTTAGTTTAAACGTATTTATGTATACTGGATAGCCCAATAGTACAAACATTGTCTAATTTAGGGGTTCTCCAGAGACGGAGACGTGCAATAATATATACAAGACTCACAGGACAATACAAATCATGATAATATGACTATGAGATGACTGTGCATGATATAAATTTGACTACAAATACTAATATAGACTTGATACAACAATTGAACAATACGTTTACACAGATGCATGCAAACAAGCTTACGCACATGTTTACGCCCCCATATGGGATGACCATAGGTGGTGACTGAAAGGGATATACTGGCCCGAGCATAATCTCCCGCTCCCGGTGTTCCACGGCATGGCCCGCCGGGGGTCAGGCGACACATGATGCTCTTCCGAATGCATACCACTGGCCGAAGCACTATGGGGGCATACACGCGCTGACACCGTGATGCCACAATTGCACCCAGCAGCTTGGGTGTTCCTTCCCTGCCTGGCAAATGTCAACCACTGTGGTCCTATGGGAGCGCAAGGCATTTCTCCAACATTAAATTACAGAGATATATACATATTTTGACCGGTTTCTGAGAGCATATCTTAATACTAATGCCAGCGAAAGTCTCATGTTCTTGCTTTGTTGGCTTGTCTGCTCAGCAGGCCTTAGCAGACCCAAGCAAGCCAGATAAAAAGATGGCACGAGAGGCTAAGCAGGCACGGAACTAGCCCCTTTCTAATTTTCTGATGTATGTAAAAGACTGTTAGCCATAATTTCACCCCCGATTTACTATTTACTAGTTCAGTGGCAAGCGTGAGACCATGGTCCCAGGTTAGACTGAGTCCGTACCCAAATTTTCAATGGTACAGTGGTACCTGCTATTTAAGACCACCTCTACAGCCAACAAAAAGTGGTCTCATACTGCAGGTGGTCTTAAATTGAAGGTGTATTTAACATGTAAATACAGCAGAGGGTCTTGAAAGAGTGGTCTTAAAAAGACATGCGGTCTTAAATTGGAGGTGGTCTTTAGAGCAGGTACCACTGTATTTGTTTCTTGTCCTGAAAAATATGATGTAGCAAAATTTTTAAGTCACTCAGCAGGTGACAGTGTGGGGGCAAGGTTTTCTTTTTCGGAGTGACTATTTTCACCGTGCTGTGAGAATAGTGTTTTGTCTATTTTCACCGTACGGTGATGATAAAATTTGGTCTATATTCCTCTAATGGTGAGAATAGGGGCTGCTCTATTTCTAACATACGGCGATGAAAAGAAGTCAACCAGGGAAGAATATTTTGGAAAAGCATTGTGTCATGATATTGCACACAAAGAGAATTGGAACAAACATTTGCTGAAATAATAAAAAGGCCTAACATCCAAGTTAAGCATGGTTTATAATGAGATCTGCTGAGGTGTTGTTTCAGCTTTTATTGTCTAATAGTTTTTATAGAGCCAACACTGTATTTTTATTTGAAAAGGCAAAAATTTAGGTAACAAGACAAAGTAGGAACTTTTTTAATATTGTCACAGATGGAAGGAACGGAACTTAAGGGTAACTTATAGATCTATCTTGTTTTGACTTTAGTTAAGGATCGCATTAAAAAAAATCCACGAAGCAACAAAAATGAAAGACTCATGGGTGGGTAGAGTAAATTCATATACATTAATTTGAGATGTTAAAAAGCCAAGCATTTAATGCTGTCACAGTGCCAAGGTAATTGCTTTACAGTTAACCCTCTGTAAGTGGGCACTTTGCTTTGGTCCCGTTTCCTACTGACTACACTATAAAGCTAGTTATCTCCCTAAAGTAAGCATTTCTCCAATCTTAAGTTGCTTCAGTTCTGTGCAACAAGCCATAACCATAAATTTGCGAAAAGGCTCTGAATTTCAATTTCCAGATGGTGAAAATAGAGCCGCCTCTATCCTCACCGTGAAAATATACCAAACTGTACCATCACCATACGGTGAAAATAGACCAAACCCTATCCTCACCGTACGGTGAAAATAGACAAAACTCCTTCCAAACGCTATTCTCACCTCACGGTGAAAACAGACCAAACGCTATTCTCACCGTACGGTGAAAATAGCATCATTCTTTTTTTTAATATTATTCCGTTTGATTTAAACATTTTTGTTCATTCTGGATAGCCCCACAGGACAAAAAGTTGACTAATACAATGGGTTCTCCAGACAGGGAGCGACAAAACAGAATATGTAAAACATGCAAGGGACATCACAAAATTACGTAAGCGTATGTTGCACTAATGAATGTATCAACACAGATTGTTGGATAATCAATCAGTAAATAACTTGAGAACAAAATAATGACATAGTGTCGACTAATGACCAGAAAAATGAGAGAAAAAAGTTAAATTACATCACCACCTATCCAATTTACATTTGATTACACCCCCGCTCCCCACCGGGGGTGGGTAGGCTTAATTAGGAACTGGAAGGATCAGAATAAAAACTGTCTAGTTTCAGCGATATAGTACTGAACTGTTATAAAAATTGTTTGAAGCAGATCAAGCTCTGTGCTACCCCAGGGGGAGAAAATATAATTTGGGAGGCAACATCGGATAGTTCTTTGTCATGCTAGCTATAAAAAGTACTGAAGTTTGAAAAATGCAAGGATAACGATGAGCGTGGAAAAGAATTTGTTTAATGTTAATTTCAAGTCTGTCAAGTTTAAGGTTATACAATTTTACGTAAACTAGAATAAACCTATTGCATTCTAAATCCACTACTTGCATGTAAATGGAATTCTGTCACTTCAGATCTTTGATTACATTAGGACACCGTTCCTATCTGCATGAACAAACAGGTCGGCGCCGAGACTGTGTTGATGCTGCAGCTTTATCGTCACGGATCGGTGCCCAATGTGTGCTAAATGCATGAAACCTTGATAAGACACTTTCGGCTCTTTCAAGTTTGTACAATCACTGCCTACTTGGTTGCCTGAGAAGCAGACTTTTTTTCTGTGCTGATGTTTATGTACAGATAAATTTCCCTGGTGGTAGAAAGCCTGCTTCACAGACAACCTGCTTGGAAGACCAAGCGCCTTGGACTGGTGACTGGGTCCAGTAGCAGATAAAAATGGCATGAGTCAGCTCAGGAGGCAAACTTAGTCACTGTCTACTGTAGTAATACATCAACTAATGTTTGGCAATAGTAATGACCCAAAGGAAAAGCGTCATTTTTAAGAAAAAAACTAAGCAAACCCCTCCTTGTACTTCCTGACACATTAATGACGGGCTTTAACATTCACACTGTAATGCAGGCACTTCACCGGCTGAATGACATCGCAGGCAGGCAACTTTGAATGTGACTCGTTCTGGTCGAGCATCACTGTGGAATTGTCTATCCCTTGCTATTAACAAAGAGGAAAAGAAACCAACATCTTGAGATATACAATGTAGTTTAAAATAACTGCTGTTTTCAGTTTGCATCTGTTGTTGCCTCTGTAGATAGACTGTGGCTCCTCCACAGTGTTTTTTCCCCGTTACAGTAGAGCATGGAAGTATTAAATTAACGGTAATACCTCCATGACCAGAGCGCCAACAATCTTGCTCAACATCGATGCCGCCCTGCCCCCTAACTCGGGGATACTACAGGTACGCATGATCGTTCCAGTTTAGTTGGGAGAAAGGGGGTCAATTTAGAGCAACTTCGCGGTGGGGAAATTTATAATTTAGGGGTGTTTTTTCCAAGTTATCTCCGCGTAATTGTCTGATAGGGTCTCAAATTAAAAACATCCGCGAAATTGTTTTTGATCAGTTGGTTTTTCCATCAGGAACATTTTCCGGTGTCAGAATATGTCGGATATCTGAGTGTCGTTATAATGAGGTTTCAGTGCAATAAGTAATGATGCACCTTTATAAAACTGCCCTGTGTCCAATTTTTTAATGGAGATCCTCCCGATTAGTATATCTTTTACAATCAGGTGGTGATCATTTTTTAAAAACAATCAAATTAATGTCTGAATTGCCATGCATGTACCACCCATGGTCAATCATGAAGACGATCAAAGCTATTAAAGTACAAAGGAAAAAGGTAATTTGGCTCCTTTGTGTATCTGTTTTATGCCGCGGTTATGTGAAGTCGTGCATATCGTTACAAAAGTAAACTGTTGCGACCTTCCTTGCGATGTACATGAAAATGAAAGTCATTGTACTTGTAGTAATGTACTTTTTTGTAACTTGTCATGTTGAAATTGAAAGAAGCAAGTCAATATTTTCATGAGCCAAATATTTATATTTGAATAAGTATTATAGGTAAGTAATAAACAAAACCCATTTCCTTGAAGTCAAGCCCAATCTGTACGGGTGACGCAAAATCTCCATGTGAAGGAGGTGTTGAAAAATAATATGTTTATAAACACTAGGATTATATTGATTTTGTCAAAACAAGTGTATGTTATGTCACTTTGAATGTGGACTTTGAAACAAAGGAACGTAATAAGTACAGATGCAACAAGTTTTGCCAATTTCAAAGTTCTCTCTCTTTCCCATTCTGGGCTCCGTGGCGTGACATAGTTTCCATCTGGCTGTGTTAACCGATTGCTCCTGCGGCACTCCACGCTAAAAAAAAAAGGAAAACTGGTCTGCTCATGGAAACAAAGTTTGTTTCTGCGCAGTTAATTGACACTTGAGAGAAAGGGGGTAAGGGGGGGGGTCAGTATGCTGGTGCAGGTAATTATTTTTGTAGAGTACGTAGTACGGAAAATAAAAATCTTTCCAAATTTTGGATAGTACGAAGTATGTACGAAGTATGTAAAATAAGAGGGCTTCCAGTACACCAGTACGGTAAATAAAAAGCCCCAGTACGCCAGTACGGGAAACCCCTTTCCCACCCTCTTGAGATAATACAACATGTCTGGTGGTTACAACCCCCCTCCCCTGCCCCCATTAAATAAAGAAATATGAATATATCAATCAATCAATCAATCAATCAATCTGTAAGTCCAGTGCAGTACACGACTTGATTGCCGTCTAATTGAGGTAATTTCCTTATCTCGAGTACTTCATGACTGCCATACGCACTGCTATTTTGCGATACCCGCTTCATGGTTATTGCCGAGATGCAGCCTGGTGGACCAAAGTGATGCTGCCCCCAATGCTCCATGCGTGCCCACAGCCCCGGGGTAATGAAATTCTGCTGACCACACTGACCAGCTTCCAATAACGATGGAGTCTGGGGCTAATTGGTAGACGGGGGTGGGTGGTTGCATAAGTTTTTTTGGGGGGTTGGGGATGGTAGTTAGGCGTGATCGCCCATATTGAAGTGACTTGCATTTTAAGTACATAGTAATGAGGTCTGGGTGAAAAAAAAATATCCATCGGTTCTTATGAATGCCAACAGTGCAAAAACAAAAACTCACATTTACATGAACATGTATGCAGCATTAGAGACTGGATACAAGCAACCATGGGGTCGAAAACATTCCAGAAATCCACATTCTTCAACTTTCTCCCAACGTCTGGGAGGGGGGGGGGGGGCTTGTCTCGGTATCGATTTTACCAGCCAGGAATCTCTGGTGCTTTGAGCAAAATGCTAATGTTTGTTTGATTTGGTTAAATATTTAGAAAACAGCTATTGAATTTTAATGTAAATTTATAAGAACATGGTCAAAATATGTAGCGATTGCAGTCTTATTTCCCGGTTTGGCTTCAAATTTTGAAGGCATTGATACATCCCAGCTAGCCCAGCTTATCTCTACTGAGTGCAAATCGATCACTTGTAGATCTAACGTTAGAACAATCTGGTCTGATTTTATTCACAAGTACATGGAATATTTACAGTTTTTCATAGACCCATGGACCTGGTGATAACAGCGCACAATATGCGGGGGCATCTTGTAGCTAGGAAACGTCTGCATCGTGGTTCCTAAATTGTTCTCAAATTTAGCTCCTTTCCGAAATAAACACACATGAGTCAAATCAATTATTAGCAGTGTATTTCTTTCAACAACTAACATGTAAATTACTCCATTCACATTCAAAAGTTACTCTTCTCTCGAATGTACAGCAAAATAAAATCGACTTGGGTGTGACATTTACTTCCCCGGGAGTCACATGCAGGCCTAACATATGTGTAGAAATAATAATTATGTGGCAAACGAAAAAAGACATACTCAAATAAGCCTATATCTACAAGTGGGTATCTATAGACGGATACTAGCCACTATCATTCTTTTTGGGGGGGAGGGGGGTGACTTGTTGAGATGGGGGGGGGGTACATTTCCAGTTAGATAATGAATAAGTTTAAAGACTGAAATATAGTATGTATATAAAAGGCTTGTCCTGCTGGTCTTTCCAGTGTGCCCGCGGGTTAGTCAGTACCCGCGAGCATATGGAACTCCCGGGTGAGTGTGAGGGTGCTTGCGAGCAAGGGTGCGGGTAGATCAGAAAACAACTGCGAGCAACCCAGGGATGCGAGCCCGTGCAAAGTGTGAGCAAAGTGCGAGCAATTTGCGAGTGCGCGCAAATTTTGGTTAAGTTACTTTCAGTCGCTACTGTATTTTTGGATGAATACATGTATATCTAGGTCAGATGAGCATGGGCGGTGTACATGGCCATTCTGTTTATTGAAATAGGTGATATTTAAAATCTGGATGCTTTTTGTCATTCTAGACAGGAAATACTTGATACAATAACATATATGCGTGTAATATTATATATGGAAGTATGTGTATGCCAAATGCCAAAAAGAAATGATTGCCTTCTAGGGTATGGATTGTCCCGAAAGAGGCAGACGAAGCTCCTAATCCAGTGCAGATTGGCTGTGTCAATGTGGTCCCTGCCTGTACAGATCCAGGGGGAATTTTCAGTATGCCCAAGTTTGATTCATTTGGGCAGACAATTGACAAGTTCAACCAGATGCTGCGACAGAGACCCCTGCCAGGTGAGGCTGGCTATCACGCCTTGATAAGTAGTAATACATAGATCATCATTTTCCATTTTTGTGTTTCACCTGACTTGTCAGTCGGGTGAAGTATTATTGGAAAAGTGGTTGTTGCTCTTCTGCTATTGCTTGTAGTTGCTGTTATCCATTTTCCGTTCACGACAGTTACTGTATTTTCAGTTTCTCAAAAGCTGTTTGCTGGATCCTCTTCAAACTTGGTGGGGTGTACATTGGGTTGGTCTCTGGCAGTTTTTTTCAGGAGGAGGTCTTGGGATATTAACATACTATGGAGAATATAAGAGTAAACAGTCCCATTGGTTTAACATAGGATAGCAAATGTGATAGCTAATTATTTAGTTCTGTAATGACCCTGAGAGCCAAGTTTATGGTCCAGTGTAAAGTGGAAAAAAGTTGGCCCATCACTCACACAAGGTTAAGAACTGGCCAGTCTTGAGGCACACCTGTGGCCATATTCACAAAGAATTGTGATCTAATGCCAAATTTATGTTCAAAATTTAAAACCTAGGTTTTAATAGCATATTATCAATCCTGATATTAACTAATCTCTGTTTTTATTGGTGTTGTGCAAAAAGCATGCTTATATTGCAGGATTATTGCTTAATCCTGATTTGATCCAGATTTAAAGATAAAGTACTGGATCAAAGTGCTTTTTGTCTTAATCCTGGGAAAAAAAGCACAAGACCCTTTGCTTACATATCAGATAACAGTTCCTAGTGTCTAAACAGACTTAACTTGCTGCCTGTATTCCATAAGTTTGGGAGTGATTGAACAGACAAATTTTCACCAAGGTGTTTTGAAAATCCATACCATCTGGCAGAAGTTTTTTCCAAGGCATTCTGTCATCAGACCCAAGAGTTGGGTATATACTGAGCTGACATATAAGCTTTATGTTGATATACCCTGGTATATGGTGATACCCCTCTGACAACACCACCCTGATTGATGAAGAGAAATTGCCACCGTGCAGGAGCGGCCTTTCTTAGAGAGGACACTGCAGTAGAAATTGACACCATTTGTCTGAAAACAGTGGCCTTATTAGAGGGCTCGTGGTTTTTGATAATAAAGGTCTAATTAGATGGGATGACAGCATGTGAACTGTTCAGGACATGAGAAATTTTTATGAATTTATACAGGCAGTTTGAAAAATAAAGATACTGTGACATTTCCAGTTGATAATGTTCAAAATCTGCTACCACCTCAATTTATCAGAGATTGAAACTGAATGGCCACTGTGTCCATTTTCATGATGCAGATGTGTAAATATCTAACCCCTCCCCTCCCCCCCCCCCCCCAAAAAAAAACCTGTAACACACAGCAACTTGACACTATTATTGTGCTAGCTGGTTATCTTAGAACAGGATGTCTTCATTGTATTGAATCCATGCTTTATCTGTCAAAATTATGCTCCGTTTATCAACAAGTGGAAAATATGATTTTATAATGGATGTGTAGCTCTATATGTAATTGCTTTTGTAGCTAGAAATTAATGGTTTTGTTGTTTAGCCCTTAAAGTGCTATTTGCTGCTATAGTTGTTTTCTCACTACCATTAAGCGTATAATGGTTAAAAGATTCAAATTCCTCATGAACATACCTTTCATTCAAATACCAGCAAGCCTTGTCTAAATCAAAAAATAGTCTTAGTCAACAGCTTTCCTTGGGACACTTTGTGTGCAATGTGTGCAGAGTGTCCCGAGGAAAGCTGTTGACTCAGTCTTAAGCACTTTGAAGGTTAAGAGTTGCTTTCAGAAAATTAAACTTTTGACACTTTTCCAACTTTTTATTCATTTTCTTAATATTCCACAATTTTCTGTGATTAATATCATGTTCTATCTGTTGTTAGGCAAAATCTTGAACATAGAAACCCAGGAGATGAAGTTTGAGAATTGGAGTCAAGGTGTGGACCCAGACAACTGTTACTGGTGGGAGTCAGGCAAGGCCAGTACCTTTTACCTGTATGTAATCAGGGTGTTCTACGAGGCCGGACCCACAGCATATGAAGAAATAGGTACAATCTATACAGTCATTTGAGTCTCACAAACGAGATTGACTCAAAATGAAATTTAGACATAGATATTATGAAATAGCATTAGGTGATGGCATTTTTTAAAACTTTTTGTGGCAGGAGGGACAGACATTTGTGTATTTTTCTGATAAAAATAAAAAAATTATGCCTTTGTAAAATATCTCCAATAAAGTATTATATGTACAGAGGGAGTATACATACCTGGCTTTGAAGAACAGCATGCACATTTGACTTGTTTTTTACTCTGATGCTTATAAAAACCAGGTATTAAAGAATGCAGGTTGTTTGGGAGTTCTGAAAAAATTGTGATGTAAGGGACATTGTACGTGTAATTATTTAAACCTCAGCCACATAGATGTGTCAAGTCAGTCTGTCATATTATTGAAAATCATATATATTGAGAATCATTTTGTATTTTATGACTCAGAAATGGGCCCTTCATTTAAGGCTGTTGCATATGTACATAAGCATATCATGCCTCCAATTCCAGATGTGTGTGAAATGGCCCAAATATCACTCATTTTTACAGGTATAAAGACAGGAATTGAAAAACTGCAAAAATGTCTAATGTAGGTCACAACATGCCACAAAAAATCCTCACCAGTACAGGGTTTTCAATAAGAGGTGGTAGAAGGTGAAATCAGCCCACTATTACAGGGGGTTATAGTTGCAATGACTGTATCTCTTGAGATAACTCTCTCACACAAGTAGCCTTATTTCTCCTAGAAATAGCCTCTTCTTTTGTTAAAGAGTGACTTGTTCAAAAACTTAATGAAACCCCTGCAATTTTGTAGAGTAACTTTTTGGTGAATTGTTTAGTTGAGATTTAAATGTGTAGACTTCCAACAACAAAAATGAGGTTTGTAATTTTATAGCTAAATGTTGTGTGTCATATAGAATTACCATCCAGAGCTCTTTGAAAGTTAACACGAAATGAGCCTCATGCATAATTGTGGACATGTACTTGGAAAATGCTAGATGTAATAGTAATTTTAGCACAACTATCAAACTTATCGTCAAATACCTAAAATCAATGGGATTATTTTTATATGCTGGTAGTGACAGAAAATATGAAGTTGTGAAAAAGTCAGAAAAGGCAGGGGCTTGGGATTTCATGCAATTTTGCCATGAAAGTTTGTGGCTGTTTCTGATGTGTTGTGGCAACAAAATGAAACAAAAATCTCGAATTGCCAATAAATACAGAAAAAAAAAGCTGAGGCTTCAAAATAATATTTAAGTGTTTTCGTAACTGATGACCTGTTCTAATTTCAGGCTGTGCAGATATGGTGCCTAACCAGCTGACACCTGGTGGTGTGTTTGAACTTGCACAGTTTGAACCTTTTGTAAGTTTGGTACAGAAAGCACATACATGGCTGCAACAACAGCAAGGCATTCGGGTGACCAACGTACAGTCCCTCGACTACAAACTGTCTAGTTCATGGAGTGAGTACAAAATTCATGGAGGGGGCTCTTCATCATGATCAGATTATATTCAAAATAATTTGTAGCTCTGCTGACCATAGGTCACAGACCTTATGCAATCACTAATGTCTGTCGTCCATCCATCAGTGTGTGAACTTAAGCTTGTGAACACAATACAATGAACAGTTTTCATGTGAGCCCCATATAACTTTCGGAACTTATAAAGGGTATGAAAATCTAGGCTAAGTTAGATATTGGTGGCACCACCTGTAGTATTACCGGTATGTAGTATTTGGGCTAAAATAGGACAATTTTGAGACTGTTGTTTTTTGAAAAGTTTTTCATGTATCATCTTGAAACTTGGTGGGAATGTTGATCCCAAAAACGTGCTAAAATTTGGTGGCATCTCCTACAGTATTACAGAATATATGCACCAAAAGGTGTTGAAAATACATAAAATTTATTATATTGAGAAAGAATAGGGATAATGATACTAAAGTTATACATGTACCTTTAGCATAGAAACTTGCTTGGTCCTGCTAAATACATGTATATGAATCTACCTTTCTTCCTGTCAAGTTCCATGCTGTAGCCAAGCTGGCTGCACTGGATTCCAGTTAATATGAATACCTTCAGTCCAGGCTTGTTTTGAGAGGGTAGCCAGGATGCAGAAAGAGGCCAGCTATATTCTGACAGATGCACCCTCCTTTGCTCCATCAGGGCATCTTTTCCAGCAGTTGTGCTGCAATCTCCTCTGTTATTACATCAGATTCCACACACTGTATTCTGATCTATAAAGCTTTGCATGGCCTCACCCCTCCTTACATTTGTGACAAATCGGTAAAAACTAGCAAAGTCGCCAGTCGATGTGCTCATTTTACCACACAATTCCTCTTCTGCATCCCCAAGTCCAACATTCTGATTTAGTGCTGTAGCTTTTCATATTCTGGCCTAATCCTCTGGAATTGTCTCCCTGAATCAGTTTGCCTGGCACCTTTGCTAGAATCTTTAAATCAAGATGCTGGAAATGTTTGTTGGTAGAATTGGTGACAGTATTTAATAGTGTATGTAATTCTTTGTCCTTTCAAGTGCAACAACTGTACTCACTTTTAGTCTTTGTCATTACAACTTTTAGGATGTTATTGTATGAATTTTTATTTGTAAATATTAGTGTTTGTATGTAGCGGCTACATTTTAATCAACACAGGGCTGGACTGTAAACTAGCTTCCGCAAATTCTGTAACCCTGTATAAATAAAGTCATCTTATCTTATAAAAGACTATCAAAATGATACATTTAGTAGATTTATATTGGGAGATGGCTATAATTATAAGCAAGCTTATAGCCGTGGGAGGCTGGTAGAGAGGAATACTGATCCAAGATGACTTGACAATGAATTTATAATGTTGCAGCTGGTGGAGTTTTGGACACTCACAGATCTCTGTACAGGCAGGCTGGGGAAACAACTACGCAATATGTACGCATTCTACGTGTGTGCTATGTTCGACTGTTCAGTAGTCAGCTACCGCCAATTCCTCCAGTGCAGCTGACCTACCGCACATTTACACCAGCACAACTGACCACAGGAGGCATGTTCCAGACCCCACAGTTTGAAAGTCTGGGTCAGACCATGCATAGGGTTGAGGCCTGGCTGCAGGCTACTGGTACGTAGTAGATTACTCTTGTAGGTTGTGATACACATAATATTTAGAATTTGATCGAAACATTTTGATAATAAAGTGGAATTGTCTGCTAAAGGCAGATTTCAGATTAAATTCAGTTTTTGTAATCAAGTGGACATTGAGATTTGGTGGACACCAGATAGTTCTTTTCATAATTATTGTATCAAGATTAGTTTGAACTCGTGCCTGGTGTGACAAGCAGGTTGTACATTACAGGTGTGGTCTGGTCAAAATCTTAAAAAATCTTTGACGAAATCACTCAGCCACTTGCTATGAAATTGCGTAGGGACACTTCTTGGCACCCCCAGACCTTAATTTGTTCAACAGGTGGCATTGCAATTTTTAAATGTCTTCCCCATAGGGGGCACCGTATCTCTTTTTGGGTTGTCCTTCTGTCCAGATGTTCGTCCGTTCAGAAGTTCACATTTTCATTACCATGATACCTACAGAATGCCTCCATGTATTTTGCACAAATTTGGCAGTATGCTTGCCTTACCTGCTGATTAGAGTTTGGTGTCACCATGACCTAATTTGAGCAAATGGCAGCTTAATTACATATTCGTTAGGGCTCATTACTCCAGAATGCTGCAATGCAGTTTGGTCAAATTTGGCGATGTGCTTATCTAGTATGCCAAGATGAACTGATTAGATTTTGATGTCACCATGACCTAATTTGAACAAATGGCAGCCTTATTATATGTTTGTTAGGGCTCATTACTGTGATATCTCCAGAATACTACCATGTATCTTGCTCAAATTTTCTAGTATGATGATCTTGTGTGCCAGGATTATCTGATTAGATTTTGGTGTCATCAAGACCTAATGTGAGCAAATGGCAGCCTAATTACATGTTCGTTAGGGCTTGTTACCATGATATCTCCAGATGCTTCCATGTATTTTGTTCACATTTTGAATAACAATATGAACTGATTAGATTTGGGTGTCACCATGACCTTATGTGAGCAAATGACAGCTTAGTTAGATGTTTGTTAGGGGTCGTTACCATGATATCTCCAGCCTACCTCCATGTATTATGATCTAATTAAAGGTGGATAGGAATAAGTCAGGGTCTGCCCCATGGGGGCACCCTTTATGTTTTTGGGTTGTCCATCCATCCAGATGTGCACATTCTCGTTACTGCACAGAATGTCTCCATGTATTTTGCTCAAATTTGGCAATATGCTTATCTTACCTGGCAAGATGAACTAATTAGATTTTGGTCTCACCATGACCTAATTTGAGCAAATGGAGGATCCTTCTGCATATCTCTAGAACCCTAACAGATAGAATAATGAAATTTATACTACAGATGCATTATACTACGGGCATGTGCACTGTGTATTGTTTTTTACTTTGAAAACTGGGCCCAAGAACATTATCCATTTTCATGGGTCTGGCAGCATATCTCTAGAACCCTTAGAGATAGAATAATGAAATTTATACCAAAGATGCATCATACCAAGGGCGTGTGCGCCATGTATTGCTTTTGACCTTGACCTATTTTCAAGGTCACAGGGCCCAAGAACATATCATTTTTTGTACATCCAGACATGCTGTATACATTGTATAGCTTTCTTCTGTATATTGTGGCAGGGGACATAGATCCTTTGAATCACTGTGCACTTGTTTTACAAAATTTTGTGTGTTAAAGCTAGTTGCAACTTTTTCTCCAAAACTGTCACTGAGAATGTTCTGAAACATAGGGGATATGTAGCTGTGGGAGGATTAACCAAACCTCATCACTAGGTGGTGATACTCTGAATCCCAGATTTTTAATGAATTTTCTAATTTGGGTACCTGTAGGCATGCATCCCTATTGATTACCATGCAAGTCAATGGGGATTGCAATGGAAACTCATTTTTTTTACTTCCTCTCCCAACATCCGCATCCCCTTGTCTACAGTGAGACTTATTATGGGTTGAATGTCAAGGTCAGGTGAAGATGGCCTGTTCACACAGTCCTGTTGTTTTTTAAGGGTCTACCCCATGGGGGGGGGGGACCCATTATGTTTTTGGATTGTCTGTCCTGATTTCTGTCTTTTGGGATGTGCACATTCTCATTACCGCAATATCTACAGAATGCGTCCATGTACTTTGCTCAAATTTGGCAATATGCTTATCTAACCAGGCAAGATGAACTGATTAGATTTTGGTGTCATGATGATGTAATTTGTAGCCATTGGCAGCCTAATTACATGGGGGACTCTTCAGTCAATGCTTTGTATTGAAGGTATGTCTAGTTTCTAATATGAAAAAAATCAAATTTGTGCAAAATTAACCACATGAAAATTTTTGGAACCACTGTGATCCAGTTGCATTATTGAATGGGATGGGTCTGCACAGCAGGCAGTACTGCAGCTGTTTCTTGGGTCTACACAGCAGGCAGTACTGCAGCTGTTTCTTGGGTCTGCACAGCAGGCAGCACTGCAGCTGTTTCTTGGGTCTGCACAGCAGGCAGCACTGCAGCTGTTTCTTGGGTCTGCACAGCAGGCAGCACTGCAGCTGTTTCTTGGGTCTGCAGCTGTTTCTTGGGTCTGCACAGCAGGCAGCACTGCAGCTGTTTCTTGGGTCTGCACAGCAGGCAGCACTGCAGCTGCCTCTTGGGTCTGCACAGCAGGCAGCACTGCAGCTGCTTCTTGGGTCTGCACAGCAGGCAGCACTGCAGCTGTTTTTTGGGTTTGCACAGCAGGCAGCACTGCAGCTGCTTCTTGGGTCTGCACAGCAGGCTTCACTGGAGCTGTTTCTTGGGTCTGCACAGCAGGCAGCACTGCAGCTGTTTTTTGGGTTTGCACAGCAGGCAGCACTGCAGCTGCTTCTTGGGTCTGCACAGCAGGCTTCACTGCAGCTGTTTCTTGGGTCTGCACAGCAGGCAGCACTGCAGCTGTTTCTTGGGTCTGCACAGCAGGCAGCACTGCAGCTGTTTCTTGGGTCTGCACAGCAGGCAGCACTGCAGCTGCCTCTTGGGTCTGCACAGCAGGCAGCACTGCAGCTGCTTCTTGGGTCTGCACAGCAGGCAGCACTGCAGCTGTTTTTTGGGTTTGCACAGCAGGCAGCACTGCAGCTGCTTCTTGGGTCTGCACAGCAGGCTTCACTGGAGCTGTTTCTTGGGTCTGCACAGCAGGCAGCACTGCAGCTGTTTTTTGGGTTTGCACAGCAGGCAGCACTGCAGCTGCTTCTTGGGTCTGCACAGCAGGCTTCACTGCAGCTGTTTCTTGGGTCTGCACAGCAGGCAGCACTGCAGCTGTTTCTTGGGTCTGCGGCTGTTTCTTGGGTCTGCACAGCAGGCAGCACTGCAGCTGTTTCTTGGGTCTGCACAGCAGGCAGCACTGCAGCTGTTTCTTGGGTCTGCACAGCAGGCTTCACTGCAGCTGTTTCTTGGGTTTGCACAGCAGGCTGCACTGCATCTGTTTCTTGGGTTTGCACAGCAGGCAGTACTGCAGCTGTTTCTTGTGAGTCTGCGTGCGTATAGTAGTCCTTTTTTGAGAGACGACTCCAATGAAGGAACACCTGCCTTTTTAGACGACATTTTTGAAGTCCTTCTTAGTAGAAACATTGGATTCATTTCATTAAATCACTGTGCACATTTTAACAATTCAAAGGACCTGTTTTTGAAACAAATTTGCACCAGACAGAACAACAACAACAACAAGAACAACAACAACAGAGTTTAAAACTCCCTCCCCCCCCTCCAGTTACAGAATGAGTTAAGGAAGACGACAAAGGTTAACATCATGCATATTTCTTTAAATGTAGGAGAGTCTACATATATGTGTGTACTTCCATTCAGCTTTGTTGATTCAACTGTTCTGAATCTTCTTAGGTAGCCTCTGAAAAAATATGGGTATTGTTAACTTTTGGACAATACAATATACAGTAATGGTCCCTCCTTTGAAAGACCACTTTTTTGGGAGACCACCTCCTTTGAGAGACCACAGTTGTCAGGTCTTTCTGTAGTACTTTTCATGTTATTTATACCTCCTTTGAGGGACCACCTGCTCTATGTGACTGCCTTTTGGGTGACACTAGGGGCAGTCTTTCAAAGGAGGGACTACTGTATACCGGTGTACATGTACTTAATGCTCAGGTACAAAGGAATGTGTTCAGTGATAGGTTCCTTCCAGGTGCACCACATTTGTGCTTAGACTGCATTTTGTCACTGCTCACTTTTGGTGTGTCATGCATGTGAATGTGTAGAATGGAACTATGTCCATAACACTTATAATGTGATTATGACCAAGAGAGCTTGGCCTTGTATCTGTTGCATAGTACATACAGTGTTCATTGTCCATTATCTTCATTAGTGTTTCATATCAGACTGCTAGGTGCACATATTTCTGAAAGAGGAAAAGTGTGCATGCAGTAATTTTGCTCATCTATCCATCGTGGAGGATGGTTCCTCGCAGAAAATCTAATTATACATTTATACAGAGTCCATATTGCAGTGCTGTCCACATATTTTTCTTTGAGTCATGAATTTTGTTTAAGTTTTTTTCATAGAGGTTGATGACTATGCAATTAGTGTCACTAAAATGCAGTTAAATGTCTTTTGTTGCTTCGAGATTCCTGCCTGTGGTCATGATTCTACTTAAGCTTACAACAACATGTCAAGAAATGTGGTACATTTGATTGGAGTCACAGTCAGGGGAGTCATGCCCTGATTTTTTTAGGGCTTCTATGATTTAACAGTTTCTTCATCAGATTTAGACTTGAGGTAGGAGCTTTCCTTGGCAGGAGCTGGGCACAATGCACCCAACCTGCATTAAGGAAAGCTACTGACCTGGAACGTGCCATCGTGAGAAGTCTTATCAACAATTGTCTGCAAAAATGCGTTTTGTTAACATGAAATTTAAGTAAAAACATAAAAGCAGATGACAATTTACATGTGGACACAGCGCTTTTGGAGAATTTGAGTGGGAAAGGGTTAAATCAGGACTAGGCCACACTCAGTCATGAGCCCAGGACTAGAACATTTTGCCAGCGGGAACCACTGGTGTTTCATCAAACAAGTCCAGGGACTGGTAAAACTTGCTAGTCTTTTTACTTTTTTGATAGGTCAAAGCTACATTTCAGACTTACATCTTGTAGAGTCCAAAATTTGAAACTAGTCCCAGTTTAACCTGAAATGCACAGGCCTGTTAAAATTATAACAAGGTGAAGACTTGTGAATTTCATTTTTGTAAGGCAAAATGCCCATATTTATTGCAAAATCAAATAACCTTCTGCCAAAACTGAAATATATCTGTAATAAAAGTATGATTATAGGTAAGTGAACAGTATGGGTGACACAAATGCAGATCAACAATTTTTAGCTCAGCTGATTTACTAGTAAGGCTGAGCTTTTAGGAGGCTGAGTCATCTGTGGTCCCTCTGTCCGGTGTCCGTCTGTCTGTTCACAATTACATTTTCGACGTCTTCTCCAAAATCATCAGTCAGATTGACTTCAAACTTGGTGGCAGTGTACCTTTGGTGGGTCCCTACCAACTTTATTCAAATCGTCTGGCTCCAGTAATTTTTGGATTTTTTATGAATTTTTTGGTTTCTTTTATGGGACAAATCTTAAAAAATCTTCTTCTCTGAAACCACTGACCCAATTGCTTTGATATCACACAGGAACACTCCTGGGGATGCCTAGTTCTTTATTTGTTCACCTGGTGGTGCTGCAATTTTTTTTCTATTTTTTATGATTTTTTTGGGTGTGTTTTTGCTATTTGTGACTTCTCCAGAAGCGTCACTCAGATTAAGCTGAAACTTGGTGGATAGATATGCTCCATCTGAAAAAGTCAATTAAAGAAAGTTGTTTACTAGGTGGCACTGCTTTGGATTCCTGATTTTCAACTTTTTTTTTTTCAGTTTGGGTACTTACCGGTAAATGCACCTTTCCTATTGATTACTATGCAAGTCAATGGGCATTCTAATACTAATTCACATTTTCGACTTCTCCGAAACTGTCTGTCAGATTGACTTCAAACGTGGTCGCAATGTACCTTGGGTGGGTTTGTACCAAGTGTGTTCAAATGGTCACACTTCAGTGATTTTTCAATTTTTATTTTTGGGGGTGGGGGATGGGGGCAAATCTTTAAAAATCTTCTTGTCCAAAACCGCTCACCCAATTGCTTTGATGTCACACAGGAACACTGTTAGGGAATCCTAGTTCTTAATTTGTTCACCATTTTTCCTATTTGCTAATAATTTTTTTGCTATTTTCAACTTCTCCAGAAGAACTGATACTCTGATTAAGCTGAAACTTGGTGGATATGTTGCTTGTGAAAGGGTGAAACAAAGTCGTTCACTAGGTAGCACTGCTGTGGATGCCTAATTTTTAACAAAATCCTGGCACATGTAATGATCATGGTTATTCCACATGCCAGAGGGATTGGCGGGGGGAGGGTACATATGGGGTAGTGTGGGTAGGTAAGATATGAGACAGGTTTGGGATAGCATGGTGGGGGGGAGGGTACATATGGCGTAGTGTGGGTAGGTAAGATACGAGATAGGTTTGGGATAGCATGGGGGGGGGGGGGCTACCCTAAATTATGGGGTAATGGTATGGGGAAGGCATGGGACCAGATCAGGTATGGGGTACATGTATGGGGTAGTATAGGGTAGGGCAGATATGGGGTACCCATATAGACCCATATCTTTTACATGGATTGTGAAACAGGCCAAGCCTATATTAATCACTGCATGGCACAGATGTTGGTGTATACTTTCGTACTCACTTGTGTGGTGGAGGAAACCAAAGGACTTGGACTTGGAGAAAACCACCATTCACAGTCAGAGTGATAGGGGCTCTTTCCACTTGCTTCCCCAGCTGTGAATCTAACTCAGGCGGCAGGGGTGAAAGGCGAGCGTGTTGCAGCTCTGCCAACCGTGCACCCACATTATGTGGGTAGTGAACCACATCATTCCCATAGGACCAGTACACACCTGGAACTGAGAGGCACTTTGTATCAAATCACACCCCCTAAGCAATGGGCACCCTGAACTGTATGAGGTTGATGCACCTTACAAGGCACCCGATACCACAACCCCCATAAACCCCAAATAATATTATGGGGTACCCCAAACAGGATCTAGTCAGGCAGCGAGTGAGGAGAGAGGTGTTGTTATATTGGCCATCAGAGTGGAATGCTTGCCTGTGCTGACAGGTGCTGTTTTATATATGGCCCATTCACAGGACAACTATATTTAGAAACCAGGCTCTACAGCCATTTTGCCGCTGCATCAGGACCTACTTTATTATCTACAAACTCCTTCAATAACTTCATAACCACATAGCCCATGTCCACCTTTTGCCATCTTAGCAGTTGTAAGAGAATAAGTTATCCTTTTAGTTAAAATACAGATTTACTTCATCAAGCCAATATTTGCCGAGATAACAACTTCAGAATTTCATGCTTTTGGGGTGGTTTTCCCCAGACATCACTCAGTGCTAAAAATAGGCCAACAGCTTTTGATACTGTTGGTTGTAAAAGTTACTTAAGTGACAATAACTGAACCTTCACAACACAATTATGCTTGAAATAGACAGAAAGGATGTATGTGGAACAGGCTCACCTTTTACACAATATTTAAACCACCAAAAGACAAGTTTGAGCACTTAAAAGATCTCTTACCAGGAATGTACACAAAGCTGGGGGGGGGGGGGTTAATATATGCACAAGGAGCCATCCAAGAAGGCCCCATATATCCTTGAAAATGACACCACTTGTTCCTGGGCCAAGCTGAAAATACCCCTTACTAGCATAATTTGAAATTTTACACCTTTCATTCACTGTCCATTATATTGGCAGGTGTCACAAGCCTATACATACATGCACATTGAAATTTTGCGTCTATCTGCAATAGTTTGGGAGATATGAAACTTTTAAAATTTTAAGTGCCCCAATTTGCATAATTTCAAACATAATGACTATTCCTTGCCTGCTAAACATCCGTTCTTGGCGGTTTACTACCCCCCAGCGAACGTCTGCCTTTCTTTGGCAGCGTCACTGTCTGGAAGCAGGCAGCGCCGTCCTGGCATCGCAGCCAGCGAGCGGCCAGGTGTGGGGATGCGCGCAGTGGATTGTGGGATAGTGACTCTGTGAGCGCCATTTT
Source organism: Hermodice carunculata (assembly GCA_964020975.1). Lineage (NCBI taxonomy): Eukaryota > Metazoa > Annelida > Polychaeta > Eunicida > Amphinomidae > Hermodice > Hermodice carunculata. Next base: position 87,181,052 of record OZ026613.1, on the reverse strand, counting down.
GTTTCTAGGCTATTACACGGCCCAGTGGGTATTGACCACACGCCGCTCAATTAACTCTTTGGGTTCACCTGCTGGGAAGGTGCGAACAACATAATGGGGGTAACGGGATTATTATTATTTTATTGAACCCCCACAGTTGGGGAAAAACATATAAATACATCGAAATAAATATACATATACAGAAAATTAAAATAAGATATAATTGAATCTTTTAACACCTCAGGTAGTAAAAATAAACATGAGATGGCTCCAGGGCTCCCAATCAAGCATCTTTTGGAATTATAAGAATAAAGTGTCCATCAGGCTGACGTGGGACCGGCGGGGACGCGCAGCGATAGGCTGAGCGCCCCGGCCGGCGTCCACGACAGGACTTATAATGTTATCGTTACTCGTTGACTCGCGTTAACAGCTTTACCAGGCTCCGCTCAAAAGAAGCGGGGTTATTATAATTAGGGGAGGTCAGCAATGGCCGGAGAGAGTCGGCGATCCCATCCTCCACAGTGCCACGTCCATCATATGGGGGACAGGATCCCCGACTCCCATCACTGAAAAGAATGGAAACAGGAGAGATCCCATACCGCAGTAGTCTGTCAACAATACAATTTTTGTGTATTTTTCCTTCCAGGATATAACTAGAAATTTCATGTGTAAACAAGTTACGCAAAGGTGACTGGACTTGGGATAACCTTCCCGCCAAAGATATTGTATCTCTTTTCACCACATCAGAAATAGGATCTATATGAAGGGCTCTCAATAAGGCAGTATGATGAGATCTTTTACTGAGTCCAATGCATTGCTTGATTAGGGAGCCCTGGGCCGATTCCAACTTTTTCAGGTTAGACTTAGACAGATAAACACAGTCCATTCCGTAAGTCAGCGCAGGGACGCCGATACTTTCCCATAAATACATCTTAGTGTCCGTGGACAATCCTGGGTAACACCAACCAGTATTATGGTATCTGTACATGGCTCGTCTTGCGGCACTTATTCTGTCAGTAATATGACTATCATGTGCACTTGTAGTTGCACTGAAAGTAATTCCTAACAATTTAAGTTCGGTTACTACATTAATTATATTACTAAAACAAGGTTTACCCAGATACCATTTTGGAACGTCTGAAAAATGGCATTTTCCAACTTGTAAAATTTTTGTCTTATTTATTCCAAAAGAGAATCTCCACTTAAAAGCATATAAAACAGAAATATCTATTAAATGTTGAAGACCAGTTGTACTAGACGAAAATAGTGTAAGATCGTCGGCGTAAGCAAAACTGTTATATCTATCTTTACCAATTTTTACCTTAGTGTGTAAAATATTAGATTCATAAAAGTAATGGGCTTCCCTCTCAATATCACGTTGCTCACTCGTGAGCAAAGAAGCAGGATCTTCACTCATTTGTTTCTTATAATATGTAGCAAAGGATTCGGGAGAGAGGTTCGACTTTGGGTTAGATTTAATTTTACTATTAATATTGTTCCAAAAATAATTCACTTTCCGTTGTTTAAAAAGTGCATCTAAAGTATTAAAATTAGTTTGCCTCTTAGCGTTTATATTATTTCTGCAGAGTCGCCTAAAGCACTTTTTAGTATATTTCCAGGTTTCAAAAACCGCTCCCGTTCTTGGTTTGCCCATTTCATGCCAAAGGGACCACCAGAAACGTTTTTTATCTCTAAGGATCGCCAAGTCTGGCGACCAGAAAGGTTTAGGTCTGTAACATTTACGAATCAGGCAACCAGCCTCAATGGTCGCATCATGCATGGCTGTATTTATTAAGGTTATTTGGGTGTCGACTCTCTCTTGCAGACTGCCGTTGAATGCATCTGACTCACAGTTAGAGACATTTAACAAAGGAATTTCATTTAATCTATTTACTAATATATTAAGATAGAGCTTATTATTATTAGAATTATTCCATTTAGGGCGGGCAAAAGAATTTTTATTACCTTTTTGTGGCATTTTATCTAGGGAAGACGCTATAGGAAGCTTTAAAGTTACTCTTATGGGAAGATGATCACTTAGGTTTTCTGCGTCAAGTTGTATGATACGGCAGTCTACAAGAGAGTCTAAATCATAGGTTGTTGACACAATATGGTCGATCCATGTGTGAACATTCGTATCGTGACAAAAATATGTATAACGTACAGGTTGGGCAAACAAATAATCTAAGACAATTAAGTCATTTTCTGCGATAAACTCGTACAAAATTCGACTGTGATTGTTAAAACCATGCTTTCTATACCATAGCGAGTGTAATTTTTTACACCGAGGGAGCTGAGCATTAAAGTCACCAAGAATCTTCAACGGAACCGAAGTACCATGAATATCAATAATTGCCTGCATGGCGTCTAGTGTTTCTCTATATAAATCAGTCTGTTCTGGTTTTGACTTATCAAAATATGGAAGATAAACAGAAGTGATAATTTGAAGAAAGTCTCCATTAGCATTATGTACACTAGCTGCGGTGATACGATCACTACGAGTATCAACTTGCCTGAAAAAGAAAGTGTTGGATTGTTTACATATTATTGCAGTTCCACCAAATGGTCTCCCTGTATAATTAGGAGATATATCGGTCATACCTGAGGTAGTAAAAACAGAGAATGAACAATTTTTTAAATATGTACAATTGCGAAGAGTATCTTCAACAACACAATGTTCATCAGGTTTAAGCCATGTCTCATTTAGGCACATAATATCGCAGCATAAAAGCCTTTGACATATGTAGTCTGAAGATTGTTTAAACCCTCTGCAATTAAAAGTTTCACATGTAAGAAGCGATTCATGACTAGATAAATTATCACTAAAATCACAACTAGTTTTATTTAAAAGTTCTGGGACTTGCTTTGGGTTATTATTGAGACATCCATTCTCTTGGGGTTGGCCATTCGGCCCTGTACCAGTGTCCAGGAATCCCATTGGGGTTCCCACAGCTTGTTGGTTGCACGTCGGCTGCCCATGGGGAGGGGTATACAAAGGGTCCCTGTGGTTGTTGAAAAGTGGGCACTTGCCCTTGAGGAAATCCGTGACATGCTCTAGGCATGCTAGGGTCACAACACACCGATGTGGGCGCGGGCGCATGCCTAGGTAGCGCCTGGCTCATCGGTACCGGGTATGGGGTCCGTTGACTGTCGCCTACATACTCGCGTTGTGTGCTGTATACAGGTACACGGGTCGCCCGGCTTGCTTTCAGCTTATACTGCACCGTGCCTTGACGAGTTGTAGATTTGTGTTTTACATTTTTGCGTGTCGTATTTGACGTTCTTTTAACGAATGGTCGGACCCTTATTCCGTCAGACCAGTGTGGAGAGTTAATAGCCATCTGAACAAGATTTTGCGGTACAGTTACTTGGAAACTCTTCCACCCTCGTTTCGAAGACAGATCTTTTATAGCAATGATAGGCGTGATACCAATGGAATGCAAGAATAGCCTAAGATCGTCTTGACTGTGAGACTGTTCAAGGCCACCTATATAAATGTCACTGTGCTGTTGAGATGAGGTCGACTCATTTTGCTCGGATACCCTCACCTGGGAGGCAGCACGAAGTATTGGACATGATACATTATTCGTGACACTACTCTGTGTTTGCTTACCAGTTGGAACTTTCCGAGTATTGGAAGCCGACAGCCGTTTTCGCTTACTGTCTTGCTGGTTCTTTTTACAGGTTTTGTATTTCCGTTTTCTCAAGGCAGTCTGATAAGCATGAGCAAAGATCATATCATTTTCAAGATCTGAGCACTCACTGTCTGTTGGAACAGGTGATGAGTCACTTTGATCTATATTACTATTAACACCTCTGCTGTGCGATATCCAGCAGGGGTCACATTAAGGATTTTTCAGTGTGGGTCTGTTAAACCCATCTTTCTCCATTTTCAGAAAAAATAGTGGGTCCATGAACTGAATCTATGGGTCCAGTCTGAAATTGTGCAAACTGGACTTCATTTGATGTAATTTGATTAATTGATTTTATTTGGTATAATTAACATATATCGCAATGATAAATATATAAAACATGCATGTAACTTAAGCCTAGAATTTAGAAACGAACATAACATAGGGTCTGTATGCTCACGTAGGTAACTCATTATTATAAAATTTAAGATTGAATAAAAAGTTACCAATATGGCAACTTGATGTAAAAGGGTCTAAAAGTTGTTGACGGTACCAAGGATGGATTCAGTCTACCCAGGAACCTGCTATTACGACTAAGTCTGTATAGCACATCCCTGGTCTACCAAAAAATTGGTTGTGAATGGGGCTTAAGCCCTAGTACGCTGCCACTGTGCCAGTATCTGGTGTTGAACACCGTGGGCCACCGGACAGTTTTTTAACTCGATTGCAACAAGCGGCATGCGTGATTGAACATGCCTGGGCTCTGTTATTTTTGCGATTGATTCCACGTGACGAAATTGTCAGAAATTATCTGATTTATATTTCTGTGCACTTTCTATTTCAATATACCTAAAAAAATTTGATACCGTAGGCGGTGTTAAGAGTCTGATCTTAATTGCGGTCAATTAATTCACCAAGCAACACGGCAGGCCCACAAGCCGTGCAACACACAAGCGAGTGTACACAGCCTGTCACGGGCATGCACCCAGGCATGGTTTTCCGCTACACATTTTTCCGGCCTTCGATCATAAATTTTTTAAATTCCTACAGATTTGTTCCATTCAAACATTTCAATGAATTCAAAACAACCAAATTTTGTTTCAAAAACACCAATAACCACGTGAACCAACGGAGACAGTGATGAACAACATCGTGTTACGCTGCTAGGCCGGCTAATGCAAAATTTCGCTTCGTCCACGTGTAACCTTGCGATGACTAATCTGCGTATTTTCCTTGCCGTCCGTAATGAATTTTCACTCGTGCCGTTATCTGGGTCTAGATTTTTTCGATGAAACTCTTCTTGGTGAAAATGTGATTTGAAAATTTAACATCTTAGTCTAATAATCTTTGCGTGATACGACTTGTACCTTCCCAACATTGCGGACATGAGACAAGCACATGGGAACAACGAATTTGATTGGACAGTGAGCGGCACGTGATCAAATCCACCCAATGAGGAGCCTGGAAGTGCTCTCAGCATTTATAATGAGGTGAAGTGACGTCCATCCATTCCCATTCTGGCAATTTTTTTTGGAAGGATACCCCACGAATATTTTTTCTTAGCAAATAAGAGAGCTTGTTACATAGAAAGACGAACATCAGAGGATTCCATCAGTATAATAAATAATCACGAGATTGATAATGGTCGATACAAAACACCGTGACCGCTTGGGGTAATTTTTGCAGTTGTATCTTTCAAAAATGCATCGCGTTTTTGTGCGTGCGTCCACAGAGACGCAAAATGACAATGTTTTATTAATTTCCAGGCGTCATTTCTTTATTTTTGCGTCTATGACGCAGGACGCACGCTTAATGTGACCCCTGATCCAGCTACTGTTCTGCCATGTACGGCAACTGTGTTACGCACTCAGCCCAGTTGTAATTACTAAATTATAGCTGCCTACGAACAGCGTCAGTGTCACGGGAAAAAAGAAAAAAATGGATGAGAAAAAATTCCGGGAAGTTCTTGAGGATTGTTGGCAAGAGATGGGAGTAAATTATCAGGCGACCAAACACCAGGAGCAAGCATTATTTAATCTTATTGTTGAGAAGAAAGACACTTTTGTTATTTTACCAACAGGCAGTGGAATAAGCCGAATATTCCAACTAATACCTGACCTGGTGAAACGGAAAACGCCTATTCCAGCCAAACCTGTAGTAATCTTAGTTTGTCCGCTCGTAAGTCTAATGAAATCTCATCAGCAAGAACTGAGCAAGTAAGGGGTGTTGTCTTGTATTCTGAGTGAAGGTGACGACGGGGAACATTTCCCGATCGCAATACACAGCACCCTGTTCCATTCTGACATCTTTTACTCCAGTAAGTCACAGATACACAAGCAGGTAAACCACGTTTGAGAAGGTGTCAATTGGATTACTCCCTTGGATCCTCGACCTCGTGGAGTTATTTTGACTGCTGTGTGGGAAGTGACGTGTTGCTCGCATCTGATTGGACGACGCACAGCTCATTAATAATACAGTAGGCAACTTTCACGATAAGCGAAGTACAATTCATTGGCCCAGCGGCGCCTGACAACGTTATCGCCAGATCTGCTAATTGCCTCTTGAAATGGTATTGCGACACGGCCGGGCAGACTTTCGCTGGGGGCCAACATAGTGTATCGCCCCAAGAAAGTCTGCTTAGGAGGCAAGACTATTCCAAGCAATATGCACAATTTCACTACTAGTGAAATTGTGCATATCAACCTACTTTGTACAAGATGGGTAAAATTACTTGTCAAAGCCAATTTCCCAATTCAAAATATGTTTATTATACCAAAAAATGAGGGAACACATGGCTGCAAGATGGAATGGGGTCAGAAAGTGTACATACAATTACCATTTAATCCAAATTATGGATGGGAATTCAAAGTTGTGGTTAATTGTTGGGCAGGTAACACAAATCAAACCTCCTTTGGGAGACCACCTGCTTTATGTGACCACTTCTTGGATGGTACTAGGGGTGGTCTCTCAAAGGAGGAACAGCTGTACTTGAAGTCATGTTGGGATGCAGGGAATGTGTGAATGCCAGTAATATGTATACTTGCAGTCATATTTTGATTGGAGAAGAGTGAACATTAACTCTTTCCCCCTTGAATTAAGACTGAGTCAACAGCTTTCCTCGGCATGGATTGGGCACTAAGTGCCCAACCCATGCTGAGGAAAGCTGTTTACCTGGATCATGTTGTCTTGACAGGTCTCATCTTCAATTCTCAGTCAAATTGTTTTTCATTGCTGTTGAAATCAGTTGAAAACGCTGAATCAGACGACATTTGACCACCAGCCGGTTTTGGCTGGTTTGAGGGGGAAAGGGTTAACATGTGTTCTTGTATTTGTAGGAGTGCCTGTCTTGGCAGCTGAGACTGTGCCAGTCTGTATGTATCACAGCATCCAGAATGGCAGCTCGGAGCAAACTTACACTTGGTACCGTGGCAACCAATCCAAGTACTGGCTTCTTGTTTTACGAATTTACTTCAATGGCATCTACCAGGAGCCACCCCCAGAGGCCTTGCCTCCACCGCCTCCTGTCATGCAGTCCCAGGACACTGATTGCTGTTCCATTCTGTGAGTGTGTGGGGTATGGCCATGCTTTATATCCATAGGAAGGTAGGGTATGGCCATGCTTTATATCCATAGGAAGGTAGGGTATGGCCATGCTTTATATCCATAGGAAGGTAGGGTATGGCCATGCTTTATATCCATAGGAAGGTAGGGTATGGCCATGCTTTATATCCATAGGAAGGTAGGGTATGGCCATGCTTTATATCCATAGGAAGGTAGGGTATGGCCATGTGTTATATCCATAGGAAGATAGGGCATGGCCATGCTTTATATCCATAGGAAGGTGGGACATGGTCATGCTTTGTATCTACAGGAGGAAGAATGGATCTCCTGTAGTCATTCAACTTGAGTTGGAGAGACACTTGTCGTCATTACTGTAGGTTAAAGGGTAAGTTACTATGCATCTGGTATTGATTCTGTGATACTCTGGTTATATCCTGGTTTTTAGTCCACTGCAAACATACATACAGCAGATCCCTTCCTTGCTGTATGGACACCCAGACGTGGGTGCCTAGTAAGCTGCCAATTTTTGTATGCATATATTGACACTGCCATATGTATATACATGTATCAGTGGTAATTAATGTCTCTGTTCTCAGTACAGTAGGTTACGAAGCAGGTGACTTAAGTGTGGTCAAGGTGCTGACAATGCTTAATGCCTACAAGTTGCGGAAGTGATAATCGGCAGATAATAGCCGAGGGAGACTGAAGTCTGACTTCATAGTGTGGATTGTCCAGGAGCAGTGGTAATGGACAACCAACTTTCAGTCTTGCTAGTAAAATCAAGTTTTCTTCTAAAAGAAACAGTCACATCAAGCAAAGATAATTAACTATACCAGCTGGAGTTTTATTGCAGTTTTATTGCAGCACCAAACCTTAATTTTGGCATTTTATTTTAATGCTGGTATGGATTGAAAATGCACTTTTCACTTTTTTAAAGCTAACATTTGGCAATAGTTGGTGCTGGAGTTGTGTGCAGGGCATGACCAAAAGCATTCAGTTGGAGACAGGGTATAGTGGTCTGTATTAAGTGGTCATGTTTTATATCCATAGGTGGCGCTTCGTATCCTTTAAAGAAAGTAGGGCATGGCCATGGCTTTATATCCATAAGAAGGTGGGATATGACCATGCTTTATATCCATAGGAAGAAGAATGGATATTCTTTATTATTATGGATCAGATCAAAGTGACCTGACCATGTAATTTGAAACGATATGCAGCTGTCCATATATTTCAGAATAGAAACTATGATTTTATATGATTGGTGAAAATTAAAAAAAAAAAAAAAAAAGAAAAGAAAAAAAAGGGAAAAAGGTCTATTCCTGAATTTTAATTTTGGAAATTTGTTCTCTCATATTTTGTGGTCAATGGCAATAAGAAAGGACTTTTTAGCTCAGCTGACTGACAGCTCATAGGATGGCCCTTCGTCCATCCACAATTCACATTTTCGACTTCTTCTCCAAAAGCATCTGCCAGATTTACTTCAAACTTGGTGGAAATGTACCTTGGGTGGGTCTCTACAAAGTGTGGTTAAATGGTCATGCTGCAATGATTTTTTTATTTTTTAAAATATTTTTTTTGTTCTTTTTTGGGACAAATCTTAAAAGATCTTCTTTTCTGAAACTGCTCACCCAACTGCTTTGACATCACATAGGAACACTCCTGGGGACTCCTAGTTCTTAATTTGTTCACCAGGTGGCACTGCAATTTTTTTCATTTAAAAAAAAAATTTTTGGGTGTGATTTCACTATTTTTGACTTCTTTTCCAGAACCATCACTCAGATTTAGCTGAAACTTGGTGGATATCTTCTTTGTGGAAGGGTCAAACAAAGCTGTTTACTAGGTGGTACTGCTGTGGATTCCTGATTTTTAACAATTTTTTTCAATTCGGTTACTTCTTGATAAATGCACCTTTCCTATTGATTACTATGCAAGTCAATAGGCTTTCTAATGCTAATTCACATTTTTGACTTCTTGGATGAAACTGTCAGTCAGATTGACTTCAAACTTGGTTGTAATATACATCGAGTGAGGCTCTACCAACTTTGTTTGAATGGTCACACTCCAGTGATTTTTTTGATTTTATATGATTTTTTCTGGAAAATCTTTAAAAAAAGATTTTATAGGAAAGTTTATCATGAAAATTTCTTGTATTGGTTATAACTTAAATAATTTTGGCCAGATTTGTGTGAAACTTGGTAGGGATGTGCCTTTGATAAGTGTCTACTTATTTGTGCAAGAGGTCATGCTCTAATGATTTTTGGACCTTGACCTAATTCCTCATTCCAAGGTCACAGAACAACTGACATGAAATTTACTGTTCACTTGATAATTTGAGATGCATTTTTAGTCAGGACCTTGATGTTGCACATATTAATGTTTCTTCTATGTAAATGATGCTTAGACAGTTCATAAGTGACCTTGACCTCATTTCTGGGGTTACAGTGCAACATACATCAATTTTACTCTGCACAATAACTTGAACTGGGACCTTGATGTAGCACATGTTAGTGTTTTTCCATAAAGGTCAGACTTACTCAGTACATGGGTGACCTTGATCCTGTCCCAAGTTCACAGAACCACAAGTGTGGTGGATCTTTAGATCAGCTGAGCATGGGCTGTTCACACAGCCCTCTTGTTTAGTTAATGGGCCTGTAAATCACATTATAAAAATGTATGGCCATAAGAACCAGAACATTGGGAATGTCAAGGCCTGCATATGGTTGAATGGATATGATAATATTGATTATTATGTGCAATAAGTAAGTGGGTGCGCAGCACCCTCTCAACACAAATGAGGTTGGTTGAAGTAGACCTCAAAATTGCCAAATATGAACCAAAAATTATATTTACCCTTTCAGTGCCAAACTTTGGGCTGAGTCAACAACTTTTCGAGGCGTGCATTAAGCACAGTGTGCCAAATGTGCACTGAGAAAAGCTGTTGACATGGAGTATTCTCTCTGGAACTAAAGGCACACTGGTACTTGAATGAAAGGTCCCTTTATGAGGAATATGAATCTGGGATCCTAATGATAATTCAGACTTGTCTGACTTAAGTAGATCAACTTAAGACATGATTGGCACTGAAAGAATTAAAACATCATATTGTGAGATGTTTCACAGTTTAATTTGTATTCTGGAACACAGTTCAATGAATTATTTGTGGCATAAATATGATTGATGATAAGTGGCACACATGCCATAACCCATGATTATAATCCAGGGTAAGTGGAACACATGCTATAACCCATGATTATAATCCATGGTAAGTGGATCACATGCTATAACCCATGATTATGATCCATGGTAAGTGGATCACATGCTATAACCCATGATTATGATCCATACTAAGTGGAACACATGCTATAACCCATGATTATAATCCATGGTAAGTGGAACACATGCTATAACCCATAACTATGATCCATGGTAAGTGGAACACATGCTATAACCCATGATTATAATCCATGGTAAGTGGAACACATGCTATAACCCATGATTATGATCCATGGTAAGTGGCACACATGCCAAAACCTGTGATTATGATCCATGAAAAGTGGTACATGTGACCCATGATTATGATCCATGTTAAGTGTTACACATGTCATAACTGATGATTATCATCCATGCTAACTGGTACATACCTTTCGTAAAGGACAAATATAATTCAAAACAGTGTAGGTGGGCGCGCACTAATAGCAAAGATCCTGGAGCATTCAAGTTGTTTGGTTCTCATATGGTGAAAATTGTCTCAGACTTTAGACTGTGAAGTTTACTTGCTCATACGTGTAATGTAGCAGATATACTGTTTGACGATTCCTGTTTTATTCCTTAAACAGGTTTGTGCAGAAATGTTGAAAATTGGTAGCTATAACATTGATAGTTTCAAGTGCTCATCATTACATTTTGCAGATATAAGTACATGTACATGTATTGTTGGGTTTGTGCTGTTGTGTTCAACATGTTAGAAATCAAGGAAGAATGGTATTGTCTGCTCGAAATTAACCTGAGATTCCATTATCTATGGTTGCACTAGCAGCAGTTGAAATAGCCAAGTGCAACTAAAAGTTTAAAATGGCTAGTAAAAGTAGCAAATGGCTACTAAAATTTACCCCAAAATGTTTAATTTTTGTGCAGAAATTTAACATAGTAACAGCTTATTGACAAATTTCAACAGAGATGCCAACATTCAAAATGCCATTTCAGGGACATTTTTATATGAGAATATCAGGGACAGAGCACATTTAACAAAGAATAAATAAGAAAGTACTCAGTTTAAATGTGACGTAAACACTGTAAATTAGCCAAAATTTCAGCTAATATCAGGGACTGATGATGAGGGACAGTTGGCATCTCTGTTTCAAGTCTGTGTAGGTCTTTCCTAGAAAAAATGTAGCATTTTGGCAACTAGTCATAAAATCCTGGTGCTAATCTAGATTGTTGCACTTGGTCCTGTAATTGTCTGTTAAGAATTTACACAATTAAAATCGTGCCTGGGAATCTGCTTTACTTGTACATACATGTATATGTTTGCAAGCAGCACTTTTACCAACTGTGAGAAGTACTGTAAAAAGAAGATCCACAAGAATTTAACGAGGACAGAGACACCATTGTTTTACTGTAAATGATACATTATAATGTTACAAGTCGGAACGCACACAAGTACTAGCATTGTGCTAGTTTCGTGAAATTTGACCTCTTGCTGAAGTAAAGGCATGCCATGCACATGGTAGATCCATTCAGCCTTATTGACTTGTCATCAGATTGTTTCTGAGATAACAAGAAATGGGGAACTCCTATAGTGTGATAGTGAACTAAGAGGCCTTTGTATATATACATGTTTGAGCTTGCTGTGATTCCTTTTTAGTGTACTTTTGTACTGCTTGATTGTCTCTTTTTGCTTTGTTCATGATGGTTTTTTTTTTGCCAGTTTGTACTGTTGATTTTTTGGCACTATCATATTACTGTTCTTAAAGGTCATTAAATCCACTGTGTTTCATCTGTAGTCCCAAAGACTGTTTAGCATGTAAGTAAACTTGACTTACACTCAAACTCTGTAGATGCACTGTTGTATCATTGGATACATGAAGAAAGTTCAGAAAGTTTTTTTTGTTGTTTTTTGTTGTGGAGTTCAGGAACAACATGAAGACACCATAAGTTGCTCTGGTGAATGTCATCAACTGTGACATTGCCATGTTAACAGGACAACCTAGTTTCATTACAAATGATTAAAACTAATACATGTATATATGTCATGACATTGCCTATTTTAACAGATGTATGAGGTATTTATATATTATAGAGATAGTTATTCATATGTCTGTGTAGAGAGCAAGCCAGTGGCTTATAGACATGTATGGTGTTATGTTTAATATCCTGATTGTATGTAATAGTAATTAACTGTGAACGCTTGGTCATCATGTCAGTCCATGCATTATGTTTCCAGAGTTCAAGCCAAACTGTCTGTCAGGTTTCTGTGCTAAGTGTATTGTAATGATAACACTTCCCAGGGAATTGTGACACCAAAGTCTGTACATTTTAAATAAATATTGACATATTTGAATTTTCTGGAGTGTGGAAAAATGTTTCTAACAGCTTCTTTATTGAGCTTCGAAAACAAAACACTTGCAATTCTTTCAATGTACATTATTGCATTAATTTTACTTGAAATGTCTGGGTAACCTGGGTAGATGCTGCTTTACTACACTAAGCAAGGCATTGGTTTTATGTTCAGATTTAAGTTGGTCGAGCCATATTAATAATTTGGTTACTACAGGTATAAAGTTGGTCAATATTATGAAGTATCTGCAGTTTCGGTTAAGCAGACGATCTTTAGAAATTTTGCACTTCTCTTTTATCCGTCCAACTCTGGAATACGGTTCTGTTTTGTGGGATGGGTGTACATTCAATGACTGTCAACAATTAGAAAAGGTAAATTAGGCCACTGCAAGAGTAATTACAGGAGCCACAGTTGGGACCAATTGTGATCTGATTTATCAGGAATCTTGAATTGAAAAAATATCAGAAAGAAGAAAGAAGAATAAATTAGTTATTTTTTTACAAAGTCTGAAATGGTGATGCACCTCAGTATTTGAGAGATATACTGTCAAGATCTGTTGGTCAGCGGAACTGGTACAATGTTAGAACTGGTTATAATTCATTTTTAATTCAAGCCTGGACCAATCTATTTAATTCATCCTTCTTATCATTGGTTGTTCATCTTTGGAGCAACTTACTGCCTGCCACTCATGATGCTGAGCTTCTAGGTGACTTTAAAAATAAATTAAACCTTAATAATTCAAAAGTAAATCCATTATTTTACATTGGGACCATGCAGGTACCTGTTTTACACACGCGTTTGTGCATGAAATGTGGCATGCCGAAAACAGACTTGTTTAAAAATGGTCTTGTTGACTCCCCTAGGTGGGCCTGTAGTGGTGCAAATGAGGACACTTTTCATTATTTTTTCGAATGTGTAAATTTTGGGACAGACCAAGATAGACTGTAATATATTGTTATCCCTTTGGTACCATTCACCATCCAAACATTACTGTTTGGTTGAAAAAACTACTTTTAAAGATAACGAAATAATTTTCAATGGTGTACACACATATATCCAATCAACAGGCAGGCCTTTGCAGTCACATGATTTGTAAAAGTATCCATATGCAAGGGTTGAAGTATGTATTCGCTATGGCATACCCCATTACTTTTTTACTGTATCAGTGAGGTCTTGTCAACAATTCTACTTGTGGCTTTGCCAATCTTTGTGCAATAATGTCCACTCTGGGTACCATTATTTTTTTGTTGTATGTGGTCTTCCTCTCACTTGCTTTTCATGCATATGTGCAAAAGGGATTTATATAGGGCTATGCCCTTTTTTCCCAATCGCATTTTTCGAAATAAAAAGTATGTTTAAAGCAAGCATGGTATTGGCATCACACTTTTAAAAAGTTCCAGTTTGTAGGCTTCAAAAGGATTGAACATTGGCTCAAATAGGCAAAAGTATCATAAGTGTTAAGCTTTGCTGTTTGGCAAGTATTGGCACTTCTTTCTTACATAGAACCTTTTGTACATTACTTGTTTTTGCTTAAAGGTTGGTTTAACATGTATGTGCCAAACATACTGTTTGGCATGATGTCATAATCTGTTTAACATGTATATGCCAATAACACTGTCATACATGATGTCACAATCTATTTAGCATGTACAGGCTCTACAACTTTTAAAACTGGGGTAGTTGCTTGAGATGGAAAAAGTTGGTCATAATGTCCTTATATTCTTCACCTTGCCTGCTGTAAAGACAAAGTTGTGGTGTTTTATCTACAGAAATGTTGAGCTTGGTCACTTTGGAGGTGAACACACCAAGAAGGCAGCATCCTGTGGAAAAAAAGTTACATTTGAGTATTCAGAATGTTTGTTGTTGTTTTTGTGGTGTCATGACGATTTACTAATGTGTGATAATATATCTATGAAAATATTAAAACAGCGAAGGTGGGACTGTTTTTAATTCATTTACTTTAGTGTTCACGTGTTTCATTATGCAGAAGACTGTGAATGTGTTGCTTCTGTTTACCCACAGAAATAATGACTGCTGAAATGTTTATTTACAGACTGATGCAGACAAAACTCTTAAATATTTTTCTTTTGATACCTGTACCATGCATGTGACAATTAAAAAGCCAAATAGACAATCGCAGAAGTAAGTTGTCAGTTGCTTTTTTTCTGCTTTAGCTGTGATGTAATTGGGCAGCTAACTTGCCAAATGCTGGTGAAATATTCAAGTTCAATGGTGTAGGGTGCTTTAAGTTGTAGAATACTGTCACAGCGAGAATACATACACCGCAGTACTGTAAAATACATATATCACAGTACTGATAGGAGGGAAATGATGTGCAACACAGCTAGTAGGTGAGGAATATATGTACAAGAGTACAAGTAGGTGAAAAATATGCACTCACTAGTATCACTAATGCAGGATGTGTATTTACCACCTTTTGCTACTGGTGAGTGCATATTTTTCACCTACTTGTACTCTTGTACATATATTTCCCACCTACTAGCTGTGTTGCACATGTAATTTCCCACCTACCAGTACTCTGATTTGTGTATTTCCCAGTTCATATACAAGAATGCTGGTAGGTAGTAAATGCACATGTACAACAGGACTAGTTGATTGAAATGTAATGCAACAGTTCTGCTAGGTGTAAAATACACATGCAAGAGTGCTTGTAGCTGGGAAATGCACGTGCTAAAGCACTGGGAGGTGGGAAATGTATGTACAAGAGTGCTAATTGGCCATATGTTTTGAACATTTTGTTGTTATAGGAAAGCTTTACTGAAAAAAATGTACAAAACAATTTCAATGATTTACTGAGAGGCTGTTTTGTGCAATTACGCTTATATGATGTCTTCGTGAATAAAGCTAATGCAGAAGCAGAAAATTTTTGCCTCATATCAATCAGGTGCTTCCTAGAACTATGTTTTCTGGTGATATGAGGTGTACACATGGTGTGTCTTTACATGCTGATTTACATGTGTTATAGTTTGCCATATGTTTAAAAAAATAAATACTGGTACGAGTATTGTGAAGTTGAGATTGTTTTCTTTAACTTTGTGTGTTTATGCCAGGGCTGTCACCAGTTTGTCCTGGAAGTTTTTTTTTTTCGGATTTTGAAGACATTGAAATTACAAGGGAGCGCAAGTGGTGCGGAGGGGGGGAGGAGCAAGCCCCCATCCCAAGGTAGAAGCTTTTGGGAAAATAACAACCAAAATAGTGTGTTCTGGCAAGTGTTTGGGTAAAATTTTTGTCCATAAAACAATACCATATCCAACTCCAATTAGACAGTTGCCAGATGAATATATATCATTTATTTCAAGATATTCATGCAATCGACACAGGATTTAGACGGCCAATGGAAAGCTCAGTCACCAGTCTTCGTTTTGATGGTTTACTAAATATCTAGTTCTGAAAATCTTAAAAAAGTATGTATTTTTAGAATTGTCTGGATCTACAGATGACTACATATAACAGGGAGCATACTTCTTGTTCAGTATAGTCGATTTTAATGAAAAAATGGAATCTCATCTTGTCGTGTTTATAAATGTCACTTTTCTTCCAGCCCGAAAGTTTTATCATTTGTCCAATCTGTTTCAAACTTTTAAAATCATAAGTTTAATCTAGCTACCATGGTCCTATCATTCAAATTTAGATTTTGTTATTTGTTACATTGAGATTAAATTTCTGTTATCAAAAGCCCATGAAAAAGTTTGCAGTTCCAAATTTTATCTGTACTAGTGCATTGACTCGGGACCCTGGTACCTGGGACCCCCGTCAAAATGCCAAAAAATTGGGTCCCGAATCCAATTTATAATACTCGACTACTTTCGATATAAATAAACAAATTATAGATGTATGTATTTCTGCGTTTTATATGTTCTATATTGATTTGTTTTCTTTTTCTTTCTCTCAGGAATAGGCAACTTGTCGAATGGTGGAATTATTATACTGTACCTGAATAAAAGCAAGTTAAAATATGTTTCTGTGTATCATTTCAGTAAGGGTTTTTGCTCCGGGTACCCGGGTCCCGGGTTATTAAACATAATTGAGTTGCGGGTCCCGGTGCCCGACTTTCCCCCCCAAGTCATGCACTAATCTATACATCATTGCAGGATAAAACTGCCAAACGTATTAACCTTGGTATTTCATAATGTTGGGATAGGCTAAACTAATGTTTTTGAGGTTCAACGATAAGTACATTTCTAAAGAAAATTTTTCAAACAGGGAAAGTTACCAACTCTCAGAGGGGCTCAAGTTGACCCATGATATCAAATATACTCTCTTTTAATGCATCTAGGATTTTTAGACCAAAAAACTAGAAACATAAATTCTTCCATAGGGATATTTTGAAAAAAAAAAAAAACTGAGATGACCTGGCTCCTCCCGTTTAGTAGAAGGGCATCCCCATAGCACCCTCGCCCCCCCCCCCTCTGGTGACGGGCCTGTATGTTGCACAGATAGCTGACTGGTGGCACATTGGGAATGTGGTCCAGTCATTCCAAAGTCTCCGGCACCATACAAACAATTCAGTTTAACACATTTTCAATTGTTTCATTCAAATATCGAATTACTTTTCAAATGGTACAATAGTTCTTTTAATGTGCATACTTATTAGGTCCCATCTAGAGAAGGGGGGGGGGGTAAGGGGAGGGTTTCAGTACGCTGGTACAGGTTATTATTTTTCTAGAGTACGTAGTACGGAAAATAAAAATCTCAAAATTTTGGATAGTACGAAGTACGTAAAACAAGAGGGCTTCCAGTACGGTAAATAAAAAGCCCCAGTACGCCAAACTCCTTAGCCATCCTCATCTGGAATCTGGTGACAATAGGTTCGTACCATGTACTTTTGACGTCCCGACCGAAAATGCTAGCCCAGACCATATTTCCTATGCTGTAATACAGGTACCAAACTTGGTGTGTAGTAAAGTAGTGCTACATTTGGTAAAGTAATACCAGCTTGATTTCGTATCCTTGTGTACTTACATGCAGCAGAAACCCAGCAAACACAAAATATTGTATAAAGAAATTCTCCCAGCGCACTGGTTACGTACAAAGAAACACATGGGAAAATAAGGTGCAGATATCTGTTTAGGGTAACTTGTACTGTCAGAAATGGAGTGTTTTGTCATTGATTTCAGTAAGTCGACCAATTATGAAGGCAATTTGAACTTTTGGTTTGAAGAAAATTACATAAATACATTTTTTTAAATCACCTTAAAAGTATATTAATAGAGAAATATTAGTATGACAAAATTTTTCTTTTTGTTTTTAACTCAGCGTATCTTAAAACCACGATATACGATTTTCATACTTCTGCCGAAAGCGAACATCTTTTTCACATGTCTGCCGCACTGCACCTTCATTCTTGTTGGTTTGACGGAACGTTTGGATGTAAAGTACAAGTAACGTACGTAATACCAATTTATAAAGGTGCTGCGGCAGAATTGTGTAGCAAATTACGAAACTATCTCTTTATGAAGCTGTGTAGGAAAGTCTTTGAATGTGCTGCTGTTAAGCTTATCTCCAACTTTTTGCGTGATAATTTCGTCACAAACACCTGGATCTCTTTTCGTCAGATCTCTCCTAGTCAACTGAAGTTGACCACATTATTGCAAAATATAAACAACTAGTTGGTATCTTAAAACGTCTACAGCAGAAGTTGAATAGAAAATCTCTTGAATGTCTTAATTTTTCCTTTGTACTTCCATGTTGGCATTTCGCCAGGGTGGTCTGGGTTGGATGCACAAAAGCTTATAAAGATCTTCTGGACTCTGTCCAGCTGGGTGCAACATGCGTAGTGACGGGAGCATGTGCCCACACAAGTCATGAAAAAAGACAGGCTGGGAAAAAGTAAACGAGTGTAGGAAAAACAAAACTGATCCTTATGTTCAAAACTATTAATGGAATTGCTCCATCATACCTAAATAATCTCTTACCAGAAACAGTCTCGGGTTGGACCAAACAGATAAGAACTGTTGAAACTAAAAAAAAAAAAAAAAAAAAAAAAAAAAAAAAAAAAAAAAAAAAAAAAATAGGTCCTATAATTCTGTCTTTCCATCAGCTATCCAGGAATAGAATTTATTAGCTCGACATTTAGGGATATTGACCATCTGGGTGGACTTAAAGGCGAAGGGAATCGAAACAAGCCCCAAAGTAATGAACTGTATTATACTGGAGAAAAAAATTATTCATGTCAGAATGCGGATGGGCTGCAGGCAACTTAACAGTGATCTCTACAAAATAGGTGTTGTTGAATCTCCGTCATGTTCTTGTGAAGCAAACTTGCAAAACGTTTTCCACCTCTTTGAACATAATAGGTATGTTCTACTCAGGAACGCGTAACAATCTAAAATAATATGAAAACATTACTGTTTAGAATCGAAAAAAGTGGGGAAGAAAGAAGGTACCGTTTCCTAATACTGTATAATGTGTTGAAAGGAGTGCTGCATTGGTGCATCCTGGTGCATTTTGGAGACCAACATTCCAATTTTAAACAAGTTTTAGCATTTTCTTACTTCCCAAAAAAATTCCTCCCCAAAGAACTTACTAATTTTATCCTGTATCTCCAGCATATATACAAGATTTATACACTTGTTTGAAAAATGAATAAGACATACAGTTCACTCAAATAATTGTTACCCCTACCTGATCCGCTGTGTACATTTTGGGGGATTTTCTAATCCTGGGAGTAAAGAAAACAGGGCCTTTCCTGCGGCACATACCCATGTCTTCGGACATGGAGAATGGTTGGGCTTTGATTTTGCCATGGGAGCATACTGTGGACGATAGCACCTGAACCCAAAATAGACTCTTCACAGGTCGGTTTCCTTTGTTAAAAGCGCACTTCTTTTTCTTGAGGAGTCATCCTCCGGCCTCTTTTAAAGGCTCTTCTACAATACAATATTTCATTAAAATCCTCGCCTTGAAACATCAGAGAGGTCAGCAAATCAAGCGCGTCAGTGAACCAAGTTTAAACAATGGACACAAAGGAAATATTAAAATTTCCCTTTTTTTTCTCTTAAGTTGAGTCTATTCATTTGATTTACAACTATGAAATGCTGGTACATGTGTGCATATTGAATTCTAAGTTCGTTGACGTCCTTAGCGATCTGTCTTTGAAAAAGAGCAGGAAACTGGCCTTTGACTCGTACTTTATCTATATTATTGATTGATTGATTGATTGATTGATTTATTATTATTATTATTATTATTATTATTATTATTATTATTATTATTATTATTATTATTATTATTATTATTGTTGTTGACATCGTACAGAAATCTCTCATTTCTGAGGATAGTACACTTATCATTCATACTGGTACTAACAACCTAGAAAAGCAAACGCCTGCAGAAACTATCTTGCAGTTTCGAGTTCTTGAGTTCGAGCTTCAAAAGAAAAAACTAAAAAATGTTGCCATCGCTAGTATCATTCACAGGTCAAATTCCAGCTAAAATTATAAAGCCAAGCTCGTCAATGCAGGTCTGGAATTTATCTGTGAGAGAAACCAATGGGGGTATATTGACAATAGCAATATAATCAGCAAGTACCTTGGCAGGGGTGGTCTGCACTTACAGGACAATGGACACAAACTGTTCGCTCATCATCGTCGTCGTCGTCGTCGTCGTCGTCATCATCACCACCATCATCATCATCATCATCATCATCATCATCATCATCATCATCATCATATTTCTGACTCAGCGGTTCATAAAACAAACCTACATCATTTTGATGCAAAGCAATGCCAATGCTATAATACAGAAAAGTCGAAGGTTGCGAAAAAATGGCGAATCCTTGTCTATGCACTTAATTTGATTACAAAACACATTGTAAATGTAAATTAATCACTTAACAATGGTTGGGGCCCTACCAAGCGCTTAGTCGCAAGGGCGCGGGGGGGGGGTGATGAGCGTATTGAACTTAATTGATATATAGCGACACAATAGTCTGGTGTTGTGCATAGAACATAAGAACATGCGACATACAAGAATCTATCTAATGACTTGAACATTATCTAAAACATCACGTTTCAAACAAATATATCCGGATTTGTGCACCACATCAGATGTCGCCTCAAAGGCCCGTCGACCCGGTGTAAATAGCTTTGTTACATTAAGAACGAGTCCACCATATATACATTTTAATTGGCTCCCACCATTGTAGTTATATAACGGTATAGGCCTGTCACCAAAACAAACCCATAATAGTCAAACGCATGCCACGACCCACATTACATGCGTGTGTTGCACATGGGGTGGTGAAATAATGACACGGGAACAACTCTAGCATCGGTAATGTTTCTGCATTTTAGAAATTTTAACCCTTGGCGCGTCAAACACATATTTTATATTTTTGCCATACTAACATGGTGTGTGGATTAGATTGATTCTTGTTTTCTCTAACGTGTTCAATGGCGAAGGGAAACAACATATATGTAGTCATGCTCAGGTGCTAAAATCTATCAACGGTTTACATGTTAACCGGGTCCAGAGAGAGTGGTGTGCAGCACGGCCGTGGGAGTTGTATCAGTTAGACATTCCTTTATTTCTAAATTTAAAGCTCAGCATATATTTATGTGAAGTTACACTGACGGTTAAACTATCAACACTTTCACATCAATCATGTGGTCACAGACCAGTAATTTTAAATCTTTCAATTCAGTTGTCTTGAACAAACTGTATTTATTAGCAATGTTTCAAAATTAATGGAGTGTCCATCAACAGACACCAAGTAAAATGACGAGTAATGTGTCTCAGTAACACTCCAAATAGAGTAACATCATAGCATGCCCATCTGTCCTAAACTAGAACTGAAATGAATACCTGTGCTTATCTTGCAGTAAAGTTAAATTGATTTCGAGACACACTTTTAAGGTGTGGTTTAGGTAAGGGATCGTTCAACATTTTAAATTGGTACTTTCAGTACGCGGGGCGGGGGTGGGGGGGGGGGGTGAGGGTGAGGTGGGGGAATGGACATGTGCACTTCTACAGATAATGGAAAATAGTGTTCATTGGTAACCCAAATTTTGCGGTATTTTGGTATTATTTCTTGGAAGACCATCATTTTTAAGAACTAAATGGGGGGGGGGGGGGATGGAATTTAGTACCCAAAGTACTAATTCAAAAATGATGATAATGTTGAAGCATCCCTAAGACCAAAAAAGTCTTGTTTCTTCATCTTTGCGCTGTGTCGTTATCTTATGAATGGCGTATGCACAAATTGGCTTAAACCAGTCGAAGAAAGATAAATTGGTTAAAACATTTTATTTCAAAAGCCACTGGGGATTAACATGCAGTCCAGTGACGATAAGACAGTACAGGTACATCCACAGCCACACAGTATATTAAGGTATACGCCATTTTGGAAAAGTGGTCAAGGCATTTTATGTCTGCCCAAAGACAACCTAAGAGTCTTCTGTGATTGCATCACTGAAGGTACAAATAACAATATTATTCCTTTGCTAAATTGGTGTCCAGATGTATGTATGTATGTATGTATGTATGTATGTATGTATGTATGTATGTATGTATGTATGTATGTATGTATGTATGTATGTATGCATGCATGCATACATTACAACCTCAAATTAATTTTGGGTGTCTTTACATTTTGGGCTATGGAAAACTTTACGTTCTCAGAAAACACATTGATTTCCTTACAATTTGTGGCAGTAGAAATTTTCCTTACCTTTTGAGTCAAACACATTGCTTGATTTCTTTATAATTTACGGCAGGAGAAGTTTTCCTTACATTTTGCGTCAATCACATTGATTTCTTTACAATTCATTACAGTAAAATTTTGCCTTACATTTTGCGTCAATTCTTTACAATTTTCGGCAGAAGAAATTTTCCTCACATTCTGAGTCAAACCCATTGATTTTCTTTTCAATTTGTGGCAGTATAAATTTTCCTTACATTTTGCGTTGACTTTACATTTTGCGGCTCTACAACACATTGAAAATGGCCATCACTACGACTAGACAGATAGGTAAATGATGAACGACTGACTTTATTACGACTACACAATTTCACACGATACATACAATTTGTCTGTCAATACACAAACTAACAATACGATGCAATGTCAATACAATACGCACGAAGAAAAGCAAAAATACAATACACATAGCTGCAATAGACTACACTAAAATAGATTTCATTAGGTGAACAATTTATTGTAAATTTTGAATGTCAATATAGTTCCCGAGGAGTTCAGGTAAATCAAGTTGTGGCTTTAATGTAGGTAATTGCGGCATCGTTAATTTTGAAGTTTTTTAAAATTTTGGGTGGTTATCTTTAACCAATCAGCGTTTAAGTTGCTGAAACCATTCATAATTTGGCTATTTGGCTTGTTTAATAATATTGATTCTTCTCACACTAGCAAAAAATAATCAATTTGTTTTCATGTTGAGCTGATCAAGATAAATCAGATTTAAGCATATGACCCAGGTGTTTATGTTCTTGAACATTAGCAATACTCGTGCCTTCATACACCATATCTTGGTGACATATACTAAGCATCATTTCTTCTAAATTGGTCTAATGTCACAAGCCAGTCGCGAGATCTGTAGTTCACTTTTCGTATTATTCATCAACTTCAAATCTTTAGATCGTGAAGAAAGTGGCAAATAGCATGCAACGAAATATAGGATTACAATGCCATTAATCACGTATACATATAGCATGTAAAACATTGTGAGCCACGCCGCCTCATATGGTTTCCAGTCATATGTCGGAAACTCCCCAATGTTTAAGTTAATCACATACTTAAATTTTGGCTGGTCAATAACCTACCATAGAAATCACTTTTGTTTGTAAGTTCCATGTTGTGTTCTTGAATTATATAATGGTAAGTATTGCCAGATATACCAATCAGAATTCATATTTATTTAAGAATGACATTTCGTCAAAAGTGGTAGTGTTGACTGAAATCACGCAGAATTACTTTATCAATTATATGAAGGACATAATAGACTCTCAGACAGTGAGTGGTTGGGAGTGCCACCAATTACAGCAACAGAAACAGCAAAACTAAGGACATATACTAGGTAATCACCTGACCATTTTGAGTTGACATTCTCTGCAAAATACAGTGTAGTCTAGAGGGTTTAATTTCTGAGATGCATTTTTATTTGATTATGAAATCAAATTCAAAGACCCCCTCTTTCCGCAATGTCTCACTGAAACAGTTTACCTCCAGTTATAAATGCATTGAAACACCGCACTTCATGGGCAGTGGAAAGTACAATGAGAAATTATGAAATATGAATAACTTTGCCTACTCCAATTAAAAAAAAGTTATACAAAAGTAAAAATCTCAAAAACTTACCGGAAATGGTCCTGATTGAGTGAAACTAATGTGGTTCAGATAATCTTCTCGTGCAGGCCATAATCTCAGTTATTTTGTTAAGGGAAAACGCTACATTCCTTTTAACGGAAAATGTGAAGTAATTTCACTGGAAAAACTGATACCAGCATTTATCTCAAAAAGTCAAATGTCCTGCAACACTACCATACCACTAATACCACAAATCCAGAAGCTAAGTTTATACTCTCCCTGCTTGTTCAGGTCACCGCCATTTTTCAATGCATAAAGACACATTGAGGAATTAATTATTATCTTTTTACTATTACACGTTCAACCTATAATATTTGGAAAACGTCATCTCAATCTTAAAATAATTACAGGTCTTCAACTGTCAGAGTTACGTTTCGGGGCCTGAAATTCCCGAACAACTATCTACAAATGGTAGCATGAAAATTGAAAAAGGCAATATCAATTCCCAAAACAATAACGGGTCGTCAGCTAACAGATCACCTGCCGGACCCTGAAATACCCGAATATCTATCTCATATAGTGGCATAAAAATTCAAAGGACAAAAATAACGGGCTTTCGTCTAATAGATCATGTGAGGGAACCTGGAATAGCCGAACATCTCTATACATCTATCTCATATTGTAGCATAAAAATTAAAAGAACAAAAGAGAACGTGAACTGCTACTGAAATAACATCTCTCTCTCTCTCTCTCTCTCTCTCTCTCTCTCTCTGTCTGTCTGTCTGTCTGTCTGTAACACACACACGCATATGTATGTGTGGATGGTGGTTGCAGCATTTGATGTGGGGACGATATTGATTGCACTATTATTCAGAACAGAAAATGTTCTCGTGAAGTAAACCTTTGTGTATTTCATGATCACAAGAGAACACTACATTCATTTGACCGAAAATTCAAGTAACTGCACACGTAGTCAGCACCCTAACAAGAGTGATCCTAAACAAACATTTCTTCCATATTCTACAAATGGGGCCATAATGCAAGTCTCCTGACCGCTAAGTTTTAAAAGTCTTATGTGTGCAATATACCGTCAAATAAATGAAATAGGCCTATGCCTATCTGCCTCTCTGATATGTCCAAGGGCAAGGTTTTACTGAATGAACTATGTGTTGTACACGGGATAATGTACAGGAACAAGTAAAGGATCACTTTTTGCGCAAAAAACGTGTTCTTTACATCTTTATTGCCGAAGTAGCTATAGACAGGTAAGACGCTGTACAACTTTAAACGCGTAGCTGAATGGGCTTTGGACAGGTAAATTATTTTACAGCTTCACAGCTGAATCGCCCTTAAACAGGTAAACTGCTTTTCAGCTTCATAGCTGAATCAGCTTTAATCAGGCATATTGCTTTACAAATTCAAAAATGAATCAGTTTTGAACAGGTAAACTGATCAACATGCTCCTTCAATTTTAGGAAAGAATATAAAGAGCGAACTTAAAATACCATCGTTAAGTGTGCTCAGTGAAAAATAGCCAGGCAGGTCAAGTCGTCTGCTGCAGAGCATAACGGACAGAAAGGAAAGAAAAGCTGAAGAATTTAAAAGGAGGCTCAACTGACAAGATTTCAAGTATTCTACAATTCCTCGTGTTTCTCTAGTGTGTTAGTTTGTCTGCGAAGCAGGCCTCCTTACTCTAGCGAACATAAGCATCAGAACATAAAAAGTCTGCTTCGCAGGCAATGTGATAGTGTACAACGCAATACTTTGTCAGACAAGTGGGTGACCTGCACCCACACCTGCTCCGTAACTTATATTTACCACGTGCAAATAAAATACAGGCCATATTCATATTTTTGTCCAAAACAAAATTGATCATGATATATCCTCTGTCCAGTTGAGAGACAACAGTTCATGAGGTCACGCAAGCATGCGCAGAGATGACACCAGAACCTTCATGGTTTCCACGGTACAGAAAGTCTGAATGCTCTTGGGCAATTGTTGTCAAGTACAATGGAACCTATATTGCGACAGTGCTTGGTGCATTTGAAAAAGGGTTGCAATAGAGAGGGAGTCGGTTTGTACAGAGTTGCCTATATTACACTTACTTGAATATTGAGGGTCACAAGCTGGCATCTATAGGAGTTTACGTCACGGTAGGCGGTGATGACACAAGGAGCGTCTGTACAATTTAGCAACATGAGTCGTTAAGTTATCTGAGATGGCCTATTAAAAAAAAACATACAAAACAAAACACACAAAAACGGAAAAAAAACAAAAAACGAAACAAAAACAAAAATCAAAAAACCAAAAAGAAAACCAAACAAACAAAAAAGGAAAAACAAAACAGAAAGAACCAACAAAAAACCCAAAGAAAAACAAACAAACAAAAAACCACCCCCCTAAAAAAACAAAAACAAACACACAGTATGTCATGATAAAAAAAGAAGTGTTTGAACAAAATAAGGGCTCTTAAGCAGACCCGTAACCAGGTCAGAATTTTTTCCCCCAGAAAACAATGAAGGTGGAATTGCAAGGGTACATGAAGCGACCGAGTGGAGGGAGGGGGTGTATACCATTCCAAGGTAGTTTTTCTTTTTTAAATACCACTTAAAATGGTGCATTTTGGTGAATCCTTAACCTTTTTTTGGCCATATGTATGTTTCATTCTATGTGTATTTTGTGACAATAAAAGAATTAAAATCATTAAAAAATATGTCATTTTTTACGATGGAACCCCTTGAAAAAATGTTAAAGTTTTAAGGGAGGAACTCCTTGTCTTTATTTTGTATTTTTAAGGGGTGGGCGGGTGGGATGAAACTCTTTTGCGAAATATATTATATCACTTTTAGGGTGGAACTCCTTGGAAAATATTCAGCTTTTAAGGGTAGAAATCTTTGGAGTTTTTTTGGGTTGATGGGTCGGTGGGGTTTGAGTTGGGCCGTATCAAAAACAACCAGGATTCTCAGTCAGCTAATCAGGAGAGGGTTGGGTAGAACTTGTTGCAAAATATATTATGTCCTTTAGAAAAATATTAAGAATACAAACGTGGAACTCCTCTTTTTATTTTTTTGGGGGGGGGGGGTAACTCCTTTGCAAAATACGTAGACGGTAGTACTTGATAGACAGCAGGTTCTATCATGGAGGTGGTCAGAAAAAGTTCCAGTGTACTTAGAAATATGACTCACCAGTCATAACTTTCAGTAGATTGCGAAGTTTTTGTTCTTTCTGGTAGATGGGGTTGTTGATGATGATGATGATGATGATGATGATGATGATGGTGATTATTATTATTATTATTATTATTATTATTATTATTATTATTATTATTATTATTATTTCAGTATCAATCACAGATCTATGGTACAGATCAGCACGCATAATGGCAGAGGCAGCGACAGGAAGCACATCGTATTCTGAAAAGGAGGGTCCACCACCCCAGATGGAACATTGGCCTTCACCCTCAGCGCCACCGCTTGAACAAGCTACACGGGCTGCGTCAGCAGATGAAAAAGGCCCACCACCCCAGGGGGATTATGGGCCTCAAACCAAAGCACCACTGGGTGAACACGCTCCACCAGATGAAAAAGTTCCGCCACCCCTAATGGTTCATGACCAGGTACCTTCAGCGCCGCCACCTGAACATTTTCCACCACCCCCGGTTGCTCATGCGCAGCCAGTTCGGGTGATTGTACAGGGACCTTGTCTCTCATACGCAGACTTTATACCGCAAGCCTTTACCAGTGGCGGAATGCTCAAAACTCCTGAGTACGAAAGATTTGAGTAAGTATTTTATTTATTATAGTGGATCTATTCTTGCTGCATGAAGCAAAAAATTTGAAGATACCTAGCGATTCAAACATGCAGTTGAGCCTTTTCGTGATACCTGGCAGCTTACATCCCTAATCTGTTTATGTATAGTATAGGATAGTAGTATTATGCTGCCCTTGACAAGGATATGTTAATGTACTTTAAGAAAACAAAGCACATGAAAGAAACAAGCAAATGATTACGTATCTATCTGGTTGGACAACTTGAGAAACTAGAAAATTAATGGATTAATAAAAATGTAGGTAACTGGTAACAGTTTCAAAATCACGAACTTTACGGTATCCCATCACTGCTACCTTTTGCGGTTTCATGATTCTGTGTATTGCCAAGACAAGCACCAAATGATGAACTTTGTAACAACTCAATGTATAACAACATTAAGACACCAACATGCGTATTTATTCACAAATCTAAAGCTTGATAAATATGTACACAATCACCTGACACTGAGAGAGCCAGCCATATCAATGAACATTTTCCTCACTTGCACAATTTTTAGAATGAAGCAGCAGCTGACCTCATGGTTCTCTTTATATACGCCAATAAGCTACCTCTCCCGTATTTTGGCGCCAAAATACCGTGTTCATTTCAACAAACGCACATGCCCCAAGAAGCGCTTAGCGAGACTTTGTCAAAAATCAGTAGATAGTCACAAAAATGTTGACATTGACTTACCGTTGGGTATCTAACCACAGCTTCTTCTGCCTGTCTTGATTACAAGTCTGTTGTACATAATCGGGACGGGCAACAGAAGCTGTGGTCAAATTTGAAAGACGTAAACTTGGAAACCAATGCTCCCCAGTAGTTTGGGGTTTTCAAGTTTTCAATTACAATAGGGACTCCACGTTGTAGCAAATATCGTAACATAGGGTCCCTGCTGTAATTGAAAAGAAAACCCCAAACTACTGGGAAGCATTGGTCCCCAAGTTCACCTGTTTCAAATTTGAGCTGTTGCATGTATTAGGCCACACAAAAAATACCCCGCTTTATCATCAGCGCCCGCATGTTTTTGTTTGTTTGTTTTTTTGGTGCTGCACCAATTAAAAACATATTTGTAAATATTTGCGAAAAAAATCGCTGACAAAGCTTCAATAATGCCTTGAGCGGTCAGCGCCGCTAACGCACATCAAAACTACATTGCAGCATTCCTGTGACATTCTGAATGAATAAATGACCTGTAATAGGCTGTATGGAGAATGGAAACTTGCTGAAAGTAAATCATTTGGAGGGAAGGGAAAGGAAGGCAAGGGTAAAAAAAAACCTCTCTCCCTCACTGTTTTGATAAACCGAAATTTTTATATGAGGCATTACCGAGAGACATGTCACATGATGATACAGTCTGTATAATTTATATGGTTCATGATCAAACACACACGGACCAATATAGTTTATAATATTCAGAATGTGTATAAATGTCTTAGAAAATGGAAACCATCTGGGGAAAAAACAATAATGTTGGGACCAACGTGAGGGTAAAAATAATTAACACGCTTGTCAATGAGGTCTTGCGTTTAACAATCACGTGTATGCAACCAGTGTACTTCCGGTGTTGGGCTCCGTTTTATTTCTGAGCCAAGGCAGCAGATTACAGCAAACACACCATTATTTGATTGGGACTCTGTCTGTCTGTAAGCCTATTATCACACCCTATAACAATTCATTCATCTACAGCTGTGTTGAGGTATATGGGTGAGTTGAAGAGAAATTTGGGCGGACTTTTTCTGCCGTCTATCATCCCATGGCAACGGGAATAGAGGGTGCTCTTAGAAACCATTTTTGGGACCACATTTTCAGGCAAAAAATAAATGCACTGTGCACTTATTCAAATGACTGCAGTCATCAGTTCACTTTTTCAACGAAAGGTTGGAGATAGTTTCTGAGCACAGAGGAAAACGGAAGTTGGGACTATTGGGAAAATAGACAAAGCCTGACGGGGAGTCGCTGATAATCTGGCTGAATGACCATGAATGATCATGTAAAAAAAAGCCAAACACTTTAATGAAATGTTATTGGTTTTTGAAGCTCTTTGATGGAACGTGCTAATACTTGGTTGCTGCAAAATCCTGGATTGAAGGTCATACAGTTTGAGAGCATTGAGGTCAAGGTCGCCGCACAGACAGCTGCAGACTCCGATGCTTCAGTTTATGTTGAATACGGCAAGAAAAAGAATTGTTATATCAGAGCACTGAGGTAAGAAATATCAGGAGAAATAGACAATTATCATCCCAAGTTTCATAAATTATAGGTTCCGTATGGCTACCCAATGTAGGCCTACATTTAAGTAAACCTACAAAAAGCGGTTTTGTCGCCACTGAATCATTTCTGTAACTTATTGAGAATAAGTCTTCCCGTGAATCATGCAAAAAGAGGGAACTGGTTTAAATGGATAAAATGCTTCTTAAGTTATTATATGCGTTTTTGAATCTATAGAGCACTATTACGAGAACTAGTCAACAAAATCAAATATTTTGTTTAAATTAAACTATTTTGGAGTTCAGATCCAGTCTTGGGATTTTTTTTAAACGTAAGTGATATCGTGAAATATATGCATGTATGACTCCATGCCCACCCCATCTTATTAGCACGAATCATTGACGGCACGGACGAATACACAATACGTTTATTGCAGATAGGGCGCTATTTATGCGGGCCATTGCACGTATATAGGTGCACCCTCTCTGACCGCCCCCCCCCCCCTCCACCCTCACCTCTTATTGGGCCTAGCACGACTGCTTGGTTGACTGACCATTACGATGGCCTAGGGTTGTAGGCTCCTTGTGTATGTGCACGTCTCTTTAATTTTTATTTTTCGGAAAGCCGCATCCTACTGGCCACCTCACGTTGGGAAATTAAGGCCAGCATCCATCAGCACAATGATCGGATCCTTCTTCTGTAAAAGCCCGAGGTCTGCTCAAAGTGACATGGCCGCCCAGGAAGCAGTGGCAGTTTCACATTGATGCTCGTCCAGTCATGACCCCCTTCAAAGCCTTTCCCCACATTTTTCCAAACTTATGCTAGGACAAGCTAGTAAGATGCCCATCTATATCATGCCTATATCCTTCCAGCCTCAACGTGTGCAAGCTCTCATCCTACTGAAGATACAAAATATTACCTTTTGTTCTGCCCCAAGTTCACTGTACAAAGGGTCCGTCTAATGAACACTGTGTGTCACTTACTGGCTCCAGGTGTAAACCTGACTGTAATGGCTCAGTGCTCTAGTGATATTTTATTAACTATTCTCTTGAAAGGTAGTGACGATTTACCAGACACCGATAATGTATTCACCTTTGAGGCTGTTCAGACATTCATATCAGAATATAGACTTTTTTATTTTTTAACTAATTTGGTATGTGATGAATTAATTATAAATCTAGATTATTTGGCATTTATTGTATTATTCCTGTACAAGCTGAGAATTTAGTCTACTGTTCTCGTCCTGTGTGTATTGTATATATTCCTGTGCGTCCTTTGATGTACTGGAGAGCCTCCAGATTAGTCTCTATTAACTATTAGGCAATTCAGAGAAAATAAATATGTTTATAATGATAAGATACTGAGGTGTGAGCTTGGTTCAAGGCTGCACAGGCATTGATGGCATTTCTTTGTCCTTCGGAGGAAAAACTTCTACGGTTAAACCAAAGGGGCCAGTCTCTCGATCGTTCCCCTTGAGTACATATATATATATATATATATATATATATATATATATATATATATATATATATATATATATATATATATATATATATATATATATATGTATATATATATTAATATATATATATCTGCATTTATAAGCAAAACTTTACGTATTTAGCTAATTCATCAATTGCCACGTTCATATTTATTCATTATTATGTGGGTTGCCTTTGCTGAATATTTAGCTCAGACAAGGAGCCGCTACTCAGAGAGACATGTACGGGTAAAAGGCTGCGAAACATGTTGAGTAGTTACCCGCTGAAGACCCTTTAATTTATTTGGGCTAGTACAGCCTACGTCAAAATTTTACAGAGGAACGTGTGGAATATGGACAATGGTACTTCTATATGTATATAGGTTATACAGGGACAGGTTAGCTTATGGAGAGTAAAGAGTTCGGACATCGGAATAGGGTAATGACTACTAGGAAGTGTTTTTGGACAAAAAGACACAAATATTATATATATATAAAGGTTCAAGACGTTTAAAATGATAAAGCACTAATAAGAAGAGGTGATGTTAGAATACTTTTAAATCGGGTTTGTTGATGAGACTATTACTAGATCAAGCTACAAACTATCTCTGATGTACTTGCTTGCAGAGTATACCTCCGTCCTCGGTACGACGGCGACCCTCCTGAACAGTCAAAGGTAGCATGTGTGAATGTGTTACCTGCTCTCTTGCAGAAAGGCGATACGTTCAAACTACCAACATTCCAACCATTCAACGATGCTATCGACATGTTCAACAGAATGCTCAGACAAAATCCGCTGCCAGGTAGTAATGTAAATGAGCTTATAATGTGCGTATACATGCACACAAAAAATGTGTTCACATATAGGCCTCCGACCATCGCCAGACTAATAAAAGGGGGCAGGGACCGGTGCCATAAGCTGATCACCGTCGACAATTGAAGTCTCTACTGTCATTTAGATTTAACCTCAAAATCTTGCCCTGTCTGCAATTAATATCTGATCCATATCTTGCTCCTTTTACATCTAAGAGTTATTGAGAAAAAACGTCTCACGTATGAAGTTATACCTATTGGCTCCACCAAATAATTTTTTAGCACTTTTTGAATTATATATGTGTATTAATTTTATGATTTAAATATATGGATAAAAGCTGTAAAAATTGTACGTCGTTATCAAATTTATGTTATATTGCTTTCATGTGTATATTAGTTTCTATAAATTTTATTGTAATGGAGCTGCGTGTAGGCAGAGGCTGACTAGGTTATCCCTTATTAAGATTTAGCAAGTAAAAATGAATGAATGAATAATGAAGGGAGCATGGACTTAACGGCAAGTAGGATAATAAGCAAAGAAAGAAACAAACAAACAAGGAAATACTAATAAAATTATATTACCAGGAAGATACTTTATAGAAAAGTTGGATGAAATAAAGAAGAAAACTAAGTAGATGCAGGGAAAATATCAGAAGAGAGCCTTGTGCTTTACAGACAGGTAGTTCATTCTTTCTGCACAGCCATGGACAAAAAGGTAATGTTGTATGGTCCATGAAAACACTTACATAACTTGCATGTCTCTATTCAAATAAAAGCGAAACATGATCTTTGTATACGTATAATGCTAAGATTTTACTCACACTTCTTTCGTCAGAGGAAGTGAGGCGTCATTACGAATATTAAAGTGTCAAATGAAATGACCTCACGTAATTAAGCATAAACACATTCATCACAAATGCACACACAAGTCGCGATATATTTTTAGTTTTATTCGGTAATTTGATGTAAAACTAGAGCACTGTGATTGCACGCAACCACTGCAATGCCTCACCATCACCCCTGTTAACCCTGCCCCTAAACTACAAACACATTGCCGTCCAACGTCAGATAAAGGGGTATATCCATCCAGGCTATATAATGCAGATATCAGGGTTACAAAAGCTCACATGCACAATTAAAAGTTCATAGTCGCATGTAAACAGATCACAGTGATCTCAAATCTTAATCGTAGATTCTATGCCAAGCACTGCATTTCTGTACTACATTTGAGAAAAATGCATCCACGCATTTTGAAGATATCATGGTAACAAAGATGGACAGTGATAGGTGACAGTGTAAATAGGTCTCAGATAGACAGTAATAGGTCACAGTAAGAGGGAATTAGGTCGCATAGACCTCAAATTCTAATTAGCTAATGGAAGTCTTAAGAATACATCTGTGTCCCAAATTTGAGAAAAATCTGTCCTGGCATTTTCAAAATATTGCGCTTACAAAGCTCAGATGGACAGTAAATAGGTCATTGCAAGCTGTAAATAGATTCACAGTGACCTCAGAATCTAATCAGCTAATGAGAGTCAAGGAATGCATCTGTGTCCCAAATTCGAAAAAATATCGATGGAAAGAATTTGAAGATATCGCGCTGACAAAGGCGGACGGACAGACGTAGTACGGACGGACAACCCGAAAACATAATGCCTCCCCCCATTGTGGGGTGATGACCGATGCACCACCAATTCGGTTTCTGTATACATCAGTAACGTTTGAAAAGTGAAGTGACGTGGCATTATTCCACAAATAAATGCCACCTTATAAATTCTTGGTGAATCTGGCTCTGCAGGCTTCCGGTACTTATATACCGTACAAATCGGTTCAGCCATTGACTTTTTCTCATGAAATATTTTTGAACGTTCATATTATCATCTTGTTGAATATATTAATGCATGCTGTACGGTATACCATTCTACTGACACACAGGTAAGATACTCAACATAGAGACCCAGGAGATGAAACTGAGCAAATGGAAAGGATCTATTGACCCGGATGTGACCTTTTGGTACGAATCTGGAAACAAACTCACTCAGTTTATCATTGTAATGAGGGTTTATTACGTGATAGGCGCCCCGGCATATGAAGAAATAGGTATGTATACGCAAAAAATAACCACACTCTTGCATCAAAGAATTGCAAGCTGTTGGGCCAAAATAATTATCCTTCACCACAAAAGACAAAAATGCATGATATCTCGCACAGTTTCCAACAGGTTGAGGCCAGTTTTATGTGCAAACTGTACATGAAGCTGGGAAACTTGAAACATTGTTATTTTGTTACACTTGTGCAGCCGTAAATATTATGTATAGGCCTAATTTGCACCACAATACAAACCTTTGCGTAAAAATGGCTTAGGCTTTTCTCACGCAACTTCAAATCATGATATTGTTTATGAGTGTTTTTGGACATCTTTTTCATACCGCAGCAAAACGTGCTGTGTTTGGCTGTTGTATCTGTATCAAATGTCAGCTTTGCTTAATTTTTTTAGGATTCGCTGATATGATTCCGTCCAAACTAACTGAAAATAGAAAGTTCCAAGCAGGCGAATACCAAGAATTTGGAAGTCTGCCGGCTCAAGCAAGCGCATGGATACAGCAACAACAGGGTATCAGCGTGACTAATGTCCAGTCTGTAGACTACAAAATGGACGTCAATTGGTGTAAGTGTGCAACCTTCCGATTTCGTAAATCAAGTTTTCATTGAAAGTTACACAGATGAGGATCTGAACTGTGCATTATTAACACAAGGTTTTAAGCCCTGCACCAGTAGATGGTCGGGGGGGGGGGGGGAAGGGATGATCACTGCTTCGAGTTAGAGACACTTTTGGGTGTTTTTTAGTTAATTTGAAACAAATGTCTGTTAAAAGGTGGAACGTGGTGAGTTTTGACATGTATAATGTCCAGGTGCCTAGAGCCAGACTAATTTTGAATTTCACTTCCTGGTGTTATCCTACAGTATACAATGTCCTTAATAAATGTAACGTATCTTGACAAACCATTTTGGTTTAAACACGTTTTATTTTATGAAATAGGCGAGGGAACTGCCAATACCTATCATGAAGTGTCTTTCGCGAATGATCGTCTTGTATCGTGGTTTATGAGTGGCGTTTAAAAAAATTTCCACAAGATAACAAATATATGATCTATAGTTACAACATAACTTTTTAAAATTACGTTTGACACGTGGTTAACTGTAAAAATCACATCAGGGTGATGGACAAGGTTCCTTTTGAGTTTCTTGTAAACCCACAGGGTTGTTACAAATGAAGAAATGAGATTTGACATATATCGCCAGGTTGAAAGATTCAGTTCATTTTAGTCATGGCTACAATGATTCTGCAGATTTGTACCCACTCTCTTTCATTAAAAGATAAACATCGCATAAAAATACATTATGATATGGGAAGATACTTTGTACAAATATAAACCTCTTTAGCATCTTTATCAGGAATTTTATGAACTTCTTGATATGCCAGGCTGTAATCTGAACGTGATAATGAGACATATTTTTTGTTTCAGCTGGTGGTTCCATTAACACTCACAGGTCACATTTCACTCAGTCAGCCCAACGGACCACGGTATTTCTAAAAATTTTGCGCGTGTATTTTGTAAGACTATATCACGGAGTGCTTCCTCCTCAGCTACCAATGCAAGTGACATACAGGACCTTTGGACCTTGCAGATTTACTACAGGAGACGGCATGAATCCTCCACAGTATGAAACTCAGTTACAGACCATGCAGCGGATTGCGGCCTGGCTAAGTGTTACTGGTCAGTGGAATAGGATGTATCCATAATTGAATGCGGCCCTACTCTAACACCTATTGAGCAAAAGAGGGAGCCACCTGCATCAGGGCAGATCCATGTATTTAGCATGGTCAAAACTACTTTCTCAATAAAATAAACAACACAAACACAGAATAATCTTAAGGAAATGTTTTAACATATATTTGAAACATAAAGGATGCCTAAATTGATTAGAAATGAGCTCTCTTTTGGTTGAAAAGGTGTTATTTATGGATGTTTATGTAGTATATAATACAGATCTGCCCTGATCATGGTGGAAGCATCAGTCTGTTGCCCTGGCAACACAGGAAGTGAGCAGGATCGCAGTTAAATATGAATGTCTCCTATTATTATTTACTATGTGAAAAAAAGATGATTAAATTTTAAAGTCCAAATGACATGTGTTTTCGTTCGTTCAGTAATCTTTGAAAAGGACAATATATTATGAAAGTATTGGTTTGTTTCAGTTGTAAATATTTGGGCCCTACATATGCCACTTGATCCTCTATAGAGAAACATATGTCAGCCGTCATTTTAATAGTCATACTTTGGTCGTATATACCACGATGAAACATGTGAATAGGTTACAGCCTCTGTGCATGAATGTCAGTCACCAGTGTCGCACAGGCCATTTCTGGTACCAACTTTAGGTTGAAACATATACAGATGTATCATAGAATGAAGCCACCTTTCTATCGGTTCCGTGTCACAAAGAGGCAGTTTCCCTGTAACACTTATGCTGATATTAGTGTTTCGATGAAATGATGATTACAATAGATGTAAAACAATGACTGTTCCGAATATTCGAAAAACCTGTACGTGGTTTCTTTGCAAATTTTATTATTACATAAAGTTGTTTTAGCTGCGTTTGACTACTGGTTTGAAGGTTCAAGATCATAATATAATGGATACCCTCATTTAGCTTTGTAGTGCAATTGCCTTTATTTAAGAATTAGGATCAGATTGATGAACACTGCAATAGGATTTTGTAGATGCCCAACGGAACAAAAAAATCAGAAGACAGTATTCATCAATCTGATCCCAATTCTTAAGTAAACTCAATGGTATTACAAGATCATATGACATTCCACATCAATCTGATTCTAAGTGTATTCAATGGTTGTACCTAATGACCAAGCTTAGATGGATGAATGTGGTCTTATACCTTGTAGTCCCATAGAGTAAACTTTTGTTGTATTATTCCAGGGGCTACAATTCTGGCCGTGGAGACTGTTCCAGTGTATTTGCCATTCCGTGTATATGGTAAAGTCGGAGAGTGCGACGATGAAAATGTTCGGACCCATCATTTTGGCAAAAAAGGAATGTTCTGGAAGATTGTCTTTAGGGTGTATTTCAAAGGTGCTTACGTGGAGCCCCCTCCTGAAGCCCTGCCTCCCCCACCGCCCCTCGCACAGACAAAAACACCGTATTGCACATTGCTCTGATGCAGTGATAGTGCACGGCCTTGCAGCTGTGAACGATGACCCAAGCGCACGCATGCGTTTCGCGATGTTTGTGAGGATAAATTCAATCACGCGCATCACGGTGATGGCGATGCCTCGTAACTTGCCTGGAGAACTTAATGATGTAAATGATATCGGTATTCTGTGATGATGATGAGGATGTGGCTGATCGCTGTTGTTACAGACTACGTAATAACACGATGGTAATTTTACACATTTTTTGCGGGGAAAACTTTTGAACACGAGTGTTCATACTGTGAAAATTATGGAACTCGGAGGGAACACTAGAGAAGAAAAATTATTTCGTTCCCTCGCAATAATATTGCATTCCCTCGAAATAATTATTTCATTCCCTTGCAATATCATTGTGTTCCCTCGAAATAACATTTCGTTCCCTGGCAATACGAAAAATATTTACTTATGCACCTTGGCTGACCAATTTAAATGTAGGGCCCCAGAGAGGACATGGAAGAAAAATAATTTTATTTCGTTCCCTCGCAATAATTATGTCGTTTCCTTGCAATATCATTTCGTTCCCTTGCAATATTATATCGTT
This sequence comes from Hermodice carunculata, assembly GCA_964020975.1. Taxonomy (NCBI): domain Eukaryota; kingdom Metazoa; phylum Annelida; class Polychaeta; order Eunicida; family Amphinomidae; genus Hermodice; species Hermodice carunculata. The sequence continues at coordinate 87,142,915 of OZ026613.1, read as the reverse complement.
CCCTCGCAATATCGGTGCGTGCCCTTGCAGTAATATCGTTCCCTTTTCATAACATTGCGAAGGAACGAAATAATATTACGAGGGAACGATATATTATTGCGGGTGAAAAAATAATATTGCAACGGAACGAAATAATTATTTTGGTTCTTCTCTGCTGGTACGGTTTCTCGAAGCTGGCAACACTATGTGACTGGTCATGTTCTTCACAATTTCTTGTCCCTTTACCGTAAGAGCGGGCTTGGCCCGCTATCATTCCATTTATACCAGGTATACCATTTTGGATTCATATGCTTCTACAGCTGATAGAAAGGGACCTTGTGAGTAGGATATTCGTTTGTAGATATGGAATATAAAGTTTTTCTGTTTCCTCATTTAGAATACATGATAAAGAGGCAGCTGTAAGTTTAACAGAAATATGTGTCGTTTTGTATGCATTGAAACTTTTCAGGGTTTACCTGCATACAATTAAGTCGAACCAATTTACAGCAAGCCTTCTGTCGTCGACTAGGAGTGGTACACTTTACTAGAAAGTTGTTCAACTGTTGCGGTGCAGATTGGCAGTTCCTATAAAGTATAACCTTGATGTTTCGAGGCATTTACTTCGTGTAAGAGACTATTGAGATTTAGTGGTTTGGGATTTACAAGAGTTTGAGTTTCCACTCACTTCAGGCAAAATCTGTGATGTGCATGTCCACTCCCAGAAATCACAAGAACACTTTTCCTGATTTTGTGACTGAATTCATTGTTCATCAAATCTATTTAGTTGTTATTATGGGTCATTTTAATGGAAATATGTGGCATTACATTGTATAATTCTCTACCCAGTTTTGTCTTCAGAAAAAAAGACGGAACAAAAAGCTCGTCTCACTGGATTTTCTTTGCCTAAAGGTACATCAGTCCAAATCGGCTTCAGTGGTTGAAATGCAGCGTTGCTGGCATATTGCAGTTTGCTGCTAAATACATGAGACCGGGATGGGTTGTTGTATTTAGATTTTGTGAAATTTTAAGGTCTATATATGTTTGGACAGGTTAAAGAGTTACCTGAAGAGTTTTTGAAGGATGTATGCTGGTGGGGATACTTTATGCCTACTTACAATGGACGTTGAATTATTTCATAGCAAATCTGGTCATATCCTAACTATGCAATAGCCACAGATGCCTGTTTAGAAGGTTGTGGTTGTTATTCTAAAAATTCAGGGTCTATCTCTCAGACACCATATATTATTGAAGTCATGTCTAAGAATTATAGCATCAATGTATTGGAATTATCAAACAATATTATTGCTTTTAACTTATTGAGTATTTAGTTGAAATGACAGAGTAGTGGGGTTTTGTGACGGTCAGTCAACCGTTATAGCAATACATTTAGCGAAACAAGATACAGTATCATCAGTGTTTGTTAAGGCCATTCATTTTTTATTCATTGGTTAATGGATCTGCCGAAGATTTTGACACTCCTATCCCAACAGAAAAATAAAGTTAAGTGTGACTCTTTTATTACTTCATTCCGCCGATGAGCGAAACGGCATTTTTATTTAACCGCCGATCTCCCATGTTTGTCTGGTGAAAATTAATCAGATAGGCATATATACAACAAAACTGCAACATGTGACTGTTACCACATGTGATGGATATCCACTGCGTCAAATCTTATTATCTTGCTCATTTTACAAGTTTTGTTTACAATTAGCGGTTAGTTTTATTGAAGGCAAAACTAATATGTTTGCAAAAAACAATGCTTCAGATGTGCAAAAGGAGTCCGGGCACACGAAGTTGCCTGCATCGGCACCACATGTACAGTGAACATCTGTCTGTATGTCTTGCAATCGTAACAGGAAGCAACCGCCACTACCCCAAAAACAAACAAACAAACAAACCAAAACAAAACAAAACAAACAAACAAAAAAAACAAAAAACAAAAAAACAAAAAAACAAAAAACAAAAAAACAACAACAGCCCCCCCCCCCCCCAGTAAGTCCAAACTTGCAAAATTATATTGAGCAAGTGTCCCCCTAGATAAATCACTTTTGACATTTTACTCCCCTCCCTTGCTCCTACACATTAGTCCACCAACTGACAGGACTGTTCCCAAACTAAACTATACGATACATGATCACAGAGTTTTCAATATTAGCAGTTCTATGCTGATGATGCAAGAAACAACATTCATTTTGCCACTACCTGGGAACGCTTTCAGTTGCGACATGTATCTCCAATGACGCATCATACGCAGATGCACACACCACTCGACCACACCTATTATGAGCAAATATAGTAAGAAATTCTACCTGCAAAACGTACCTATAAGTCCCATAAGATATCAGTCTACAACTGCACAATGTCAGCAAGTCTGAGGTACATTTCGAGTTTTGGTCCTTTTGATTTCGATCTGGGTCAAGCATTTTTAAACTAGTTTGCCAAAATGACATCGTGACTCACTGTCTGGGTCCCAGCGTTGGTGTATTGTAGCAGTTATTTGTGAAATTTTCACAAGTTTTCTCAGCCTTAGGTTAAAGTTACGGGGTACTATGCCTGCTGAAGTGTCATATTATCGCCCACAAACGTGAAGTAGATACGTAAAACAGATGATTTTGTGAACCTTCTGTTCATAACGTCGGCACAATACACCTTCAGCTAATATAAATACATAAATTTGATTCATATTACTAATATTTTAACATCACGTAGCATAGAGATGCTTGGCAATCATTCAAAACATCCAGGAACATGACGAAGAGTGTGTGCGTGAAGTTGCCTATTCTTTTTATGTTGCTGTCATTTTGTTCAGCGTTTTGCCCATTAATTTTAATAAAATGTATATTTCGGTTAGACCAGCCTGGAAAAAGTTCTATACCGATCCCTTTTGCTTGTCCCATGCAACATTTACATCTTTACTAGACATTGGCTTCAGGCTGGTGGCTAACATCGCAGACTGCATGTGCGTGCATGCTGGCTTGAGACTGAAAGTGCCAATGCCATTTGTAGATCTGCACGCATCATGACAAAGCTGAAATCAGGTCTAATTGTATATTAAAAAATGTAGAAATTTAATTAATTTTTTTTTCGGAATAAATTCTTGAAATATTTCTCAGAGATTTAGCTGCCATTTATCTGTTACTAACTAGAACCATTTTGGACATTATATAAACACTAAATGCCATGAAGTCAAAGTTAAAGCTGTTATTGAACTTACCAAGTTGTGAGCCTCAATGATGTCTATGGTGCGATTTTGAAGTTTCACTGTTATTCCATGAAGATTTGATAATGCACAATACACAGTGCTGAATGTTACTATGAAGGTTAAGTCTATTAAAGCATGTAGCAATGAAGATGCCCGTTGTCAAGAATCTGTATCCCATGGTCCGAGCAGATTTTCCCGGTACCCTTCACCGTGATGCATTCCATGAGCAATTATCTCCAACGTCGTCACTATATACTTGAAACATTTATCAAAGTGCTCGTATGCCTCTTGCCTTTCAGCCCACCGGGTTACGCACATATTGAGAAGGAGTTTTTTCATCTTTGAGTTGGTTTCTGTTTTTTCTATTACTTCCTTCAGCAAGCTCTCTTTCTTTTGACTTTTGTTGAAGAATAAGCAAGTTTCTTTTAATTTGTCAATCATATTTCTGACCATGACCAATGAACAGGAGTGTGATATGACCAAGTTCAGGCAATGTCCAGCGCAGTGGGTGTACAGGGCAAGTGGTGCCTCCTGCTTTAGGCGTGCCTGTACATCTACTCTCTCGCTGCACATTGCCGCAGCTCCGTCATATCCTTGACCTGTCAAGTCTTTAACATTTAAGTTGTATATAGCCAAGCATCCCAGTATAGCGTTTGCTATTTCATATCCACTGGTCCTTTCCAATGAGACGAATTCTAAAAACTCCTCTCTGATCAAATTCTCTTTGTCAACAAATCTTACACAAAGAGCCATCTGTTCTGTATTATGACTGGGGACATCGTCTGCCATAACTGCGTAAAATTTAGCTTCACGCACTTCTTCTAGTATGTTTTCCCTAATGTTTCCAATAATTTCAATGAGTTCATTTTGTATTTTTGGTGAAAGATAAGTTAAGTTCTTTTTCAGGGGGGGCTTCCAGATGTTTCTTCAGAACTGCATCCGATTTGGCTTTTTCCTTGATAAAGGCAAGGAAGTTACCTGGATTGCCATCACTGTTTATATTTTCAACGTCGCCACGCAACGCAATGCATTGGCGTCCGCAAAATAATATGCCTTCTGCCAACTGACCAACTATGTGATGATTTTCTTCAATTCTCTTTAATATAGTCTTGTCGAGCTCTACTGGTAGTGTAGCCTCGGGTTTTTTCATATCTTTTAGAAAATTCTTCATGTCCTGCATTGCATCAATATGGTATGTCTTGCCTTCGTGGCCATTCTTGCCACCAAAAGTGTCACTTGCTTGTACCCACTTAGTGAATGGGGCATTTACAAGGGTTCCTTTGTTCTGGCGCTCATGGACAAAAAGTGCACAAGGCAAGCAGAAAACACCGTCAAGTTTTTCACTATATACAAGCCACTTGAACTTATTCAGCCAGCTGTAATTGAAAGATCTGTAGCAACCATTCATGAATACAGGTGGGAAAACATAAAACGGAGATGGTCTTAAATGGTGCTCTTTGTGATAAAGTTTCTCCTCTTCTGTCATGCTTTTAATGGCAGATTCTATTTCAGTGGCATCCATCGTACTGTTTATTACCATGCCGATGTCATCAATCATTTTACCCATGTTCTGATCTTGTAGAGGTTGGTCTGGGACACCTGTAATTAAGTAATGAATCATACAGTCTAAAAATGAATACAATTCTGTTTGAATGAATTATTTCTATGAAGATGAAATTCTACGTGGTCTATTATAACAATATGTGATTGTTCTATGTGAAGTAATTCAGTACCAAAAGTTAGTAATTTGTGTAATGGAACTGTTTTACGTTGTACCAAACTGATTTATTCGATTTAATGTGAAAGCGTTCTAGTCAATATGAATAATTAGTACCAACCAGACGCCAAAAAAAAAAAAAAAAAAAAAAAATCTGTAATTGGTTATACTTGAATGAGCTGCACATTTTGCATATTTTGGGAACGTTAAGGTAAAACTAAAAAATAATAGATTCTACGTAAATTACAGCATTACATGTAATGCCCTTCCACTCTGGGTTCTTCACTACGAGTACACTATTCAGCCCAAATTCTATCACAGAGGCCAATCAACTAGGCCTATTCGACGGGCAGGGAATAGAAAGTGCAGACGCAGCATATATTTTCTACCTGGGCAAATGCGCTTGACTGGGCTTTCATCATGATCTTCTTCGGTCCTGTCATTAGGCTCACTGACCGCAGTTTCATCATGATCTCCAACAGGGCTACTAGGCTCATTTGATCCTGTACTAATAAGTAAAAATGGCATATCACATCTAAAAGTAATGTTATTTTTACCTTGATGTTTATGCTCAATTTAGTCTTTTACTGCTATTGGCGAATTGCACAGAGAAACTAGTTTCATATTCAAATTCTACACAAATAAAAATTCAAATAAAGGACCTTTCATTCAAAAACTGGTCAGCATAAGTCGGCCAAGTTTAGCCCGTGAGTAATTAATTTTATGTTTCATGTCAGGCAAGAACTGAAATCTAAGGAGGGAGAGAGAAAACAACACAATTACTTTTCTATTATTATTATTTTTATTTGGATAACTACTCTTTAACAAACAGGGGCACCAATAAAACAGTTATTTCATGGTGCGTCCATACACTTCCTTTGAATTCATTCATAAGATACCTATGTACACAATATTATACATTTAACACAAAGGGTGGCTCAAAGTTAAGGAGAGAGGCTGAAACGAAACATAGAATTAGGCCTATTTAGGCTGAGCATGAACTTACTTTCATAAATCATTATCTCAGTCAACAGCTTGCCTTGGCACACTCTCTGCGCACTTAGCACAAAGTTCGCCCTAGCAAGTTGTTGACTGAGTCTCAAATTCAGCCCTCAAAGAGATATTGAATGCTCAGCTGTTCAAATTTTTAAAGAATCAATGCTCAGCTGTTCAAATTGGTATCTACAGGTATTGTCGGAATGTAAGAAAGGTTTTCTTATATGATAATTTTAGAAATGAATGAATGGATTTCACTATCTTTATGGCTTCATCATATAGTATATCTGCAATGTAGGCCTAAATGGAAAATCACACATGCAATGCCATTGCGTGTATGTTCCATTTTCCATGTAGACCTACATTGCAGATATGTTGTATTATGTGACGGTGAAATGAATATAGCATGTGCATGCATAATAATGTTTGGCTTTGTGTGAGGACGGACTAGGCCTGACTATCATGGCTGCAACAAACCTTTTGACCAGAATAATTGTGAATGTCAGACATAGGGCCTAATAAAATTCCGTTTTATAAATCATAGAATCTATAAAAAGTACTGGTAATAGTATACTGAATGTCAGAGAAACAGAATTATAAGTTTCATTAACATATTATTACCTTGTGCTTGGTGTGGGACTAAAAAAGTCCAGAATAGTTCCCTGGTTGGCGCGACGCTTCATCTTTCTACGTTTACGTCTTTAATGGCTTAGGCCGGTGACAGTGAAGGCGCATTATCGATGAAGCACAACTACTCAGTCACGCTGTAGCTGTATATTATCATTACTACCGGTACCATCATTTTTATTATATTATTATTATTATTATTATTATTATTATTATTATTATTATTATTATTATTATTATTATTATTATTATTATTATTATTATTATCATTAATAGTAGGCCTACTGTTATTTTATTTTTATCATCATTATTTAAAAAATAGGCCTCATAAAAAATCCAGAGTAGGCCAATATACATTAATTTATGCAATGGCCTTTTTTTTTTTTTTCTAATTTTAGAAGAGCGCTCGATTCCTGTCACATTAAATTAATCAACATTAGGCCCCATAATGAATCATCCACTGATTTCATCGATCCAGACCAGGGCTTATGACAAGTAATTAATGTTTGCCCTATTTTATAGGCCCTGGATGAAATAAGAGATTATTTAGATGGTGAAATAAGATACATTAAAATCTTGTTTTGCCCCATGCATTTAAGCTACAAATAGGCTAATTTAACTTAATAAGTCATATCTAGTGCTACTGCTACTAAATAGGCTTAATGGTACCCCCCTTTGAATTTTCTCAATTTTTTCTGTAGACTAGTGATGAAAATTACATGACAAAAATACAGTGTTTATGATATACCGCTTTCAATAATTTTTATTATTATTATTATAAATGTAGGCCTATAGAACTCGTACACTCTTTCAAACTTACACTGATAACAAAATGACGAAGGTTCTTGATATCACAAATGGAAAATTAAAATAATTTTCTTCCAGTTAAATATATTCATAGATCTATGGCATCACTTTTATTGATGATCATTAAATGTCTACTGTAGGCCTACATCTAGTGATGTTTGAGCATTTCAATGAGATCCATCATGTATATCTAATGGCTATATAAGACCGACATATTAAATAAGCACATATATCAAATCGTTCATAGAGCTAGTACTCTTTAATATGATATATGTATACTATGCTAGACCTATGTCTAGATTTAATTTTTGAAAAATAATATAGGCTAAGTCAACAGCTTTCCGCGGGGCTTTTAATCATGTAATGCACAACGAGACTGGATCAACAGTTTTCAAGTTTGTGTCATGCAAAGTGCACTATATAGCTGTTGACTCAGTCTTGAATACGGGGATGAACCTCAAAGAGTTAAACGTTTTACCATTCAAAAGGACAGCGTAGCTTCATGTCAAAGCTTAGAAATTATTTAAAACATGAGAAACGAGCTCCACAATCGTGAGTATATTTTATTTTGAAGAATATGACGTTTTAAATGATAAATATCTATGAGGCAAAGCGGCGATATTAAAAGGGCGCCAATGATCAACATTCACTGCACCTGTGTACTAGGTGGCTGGCTTTAAATAAGTTTCACAATGTTACTTGGGGGGGGGGTCGTTTGACAAAAAGGGGGGTTCGATTTAACCCCTCCAACCCCCCCTGGTTACGGGCCTGACCTCGTCCATGAAGGCAAGGATAAAAAGAAAACAAAGCATATCAAACTTCATAAAAATTACAGTGCCACCTGATAAACAAATTAACAACTGTGGGGCTCTAAGAATGTCCCTGTGTCATTTCGAAGCAATTGGGTGCGCAGTTTCGGAGAAGATTTTTCTCAGATTTGCCCCCATAAGAACCAAAAATTCATAAAAAGTACAAAGTCACCGGAGCGTGACCATTCGAACAAACTTGATGGGCACCCACAAGAGAAACATTGCCACCAACTTTAAGGTGATCCGTCAGACGGTTTCTTCGAAGAAATCGGGGGAAAAAAATCCTAGCGCCGCCACTTGAACATATTAGGGTCTGGGGTCCACAGAAATGTCGCTATATAATTTTGAAGCAATTGGCTGAACGTTTTCAGAGAAGACTTTTGTAAGATAGATAGATAGATAGATAGATAGATATATAGAAAGATAAATAAATGAATAAGTAAATAATAAAAAGAAAAATAAATAAATAAATAAAATTAATAAATAAATAAAAAAAATTATAAAAAATAAAAAAAAATTACTGGAGTTTAATTAATTAATTATGACCATAAGATAAGCTCAGCTACTGACAAATCAGCTGAGCTAAAAATATTGATTGCATTTCCCTACGAGACTATTTCCTTCTGTATAAGCCCAAACTGAATAGGTCATTAAAAATTAAACTGATTAATGCTGAAATATGTTTTATTTTAAATTACCGATTTTTAAAAATTCAGCATTAGCATTTTTTGGTTTCAGATTATTCAGTAATATCAATTTTTTATTCCATAAAAGGCATGTTTTAGAAAATATATATACCTTATAGTTGAATTAGATTTCTATCATGGGTATGGACTGAGAAAGCAATAAAAAAAACCAAAAAAAACCCCAAACAAATCATGACGTAGACACCTTGTCAATGCTTCATATGTCTATATTTCTTTTTTTAATATAAATTTCAAGCAATTTAGGAAATCATTAAAATATATCTAAATTTTAACTCCCTGCAGTTTGAGGTTAAAAAGAAGTTGCCGACTTAAGGTGGCACGTACAAAGCCCAATGCTTCAAGGAGCACTGTCTTCACACAGTTCTGCTGCGTACAGTTTTACTTTCTGACCCATAAAACTGTTTATTCTTGTTGGTATGGGTTTGTAGATGTAACAGGCATCAAACAAAGGGACAACTGGTTTCCTTTTTTGGTTGGGAAATTTGGCCTTTGGCATAAGGGTCTAAGTTGTACATTTTTTCACAAGTTTTTCCTTTAAAAACTTGCCCAAAGGCTTAAACATTTGTATTATAAAACTTCATGGTAACATCAAGCACTGGTATCTTTACTTTTTTTACAAATGCAAGAGGAAAATTTTATTCAAGGGTGTTATGCGACTCTCCTGAAGATAATTCGTTTTTCATCTTTATGGGCCACATATACACACACAAATAAACAATATATCACAAAACGCAGAAAAACGAATCTACGCTACACTTTCAACTCCAAAATACTTTTTTATTTTGTGCAAATCGCTTCATTAGTTTTTTGAGAAATGCTGATCAAAATTTGATGATTTCAGTGCAAGAAAAAGTTTAAAACCTAAAATGTATTTCAGTCAATGTCCTTTTTATTTAGTTTTACAGTGACAATTGTTCATGAATAATTTTTTCCACTTGTGTTTTCTGCCATCAGCAATTTACTTTTTGGATGTCTTCTGCCAAAACCTTCGGTCAGATCCCCTTTCAACCTTGGTGAAGAGCTATTTCGGGTAGGTTCCTACCCAGTTGGTTCAACAAGTCCAGTCCAGTGATTATTTTCAGGGTGGGAGGACCTCACAAAAATCATTTCTGAAACCGCTGGGCCAATAGCTTGCAAATGGCAGAGGGACACTTTTAGATACTTGTCAGTCAGCATATCAATACCTTCACGATTCCATGATAAACGATATCCCGCGCCTCAAGCGGCCTCCTCTTCGATTGGCTCTTCCTATCGTGCGCTCCCTCTTCCCCTACTTTTGTCATAATTTAAAGCAAGAAAACAAGTACATAACAACATGAGCTTGCCCAAAATACGTGCAAGTGCTGGTGCCAATTTCGTTGTCAAAACTCTTCGGTACAAGTTGCACATGCTAGAGAAGATGGCATTCAATCGGGAACAAACAGATTCGTTGAGGATTATTTTGCAGGGCCACAATGTATTTGTTTGTGGCCAGGCAGGCACTGGGAAAACACATTTGGACAAAATGATATTTTCAAGCCTTCGAGAGATGGGAAGGAAAGCGGCCTTGTGTGCGACTACACGCTTGCGGGCTTCCCCTTCTAGTATATGCTGCAGTTACTAATACTATACACAGTTATGTTCCAAATATAATAGAAAACTTTTAAAGTCAAAGAGCTGAAAACAGAAGATATGTGCCATATGTAAACACCTTGCTTATCGATCCACGAATGTAATTTCCCCCAAACTTAATCGTTATCTTCCCTTAACATTGAACATGAAAAGGGCATCGATCATAGGTGTACATTTAAGAAAAGCCAAATGAAGGTCACATAAACGCACACTGTCTCTCCTAGTCCTACACTTTGAGAACTGCCTCCGCAAGGTTGCTACTGTTTTTTGTTTTGTTTTGTTTTTGTTTTTGTTTTTTTTCCAGTAAATCATCTACTTAATAAATCATCAAGTGCGTATTTTAAAGTTCCGTATATTTAAAGACTTAAAAGATCTATAAAGTAAATATTAATCAATCAGGGAGGAGGTAAGGTGAAACGCGGAACATCGATGAGCATGGCGCAGTTATAGTATTGATATGCTGACTTGGGGCACAACTGAGGTAAAACTCTAAGAAAATAGTAGAATTTCGCGAAACAGTTGTGTGATAGCCCACGATTGGATGCATGATACTTACTAGTTAGGTACGTGAGAATTGTGAGATCCAGTTGAGGCGTTCCGTCACATTATCTCTGCTGTTTATATCGATGCTAAATATCGAGCTTTAATTTAGTTTAAAAGTTTCCCAGCGAATGTTCCAATACTGTGAAGTTGCCGACAACATGTGCTTGGAAAACGTGCTTTGGGGGCGAGTCATGTTCTTATTTCGATCGATTAAACTTTATTTTACTTTCACATATAGTGTTGAAATATTTTGGACGGATCTTAGTTGGCTTCGAGCTGTCGAAAAACGGAACCTTGGTCTACAACTACTGAAAATATTGAGGTTGACAGCTCAGCCGTGAGCACTGTCAGAACTACGAACTGGCTACCCACCAGTAGTAGGCCTAGTTCCAAAGATAACTTACACTTACCGTTAACAACGTGGACAGCCGAAGATCATGTTCATTTGGTGACGTCAGTTGTACCGCGGGCGTACGTATGTCAAGTACGATCTAGTTGATTTGTTTTAACCAAGGCTTTCTGATCATCATTTATTTTCAGGTCTTCTTGTGTGCGTAGGCCTATATGTGCATATAATTATTTCATTGTACTTATACGCCGACTGTATAGTGATAAGTTTTGTATTTTGTGTATGGTATATCCTGCGCATAATTATAATTTAAGTTTAACTGTGTGTCGGGTTGTTGAGAGAAGTCTGTATTTTTCTCCGTAAAGTCGGAGGTTCAATGGCCTACTACTGCTGTTACTACTACGACGACTACCGCTGCACTACTACTCATTATATTAATCATCTTTACGTATGGAATAGACGAACTTGCATTTAATGATTAATTCTTCAATGAACTGACATACCAGTGACGTATTGATGTTCATGTTTCATGGGTTTCGGTTGAAGTGAAGTATGCAGTACAGTGCTCGAACTTTGTTAACCACAAGGAATATGATGTATCCTTATGTACACAATTCTCTGGTTTTTGAAACTAAGAAAAACAAAGGTTTTGTCGCTAGGGGCTTACTGAGCCTTGTAGTCTGTGGGGTCCCCCAAAATAGTCACTTAAGGATTGCGAAAACGACAGGGGTGTGGTCCCGAGTAGCGTGCTGACCAGTGGCAGTGCAGATGTCAGATCGGGTAACACCAACCAAAATACATCTAACTTAAAATGCGGATACTTCCCCCACAGATGGTTCACTAGCATGTTTCGGAATATACTGTAACATCCATGTACTTGGCTGTTACTGTAAAGTAAATATGAATTATGATCTCATAATTAAGACTTAAGTAAATGTTATGCAGGAAAGAGTTATTGCATGTACTTTGATGCAGCACAGCATCAAAGTAGGCCTAGTTTTCTGTCAGAGCTAACTTTGCATGAAAGTAGACCTAATCTTCTAGGCCGCGTTGTCAGCTAAGCCTACCCTCTGACAATTGAATACAAAACCATGGGGTGAATAGAGTTAATGACTGAATAACAAATTAAATATTCTGGGCCAAATAATTAACTTAGTACAAGTTATGTCTCATACATGTACGTTGTTGTGCCTGTTGTGATATAGCATGAATATTACTGAAATAGGAAATTGCTGAGTCAATCCTCAAACTATGAGTAACATTTAGTATGGCATTGGCAATGAACAACGGATTTCAGTACTGAGCAATGTTTAACTTTAATGAGGCTCTTTGAGCTGTGTTTACATTTTGCAATCACTGAATCAGCTGACTCAGTATTTCAAATTTCAAGTTGGGTAAATGGTGCTCCTTGGGCCAGTTTGATACAATGTAACCATGTTCTATTTTTAGCACCACACATACCAGAGAGAAACACTGAGCACCAAAATGTGTAGATTTCACAAACCATGCACATCAGTGCCAGAAACAGCCAGTGGCCCGGTGGCCAAAGGCCACCAAAAAACGTGGTTGAGCAAACTTATTTTGTAAGAAATTGGTGACCAGTGGGCCAAATTTTTCAGATTGAACTACTGATAACAATGCAAAGGTGACCTAAAATCAATTTTTGGGCCACCTACCCCTGGCCTAAGTTAGGGCGAGTTTCATGTGCTGCACATGTATGATGTAAGACCAAGGAGTAACTCAGTAATTTAAACAGGGTTTCTGTCATGAATTTAATTTACATTGCTGGGTATGAGTGTCACAATCAGTTTCAGAGCATCAAGAGCAATAATAGGGAGCACTTTTAGAGCATCATTTTACCTGGGATGAGCAGCATGTAAGATCTGCAGGCTATATAAAGGGGGCTGTAGCCCAGCTTCAGGGATTCTGGGCAGTGGTCTTTGGAGTGTGAACACAGGGAAGCAAGGTTACCTGACAGCACTGTGGATTGGCACTGAGATAACACAGGCATCCATGGTAAGGCTATTATGGGATTTCCATAGTTCAGAAATACTAAGTACTGCATTCGCCTAGCTGTTTTCTCTTTTCCTATTCCAGGCTGGTTGTTGTTTTGCTGTTGGTAATATCCCCTGGTTGTTCATGTAATCCAAGACCTCTTTGGCACATGCCAGAATCCATTTTGGCCATGTTGATTTGCTTGTCAATCTCAGGGCAACATGCCCTTCCAAATTCTACATTTTCAACCATGACAGCAGTTTTCTTTATTTCAAATAATATTTGGGTACATAAGCAAAGCTATCCAAAAGTGGTAACAATTAGTTTCACAGAAATTCACATCGAAGTTTTGATTGCAAGGAACCTTGTCTGAATTCTTTGTGGCTTCACTCAATTGATTTGGCTGGATCGTAACATTGCAAATTGCTGGATATAGGGCAGGGTAGTTAACTGGAATCATATGTGGGATTTGACTAGATGCTCTGACCAGGTTAATATTATACATGTACAGTTGTGAGAAAGTGTGTACATTGCAGTGTGGTGTATTACCATGGAATAATACATGGTACAGAGTCTGTATCTCAGTAAATAAACTTTGCAGTTATTTGTTTCAACTTAGAAACTGGATTTGACTCTTTTTCTAAAATTTCCATTATCATTAGAATTGGGTGATGTATTTCGCACAAGTCAGCATGGCACACTACCACTGTATAATGCATCCCTTTTGGTAAGAGCTTTTTAATCTTTCAAAGCAATCTTAGTTGATAAAAGTTATTTGTATTAATTTTCTTTCCAATCTGAACATGCATACCTCCCCCGTTACAGTGTTTGCACGAGCCACCTATTATATAGGGTAAAGGGAAACGGCACTCTATGTGAGAGCGCTGGACTGTATATTTGCCCGTGTCACATTATATACCTGCTATTAATCACATTTTATAATTATCTCGATGTATGAATGCTTTGCCCCGATTTCGGGGGTTGAAATAAAGTATTATTATTATTAGTGCTGAAGTGACAGATACTGAGGACCAGAGTAACCCAACTTTTCCACTTTAACCCTCTTCTGACCAGTAAGCCCTATAGACAGCTAATTCAGGGGGCATTTACAGTATTAATCACTATCAAAAAAGAGAAACGGGGGCTAAATTGGTGTTGTCACATGCGACAAAGGCATTTGACAGAGTGGAATACGGAAATTAGTTCACCTTTTATTGCAGGCTAATCCGCAAAACAGGATTGCCCTTGACTTCAGCCTAGGAGCTTTGGTCATGGGAAATTCATGGTTCGTGATTGCGCCTGCAAGTACCCCAAGACGAGTAATCAAGTCTGTATCATTCATTCTCTGGTCTGCATTTTTTTCAATGAAGGAGGTCTTACCAGAAACAACGACGACGGGGACGACGACGATAACGAATAAAGAAGAAGAAGAAGAAGAAGAAGAAGAAGAAGAAGAAGAAGAAGAAGAAGAAGAAGAAGAAGAAGAAGAAGAAGAAGAAGAAGAAGAAGAAGAAGAAGAAGAAGAAGAAGAAGAAGAAGAAGAAGAAGAAGAAGAAGAAGAAGAAGAAGAAGAAGAAGAAGAAGAAGAAGAAGAAGCAGAAGAAGAAGAAGAAGAAGATACTGAATTATACGGACAGAATGCAAATGTGGCCACACGCATAGTACAATATTATTTTATTTATACATTATCCAAGATGCTTAAGAGACTGGTCCAGGTTTGTTGCCACATTTCTGGCCACTGTGGCCACATTTTTAAAAATCTAAAGATATGAACCGCCATTATGTCTTTATTCCGTACAGAAGCACCCTTGCGATCCAAAATGCCCAATA
The DNA here is from genome assembly GCA_964020975.1 of Hermodice carunculata. Lineage (NCBI taxonomy): Eukaryota > Metazoa > Annelida > Polychaeta > Eunicida > Amphinomidae > Hermodice > Hermodice carunculata. The sequence continues at coordinate 87,127,743 of OZ026613.1, read as the reverse complement.
TCCCCTCCCCCCCCCCTTATTCCCTTTAGTCTGTTACCGTCGCTAATAAAAAGGGCCACGTCCCGCATGCATCGACTCCTGTGGAAGCGACGAATCGAATAGAAGGCCAGAAGGTCACCCAACTCGTCACCTTCCATGAAACGGCCTCTATCTGAATGCGCCTGTTCACTGCGTATGAATACATGAGATGCAGACACATGCTATTTAATGAAGTAATCCACACAGAAGTGTGATTGGTTGATTTTTGGGGATTATCATCTGTCCTGTTTGCAGCAGTCTTCCCGCGATGTGGTAGCGACTGTTCTGATGTGAACGCACGTCCTGAACGTGGTGGTTTAACCTTCGATTGAACGCTTTCACAGGAGTTGATGCATGGGGGGCGTGGCCGTTTAAATAATGGAACGTAGCGGAATAAAGAAAGTAAACAGGGGGTGAGGGAATATTGCGTGTTGCCAGCCCAGTTGCGTACTTTAAACGTACACAGAAAGCCACAAACAGAGTGTATAGGCTATTTGTGCATGCTAATAAGCACTTTGTCTACCCATACTTTTTGGGCCATGACATCAGCATGAATACAAATAATTTTGATGTAAAAACAAATACATTTGTGTACATAATGATACTTTATGTGATGTGTGCTTTATTTCCTTCATGTGATGAAAAAATCAAATTTAAGTGATTAATAAACAAAAAAAAAATATACAAATTTGCTTTGAGGAAGATTAAAAACTATACATGTATGTACGACATAAATAAGTTAAAAACTCAGAATATATTTATGACAGGGATTTAAATTTTTGCAGAGGATATTTATTCCTTAGAAATACTATTACTTGCCCTTGGTCTGGGCAGGTTCAAATGTGGTGCATGTTGACCTTTCTTTTTATTGCAATATTGACTCAGAACTAACTTCCACACGCATTCCTGGCTTTTGTCAACATAAAACCCGAAATACATTAAGCAAGATACCTCATGAACAGTCATATAATACTCAGTCCAGTAGGCCTATGCTTTGCATATCGTTTTGTCCAGTTTAGAGAAGTTTCACAGCAGAACAAAGAGGTTAGCACGTCATACATGATGACGTAGCCACTGTGGCAATGCAGATTTAAATGGTGTCAAACTCGTTTGTTTTTTGTTTGCAAAGATTAAGTGGACTTAATGACAATTCAACCAATTTTTCTTTTCTTTTCTTTTTTTTTTTTTTACATATTCAAAGATTCAAAGGCAATAATACTAGCAAAGCATGACATAGAGTATATTTTTGCTCCAACTTCCGAAACCAAGTGCAGATCCATCAAACTCGGTAAAGTTCTATTTTGAGCTACCACTTTTGAATCGAAGCTGACTTCGCATGCTTAACGATATCGTCTTGCTTCATCACTCAGGCTGCAGACACAATACTCTCACATTTCTGTATGATAAGATGTCATTACCATCCAGGGGAAACAGTCATTTTAATTATGCCTGACTCAGTAATGAAGATGAAAGGAGTAAAAGAGGAAGAAGAAAAAAAGAAATCGGTGTCAGGACGCTTTTTCATGGATGTAATTTGGAATGTTGGAGATAATTTGGTCTAAGCAGCTCGAGCTATTACTAGTTTTGCGGGTGGGTTCCAGAATATGAGGAGCAAGAAAAATTGGTTGTACAGAAATATTCAAGTTTTTTGCCTGGAGCTGTTGAGAAGTCGGCATTGAGGTCGCCAGTTATGATAATATTTTGAGTACCAACAGTTTTTACATGGTCAAGATTTGTTTGTAGCTTGTCCCAGGCAGACGCTGAGGGAATTTGGAGGTCTGTAGACAACCCCCAATTAAAGTTTATCATTGTGAAGTTGGATTTCAACCCACAATAGTTCGATATCAGGGCTTTCCAAGTCATGAAGTCTGGAGCACAGATGTTGTTGTGAGATATACAGACCAATATCCCCTCCCATTCCATCAGGGCGATCTCTCCGAATTATAGTGTGGAAGTTAGATAAAGCAAGGTCGTGGTCGGGTGTATTGTCTGTTAAAAAAGTTTCGGACAAAGCTATAAGATCGTAATGTTGGGCAATATCGGCACGGATGCAACTTAGTTTGTCTTGGGACAAACTTCGAATATTAAGATGACAAAGAGTGATATCACGCAAATCATCAGTTGGTCAAGGATTTACATGAATGTCTCCAGCCAATAAAAGTACAAATGAGCAATGCAATTAATAATAAATAGACGTCCACATTCGAGCATCTCCTAAATAAGATTGAATTATATATGTGTATTACGAGTAGTCTTTGTCTATGTGAACGGCAGAAGATATTGTTAAACGTGCCGGCAAGCCATACATAGAATAAAACATATGGAAGGTAGATATGGAGAATAATGCTATTATATACACGATTCAGAAGGTGAGTTGGTAAAGTATGCCTCAGTCTGCTAAATAAACCGATTTTAGGAACAGTCTTTTTTAACTATGTATTTTATATGTTCACACCAGGTCAATTCAGAGTCAACCATGACACCCAGAAGTTTTATAGAATCGACATTTTCTAAAGGCACGCTGTTTAGCATAATAGACGTTGTATCATCCTTAACACGCCTTGAGGAACCTATGCACATGACACCAAATTTAAGTATAGTTAGGCTCAGTCTATTATCCTTAAACCAGTCTGCTGCATTGACCAAATCTGACTGCAGTTGCAGTTTGGCCTCTGCCGCTGTGGGACTATCGCTGTAAATGGTTGTATCATCTGCAAAGAGCTGACATCTACAATGGTTGAGTGAAGTAGACAAATCGTTGATGTATGATAAAAAGAAAGTTGGACCAAGGGACGATCCTTGAGGGACTCCTACTGTTATATTCTGTATGTCAGACTGTACACCATTAGAAATTGTAACCTGAGAACGGTCGCGGAGATGAGACTCAAACCAAGAAAGTTGATGATCATAAATGCCACAGTATTGTAATTTGTGTAAGAGAATTTAATGATCGATCGTATCAAAACATTTTTGTAGATCCAAAAATGCAACAGCAGTTAAACTATCTTCATTAAAGTTCTGTAGCCAGTAAACAACCATTGTATTCAGTGCTGTTTGAGTAGACTGGAACAAAAAAGCAGATCGGTCAGGAGCTATAAATTGATTTGCAGTTAAGAAAGTTATCAACAACGATTGAATAAATTTATCTATAATTCTACTGACATGGGCTAGGATTGAAATAGGTCGATAATTTGAGCAGTCGTCAGGTGATCCTTTATGTTTATAAATGGGTGATACACGTGCTATTTTCCAGTCACAGGGAACAACACCTGTCGACAATGATAAATTGAAAATATGGACTAATGCCGGGCTAATAAATTCAGCTGCTAAAGAGAATAATTTGCGGTCCATAAACAAAATATCAATGGAACTTTCTTGCAGTAGAGAGCGGCGTTGTGAAAGCACAAATTCATAAGTTATGGGATGAAGGGTATAACGTTTTGGGCATCTTGTAATATAGCAGTTAGGCAGGTGATCGTTAGCATTGAATTGAGCGGCCAATTCAGCTCCAATATTCACAAAGTACTCATTGAATTTTGCTGCTGAGAGATCTGCCGGGATGAAGTTATCACGTTTTTTTAAAGGAATAAGATGTCCAAGAGATTTGCACATTTCTTTTTGTCCTTTTACAACAGAATCAAGATAAAAGCTACGCTTGGCGTTATTAAGTTCACGATTGTCATTGTTACGAATCGTTCTATATTCTCCCCATAGATCAGGATCACTATTCCTGATAGCCTTACCATGTACGTATTATCTTAAATAAATACACTTCAGCAGGTCAGTGGTCATCCAGGGTGTATTTCTATTACGTACCCTGATTTTCCTTAAAGTAGCATGCCGGTTACATGTGGTATCAAACATTTTCCTAAATTGAGACCACGGAATTTCAACATCATCAGATTGTATGATGTCCACAATATTGAGATTAGTGGCTATGTCAGATAAGAACATTTCGGATTCCAATTTTGAATATAACCTCATTAAAATTTCCTTCGGACTTCTCTTAGGTGCTTGAGTCGGGATTACAGTAAAGATAAGATAATGATCAATTAAATTATATTTTGAAACGCCGGAAATCGAATGTGTTTCGTGGTGGCTAGATAAAATAAGGTCAATAGTAGATGACGAGGTCAAGATCACTCGAGTAGGTTTGTTGATTAATTGATTCATTTGAAACATATCCTCTAATAATCGTATAGGGCGACTGTCATTTTTATCATCTAGGGCATAATTGATGTTAAAATCCCCCAATATTACGATATGTTTATCTTCATCAACAGCTTTCTCCAACCCATCAAAAAGAGCATTATAATATGTATCACCAGCAAAGGGTGGTCTGTACAGGCAGCAGATAGGCCTTGGATGTTTCAGCTTAACTTCAACCCAAAATGCATTCCATATCAGGATGATTAATATCAACTCTTTGTGTGAAAGCAATATCATTTTTGATGTAGAGGGGCACACCTCCTCCATGACGATTATGATCGGCTCTTAGGCATTGATAGTAGTATCTGTACTGCCGAATCATTAACGCTACTGTCAGGCTAGGTTTCAGACATAGTGAATATGTCTAATTTGGTAACACTATGCAAAATACGATTTTTTTTTTAATTTTCGGAAGGAAACTGCGCACATTAAGGTGCGCTAATGCAAGACCTTGCTGTTTCCGTAATTTACAAGAAAATGTATGCAAATAGTTGGGAATAGTGGTTACATTAGAGTTGTGTTTGCTGTGGCATTCTACAGGTGGCGACCCATTCGCAGGCAACACGATGGCACGCTTTGTGTATAATGCCGTGGTCCATTCGGTATGATTCTGTATGCCCAGGACCAGACGCGTAATCAGTGTAAGCACGAGCAATACTCTGTCGATCACAGTAACGGATTGTTGTTTAATACTACGGGACTTCGAATGTGCTACAGGTGCAACAAAAGGGTCAGTTTGGCTTATCAATTGGTTGCTATCTGATGGCGCCTGTGGTCGAATAATAATAATAATAATAATAATAATAATAATAATAATAATAATAATAATAATAATAATAATAATAATAATAATAATAATAATAATAGTTTATTTAACCTTCGCGACCGGAGAGAGTAAAATACAAATAAGTATATATTTATAAGTATATATATATATATATATATATATATATATATATATATATATATATATATATATATATATATATATATATATATATAAATTGAATGTTACGAGGTGAATTACAATCATGATTCATGGCAAATATTGACTGTTCATCCTCATGAGAGTTGTCACTTAGATCTCCAAAAACATTGAACCTGTTTTTTGATATCGATAGATGCTAGACTATTGAACTTTGGTTTCTTTCGCCGAATGAGAACATGTGGTTCTGCACGTTACGAGCGAACAGTTTGTGTCCATTGTCCTGTAAGTTCAGACCACCCCTGCCAAGGTACTTGCTGTTTATATTGCTATTGTCAATATACACCCATTGGTTTCTCTCACAGATAAATTCCAGACCTGCATTGACGAGCTTGGCTTTATCATTTAATCTGGAATTTGACCTGTGAATGATACTAGTGATGGCAACATTTTTTAGTTTTTTATTTTGAAGCGCGGACTCTAGAACTCAAAACTGCAAAATAGTTTCTGCATGCGTTTGCTTTTCTAGGTTGTTAGTACCAGTATGGATGATAAATGTACTATCCTCAGAAATAAAAGATTTCTGTACGCCGTCAACAGTTCTTGGTACAGTTCTACTGCCCTTCAAATGTGTCACTTTCAATTTGGAAGCCCTTTCCAGTACGTCTTTATGTAGTCACTTTGCAACGGAATCACTAGTGATGTACAGGGTTGCGCTTGGTCTGGAGGACTGGGATTGAGTATTAGACCAGTGGCCAACCCGAAAAAGTGGCTTATTTAAGGATATACCCCTCCCTATGGTAGAACAAATAACAACCCATTTTTTATTTAAGATTGGCATATTCTGCATTGGATTATGATGGTTGTGGTCTTTTAATTTGATGACAGGGGTATTTTATAGCCATATCTTTGAAAATAGTTGTCATCACTTTAACTATCATTCCATACAAGACACTACTGAGCATTACTTCAAAAATAAATACAAGACACATGCCAAATATGGCTCATAGTATCTGAAATAATATGGCAAGCACTGTACAAATGATGTTTGAATAGTTTTGTCGTCATAAAATGTTGGAAAAAATACCAAATTTGGGCAAATTAGTGCAACAATTCCTTCAAGTTCGATATTCTACGGTGCATAAAATGTTACACAGTGCTCAAAGTCCCTGCTCTAGGAAAACATTTAATGTACCAAAAATTGCCCTAATTGTCTAGCTAAAAGGCAATATGCAAAATATAGCTTCACCTTCCTCAGAATTTAAATTGGAGAGAAAAGAGTTACCCCACCCCCTTATTTTCTGGCAGGTCTAAAATGGTAATTTTTTTGACCAGAACTGTCATAATCCAACTATACAATCAAAAGTAAACAGGTAATGGTTGCAAATCATAACAATGTATCTTTTCAGTCATCCAGTAGTTGTCAAATAAAGCATAAAACTAGAAAAGAAGATTTGCTTCACAGCAAATCTATCTGGGTGCCTTCAAAATGAGAACAGTTTGAAATGCTATACTTTGCCATTGTTCAACATAATTTAAATTTCGTATAGTAGCTGAATTTTCATAAATTAAAATGCTCAGCTTTGGTTCTTGGTTTAAGGGATGTGGCCATGTCCCAAACTTATAAAGTGAAATTTGGATGAAACTAGTATCTATAGTTATTCAGAAGCTATTCAACATTCTAATTTTGTGTATTTGTCTAATTTGCATGAATCATAAGCCTAGAAGAACTTTGGTTTATTGTTCATTGGATGAGGGCATGCCAAAACCCATAAATTGAAGTAGAAATGGCACTTCTATAATAGATTTGAAGCTATTAAAGATTTGCATTTTGCATATTCACCTAATTTGCACAGATTAAAATCATACAACTTTGGTTCATTGGATGCGGCTTTGCCACAAACCTACAAATTGAAGTTGAAATGGCATCTCTATGAACAATAGTTTTGGAGATACTCAACTTTTAAATTTTTCAATGCCCCTTATTAGCATAATTTGAAATTCTACAACAGTTTACTATACTGTCCATTATAGTGACAAGTGCCACAAAGGTATATATGCACATTGAAATTTTGAGTCCATCTGCAATAGTTTGGAAAATATGGCGCTTTTAAAATTTGTGTTGCCTCTAAAATTTGGATAATTTTAAACATCATGACTATTTCAAATGAGATGCACACTTTTGCTGGTTATGTCAGTCACCATGGCAAGCTTGGGTTTTTTTTCCAAAGGTGTCTGAAAAAAACTCTGGACCAACTTGGTCAGAAAGAAAGACATTGGCTTTTTATTTCTTTCTTAATTTATCTGAGATGAAAGACCACCTGTCCTATGTGACCACTTTTGTCTGGCATTAGGGGTGATCTTAAATTGCAGGTACCACTGTACAGCGGAACCTCTCTACAGTGGGCACCTTCGCGACCAGAGAAAAGTGCCCACACCTGAGAGGGTCAGCCCTTCTGGGCAGTAATGATGAGTATATGTGCATGTACAGCGTACACATATTATAATTCAGAGGGATGTGTATACCTGCAATACAAAACTGTCATTGTTCCTTTATTACATTAACAAGTTTTAATGCTGTCACAAAACTACATGTATATGTACCTGTGAACTGAGACATGCACTATACTGACTCAGTATTGGCTATGAAGAACAAGCTTCATCTCACTGGTTACAAGAAAACAAAGACATGAAAGTGTTAATTGAGATGACACAAAGTCACACACTTTTTCAAAATTCACCAAAATGTGAAAACAGTCACTGAGGACTATAAGTCAGACTTTCATCGGTCCAGCAAACTCAGCTCTGTATGTAGTCTATTTTTAACAGAGGGTACACTCTGGCTTGTTCTGCCTAGAATCCCAATTCCTCTGATCCCTTGGGACTGATAAGCCTAGTAGACTCCTAGCCTCAGGCATACTCTGACTTGTCAGTCTCAGCCATGGTGCACTTACAGCTCTGTCCAGCATTAGTGTGAACATGGATCAGATATGTTTCTTGCACAAACAGAAAGAGATTATCTGTATTTTATTGAGAACCTCACTACACAGTGGTTGGGAGTTCCCCCACCCCACCCCACCCCACCCCACCCCTACCTCCCATTTGCCATAAGAGCCAAACCTTTCGAACCATAAACCCAGCAGGCATGGCTAGAAGGCTGCCTATGAGACAGGTTCAAGTATCATGAATGCAAAATGGTTGCCTAGCACCATGGAACTTACTTTCTCAACTGTGCGACGCTGCGCCCGATACCGTCGGGCTCTTCAAAGGCCAGTGGTGTCGGGCGCACCATCGCACAGTTGAGAAAGTAAGTTCCAGTATGTGATTAATTTTATGCTTTGGTTGCAAATCATATAACACAACCCTGTATCATCAAATACAAACAGACAGACAGGCAGATATAGACTGTGCCAGTGTTTGGCTAAGTTCCATATACTATGCTTCCATCTCCTAAGGTTATGATAGATCATGGGATATGGATAAATTCACAAATGATGGTGCCATGATGAGTCCTGGGGAAAAAGTGGGTAGTTAATGTGTGTTAGTATATGGCATTCATTGCCAGCATTGGCAAGCTATTTGGAGATGGTGGACTATGTGACAAGTTCTTCTTCTTTTTTTTTTCTTCAAAAATTGCCAAATACTAGTATGTTGATAATTTCTGTAACACAGAGTCATTTTTCTTATTATAAAAGTACATGCAAATTCTGATATAAGGTTTTTAACAGCAAAATTGTGACAGAAAATTTATCAGTGTTTTGGATGAAATAACAGGTTTGATCTTCATCCCATATCCAAACTCAAAATTTTAAAAGAAGGTGACAGTAAATTCACTTGCACTGGATCAGTTAGTTTGTTCTTGTGTCTTTTTTTTAATTTTGTCAATGAGTAAGTATTATCAATTGAAGAATAGCGTCGTTTAGCGACAAAGCAGTTATTCTTCTTATTTCCAAAAATAAGGGGGTAGATGTAATACTTTTTGGTGCTTATAAAATTTTGAGAAATTTGGGATTATAATTTCCATGTAACCTCGTAGTCTTATAGCTAAGGTAATTTTTGGTGTATAAAAATGCAATATTGGACAAGAATTAAAGTCTTTTGACATATTTTTGGGAGATAAAAATGTCAAAATAAAAATATTTTTGCATAATTGTGCAGTTTTCCACATTTTTTCCCATCTTTAGGTTCTTAAATGTCTAGTATCATTATTTTCTTACCTTTTCACATAAGTTTTCTTTACTATAAGCCTAATGTCATCAAGTTTCAGCATATATTGCTGATTTTATGCAAAAAAACAAAACAAACAAAGTGAGAATTTATTGATATATAGAGTGATTCTTTATTGTAAATGGTGATAAGATACACCTGTCACTAAAGTAAATTACCACAACCATCATTTTCTTATGTATCACAAACCAACCTTCAATAAAAATGGGTTGTGTCTTGTTCTACCATGGGGAGGGGTACTCGAGTGCTTTTGGGCTTTGACCACGACCCTATATGTGTTTGCTCAGGGACATGTACACTCCCAGACATCTCTTGTACATTTTGATTTTGGACATCATGGTTCACATTGATGTTTTGTTGCATACAGCTACTTGCTTGCTTTGGTTCAGAGGGAGGTGTAGGTTTATCCTATGATGGGAGATCATTACTGTTCTCTGAATCATGATCCCCAATCAGACGATTACTTGTGTTGGGATCAGACATGCCACTTTCATCAGAGCAGTGAGTTATGGATTCATCATGTTCAGACACAGAGCTTTGATCCAGTTCACTATTGCTATAAATACTGATGGACCCAGATAGTTGCTTATGTAGTTGGATGTTACGTGACCTTTAGTTTTCACATTCAGCTTTTTTTGTATGAAGCATCGATTGAAGGTGTATTAACTGATGTTGAACAGCAGCAAGTGTCTTAGGGATATTTCTACATTGGAAGCAGCACCAAACACCTAATCTTTACCAGGTATTATGATGCCACCGCATGCAAAGCATGCAGCGTATCATGGGCTGATTTTGGTGTTTTCTCGGGATTTATAATGCAGGCTTTCATAATATATCCCCATAACGCATGGTATCTCCTATTATTGCCACAGACAGGTCAACACACACCACAGCCCTTGATTAACCACTCAGAGATCGGTGGTAAAGTTGAAAGCCAGAGACAAGTGCCTGGATCGGGTTGTGTTTGAACCCGCTCTCGACCCCGCACCCCTACCCCCCTCCCCGTACACAGAGAGAGTGTCGTGGCCATTACGCCACGATGGCTGTCGTAACGGTTTGCCGAGTTAAGGCGGTCCAATTTAAAAGTAACACACTGCCATAGACTGATCACTGTTGAATACCAAAGGTATGTTCCAAGTGATGACAAAAACCTTCATGGTTAAAAAAATACCGTTCAAAGAACGCAGTACCGTTCGGCCGCCTTCAATCTTTTGCTGTAAGTGAATAGGAATAGTGTCCCTTAGTATCAGGTATAGTTACCTACACAAATACTACTATTGTACACTTGACCTTTGACCTAAAAAAACATTAGGTCAAATATAGAGGTATAACCTTGACTTTCAGTAGCCTTCCAGATCACCCTGTGTGCTTTCGTTTTAAGATTTAGATTTCTAGATGCACGTCACTCAGCAAACTTGTGACCCGTGTATGACCTTGAAAATTAGGTCAAGGTCAATTATGCTTGCAGCGGTGTAATATATCATGCAATTTGAAAGTCCTGTCTCAAAAGCTTCTGAACTTATAGTGGTAAACAAAATTTCGATGAATGTCACTGTGACCCAAGTACTTGATCTAGTGACCTACTTTTGATTCATGACACATTTTTTGGTTATGATACATGTGTGTATAAAATTTCATGTAACTGACTTAAGTACTTCCTTACTTATACCAATACCACCATTGTGCACTTGACCTTTGACCTCAAAAAGTAGGTCAAATATAAAGCTATGACCTCCATTTTCAATAGGCTCCTAGATCATTCTATGAAGCTTCTTGTGTGTAAGATTTAGAATGCTAGATGCAGGCTTTCAATAGTTAGAATGGTAACTTGCTCAGCACATATGACCATTGTGTGACCTTGAGAACTACGTCAAGGTCAACTATGCTTGCACTCAAAGTAGGCCATATAGCAGTGTACTATCATGTGCAATTTGAAAGTCCTGTCTTAATAATTTGTGAAGTTATAGTGGTAAAACCACGGGAAAGGCAGACAGACAGACAGACGGACAGACAGACAGACAGACAGACAGACAGCGCCCGGTACGACAATACCCGTCGGTCTCATAAGGCCGAAGGGTAAAAAGTCAAAGAAAAGGACAAGGAACAAGCATATCACATTACTTTTAATCGATACGCACTAAATAAACTGATATAATCATGTTATATTGCATATCAATGATCTGTTCTCATCATAGTGAAACATTCTGATTATGTGTATGGCTAAATACATGTATATAATTGTTCGTTCGCTTTGAACAGAGGCAGGCCTAGTACAGTCATTGAGAACCATTTAATCAAGTTGGCCGATTAAAGTTAAAAAATAGTATACAAATATTTCCTATTTTGCTGGGCAATAGTCCAAATCCATGTACCCGAGACATGGTTGTGTCCCAGCTTGACTAGTACTATTGCCCGAGACCAATGGTCGGGGGCCATAGTCAAGCTGGGACACCACCACCATGAAATTTTGAATAAAATTCAACAGATACATGGAAACTGACATTTCAGTGTTTTGAAGACACACTTTAATAGTATCCAGTGAACATGTGGCCTGCATAAGTAAAAATAGCAGTCAGAGTGAAATTGAAAATATTAAATTTGCCTGGGCAATAGTCTTTAGACTTTTGCCGGGCCCATCGATTCAAAGCAGGCAATGGTCCATTTCTAAAGGCTGGTCACATGATAGCATTAAACCAATCATATCAAAGATCTACCACCCAAAATTTAATAACATGTTATATTAAGACAAACAGCACTATCGCGCCCCAGAATCCTTATATACACACGTCTTGGGCTCTAACATATAGGTTCAAATTGGACTCGGAATTTACTCTATGGATGTGTGTAATCAGAAAATATGTAGGTTTAATGTAGTTGTGAAAAAATGAAATGGGTAATGTTGATCCAAAGTTGCCAGTCTCACTGTGCACTGGCTCCAGCGCTTCCACCTTAAGCGTGGTATATTGCCTTTGGCCGGAATCGACATGGTGAAGGCACTCTTATTTACATTGTCGCAGCAGACAATTGAAGATAACATGGATTCAATTTACCGTATCTTAACATTTCTTTCAATCAGTCTGTGCGTTTCATTGTTTGATGGCTATTTGCAGCAAATGATCAAATACTATAAAATAATATAATTCATTCATACCAATCAGATAATGCAGTTCTATATTTAGGCCGCCTATGGTATCATCGGTCTTGCTGAGAAGACATATATTAGGAGAGCAAAAAACACATCACTATGTACATCATTCAGTTGCCTATGCTATCCGTATTACCATGTAGAACCAGACATATACAATTTGGAATTCTGTGTGAAGAACATTCCTAATGTAAAACTGGTAGTACTGTGTGTAGTTGCCTGTTAATGACGCCCAGTTTCTGGAGACGAAAATCTCACAGTTCTAGATCCTGTTCACTTCTATTATTGCTATAGAAGCCCTGCATGTTTTGCCATATTATAAAATACGCCTTTTTTCATTTTAAGCAGCTCTGCGGGAGTATCAAACTCTACAATCTTCCCTTTGTCAAGCACCATTACTCTGAAATAGAAAGATGACAAGTTGCAGTTCAAAGTGAATATTCGCGGAACTATCGTTACAAGATTTGTATTCCTGTTGCTTTGTCTCTTGCTGAATGAGTGAAACACTAAAAAGCTGTGTTTGGTATAATCACAACTGTTAGACGTTAAAACAGTTTCAGGAGCAGTATTGAAATGCGTGCAACAGCGATCCATTTAAAAGTATGTCCGCACACATACGGTCGTTGATAAATGTTATATTCAGTGCAAACTTTGTACTTCGATCTTTCACATGTGACATCTAGGCAGATGAAAAGCCTTGCGGCTCAAATATGTTTATCAGTGTTGTAACACTTGATTATTAAAATGCTTTCGTATTATAAATATGTTACACAGACCACTTTTTGTTCTATCCTTCCTCTGTAACAGCAGAGACATTGGCCAATTGAATATCTTTAATTTATTTTTTACTTTTTTAGTGTATGGGGTTAGAAATTCTTCCCGAAGTTTGTATATACATATATAAAGAAAAACGAATTTATAACTTAATACAACAAATACAACCAACATGACTTCAGTTTGAGGTATAATAAATGAGGTGGAAAGTTTAAGTGACAATTTTAAGTTTCTGAAGACCGATTTTAGTGTTTTGAAGATCTTACTTAAATGCCATATGTGAAATAATAATTCTCGTTTCAATAAGAGGTGCTTCATTTGAATGAGTCTGCAGTGTTGCGGGAACTGCGGTGACTGAAAATACGTTTACCCGCCTGGAATATTACCGGCAATATGGTTAATTGGGGTTTGCTCCAGCTGGAGGTACAATTGATATAACTTATATAATTAAGCCATTTGTTATTTATCATAGGCTGTTTCCCAATACAAGTTTGTACATGAATATATGTGCTTTATTACATAAAGTGTTACTCAAAATTAAATAAAACAAACCCACAATGTTCAATATAAAACAAAAGTCTCCCATCGATTGTTTCGAATGTCCAATTCGTCGTGTGCTTTCGGGCATTGACCTCCGTCAATATAAAACTATGACATTTAGCCTAAAATCTAACAAGCTAACTGTTAATTGATAAGAACGGTCATTATTTGTGTACTATACCGGTCATAGTCCATGACGGTGTTCAGCCGATGTGCGATGGTGATCACCGTGCAGTCCCTGAATTCCGTACGGATGGTGGCCTGTATGAGGTCGTCAGTCTCAAGGTCGACGGCCGCAGTGGCTTCATCAAGTACCAGGATCTTTGTCTGACGTAGCAGCGCCCTGGCCAGACACACCAACTGACGCTGTCCCACACTGGAACCGTAAACAAATAATTATATCTTTGTGAATTTTCATTTCAAACCAGGGACGTATACTTAGAGAATGTATTCTCGGGACCACTAAAATATACATGAGACATTAATCGTGATTCAAGAAATCTCACTTGAATTTCATGCTAAAAATACCGTAGTCATGGTCATATTGGGAGTGCACCGTGGTAGATGATATATGACAATCGGTTTAAAAGAGCGTGGGTTTCGTATCATCAAACCTTACCTCAAATTGTCTCCGCCTTCTGCACATTCAAAATCTAATTTGTAGGGCAAAGATGCCACATAGTTCTGCAGGTGTGCTTGGTACAGTGCAGTCCACAGCTCGTGGTCACTGTACTTTTCGAATGGGTCCAGGTTCATTCTTAAACTCCCAGAGAAGATAACTGGATCCTAAAATCATGAATTTATATTGCATTGTTACTTTGTATTGGTTTTACGCTGCTATAATTTTGGGCTTGTTAATATACATGTTTATCTTTAAACGCCAATAAATCACTGAAATCGATTGATTTTTAAAAGTCCCAAGTGCCTCCGACTGTGTGCAAATTAAACTGACGTCAAAGGAGGTAATGTGTAAAAGGGGAAAGAACATCCATTTTTCAAAATGTTTCAACAAATGTCCAAGTTGCCTAAGGCCTAACAAAATATATGTGTGGTTCCGGTAACCTGACAGATCTTACTAAAAAGGCCCAACCCTAAAATTAATGGAAAAAGTACTTTCAAGCCGCCTTTCCTTAATACAAATTGATCGACTCTGGCTGAAAGATTGTATCGAGAAAGTGGCCACCGCGTGATGTCAATATTGTAATAAAGTGAACTGAAACACAGCATTTTATTTCAAGTAGTCTGGAGGGTTAACTTGAGCAGGGGAAACAGCATAGCTGCATAGCCACCGTTGTTCTATAAAACAGCATAGCCCTGGTGTTCGGTGATCGTTATCGTAATATTTCGCGAGGTTCCATTTGTCTGTTCTCTGAGTTACCAGGGCATACGGTCGTTAAAGTACTTTTAAAACATGACTTACTGTTTTAACTTTAATCTCCCCGCTCGGTTGTGTGTGAAGCAGTTATCATCGTTAGTTACAAATCCAAATGGGATACGATACCTTGGCTTTGAGCCGGCACGTGGTGAGCGCCATTTTCAACATTGCGCAATGCATTGATTGCGGGAAAGACGCACAAAAATACATTTGATTTCGATATCAAAGTGAATCGCGTCCACATCATATATCATATCATTATTGATGCTCTGAAACATTTGCAAAATATATACTTTTAGTTTCATATGTTATTACCCCCCCCCTCCCCAAGGTCGTCCCAATTCTGTCCTTATTTACAAACCAGTGGATGCGGAATCGACAATTTTCAAAATGACACCAAAGTGCCTGTGAGCCGATTGGATATTATAAAGTGGCAGTATCCAAAATGTATGTGTGACTGGTGTTAAGGGAAGGTTAATTTGTCACTAATTTGTCAAATAAATGTCATGTATAATATATAATGGGACTTTTCCAGAGTGAGCATTACCTAAAAATGTAAATACAACGCCGTACAGTTATCAGTTGTAGCCAGCGGTGGGCCGCGGAATAGGGATTATGTATCAGACACTGAAGTCGCTCCCAGGCTATGAATTAAGCAGCAGCACTAGTAGGACCTGCCACGGACCCCTGGTGAGTGAAAGATGGAGCTTAGGGGAGAAGGTTGCCCCGATAGTGGATACAGGCTCAAAAGTACCGGCGGGTTTTTATATAAGTGGAACAAATTCTTTGTTTCTAATCGAACATCTTAGAGCCTGTAAAATGTGTTTGCTTTTGATCTTGTGAAACGCAAGGACGTACTATTTTTATGTCTGCTATTCGCTAAAATTTCATTAATCAGCAAACTGCACGTTTGTTGAAATTGTCTGTTCTAAGTGAACACCTTAGCCATCATTTGCAATTTTAATTATTAGTATCTGAATACATTTTGCTTTATAACATGTAAGGCGTGTTTCACGAAATGATCCACCCAATACACCAACACCCAATGGACATATGATAGTACCAATCATCACCAGCTGTACGTCGGTATCTCAGCTGAATTGAGTATATGAACTGCTCCTGTACGTTGACGTGTAAATGTTTGTATTTTACGCATTTCACAGTTTTCAGCTGGCGTACCTGTGGTATAATGGTGAGTTTAGAGCGCAGGTCCTGTAACCCCATTTTTGAGATTTGTTTGTTGTCAATGATGATAGAACCTCCTGATGCCTCAATTATGCGGAACAATGCCAGGGTTAAGGACGATTTGCCTGCTCCTGTCCTCCCAACGATGCCGACCTTGATTAAATAAAATAATTTAGAACAAGCCCTTTGTTTATGCGTGGTGCAATTTACTATGGTGCATGGCATTAATTTTCCTCTTGTGTACTCTACATTGATACCTGTGCTAATATGCTAAGTTATACCTTATTGTTCAAATCAAGCTCCATCACTTGCAAATGGACCTTAGGTTTATGCGGTTCATCCGATGATACAATTTGTCTTACTATTTTACTGTAAGATTGTGTTGTTATTTTCCCTTGATTTTCTCAAACATAAATTGGCTATTATAACGTTTGCTTGGGAAAGGTCTCATATGCACTATCAATAATTTCTTGCAGTCCACCTTATTAGTCCATCGCTAATCTTTCTTTTAAACTTATGCCTTGACACGGGCATTGTTCCTCCTGTCTGGAAACAGGCCCGAGTCTCACCGATCTTGAAGGACAAAGGCTCTAAACACTAAATTTTGAACGATAGGCCAATCTCTGTGTTATATCACACAAGCCTCATTTTTGATAAACATATCCAATTAAAATTGCTTAATTACTTAATCCAGTATAATCTCGTAACCGAAGAACAGTCAGCATTCATCGAAATTCATTCCGCTCAAACTGCACCTCATGGTGTAGTAGATGATTGGTTAGAAAGCATTGATGCTGGCTCTCTAACTGTTGCAATCTTTATTGATTTGCAAAAATGTTTTGACACCATTGATTTTTTCATCTAGCGGTATAAACTGGGTAAATATGGTATACATGGGATTGAACTGAGTTGGCTAAAACCCTACCTGTCCGGCCGCACACAAGTTGTAAACTGCAATGGGCACAAGTCTACTAAGCTTAACGTAAATATTGTTGTCCCCCAAGGATCCTCGCTTGGACCTATTCTTTTCCTACTGTAAATAAATGTCTTTCCCCAATGTTTATCATCAGCTGTATATGTCACTTATTTGCAGATGATGCAACAGTGTATGCTAAAGGTAAAACTCTGAAAGAAGCAGAATCAAACCTGTAATCTGAATTATATAATATATCTGACTGGTTCACTCGAAGCAGACTTTCTCTTAATGTCCCCAGATCATGTGCCATGGCTTTCGTTGTATTGTATTGTGCTATACTATGTTTGTAAATATTGTTTATTATAACCTGGGCCCGATGGAAGAACAGTTTTTAACTGCATCGGCCACCCAGTGTAAATAAATAAATAAATAAATAAATAAATAAATAAATAAATAAATAAATAAATACATACATACATACATACATACATACATACATACATACATACATACATACATACATACATACATACATAAATAAATAAATAAATAAATAAATAAATAAATATAGTTCCATACAATGATTCACGAATGAAGATTGACAAAGATGACTCTCCGTCTTCTGTGAAATCTATTTCCTTCATTTCAGCCAGGTCCACAGGGGTCAGCGGGATCAAGCAAGCTAGCATATGACAGTTTCGTGAGTTTTTTTGTCTTATTATTCTAGTTGTAGTCTCCGTCACAAGAGGGATTTCCATCGGTTGAAGCCCTTGTTGGAATGGCTGTGCGCTCGTGAGACAAAATATTGTTGCATATGCAACACAATCTCTTTCACAGGTGTGGAGTTCCATTGTTTAGTACTAAATGAAATTACTGTTAACCTTTTTCATGAACAATTGTAATTTGTATCAAGTGATTGTTAAAGGTATATTGCTGTACATGTTACTTGAAGAATTTAATTGCCAAAATATATTTTTGTACTTTTTTCCTTTCCGTGGTGCCCCTAAATGCTGACACTGAATCAGTTTAAACCAAATTAGGAACAATTAAAAAAAAGATTTTATAAACACGTTTCGTTGTGTTTTGGAAGGAAAGGAACAATGTCCCCTTCGCGCTTGTGAGGCAACCAAACTAACATTAAATTCTATGCCTTTATGTTTTATACTCAGAAAAAAGCGCTAATGACGCCTAAGCTATGCTTACATGCACATGCTGTATTGCAATGAGATCATAATTTCATTGGTTATAGGCATATTGCATTGACTTTATTATGTTCTTTTTATATTGCTCCCTTCAGCTCAATACCTTTTCTGCCGGGTTGATCTGACAGGAGATTCCCCGGAGAACCAGATCCAGCTCGGGTCTGTAGCGGGTTGCGTAGTCATGAAACACCACCTGCCCACTGTCTGGCCACGAGAGATGTGGCCGGAAGCTGGAGTTGATCAACTCGGCCTGAAACAAAACCTTCATCACCATGCTGCATTGTTATAGATCAATCAGTTTGAACAGTTTTGCTAGGAAGGTCACATTCGATATCGAAAATGACAAATAAGATTATTCAACTACTATCATAGCGGGCGAAGTCGGCTGTTACGGTGTTGGGACAAGAAATAAAAAGTAACCTCAAGGTGGCTGTGAAATATATATATATATATTAAAGAGGGAGCAGCTCATAGTTTGAAAGAGTTTTTACACAGGGTCATGCCAGATGAGGTGTCATGGCAACTACACAGATCGCATGAGAGTGTCTTTCCACATTGATGCAAATGTATTTACATAAAAGAAATTGGTTCAAATAGCCTTGAATCATACACAAGTGAAAAATACACTTCCCTCTGCACGTGCAGTTAAAACTTCGAACTTTTTGTGGTGACCCATATCAGTCCCTACACGTTCGAAAAAAGTGAGATCACTTACCTCTTTCGGACAGTTGGTATATTCATTTATTCGTTCAACTGCCACAATGTAATTTTCAATATAACAGAAGCTGCGTATGATATAATTCAAACCCATCGTGACCTACACATGTATAAGAAACATAAGAAACAGTCATTGTTAACTGAGTCAAGCAATAATTTGCTATCTCCCTTCACAGTATGCGAGAGAGAGAGAGAGAGAGAGAGAGAGAGAGAGAGAGAGAGAGAGAGAGAGAGAGAGAGAGAGAGAGAGAGAGAGAGAGAGAGAGAGAGAGAGAGAGTATATATAATAGCAGTGTTCGTACACTGTACCAGGTCAAACAAATCAGAAAGCAACTGCATTATTATGACACCAAGTATTAATATCAAGTCAATCGATCAAAGCGTAATGCAAATATACAGTGCAAAGTATTGGTTATGTTGGACATCTAATATGTAAAGTGCATCCTTCAAAACAAATTATCCATTGCTATATTCCGGAAGAAACTAAAACAAAAAAGTTTATTTGATCCTGATATTGAAATCAAGGCAACAGTTGTTTTCCCGCAGACATGAAATCGTCTTTATTTTTGTAGTCAGCATTTCTATTTGACCGTTTTTAAACCATGCTTTTATTGTTCCTGCCCGTTTTAGTCTTGATTTCAGTGTCATCGCTGCTTGTTTTCTTCGTGTTCCTGGGTCTGTTTGCATAATTGACAAAGACACTCAATTTTTATTAAAAAAAAAAAAGTATAATAAATAAAGTCACGGGATCCGAACCTGTACGACTCTGCAAAATTGTGTATCATGAACGACCTGACTTAACAATTACACCATTGAGTTGCTTGGAACGGAACGACCGTTGCGGTCGACCTGCTGGTGTATGCAAGGGAATGATCACGCAAGTAGTGCATCAGAGGTTAGAATGATTATGGAGGAATAAACTATACCTCCATGGAAATTATAATCCAATCGGCTTTGAAAGATTGTTGAACAACATGAAGTTCAACGTACGAACGGGTGTTGCTTTCCTAAAACCATGTATAAGCAAGATGGTGTGAAAGAAAACCAAGCACAGACCCGTGGGTCCTTTTGTTTTTGTGAATAAACTGTCGGCCTGCGCTTGGCGTGTCGTGATTTCGTATTCACTGAGATACTTACCACTAGCATTGTCTCCTTTTTGCGAATAGAGCATGTTTTACTTGCCTATATTATAATTCGATTTAATTATGCCATGTTAATGTTGTATATCCAGGACAAGGCTATGTCTTTTGCCAACCCATTAATTGTAATTGTTTGCTTATTTCTTGTTATTTGTGTAATCCCTTGTGAAGAACAAATAGTCTGAATTCATTATTGCTTGAAAGGAATTAAAGGATTCTGTCCACTCAGGAAACCGTGTTCCTGTCCATTACACGCTAGAACTACCAGTGCCAATAATAAGGAAATGAATCCCTTATTTATTATTTGTTTGTATCATGTGCCTCCAACATCTCAACAACCTACACTTTGATTAAATCGAGTCAATCAGTACCAGTAAATACAGCACTGTATATTTGCACAAAAGTAGGCTCATGCACATATATATACTTGCACTAGATACTAGTAAGTACCAGGCATATCTTCACTGGGAGAGAATATACCTACATATGTGAAATGCAAGTGCCAGTCATAAATCTGCATGGTAGAGGTCACAAAGAAAAGCGGGAACACAAGGCTTAATACTGAAAATTTAGAATTTGCCGATCCCTTCTCTGTATTATTCATCCATATCGCACAAACTAGTGTGGGGTTAAAGATTGCCGATCATTATTCTGTGTCAAGCCGCATCCGAAACATCTACAAAGCTTCAAATACATGTGCAATTTGAACTGGCGATACCTCATCTGTACAGTGAGCCCAAATCATCTGATAAAATGTGACCACGCAGAGGCACAAACGTCATTGAACATGCACACCTGAGATAACAAGATATGATTGTAAAACATAGATGCCCCCCGCCCTCATTACCCTTGCCCTCGCTACCCTATTGATAGTGGTAGATGGGGCACTCGTGACCTTACAAAATTAGTGAAGGTTGATCATACATCAATGTCACATATCTTTAAACTTTAATGTTCGACTAGCCCCGAATATGGACTATAATCTTGTACAATAGAAAAGTCCTAGCTTAAAAACCTCTTCAGTTATCATGCAGAAACCAAAGTTAAATCAGGTGAATATGTGACCTTGGAATTTAGATCAAGGTCACCAAACTTTACATTTCTTTTAGCCCTTAACAAGGACTATATAGCGGTGCAGTATCCGAGTCCTTGCTCAAAAACTTCTTCAGTTATTGTGCAAAAACCACAGAAAGTCTACTGTCTGTGTGTGATCCTCAAAACTGGGTCAAGGTCACCCATCTACAAACTCAAAAAAAGCCCTTATAGGCAACCATAAAGCCCTGCAATATAAAAGTGATACTTCTAAAAATGCAAGTTATCATGCAGAAACAGTATTCAATCAAGTGGCTTTGTGACCTTTGAAATTAGGTCAAGGTCACCCATCTTCAAACCTGACCTAGCCCTGAATACAGACAATTATTCAGTGCAATATAAAAGTCCCAGCTTAAAAAACTCTTCAGTTATTGTGTAGAAACCAAAGTTAAATTAGGTACCACTGTGACCTTGGAAATTAGGTCTAGGTCATACATCTTCAAACATTGCCTAGCTTTTGACTAGAATGATACACCTGTACAGTATTAAAGTCCTAGCTTAAAAACTTCTTGAGTTATTGTGCGGAAACCACAGTCTAACTACAATCTCTCTGTGACCCTCAAAACTGGGTCAAGGTCACCCATCTACAAACTCAACCTAGCCCTTACAGAGAACCATAAAGCTGTGCAATACAAAAGTCTTAGCTCCAAGGTATAAGTTATCATGCAGAAAGCATGAAACCATATTCAGTAGAGTGGCTCTGTGACCTTTAAAATGAGGTCAAGGTCATTCATCTTCAAACTTCGTCTAGTTCCAAATATGGACTATAATGCTGTGCAATATAGATGTCCTAGCTTAAAAATCTCTTCAGTTATTGCGCGGAAACCAAAGTTAACTCAGGTACCACTGTGACCTTGGAACCTACGTCAGGGTCACCCATCTTCAAACTTTGCCTAGCTTTTGACTAAAACGATATACCTGTACAGCATCAAAGTCCTAGCTTAAAAAATTCTTGAGTTATTGTGCGGAAACCAGTCTACCGACCGACCGACCGACCGACCGACCGACCGACATATGCAACGCTATAAGCCCCACTTTCTTCGAAGGGGGGGGGGGGCATAAAATTAGGACAGTTACCCCCCCTCCCCCCACTGGTACCTGATCACATTTGAAGGGAATTTCCTCCTCTTACTATGATTTTTTGTTATATGCTTGAAAATCAAGTTTGACAAAAAACACGATAGACATTAGCAATGTTTTGAAAAAAACATTGGACGTACTGATTGATTTTCATTCTTCCTTCCGTTGGCATACAGCGATGACATCTGTACGTTTACTTGTAATACTATCATCAAAAGATGTGCTGTGTTAATATATACGACACCAGTATGCCATAAATGTAATATATTCAGTCCTGACTGTATCAAATATAAATCTTTTGATGGTGTGTCGTTGTTAATAAGTTCAACACACTTTTGTTTGTGTAGTATATGCCAAGTTGTTTTAACATTTCCTAGTAACACTCCATGGTTCTGTTGATACTCTAAGCAGTCCGACTATTCTTGTCGAAAACTCTCGAAAAATTTTACACAAAAAATTTTGAAACGACAGAAAGTGACGTTTAAGCTTTGGTCGGCGCGCTATTATCTGATCATTGCAGCAACACGACTAGAAATCTGGGAACTGCTTCCACCTTATCTATCCAGAATAGGGATAGAAAATGGGGCTGAATTGGGTCGTTGTATACCGGTACCTTATTTTACTCTTCGCAATACCATCAATCACCACAGTCAGTGCAGATGCAGTCACCGTGTGGGAAGCCATGTGTTATTATACAAATGATGCACGGGACCCCATGTGTTTTTGAAGGTTATCAGTCCGCGGAGATCAATAACACATGGGCTCCCCTGCATCATTTGTTTTATAATATAAGCACCCATATAGTAGATTTATAACAGGAAAAATGAACAATGATAGCTAGATTTTTTACATCAGTAAAACAACAAATCTTAATACCATCAGGAAAAGGTATGAAGTAACAAATTGTAACAGGTACTAGTTGGGCCTACAAGCCTCCTTGCACTTTGTTAAGTCAACAGTAGCAATAGAAATAAATACATTTGTAGGCGTTTTATCATAGCTTAAAACTAAATGATCATGAGCACCATGTGTTATTGTGCTATGCCAGTACGGCAAAAAGGCCATTGGTTACTACGCCACCTAACGGTAAAAAATGGAATCTTGATCATGTGGGCCAATCAGTGCTCATCTTTTAATCTAATTATAATAAGCTTATATTATAGTTCAAAATAAAAAGCAGGTTCGCACAATGAGAGAAATCATTGGAACATGTTTACCAGTTAGATTTTAAAATAATTTTGAGCCTCGTAAATCACATCGAGCTCAAAAGACCACGTTTTTACTTTGAATTATGGAGATTAAAATGTCTTATGAGGCTCAATATAAATCATTTATGGGACTCAAGAAAAGAATTATGTATATCAGTAAAATTACCACAGTATGTAAAGTTAATGATCTCAACAAATCATACATTAAGCTCCATAATTTATTATCTCCACAGTTGAATTACTGCTCTACATAACTGATTTTTGATCTCCTAATGTCATTTTTTAATTTCTATAAATCATTTTTGAGTTTCATATTTCATTTATGGAGATCAGCAATAGTTTGTTATAATCAAAATATTCCTGTTAAAATAATTGCTACAACTGCGCGATACACCTATGTGCATTTTTTTTACATGTCATGCAAAACTCATAATATACATTTAACTCATAATATACATTTACCATCATGCATAAAACACCCGTACAAACCTTAATGTTTAATATGATCACGTGATTTGTTAGTCACATCATAACAACTGTTCGTTGATAGCCATAACCTAAATGTCCAGGAATGCAATTACCTTGTAAATTATATCATGAGGTGATAGATAGCAACGTTAGACATTATATATTTTGGTATACATAGGTATTTATCATAAACACACATATATTGGTTCATTTCATTCCATGTGTCTCGCCTGTGCTGAATTTTGACTTCGAGTTTACATAAATGAATGAAATATCAACAAGTAAGGACCGTACAAAGCGGTATCGTGTGATAGGCTTGCCAACAATCGACTTTTATACGTATTTGAACTTTGGTGTTCCCAAACTTAACCTATGTCTCCTTTTTCAGGTTAATGACAAAGTATGCACCTGCAACATCCATACAAAGGCACGAACCATCTGTATGTGTAAGTAGTCACGTGAACTAACTGACACGCACTTGCGTAATAGATAATTCGGAAAGTATTTGGTTGCTTTCACTAGACCAGGTTTTACGTAAAATCTTGTTTTTGATCATTTAGCGTTTGTGTGCATGCCTATTCACGTGCATTGTTATGCTTTGTTGCATTATTCAATCATTTGCTTTTTTTTTTCTAGAGTTTTCGTTCTCGTTCTGTAAGTCCCCAGGTACAAGTCCGGGTTAAACCTCTCGATCCCAAACCTTATTACTTATGTCCCATTCAATAGCACATTTTGTGGTGTTACTTCTGTATTTTGTACAGCATTTACCAGATCGTTTCTAACCATGTTGCAGTGTTTGAATTGTCAAGAATAATTGTTGTTCCTTTCTTTTTTCATATTCCCTTTTTCTGTCAATGATCATGTGTGTTTGTACTCAAAATAATCGGTGCTTCACGACTATTTGCTTGTTAAAACATGTTAAATGACACGAGTATATACTTATTAGCATGTAGTATACGGTCAAGACCTGTTTTATTCAATCTAATAAGTCTTCCCTCTTCTCTGCATATGCGTAACAGAAATACCACTGGTTAGACAGTCATGCGTGATGTAATGATTAAGGTCACTCAAATTTATATCGTCCAAGGTGTCTCAAATCTATGTCGTCCAATACCTATTTGGACCCAAATATCTAAATTGTGGTGTCTGTAATGTAATCAATTACATATATATATATATATATATATATATATATATATATATATATATATATATATATATATATATATATATATATATATATATATATATATATATATATAGATATATATATATATATGTATTTGTTCCAACTCCAACTATGGATAACAAATTCATAAGTATATCTGGATGTGAACTTTCTTGCGAATTTGTCTCACCTAGCTCGCTGTGAGCTATGCCAATGTAGCATGTCTCATCTTCCTTATATTTTGTACATATTGTACAAGTGCCTGAACCAATTAGTCATACTTAGTTAATTAACAGAACATGATTGGTATTATCTGTAATAAGCCATGTGTTGACACAGCAAACTGGTCGTAGGAGTATAAGATTATTCCAATAGCACTGTTCTACTCCAAACTGTCATTGTCCTAGCATTTCAAGAGTTAACGATCTTCTTTTACATGGATTCGCATACATGTATATGTTCTTGTGCATAATATAATGTACTGTACAGGCACTTACAAAAATACATCTCTCATTCACTTGTAAACGTCCAGAATTACAGCAGCTGCATATTGTCAAACCATGATCACCATTTTCTTATTTTTACTTTCTGTTAGGTATATGTTCTTTATGTATATTTCACGAGATTTGTGTATTCTTTTTATATGCCTTGTTCAATCTTTATGTGTTAAATGTGTTTCTGTACTACACTGCAGTATTTTTGTACATTATGGAACTGTCGACACCTACGCCAGCCAATATGTAAGTCATGCCGTACTCATTGTTTTTCTCAAAACTTGTAATTCAGAATATTTGCTGACATTAGAGTCTTACCTAATTGGGTACCTGCTATCACTTTGTCGCCGCAGTAATGTTGATCTTGGTTGCCTTAACATAAAGCACTTGAAGGATGGATACTTATCTTTTTAACCTAATACAATGGGTTGTTCTCTTGAGCAATACCGGACAGCAAATGGTTTCTTCCATATGCACAAATTACTTTGCAAAATTGTTTGTACTCGAGAATTCGTTGACCAAGTAGGTCCGCCGTTGCGTTACTACATGAGCATTTGTATCCGGCTATTGTTACTTGTTCTACTCGGGCTCCGCCACTTGGCAATGTTGTTGCGTATGTTTTTCTTCTCTGCTCTTGATAGCCATCCTAACCCTGGACCATCTGACACAAGTAAACCCATAAAAAATTGCCATGCAAACATAAGGAGTCTGAAAAGTGATGGTAAATTAGACGAAGTCCAACAATTAGCACAGAACCATAATATCGACATTATATGTCCGAAACGTGGCTGGATGAAAGTTTTCCAAATAAATTGCTACACCTCGACGAATTCCAACTTCCCCTTCGCAAAGATAGAACTAGTGGCCGTGGAGGAGGTGTAGCTCTGTTTGTAAGTGACACAACCCCGTGCACCAGACGTACGGATCTCGAAGATCCTAATTCCGAATCCCTATGGATCGAGATCCCTACTAAGACAGGACCGATTTTAATAGGTGCCTACTACCGACCCCCCGGGTCAATCAGCTGATGTGCGAAATTCCTTTTTAACCAATTTTTCTCATTCGGTCAATTCCGCCTTGGAATCAAACCCACACATTCTTATAATCACAGGCGACTTTAACGATCGCTGCCAGGAATGGAACTCTGACCATAGCGACAGCAAACTTGGTATGTCATTAGTTAATCTTATCTCGCAAAAAACCTCTTTCAACTCATATCTGAGCCTACACGGATTACTGAATATACTCGTAGCTTACTCGATCTACTCATCACTGATTCTCCCGGTCTAATCCTCGACAGTGGTACTCACCCTCCCATTGCTAGTTCTGACCATTCCGTCATATTCTGCTGTCTCTCGCTCTGTCGTCTATTAGATCGTCCATTCAAACGAGGTGGCTGCTCATATAACAGGGCCAATTTTGCCGACTTGAATGAAGCTCTTCTTACGGCCCCATGGGATACTGGGACGACCATTTTTGATGATGTAGATGATTCTGTTCATTATTGCTCCGACTTACTCCTAGACATAGTTAAACAATTTATACCTTTTCGCGAAGTAATTATTAAACCAAAGGACAAACCGTGGATAAACTCTCTCATCAAAAGATTGATGAGAAAACGTAGTCGAGCCTGGAAACGTTTTAAGAGGTCTGATAAGAAGCCTCGTCCCTTCTCCCTGGAATATCTAGATCACGAAAGACTCTTTCAGTACTTTAAAAAAGTACGCAATAAGGGTGTAAGTGAGAGCAAGCGCTTCATGCCCCCCATGCCTCTCTAAGCTACGTAATGATCTGGACAGTAAAGAAATAAATCCTAAAAGTGGTGGAGTTTATGTAAGTCTATTCTAGGATGTAAACTACATGAACAGATTCCACCAATCTCGGATGGGGAAACGATCGTTTCTGATAATGCTGAAAAGTACGAAATTTTTAACAAATATTTTGCCAGTCATGTAAAATAATTTCAAATGACAATCATCTTCCTCTTCCAAACTGTGCTCTCCGAACCGACCCTCGGCGAGAGTCGATAAAGATTTATGAAGATGATGGCAAAAAAATCCTATTATCTTTGCGTACCTCTTCTGCCACGGGCCCAGACGAAATTGGTAACTTCCTGTTAAAACAAACTGTTGAGAGCATATATAAACCATTCACCAAATATTTTTCAACTCTCGTTACAAACATCCGTTTTTCCTGAATCATGGAAAAAATCGAACCTCTGCCCAGTTTATAAAAAAATCTGACCGACAAAATAAAACAAATTATCGACCTATTTCACTATTTTGTATTGTTTCCAAAGTCCTTGAAAGGCACGTTTTCAACAAGCTTTATGAGTTCTTTACAAGACATGATCTTTTAACCCACAAAAATTCCGGCTTTAAAGCAAATGACAATACCGTAAGCCAACTCATAAGAATAGTGCATGATATATACAATGGTCTTGAGTCTTGAAAAGCAGCAAGAATGGTCTTCCTCGTTGTCTCAAAGGCCTTCGACAAAGTCAGGCATGAGCGACTCCTATTCACATTACGTCAATTAGGGCTGTCAAATCGCATTCTCAAATGGATAGAAAGCTATCTAACAAACAGAACTCAAAGAGTTGTCATAAATTGTCAAATGTCGTCGTGGTTACCAAATCGAAGCTGGAGTTCCCCAGGGCTCCATCTTAGGCCCCTTGCTATTTCTAGTTTATGTCAATGATAACGTTGACAACATTCAGTGTGACGTTAAATTGTTTGCCGACGACACTAGTATTCTTGAAATTATCCACAATCCAGTTGTTTCAGGTCACAGAATGAATACAGACTTGGTCTGTATTGGTCACTGGGGTAACCTTTGGCGGGTTATCTTTAACGCGTTAAAATCTATTTCTGTTTCATTTTCTACAAAGTGAATCAAAGGTACCACCCCCCCCCCCCTCTGTATCTGGACAACACATTTATCCCTGAAGCTAAGTCACACTCATTTAGGGATCACTCTCTCGTGTCATATGACCTAGAATGAGCATATCAGGCGCATAGTGGACAAAGCCAGTAAACGCATTGCCTTACTGAAAATATTGAAATTCAAATTATCCAGAAAAGCATTGATAAATCTTTATATCACAATGGTTCGTCCCATTTTAGAATATGGTAGTGTTATCTTCGATACTGTAGTACGTCAATGTCTGACCTACTTGAGTCCGTTCAATACGAGGCAGCCAAAGTATGCACAAGCACACTAAGGCCTACCTCTCATGACAGGCTATTATATGAATTGGGATGGCCGACCCTTGAAGCCAGGCGCAAATATTCAAAACTCATATTGTTCTTTAAGATGCATCATAAGTTAACCCCGGACTACCTGTCAGCACTCGTACCTGAAATGTAACACTCTCTACCGACAGACAGTTAAGAAATACCTTACAAATGCGTCAGATCAATTATGCTACCAAACGGTTGGGGGACTCATTCCTCCCATCAGTTATTAACCAATGGAACAATCTTCCTATTGACATTCGTGATTCCGATATGCTGTCCGAATTTAAACTCATACTAAGATCAACACTCCTGTCAGTTGACAAAGTACCAAATTGCTACTCGTATGAAAACCGTTTCGCCAATATCTGTCACACTCAATTAAGATTAGGCCATAATAGATTAAACGCAGATCTATTTAGAGTAAATATTCTTCCTTCTCCTACTTGTTCATGTATGCATCCGGACGAAAATAAGATGCACTTCTTTTTTTATTGTCCTAAATTTTCTAAATCCAGACAAAAGCTATTAAGGACTGTTACAAAAATTCTTGCTCCAGGTGTAAACCCAAATCTTCTTGTACATTTAGCTGGCGATATCCTTTTTGAAAATTTTTCTGTGTGGTAGGAGCGAGCTTGATGAAGACATAAATGAAGCTATTTTTGATGCGGTGCAGCACCTCATTGTTGAAGCAGGCGGTTTCATTTTTGACCCAACTACTTGATGTACTTTTCGTTGTCTCTGTCACATGGAATGATTAATATCAATATGTTAATCTGTGGTCATAACGGTACAGAATATTGTTAATTGTCCTGTACGTGTGTAACTGTAAATATAATTTGTGTGTCTGTTTGTATTCTGGAGACTCCCCAGATTAGCTACTCATGTAACTATTATGCAATCCAGTGGAAATAAATATGTTTACAATACAATTGTGTATGAAAAACGTTAGGATAGCCTACTGTAGAGTATCAGCTGTCTTAACGTGGGGCAAGTAGAGTGCAAGGGGAAAATCGAGGACGGGAACATGGAAATCTATCTTTATGTCCGTGGCTTACCACGCCATCTAACGGAATGATTGGAGAAGCTCCGGCGAAATCTACTGACCTGATCTTAACATTATTGGGTGCAAGGTGGCGGGATGTGGCTGGTCAGGGCTGATCAGATCAAGCAATATATATGACTAATAAACACGAAGCTGACAATTTTTCGAATTCATACTATGATCGATATTGTGTTTGATTAATTGTGTTATGAAATGTATATACCTGCAGAGCATACGAGACTGACAGACCGGCCAGTCCACCGCTGATGCCGTCCCTCCCAATGACGGCAAACAGACTCGCAAACAGGATGATGAGGTTTCCAATGAACTCCAGCCATATGCCAAGCCACCTATCAAGGTTAGAGTGAAAAAAACTATTATGAATGAAAATACAACATACAGAAGTTTTGTTTCAGCCAGACAATCAAAAAATCAAAATTGTTACTTGGGAAATAAAAAAAAATCGAGCTTATTATTTGCTTCGTTAACTGCTGTAAAATAGCTTTCATTCATTTTCCCGTCCGTGTTAACTAAGAATACTGGTAAAGAACAAATTACAGAATTGTTTTTGTATGACACAACTCCTTACAGGTATTTGTAGGGGGGGGGGGTATGGAGGAATATCGTCCGAAAAGACCCATGTTCGCTAATTTCCTTTTCATGACATCGGCCTTAGCGAAATGTGAGCTTCAATGCTCCTATTCAGTTACGTTATTACATGTAAAGAGTAATCTTTCGACTCCAGAGGAAAAAAAAACTGGTCTGCTTTGGGGACATGCTTATCGACTGTTTGTTGGGCCTCATAAAGAACCTTAAGTACAGTAAGAAGTACTGCTCCCACCAGGTGACTAATTTTATGTTAATTATATGCATGGGGCAGGCTTGTGTGCACAATCTCCTATCAGCTGACAAAGCGGGCCACACATCAGCCAATAACATCCTGGAGGGCCTGGGACACAGACATATGCATGAAAAGCAAATTATCACATGACCACTGTAAAATGACATCACAGTGAAACAGTCCACACAGGAGGTAAATAGTGACACACCTTTTCAGCCTGCCTTCTTATCACTTTTAACCGGCTACTGACAGGTACAATAGCTGTCAACCAATCAGAAAGCAAGGTTATGTATGGTTCTAAATTTGCGTTATGGAGTGATTTGTGACCTAGTATGGGTTGACATCATCCTCGTATTACTTTGCATGTACACAGGATTCGGATCATTGGGCGTGTTACATCTGTCATAAAATGGTGGTGTTTGAGACAATTTATGCTGAAATTCTGGTTCCCGTCGTCCCAGTGTCCGTGTACATATACTTGGGATTAGTGTTATTTGTATTTTTGAGCGCAACAAAGGATCATCTGATAACATCATAATGCTTATTAAAAATTTGGACATTACCGCCATTTCATTTGTCAGTCGACATTCCTTGGTCGGCTGCTTCTTAAAAACCACACACACAAGACGTGATCTCAGTATACATTTAGTTTACATTAGCGTTCATTTTCGCACACACCACACTTTAAAAATTACGTTTGGTTGATTATTATTATTATTATTATTATTATTATTATTATTATTATTATTATTATTATTATTATTATTATTATTATTATTATTATTATTATTATTATTATTATTTACCTGTTTGAAACTATGTTAAGGAAGTATGCTTTCTGGTTTTCATCCACCAGTAAGTCTGATTGGTCGATAAACCTGGCCTGTTGCTTATACGCCCGGATAGAACTCGCCCCATTCACTGT
This sequence comes from Hermodice carunculata, assembly GCA_964020975.1. Lineage (NCBI taxonomy): Eukaryota > Metazoa > Annelida > Polychaeta > Eunicida > Amphinomidae > Hermodice > Hermodice carunculata. The sequence continues at coordinate 87,095,814 of OZ026613.1, read as the reverse complement.
CTCGCCGAAGTGTGCGAAAATTGGGGAGCGTCTTATTGAATCAATTCTCCGCAGCTGGCGAGACGTGGCGATGTAGAAACGCTAAAAAGAAGTTCTATTTCTGATTTTGTCAAAGTGCTTGTTGTCTGTGAACTTTATCATCATCAAAACAACTGTTAAATTGAACATAATCGATACCGGTGTGCATTTGTAACTCAAGCAAAGAAAAAATAAAAATTTAAATGAAGATATATTTTGTAATTTGCACAAAACGTAGAGTGTTTTGTTAAAGTTTTTAATTTTGTACCGGTGGTATTGGCTCATAAGTAGTTATGTACATTTTGTTCATCACAGTTACGTCTTTGATGGTACCATATTTAAAGGTAAGGCAGTGGGTCAAACGAAATGGTAAGTATCATAATTCATTGCTATTAAGTAAAAGGCCAAACTGGTTCAGATTCTTAGTGGCAGCACGTTTTTATTTCCTTCAATCTTTGAACAAAGCAGTTTGTGTAAATAAAACGTCCTTTGCGCACTTAGTTAATTGTTCAGTGCCTCTACATTTTGCAGTTTTGTGTTACGAGGTTTCCTGTCCAACTTGAGGTACCGCGTGATGATGTGCGGGCTAAACTGAACAAACTGAAAGGTAATGACGTGCTTGCCCTGCGCAAACTATTAGGTTATGACATGCATATTTGTACACGGACACGGTAGTACGTGATGGCGTGACAACCTGATGGCCCGTGTACGTACTGACGTACTTATGAGACGTTTTGTGCCAATATGTGTTTTATTGCTGGTTTTAATGCGGGCGGGATGACGTGAAATATAGATATCGACGCTAAGTGTACCCAAAATAACCACGGAATATTACCGGTGCGAACAGTGTCGCGTTTTGCTATTTGCATGAGGAAGCGAATGTTATTTGTACCTGTACAAAGTAGTACATGATGACCAAAGGAATGACGACCACCAGAAACATTGGTGTACTGTATGATATTACAACCAGGGTGGTGATCACACTTGCTAAATGTGTAAACATTTGAGGAAGAATTAATGGTATATTGATATCCAGAGTATCCACGTCCTTTGAGAAACGATTCATGATTCGTCCCAGAGGTGTTGTGTCAAAAAAGATCATTGGTGCACGCATAATGTTATTGAGAAGTTTGATATGCAAGAACTTGGACGCCCGCACTGTACCGATGGCCATGGCCAGGGTTTGCCCCAAGACGGCAATTACTGTCAAAGGAAAAAAGTATCGAGATCAATTGGAAAGCATGACAAAAAATTTAAATAGTGCTGTTTATTTGTGTGGTTAATATTGCATTGGTAACAAGCAGGTCCAAAAAGCAATCACTTTATTAAATGTGTTTTTCGTACTAGCAGCAACTTGCTACTGTTAACCTTTGCATAAAGAAAAAAGGAACGAAGGAAGAAAGCCAAAACGAAGGAAAGAAAGAATCAACGGGTGAAAGTGATCAAGACCCACACCTTGTAATGCACCAAATCCGCCGTACACGCCCAGTCTCAAGTCTCGCAGGCCAAGGTCTTGCGTGCCGTTGACGGGCTGGTCACCAGTCCAGCTGCTGAGCCAAATGCTTGTGCACACTTGTGCAATCAGGAACGACAAGTATGCCAGCAATTGTGCGACAACGTACCCTGTACCACAAGCGCTCAAGTAGGACAGGTACACCCTTGATTTTACCTGAGAGTGTTATACGCCGTAAAGAGTACTGGTATCAGACGTTCACATCATTATCTATTTGAACAGTCAGAGAACTACAAAAATGCATCTCCTGATATCTATGATCAGCAATACCAAACGAATAGTCTTGTAAATGTTCTATTTTTCACGTGTGTTCAAATTGACAGTTTCTGCATTTTTTACTCTCAATTATGATACGGAAATGATTGGTCCTGCTTTAACCCTTTGATTTTAACACCAATCAGCAAAGATGTAACAATTAAAACTACAACATTTGACCCGGAAGCAAAGGTTACTGGTCTGAAACGTGTTATACCAGATTCAATACCCATCACAGTTCTCTCGATTTATTTATTTTTTATAATCCCGCGAATGCTTTTCTAAATACCTATTCGAATTACGAATAAGATTTTCGTCTTGCTCCAATTATGGTCGATCAATTGAAGACACACGACATTATGTTTTGCCTGTCTTAATTACACAATGGCACACTTTGACATGCAACCTAAGATGTCCAGAATATTTCTCTGCATAATCTACATTATGGTTCACTCCATCACAACATGCATTTTTGTTGGCCGAATAGGGCTATACCGTCAATACTTCCGAAAGTTTTACATTACAATATAGGTTAACATTTATGTAAATATCTCTTAATTTGTGACAGTGAACGTACATGTCTGGAAAATGGCAGAGAAAATGAATGAACTATCATCATCATCATCATCATCATCATCATCATCATCATCATCATCATCATCATCATCATCATCATCATCATCATCATCATCATCATCATCATCATCATCATCATCATCGGCAACAAACCAGCCCACCTGGTCACGCAGCGTAAATGTGTGCATTTTATACCTTATTTACCTGTTCTCACATTTCAGACAATGGGGGGGGGGGGGGTAACATATGGAATACCCCTTCTGTCCAATTGCTATTAACCTTTCATGTTCAATAATTATCCTTTGAGAATAAGGTAATGTTTAAGCCAGGAAAGAAAGGTCCGATTTGGGAGGACATCATCCCAACGCGTGACATAGCACTTTCGTGCATCTTACAGCCAACCACCGACACGTACCTGAGTAGTGGATAATATGTGTGAACTGCCACACTTTCATTCCTTCTACTTTTTGATTAAGACGCCCTTCATCTTCTTAATACTAAAGATATATTATATGCAAATTAAACAAGGTAGGGAGGTAAAATTCAATGTCAGTCATACCGCTCCTGCTTCTGAAAACTCTTTCTCTGTCAACGTCTGACCCAGCTTGGGTTGTTCCTTTTCAGCTCCCTCTGCGATCTGAGATTGCTGCCTTGATTTCCTTGATCGTGGGCTGAAAAGATCAAGTAAGATGGTGGAACATAATAAAAGAATCATACAAGTGTGCCTGAATGTCCTTAAAAACTCACACACAAAACACAAACAGCAAGAAAACAATAGACTGCGCCATAGTATTTTATGTAAATGCATCAACAGTTATCTTATTCCTATAACCTTCGTTGCTATAACGTAGCTCTTATTTTTAGTCTCTTCTTGGCACTCTAACTTTACATCTCTCGAGAATTTGAAGTTAGTCAGTGTTTTGTTTTTCACTATTCGTTTATACATGATGGTAAAAATTGAATCTTGGGTGAAGAAAGAGTATGTTGTGCATACCGTTGAGAAACTTTCCCTTTTTGTTTGCCAATGCCTGACTCAGTCCCGGAGACTTCAGTCTCAGTACTAGAAAATCCTGCCAGACGTTTCCTTAACTCGCTTCTCAGCTGCAACTCTGCATCAAATGAATGAATTATCTACAGCACCTGCAACTTCATGACACTTGAGGGCTGTGGGAGAAGCCTGTGCTCTGCTGAACTTAAATTTGTTTGAAACAAATTCAGTAGAGACCCATCGAATGTATGTCCCCATCAAATTTGAAATGAATCTGGCTGAAAATGTGGGAGCACAAATTGAAAAGGTATTGATTTGATACTGCACTCTGATTCGCTTTTATAGTGATCAATAAGAATGTATGCACTATCCGATTGGTACCCCAATTGAGAAATTCGTTAAAAATCAGGTATCGGCAGCAATACTTCCAAGTGAATAACTTTGGTTTGGCTCTTTTACAAGATATATTTTCACCGAGATTCTACTTCTACCTGCGTGACATGTTTGGAGTATAAGTCAAACCCAGCGAAAACACACAAAAATTCAAGAAAAATAGCAAAAAAAAAAAAAAAAAAAAAAAAAAAAGTGTAGAACGACCTGTGGCACAAATTCATATGGTGGACCCCAAAAGAGTACCCATGCAATATCAGAGCAATGATCCCAGTAGCTTTGGTAAATGTGTTTTTACGAAGTAGTCAAAAATAAGAAAATTGTAGAAAAAGAGAAAAACATAAAAACGTATACATATATACATACATACATACATACATACATACATACATACATACATACATACATACATACTCATCACATGTCAGAAGTTTGATTTTTCAGTTGAGAACTAACGATGGACCATGTGCATTAGTTCCTAAATTATGTCCTTGCGCATAAATGCAGTTTTATGTTGTAATGCAATGGTTGGAACCAAACGTGCATACAACAAGAATGGAGTTCTATGATGTTGTTCAAGATTTTTCGTTACAGCAGCATAACTTCAGTGCATCTCATATTTCGGGCAATACATTACGCTTGGTCTTATAAAAAATTCCAGAGGCTATGAGAAATTTTTCAGCTACAACTTGTCTCGTAGAGTCCGACCACCTTTTTTCGATTTTCCTATTAACATTAAGCCTGTCAAGAAAGTTAAACTACTTCGGTGTGTGTACAATTTTAGAAAAGCCGACTGGCCAGGCTTGCGAGAGCATCTTTCACATGTTCCATTCGAAACGCTTTCTTGGAAGACAATATCAGTATTAATTGGAAAAACTAGTGTGATCTATTGATAACTAAAACCGACCAGTTTATTCCCAAAGTCAAAATCCGAGGCAGTATAACAACACCCTGGGTTGACGGCAAAGTTCTCCACCTGTCCAATAAAAAACAACTTTGCCCAGTATTTAAAGGATAAACCGCCAAAAAATGACAAATGATATGAAAAGCTTGGTTGTCCTAAACTACGCGGAATTCATCGATACTCTAATTGCACAAGTGCACGGAAATTCTAAACATTTTTGGTCTTCCTTCCGGGCCAAAACAAAATGCAAAAAATCTCTCTAACATTATAAAGGGTTCGATCAGGAATTTTCCTGTCTAGAAAATAATTTAAAGCTTCTGCTTTCAGTCCCTTCTTTTACCCAGTATTCAACCACGGCTGCCAAGATCGCCTATTAATTAAAATCACTTCTTTGCTAGACCCACAGTTATGCACATTCTCGACTCATGATACCCCCAAAAATTCTTTAAAACTTGAATCCTAATAAAGCCATTTGGCACAGATAATCTTTCGTGGCGAATTTCGAAATTAAAGAGTGTCATTACTATATTTAAACCATAGTCCTATTGAAACAAATCCAAATCAATTCCGGTCAATGTTCCTTGGTACATGTATGTTTAGCTCAATCACATAAATTTATAGTTCAAGAATGCGAAGCAGAACTGGTCCCGTCTCTCAAATATTTGTTCTCAAAATCTATGATTCAGGGTAGACTTCCTTCACAATGGAAGGACGCAAATTTTATTCCTGTTCATAAGAAGGGCAACAGAAAAGATGTTGTAAACTATAGACAAATATCTTTGCCTTGCATGGTTAGTAAAGTGATGAAGAGGTGTATTTTGAATCATGTGTTTGCTACACTTAAAAGCTGTCTCCATCACCGTCACGATGGTTTTATAGAGGGGAAATCTTGTGCAAAGCAAATGGTACAATTTGCTCCCATGCTAGGCAAAAGCCTGGACAACAAAATTCAGATAGATGTACTCTACGTAGACTTCTCACAAGCTTTTAAATCTGTGCCTCATGATCTACTACTGCACAAAATGAAAAGCTTTGGTGTAAATAGTCAACTGCATGCATGGTTAACGAGCTACTTTTCAGGCAGGAGACAACATGTCTTAGTGGAAGTTGAAACTAGTGAGTGGAAACCAGTTATTTCTGGTGTACCCCAGGACTCTTCCTATTCCTACTAAACGTAAATGATCTGCCTACGTCAATTTCAAATGAAACAACCATGTTTCTGTTTGCTGTTTCCGGACGACTCAAAATGTTTCAGAGAAATTCACTCCGATGCTGACGCATTGGCTCTACAAAGAGACATAGACAAATTATTTTTATGGAGTAATATTTGAGGTATGAAATTTAATGCAGAGAAGTGTGGTATAATAACTGTCAGTCAATCACGCTCTCCAGTCATTTTTGATCATTATATGAATAACATCCCGCTCAAGCATGTTTCATCCCCAAAGCGATCTGAGCGTATAGTTAGACTCTTGCCTGAACTGGTCGAAATATATCGCCAAAGGTTGCACGAGAACAAACCGTTCGCTTGGTGTCATCCAGCTTACTTGTGGATACAAGACACCAAGACTATAGAAGTGTTGTGTAGAGTGTCTTCACAAAGAAAAACTTGGTAGCTCAGGAAGCAGTCCAGTAAAGGGCCACTAAATATATTTCCGGGTTTTCTTGTGGAGATACTTACAAAGCTCGTCTTGTTAAGTGCAACCTGCAGCCCCTGTCCTACAGGCGTGAGTTGTTGCATTTGGTGTTTTTGTACAAATGCCTAAATGGGTACTATTCAGTAAAACTTGATACTTTATTTTCAGTTCAAACAAGTAACCTGGACCTGAGCAACTCAAACAAAAGTATCCGTTTTAAGCCTTCCCGTTGTCGTACTGAAACATTTAGTTACGCCAATGCAAATCGTACAATAGTCACTTGGAACAAGGTAACATGCAAAATCAAAGCCTCCACACCACTAAGTATGTTTAAAACCAGACTGAGGCAGCATTGCAAAAGCTTAAGGACTGATTGCTTTGATTCCCTCAACACATGTACTTGGACCAGCAAATGCTTCTGTGCGAAATGCGGGGGGTAATTGTTTAACGACTCCACTGTTGAACCGTGTAATTATTATTCTATCTGTCAATTGTATATTATTGCTGGGTTAAGAATAGACACCCTTCTGGCATGTGTTGTTCAATTACTTATATGTTAAAGTATCCATTGCTCTAATGTTTCAGTACATATGCCACTTCTGTTTTAATCTCATTACCATCAATTTACAGCGTCAGCTGTTTTCATCTTTGTCACCTACTCATGGGGGAGTCGACTCGCGTAATTATTCTCTCATCTGTATGAATCTTCCCAAATACAGATTTTTACGCTTTTCTATCATATATATATATATATATATATATATATATATATATATATATATATATATATATATATATATATATATATATATATATGTGTGTATATATGTATGTATATATACACACATATATATGTATATATATACATATATATATACATACATACATATATATAAATAATTTTATATATATATATTCTTTTCCATTATATCTCGATGTATTCACTGCTGATTAATGTTTAATAAATAAAAAATAAAAGAAAAAATTTAAGGACATTTTGGCTAACCTACAGATTGGTTAAACATGGTTTGATAGAGAATTATACATAATTACTTATCCCTTTCTTACAGTTCTGTAATAAAAATGGCTAAATGGTCATCATCAAGAATTAACGGTCTGTGGTCAGGGGCACACCATGGCTACACTAGGTGGTGTACCTGCTACGCTGCTGTGTCACGAAAAAAAAAAAAATTATGGTCGCAGAAGGTGATTCTGGATTTGCTTCTTGAATGGCCATCCAAACCAAATGACAATGCCTTTACACTACCATTGCATAGTGAAGATTTTTACCCCCTTCATCCGTCTCCTGGTCACTGTCCAGCTCAAAAAGGTATGCGGCAATAAATTCAGCAAACGGGCCTCGGCGGTCCAGCAGCTCCTGGTATTTTCCCATTTCTGACACCTGTCCGTCCCGGAGTACAACAATGATGTCGACTTGGGGGAGGTACGATATGGCATTTGTCACAAATATCCTCGTCTATAAGAGAATGAAAACCAAATGATAATTGTTACCGACAAAACAAGTCAGTCAAAATAAATCTGTTGCATAAACATCTTATTAGTCACACTCCTATATATGGTGCTATGTACCTTTAAGCGTCATGCATCTTTAAATTATTACATGACATTGTTAAGGGTATACTAGTTAAATAAACTGATTTGTTTTTTTTTTTTTCATTTTAAGGTTTCTTTTTAGATTAGTGACGGTAATTGTTTCATAACTTGGAACACCTAGTTGAGTGCACTGCACATTCCAAGCTATTATTTACAGCCAGATATTTTCCTGTTCACCATAAAACAATTTTAGAGGAGTGTCAGTTGGCACATTCTTTGGTCATAGCCTTTCGTCGTGTTTCTATTAATAATACATTTTAACTTTTAAGCTATTTATACATTACACTGGCATATAGTGCATTTGATAATCAGGTTGCTCTGATCATTTTATTAAATTGAAATCTCTATCTGCATTTCTCCGCAGCCCTGTAATGAACCGAAAAAAAACCCCACATATAAGTGTTAGGAAGTACCAATCGCGTGTTTCCGGTAGGAGGCTCAAAAACAAATACTTAAAACTCTGTGAATTGAATGTTCGTTTGCATGCATGTCTGGTGATTAAGATAATGTTGAATGAAAAACTCGTGAACTGAAGTTATACATTTGATGTCTAAACAAACTCAACAAGCCAGATCAGGTAACACATTTACGGTTATACTTTTAGTAGAAGTAACAAACAGTTTTTCAAACTACACCCGTCAAAATTTTGTTCAGTTATCAACATTTTTGTGCAGTTGTTTTAAAAGTGCAATCTACAGGTTTTTTGTTAATAGAATATCGCTGAAAACTCACTTTTCATTAATACGTTCGTTGACAATTGAGTCTAAAAACCCCACTCGAACATTCATTCCCGAAAGGCACTATATATACTCTTCACAAATAACACTACTACAGCGTTCGGTATAAGCAGGGGAAAGTTGATTGATGTCAGCGAGAAAGAGGTCCCCGACATGGGTATGGCAGCATCTATTATTTGCGAACTCTGTCTGCAACCCAATTTGCTTAAAAATTCTAATCCTTTTGCACTGTGACCAACTTTTATAGATAAGGTATCGCGTCAAGTAACTGTTTATTAAAATAATCCCTAGGCAGGGTTCCAGCGTAAGAAGAATTACCTTTTTCTTCAGCAAACCATGTGGGCCGATCACCTCCTTGAAAATGTGCTGTCCCACATGTGCGTCTACGGCAGACAGAGGGTCATCCAAGTAGTAAATGTCCTTATCCATGTAAACAGCTCGCGCAATACTCACTCGCTGCTTCTGTCCCCCACTTAGGTTTATGCCCTGGAAAGCAAAACATGCTTGCAGCGATTTTGTCGCTTTAGATGATCTGTACGGACTTTTTATCAACGAAAGCAATTTTAAAATACAAACCGTTTAATGTGGATGAATATACACTGTCAGATACCCTGCGGGGTATAGACTGTTCCAGCATTCTCAAGACCTCTGGACCAAAAAACAAGATCCTTTCTTTCCATAGGACCTCTGTAATATGACTCGAGTCTTGGCCTTTTCCTGATGCCTCCAACTTTAAGCCAAAGACAAAGGCCTTGCAAATACCATTGCCCCAGGACTCCCCGATGTCTTATAAATGGAGTATTTCCAAGACTTGTAGCTATTCTCGAAGTGGCTAGCAGATAGTCTTTAAAAAATAGACTGATACCCGATTGTACAGAGCACTGTTCTGAATCACACACACACACACACACACACACACACACACACACACACACACACACACACACACACAGAAAGAAAGAAGACAGCATGAATTGTGTTCTTCAAATTCCACAAATTCTTCAAATGACACACTCACTGTTTTACATGGAATTTTCTTCATTTAATAATTCCCAACACTTAATCAAAGTAAGCCAGCTACCGCACAAAGACATTTTATACACAACCATATTCAATAGCTTATTAATGTTCTATCTCATTCCACGTACTTCCATTCTAGAATCCCATATTAATATCGCTCAGGAAAACGGAACTGACAGGTGATGGAAAACTTATTTTAATTTAGACTATAGAAATGTACTGATTTGAAATGTGGAAACTGTTGCCTGGGGTTTGTAGCTGCTGCCCTGAACATATATATTTTTTCAGAAATATTAAAAGTTTCGAATATTTGGTATGCTGATCAAGCCAATCTTAAAGTACGGATGTGTACTACGAGGCTTTAAAACTTACTTTGGAAACTGCCTTTAAAAATTTTTGCAAATCATGCACGTGTTGGTGAGTGCCATTTTGAGCATGGGGCAATGCATTGTGGGACAGTCGCAGAAAAGCACATTTGATTTAGATATCAAAGTGAATCACGGCAACAGCTTATATCATATCAGTGTTGATGCTCTGAAATGTTTGCAACGAGGCTTTAAAACTTACTTTGGAGACTGACTTTAAAATTTTGTAAGTATGTCCGGAAATTGAAAACAAGTACACCAATCTGTATGATATGCTAAGACACAGGACGATCTTCAATGATATTTACAATCTACCATTAAATAGAAAGTTACTGGTGCAATCTGTCATGCAATCAAGAGAAATGTTCTGGTAAATATGCAACATTTGTAGACACTTTAAGATGGAAACTACATCTTCATTCCCATGTTTAATGTTTGTGTGTGATGCCATTTATAGTTTAGGACTCTTTTAACGTAGTACTGTTAAGGTGGAAGCGATGAAGCTAGTGCGCAGTGAGACTGGCAACTTTGTATCGATATTACCCATTTAATTTTGTTCACAAGCACATTAAACCAATATATTTTCTTATTACTACATATCCATAGGGTTCGTTTTGAAAGATTGTAACTTTTTGAGATTTTATAGCATTTTTTCTGACTTGGTAGGATTTTCACAATTTCGTCGCACAAGTATATATAGCATTTTAGCATTTATTCTTGTATCTCCAACTATAACTCTCGTTTACGATACCTTTTCACCTATTTCTATCTGGTCTCCACCTGCTAGAATCTTCAGATCTGGATTTAAGGCACATGCATTTAAAACCTGCTGGTAGGTCGTTTGATTCAATGCATTTCCAAACAGAATGTTGTCTCTTAGCGTGGCATTCTGGATCCATGCTTGTTGGGGTACGTACGCCACTCGCCCCTATATGGAAAACGCGGCAAACCAATATTTACATCGAAAGTTGCAACTTACCAGCAGACAAAACATAATTTGGGGTTTTGCATCTATACAATTAACAGAATGACTATGTAAAGAGGTACATTCACACACTTATAATTCCGCGAACATGGAACTTAACACGGAGTGAGTGGCCCACGTGTTATAAAAATACTTTTCCTACTGAAAGGTCGTCAGAAGAGCTCATGCTATAGTTATATATCTGATTATCGGTCTGTTGTGACTTAGGTGTCTTTTAATGACGGCAAACACATTTGATAACCAACACTTTGCGACTAGTACAAATTGTAAGTGGTTTTATTTGTACGTCTGTGCAAGACGTAAAAAAAAAAAAACTTTGTAAACAAGGACTTTTTTAAATAAGGGCATTTATTGATTGTTTTTACGCGGAGCACATGGGTAATTTTAGTGAAAAAACAATTTCTTAGTTTGCGTGTATTGAATTATAAAAACAAAATAAGATAAGAACAAAAGGTAATTAATATGTGAAGAATACAAAGTGTAGCTTACCTGCACATGGACGCTCCCTTTTACGACCTCCATTTCGCCCAGCAGGGCAGAGACGAGCGATGACTTGCCGCTGCCCAACTGTCCCACCACTGCCACTAGGCTGCCATGTTCTATACGCAGGTTTAAACTGTAATATCCCACTGCCTTAATTATTGATGAATAAATTATATTCTACTTAAACTTGTATATCAAACTGCTTTCGATAAAGAAAAACATAAGTTTCAGTAAACAGTGATATTCTTGCCCACATTTGTGTACAGGATTATTTAAACAAAAAGGATGCATGTCATGAAGCGGTTTGTATAAGCCGCGCAATTTGTAAAAATCATGCGAAAACATAACGTTTTGAACATCAACCTGTGATAAGATGCATTTTGTATTCAAAATACATCAAAATGTGATATTACATAAATGCCGTTATTAACAAAGGCTACATCAAAATGTAATAAACTTGGTGGCATCGCGGCAAATGTAATTATAGTGTATGCTGTATTATAGGACGTAGTCACGGAATTTATTGCAACTCTTGAAAAATATTTTGACCTGTTTTCATTTCGTAAAGTAAGACGAACATTAATATTACTTTTTTAAGAGTGGCAATAAATATTTTAATCATTTTCTAATATATATTATTCATTGTATATCTTGCTGCGTTGCCTTATCACAAACTGCGTAGGCCCTATTAATCATTTTGACGCAGCTTAGGAATTAGGTTCCTAATTCCGTTGTGCAAAATGATTACACCTTGATGCCATATTGTTTCAAAATTCCTTTCATTTCAATTTGATGCAGAAATATCATTACATTTTGCAACCTCATTACAAATGGGCTATCATTACAACTTACCACACCACAACATATCCATAAACAGGAAGCGTTAAATGCCATGAAGATAAAAGGAAAAGACTGACTTTTTAAAGCAACTTTTTTCCATTATTTCACCCTCCCAATTCCACAACTTGTTTATTATTGGTAAAGAGTCTAGCTTATTTGTGAGTGTATTCTCAACATGTTATTCACTCACTCTTTGAGAACAGGTGGCTCGTCACGACTCCAGCTAAAAGATCCTTCCTCGATGGCAATTACATGGTCTGTCAATTCAAGGTAGCATTTTGACACAACAAGTCAGTAACTTTTAAAATATCAAAACGTACATCACAAAGGCAAATTGCAGATAGAGCAAACATTTCAGGCGACAATTCCATGGTCACAAACTCACTCAAAGTTCCATTTACTTTTATTTAATTGGTGTCGTTCTGTCAATGGCCATTTTGAATAAACGAACAAAGGGACTTAGTAGGATAATAAGACCTTACTGTAACCAACAGAGAGCATGAAGGAAATATATTGGTACAGTTTTACATTATGACAGAGTAGGGTGGCAAACAAATCCCCCCAAAACGCCGCAACAAAACAACAAAAATACCCAAAACAACAAAAGCAACAACAATAAAAATCAAAAAACAAAACATTGTTTTAATATATGGGACTTGAATAGATTCATCTAGACATTATGGTCATTTATGTATCTTCCTTTCATCCATCAATACAAAACACGTAAATAATCTATGACAAAAAAAACTGCTGAATGTCTTTTTTCGTTTTTGTTTGTCTGGTTTAGTTTTATAAATAATTGGAAGTGGGGATTTGGCAGACAGCAAAAATGCGATCATATGAGTGAAACTCAACTCGAGGTTATATGTACATTGTAATTTAGATGTTTTGTATTTTATTATTTTATTATGAGTGGAATAATTAAAGGCCATCCCACGTCTTGGTGACGTCACGTGTGTGGTGTGTGGTGCACTGCGTGTCTCTCCCTTGAGCCAATGATGGCCAAACTAGTGCTTGTCCCATTAATGTATCCAGAATATGTAAATATGTTTATGATTATCAAAGATTTGTTGGGACAGCTTTGTGAACGCAGTGATACTTACAGATTTTTTCTTCTCATCAAGATGTTTTACATGCCAAATAATTATTGTCATTCCAAGTGATTGCAGAACCGTCCGTTGACGGTCTTCTGCACATTCATCAGATGCAATATAGCTTGTGTTTTGCCAGCCTGGCACACGTACAAGATTATTTTTTACATAAGTGGGGCTAAAGTCGCTCTCTGTAGTGAATGTCATAAAGAGTCTGATTGTTTCTTTTTTTATTCTAATGTGTTTCTGGACACGCCTATCAAACCGTTTATTACCTGACAGGAACAAAATGATGACTATCACAGAAAAGAGAACTTTTTTTTATAATTTTCAGGAAACCAAAACCGACAGACATCTTATAAAACATGTTTTATTTCTGCCTTGTAACCATTAGTTTTACGCACAAAAAACGCTAAGGCAGCCCACTTGCACAAATTAAATTTGCAAACTTCAACAACTTATTCGAAATGGACATTATTGTTAGCATTTTAAATGATAAAGTAAACCAAATAACATGATTTTAGAGCAACAACATTTTTATCAAGTCACTTCGTACCACGTTGAAATAAAATCTCATGGATAAGGTCTAATTTTAATAAAACTTATTCGGGGTAAAATTTTCAATCCATGATTTAATTAGGCATATCTTTCAAAATATTTAATTTGTATGTCATGTTGTCCACGGTTACGTTACCTGCCAAATAATGATTTTTCACGTTGTCCGGATTCAGCTCTGGATTGGCCAAGAACTTAGATATCCTACCTATGGCAACGCTTGCCTAAAAAGAATTTAAGAAAAATAGACAGTCATTTAACTTAAAGTCTCAGATGTGTCTAAATGGCCATTGCTCCAACTTTGTAATTATTAATAAGAGGTGCGTTTACTTATACATAATAAAAGCTGTCAATCTATGGCGATGCCCGACTGTGTCAATACACCCGCCACACCTATTATAATATTACACGGGGTTCGCGGTCAACCTCTTTGGGGTTATCTCGAAGGCTCAGGGACCGAAGTGTTGGACCTTACATTTAGCTTGGCCACGATGCAGGGTTCAAATGCCACCGAAAGCTGACAAAAATTATGGTACTTTTCATTATTGGTAGAAATAAACAGAGCCATGACGCTGCTTATGTTAGTTTCGTAGAATGAGCTCATTTGCGCAGATAATCCGGAAAGAAATTGGCTTATACACGTACCTGAACTGTATATGTGACAGCACTAGGAAACAAGGCCATGGGCTGACTTAAAATATTGAACAAGGACAATGACACAAAGGCCTTGTTAGCATCGAGGACATTCTCTGCGGAGGACATCACGAAGGCGGTGAATGCACTCATGGACACCTTCAAATAAAAATAGCCTAACATACACCACCAGGCATGATGCATGATTCTGGATACATGTTATTTATACAAATGAAATTATGTTTGTACCGAACACCAAGACACAGAGACGTTCCGTAATTTGGATCCGGAATTTAGGTATTCTGTTAGTAGTATTGTTGTTATTATTGTCATTGTCTTTGCTATTATCAATACAATAATTCCAATTACTATCATTATTATCTTCATTTATATGTCTGACCAATGACAGAAACAGTATTTCCTAAATTGAAATTTTTTGCTTACTTCTGTTTCAAGCTAACCCTAATGAAATTCTCAAAAGCGATTCATAATTTTGCATCGATGTTGAAACTCCATGTATACATATCTCAAAACATATCTTTAAGTTTGCATTTGTAATATCTAGAAGTACAAAACCCCGAATGAAATCTTTATAGCTATAGCAAAAAGAAATAATTTAACTAAAACAAAAGAAAACAGTTGTTGCTGTTCTCATCTGGTCAGACAAAGGTTGAATTGAAAACTGTCAAACACAAGAAAACGATCAAAATCACACCTACCAGGTAAGGAATACAGAACAAGCTTAGGTTGGATACAACTTGCAGATAGGCAGACGTCTGAAGAAACTTTAGTTCCTGGTTTCTAATAGCGTGCACCCTTTCCTGGAATGAACTCTCCCAGGCGTACAACTTCAGTACCTAAACGTAGAAAGAATATTGTCCTTGTGTAAGTGTTAGTACGAACAAAGGTCATGATGATCAAGAGTGCTCTCGTAATAATACACTTACGCTACATGTTTATACTTTATTTCGCACTGATGTTCACCGAACTCAGTCCTTTGCTCTCTTATAGGTGTATATGTATACACACACACATACACACACACACACACACACACAAACACACACACATATATATATATATATATATATTTATGCATTCACACCTCACTCACTCACTCAAATACAATAAAGATTCTTGATGTGGGATGTATGAGGTCAGTGGAGGTATCCCCCCACGACATTTTATTCTTCCTATTTACATTATTTGCTCTGAAATTTAGTTATCTAATTGAAATATTTACATTCAATGGGGGGTCTCTCACGCCCTCCTCCTCCTAACATTTATTTGTATCATGTACTCCTTACTTCTTCCTCCGCACCAAAAACCCAGTGGGAAAAGTGTTAGGAAGTTACAATACTAAGTGATAAGAACAAAAAGTCCTGGGGGAGATGAGGGTGGCGGTGGGCTTCCTTAAGGGCCAGCCGTAACTATAATGTCAGTGTCCAGACCTGAGGTCTGAGACCCCCATTGTGCACGCCATGGAGTGTTCAATGGCACCTGCTTTATTTGGAAAAATATTTGGCTTGGGTGAGGGCATTGTTCTGCCACACTACCACCCTGCTGCCTACAACTGCCTTGCAAGCCACCTAGTACCTGCAGCATTGCCCATGTCTGTAATGCACTGGGTGAGGGCTATATAGCCACACTGCCACCCGCTGACATGTGATGTCATCCTCTACTGATGCAGGTGAGGGTTGGACCACACTACCACCTGTATGCTTACATGACTTTACAATACTCTACCCTAGCTATGTACAATTGAGACTTGTGCCTCTTAATGTATACACAACGCACAAGTGTTTACTGACATTTATCAATGCTCACATATATAGTCACACATAAACTCGAACAATCAAATAACACTTAAATTAAGTTCTTATTTCAAAAGCAAAATTAAAAACCGTAATACCACCAATACAACCCACTCAATACTTAATGAGAAAAAAAGGGGGGTGGAAGGGGGCGGGAAATTCAACTTGAACTGTACACAAAAATTCTGGTTGCTCAATCACGTCCTTGTTGTCCGGATATCTGAAAAAGAATGGGGTTACGTGTGTGGAGATGCTTGAAAATCCCCCCGCTAAAACGTAACAGAGATCGCGCCTGTGATTGGCCAACTTCATGCCTACACGAGAACTTCACTGTGATTGGTCGATAGGTAGAGACACGCATGAATATTTACAAGTGTGGTGTTGCATAAATACTTTTGTGCGTACGCACAAAATACTTTTATGCATTCACACCTCACTCACTCACTCAAATACAATAAAGATTCTTGATGTGGGATGTATGAGGTCAGTGGAGGTATCCCCCCACGACATTTTATTCTTCCTATTTACATTATTTGCTCTGAAATTTAGTTATCTAATTGAAATATTTACATTCAATGGGGGGTCTCTCATGCCATCAGCCACACTTTGTGGCGACCCCCATGAGGCCTTTCTACCGATCTAAACCTTACCACATTGGCACACAGTTGAGCATTGTGGGACAGCCCATGACTGACTCCCATCTATGCTGTGCTTTAGCAAACGAAACAAACTGTTGACTTACCTGTTATTAACCCACAGTCCATTCTTAGTAATCTCCCATCTAATGTTCTTAATTTCACCCAGACCAAGTTAGGAACAGCCCATGACTGGCTTCCTTCTTTGGCATTCTGGGACAGCCCATGACTGACTCCCATCTAATCTTGTGCTTTACCCATATCCTTGTAAACCATCCTGTATCTTACCTGTGAGACCCTACTATTCAAACTGGCCAAGTTCGGAACAGCCCTTGACTGACTTCTTTCCTTGGCATTCTGGGACAGCCCATGACTGACTCCCATCTAATTCTGTGCTTAATCTTATCCTGGCCAAGTTAGGAACAGCCCTTGACTGACATCCTTCCTTGGTATTCTGGGACAGCCCATGACTGACTCCCTTCTAATCCTGTGCCTTACCAAATACCTTGTAAACCATCCAATATCTTACCTGTGAGAACCCTATTATGAGACCTGACCAGGTTTTGGGACAGCCCTTGACTGACTCCCTGCCTGGCACTGTGAAACAGCAAAAACCTGACTCCCATCATATCCTGTGGTTTGATAGAATGAATCGACCTACACTGTTTACTCCTCGTATCGCAACCCATGCAACATGGCAAAGCTAGGGACAGCCCAT
Organism: Hermodice carunculata; assembly: GCA_964020975.1. Lineage (NCBI taxonomy): Eukaryota > Metazoa > Annelida > Polychaeta > Eunicida > Amphinomidae > Hermodice > Hermodice carunculata. The sequence continues at coordinate 87,078,043 of OZ026613.1, read as the reverse complement.
GACTGACTCCCTGTTAAAGCACTGAGGGACCATGTCTAATACCCTTGCCACATACAACACCCTTTGACTGCTTCTTTCTTTGTTTGTTGTCTAATTAACAAGTGACTGGTAGAGACAGATTTTTATCGGTAAGCTACAAGTTTAAGACCGCCTGTGGCTTAATTATGTTTTTATAAATATGATGCTGACAGCCTTATGTATTTAAGAAAGGCGTCAGACTGCCAACGGCCCATGTTCCTGATCTGAGCATCAGAACAGCCCCTAGCTGCTGCTTCCGTGGCCGCCCCTATGCGGAAGCTGTGCCCCTTATAGTAACGGGGATTCAGATCACAAAAGTCTAAAACATCTTTCAGAATATATCTAAATCTATTGGCAGTGCACAAGCTTTTATCTTGTAGTAGGAACAGTGGGCCTGGAGTTTTACCCCTTATTTTAAGGTATCTCATAGTCAGCCGGACAGGGCAACACTGTGTTGCACCATGGGCACCAATACGGATGGACTGAGGGCCCTGCTTTGCACTGTGTTTAAATTTACGTAATGTCACTACCATCTCATGTTTTCCTTTCTGGTCCTTAGTGATTGTGATATCTGAAAGTGCAAGCACCTGCTGGGCTCGATCCTTGGACTGTGCTACAAATTCGCCTACCCGGAGGAGAGCATGGAATGCCAAAGTAAACATGGCTGCTACCATGGTCTGTTCATACTGTGACTGAATGACAGTGGCCAAGCTACTGACCATCTTATGGAGGATGGGCAGTGTTATTGGCAATCTAACATCTGCTGACTGACGCTTATTGCGTTATATATATACAATATCCTTTGCGTACACTTCCGGAATAATGCCCTAAACGGCGGTGCACTCAGTGAACTATCCTTTTGCCTAAATCATGGGAAACCGTGGCTCACTAGTTTCAAAATGGAATGCAGAATAAGAACTGGTCCTTATCTTTATATTGAGCTTTAAACACACAGATGTGCTGAGTACGTGACCTAAACTGTACATTGTATAGTAGATTGGTCATAGATTTGCGTTAACATACGGGAAGCTGAATCACGCGTTTCGCAGATCTCCGCGCTCTGGAACACAACATCTGGGCTACTATTCTCCGGACCATGGTAGAACAAGGGATTCATAATCTTCAAAATGGGCAAACACATCTGGTTTCATTTCGTATTTATACACATAATCAGGGTAATATCAAAAGGATACAAAGTACGAAATCACGTGGATATGCACAGCGCCCATTCTTCACTGATTCAAAATTAAACGGGTGAACCACAAAAAAGAGCCGAGCGGATGAAGATTTTTTTCTGATGTTTGCATTCGATCCCATATAGTCACCCTCACTACACGAATGGTCCACATACCTTGATTCCATTGAGAACTTCTGTCATCAGCTTTATTCTGGCGTCTTTTTGTTTCATCTGAGCAATCTATAAAAAGAAAAGGGTGTTTCATTATTATGCGAAAGGCAAGACGGGTCCAGCTGCATGTGTATTAGTGCAGACCTGTCTTCAAAAGTACGCTATAAGGTTGCCATAAGCCAGAAATAATAGAGTGTATAAGGATACATCCCAATAGGATATCAAGGTTGGAATGGTGTCCCACTATACCTGGAGTTGCCTTATCTTGGTGCCTGTGACAGCATTGACAGGAATCATGACTAACATGACAGCTAGGCCCGCCAACGCCGAGGGTCCCAGTTGCTGCCACAAGAAATATATGGCCAGAGAAATGGTGAGGGGTGCAGACCAAAATGTGTGCAAGTAGCCTGCAAATATACACATTCCCTTGTCACTTCACATACATGTTAATGTAAACATTTTTAGCCATAACTTGAGCCATTTTAGTTCCTCATTTCTTTCTTCTAGTGCCACACGCGACTCACGTCGCACTACTGGTCACAAACTGCTCCGAATTATAAGGATGGTAGATTCATGATCCTTAAGAACTTAAATTCATTCAAGTAGCAGCATGCCCGTAATTACTTAGAACATGACAGTCCAGGTTAAGTTTTCCTCCACGCGCTTTACTTTGGGTGTATGGCGTCCAAAGCGCACCGAGCAAAGCTATTAACTCAGTCCAAAATGTAGCCCTAAAAGAGTTGATTGCATTGCGAGTTTGTATGACTTACAGTGTGTGTAAGATGGCCACTGAAGTCTTTGTTTGGCTAAACCGGTCAAATTGTGCGCATTAAATCAACCAATCAGAACGTTGTATCTATTGAACACGAGTAATGCAATTATTGCACGCAATGAATGGCTTTACTACGTGGAATACCTAATTTAATGTACGTACTAAAATAAAATGATGTAATGTGCACAATAGACAACAGGTTATGACATGTTTGGCCAAAAATAGGTTTCAAAACCTGAAAAAATACATCATCTATTTCGATCTCGGTTTGGAGATTACCACGATAATTAAAATTTTGATCTGGCTAGAGATGTTCCTTATTATTTTTTTTTAATTCAAAACACTGCAAACTTATAAGTGTGTGTTTTGTAGACAGTACGATGTAGTGTATGCGATCTGGCGAGGTAATTTTATTTTAAACGTATTTATTTAATCTGGATAGCCCTATAGTACATCGAGATGACTGATACATGGGATCTCCAGAACATGAAGATACATAATAAGTATATACAAGACACACAGGACACACTAGGGGATTTTTCAGCGGCGTTTGGACACTGTGGTGGCGATGGGCAAGGCATGGCGGCATACAGTGGCGGCCTGCGATCGCCCCCGATGGCCAGAGACCGCCGCACATATTCTCATCTGCTGTGGAGTCTCAACAGAAATGGGCGGCGGTCAGCGGCGATAATACCTATCGCAGCTGACCGCCACCCTGGGCCGTAGCACGCCGGCCATCGCCCCCCCCCACCACCACCACAGACAACTCAAATCACTCCCGAAAAGCATCTGTTTCTTTTGTAAAGTAAAGGTTTTGTCATTAAAGCTACAACATGGCTACTATCAATAAAATTACCATTCTTTCATTGTATGCAGTACCCTGTAAATGGTCCTCCAGGGGTTCTAATCATAATAAAGTTTCTTTTATCAGGATAAATTGGTGCATAATTTGTGAAATACCTATAGTTTCCATTTTGATTACAGCAAAGAACGTTGATTAACCATAAATTCAAAAATAAATAAATTACGAATAAATATATATATACAGAAACAAGTCCATCAAAAGAAAAAATATGGTTCTCGGGTACCTCCTTCATTAGTTGAAATCATGCCTCATGGATTTTTTTTCTTGCCAAAAAGATAAGAAAAATATTAAAGGTGAAAAGCTGAATTTTTCTGTTTTTGTTTCTCTGGATTTATTATCAACATGTAAACAAAACAAACAAATAAAAAAAAGGAAAGAAAAACCTTTCGTCCTTCATTTTTCCAAAATATGCCCGAGAACCAGACAATCAATTTTGGATGGTCTAATATGAACAGATTTTTAAATGACATATTAATTTTTGTATTGTATATCAGTTACAAACGGGTGCATGTACATGTATATAGCTTACACACTCAGGATATCTTGTAATGGGGACAACTTTAATGCTTTCATCTGGTGGGGACAGCTTGATAAATGACAATCATATTGTGTTTGTAAACAGTTGGAAGTACGCAGGTGCGTGATCACGGGGACAAAATTAAAGATACATATTTTGATAATGATGTCTTGATTAATAAGAAGGATATATATATATATATATATATATATATATATATATATATATATATATATATATATATATATATATATCCATACAGAGTGTGTGTATGCTAGATAGTTCTGCTTTATGTGTTTGTATGTACATATACATGTTGACTTCTATTGTCAAGCCATACATTTGTTTACTAAGTGCATATATTTGATCTGTTAGCTTACAACTGAAAGAAACAGATGCTGGACTGATTTGAGTTTCTTTGTGGCAGAAGGTAGCGATGGGCCGGCAGTATCACCGCCGCCGCCACCGCCCATTCCTGTTGAGACTTCACAGGTGAGAAAGTGCGGCGGTCTGCGGTGGACGGCAGCCATCACCGCCGACCGCCACCGGTGGTCACAGACCTTCGCCATCAACCGTCCATCGCCGCTATCCGGCGCTCACCGCCACCACAGTGTCCAAATGCAGCCGACAAATCTCCCAGTGAGAATACAATTGTTACCATGTATAATATCAGTAAAAACTCAGTACAAATATCAAGATTTGATCACATATAAGACACAAATTAAACTATAATGAAGTTCAGTTCAATAGTATGAACCTAAGTTCAATATTTACCCAATGTGGAAAAAAGTGTGATACTGATCAATTTGCATGGTCCAAATCAATGATCATTACAGAAACCGAACCATTTATTTGATAAGGTGTCTGTACTGCTGAAGTGCATCACAGATCTGGATATTTAGGTAGTTAATAAGCTCGTTACTGCCACAGAAAGATATTTCAAGTAACCTATCACTACCAATATGGATTATAAGATGGGGGCAAACCCCCGGCGCAATCAAAGGAATAACAGCACTAAGTATTTTTTCTCTGAGCAATGAAAATTGGGGTAGAAAAAGAAGAAAATGCATGAAGTCTTCATGTGGGATAAGAACAGGCACAGGATGGATTTGTGAAGGTCAAAGTGTAAACTAGAGAATCCCAGGCGTGATTGCGAAATGACAAATATTAGCAAATCTGTCACCGTGGAGGTAGAATTCAGGAACATTGTCTGTGGCTAAGAGAGTAGTTTTAAGTTTCGATATAAATATATGAAGGGTAGCGAATCTCTAATGTCGGAAGGGAGGTTATTCCACTGTTTGATAGCATCTGGGAGAAAAGAATTGTCCAGGCGTTATGTTCTACATCTAAGAGGAGTGCACTGATGCTGAATGTCGGAGAGCAGGACCAACAGGGGGGGGGGTGTTCTAGTTTAGAAAGAAAGGGAGGAGTCAGTTAGTGGTGCATTCTGTGAAATAGGACAAGCTTGAAATACGTCTGCCTGCAAGAGTTGACCACCCAAATTCACAAAGTAAGTAAACATGTGATGTATGTTTCAAAGCACCAGTACAAATTTTAGTGCCGTTATACGGAATCGATTCCAATTGATCAAAAAAAAAAAAAAAACAAAAAACAAAAAACAAAAAAACAAAAAACAAAAAAAAAAAAAACAACAAAAAAAAAAAAAAAAAAAAAAAACAAAAAAAAAAAACACAAAAAAAAACAACAACAAAAAAACACACAACCTCACCACAGTTGTCGAACAATACACAACCGTACTCAAGAATTGGCCGAATCATGGAACAATACAATTTGACTAGGGATCTGCATGATAGTTTATACTTTAACCTCCAGAGTAAGGAACTTCTTTGACCAGCTTTATTGGTAATCCATGTGATATGGGCAAACCAAGATAAGTCACGACTCAAGCTGATACCGAGAGGTGTTTGACGATCTGCCTCGGGTTTTGGAGACACCCCCCCCTCCCCCAAGAAAGCAGGCGGACGATGAGGTTTCACAGAAAATATAAAAAATGGTGATTTGATGCCATTGAATGACACTCGGCATAGCATGCCCCAGTGATATTTTAAAGACAGATTGGTGTTCAGGTTGCGTGAAGATTAAACAGGGTTATTGACAATTTCGAGTATTGTAGTGTCATCAGCGAACAACCCCATATCACATGTGAGATTGTCCACTAAGTCATTTGGATAAAAAAAGAATAAGAGTGGCCCCAGGATAGAGCCCTGAGGCACCCCAGCCTGGATAATAAGCAGGCAAAAGATTGACCATGAATACTAACTCTTTATAGACGATTTTAGGGATAGCTTTCGACCTGGATAACAAGACGATCGGATATGCCAAGTTGCTTAAGTTTAAAGAGAAGTCCAGGATGCCATACCTTGTCAAACGCTTTCGAGACGTCAATAAATACCAGTCTGGCATCTTTTTATAGCTCTAGACCGTTGTAGATTATATGGAGTAGGTAGACAAGTTGATTGATTGTGGAGTCGCTTGCCTTGAAACCTGAATTTTTTGGATGTATGATGGATTGTTTGTAATGAAATATTCATAGAGGGCATTAAACAGTCGTTCAAAGACTTTGAAAACACTACAGAGTAAGGATATTGGCCTATAATTACTGTTTATTTGTCTGTTAGCTTTTTTGAAGGCAGGAAAAATATTGGAATGTTTCCAGGACGAGGGCAAGTACGCTTGATTTGAGAAAGTTCGAATATTGTAAGAGGTATGCAGATGGAACGAGCAGTATTTTTGTGAAGGATGTTACAAATATTTTCAGGACCGATTGCAGATGAAACTTTTAGCGATAATACAACTTTCAAGACATCCTCCTCATCAAACGTGATTTCAGTTAATCTAGACTCAGTACCGTGACTAGATTCAGGCATTGGAGGGGAGTCAATGTCGGAAGAAATTGTGCATTGACTTGCAAAATACGTATTGAAAATGTCACATTTTTTACTTTCCTAGATATAATAAGATAGCCTTGTTGCTATACACAGCTAATGATAGAAAAACTTATTCGACATGAGCGAAGAATACATTTGCTAAACCCCTCTATTCACCTACCTGGAACGTCCTGTAGTTTTTCTGCATCGACACTCATCAAGTTGACAATCTCGCCCACTGTTGAGGCTTTTCGGGCAGCGTTGTTCAATTTTAACGCCTGAAAACCAGAATTAAATCCGCGGCTTCAAAATTACGTCCAGGTCAATAAGAACAACACATTATTCATAAAATAATTATACCATGACAAGTTATTTTGAAAAAAAAACATTGAACTATATGCCGTTTTGATACCAATAATTTCTACCGTACCTTTCTGTATACGATACCGATGACGGCAGACCTAAGACGCATGCCAGTGACATAGCAGCCATGCCAGTACTGCTGAAGAATGATGGATTGACACACAGACACCACGAAAAGCATAGCGGCGTACAGGTAGCCTCGCCACTGAAATGGGTCGCCGGTGCTCACGTAGGATATCAATATACTGTAAGCAAGAGACGGTTATAGGCTGGATGGTGCATCTGCACTGACAACATCAGAATTTTCTGGCCAAGACATTGTTAGAGTAACTTGTGCTTTAAAAAAGTAAAACCGTTTGGAGTGCGGGGTTTATATTAATACTTCCTAGATGTCACGCGTCATTTGCAAGAAATCTTCACTGTGAAATCGAATCGAGGCTTTTTGAATAAGTTCCCTGTCAGGCCTTCAGATGCAAGGCCCTGATCTTCATTTGTAACGAAATTTAAGCCCACACTTTCCTGCAAGCACCTCGTGCGCAAAGACACGCCGACCGTGTGAATCGGGTTTGGAACTTGGAAGTAAAGTCTTGCTTCGCTGTCTGGACCAAATATGTTGAATGTGGGCCACAGAGAATAAAGAAAAAAATATTCCGAATCGAGCACAGCTAATTTCCGTCCGACACAACCACAGTTGCATTGTATTTTTCAGGGTCCTGGTATCAATAAAAGTAAACGTGCGCTCTTCCATATTCAGTTCGGTAGATATGTTTACATGGTATCTGCCACGCAGTATCAACTTTATTATATGCAGACGTTAAATATATTTAAATGTAAAATATATGTATTTTTGTTGTAAAGCAAACTATTCTCACCAGACGATACTAGTTTGTTTTGTATCTATGTGTGAAAATTGCAACTCTGTTAACTTAATGGAACTGGCCGAACTTTGGAACGTCGTCTGCTTTCTATGAAAAGGAGGCCCAAGAAGAAGTGGAAGCTGCTTGGGAGGGGGGGGGGGGCGTAAATGTGGTTATAACGAGTAGAAATTGTTTCCTATTGAAGGAAAATGGAAGTGGTGAGGTAGGGCACAAACCTGCAGAACGGTGAAATTTTACCTTCAGAGTTAATGTAAAAGTGGCAAAAAGGAGGCCCTAAAAATGTTTTATTTGTTTAACAGATTAAGAAACATGAAACATGGGTTTGTACCTGTTGCCACCTTTTCTGGTGTATGTCAACTTTCTTTGCGATGTTTCTACGACAGGTAGGAATTCGGATGGTATAAAATTACAGAATCTAACGGAGAAATCTCACATTCTGGAGGTAAGAAACGCCTTTAGTGGTCGTAACAGCAACACCTGAAATATGTCATGTGTACTAAGATAACTGCATTGATGCTCAGTTATCTGAAAAAATCCACCGATTTCTTTCACCCAGTCACAGCACTGTCAATTTATGTCACTTGGTTACTTTGAGGGTCCGGGGATGCCTCCACAGCAGCCTTCCAGACCCGCTAAAGTTACTGATGTGGGCGCTCGTTGGAGTGTGCGGTTTATCGTGGCACTATTGTTTCTGTTACGCAACAGATGTATTTATGTTGATCGAAACGAAAAAGTTGTTAAGCCCAGTGCGCCAATCAAACTGGCCCGGCTGTGATGTTTGTCAGCTGTAATTATTATTCATGAGCTCGACGGGGGCCAATCAGATCGGACTTCCGGTTCGCGGGTCACACAAACAAACAAGATTGAGGGAAGAAGTTTGCTGGCCCACGCGTGAGCGAAAGGTTTCAACAGTAGCTCAGCGCGGGACACGGTAGTCCCTAGATAATGGGATTAAATTGGCATTTGCTCCCCGGAGTACACGCCAAAACACAAACGAAGCATGGAACGTGTATCATATCGCAATGGAGCCGTACGGGGACGGTTGTGTGTCAACCCCAAAAAGGCCTAAAAGGCATGCGTTTTAACACAAAATTTCAATTCTTTTCATCAGGCTTACCAAAGGACACACCAACAAAATAATCGCTCTGGGTTTGTTCATGGCTTTCAATACGGCTGGAAGTTTCTGGAAGACCAGAGACTTCCCACTCCCCGTCGGCAACACAAGAAATGTGTCCGACTTTTGTATAACGACATGCAGTTGTCCGTTTGTTGGGCTTCACTTTAAGATTTACCTCTTTTAAAGCAGTCTGTACTAACTTGGATAAAGTTTCCATTTAATCTAAAATCCCTAGCAATCTGGGCAGTTTTGGTATCTGGCACAGCCAACCACAGGACATTTTTTTGTTTTGTTGTGCAACACGCGATATGCTGGTGTAAAAGTGCCATACTTTTTTTATTTTTGCAATTCATGCAAAATGATCAACATTACTTTTGTTGAGTAAGACCTTCTCTACATTTCTATGTGGTTTCTTCGTCAGGTTTTTTTTTTAAACAAAAACTCGTGCCCTACACCCTAACAAAATGAATATATCGATCTCAATCACGAATTGATAAATACGGTCAAGCCTGTGTGAATACAATTGCATGGGTACCGGTCCGCGCATTTTCATTGGTTAGCATCACGAACGATGGTTCTTCTTTAATTTTTTCTTAAGATCGGTTGTGTGTCATAATTGTCATAAAATTATAGTGGTAGACTTTGTTTGTACCTTTGTTAAACGCACTTTATCGCCGTCACCGATAAGCTGTGAACATGATCAACACATGCTGCAGCGGTATTTTCACGGGAGCCATGTTTACCTGCGGCTGGCGTATTTTACTCACTTTCCGTGAAAAAATTGAACCCTCTGCTCTATTGTACGCAAACACTGGTAGTATGTCATCATTCTGACCAATTTACCGCGTCAAATTTTGTTTCTTGCTTCTATAACTTGTCCGTAATCGTTACTTGTGTTCATACAAATGTCGCCAATCTTTCAAGCCAGACTTCATAACACGAGGTAGAGAGTACTCCCGAAGGAATCATCGGTAGAAAAACGACGCATTCGATTGGACGGCGAACACCATGTGATCGATTCCGGCCTCCCTGACTGACGTAAAATATTCCGCACAGTTGTCTTCGGTTTCCGACTGAAATAACAACGTATCTGTTTGAGATAGAAGCAGTTTTGGCGGGGGTTCCGCTAAAATACTTTTGTTTCAGCCAATGGGAGAACTTGTTCTTAAAATGGACAAGGTTCTTAGCATTTTGACGATGTGAAGAACATGGCGGGTTGACGAAAAAAACAAATGAGACCGCGACGATGAAATCACCACCTTTTTGCGCAGTTTTGCAAAGTTACATCATTCAATTGTCACAAACAACTGCCCGATCATTGATTTAAATCATCGTAGAAGGAAAACATTCATTTTTAACGCAAAATCGGCAAGAACTGACGTTTCTCTACAATAAAATGTGTGTGCCTGCTTGTAATTTGTAAATTACAACACGCGCTGTTCGAGTAGGCCTACACTCGAAACTGCATGGCGCGCTGGGAGTTCAATCAGGTCCACACAAGCCTTGGATTGAATACACTAACGTTGGTCCGCACTGCGGAATACACTAAGACAAGCCGCTGTTATCACTGTCTGCTGATCACCGTTAATTACATGTACACAAACACAGGTGTTTAAACGCTACCGTATGTCTACTCGAATGTACACTTTGCCAAATCACGCCACACTTTCTCTTGAACAGTTTTATTGCCCAGAGACAAAATTGGCCCGTTTAGCGTCCTTTCCCAATGTACCTTTGTGCTTCCGCCTGGTTCGACCAATTAACACAACGTGCAGCATCGCACGCGATACAAGTGAACCCATCAAAGGACGGCAGACGCTGGGCCAACAGAATATCAACGCCCTGTCGCGGCTACAATGGAGGCAAGGTCCGAGGTTAAGTCATGCCAAATAAGGTCCTTGTTGGATCATATTGCTATAAGAGGAAGTCCATCTAATTAAATACTTGAAATGAACATATTGCATATGTTGCCCTGATTTTGGGGGAAAATGACGTTATAGGGATTAATGATCATACACAGGGAAAAAACAAAATGAAAACAAAACGATGTTTGTTAGTTGGTCGTCAAAGGGAATCAAGTGTAAAATACGCATTGCAAATTTGTCACGAAGGAAGACAAACACTTGTTTTTTATGAACGATATAATATTTGTGTCTATTCATGTTACTGCATAGTCTACTAGCGTGAAGGATACAAAGGCAGCCTCACCTGAGTAGCAATGGGTTTAGAAAAGTAATTATATCGAATGCCAGCTGAAAGAGTCCCGTTACAAAATAGTATGCCCCAAACGTGCGTATCAAAGCCCGGCACATACACGGCTGCTGTTGCGTGTCTGAAGGTGGTGTTCCCTTTGCCTTGGCGTAGCCACTGTTGTGTGATTCATGGGGTTCAGGCTGCTCACTGGGAGTGTAATTGATTCGTAATTGTAAACTTCTAGTAAGTAATTTCAGGGTCACATTATTTAAACTATAAGATCAGCCCGTTTTATTCCCAAAGTGCCAAAACTCACAGATTTCAATTTTCTGTGTTTCAATGGATATTTCTATTTATTCATCTTACAATACCATGAAGCGTTTTTGGACCCGTATACTTATTGCTTTGGAAATTAAACAACCGTTGATCTTTGTGCTTCAATAATCATATCTGCTCTATAGTTTTCCTTCTACCTTAACAATCATGTTATTATTGCTATTGGACATATCATGCATTTTAAAGTAATAGAAACTTAACATTTCGTTTTCGTTATTTATGGCATCATGGTTCTTGTTAGATACATTCTATAATTTTTTTTTTAAAGCACTACTGTATATTTACCTTGATGTCCTTCCTCTGTTCAATTCCTCACCCAACTCTCTCTCAAATTTGGTCACCACATTTTTACAGGAGTCTTCTTTTTTCAGTTCCCACAGATCCCCAAACATGATAGTCTGCTTGTAGCCCCGAACTATCAACCTGATGATGGACATTAATATTTAAAACGAACTGAGAAATTTATAATTTCCACATGTGAGAGTAATTGTTACCCATCCACAACATTTGCTATATAATCTCTCAAATCTCTCAAATTTTATCCGCTCCAAAACATCATCCTATCAGAAGCCGTATCTCTGTATATGTTCCTCTGGACTGCTGGAAGCCAACAGGGAGACCTCTATTGGTTGACATCCTTGCCCTTTCCTTGACCTTTTGTACTGAACAATACAATCAGCTTTTCATGAAGGACTAACCTCAGAGTGATCTGATGCATGGTCGGCTGGGTGAGTCTGTGTGTAGTGGAGAGGTAAGTATAACTAACAATTATAGAAATTATAATTAATTTTTCAGCTTTGTGTCTTAATACATAAGCTATCCACTACATTGGGTAGATTTACTAAGCAATTGGAGAAGGGAGATCATTCGAACTCCAGGGAGGAAATGTTTCTCAATGTGCTCCATTGGAAAAAACAGATCGCGTAAAGGGACGGATACATGATGAATTGTCTGAAATAACCAGCCCCCAGAAAATATGCTCGCCACAGGATCCTAAGCCAGATGAAAGCTTACATATTGAGGGCATTGTTTTGTTATTAAACACCTGAAGTTGTCCATCAACATGGGACAGGTCCTTTAAATAAAAGTTGGAAAAGGATAGTGGGACCTCCAATGGCGCTGCATCACTATGTAACAAAACACAACTTGCTTAAGGGCAAGAGGAGATGATGATTCTGACCTCATGAGCTTTAACCTGGTGCAGTTGTTTGAGCTCTGGGATCTTTTCCTCCTCTTAATAGACCAATTTGATTGCTTTCGTGACCCAGCTAAAAGCAGTGTTTGTGCAGATTCTGGAAACTCTCCAATGCCAGATGGATCATTACCAGCCAATTGATAGCATAAGACTCGTTTTGAGGAGATCATAGTCTGATTACAGTCTTCAAATCCATTTGAACCCCCCCCCCTTCCTTGGATAGTTGCCCCTGTGTAAATGCTTTCCTGTGGACTGACAAGAACTAGTGACTGCCTGTGCATCATGTTGTCCCACTGCACACCCCAACAGCAACTGATGAAATTTGCTGGAGATATCTACGGATTATTGTTAAGAGATCCTGTCCCATGCAGGCCTGCTGAACTTGCTTTTGATGAAGTCTCCCGATGAGTATCTGAAAGGGCAGGGATTTTAGTGCAGCTATCAAGCTTTGCCAGTCCCCCATAGGAAGTGCAGAGTTGGACAAAAACCTTTTGAGGATCATCTGAAGCCTGCTAAAGGGATCTTTCAATTGCTCGCAAATAAAAGGTACCATGGGGTAAACTGTATCTAGAAAAAGACAGTGTAAAGTCAGTTCTAGGCTTGGCTTTGGATAGAACACTCGTAGACCTAAATCTAGCCAAACATTGAGCATGCGAGTCCTGTCTGATCAAAGACCCTGACATGAAAGGCAGTGTATCAGCCAGTCATCCAGCTAATTGTGAATATGCATGCCTGGTGGTGTGCATAATCTGATATCACCCTCATTATTCTGGTGAACACCAGGGGAACTGGAGCTAGACCAAAGGAGAAGACCAAAAACTGACAGACAGCTTTCGTTAATGGGAAACACAAGTACAAGTAGTTGGATTTAGCTATCAGAATGTGAAAATACATGTCTTTCAAGTCCACCTAGGTCACCAAGGTACCTGGGAAAACTGCAGCTGCTATGCAAACCAGTGTTTCCATTTTGAACTTCTCCCTGTGGAGCAAAGTGTTGAGCCTGGGGAGGTCTGTCACCAACCTCCACCCCTCGTCTTTTATTAGAATTCAAGAGACAACTGTAAAAGCCAGTTGGACATGGGTTTAGGACGTCTCTAGTGCCCCTTTAGGTAACAGCAGTGCCTCTTGGTTCTCCAGTGAAATTTTATTCTTTGAATAAGGGACATTAGTAGGAAAGTTTGACAAGCAGGTGGGTTTAATTAATATCTAAAATACATAATCAACTATCATAAATTCCCAGTAAAGTCAAATACAGCAAAAGGCCTAGATTCAAGAATTAACAAAACATCAACATTCATCTTTCAATATCAATGTGCAGAAGGTGGGTGGTCTAAGTCTGGGGCTCTCAATCAGCTTGAGGTCAGTTTGGTAGAACTGGTGCCAATGGCCCATTGAGTCAGAGCGAAAGGCTCTTGTCACTGGCACCCCACTTTATTGAGCTTAATTGTTGTTCCCCCAATTACCTAGGCTATCCATGAGGTTGGGGCAGGCCTACAATGATGGTCTGGTTGTAGCTTGTGATGACAGCGACTGTTCCCCTTCGCATGATGGCAAAGGGGTATATCCTCTGGAGGTGGAAGGTTCCAAGTTCGGGATGGGAACTAGCATGAGAATTGCACTCCATCCTGTGGCAAAGGTTCCTGAACCAGGGAAGGGAACCAACCTGTTGAAGACCACATACCATCCAATGGCAGTGAAAGCTAAGAACATGGGGGCAGGAACTGGACTGGTGAAAAAATTCTCTTGCCCGTCAATCAGTGCCTCAAGTCCTCCAGTCCACAGGAACAGAAACAGAAATAGTTTCTGATAAGAAAACGTTTTGGAGTGTATATGATCTGAGAGATCATATACCAAATGTAGTAGATAGGTAATGTATAATTACACAGCATTTAACAAATCCTAGTTATCATGTACAAATACTTGCCAGTTAATTGTCACCATCATATTGTTTAAATGTTATTAGTTGACAGATTGATTGATTGGTTCCCTGAAACTTTAAGCATCAATTTATTAACTACCAACAAATAATGTTAGTATTACAAGATCAGAGATTGCAGAAAGTTTTTTTTAATTTTGTATTTTGCACTTGTTGAACTTTAATATTTAGCATTTACTGTCTTGTGGAGACTAATATAAGCTTGTCGGAAGATATGTGTTCAATGTCAAGATCCCTCATATGGCAGTTCTCGTTCTCATTGTCACATTCCCTTACCTTGTTATCCACAAAAATAAGAGGCGGGACAGGAATGAGGCTCTGCTCTCAGGGCATGGAATCTTGAACAGATGACAATCAGGACCTTCTGTTAATATAGGTGTAGATTATTTTGGAGCCATTAAAGGGACCTGCTGTGCGGACCTTACCAAACTGTGTGAAATCATACATTTACTTGCCAAACGAAAATGTGATTGATGCTGATGACAATGGTGACGACGATGAATATGATGATGACGTGACAGGAGTCCCATTCTATTCCTTATAAGATTCTTCCATAAATTTGTAAAACAGGAAAATGTAATTAAGTAAGAGTCCTATAGAAACTGGAAGAATGTTTTGTTTGTTTTTGAGTTTGATTTGATAGAATAATATGTATTTCTTGAAGGTGGACATACATATAAAACTATAAAAGGTCTTTTTTGAACATAATTGTTAACCTCCAAATCATCAGTACAGGCCTGTAGACCAACCTGTTGAGATGTTGCAGATGTGAAAACAAATTTATTTTGCAGTAAAGGCTGTTTCTCTCCCACTTTCATCTGACCCTGGTATGGCTCCAGTGCATCAGTGTCTGAGAACAGCTGAAGCACAAACTCCACCAGCACCAATGTGTAGAAGATGTAGAATGTTACCAGCTGGTAAACGTCATTGACGTCATCCTGAAAACAGACAAAATCAGTGCCAGGATTTTTGATGCTCAATAGAATATGACTCTCGTTGATAGAACCCTAAACAATGCCCTCATTAAATGTCAGAAAACGAAAAAGCAAAGAGTGTTACCATTTCTTATTGATCGACCTCAATGAATCAAGGTGCACTTATCATTACTTGTATTATTGTTTTGATAAAACCTTAGCATTATGAGAAATTGTTCGGTAAAAATAGGACCAATACTTCTTTGCTTTCAAAACATACTCAGTAAGCCACACTGGATAAATTCTAATGAATGTTGGCATCTTTCATTGCTGCTCGTTCGTTGTGGAGCTACCGGGGCAGGTTTTCTATAATGGCCTCCCTCATGTTATTTCTTTTTTGTTTTATTTCCATTTGACACAGACCGTCACAGACAATTTGACATATGCCATGTTATCACTGTTGCATGGAGGGGTAAAGATATTGCAAGCTCACGTGACATGGATATGTAGGCATATATGCATACATTGTAAAATTGACAGTTATGGCCAACTCACATGTTGCTGAGCGTGGATGATTTTGGACCTAAAGGGCACCAGTCCAAGCACCAGGAGCAATAGCCAGAATATAAAGAGTAGGCCACCAGAGTGAACACCCTTTCTGAACTCATAAGTGATGAGTAGGACAGCTAGAGCCTGCAATGTTCAAATTGTTGTCTGTCTACGGTATTTGCCATTTATGTTCAAGGACAATTGTTTTTGCCATATACTTCACAAGGATAATAAACTTGCAAGCATGATGAAGATAAATGACTTCAGTTACAATTAATCCTTAAACATGCAAAATAATAAGGAGAACAATTACAGCAATGAAACTTTGTTATTTTAAACTGTCGCCAAAATATGAAAAAACACAAGACAATCATTTATCACACAATGATACATATAAACAATTGTTTCAAAAATAAATGTTTCTTTGTGAAAAATGAACTTGTCCTACTTGAAAATAAACAAAACCAAAGAGAACCATCACAAGCTATTGGAAATTACCCAAATAAAAAACTTATTATTTTCATTATGGTTTATGACAACACTTCAAGGTTTCTGACAAATCTTTACGTGCCTGTGATATAGTAAATTTGTACAACATAAAAAACCATCTGAGGTTATCAAAAACACAAATTCAAACTTTGAAACTGTTCTTAACATAATTATTTTGAAATTGACACTTTATTACAGCAAATTTCTTGAGTCTTACTGCAAGATACAAGAGGTCTAGGTTCTGGCAAAAAGCTACCACTTTAGAACTATAATTTCTGGTATGCTTTTGTGATGTCCTATGATATACAGAAGTTGAGAAATCTGCAACAATGATACGGTATATAAATGTGCAAACGTATTAAAATTTATACAGAAAAGTCCCATCTGATGCATTGCTACTTTATTCGGTGTTATATCCCATGGTAACTGCACTTCAAACATGCATCTGGAAGAACCACACTAGAACAAAGCAAAAAACGGTTAATAAATATTTCATTCCATATGCGTGCCACAGCATAAAAGGCGTGTTATACATATTCGGTTCTTCAATTGAATGGAATAATAAGCACTTGGGTTCAGAGCCATGTACGTGTTCTTTGATGTGTGCCGGTAAAGTGTGGAAAAAGAGACCACATACATTATATGTGTATTTATCAAAAAAACCTGATCATAAGATAATAAACGAGTCAGCTGAGCTGCACCTGACTAAGTGCTCACTTTTTTAGAAGCCCACTTGTAATGCTTCTACAAGAGCGCTGTGTTTCGTTTGATACATTGACTTTGGGTCTTGGCTAGCCTAAATGAAATTGAAATTCTTAGTCTTGCAACAAGCTATATGCAAACATATTTCAGCAGCACAATACTTTAACACTAAGTTCGCACATGGGGGCTTAACAGATGCGCTTACCATAGTGGCAATCAGAATGGCAGAAGAAATTAAAGGAGCCAAAGGACCACCAGTGGTGCCACCTGTTATCAGCTCTTTGATTAGGTCCAGGGCAGGTATGATGATCAGCAAGGTGGCTATGATCTAAAAGTACACAGCCTTGTTTGAAACTCTCAAAATCCAAGATGATAACTGCCATGGGTGAAATGACATTTCATGTAACGACCCCAACTACTTTTAGACTGCAGATATCAGCGTGATTTAAAATAATTCAATATTTTATATTTACTAGACAAGTCAAACTGTTGGTTGCAGCCTTAGGTTTTAGTATGTTAGTCCCTGGTGATGATTTGTGAATATGAAATCACCACATTTTTTTTATCCTTTTATTCAATTGCCATTTTTTAAAAAACATTCTACAGGAAAATACAGACTGCTTATCCGATTTAGTTTGTTGCCAAAACTAAATTGATGATCAAGGTCTTGTTTTACGGTAAATGTTCAGTAAAATTCGTTTTAGTGTCATATTGCGATCAAGATTTGTTATTATCATGCATCTAAAAGTCCATAGAGAAAGTGTCATTCAGCGACAGGCCGTGCAAACGGTTGAACATGCATGTGGCCAAAAGATGGTGTGTCAACCCAGTGGAGCGGCCCCACCACAAATTGAACAAATACTGACGGCCAGAGAGAAGCTGGAAATAGATCTGCCCTCATGACTTAAGCATATCGTTTTAGCAGCAGTGTCCACACAATTTTGCTGATTATTGAGAAAAAGTTAACTCAGATTCATACTCAAGGACTCGCATCAAATTTATTTGCCATGATCATTTCAAAAATATTAAGGAATGAGACAGATTTAAAAAACCTGCAATTGACACGTATACATATAAACTGTATTTGCAATTCATTTTAAAGATAACTTCAGCTGCAGATTGTGATCCACTATCACTGAAACTACCTGAAAAAAACGTGTAGATAATATAACACCTGCTGTAAGTATAACAGATATGATAAAGGTTGCCATAGCAGGAATCGAAAAATTCATACACATGAAGGAAAATGAATAAAGAATTTTAGAATATGGCAGTTCCTAAGATTTCTATCTCTGACATTCATATTGAAAATTTAAAATCGATTAATACTAGAAACTAATATCTATTACATACATAGCAGTTCGTGTCCGTGCATTCCTCTGAATAGTGATCCATAAATTGGACTATAAATTAGAAAAACCAAAGTATGAATGTGCATGAATTTTTTCTGATATGTTCATGGGCGTTTCAGTAATTTAAGTAGGGATGTAACATGGGACTGCGTTCTACACAATGCTTCTTCCGGAAGAATAGCAGGAGGTGTATTTCTATATCGAGTATTGTGTTGAAGAGCTGCAGGTGCTACCAAAAACACATTGTTGAAATGGGTAGGTAGTTTCATCTGAGAGTATCAGAAATACAATTTCAAAGTTTTCAGTAGTAATAAGTCTTGTATTTTGGTATGGTTAGGTTTTTGAACAAAGGTTCGAAGTGTGCAAGAAAGTGTGCATTGGAGACTAACCACACTGCTTTCTTCTGTAATTCGGAAATACTCTCACAAGAGCAACTCCAAGCTAGTAAAGAATAATTTAGATGAGGCACAAACAGAGAATTATATATAAGCAGGAGAGACTGTTCAGGCAAAAAGCACGCACTCTTGTCAAGGTACCGTTTAGCCCGGCAAGTTTACAAGCAATTTTATTCATGTACAGGGTCCATGATAAGTTTTTGTCAATTTGTAAGCTCAGAAAGTTAAATCCATTGACTGCTTCGATTGGAATATTATTAGTTTGAAGATTCATGTACAATTGTAACTTTCTTTGAGAGAAATGAAAAATCATGTGGTGGGTTGTGGAAATGTTCAAGGATAGTTTGTTGCACATGAGCCATTTATGAACTTTGTCACGTTCGGCAAATATATTATTTGACAAGCTGATATTGATCCCTCTAGTGCAGAAATTACACGAGAATAAAGATTTTAAAAAGTGTTGTGTCATCTGCATATAAAAGCGATTCAAATATGTCAGTAATAGTGTAAAAATCATTAAAATATATATTGAAAAGACAGGGCTCCATGGTGGATGCCTGGGGCACCCCAGTAGTAATAGGTAGAAGGTTTCAACACATGTGATCAGACTGCACTTATTGTGTTCTGTTAATCAAGTAACTTTTGAACGGCAGAAGTGAAACATTATTCATACAATTGTACTTAAACTTATGTAATAGGATGTTATGATTTAAAGTATCAAACACTTTTGAAAGGTGTAATATGCTACCAGGCATTTCACCTGTATCCAGATTTTGGTAGATTTTGTCTAGAAATTCCAGTATAACTCTTTCTGTTGAGTGCAGTTTTTGGAATCCATGTTGGCTTTTGTAGAAAAGAGAATTGTTGCTAAAGTATGGGTTTAAACATATTTTATCTAAAAAAAAAAAAAAAAAAAAATTAAAAAAAAAAAAAAACCGATTAGAAAACCGGCATCATGCCTGTATTAATGCCTTCTATTGAAGTATTCCTATAGCGGTGTATAGACCACCCTCTCAAAGACTTTTGAAAGAGCTAGAAGGAGAGATATAGGCCAGTAATTGTCAAACAAGGTGCTATCATCTGTCTTGCAAAACAGGTATTACCTTTGCTTTTAAAAATCATTTAAAAAAATACCAGTTATGAGGGACTGGTTTATAATCAATGTTGAAGTAGATGAAATTGAAGTACATGCTCCTTTGATGAGTTTCATTGATAATACATCATGTCCGGTACTAGTCTTAGGTTTCATATTTTTTAAAATGTTTAGAATAACAATATTTGAAATTTGAAGAAAATACGTGATCTATATTTGCAATAAGATAAGTTTTGAAGTCCACTTTATGTGCGGCAGTTAATTTTATCTGCTAGTTGTGGCACCATTTATGTGAAGAAAGCATTAAAACGTTCAGCTATTACATGTTGCTTTTGGACTTTTTCATTGTTTAGCTTAATAAGTGGGCTGTGTGAACAGCCCATGCTCAGCTGACCTAGACATTCATCACACTTGCAGCTCTGTGAACTTGGGAAAGGATCAAAGTCACCCATGTTCTCAGTAAGTCTGACCTTTATAGAAGAACACTAACATGTGCTACATCACGATTCAAGTAGTTCTCATGTTATAATTAAGAGTAAAATTCATGCTTGTTGCACTGTGACCCCAGAAACGAGGTCAAGGTCATTAATGTACTGTCTAAGCATGACCTTCATACAGAAACATTAACATGTGCAGCATCATGGTACTAACTCAAAACAGATCTCCAGTTATCAAGTAAACAGTAAATTTCGTGTCACTTGTCCTGCGGATTAGTATCAGAATAGCCATTGACTTACATAGTAATCAATAGGAAAGTTGCATTGACCGATAAGTATCCGAATTGAAAATCCTTAAAAAACAGGAATCCAAAGCAGTGCCACCTTGTAAACAACTTTGTTTGACCCTTCCACAAGAACATATCCATCACATTTCAGCTTAATCTGAGTAACGGTTCTGAGATCAAGTGAAAAATAGCAAGACCATACAAAAAATCATAAAAAAACTAGAAAAAATTGCAGCGCCTCCTGGGGAACAAATTGGGAAGTAGGTGTCCCTGGGAGTGTCTATGTACGATATCAAAGCAATTGGGTGAGCGGTTTCAGAGGAGAACAGTTTTTAAGAGCGTGACCATTTAAAGAAACTTGGTAGAGATCTACCCAAGGAACATTCCCACCAAGTTTGAAGTAAATCTGGCCAAAATTATTTAAGTTACAACATCAGGAATCCGCAGCATTCTCACATAGTGAACGACATTGTTTGACTCTTCCACAAAGAACATATCCACCACATTTAAGCTTAATCTGAGTGACGGTTCTAGCGAAGAAGTAGAGAAAAGCTATAACACACACACACACACACACACACACACACACACACACACACACACACAAAAGATCATAAGAAATAGAAAAGAATTGCAGGGCCCCCTGGTGAACAAATTAAGAACACAGAGTCCCTAGGTGTCTTCCTGTGTGATATCAAAGCAATTGGGAGAGTGGTTTTGGAGAAGAAGATTTTTTAAGATTTGTCCAAAAAAAAAGAACAAACAAATTCATTTAAATCCAAAAACCACTAGAGCATGACCATTTGATCAAACCTGGTAGAAACCCACCCAAGGTACATTGCCACCAAGTTTGAAGTTAATCTGGATGACGGTTTTGGAGAATAAGTCGAAAATGTGAATTAGCATTAGAATGCTGATGGACTTCCATAGTAATCAATGGGAAAGCTGCATTGACCGATAAGTACCCGAATTGAAAAAAAAAAACAAAAAACAAAAAACAAAAACCGAAAACCAAAAAACGTTAAAAATCAGGAATCCGCAGCATTCCCACATCGTGAACAACTTTGTTTCACCCTTCTGCAAGGAACATATCCACCATGTTTCAGCTTAATCTGTGTGACGGTCCTGGAGAAGAAGTCGAAAATAGCTATAACAGACAAAAACTCATTAGAAAAATAGAAAAAAAATGCAGCGCCACCTGGTGAACAAATTAAGAACTAGGAGTCCCAGGAAGTGTTCCTGTGTGATATCAAAGCAATTGGGAGACCGATTTCGGAGAAAAGGATTTTTTAAGATTTGCCCCAAAAAAGAACAAAAAAAATTCATAAAAAAAAATTAAAAATCACTGGATCGTGACCATTTGAACACACTTGGTAGACACTCACCCAAGGCACATCCCCACAAAGTTTGAAGTGGATCTGGCTGACGGTTTCGGAGAAGTCGAAAACGTTAATTGTTGACTGACGACGGACGGACGGACGACAGACGGACGGACGACGGACGGACGGACGAGGACCATAAGATAAGCTCAGCTGATTGACAAGTCAGCTGAGCTAAAAAGGTAGGGAATTCTATTTTTACTTAATAATATGTCTGTATTTAGGTAATGGATAATGTTAATATTGTTTAACTATAAACACAAGTTATTTATAGATTGACTATCGTTTATAGTTATGTTGAAACATTTTGGGGGCCCTGCGAGGTCCCGATATTGGCTTAGGGATGTAATATAAGGGGAATGATCAGACATTGTCGTGAATATAATGCCGGACCTCTCTTTACAATGGGTAGTGCTGTAGAATATATCATCAATTAAGGAAGCGCGTCTTTCCGATATTGTTGTAGGTAGTAATTTTAGGGGTTAAGTTATCATTGAACATAAAATCTAAATATTCTGAGTATTTTTACTCTTTGGTATTTACCGGTAATAGATTTAAATTGAAGTCACCAGCAATAAGAATATCAGACCTTCCATTGACTATAGTCTATGAACTTCTGTCCCTAGGTGGCCTATAAAAATGCATAAAGTGATTTTTTGTTTTAAACCATCACCTGCAACGTCAACAAACTGACCTTAACCATTATTCTAGGAGAGGTGTAATAATCACACTCACTTTAAGTAAAATTTTTATGCAGGTAAATGAGCAATCCATTTGTGTGCTATAAGCTGCACCAAAAGGAATAGTCACATAATTTTCCAAATTACAAATCGATACATCAGGTTGTTCCCCTTCAATCCATGTTTCCTGAATACAAATAGCGCTGAATTCGAACCACTTTTGTGCTAAATCATCAATAAATGTTTGACATTTGTCAAATTTGGCATTTAAACATTGTATATGTGAACTTAAAAAATAAAAAATGTTATGAGCAAGGATTCAAGTATGCACAAAGCTTTTCAGTCTCAATATAAGGATATTCAGAGGCTACAGATATAGCATTATCTAAGTCTTCCGCATTTTGTAACATCTCATTCAAACTATTTTTTCAATAAACATCAGCTGCCAAATCATTTGGTGAAATAATCACAGGTGAAAATTAACTCTTTCAGTGCCAGTCACGTCTTAAGTCGATCTACTACACTGAATTGTCATTAGGATCCCAGATTCGTTTTGCTCGTAAAAACACAATTCATTCAAGTACCAGTATGCACAGAGTTCCAGAGAAAATATCATAGTTCAACAACTTTTCTCGGCGCGCATTTTGCGCATGCACCAAATGCGCGCCGAGAAAAGCTGTTGACTCAGTCCTGACTTTGGTACTTAAGGAGTTTTTAAAAGAACAGAATCTCAGCGGAAGCATAATTTCTTGGTTACAGAAAGTATACCGTCTTGTAATAAATATACCTGTAAATACAGAAAATAAACATACAATTAGCCTGTTTTCAATTGATAAATGTACATCAATTGAAATATATACACTTGACTGCAGATTGGTTCATGTCTGAATTAATAAATGTATACTTCAATTGATAATCAGTAAGAAATGTTACCATCATAAAAGGAGTCCACTGATCTAGTGCATAGGAGTGCATTTACAATATCCATCATGGTCATACAATACACCGGTATAATTTCATATCATGTACTTGAGTTAGAAAAAAAATAATTACTCGTAACAACGCATACCGCAGTCATGATTTCATGAATATAAAGAACAGTATGAATGAAAAAGTCATACAAAAATTCATGACATACATGTTTCTTACATCTTATACACAAGATAGACAGGTCAATTATAGCTGTGTACACATACATCTTGCCATATATAACTTGATGACCACACGCACATGATGCCAATTAAATGTATAAAAACGATATTTACAAAGTTTGACCTAGAGTCATCCAGCAAAATTGCGTCGACGATTTTCGTATAATTTCCGGAACCAAGGGAACATATCAAATATGTACTTTTTCTTCTTACTCGTAATTTTTGGCCTAAATCTTATGGACAAAGTCTTTTATGTGTATAGGCATGTACTTATAGTTATATTTTCTTTGTGCATGTTTTGAAAACAAACCGTATACTGCACTAACATATGCTGAAGGCCGGCAGTGGCGTGAACCTGGCTGAAATTTGTCCGATCTGTTTGGCAATTTTCAGATTCATGTTTAACTCGCTGTTTATGTTGTAAACAAATATTTTTCATGCTGTGGTACTCATTTCAGCATCATATAATTTCGGATTTGGTCATACTCTTACATTACGTATCAAACGATGAGACATGAAATCATAAATAAGGATGTGTTAAATTTTGGGGGAATCTCCGCAAAGTGCTTAAATGAGCTCTTAAAAGACACAAATGACCTAAAAAAATACTATATCTATAGGATTGGACTCACCGTATTTCAAAACTAAATATTTAGCTGAATGTTTCAAGCAATTATAAGAAACCTTTTCTCTACTAGACCTAAATATTCAAAGCTTGAATTCAAAGTTTGATAGGTTTTACCTGGCGATACACGATCTTGCAAAAACATGATTTTGAATTTGATGCTTTTTTTTGAAAGAAACTTGGCTAAATGGAGACACAACCATTGTTCCACTTTTAAACCTGAATGATTATGTTATGATTTCCCTTAGAGCCACCTGTAGTTTCCTTGGTGGTTTACTAATATACTTGCACAAAAGTTTAATCTATTCACAATTTTTAAATTCCAAACAAAGTTTCGGAAGGACAGTTTGTTGATATATCTATAAATGGTACAGAACAACGGATAACCGTGTGCAATATTTAAAAACCACCTAGAAACAGAAACGAGGATATTGACATGTATACAATTGAACTTAGCCCAATATTGAGACTTATTTATCACGTGAATCATGCGAAATAGTTATTGTTGGGGATTTTAATGCTTAAATACCTGACAAAAATATGCGGAATATTTAGATATGAAGTTATGTGACTGCTTTTATCCTAAAATTACCTTGCCAACCAGACTTACAGAAAGAACGGCTACCCGGTTAGATCAAGCTATTTTGTAAATTGTCACGTTCAGTTCGTTCATGTGTATCTGGGATTCTACTTTCGGACCTATCAGATCACTTACATATTTTTACTTTCATTGATTTAAAGTAAAAACCTCAAATGTCCCCAAAATTTGTAAACATTTAAACAAAAGACCCTCATGCCTTACAACATTTCAACAACAAAATTAAAATTACAAATATCATATCTAATCTAAATACCGACTAATATTCTAACCCAAATGAAAGTTGTAGCAAGTTTGAGGAAATTCCTGTTCACAACAGAAATAAACATCTTCCAACCAAAACTGTTAAGATTAATCGATACAAACATAAGCATTCTTCGTGAATTACCAATGGTATTTTCACGTCAATCAAATGTCGTGATGGGCTGTATAAGAAATTGAAAAGTACTGCTAAAAACTATCTCGAATATAATACCCTAAAACAAAATTAAAAAACTCATAATTCAATATTAAATGAAAGTATAAATGAAATGAAGCAAACAGATTAATTAGTTTTTTCTCACATATTGACCCAAAGCTTACTCCTTAGAAAAATGTTAAGGATGGACCATCTTTTACATCATGACTAAAAACACGTACGGAACATATTTTCTCTGTGGACTCATCGTGCATTGCTAGCATCATTCAAAATTTGAAACCTAAGACCAATACAGGGCATGATAATTTACCAATAAAATTACTGGAAAGTCTCAACTTATTTATTGCTGCACATTTTCCCATAATTTGAAAATTACGAAAGTAATACCTTTATTTTAAAAAAGATGACACCACCACTTAATATTATCACCCAATCTCACAATTGCCTGCCATATCCAAATTTTTTCAAAGGTGGTATGCAATCAACTAAATGAATATTTTATGTTCAAATTGCTATTTTATAAGAGTCAGCATATATTCACCGATTCACCAAAAACAAAGTTCCCATTTATTTGGACAATATGTTTAATTCTACTTTTCTATCACAAACTTCATTTTACAGGCTCCACAGGAAGACCTATTATTCATGCCCCTAAAAAAGCAACTTTGAAATATTGTCATCGCTATTACATTCCCATTTACATCAAAATATTCCCATTGCATCAAATACCAGGCCTGACGCATTCATAACTTAGCTTTATCATATTAACTAAATGAATATCAATGCGAATGTGCCATACCTATCTGTTATGTATGCAACAATCACGAAGCTATCGTTCCACTGGAAAAAGTTAAAATTTCAGTCTCTCATTTTTTTTCTCTCAATCATAAGCGTTTTTGATCCGCAATGTGAATGTTGTAAAATACGTCATCTCTCTTCGTAGGTGGCCTCAGCAAGTGCAGATTAAACATCCTTAGTTGGGGTCTCCTGACACATTTTGCACAGGTTAAATTGGTTAAAAATTTCTTCTTGCCTATTTTTGTTGCATATATTTTGTAAATTTAATTATCTATATGACAAATAAATATGGCTGTGGTTGTGATTCTGATATACTTCTTTACATTGACCATCATTTCATTTTTCTACTTTAATATCTCATTCATTTATAAAAGTTCTAAAATAACTTAGAATGAGGCAATAAATAATGTTCTGAAGCCCGGAGAATCTTTATTATGTACATAAATAAAGCTTTATCGCCAGCCTTGGATCAGAGAACAATGCAAAGACGCAGGATAAGCACATTTATAATAATGTGTTTGGGTCATGTCGATCTGAGGCAATCATGACAGACACCATTATACGTACCGCTTCGATTAGTTTTCTTGTTACAAGTAAGAACATAAATGTTAACTAAATTTGAAAATATTATTTTCAGCAAGAAATTATATAGGTCCCGTCTTCTTTAGATAGAAGAAATACTTTAGTCAGGGCTTACTCGTCTGTTGAAAATCTATAAAATGAAGATATAATTTGTCCTGTGTTGTATATTATGAAAACACCCTGGCACATAACAGGTAAATTTTGGCATTTTACAAATAATAACCAGAGTGTCATCCAATTAGTATCTGATAAACAGGTTTCTTAGAGATTATAGTTTATTTCACGTTTCAGCGTAATATTGAGTGCGTTAGGTTTTGGTTAATACACAGTCTGCCAGTATGGAGGGGTCAAATCTGTCAAACCACATGCCATTCTCATTATCACGGGTATGGTATTCCCACTATGTTAAGTACAACTGGGCGAAAAATCCATGCAAACTTAATGATTGTTGGGTCGCATGAACAGTAAAGTGACCATAGCTGTGATAAAAAGCGCCTATCAGCAATCAGCAAGTTGTTTTTGTTTCCATCCATGCCATGCAATATATAGCATACAAATTAATACAAATAGAGTCCTTGATGTCACATATGAGACAAATAAACATAGACGTGCAGTAACTTAATGAAAAGACCCCTTTGTTTGATTTCTCCAAATGTCTTCAATGTAGGGAAGAAGCATCACTAAAAACTCTACATCTCCACAAAGGGGGAAATATAGAAAACAGATTGAACGTCTATATTTTTGTTAGACTGCATTATTCTGGAATATATGATCATCCATGTTGGGAATGAAAATTTTCGTAAAATAAATGAATTTTATTCAGATGAGCTCTTGTACGTATGGTGCTCAATTAATAATGTGATTACTGTACGACAGACTTACCATGTGCACTGAAAATTATTTCCCATTAACACGTATGTAAAAGCATTGCTTTTTGTAGTTTAATTTACAAAGATGTGTTATTGTAAAACAACGAGTGAAATTGAATCAGAAAAACATGTCGGTGTGTCGATTAGTGCCTGAAATGACATTGCATATATGTAAAGTTTAATTCCTAGTATACTCCTAGATATTGCATGTAAATATAATTAGAGAGTTTAGGGCGTTCCTTGTTTCTTCCCTGTTAGAATACCTATAGTTTTATACTTGTTGCCTGAAGCACATCATGAAAACAAGTTACGAAATAATGAGACTTGCTGTAAACCTTCCGCAGATCACCACGGCAGCAGACTTAATATGGAATACGATACACAACATTTACTAACTACTTCACATTCTCTTTCTCTGGTATTAACCCCTTAACATTTAAATGTGTTTTACGGACTTGCAATCTATATTATTTTTGCAGGGAAGAGAGTCTGTTGGAACCAGGCGGTAAGAAATCACCCACCCACACAAAAAATGAAAATTATCCGCACTTATACATAGTATATTACACCCGGACTCCATTTATATTTTTGTTTTTGACTATGAAGAAGCTTCAAATATAAAATGAGCTGGCAATTTGATTCTCAATGCTTTGCTTTCACAGTAGTGCATGCTCAAAGTTAAGGCACACTGGTTTACCCTCATGTTGCCTGCCCGCAGCTGCCTTCTCGGTAATACATGGGTTTTGGTAGCTCTGCAGAATGCCCCTCAAGGCTCAAGTGTCCTGAAAGTCAATTGAGCGAGCAACACATACTTGTATGTCAGAAATATTTGCATCATAGCAAAGAAATTGCCGACGTTAACTGAAATGACTCACAGTTTTGGAAAGGTTCAGCCTGCTGATGTAACCCCAGGAGTGGACGGTGCGCCGGCAGGAGAGCCAGAACAAATAGAACGGCGCACAGAGCCACAGCAGACTGCACGGTACCCACAACAGCACCGTGTACTGAAAACATTGCGTCAAGTCAGGATTTGTGGTGTTCACTGTTATGTGGTCACTCTGAAAAACAGTAATATAAGCAAACATTTAAACATACAAGATTCACCACGTTTGTTATGCATGGTCACCTCTTGCACAATAGTGCTGTATTCGAAAAAGGATGTGTGATGCAGATAGCATCATCCGAAATGACAAGCTGAAAAAAGTCAGGACATTTATTAAAATAAGAACATCAGGAACAGACGATATTAAACAAAGAATATATGAGAAAATACTCAGTTTCGATACCGGCAAACACCGTTAATGGTTCAAATTTCAGCTTATTTTAGGCACTGGCAATGATGATAATGGACAGTTGGCATCTCAGCATCATTGGTATATTAGGCTTGGAATCTAGCTTCTTACAAGTAGAGCTACCTGGTGGGTAAACAAATACAGCACTGATTGGCTGCTGGTTGCCCACAGGATATGGTGTCACAAGTATTTTAGTTCAACAGAATCTTGTGTCACCCGCAAGTTATCTCTAAAATACCCTTTGTTCTGGGAACAGCGCGTGAGGCCAAGTGGTCTGGAAAACATACCACTGTATTATGCCCAACTCGTG
This sequence comes from Hermodice carunculata, assembly GCA_964020975.1. Lineage (NCBI taxonomy): Eukaryota > Metazoa > Annelida > Polychaeta > Eunicida > Amphinomidae > Hermodice > Hermodice carunculata. The sequence continues at coordinate 87,048,697 of OZ026613.1, read as the reverse complement.
TTGTTCTCAGGCCCTTCTTTCTTGTTCCAGTGCGATTAATCTATGCAAAGTACGTAGGAATTTTGCAAAGTTAAAAGGAGTTACCATAAAGACTGCTTCCCCCATCCCTAATAAAATGTGATGAATGGTAAATTGAGAAGTAAAAAGATATGTTTCTCAGCATAATATAACATTGCCACAGAAATATCACGGGTGTTAAATTTCCGGTGAATTATTAAGACATTAACACTTTAAGGTAAGCTATCTAAGAAGTTAATTTAACATATCTAAAATGTATGTGAAGTTGTCTTAAAGCTGTTCTAAGTTTAGTCCAAGTTAACTGTAGAACTCAAACGCCAATGTCAATTAAGCTTCATGAAATGTCTATACAATAATCATACTATTAGCCACGAAATGCTGTGTTTCCGGCAAATGGTGGAAAAAGTATAATACATATGGGCATGATATAAACATGGATCAATAAATACATTTCAGATAAATATTGTTACAGCCAGTGGCTGAAGAGAAAGAGCAATTTAATAATTTATGGAAAAGCATTGCTATGTCTTATGCGTAGACTGCTTTCAATTAGACAGTCATGCTTTAAATGCAGCTCTTTATGTGGTCGACCCGCAGTTGCACGCGTTGCTTTGCAGCTAGCGACTAGCTTTCTAAACTGGCTGAAGCCAGAGCCTTTTATAATATTATTTGGTGGTTCCTTCTACAGTTTGGCTGCAATATGCCTGAAAGATTTAATTCCATATCTGTCTTTGTATGGTTGTAGTATTTGCGTGCCTAAAAGCATTTTGATCAGTTTTCATGAGCAAATCATACAAGTATGAAGGACCTTGATAAAGAAAAAAAATGAATGCCCTGCATCGTCATTTTCTCCATTCTTCTCACAAACGAATCTGAGAGCTCGTTCAAGTATACTTGAATACGTCAGAACTTATTTTGGACATGTTGAATTTCGTCTGTGGCAATTTTAGTAAGATATGATTTCTGCAGAATAATCAAATCGGGAGGGGGTGGGGGTTATCAAATGTCATAGAAAGAACACACTGTGCTCCATTCCAGGCTACTGTTATATGTAATTTAGCCAGTTTCAGACAGGCAAGTAACTTGGGTTCGTCACGGCACGCCACTACATGTTTTCCCAGGACAAAAACCAAAATGATTTTTTCCCAATATGCACGTGATGCGTAAGATTCATGTTGCATGGTCTAGTGAGGGCGCGCGGATAGACTAAGATTGACTCTGTGTTGACTGCTGTCAGCAAACTCTGACTTGTGTCTCCCATCGATGGAGAAATACTGGTCCTGGAGGGGGCATAACCATTTATGTCAAGGATAGCTTGCCTTGCATACGTCGAGGTGACCTTGAGACTGCTAATTGTGAATGCATGTGGATCGAGATTTTTGTGAAAAATTGGCTCACTCATTCTGGATGTTTGTTACAGACCCCTTGCCAATTAGCTGCGGAAAAGGACGCGTTTCTAAATTATCTCGATTATTCAATTTCTAGGACCATAGAGGCTAATCCTAAAGGTCTCTTGCTAACAGGTGACTTTAATGACAGATGTCGCTTTTGGGCTGACGACCATTCTGAAAGCGAATTGGGTCTTCGTGTCGTTACAATGATATCTATCTCACAACAACCTTTTCCAACTCATATCGCAGCCAACCCGCATTAATGATGTGAGCGAGAGCCTTCTGGACATAATAATCAGAGATTCGCCTGGTCTCATTCTAAATTCTGGCATTCTTTCTGCAATATCAACGTCCGATCATGCTGTTGGTTTTAGTTTAATCTGTTTTTCTCACCAAAAAGTTAGACCATTCAAACGAATTATTTGGAATTATACAGAAGCTGATTTCAGTGGTTTAAATTATGCTGTGTGCAAAGCTTCATTTGACACAGCTTTTGCTGTTTTTGAAGATGTAAATGACATGGTGCAATTCTGGACAGACCTGTCTATGGATTTGTGCAAACAGCATATCCCTCACGCAGGATTCTAATTAGACCAAAAGACAAACCATGGGTCACTTGTAAAAGAAAGAAAATACCCAGAAAACGCAATCAAGCATGGTCTCGTTTCAAGCGTTACCGCTATAAACTCTGCCTTCTAACTATTTCACAAACACCAAAACGTGAGAAACTTTACAACTATGATGAACTTTTATGCTTCATGGACTTCTGACAGCTAAAAATTCAGGCTTTAAACCCAACAATTCTACCATAAATCAACTTGTCAAAATTGTACATGATATCTATAATGGCCTGGAACTGACAAAAGATGCCAGGATGGTCTTTTCAGACATAAGCAAGGCCTTTGACCGTGTGTGGTACGAAGGCCTTATCTTTCAACTGAAACAACTTGATATAGACGGCCCTGTCCTCAACCTTATGAGTAGTTATTTAACTAGCCAGTTCCAACGTGTAACCCTTAACGTGCAGTCTTCTTCTTTGCTTCCTATTGAAGCAGGGGTCCCTCAAGGGTCCATCCTTGGGCCCCTGCTTTTCATAGTTTTTATAAATGACATTACTGAAAATATTATTTGAGATATTGAACTCTTTGCAGCTGACACAAAGTTTCTAGAGATAATATATGACCCTTTTATTTCTGCACAGCTCTTAAATACTGACCTTGAGAGAATTTCCATTAGGGGAAAACAGTGGAAAGTCACTTTTAACGCTGTCAAATCTCTAGCTCTCCTTGTTTCCACTAGATGCGACAAACTAAATCCTCGTCCTCTATATCTTGGCGATTCTGTTACACCGGAAAGCACTTTTCATACCCATTTAGGCTTAACTCTGTCCCGTAACTTGAAACGGGATGCTCATATCAACAAGAATTATTGAAAAGACCAGAAAACGCCTGTCCTTATTGTACAGGCTTAAATATAAACTCTCACGTAATGCACTCTCCAGACTTTATGAATCCATGATACGCTCCATCCTTGAATATGGCTGTGTCATTTTTGATAACTGTTCTGATGCCCTTGCCAATTTGATGGAATCAGTACAGTTTGATGCAGCTCGTATATGCATTGGTGCTAGGAAACAAACTCCCCGCTGCCTCGTATTAACCGAAATTGGCTGGCCTACCTTGGCTGGACGGACACAACACTTCAAATTGATTATGTTTTTCAAAATGATCAATACATTAACTATAGCTTATCTATTTGATCTGATACCTCATGCTGATACTGATGCACAAGCTAAGCAAAATATCAGAAATCGCCGATGCCTCCGTCACATCAAACTATTCATTCAACATTTTGGCAAGTCATTCATCCCATCTACCATTAAACTCTGGAATGATATAGCTCTTGGTATAAGACAGTCTACAACAGTTGACCAATTTAAGCTTCGCCTCAAAAATACACTTTTGTCTGTGGATTATGTTCCTACTTATTTTTCTTATGGTATGCGATCCATAAATATTCTACATGTCCAGTTGAGACTTGATGTATCAGGTTTAAACTCGCATCTCTACCACATTAATGTGACCGAATCCGCTGCTTGTCAATGTTCTTTTCCCAATGAAACTACATATCATTACTTCTTCAAATGCCCTAATTTTGTAAATCCTAGAAAGGAGATGTTGTGTTCAATTTGTCGTATTTTGGCACCGAGAGTTAACCCCTCCTCAATTGTTCAAATTGATGGTGATCTTTTTTTACTTATATAATACATAGACACGAGAGTATCGTCGAACAGCACAACAATGAAATAGTGGATGCTGTTCAAAAGGACATATCGGAGACCAGGACATTTGTCTTTTAAGCCTGCAATTATTGCTGTATTACCGCCTTTTTCTCTTTCTCCCTCTGCCTTTACCCTGCTGGTAACGTAATGTTACACTTTATGTATATTGATATTACGGTGCATATATTGGGCCTATCCATTGGTATGATGAAGATTTTTTCTACTTGTTCCTTTTTTTCTTTCATATAGTGCATGTATTCAGAGTCTGTTTTGTCCTGTATGTCTTGTATATGCTGTTCTTGTCTCTCCGTGTCAGGAGAGCCTCTAGTTTAGTGTATTTGGATGCACTATTAGGTGATCCTAAATAAAGAAATATGTTTTATATAAACTTCTTCTTCCAGGTGAAATAGGGCAACAGGACCGAGATGTGAAGTGCTGTAACATGGCTGTGATGTTATACAACAGGATATAGTTGACCTCAAATTTAAAATGAACTACCTCAATCCAAATCATCACACAATGCCAGTTACTTGTTTGCTACTGATTTGTGTATATATGATGCTATATCACTTATTCCATGTCTCATTAATGACGTGAAAGTTGTGTAGCATGTTTTTGGCTTATAAATGTCTAACGTAGTGCACTCTGAGCAGCAAAATTAACTTTAAAGTGTGGGTATTTCTTTATTAGTGGTGCGTGATGCATGAAACAAGAAAATGTATTGCGGTCATGTTGGTTTGTAAGGGTAAAAATAGATGCTAATTGTCAAAATAACCCCCAACATGGATTCCGGACTCTCAAATTAGCAAGTTGCAACTATGCACACATTCGCAAAGCTAATGACTTATGCACTACTTCTTTCAGGTGCTAATTAGCATAATCAATCTATGCTTAGTAGAAGACTGTCAGAACTAATAGTGACATTACATTACCAACGGAATGCCAGAGCTGAGTCCCCCCCCCCCAAAAAAGTAATGGGAAAAGTTGTATAATACACTTTTCTAGTTCATAAATGTCTAAATTGGAGCACTGTTCCTGAGGTAAAGAAAATATCTGGCCATCTTGGTTTTGTAGGTTAAAATGACCGCCAATTGTCAAAATAAGCCCCAAACGGATTACTGACCCGCAAATTAGCTATTTGCGACTACTCGCACGTACGTTTCCTTTTCTTCTCTTGTTAATAAGTTATGTACTTCTCTCCTTCAGGTGCTAATTAACGTAAATATATGCTAATTAGATGAGTTTGAGCAGAGAGACAAAATGTCTCTGTGGATTTGTTTCTTCATTTTGCCCCAAGGAACACCTATGACAAGCAGGACCTTTGCACTATAAAAGGCAGTGTACACTCTCATAGCAAGTTTACGATAACTGGTATGCCGACCCTTCGAGAATGCTCAGCATAATTAACATAGAGATAGTTGTCAAATTCAATGTTCCCTAAGTACCTAATGTCTCAGGTGATGTGGTAATGCTATGACTCCATCTGTCATGGGTCCACGGAAACTAACAGACATAATTTTCTTCATTGAATGTAAATCTATGACGGCTATTTTGTAATTATACACATGTGGCTAACAATAGTAAAATATCCGTAGCGAGCGCAAGCGAGCTCTTAAAGTCTTATGGGAACATGAGATTTGCATAGTGAAGACTTCGAATTTGTTGTGCCAAGATGACGGCACATGGGGCGATAATATGGAAAATACTCTGGCTCTCTGGGTAAACGACAAATAATTATAAATCGCTGAAAAAAACACACAATAATGAACGTGCCTGCATTCTTTAAATCCATTCTTGTAATTAATATGAATCTTTATCCTTGACCACTGGTTGCCGGAACCATGGACTGAACTTCGGAATTCTGCACGCTTTAGCGGTTGCCATATTTTGCCTGACCGTCAGTTGGCGCACAATAGAATAAAGATCTACAGGACCAGCCCCGAAGACCAGCCAATCTGGGTCGCGCAATACAATAGCCCCCCCCCCCTCCAATATCAATAAGAAACGAGTGTTTATACCTCATTTAAAATATTGCGGTGACCGCCAATGCCAACATCATATATGCGATTGTGTAAACCCGAGGCGAGGGGATTTTCACCTGGATAAACGCATTTCACCAGATGAAATAAATGCACTTCTGGGAGTTATGAAATTATAGGCCTCCATAACAAATCTCGATTATGCTTTTTTTTTTAAGTTTTCAATAGAGAAAAGTTAAACACTCAGTTCAAAGGCATTAAATATTGACGAACACGCATCACTTAAATCCCCTTATGAATCTTCCAGACCTATAACGTGCAGCCCTCTCTGGTTCAGGTATCAGCTCAGCTCTAGCTGTAGCAGACGATATTCACATTTCACTCACTTCCTGAGCTTGTAAGTGCCTTCCTTCCCAGCGTAAAACTTGTCTCAACTCGTTCCCAGAGTGGTAGATTGCTGAGTGATTCACATCCAAGTGGGACAAAGTGTGCTTGTCTCCATTAACTGCTGTGTAGGAAGGGGGTGGTTGCTGAAAACCTTACATTTTGTAGTTAATTTTTCCCACTTTTGCCAAACTAAAAATATCCAAATAGTACTCCCCAATTGATTTTTCACACACTGTGTTGTATGACAATTAAGAAGCTTTTACAGCAGTATCGGTCTACATGGAACAGAATTCAATAATTTGTGCCATGCACTTATTTCATGATTAATACTGTAAACCAAATATCATCAATGGCTCACTTACTTGTATCAGCCATATCCCAGAATTAAAACAGCCATATCGATTACTTCCTCGTTCCTATTTTTGTGTTTTCCACAACTAACAACTACTTTAAATTTGTGAATGACATTTCTTCAAATAATTAAAGAACATAATTTAATCCAAGACTGACTACCGAATAAAATCTGACAACTTTCACTATATTTCATTTTACTTTTATTTTCATGAATGGACTCTTGTACAGCTTTGATATTTTTAACGTAGGTGAGTGCACAATCATGTTTCAACCAGAAATTACAGACTTGCAGGTATCTCTTGACGATAATGATGATTAAGGGCACAGTGATGGTGACAAAAATGTGATGAAGGCCATGGTGATGATGAGGGTTATGATGATGACTATGATAGTCACAGTGATGATGGTAAATATAGAACCTGTGATTATGGTGATGATAAAAGTGACAAAAACGACAAACCTACATCCCCATCATTTCACTCTCTATTAAAAACCGCACAGCACCTGAATCTACAAATCACTGGCAGCCAGCTGAAAAACGCCAGAACACTCAAAATGTCATCACTGTATGGCCATAGTATTATGCCACTTGTTTAAATTTATTACCCCGGGTTTATTACCCATTACTTTTCAACATTCATAGTAAAATGGAAACTACCAGTCACATGCTAAGTCAACATGTTGTATATCACATGGTACACACACACACACACACACACACACACACACACACACACACACACACACACACACACACACACACACACACACACACACACACACACACACACACACACACACACACACACACACACACACACACACACACACACACACACACAATGTTTTCCGGAATTATATAAGAATCTTGGTGGATTTTGCAGCAATTACAGTTTAACTTTCCCATTTGACACAAAATTTTAAGGCTTCGATCCGTCCCTGTGCTGGTATTGTTATAATATATCATTACAAATGTGTGTATATACCTACATGTATATATATACATACATACATATATATACATATATATATACTAATATACATACATACAGATATATATATACATACGTACATACATATATATATCATTTATAAGGATTAAAGATGAGCTTTCAACGGTGATAGCCGTTGACATAATAGTACCAACTTCATGAACATCAAAATCTGATTTTGGATGTCTTTTTCTGCAACAACTGGATTAAGAATATCTTTATTACAAATGCAATTTAGAAGCAGTATTTATAGAAGCTACTATGGTTCTCTAGCCTGGCGCGTTTTTGCATTTTTGCTACGTTCAGTTTCGTCTGGCGCATTTTCGTTTCACGCTTTCTCACTTCGCGCATTCTCGTGTCGCCCATTATTACCTTGCTGCAATTTTCATAGGCCCATGTCATCTCCATGATTACACAATACTTTGATGACCAAAGCTGCGCCAAAATTTGTGTGATGCCTAAAGTCAGCGGACTCATGATCTGTTGCATGTAATTTAGTCGTAGTAACTCCGATGTCAGACATTATTCTTTTTGTCATATAGGTTGGTTTAAACATGTTTTATTAAGGCAATTGGAAAACAGGCATAGCCTATACAAATTCCTCTTGCGGAAAAAAAAGAATAAAATACAGAGTGTGGTGTAAAAGGCAATGGCAGTACATTAACGGACACATAACAGTATGCAAGATAATGACACCACCAGACGTCACAGATAGTGGTCCCAATAATGAGTAGTTTGCATTGACTGTAAGAGATGAATGATACAAACAGTCTTTGAAATAGTCTTTTAGAAAAGTAATGATGTTTGCTCGCACGTGGCCACTTAAGTGGTAGGCCTACGCATATCTATATATTTTATGTTCGGAACGAGCGGGACTCGAACCTGCAACCTTTGGCACCAGTCGCCTAGCTGAAATGGGAAACGCACATAGGCCTATCCACTCGACCAAATCCCCATTCTTAAAAAGAATGGTTCAATGGAGGTAGTTATGTGCGAGTGCCATATCAACACGGTATAACAAAATTTGTAATATTACCTGTATAAACAAACTATCAAGTGAAACCAGTGTGGGTTTCAGTTGAATCTGCCAGTGCGGATAATGTACGTGTGTACAGATTCAAACATGGCTATATTAGCGGCTTTTGAACATTTTGAACTTCCATTTAATACTGTATTTAATGTAAACGGAGCCTTGATAAACATTTGAAGAGTGTTACGTTCGATAATGAAGCGAGGACGTTCAAGGAAAAAGTGGTAGGAATTTGCTACTGTAGCTTCACAAGCACAACTAGGGGGAACGCTCGATTCCAATTTTATGCATGTCGTGGTTCAACTGACTGCAACCCATTCTAATTCGGGAATGTAGAATGTTTACTTTCCGGTTGCCAATGTAGAATAAATCGTTAACCTTTGGTCTATAATTGTCTAATTTACGCTGAAATGTATCAATATCCTCAGAATTCCGAACTGAATTGGGTAACAAATTCCACTGACGAATGGTTGTTGGTATAAAAGAATTGCTGTAAATAATAGTTCTTGCGTATATCTGGCTTATATCATTTTTTGATCTTACATTGTATGTGTTTCTAGAAGACACGTTTCCTGGAATTCAGTTATGAAAGTAATCGGGTGTTTGCCCATGTATTATCTTATATAGCAATGTTAGCCTGTGTTTATCTCGACGTTTAGGTAAAGACTCCCATCCCGTCTCACTGTATAATAATCTATGACTAGTGCGACAGGTTGCCGCGGTTATTACTCGGGCTGCATCCACTTGAACACTTTCAAGCGATGAAGCATCCGCCTGAGTACATCCACCCCAAACTACATCCCCATACTCCAGTAATGGTACAATATAGGCCTAGGTGAAGTATATAATTATAATTTCCAAGGAACGCCTGTTGAGTCTGTATTGTTGTAGTTTTAGTATTCCAATTAGTTTCCTGGCTTTGCACACAAGGGAATTTATGTGGTTTAGCCATGACTAGTCAGAACTGAAAATTACACCAAGATTTTTATGTTCTGATATATTTTCTAAAGAGTTACCGAGGAAAAAAACAATGTGTGGGTTTTGAACATGACTCTTCTTTTTAGTGAAAAGCATGGGTTTGGTTTTGGTACTATTGAAAGTGACCAGCCATTGACGAGACCTGGTCTCTATAGATTTCAGTTTTGTTAATGCAAGACTTGAGCAATTACACGTTACCTTTTGGTATGCCCTTTATTAAACACGCCACAATGTATCCAGACACTTGATTGAATCCTTCAGGTTACAGTTGACTTATCAGACAGTGATTTTAAACGATTGGATTCCGAACAGATAGTGAGATACATTCAACGACGTCACAACAAATTTCATAAGATGCATTGAACTCTTTTAATTTTAAAAAAGGTTTTAGTTGCACGTCAAGTAAAATGTGAAAGAAGTTTATAATGAATGAACCCAATGCGGAACCAAGCTTAGATTAGAAGTTTGATGTCGCCAAAAACTTATGAATTCGTCGGCAGTGAAAACTTTATCAACCAATTGTGCATTCAGGAATGAAGAAGACACATTGATAATCTCTTGACATGTGGCCTGGGCCCATGCAGTCATGATCACGAGTAAGACGAATTTATTTTTTTCACGCGAATATATTTGTTCTTGTCTATGTGTTGTCTTTACGTTTAACTGGGATCTCGTCAGAAAAAAAAAATGTTGTCAGTGCTGACTGATTGAATTTTGGATTCATTTTGTCGTGAGCTCCGTGAACAAGGCTAGGAAAAAACCTCAAAATTTGGAACTGAGTGTGTCATCAAAAGGCAGGGACTTTGTGCTGTAATATGTCCTATCAATTGTTGTTAGTGAGTAGAGTGACGTTCACCATTACTCTGAAATGCCAGGCACGTTAACAATTTCGTTTTGACTGAAAATGTTGTACAAAAATTACCAAATCTACTTACAATAGAAACAAGTTTTACGACTGCTTAACTTAATATACACCATACCAAAGATACTTTAAAAACCTTAGCCAAGTTGTTCGTTTTCCAAGTAAGCTATAAACCTTTGACGTCACCCGTTGTCTACTGGCTGCGTTCGAAACACGACATGACATTTAGATCCAAAAGGTAAAGTTTAAGACAATGTATCTAAAACAACTCGCGACTCCTGTCCCTCAATCATTGTACTTGTAGGATTCTGAGCTAAAACCTTCAATTTTCGTACATGTGTTGTACGCATGCGGTAACAATATGCTCTGTCTGTTGTAAAGGACCCAACCTGCTGATATTCATAGGAGATGGGTAATTGCACATCAACTTTTTTGTTTACGGAGATGTTTGAGTCGTTTGTGTATAAAAGATGGGTACGGTTATATCCAAATGTCACAAAATAGTACAGAAAAACATGATCCATATTCATTAATTCCAAACCCAACAATGACAGCAAAGAGATTCCAGACTTGCCAAAGCATCAACAGTTCTCTTCCAATACCAATGTGAAGAAACAAATTTCACTCCTGACTTTAGACAGGCAGTCACCCATAAAAGGCAACTGGTGGTTTTAAACCGGTCCTCTCAACCTTAGAAATATTCATCATTAACTGCAGACACTAGTTCTTTTCCAACATGTATCTAGGCCTAACCACCCAAAACACAAATTTCATTCCTTCTGCCAAAAATAAAAAGAGACCTGTTAGGCCTATCACCTTTCAGTTCTCCCGACTTGCCAGTCAGCTAAGTTTTCAGCAAAAGAGTAAAGTAGGCCTACATCGTTTTTGTGATATTTATGAATCTGGAACATTATAAAGACACTCTGCCTCCACTATAACTATATGAGTCGGAGAACAAATCCCACAGCACAACATAGCCAATGAAGTAATTTGCAAATAGTACAGAAAAACATGATCCATATCAGGGCTGTAGCCTTGGGGTCCGACTGGTCAGATTGTTCGGACCATCCTTTAAGTCACCAAAACTATGTCAATATACAGAAATTTGCTCAGAATTTCCAAATTTCTGAATTTGGCCTGGCCAACTTTCAATTGAAGACTACACTACAGTTCTGCATATTCATTAATTCCAAACCCAACAATGACAGCAAAGAGATTCCAGACTTGCCAAAGCATCAACATTTCTCTTCCAATACCAATGTGAAGAAACAAATTTCACTCCTGACTTGAGACAGGAAAGGACGCCGACACGCGTCTTGTCCCTTCCAACTAAACTACAAGGCCAAGTTTTCCTGCCGCGGAGTCTTCTCATGAAATAGTTTAGAAAAACATGATCCATATTCACAAATTTAAAACCCAACAATGACAGCAAAGAGATTCCAGAGTTACCAAAGCATCAACATCCATCTTCCAATACCAATGTGAAGAAACAAATTTCACTCCTGACTTGAGACAGGCAGTCACACATAAAAGGCAACTGGTGGTTTCAAACCGGTCGAAGATGCATGATCTGACAGGAGAGTCGTGTGGGCCTATATCTTCCGGAAGGGAAGGTGGGTTTTTCTAACACAAAATTTTGAACTAGAAATTGTACGTTTTGGCTACAAGGTCGGTATGCAGCATCTTACATAATCCCAGGAAAAGCTGCACTTGTCTTTTTCGTCTAATCATGGTTGATATATTTAGGATACAAAGATCATTTCATGGCTAAATCAGTCTCCTACCCTGTACAGTTCCCCCTCGAGCTATATCCTCCCTCGACCCGACGGGTCGACGGAGTATACAGGCACTCGGGGGAACTGTACCGGCTGTTATACTTATTTAGCCATGGAATAACCTCTAAATATCAAAAGTGCGGATCTGGCCAGTCACACAACTGGTCTTTCAAACACTTCTACATTTAAGGCCAGTTATATTTATTAAAGTCAGTCAGTGTGAGCACAAGAGAGAAAGGCATTCTTGATAAACTACTGCTTTCTGCTCTCCCTCTCTCTCCGTTTATGTCTGTTTCTTTCTATTTTTCTATTTTTTTGCGACTATCAAAACAATGGGTCAATGCCTGCGGCATTCTATGACAAATTACTTGAATAATACGGGTAAATGAAGGGACCATATGATAGACAGTCATGATATGATATTGCCTTTACTTTGTTAAGGTCCGTCCAGAAATGATTACCTTTTCACAAATGCATCAAACCAGCAAAATTAATAAATTAAGACATGTTTCGAAAGAATTTGATTGTGCGCCGGTATTAAGGTATAATAATAGGCTATATCGTATGAAACGGGTTCGAAGTTACAGACCATTACTGTGATGATAATAGTTCGGTCAATGTCAAATATCTACATTTGAAAGTCACACTTTATCATGTTGAGCCACAGACGTGTAAGGAAATGTTCCTACATACCCAGAAAGCAAAATATTCAGATCCGTTGCCGCACACAGACTCCCACCATATAATCCGCGTCATGGTGCTCTGATATCCGATGCCAGTGCTTACATGCCATCAGGGATCACCGGGTCAGGCATTCTGATTTGTGTTCAAGTTTGTTTACATCATGCATAATGCTGCTATAAATATGACACTTTTCGTTATATGTTTTCGATATTCTGTGATGCGAATAATAGACTTTGTTTTGTTACATTATAGATAAAACGTGTTTAATGTACATGCACATAACGATATTAATTTTCTGGTCAGCGAAACAGTTGGGTTTTTTTTTTCGATAATTATGATCATAAACATGCATTCGTAACTAATCTACCGTGCCCTTCCAACAGTGTACAATTCTATATTTATGTGTGTAAAATAAAACCAACACATTTCCTTTAATTTCAAGCTGCAGAAATGATAGCTTATGAAAATCTCAGTTGGGAAGTAGATTATCTTACCGTTTTGTGACAGTGATCGAGTGCAACATGATTTTACTCGATCATCAGTGACAATCACAATTTCTTCTCTGTGAGCAATGCTATTGTTTTTCTTTAAGTCTTTACTTGACAATAAATGATTGTTTCATAACATATTCTGCTGACTTTCCACTATGGTATCCTTTTTTAATCTGTTCCAGGAGACTCGTGGTTGTTATTTGTCAAATGTGTTATTTTAGGTATAATTTTGAATTGATACAATTTGACTTTGTTTATCCAAAGAATCCAAAATAGTTCCAAAATCTTTATCACAAAGGTAATCCAAGCATTTTTGCAACGTTGATCTAATGCCATCCAGTCTGGTAAAAAGCTCACAATCCATAATCATCTAATACTTGCATAAGGCTGAACTGGTATATGGGCAGTACATCTATTTTACTTCACATCAAAGTTTGATATCTTTCCAGGTTTTGTCACATTAAAACATTTGTTGGAGGGTCAAATATAGACCGATACAAATGATCAGTCCGCTTTTTTTCACATTTGAGAATTTGAGTTGCGGTCTGCAATTGTTTCAATTGTATGCTTTTTGATCAAAAATTTGTATTGTCCTGGTTCCATACAAATAATCATTTCTGACTTCAATTAAAATGTGTGACGATTTAGCTGAATTCTCACTCATTCCCCGAGCAGGCGCTGAAGACCCGTGACTTCATTTGTGTTCCGTACATTATATTCATTAAACTATATGTTCATTTGAAATGTGTCTCTTTGAAGAAAGTTAATACGTGTTAAAGGAAGTTACTGTTTACTTTCTCGCATCAGGATGTTTGTTTCATGCTGAGTTATTGCTACTTTATCTGATGAAATTGTTAATGTCAGAAGCATAAGCTAACATAACAGAAAATCAAGTATTTTGCAACATGCATCTTTTGCATGGAGGACAACCGATTGAAAAGTACCACAGTTTGGTCCCAAAAAGCGACAGGAAACTACAAAGAGGAGCAGAGACATGACTCCATTGGAACTATAGCAGTGGGAAATGCTATGAATGCTCAGTCTTCAAGAGAAAAAAAAACTGCACGGAGCAAACACATAGGTCAATCTCCTATCTCTCATGAAAAGAGATAATGTGTATCTCTTTCGCGAACCCACAGACCCGGGACAGAAGCTGTCATCCTGGTTTGGTAGACGGTTTATCATCGCTGAGATTCGTCGCAGTCCACTTAGTCAAACTGCGATTAAGACAACCAGTTCTCTATCTTTACGGGCCAGATAAAAACTTAAAGAAGGACTTTGTCGCGGGGGGGGGGGGGGGGGCGGAAGGAACCCATGTCAGACTTTGAGCACCACAATACTTTTCATTCTTTGGAAATCGGTTTCCCGGTGCTCAAAAAGAGGCGTATCGAAATTTGATGACTGAAGTGCAAAGTCAGATGAAAGACTGCACGTGAAACTATTCTACACGTCACTTGGCAGAAAATTGTGATAAGATTATCTCTGATGTAATCTAACCTACAGCACGGTCAATATTAAGTGCAACAGCGCGCAATGTGCAAAGGCGAATAACCAGGTCATTATTGTGTCATATTATTGTATTTGTTATTGCGTGTGTGTGTGTGTGTGTGTGTGTGTGTGTGTGTGTGTGTGTGTGTGTGTGTGTGTAAGCCGGATGGTAATACTGTGATCCTTATGGTTACAACCTTCTCTTGCGTGGTTAAAAAGCAGCCAATGTGAAGAGTTGGAGCACAAAACATAAGTGACAAGAGTACGATTTGTATACAAACATCCTGATTCCATCGTGCTTATCTCACATTAAGTATATTTAGTGTTGTGGTTAAATACTTTTAATTTGAATTGCTTTTGGTGACGCATCCAACACTCCAGTGCTCCTCTTATGACCAGTTAATATTTTCTCTCTTGCCTGTACAACTCGCCCATACGACTTCCGTAGAGATGCTCAGTCGCGTGATTCTTGCCTCATTATCTGGCATGGTCTGACACCATCTCTATAAATTGCGGTGCAAAAATTCAGCTGGAATTGTCTTATATTACAGACACGCTGCGTGTACGCTTAATGAGCCCATACACTCCACGGTAATCAATATTAAAGGCATTATGGTAAATTATGTACGGAAGAGTTAAAAATAAACAATTGCCGGTTGCAGTAATTATCCTATCCTTTTATGGTATTACCTCAGTGGACAGAAAGCTGAAGATTAAGTTGTCTAAGTAATGATTTAGTTGCCCGCTTCATTGGTGGAAAAAAAAGTGGTTACATTATAACTTGAGTGAAGTTAACATAAGGGAGCAAGTCGTGTATAGTAGTGATTTGTGATGTTTCGTGTTTTGTATGCAGTATAAGTTCATCAATAAATAGGTTGCTACTTATGATGCATGATGTATGAGTGGTTACGTGAAGTTGTGTCTAGGTAGGGTCCTAATATTTATCAAAAACATTACATAGTTCTTGATGTTGGCGTGAATTTGTGTTGTATGTCCCAAAACAACCAAGGATTTTGTATCAAAAAGGTTATCTATTCTATAAAGAGTAAATTTATAATCGGATACGTTATACTTTAATTACGATCACAGGTTAACTGTTACATTTTTTTGTATCGATAAGGTAAAAGACATGTCACTTAAACCGTGAAACAAGATCCATCTAATATGTGACGTACGGTAATTTTTCTTACGTACGGCTGTTGTCCCATTGATCTTCAGCATGATCATATGGCCACGCAGTCAGTTTTTTTTTCTGTTCGCTTCGGAATATTCCGTGCACAGACTTAGTACTTATTTGAAGTATATGTTTATTTAATTTGTGTCTCCTCGATGAAATTGACTTTTTACTTCTTTCAATCAGGATGGCTTATTCAGTTTGAGTTATTTAGTTACTTTTTCAAATGTTGAAAATGGTTTTGGCACGGACATAACGGTACTAGCACTCTAAATCTTGATTATTTAAATCCCAATAAAGTATAGACTTAGTGCTTATTTGAAGCATATGTCTATTTAATTTGTGTCTCCTCGATGAAAGTGACTTTTTATTTCTTTCCATCAAGATGGCTTATTCAGTTTGAGTTATATAGTTACAAAAACCCGATTATGTAAATCCCAGTAAAGTATCTGATGAGACAACCTAACAATATAGTGTGAATGATATATTTACGGGGTCAACTCTAGACTTGGACTGCTTTTCAG
Organism: Hermodice carunculata; assembly: GCA_964020975.1. Taxonomy (NCBI): domain Eukaryota; kingdom Metazoa; phylum Annelida; class Polychaeta; order Eunicida; family Amphinomidae; genus Hermodice; species Hermodice carunculata. The sequence continues at coordinate 87,032,289 of OZ026613.1, read as the reverse complement.
CTGAAAGCCATTCAGAAAACCGATTAAAGAATATTTAATTTTCTATATCATGAACAGTTTCGCCAAAAAGTAATTTAGATGTTATAAGACGCAGAGAAAATGGCGGAATATTCTTATGTTGTGAAAGGTTGGATAATGATAAATGTTGCAGTAGGAGCTACATGTATGTTAGGAATGAAATAGGAAAATATAACTATTGGAACTTTCATTGACTTGGAATCCAATTCTCAATATTTGGGGTAACAGAATGTTTTCACAGGTACATGTATAATCTAGATAGTAACATTAAACTAAATGCTGTCTGATTTTTTTGTTACATAAACAGATACTCTTAACTATGCCTGATTATTATGTTTGATATGATGCTGGAAAGGTCACATCTTAATTCATTATTGATATCAAAAGGCTAGCAACATTAGCCACATCCACTTTTAACATCATGTGCATGTTGCCAGTTCATGAGTTAAAACAAGGATATAACCTGCCATTTCTCACCTTTGTTGCGTGCACTCATTAAATCAAATGCTTAAATATCATGTACAGTTTGACTTTTGTACCACTAACTCGTGGTTATTATGTTAAACATTTTTTTTGTTCTGCTGCCCATAGGTCACACACCTCACATACGATCACTTATGGCTGTCCGTCGGACCGTAAAAATTTGCTTCTGAGCGCAATACAGTCAACAGTTTTCAAGAAAGCCCCATATAACTTTCAAGACTTGTCAAGTGTATGGAAATCTACGTTGTCTGTAATATTAAACCCACCAGTTACTTTTTATGTGCGACTGCCTGTCTCAAGTCAGGAGTGAAATTTGTTTCTTCTCATTGGTATTGGCAGATGAATGTTGATGTTTTGGTAACTCTTGAATTTCTTTGCTGTCGTTGTTGGGTTGAAATTAATGAAAATATGCCAGTATTTGTAGGATATATAAATCATGTCCAATGCAAATACATTGTATAATATCAGTGACTTTTAAAAAATTAAGGAAATTGGATATGCCAAATTGGAGGGATATATAGATCATATCCAGTCCAAATACGGTGTATAATATCAATGACTTTTTCAAATCACCAGACCTCTAAATTGGGCAGAAATGGTTTTTAATGGCGGACCGTAGCTTGAATATCAATGGCAAAGAAAATTGAGCTTACAGATTTAATTGCATGAGTACATTGTGCATGACACTCTACTTGGTGAACTACATTTTGTGTCACCGTGACTCAATGATTGTGTGATCTGGACCTAATTTTTAAAGTCATTAATCACTTAAAAAGGACATGCAACTCAATATCTTGATAAAGAATAAGGTGCATGATACCAAATGTACCACAAATGTGTATCATGTCGAAGTTTGACTTTGCACAACATTGATGACCTCGATTAATTTCTGTAGGTCATGGAGGGAATGCTTTTCAGGAAATAATATTTGGTGATGGTCATCAGGTTATATGTCAGTGGACCATTAGGCCCATGGGCCTTTTGTTTCTTCCTAGCTCTGCTTACGACTGTCGTTAATGAATGCAAAAGGCGTTTTGTAAAAGGAGGGGTGGGGTGGACCCTCAGGGTGGGTAAAATTGATATGCCCTATGTAATTTGAGACCGTAGCCCCAAACTGGTCTTGATTGCTCAGGCTAGGAATTTTTTGGGGGCAAAAAAAGTTTTGCTTGGATTGTCATGACATTTACAACGATGCCAACAGTCCCTCATCATCAGGGACAATCCCAGAAATCAGCTGCAAATTTTACCAATTTGCGGTGTGTGTTATTCATCAAAATCGAGTATTTGCTGATGTCTTCTTTGTTATTTTTGTGTGTCCCTGATGGTATTGACAACTTGTCCGTGAAATGAACCTATGAATATTAGAATCCCTGCATTTATTTTAATGATCGAGACCTATTTCATTTAATCATGACCCGTAATAAAAACTTATATGAAAAAAGTCTGACCAATGTTAAAAGGCAAATACCAGGATTATTGCAGGACTAGGCCTAATCGCTTTGCAGATAGACTTAACAAAATCTGCAAACATACTATATCCACCTTACCATCCTTTTTCGGCATGTCTAGCCAAATTTGATACACTTAGTCCGACTGGTGATTTTGCCAATTACGACTGTAATGTTATGGGTGGCTCTCAACAATGTCTTAATCTAGAAATAGAAAAGCGGTTAGGGATAAATTTGAGAAATATATTGATGGCCATCCAGTCAAGGTGATATATGAAGATGATATAAACAAGTTTTTTGTTTTGTTTTTTTATTTATTTATTTTTTTAATGGACTTTAACTGTTCTCCAAGGTTTGGCGGTATTAAAGCAGAACACCTTGTACATGGCAGCAGTAAGATTTAACGGCGCCATCTCTCGGCTGTATGCAACACCATTTTACCATGTCTGTTGTGCCCAACGTCCTTCAGTTGAGTCATTGTCCCCGCTATAAAAAAAATCTGGTGCTTGATCCAAACGACCCGGCTAATTACCGGCCAATCACTGTGGGGTCCATTTATACCAAACTGGTAGAGACACTGATTACTTTTCCCGACACTCCCTCTGACATTCAGTTCGGTTTTGGAGTAAACAGAGGGAGTGACTTCTCTGGTGTTATTTCAAATGATGTTATCATGCATTCCAAAGCTAAGAAATCTCCTGTGTTAATTCGAGCCTAGATAAGAAATGCTTTGATGTGTATGGTGGCTCATTGGTGCCAGCCTAACGTTATTCTTTTTAAATCTCGTAATTACGAGTTGCAATCTCGTAATGGCGAGGTAGATATCTCGTAATTACGAGATAGCTATCTTGGAATTGTGACTTAAGCAAGGATGTAGAACTCTTTAACTGGGAATGTAAAATGCAACCTACAACAACACTAATGATATGAACCAAAACTATTGTGCCAAATGATGTAATGGGTGACTCGGATGATAGCAATAAAATAATTACCTTAGTACGAGTCTCCCTGATCAATATATTTTTTCATTGTTATACTATGTAAACTGATAATGTCGAAATATACTGTCTATTGATTGAATGAAATTATTCCTGATTTCTGGTGTAGGCTTAGATGTGCTGGGGTTCTCTTTTCTGTTCATCAGAGGGTCCATTCATGTGGGCTTTGAGGCTCTCAGCAGATTTGTGGCCAGTTGCATATGTAATAGCCCCAGACTTCATCCTGGCGTCTCTGTGGAGAGCAGTGGCAGTAATAACCTTTATACAATGGTTGGTGTATATCTTGCTCCAACCAGCTGTTTTACTTATTTTTTCAGCAGTTACCACAAGGTGTTATCACCAATGGGTGCATTATCATACTTCACACCACTGTCTTGTGTGTATACCTGCTTTGGCCTTTGGAATAATGCATCGCAGTGTTTATTATGTTTGATAAATAAAGCTTGAAACTGTTCACTGGACATCGACGATCTCCAGACTGTGCTGACATGATAGCTTTTTTTGGCGTTTTCTTTGGGCTTAACACCTAGATGTTTTTTCCTTCTCGTGGTATGTTTAGTACGCATATTCAATGCTTGAAGAATCAGTAGATATGCCAAAACTGCCTTTGTCTAAGCGAAGCAAACCCTCACACCCTCGGCTTGTCAAATTGTAGGTACACTTCAAAGTACACTTTATGCTGGAGGCTTATGGGATTTTTGTTTGAAAGGCTTCCACTTGGATACAGTTATTTTCAATATCTGCAGGACAAATTGGTTCTTTACGTTCTGTGACATCTCGTACCTCTCTTCTTAATTTTTTAAAAAGAGACACAAAAACATGATTAGCTTGGAGGAAAAATTTTTCTCCCATAGTTACCCATGTGGAAACACAATCATTCCCAACATATGTGTGGAACGATTTTATGACTAAAATGAATAAAAGAGAGATTCCTATTGGTTGTCGTTTTATTTGTAAGCCAATCAGATTACGTAAGATAGAAATTTGTAAGAGAAAGTTCTTTCTTGAGTGACGTACCTTAGCAACGCGATGTTGAAAGTGGACAAAAGGGAGTCAAAACGGCTGCTACAAGCACGCTAAACCAAGTAGTTTTTTTGACAAAAACATAGGATTTAATGCTGTATGGGAGAAAAAAAAATCCGTATGGCCGTGTCATGGTGAATGAATTTAGACAGCACTCCTTTCAAACCGTTCAGTGCTCGCCAAAGGCTCGCAGTGAACGGTTTAAAAACTCGTGCTGTCTAAATTCCATTCACCATGACACGGCCGTGTGGAATTCAATATGTCTCTTATGATGTTAATTTGGCGATGTCGTGGTTCTGATACAAGATGCCTATTTAATGATCCTGAGTTCTCCATAAAATCGTTTGACCATTTCTGCAAGACCAGGGGTTGGAAGATCTTCAAATGAACTGTTGTGACTTCTTGTGACCAACCATTCTGAAATATGATAAGAATTCATTTACTTTAATTTAACTTCAGAATATATTTTTACTTGTCTATATCAATATGACACTTCATGCAGCATGTTCATTTTTAGCACGAAAAATGTAGTGGATTCTGTTTATATTATTATTATTATTATTATTATTATTATTATTATTATTATTATTATTATTATTATTATTATTATTATTATTATTATTATTATTATTATTATTATTATTATTATTATTATTATTATTATTATTATTATTATTATTATTATTATTATTATTGCATGCAGCGTCGCTCAGTAAGACAGGTGTAAATAAACTTAGCTTCATGCCTCCTTACGGAGCTCCGAACCTTTATGGCTGCGGGCAGTTATGACACTATTCGTCTTCGAAAGTGGAGAATCAAGTGGGCTGCTTTCAGTGCAAATGGACTTCCAGATGATTTAAGACCAACAGGGACATTAAGTCTAGGATACATTTATTGAAGTGTCTCCCAAAGGGTTGTAAAACATCAAGAAAAGTGTTTTAGAATGGACGACGCTTAAGGTCAAGATAATAGTTGAGTCACAAGTTTTGACATCGCCTACACATGTATTGCAAACAAATATGACAACGTGTTCTGGCACCATTAGTGTTTTACACCCCATTTACCCTGGCGATCAGTTGATGCTTCAGTTCGTTTGTTTGCCACATCATCCAACTCTTCATTTGTCAGGGACTTGGAAACGACTATTCATGGATTGTGGCAGAGTGTCAATCTCTCGTGCTGGTTCCAAATTCAGGAAGATAAGCCCAGGCAACATTGAGGCCTTCCAGGAAAGATTAAGAATGGTCGTCCACGTTTGCAATCCACTGTCCAATTTCTTCACGCAGTATAATATGATCCAGGTGGTCAATACTTTGCAACAATTAAGGCATCTTTGCCATAGTATTTAACGATTGCACATATGTTGTATTGTACTGGCACTGGTGTGGGAGCCATTGTGAAGCAGACGAATATTTTGGAGGGGCCAGTGGGACTACTTTTTGTTTACAAACCAAGTGCCCTGCTCCCTATTGTATAGCAATACGGAAACCAAAACGACATGTCAAAAATAAGTGATTTTTATCACTTTATTTATTCGATTTACAGTGAAATGTATTTAATATCTTTAAAAGAAATTTTACCACAACAAAATGCCAAAAGAGAGGACTTGCACAGCTGTGCGTGGTTGACAGTGCGTGATTGGGATTTCATGAACTGCAACACTGCCTTCCTATTGGTTGTGTGCCTTGGTTACCATAAAATTATGATAGAATTGGCAATCATTCGAAACTCTAAGCGGAATGCATCAATGCACATGATTGTTCTCCAGGTTCAAAATGGAACAAAACGATTACGCAACTCATAGATTCAATGGGTTGTCACGCAGGACAGCCACAATAATAGCTTCTTGCAATGTCCATGAAACCAATTTTTTGTTTCAGGTGTGACTGTCCGGCATCACAAGAGTTGTGTAGGGCCAAGTTTTGCTCTCTATATATAATTTACAAAACTTAATTTATGACATAAACGGGGGTTTTATCACGCATGTTCCTATATATTCATAGACAAATTTGTATATTGGCCCCAAAACGTGTTCTGGCGGTTACGCACGGAGTATCACTGATTATCGTTCATGCTGGTATGGTCTTCTATGAAAAAATAATATTTGTTGAGCCTGTGTTTGTATAAATATAAATGTAATTTAAAAATTTAAATGTTCAACGTATTTTTACATACATTTTAGGGATAGGAATAAACAAAGAGCCTCTGGAACTACGTTGATGGAATTCTTGGAACTGATGATATAGAAGACAGTGTTGCAAGACATCTGACTTCGTGTTATAAATTGTAAGACAAGAACAGCCCTAGGTTCCAACATGGCAAAAAAGCACACAGGGTATTAACGTCGAACCAAACCGAAAACCTTATAACTCCGGCAAGACATGCAGGCAGGCATCGACTTGCACTTGTTTGATAGTAAAATTCTGTAATAAACATTTCCGTTGAAGAGTTTAGTTTTGATCAAATTCGAGGGCAAATGCTAAGATTTCCAAATTAATTGACTTGCTTGTTGGAGTTCCTGCAACAGTGCCAGCGCACGTGCGTATGGCCGTATGAAAGGTCGGACGATGTGCCAGTGTACATATCCAGACCACTTTTGGTCCAGAAAGCCGTCTTGTTACCAAAAAAACCAAGGCTGGAGGTATTTATCAGCATGATCCAGTATGTCCTGGCATTCCAATGTGTCAACAGAGTTGGGGTGGCGTCAGGGCAACAATAATTGAACTCAGTCAGGAAAACATTACCATCTATTCTTTTTTTTCTGCATCCACATTAACGAAAGTTTTATGGGCAATAATATCGTGACAAATATAGCGCATTATTAAATTGTGTGCATTTGACCCATTATAACTTAAACGGGGCCAAAAATAGTAGGGGTAGCTTAGGGCACTTCGGTTGCAAAAGCATCACCTCCAGGCACTTGACTGACTGTAAAGTGCTCCTAATAGATATTCGTTGAATAGACAGCCGATTTTTATCCATTCGTAGAAAAATATGACTTTCTCATTTTCAATCCTGATAGCATCGTGTAACTTGTCATATAAGGGCACGAAATTCCTCCTGTTAGAAACGTTTCGTAAGGCTAGAGATGGGTTGCTATATATATATATAACTAGGCCATGGTTCGCTGATCAGATTTTATCCAAGGATGCTTTTAAAAGTTTTGAACTCCTTGGCAATTTTCACCCCAAATCGAGCCATACAATCCGCACCTCCGGCTCTGTTTGCATACAATCCTTGATACACTACGTTTACTTCGTATCTAATGTATCCCATATACCATTTGAAAGCAAATGAGAATGGCCAAGGGAATTTTAGGAATCCATGTACTGAACTCGATAGTTTGTTAACAAGCCAAAGTGGTATCTGGAAATATGAATAATTATCTTTATCGCGCAGGTACTTTGCAGATAGCACGTCTTGGTACATGTGCAAAATGGCGTAGATACCGAATTTTTCCAACTTTGTTACAATTTGTTTGAAGATATTAATGTAGTTTTCATCGAATTTGCTTTCCTTAGGCTTGGCATGTCCCCAGAGTTTATATAGTAGGATGAATTCTGATAATATTCAAAAGGTGGGCATCGTAACAGTTACCTTGGACCTCTGTCAGCTTTCAGCGCAAGGAAGACAAAAGTGAAAGTTCTCATGCCTATGCGCATCGTCTCAGATGTTATCGTTGTGGTGCCTCAACGACGACCTGTGGTTACTGCGGGCTACTGCCACGAATTTAATACAAAGAGAAACTTAACAAACCTAATTCTGTAGGCCCATCTACCGTTTGAACACTATCAAGTCCGATATTCTAAGAGCAAATTCCTATTCTGTACCATTCACTGAAAAACGGCACAGTTCTAAAATATTATTGCAAATTAATTTTTTGAAAGAAATAATCATATTCAGAAAATTTGAAATTTTGAAAAAAGTTTTAGGCTTTATTAGCCTTTATAAAATCGGGTAATAGATAGATAGATAGATAGATAGATATATAGATAGATAGATAGATAGATAGATAGATAGATAGATAGATAGATAGATAGATAGATAGATAGATAGATAGGTAGATAGACTTTATTTCACCAGGGTAACAAAATTAGCGTGACGCTAGTTTACATTTTGGCCCTGAAATAATAATATTTACAATATATACACATAAAAAGAAGAATGTCAATATAATTAAGGCTTGTTTTTTTCCAGTGGCTCCTTTTAAACTTTTCCAGTAATGGTTCCAGACAAACAGATTCCGGAAGTTTGTTCCAATTGAGGGGGCTGGAGTAGGAGAAACTATTGCAAAATATATCAATTTTAGGTTTAGTGACATATAGGAGGGATTTGCTATTTGATCTGGTACTTCGTGTGGAAACGTCGTAAAGACCAATCTATCACGAATAAAGGAGGGCGTTTCCCCATGTAAAGCCTTATATGTTAAAATACATTTGTGGAATTTGAAATTGACACATAAAGTATTCCACTGTAGTTGTTGGCATAAGGGCTCGGTATGATCTAAGTAAGAGGCACTAGTGAGTATTCGAGCCGCACGTTTTTGGACCTTGTACACCTTGTCAAACGGTCCTGCACTACAGTTATCCCATACAATATCACAATACTCAAATGGGGTTTACCGCTAGCATTGAACAGTAGTTTCGTGTAGTCTTGGGGTAGAATTGTACCTAAAGAAGTCCAAGTTTCTGTGAAATCTTTTTGCATATTTTGTCAATGTGGGCCTGAAAGGTCAATGCCGAATCGAAAATAACACCAAGCAGTCTAGCTTCATTGACCTGTCGTATACTTGAATCATTAATTGAAACATTGTAGCCATCAATATTGCACTTTGAAATAAGCTGGTGGGTACCGAAAAGAATTGATTGACATTTAGGAATGTTCAATACAAGCTTGTTTTGATAGAGCCATTCAGAGACCTTAGCCATATTTCGATTTTAGTTTCAAACTTAGTGCTCCAATGTCTTTGTCTGAACAGAGAATGCTTGTGTCTCCTGCATAAAGATGAGCCTGAACATCCATAAGCGTATCTGGCAGGTCATTTAAAAATAATAAAAACAATAACGGTCCTAGGATGGACCCTGGGGGGATGCCGACATTTTCCCTCCTGTTGGAAAAGTATGACAGAAAGAAGGCAAGTGCGGTGCCTTCAACACCATTGACTTTCAGTTTTTGGATAAGAACCTTGTGATCTACTGTGTCAAAAGCCTTCCGTAAATCTATCAATATAGCACCGTTTAGCTTGCCATTATTGATGTTTAAAAGTAGCTCGTCCTATAACTCAACATGTGCAATCCCAGTGGACTGCAGTTGTGTAAAACCTGATTGATGATTTATTAAAAAAAAGTGAGTTCAAAAACGTGTAGAAACTTTCATGTACGATCTTTTAAAAAACCTTGCTTATAATTGACAGAACTGATATTGGGCGATAGTTGTTTTTGTCCTCACTGTTTCCATCCTAATGTATAGGAGTTACTTTTGCAGCCTTGAAGTCGTCTGGGACTATACCGGTCTTTAAAGTGAGGTTTAGTTTCCAGGTTATCATGGGCAAGGTGACCTCAAGGCTGCTCTTAAGGAGTCGAACACTTATACCATCAAGGCCATTTGCCTTACAATTAGGCATCTGTTCAATAATCTTTCTCATATGTGTCTCATCGACCGTTGGAAGTTCAAACAGATCATTAGTTGTTTTAGGTATTATCGGAGGATCTGTTTGGCTGGTTTCATTTGTGAGATTATGACCAATAGAAGTAAAATATTCCTTAAACTTGTTTATTTCAGTTGGTTCATCAATAGATGAACCATCTACGACCAGCTTACTTGGCGCTGGTGATTTGGAACCAGGCAATAGTGATTTTAAATGTTTCCAAAGCGACTTTGGGTTAAACCGATTTTCTTCTATTATAAACGCATAGTACTCTGATTTTACACGCCGAATTGTTGTCAGTAGTCGGTTACGGGATTCCTTGAAGGCCTGTTGCATATTAGCTCTGGATCTGCATCAGAGTTTTTGCATTGAAGAAACTTTCTTAGGTGGTAGTTTTTCGTGAATCATGTCCATCACTTCACTATTGATCCAGGGTTCTGATTTGCTGTGTACTCGTTTTTGCACCAGGGGAGCATGTTTATCAATGACTTCAAAAAATAAATCTTGAAAAGTGTCCCAGGATTCATTCGGGACTTCAAATATTTTCACAATGTCCTAAGGAATGAATGAAAGGTCATTGATAAAAATCAGCTTGACTAAAATTTTTAAAGTTTTGGTAATTGATGGTAGCATGTTGTTTTTTGCTTGGTTTGTCAGCTCCATGTTTATGAACAACAAAAATCATGTGGTGATCACTTATACCAGCTGGAATAACACCGCTATGTCGCTCGTGACATGGCACCACATGTAATATGTAAAGAAGAGGACCAGAGCTGGGACCAGAGCTGGGAGACATGATCACTGCAACATATCCGTCTATTACGATGTAAGAGTTATATAATTAAGGTAGACTGCGGTAAAGATAGACAAAAGCATCAACACTGGAAAGAGAATGACGTAACTGATGAGACCAATAAAGGTGCTTTAAGGCTTGGATTATAAAGTACGGAATGCAAGGTATGAATGGTTGTTTGCATATAAGAATATGTCAACCTTAGGTTGTCGAAACGCTTAGATTTCTGTATGTATCCGTATACAGTCTTGACTATAACTGCATTTTCTTAACTCTGGCCCTATTGAACAAGTTGAACATCTGATATACCTGGGCGTAGATATCGATTTACGGTGCAATTTTGATATCAACATATCGAAGCTATTAAAAAGACTAAACAAATCCATTGGGATTCTCAAACAGTGCGTAAAACATCTACCTTTGAATATCAGGAGAACACTATATAATAGTCTCATATTAACACATATTGATTATTGTTCAACGGTCTGGAGCTGTACCTCAAAGACTAATCTCATACGTTTCCAAGGCTCCAAAACAGAGCTATGAGATTTATTCTCAGTGCTGCTTCCCGGACTCACATTGAAGACATGCTAGCCGAATTGAGCTGGATGAGCATCAACCAGAGCATTTTCTATAATAACATGATATGAATGTGGCGCATTACTTAAGGTCGTGCCCCACCATACTTAACTGATCAACTGACTTTTGTTTCTAACAACCACAACCATAACACAGTGAGTGGATCAAGTCACAATATTTTTATTCCACATGGTCATAATCACTCACTTTTTAAAGGCAGAGCACTGCAATGGAACAGTCTTCCTGGAACTTTAAGAAGTTCAACTACTCTAAACTCTTTTTAAAACAGCTTATCCAGACATGTGAAGGCAAACTGTGCCAAATTTTGAATCTTCCAGTGCAAATAGTTATGAGTCAACAGCTATGTGAGTTAATCTCTTCATCTGAATATTATTTTTATGTGATATCTTGATTATCTTCATTTTTAGTTTCATGCTATTTTTTATTATTTTACCAGATTTCTATGTTTTTTCTATTATACTTTTTATGTTTTACAGTATTTTATATTGTATCTTATGACTATGTTATGGGCATAACGTATTCGTAAATAGTCTGTACTGGTGTTATTTCCCGAATAAACCTTGTCAAACCTTATCAAACCTTGTCAAGTACGCTGAATACGAGGCATGCACATCAATTTCCCGCCACACTTGCATACCTGATTGTCTTGATAACCAAAGTCGCCTCGCGAGATACGGGGCTGCTGCTAGTGCGGGGAAGCGGGATATTACTAATATTTTGGAAATAAAAGATAATTAGTACAGACAGATGGAAATCGCTTCTTATGACCAACTGTGGCAGCACTAAATGAATATGCATTTGGTATTTGTTAACTCAAATTCCTGTAAAATTTCACTAATTTTGTGAGAAAGGGGAGTCCAGCCCTGTCTGTGACATTGATATGCCCGGACGTTCCCCGTGGTTGACAAGCGTGAGCCCCGTGCTTTGTGGCGGGAAATTAATATGCATGTCTCGTATTGATCCATGTAATAGTATAGAAAAATATGACCCACATTCTTCCTTCAAACCCAACAACGACAGCAAAGAGACTCCAGAGTTACCAAAGCATCAACACCCATCCTCCAATACCAACGTGAAGAAGCAAATTTCACTCCTGACTTGAGACAGGCAGTCACCCATAAAAGCCAACCGGTGGTTAAACCGGTCTTCTCAATCTTTGAAACACTCTTCATTAATGCAAACTATAGTGTTTCGAAAATATATGGATCTAACCACTGAAAACAGAAATTTTATCACTTACGCCAAAAATAAAAAGAGACCTGGTAGGCCTATCACTTTTTAGTTCTCCTGATTAGTCAGTCTGCCGAGTTTACAGCAAAAGAAGAAAGTAGACCTACTTCGTTTTGGTGATATCTATGAATCTGGAACATTATAAAGACACTCTACCTTCATTATAACTTCGAGTCGGAGAACACAGCCCACAGCGCAACATAGCCAATGAAGTATTTATCAAATACTATAGAAAAAGATGACCTTGTGCTATTTATGAATCTGGTAGACAGTCATTAAGGTCACAAATCACGTCTTATTACAGTTTCGTTTGTAATTTGTGAAAATATTACTAGAACGTAGGCAGACACAGAAATAATGAGATACGTTTCTTACCGCCGGAACTTCTTGCACACATTTCAGATTTGTTTAAATAGGAGTTCAACCAACGATTTCCACACGCAGTGTTCCGTGACATTTGGCAACATTGCGTTTATCGACAAAAAATTTCTTCTTTCCTTTTTAGATACTTTGTATGATGTTTCAAATTGATTTCAAATACAAAATACTGAAATATAGTCTGCTTGCCTTGTGGCTGGAGGTCACTGATTCCGCGGACATGGAATATTGTGGTTGCAAAAGTTCAAAAGTTCATCGTAGTTCAGAACAATAATAACAGATGTGGCACAGTCTTCATTGTAGTAGGTATTACTGCTCATATTTCCTTTGATATGTTTTTCAATGACTCAGAAAATATTGGAGTTTTTCCAGGAAAAACAAATGGGAAAATTCTGAAGAGTCAATACTTTCGTTTAATTCATTCATTTGGATAATAATTTCAATAATGCTATCGCAGCGCACAAATATGCTAAATTTCTAATCGAACACGGTCAAATCACGCATCTCATACACGCGCATCACCGCCACGTGACCTGACCCAAGCATACCAACCAATTGCCAACGGCAAGTCAAATGTGACTTATCAGAAACGCTTTCTTTGCCCATGTAATTAATCCATACTCGTACAGCTAGAAATTTACATATTTCAAACGAGCGATCTAAGGACCGCACGTAGTCTAAAACATGGTTTTCATATCTACATAATTTTTATTCTATGTTCGGAACGAGCGGGACTCGAACCTGTAACCTTTGGCACCAGTCGCCTAGCTGAAATGGAAAACGCACATATCCACTCGACCAAATCCCCATTCTTAAAAAAAGAATGGTTCAATGGAGGTAGTTATGTGCGAGTGCCATATCAACAAATAATTATTTCTGTTGTCAATTTTAGGGTTGTTTATATTTTCCTTCGCGATCTCATATGTCAAAAACTTGTGAATGGCATTCTCAACTCGAAAACTTTGAAAATGCAAGTAAATCGATCATACATAAAATTCCAACATGTTGCTGTCACAAGCAGATTTCCCGACAGGATTTTTTACACCGACCACCGGTATTAGCAACATCTGCTATTACCGGCAGGCAGTCTAAAATAGGTTTGATTGCATAACTGCCATGGATCTTAAGTGTCTGTTAAACTATTCATAATTTTGATAGATACACGCGGTGATATTAAAACTTGAATAGGAAGTATTCATGTGAATTGGGATCCTATGCTGCCATCCAGGCCACAACGAGGAACTTGACAGAAAGGAGGGCAGATTCATGTATTAAGCAGAGCCAAATGGGTTTCTATGATAAAAGTAAAAACTTGAGAAAGCTTTCGCTTTTTCGATAAAAAACGTGTTACTTCTGGATGTTTAAGTAACATAACTGGTACAAGTGGCCTCATCATATTGGAGGCATAGTTCTGAATGGTTAAGTAACATAACTGGTACAAGTGGCCTCATCATATTGGAGGCATAGTTCCGGTCCCCAGCAACCGAGGGGACCGTAGTTGGTCTGCATGTAATATGAATACCTCCCTTTCATACTTTAGAAACTAGCTCGTTATTTGCTGCTTTAAGCATACATCATGGTCTTATTGAGAGTGAGTCTCAGGAATTGTTGATTAAAATCCTTAAATTTTATAACCATATGGTACACATATAATATTTTCTGCCTGCGATTTTCTGACAGCTCAACATTTCTTTTATTGCATTGCAAGCTTTAATTTGTGCTGCGTTTACCAAATTTTCCAACATAAAAAGCCCAATAAGAAAAAGAAAAGCTAAATGACAGAAAATATTTCAACAATGACCGCAAGATAGGCCTCCAACGTATATTTTTTCAGTTTTTGTGTTGTACTATAGATGGTCCAATACATAATGAACATGTGTATATGATTGGCAATCACTAGGGCATATTTCCTTTTGGTGTGAGGCAAAGGATCTTTATTTATCCAGTTTATCTACCTCGGCGTTTCTCTGCAAAAAATGCCAAGAATCGCTTTGCAATACATTTTTTATCCCATCACTACATCAGCGTTTCCCTGCAACAATGCTAAACCAGACCGAGGCATCCTCCCCTCTCTTCCTCATGCAGACATTTATGGGCCTTTTTTCGTCGAGAAATACTGGGATACACATCTATCTTGGCGCTTTTTGTCAAAAATGGCGAGAAACGCCAACGCTCCTAATTTTACATCGGCATTTTTCGGCAAAAAGAAGAAGACGCATGTATCCCTTCCTTGACATTTGGCTGCCCATCGTATCATAAGAAGCTGCAATAGCTGTCAATACCATCCATGTCAGACATTGGACTTCGCCTGTTGTATGTTATTACAGTAAACGCAAGATGTAAAATGAGACCACTACAAGAAATGGTGGTCTTCCATTTAACATGAATCAACGTTCCGTCTCATGAAAGGCCATATTTTCTCCTACCAGTGATTTTGCGAGCATAGAACTCTGCAATTTTTATATTTTTCCATCAGAGACTATCAGTCTTGAAAGACTACCTTGTTTCTGGTAGCAAGAGTTATATATGACTGATATGCTAAGCATGGGATTGCAGTACTTTACTAAGAAAGAACTGTCTATCACCGCATGGCTTCTCAAGACAGTGTTCCCTTTTCTTGACTTGACAGACCACTTGTTTTGAAAGACTGTTTTTGTAACGGTAGATGTATAGGTCAACTCACACGGGTTGAATGTAATTGAAAGACTCATAAAAGCCTTCTAACAAGATACTGCGGTCTCTCACCGCAGGTGTTTTTCATTATAAAACTACACCTGTCATAAAAGACCAGCTGTCTTGAAAGACCAAGCTTTATCATCTTGTCGGTGGGATGGTATTTCAATACCCGCTGCTGGAACAGGATTTCACTTATATCACTTTTAACTAATACAATACTATCATAGTGGTCCCAGTACGTGTCGCATGTCACGCATACAACAAAATCTCGCTGGACCCAATTGCATTCAAATGCCTAAAACAGACTTTTTCTGCAGACATACCGGTTTCCGAAACAGACTTGCTTACAAATGAATAAATCGATCTACATAAGATCAGTGCGAATCAAACAATAACATTCTAACTTAAGGGAAACAAGGAAATGGTAAAGATCATTTACAAATATTCAGAATCTTCATAAAACATATATTAGCACATTTAAAAAGCAAAAATCCCCCTCTAATTTATAGTATACTTTTAAAACAAATTTTCTACCTTGTATCGTTAATATTGTGAGTGCGTATCTTTCAAATATCAAATAAAACGTTGATGTTGCCTTGTATATGTTTTGAGCTCTACCTGCAGGAGAGAAAGAGCTTGTATGCTCAGCGGTATACAACACATATTGAGGATTCTTCTGGAATCGGGGTTCGAAAATCTTGTCCATCCAATAACTTATATATATACTGAACCCCAATGAAAAGTATCCACATGCCAATTTTGAAGTATTTTATTGTTTATACTTGAAACATTTCATACCTAGACGTGCTTAGAACTTAACAGAGCATTAACTTTTCTGGCGTAAAAAATAATGTCACGCTCTACCGACATTAACGTCACTTACAGGCAAAAAATGTCATTAACTGCCCTAATTGAAAGTCACACAAATTTTTCTGTTCAATATGGGATGTGGCCACCTCGAGCATCAACACATGCTATACATCTGCGGCGCATACTGCTGACCAGGGTTTGAATTCTGTGTTGGGGAACATTATTCCATTCTTCCTGCAGAGCTTGGATCAGCTGGTTTCGGGTAGTAGGCCTAGGTGTCCTCCGTTGAATACCTTGGCCTAACTGATCCCACAAATGTTCAATAGGGCTCAGATCGGGTGAGAACGCTGGCCATTCCATGACATTGATGTTGTTCTCATTGAGAAAGTTCATTGTTAATCTTGCAGAGTGTGCACGTGCATTGTCCTGCTGAAAGATCGCCAGATCTTGATGCTGCTCCATAAATGGGACCATGTGTGGCTCCAGCACCTCATCAATGTACCGCCTAGCATTGAGGATCCCTTGAATGACCACTAGGGGTGTCCGGTAGCCGTTGCTGATGCCTGCCCACACCATGACAGAGGGTCCACCCCATCGATCTGCCTGACGGACACAGGCATCTGCATATCTCTCCCCAGTCCGGCGCCATACACGTTCTCTGCCATCTGCTCTGCTGACACAAAAACGGGACTCGTCAGTAAAAAGGACGGTATTCCACTGCTGGCGAGTCCACCTGGAGTGTGCTCTACACCACTGCAGTCGTCTTTCTCTTCTGGGTTGGGTCAGCAGGTTACCCCTGTAAGGTCTTCTGGCTGTTAGGCCACTGCTCCTCAGTCGCCTCTCCACAGTAGAACTACTGACAGGACGGTGATTCATCCCTTGAGTCTCACGGGCTGTTTGGGCTGCTGTACTGAAACGGTCTCGCAGGTGCATCAGCCGGATGTGACGGTCTTGGCCAGGTGTTGTCACTCTTTCTCGGCCAGGCCTAGGCCGATCATCTACGGATCCAGTTTCTTGTTGCCGTTCAATTAGTCGTTGGATGGTGCGCCGAGTACACCCCATTCTTTGTGTGATTTGAGTGATTGGGACTCCACCCTCTGCAAGCCCCAAAGCATGGTGTCTTTGACCTTGGCTCAGACGCGGCATGATCGCCTCAACACACCTGAGACCACTGGCTTTTTTCTTGGCTGAACATCCCTTTTTAAAGCCACTGAAAACATCAGGTCATTTTAGCCATCCAATAGGAGTGGTGGTCAGAAGCCATATTCGGTGCACAAAAGTCACATGCATTATGTAACAACCCAGCAAAAGTTAAAAAGTTGTCCTGAATGACCCTGATGTAGGCTCCAAACCATGCATATATGCACACACAGTACTTAGTAACTTACAAAATTAATGTGTTAATTTTTTTATGTGGATACTTTTCATTGGGGTTCAGTATACGTGTGGATAGATCCACTCATATTACTGAAATTACTTCCACCTCTCTAAACTATATATGTTATCTAATAGACCAAAATGGCCAGAACTATTTGCATCGCCTTCGCATTGTGCTATACTATCTCTTATTCGAGATACAATGTATACTTTGACCGACTTGTTCGTGTTTATGATAAAACTTCATCATCATCATCATCATCATCATCATCATCATCATCATCATCATCATCATCATCATCATCATCATCATCATCATCATCAGTAGTAGTAGTAGTAGTAGTAGTAGTAGTAGTAGTAGTAGTAGTAGTAGTAGTAGTAGTAAAATACCAGAAGACTTTACCAGATTGATCTGGACTCTTGTTTCCATAGGTTTTGACTCATTGATCCCTAACTGAAAAAGCCAGTTTTTTTAGCGAAGTAACGGATTGCCTGATTTTACATGTTCTTACTTATGTGAGGTTATTAGAATTTAGTGCATCGACTTTTTAAAGCCTCAGTGACTATATATATATTCATATTTTTGGATTGGCACCTTGGTGACTTTTGTGAAATTTGATTAACAATTTGCAGCACATTTCATAGTGTACTTGGACAGAAGAATAAGCCAAGCAGCACTCTATATTTTTGGATCAGTCAGGCATACACAATACAAATGCAACAAGTGCAGACCACTGACAAACTGGTAAACTGGCACGCACAAAGCATCTACCTGAGAGAATATTTTCAGGTGGAAGGTCTGAAGCCGCACCTTTGGATAACCTCAAATCACTTTTTCATATTTTTGGATAGTCTGATACTTAAACTACATGCTCCCAAAAAACTCAGATGTGTGAACATAAAATTCATATGACGTAACTGATCTCAAAACTTTTGTTGACAATGAAAAGTTTAAACAGTGCCGGACACATGGCTTTGTTTGCATGGGCATGATAATTAACCATGTCATTGTTTGCACAGTCATTAGTCCATGACCCCTGGAAACCAACTGAGCTAATGACAAGGGTCGCTCATAGGAAACCATTAGCCGTGGAGAGAAGAATGGGCCAGTTCAGACTAATCACTACCATTGTTCTGATTACTTTGAAATTCTCTATTGATGTAAAAACAAATTAGCACAATCCACTTACTGGTCCCCAAATATTTGATTTTGATTAAAACATATTTATTTCATCTGGATCGCCCTATAGTACATCGAAATGATACTAATGAGTTGGGTTCTCAAGAACATGGAGATACACACACTATATGTACAAAGCACACAGGACAAACAATGTTACCAATTCTTTGTAGATAAACAACTGTAGGGATACAAAGTACATTGTTATGGACTCACATATCCATAATGAGAAATTACATACATATTATATTGCATGAATAGAGAATAAACAATCATATATCATTATAATAAATCTGAACAGTCACACGAGGTCCTTTTTTGTTTAGTATAGAAACCTTCTGGTGTCCACAATGTATTTTTGGAAAGCTTCACAGCTTTGAAAGTTTAAGGGATCCGACAGTTCTTGGCTGCCAAAAAGGAGAATTTCGATTAATCTGTTACTTGCAAGGTGCACAATCAAATTTGGGTGGACACCTGGAGCTAAGATTGGAAAAATATAGGAAAAGAGATTGTTTCTAGGTACGGAATACTCAGGGCAGAAAAATAAAAAGTGTTCAAGATCTTCAGTAGGGTAAGTATAATAGAAGGTAGGGTTTGGGATAATGTGGACTTTAAAAAGATCGAAGTTAAGCCTAGAGTGGACCAGTCGTAATTGGGTATGACAGATATTGGCAAATCTGTTACCATGGGAATAGTAATCAGGAACGTCAACCACGGCAAGCAAGGAAGCTTTCAGTTTAGATTTGAATATTTGAAGGGAGATAGAATTGCGAATATTAGAAGGAAGGTTATTCCATTGCTTGGTGGCGTCAGGAAGGAAAGAATTTCCAAGGCGATAAGTTCGGCATTTAATAGAGCGTACAGTGGAACTGGGTTATCGAAGGTTACGACCATGGAAAGAAGGAGGAATAAGATTGGAAAGATATGGTGGAGTTAATTTATGGTACATTTTGTAATAGATGATCAATTTAAAGTACTTGCACCTGGTGGCGAGGGTTGACCAACCAAGTTCATGTAGAAGATTAATATGTGAGGTATGTCTAAGAGCACCAGTGCAAATTTTTGCAGCCTGGAACTTGATTGATTCGAGTAAGTCGGACAAGCCTTGACCACAATTGTCGAACAAGACACAGCCATATTCGAGAATTGGTCGAATCATATATAAATACAATTTGGAAAGTGCCTTATGGGAAAGTTTATATTTAAACCTACGAAGGAGTGCAATCCGCTGAGCAGCTTTATTTGTTATCCGGGTAATATGTGCACGCCAGCATAAGTTATGACTCAGAGTTAACCTAAAATATGGAAAGCCGCATGTGAACCCACACCCAAACAAGCCAAGTGTGGGATTCCCAAGTTAAAAAAAAGTCGAGATTTAAGCCACAAAATATACTTTTGTTTCATGACACCATCACAGAGGTAAAGCTACAAGTTTATTTCACACAATAATTAAAACACAGGACAGAAGAAATGAGTATGTGTCATATTACACCCATAAATGCGTAAGAATTGGCAACTGTTTCTTTAAATGCAATTTTCTCGTAACTGTTTTTTGCTCAACCTCTGCAATTTGTATTTCGCCTCACAAACGTACAAATTGCCCCTCACATTAAAATCAACGGACATTAAAAGAAAAATATCATGTCCAGGAACGGTTCCCAGGATTTTTTTCTGACAACCCTTTCCGTGACTTTTGGAGCAATTTATAGAAGAAAAATGAACAACCTGTCAGGACTAAATTAAAATTTTTATAACTTTTTATTTGTGCTATTTCAGGACTAACCATTGAATTCGATCCTGGACATTGATACATATTTTAAATTTCTTCTGATTTCAACTGAAAACAAACATTTGTGTGACTTCTGCGACAAAAATGTGAAAATCCTACCAAGTCAGAAAGAATACTATAAAATCTCCAAAAATTCCAATCCTGCAAAAAAACTCTATGGATACAAATCTATGGATATGTAGTAATCAAAAGATATATAGGTTTAATGTACTTGTGAAAAAATTAAATGGGTAATTGCGATCCAAAGTTGCCAGTCTCACTGCGCACTAGCTTCACAGCTTTCACCTTAAAGCACCTATTGTTCTACCAAACAGGATCCTAGATGTCAGCACTCATGATTTTTTTTAAGGCTGGAGACGCATGACGTTTTAGTCTTTTTTGCCATATAATGTAAACCTAACTGGGAATTGAAGAAACCTATTTCATTGTACCTAAGACTTTTTCGGCTTTTTTTGCCATACATTGTAAGCCTACCTGGGATTTCTAGACACTAATTTCATTGTACCTACCAAACAAGATGCTTACTGGCGGACGTTTTGCATTTTACTTCATTACTGTGGTTCTCAATAACCACACTCTTGCACATCTTGTAGACCATGGAAGTTTCTCATACGGGCCAAGATGACATACGGACACAAGCACTTCAGTCACTACTTGGGCTTACTAGACCTACGTCATTTATAAAACCACAAGTACTTTCAGATCAAACAGTGTCGTACGACAGTGGCTGTTATATTATCTGCTCCAGACACATGGGAATGTATATTCTAACCCAGGACCTCCTAGAAATCTCATCAAGTTATCCAGTGTGACAAATGTAACTCTAAATGTGCTAACCTTTCATTGAGGCAATACCGGCGTCTAAGGAATAGTGATGACCAGTGGCTTTGTGACTCCTGCACTGAATCAACATTTGTTTTTACTGCTTCTTTTTTCCGGGATAATGACGACAATGGACCATCCCCGTCTCCATACCAGGAGGAAAGAGACCAGACCTACCGGCATGATGACCATGACTCTCAAACTTTTATTGACTATTTTATTGCTTCTTATGATTGCTTCTCTGAGAAAGGCTTACATTTTTCCCATTTGAATATCAGATCAATCCTCCCTAAAATATCTGAACTTAGACTCTTTGCTGAAGCTCGAAAGTATCTGTCATTTCTATTTCAGAGACTTGGCTTGACAATTCTGTTTCTGACAGTGAGGTGGCCATCCTTGGCTATCTTATTGTGAGAAGGGACCGTAAGCGGAACGGAGGGGGAGTTTGCACGTATATAAGGGACAACTAAGGTTTCAATATCAGACAGGACTTACATGTGGACGGTTTTGAAGCATTATGGATTGAGTTACTACTTCCCAAAACACGCCCAATTTTGCTGTGTACATGCTACAGACCTCGCAAAGACTCTGAGTTTTTACTATTTTTAGAAGAATCATTATCCTCATTGCTGTCTGACTTGGAATTTTATATACTTGGTGACATGAACATATGCTTGAATAATGTCAATTCCAGCCTAGGTAAGAGGTAAAAACAAGTGCTGGACATTTTCAACTGTCATCAACTGATTACAGAAGCAACTCGAGTTTCCATGAACACTAGCTCCTGCATTGATCATATTCTAGTCAATGACAGGGATAAAATTACTCAGTCTCGTGTTTTACCCATGGGTCTTAGTGACCATATGGGAATCTATTGTACCAGAAAAGTCGTCTGGGGCACTTTCAACAGACATCACACAATCAAAATTCGATCTCTCAGACACTTTTCTCCAGCTGATCTTTTGTCAGCTCTATCTCTTTAGACTGGTCAGACATAATACACAGTGATAATGTTGAGAGTGCCTGGACATCCTTCAAATATAGATTTACTTGTGTGCTTGATCAGTTCGCCCCTTTGACAGACATAAGGTTGAAACACAACACTGAGCTTTGGATGACAGCGGAGATTTTGAAGAAAATTGATCTTCGTGACAGTCTTCTCTGTAAATATCGGAACCCTAACCATCAAAACTATAGGGATCCCTGTGTTTATGCGGAGTACTGTAAAATCCGCAAAAACATCCAAAGGGATATCAAACGTGCTAAAGCTGAATTCTTCTCAGAAAAGCTGGATGAAAATAAAAGAAGCTTTGGCAAACTTTGAGGTCACTAGGATACTCTAATTCCAACTCGGCTAAAAGCAACCTAGTACTCGAAGTTGAAGGCGATCTATGTTTTGAGCCCGACAAGGTTGCTAATTATTTTAACACCTTTTATATTGAGATTGCCACAAAGTTGGTCGACAAACTTCAATCTCCTTCAAATTTGTATGGGTGGTCTTCAGCCAAGTTCAAACAGTTTTATCAAAACAAAGACATTAAATCCGACTCGTTTATTTTACAGAAAGTTGACAATCATTTTGTGTTGAAAGAATTGCAGTCTCTTAACACCTCTAAGAGTATAGGACTGGACTCTATCCGAGCCAGATTCCTGAAGGACTCTGTCAAAGCCATTAGTATACCACTCTCGGCCATAGTAAATTTATCAATAACTTCTGGCATTGTCCCTCAGGATTTCAAAGCACTTAGAGTCAAACCATAATTTAAAAAGAACTCCCGGCTTGAGGTCGGACATTATAGACCTGTTGCCATTCTATCCGTTGCATCTAAAATCCTTGAGAGGGCAGGGTATGTTCAGCTCTCAGATTATCTGAGAGCTAAGCATATACTGTGCGACTCTCAGTGAGGCTTTAGGGAGGGATATTCCACAGATACATGCCTTATCCGTTTGACTGATTACATTAAGGATAATATGGCTCAGGGATACTATACTGGCATGGTCCTGATTGATGTCCAGAAAGCTTTTGAGACAGTGGACCATGAAATCCTGTGTGAGAAATTCAGAGCGATGGGTGTGGGCGCAGTTGATTGGTTCCACTCCTATCTAACTAATAGACGTCAGCTTACGGATGTAAATGGTACTCATTCTGACTGGGGTGATATATCATGCGGCGTCCCCAAGGCCAGTATTCTTGGCCCTCCTTTGTACCTCTGTTATGTGAATGACATTCAAATTAGTGTTAACTGCAAAATGATGCTGTACGTTGACGACTCAGTTTTGCTTGTACGAGGAAAAGATCCTGAAATCATATCCACTTTGCTTGGGAAAAATTTGCAGTCGTGCAACCAATGGCTAGTTGACAACAAGTTGTCGATGCATTTCGGCAAGACCGAATGCATTCTTTTTGGTCCCAAAAGAAAATTAAAAGCGGTGGAGAATTTCAGTATTGAATGTGATGAGCACACAATACAGTCGGTAAAGTGTGTAAAGTATCTGGGCTTAGACCTGGACCAATCTCTCAATGGTGCTACCACCGTAAACAACATTGTTAAAGAAACTGGTTCACGTCTGAAATTCTTATATAGACAGGATCATTTTTTAAAGTTTGAATCCGTAAATTCTTGGGTCATGCTTTAATTCAGCCCTTCTTGATTATTCTGCCTCAAGTTGGCACTCTTCCCTAACTCAGGCCCTTAAACGTAAACTTCAGGTAGCCCAGAACAAACTGGCCCGCTTCATTCTTAATTTAGTCCACATTGGCTTTGATGACTTGCAAAATGCTGGTCTTTTAAATACTCAACTTTGAGTCAGTCAGTTGAGGTTGAATCACTCTTTTAATATCTTTCATAGTGAGTGTCCTCTTACTTGAAGAACAATTTTGAAAAGCCTCAAACTATCCATAATCACTTCACCAGGAACAGTTCTGTAAATTTCTCTATTCCCAGGACAAATTCTGTTGGCCGAACTACTTTTTACTATAATGCTATTAAAGATTGGAACAACCTGCCCCAAGAAATAAAAATATTGACGAGCAAGGCCAGATTTAAGACTAAGACAAAGGCTTTTTTATTTTCCAAAATGGGCACAACAGATTTTTGATAAGTTAAGAGACCATAATAATTTAGTTGATATTCTTTTTCAGTGCTTTTTTTGCACTGGCTTTTTGTATACCTTTGTTGTCCAGATGTATATGTTTATGATTTATTTTATTATTGAAAATTATTTAAAGTTTAATTTATGTTTGTTAACAGGGACCCCCTGGAAATAAGTCTTGTATTGACTTTGGGGGTAATCCCGGGAGGTCAACACATTGTGTATTGTCAATTTGTGCTACTTTTTTCATTTTTACCTGTACATGTACTTTGTATGACCTGCTGACTTCCTAATAAAATCAATCAATCAATACGTCCCATTTTTACATTTCAAGTAAATGTGGACACCAAAATTCTTTGAAAATAGCAACAGACATCATCACGAAATTTTCAAACATAAATTTCACTAAAAACCCTACGGCAGCCCGTGGTTTGCCTCAAGACCATACTAATAAGAAACAAGAAAAACAGACTACATTACAAAACAAAGCACAGCAATAACAATTTATCAATTTGAGGACACTTTCACCTGCTTGTGCCTGTGGCTCTCCTAATAAAGATATATTTCACTACTTTTTCCTCCTGTCCAAAACATAGAAAACCATGTTTAATACTACACACTAAAGTCGTTTTTCTTCCTCCTTTCCACGTCAGCCTTTATTTTATGGCGCATTAGAATGCTCTCTTCGATTCAATAGGGATAGTTTCTCAGCTGTTACGAATTTCTAGCTGCTACTTGTTGCTTCAAATCCGTTGGTTACATTTTGTCATGTTCTTAGCTGGGAACTAGCGTACAAGCCCCTGCCTTGCCGGCCTGGGCCCTGCTCGGCGTGCTCTCTTGAGCCTGGCTCTGACCAATTTTTCATTCACAATCGCACTTTACGCCCACCTGTGCGCTTACAAGCTCCATATCGACCTGACGCTTTTTATCAGATACTCCGAACAAGTCGATATTATTCCTGTTATGCACGCCTCACTTTATGTCTTGTTCATGTCTACGTCTTTTTCCTCGGTTTCGTGTGTCTGGTACGTCCTGTGCACCTTGTGCCTTCTCCTGCAAGAGGGTTTCAAATAGGACAATAGCTTTTTTTACATTTGTTAATAACTCATTCTGTGACCATATTTTCATAAGTTATGAAGTAATAAAATATGTGCACCAATGGACCTGCGGACTATAGACATGGCACCATGACCAATATAAGCGGTCATAACACAAACGTAAAAGTTTACCTCGAAAGTGTATTCTCTAACTTTTTCTGATACACACTATAACCAAGAAACATTTTATATATTATGTTTTTACGTGAATATTTGTATTCGCCTGCATGCTATTGTTATGAATTTGTCATGTGGAATAAAACCGCAACTATATTCAGTCTCAGTTTCACACCAGACGAAGCTGCCTACAATCAAAAGCAGCATAAAATGTGTTGTTAAATTGGATGTTGTAAATTTAAAAGCTTGATTGTTTCTTGTGGTGTTTAGGAAAATATATTGATGGATATGCATTGCAACAGCAACCTCCGTTATCTGATTGACATGCCAAACGTATGTCTGCTTACATACGTATGCTTTATAACACAGGTACATTGGCAAATGGTTTCCATAAAATCAACACTTGTTTATGTATCGTAGCCTTAATAAACACTTCAACATGCGATAAATTTAAACTGTGCACTTAAAAGCCACTGAGAAAGAGACCAGTAGTTTCGCCACCCATTAAGCGGTTTTTTTTGCTTTAACATGTTACAATTGCACTATGGAGCGGTATAACTTTTGTTCAAAACTAAAGCTGGCATGATATCCAGGTGTTGATCAAGTTGGTTGGTACACCTTGATAAGGAAAACAGCAAACAATCCCTTGATCCCTTGAGCTAATGAAAACTGAAGAAAGCCTTCAGTAAGAAAATAACATGATATGGCATGATGCCATAACATAACGTAATGTTACAAAGTATAATTTATGCTTAAACGCATGTTCCGAAATACAGTTCACTCCCTCAATACCAGAAGTAGCCTGAATGGCGATCTCCAAATCTCGCGACCACGCACTGAAAAATTCAAGCAATCCCTTCGTTACAAAGGACCGCTTATTTGGAATAGAATCCCCAGATCCACTAGACAAGCCGATGACTTATCAGACTTCAAAACGAAATACCTTTCCCAGGCATCAGAACCAGATACCAACATGTTCATGTTTTAAGCCATGTGTCTTGTATTTAAACATGTACTTTTATATCTGCTCTGTTTGTTTCTTTTATTGTATATATAATGTATTATCCTATGTTGAATTGTATTGTGCTAAAATATGTTTGTAAATATTGTTTATTGTAACCTGGGCCCGATGGAAGAACAGTTTTTAACTGAATCAGCCACCCAGTATAAAAAATAAATAAATAAATAAATAAATAAATAAATAAATAAATAAATAAATAAATAAATAAATAAATAGATAAAAAAAATAATAAATAATATATAAATAAGTAAGTAAGTAAGCAAGTAAGTTAGTAAGTAAGAAAGTGAGTAAATAAATGAATAAATGAGTGAATAAATAAATAAAATAAATAAATAAATAAATAAAAAAAAAAAAATAAACTTAGTTCTGCTATAAGAGATACACATCTGTCTGGCCTTCGAAATGTATTCTCAAAGTTACCCGCTGAAGAACTGTCTTTTACGGTTGCTCATTGGTGTCAACCTAATCTCTCCTTTTTTGATATCTATGTCCGAGTTTTCCCCCTTGTTATATCAGGAAAACATTTTGTTTCTTTAACTTCAAAAAATCTTATTAGAAATTTTTCGTGTTATAACAAGAAAAGTCTTGATATAACTTTTCTCTCGCTATTACAAGAAAACATCATGTTATTACAACCTTTTTACTTGTTATAACAAGAAAAAATTCTTGTTATTACAACTTTTTTCTTGCTACAAGAGGAAAAAAATCTCAAAATTCCAATTTTTTTCTTGTAATAACGAGAGAAAAAATCTTTATACTACAACTTTTCTTCTTGTGATAACCAGATAAATCTTGTTATTTTAACGTTTTTCATGTTATAACTTATTACAGGCAGAAGATCACTTCTTTTTATATTGTACGGAAGCCCTGTGGTGTCACCGTAACGTCACTTTTTTATATTGTACTATCTGCCCTGTGGCGTCACCGTAACGTCACTTTTTTATATTGTACTATCTGCCCTGTGGCGTCACCGTAACGTCACTTTTTTATATTGTACTATCTTATAATAACAAGAAAAAAATCTTGTAAGTACAAAAAAAATCTTGTAATTACATATAAATCTTGTAATTGCAAGAAAAAATCTTGTTATAACAACAGACAAATCTTGTAATTCGTGACAAAAATGCTGTCAAGATAAAAATCTTGTAATTACTAAAAAGAAATCGGGTCAGTACTTTTTTTGGGTACCAGAATAAGTTGCCTGCATGGAGATTCCTTTTTGAAGATTGTCGCCGTTCCGAACCACGTGATTTTTATCTAGACATCAGTTCGGATTTGTTCTAAACTGAATTTTTGGTTTGGTATAAGATTCTTGCTGATTCTTTTCAGTAGGATTTATATCTTATACATATATATTATATATGTTTATGGCCTGATATTTTGCAAGGAAATGTATACATATATATATATATATGTATATATATATATATATATATATATATATATATATATATATATATATATATATATATATATGTATGTTTGTGTGTGTGTGTGTGTGTGTGTGTGTGTGTGTGTGTGTGTGTGTGTGCACTTAGAAAGAATATTCAAATCTGCTCAACTTCTAATTGCAGGGCGGATTAACATATGTTTTTGAGCCAAGGCTAATTGACCATTATTCAGACTGAATGTATCTCGCAAGTCAGTTACTTGGAAATTATAGCCCGGTCTGATACTTCATTCTGAAATTGTCTAGAATTTAAACATAAATTCTGGAATAACATTTATTATTTTGTAATTACAAGTTTTTTTTTCTTGTAATCACAATTTTTTTTGTAATTACAATATTTTTACCCTGCAATAACAAGATTTTTTTTCTTGTAATTGCAAGATTGTTTCTCTTGTAATTACAAGGTTCTTTATTTTGTAATTACAACATTTTTATCTTGTAATTTTATTTTTTTCTTGTAACTACAAGACTTGATTCTTGTAATTACAAGATTTGTTCTTTGTTATTACAAGATTTTGATCTTGTAGTTACAAGTATTTTTTATCTTGCAATTACAAGATAATACAAGTTAAAAATGAAGTTATGCTTACACTACACGGCTTCCAAAATACTCTGCTGAGGAAGGTCTAGATTCTTTTTTGTAATTACAATATTTTTATCTTGCAAGTATAATTTTTTTCTTGTAATTACAAGACTTGTTTCTTGTAATTACAAGACTTGTTTCTTGTAATTACAAGAATTGTTCCTTCTAGAAACAAGATTTTAGTCTTGTAATTACAAGTATTTTTATCTTGCAATTACAAGATAATACAAGATAAAAAATGAAGTTATGCCTACAATACAGGGCTTCCGTAATATTCAGCTGAGGAAGTTCTAGGCTGGATAATACTTGACATTGCTTTTGGAAACGTTGAAAAGGTATGACACTTGCCTGGCAGAGCACATTGTAATTTTCCCTTTATATCACCAAACTACCTCCAGTTCCTATTAAAAAAAGAGAGAGAGAGAGAGAGAGAGAGAGAGAGAGAGAGAGAGAGAGAGAGAGAGAGAGAGAGAGAGAGAGAGAGAGAGAGAGAGAGAGAGAGAGAGAGAGAGAGAGAGACTAGAACAGTGTCCAAAGTTACACGGATAATCCCAGCGGTCATTGCCCCCAGCAGCATTGGAAAGAGTATCATGAAACTGGTGTAAGATTTTAAAACATATTGAAAAAATCTTCACATGGATAATAATTATACATACATAACTTTTCATATATCGATTGATATTCATATCAAATTCCATGGTTATACCTGAAATACTCCATGTGCTACACATTTGAAAAAACCAATACTAATTTTCCAGCAGTTGTCATTTTCATTACTTGTATTTGTGTCTTTTTGCCCAGAACCACTTCCTCGTAGTCATTACCCTATTCCGCAGTCCGAACTCTTTGCTCTCCATAAGCGAACCTGCCCCTGTCTAACCTATATACACATAGAATTACTATTGTCCATATTGCACACGTTCCTCTGTAAAATTTTGACACAGGCTGTACCAGCCCAAATAAATTAAAGGGTCTTCAGCGGGCAACTTCTCAACATGTTTCG
The DNA here is from genome assembly GCA_964020975.1 of Hermodice carunculata. NCBI lineage: Eukaryota > Metazoa > Annelida > Polychaeta > Eunicida > Amphinomidae > Hermodice > Hermodice carunculata. The sequence goes on along the minus strand of OZ026613.1, from coordinate 87,002,653 downwards.
GAGCCTATTACCCGTACATGTCTCTCTGAGAAGCGGCTCCTTGTCTAAGCTAAATATATTCAGCAAAGCCACCACACATAATAAAGAATAAATATGAGCGTGGCAAATGATGAATTAGGTAAATACGTGCTTATAAATGCAAAGCTTCATTATGAAAGAAGAATACCTGTCAAACAAACCATAATTGCTAAATTTGTATAGTACAGGTTCAGATAAGAACAATTTGACTTACACCTGAACCAATAAGTACCATCTCTAGCTGGACAGCTTATCATAGTTAAACCACCGGCCAGTGTATAACTGAAGTGGAAACACGCTGGGGCATTATATTCAGTCCCAGTGATTGTAAAATTAACATTTGCAGCTAGACCACCTGTGAGTAAATTAATGATTATCAACAGAGGATAATTAATCCAAGAGACACACAGAATACCGGGGGTACATCTTCACATGTTGATTAATGTTGGCATCAAGTTTTACATTTGTACCTCAAACACTTTGTGAAATACACATGACACAAGGTTGACAGGAGCAAACATTTTCGCTAAATGGCATTTTCGCTAAATTCATTTAGGAAATATGAACAGAAGTTAGTTAATATAAGAGATATATAAAATCCAAGGTGCACATATTCATATGTTAATAAATTATTCTTTTAGGTTTTATAGCCTTACATACAAAACTTCTTGAGATATGCACGACACAAATCTGACAAGTCGAACGTCGAATCAACTTTTTTACTATTTTTTCATTACCAGAGGATAATTAATCCAAGCGACAAACAAAATCTCAGGTTCACACTTTCATATATAGTTGAATGTTCGCACAATGTTTCACAATGTTTGTACCTCAAATGGTTTATTAGATACGTGCGATAAAAATCTGACAATTTTAATGTTGGACGGAAGGACGGACGGAAGGACGGACAGAGGAGGGCAAATTTATGCCCCCCTCCCCGTGGCAGCAAAAAATAGACTTATGAAACATTTCATATAAATAACTTGAGTTGCAACTACTAGATTTTTTCTCGTTAAAACAAGCTAACAAAAATTGAAATAACAAGAAAAAAAGTGATTATAACAAGACTAAAGTTGAAATTACCAGATTTTCAAGAAAAAGGTTGTTATAACAAATTTTTGTCTTGTCTTGTTATAACACGAAAAAAATGTAAAAATGAGATGTTTTCTTGTAATAACTAGAAACAATTTTGATGACAAGAAAAAAAGTTGTAACAACAAGATTATTCTTGTTATAACTTGAAAGTATGTAATAACAAGATTTTTTCCTGTTATAACAAGCAAAAAAGTTGAAAGGACAATTTTGTTTGTCATAACAAGAAAATATATGGTTGTAACAAAAAGAAAGACAGATTAGGTTGACACCAATGATCTTTCGTAGACTTTCGGCATAAAAATATCTGTTGAACCTGCTTTAGTATAAATAAAACCAATAATAATTTTTCTCTTTAATCTTCAATGTTTTAAAGTTTATTTTGAGGATAGGCAACGATAGGAATTGACTCAGAGCGCATTTAACTTTACTGATGGATTTGAATTGGTAATATAAGATTTTTTTGCACGAAACTTGACTTTTTTAGATTGATTGCGTGAGAAAAGCACGGGGATAAATGTACAAAGAGTAGTGACATCCAACCAGACCTGTAACATCACTCCGGGAAGACACGCAGGTAGGCATAAATGAAAAGTAGCTTTCCTTCCATAAAATTGTTAAACCTTAAAATGCCATACTATTGAGTCAACATCCTTAAAGCGTAAAAGGTGCACCGAGAAAAACTGTTGACTATCAGCATGTTATGCAGATATGTCTTCACCACCACTAGTGGCTTCGAAGAAAACTTATAAGAATATTTGGAGTATAAGTCACCATACTTGCTGTTGGAATTACAGAAATATCCGACAACCATATATATATTCTAATATATATATATATATATATATATATATATATATATATATATATATATATATATATATATATATATATACATATATATGTATGCATATATCCATCCATCCATCCATCCATCCATACATGCACGCACGCACGCAAGCATGCATGCATGCATACATGCATACATACATTAATCACTTCCGGATCCAACGGAGCCCCCACAACTAGCACTGCAGCTGTTACAAAGGTTCACGCTAACTTTAGACTTCTGAGAATTGAAATTTGGCAATCGATTTACCAACACCACACTCTGTTGCTGGTCATATGTACAAGTCAAACCCGCCGACAATATAACCTGAAATCCTGAATGATAGTGAAATTGTGGAATAAATATTTCCGTTGGAGAGTTTAGTGTTGAATCGAGATCAAATTCGAAGGTAAATGCTAAGGTATCTAAATTAAAGGACATGCTTGTAGGAGTTCCTGCAACCGCACGCGCGTAGGGACGTATGAAAGGTCGGACGGTGTCCCAGCGTACGTGTCCGGAGCCCTTCAGGTCCAGAAAGCCATCTTGTTCCCAAAATGACCAGGACTGGAGGAATTTATCAGCACGATCCAGCGTATCCTGGCATTCCAATGTGTTAATAGAGTTGGGGTTGCCGTCAGGGTAACAATAATTGAACTCAGTCATGAAAGCACTCCCACCTATTCTTGTTATTAATGCATCCACATTAACGAAAGTTTTTCGGGCAATAATATCTTGACAAATATAGCGCATTATTGAATCGTGTGCATTTGACCCATTGTAACTTAAAAGGGGCCAACAATAGTAGTGGTAGCTTAGGGCACTTCGGTTGCGGAAAGCATCACCTCCAGGCACTTGACTGAAATATGCTCCTAGTAAATGATCATTGAATAGATAGCCAAATGTTATCCATTCGTAGAAAAAAATGGCTTCATTATCTTCATCTCTCACAGCTTTATGTAACTTGTCATATAAGGGCACGAAATTTCTCCTGGTGGAAACGCCTGGCAAGGCGAGAAATGGGTTGGCATATATATTACCAGGCCATGGCTCATTGATCAGATTATATCCAAGGACACTCTTAAAGGTTTTGAACTCCTTGGCAATTTTTCTCCAGAATCGAGCCATATAATCTGCGGATCCCGCTCTGTTCGTATACAACCCTTGATACACCACGTTGACTTCGTATGTAATGTATCCCATATACCATTTTAAAGGAAATGACAATGGCCAAGGGAATTTTAGGAATCCAGGCACTGAACTGGATAGTTTATTAACAAGCCAAAGAGGTATCCCATCGTATGAATAATCATCTTTATCGTGAAGGTACTTTGAAGATAGCACGTCTTGGTGCATGTCCAAAATGGCGTAGATATCGAATTTTTCTAACTTTGTAACAATTTGTTTGATGACATTAATGTAGTTTTCATCGAATTCGTTTTCCTTAGGTTCTGCATATCCCCAGAGTATTCCTAGTCGGATGGAATTAAAACCCCAATCTTTGAAAAGCTGGAGAACTGTATCATTTAAGAGATACGGAGGATACCATGGGGACCGCTTGTGCACAGCGTTTATTCCGTGGTACAGCTGCGTTCGACCTTGCCCATCTACGAACCATTTACCTCGTACGATTACGCGGTCCAGATCGCTTTGAACCCGGTCAGCTTGCAGCGCAAGGAAGACAAACGTGCAAGTTCTTATGCATGTAAGCATAGTTCCGGGCCGCTGCGCCGCGCTGCCTTGGCGACTGTCTCCAGTTGCAGTTGCTCTCGACATTTCTCCACCTATGAACCATTTCGTTAAGACACTTTAGTGGTCCCGACTTTTTCAAGTGCAGTTACGTTGCAACAGGAAAAAAAACGTCATCAAAGTTCTGAGGCAGGTGTGCATTGCCTGAAGTTACTGTGCCACACTGTCCCAACGACAGCCGCCAGTTATGTACTGCCGGCTACCACCACGAATGCCATTCCAACTGTAAAGTCGAACGACACTTTCAACTTCTTTGATCATTATTCACTGTGCTGTCGTACTGACACACCTTACCGCCGGTACCGCGAGTTACTGGAACGAGTCATGTGTATACTGGGATCGACATTTGAGGCTGTTTAGGCCCCTGTTTATAGCAGCTAAATCCAAATCTGTACCTTATCAAGGCAACAATGTACATATAATTCATATTTACCGTTCACAACAGCTGCATCTCAAAACGGAAGTACGAATAAGATGTTTGTGAAAGGTGATTATTAATGAATGTCTGCCAATACAACGCGTGCAAGTTAATTTCTCGCCAAAGTCGTTGGTCTTGCAGTGAGGCAAAGTTGATAAATATCTGCCATGATGCAAATATATTGCAGGATACATCAGTGATGGTATTGACCGTAAGCGGAATAAAAATGTGCTCATTTTACACTTAATAATTATTTCAGATTAAGTGGATATTTGGAAAATGTAACTATTATTTTTGTCGAAAAGTCCAGGACGTTATTTGACTGCTAAATTTACTGCTATGGCGTTTTTTTAATGTGGTTGGAGGGCAGTCGGCTCTCACAGACATTCCATTATTTCCCTCCCTTGTAAACACAGTATCATGTACTATTAATCAACCAATCACACGTAACTGGCTTTGAGGCAGCTTTTTATGTTTATACTAATTATAGAACTCGAACAGGGGGACATGGTCGCCGCTGTACCAGGACAACTTTCAGCCTGGATTACGTTCCCCTCGGGGAAAGTTATCCTAGTATAAGTTCCCCTCCCCAGGGCAAGTTATCCTAGGATAACTTTCCCCACCCCTGGATAACTACCCCCCCGCCTCATATACAGAATATACTTTATCTATTTAAACTGATTAGCAAACACATAAGACTGGTTTTGACTTAAAATATGAAAGTATAGTAACAATTATCATCAGCAAATATTGAATTTGTAGAGTTAAGATGTTGAAAGCATAATGTATCATTCACCATATAGCACTACAGCAATTTGTACTTCACAACTCCAGTTGTGAGTTTAAGTTGTAAAAATGATACATCCAATGATAAATGTTCCTGGGCTTGTTAACATTGTGCAATAGATCATTTATGGATGCAGTCATAATTGAGAAGGAAGCCAATGCTTTATGGGAGTGTATAGGTTGTCAGGGAAAATAAGTTTTACCATTCCCTTTACCTCAATTCCATCAGTAACTTGTATTTGAAATTCAGGGATCACAAACTTCTTTACAGTTTATAACACTATGAGGGAAGACTAAGGATGGAAAGTTCAATTGCAAGCACAAAACAAAGAGCATAGAAAATTACAACATGTGTAGTGGTGGTGGGGGGGGGGGGGACTTGTCCAGGCCAGGATACCCCCCCTCCGCTCGCAACTTACATCAGTGTTTTCTATTCAAAATGCGAGATATGGCAGGTCTTTACTTCTTAGCAGTCAGCGTTACATGTAATAATTGTATGAGGAAAGATCTGGAAAGTTGAATTGGAAGACAGCGATCATAGAAATGGACAACATTTGGGGTGGGGGGAAGTTGTCCATACCAGGATAACTTACACCCCCCCCCCCAAAGTGTTACATTCTATCAGATATTTTTATTCACAATGCAAGTAAATGCCAAATTTTGTACATTTATATAAATATATGAGGAAAAATTTGGCATGAAAAATTTAATTACAACACAGGGATAATAGAAAACGAAAAAATTGGGGGGGGGGGGTGCAGGCCAGGATACCCCCTCCCCGAGGTTACCTTTCTATCTGTAATCTGTATTCAATAGGCAGGAAATGACAGCCCTTTAGAGTTTATAAAAGTATGAGGAAAGACTTTGGATGGCAGGTTGAATTGCAAGACAGAAATCAGAGAAAGCAAAAAAGTGTGGGATGGGGGATGTTGTCAGGACCATGGTAACTTGCCCACCTCCACTATATTTGCTATATGTGCCATCAGTATTTTTCATTCAAAACACAAATATGGCACTTCTTTTCAGTAATACATAATCATGAGGAAAGAATTGGTGTGTAAAGTTGAAATTTATCGAAGAAAATTACAAACTATGAATGGGGGAGGTTATCCAGGCAGGAATAAGGTAGTCCCGCACCCCATACGTTTAACCGTGATTCCATCGGAAGCTTGTAAGTTTGGAATTCAGGGATTACCACTTCTTTACAGTTTATCATAATATGAGGAAAGACTAAAGACTGAAAGTTGAATTGTAATTCAGGGAAAATAGAAAATAGAAAATATGGGGAGGAGAGAGGTTGCTCAGGCCAGGATAACTCCCCCCTCCCAACTATCTCGCATCAGTGTTTTTCCTTTTTTATTCATAATGCAAGAATTGCCAGTTCTTTACAGCTATAGATAACATCATGAGGAAAGAATTGGCATGGAAAGTTGAATTCCAAGACAGCAACAATGGAAAATAACAAAGTGTGCGCGAGGGGCAGTTATCCATGGCATGATAACTCCCCTCCCTCGACTATCTCCCACCAATATTTTATATTCAAAATAGAAGACCGACCAGTTCTGTTCATTTAAAGAATAGTTTGAGGAAATTAAGACTTGAATAGTGGAATAGAAAGTTAATTGTAAGACAGGGGTCACGAAAAAGGAAAAACAAGTAGGGGGGGGGCGAGGTTGTCCAGACCATGATCATTTACCAACGTCCACTGTAAGTGCTATGTTCCAGCAGTATAACAAAACATTCCCATTCTTCACAGTAATATAAGAGCATGATTAAGGAATTTTCATAGAAAGTTGAATTGCAAAACAGGGATAATAGAAAATGGCATATGGGGGATGGGGGTGGGGTGGCGGTGAGTGTCAGGCCAGGATAATTTTCCCTCCATAAGCTTTATCTTCCACCAGTAATTTGTATTTGAGATGCAGAAATTACCAGTTCTTTGCAGTTTGTAAAATTGTGAGGCAAGATTCAGAATGCAAAGTTGAATTGCAAAACAAGCAGCATAGAAAAAAACAAAGTGGGCTGGGGGATGGGTCGGTGAGGAGTTGTTCAGGCCAGGATAACTCTCCCCAACCCATAAGTATTTTGTTGTATCAAACTTTTTCACATGTATATAAAATACAAGAGAGGCCTGTTTCATTGCAGTCAAATAATAGTACGAGGAAAGACTTAAATGGAAAGTTGAGTTACATGACAGGGATCATGGAAAATGAAAAGGTTGTCCAGGCCAGAATAACCTGAGACATAGACATTGTTTTGGTCTCAGGAATAACTTACCAGTATAAATGCTATGTTTCATCAGCATTTTTCGTTCAATTACTAAACATTCCTATTCTGTACAGTAATATAAAAGCATGAAGAAAGAATTGGCATATGGAAAGTTGAATTACAAGACAGGGATCAAAGAAAACGACAAATTGCGGGGGGGGGGGGGATTCATGCTAGGATAGCTTACTCCCTCCCATTAGTTTTACCACCCATCTTCAACTCCTAGCACTCGGCCAGTATCTGATACCAAACACCGTCTGCCACTGGCCATTTTTTTTTTTACTCACTGTCCAACACGCGACATGCAGGATTGAACGTGTCAGGGCTTTTTTTATTTTTGTGATTCATTAAAAGGGATCAACACAAGTCTTGTCAGAAATTACGTGATATATATTTCTGTGCAGTTTCTAGGTCAATTTATCAGAAAACTTAGATACCCTTGGACATGTGAAGTGTCTGTATCTCATAGCGGTTACATTTCTTCCCATCAACACACTGAACATGCGAACAGAGCGTGTCTACACATGCATGATCCCAGCCATGGTTTACCCTAATGTTAGCGTATTTTTCCCGCCGCCCGTCATTAATTTCATTCCTATCTTGTTCTTTGTTGCAAATTTGTTACATTTGCACATTTTACTTAAGTTACAACGATAAAATATCATTGATTAACACCAATAACTTCGCGTGTCGTGTCTGACAGCGATCAACCATGTCAACAACACATCGTGCGTCACAGATCAGCAGTCGCTTCGTCTTCGTGCGGTGACAAATCTGCATATTTTTCTTGCCTTCCGTCATGAATTTTCACTCCTGTTTTAACCTGCGTTAAGATTTGTTCCATACAAATCTTTTTATGAATCTACGATGAAAATAATCAGCTTCAAAATCCAAGACATTTTGCGTGGAAATGATCAAGTTTATCGCCATCACCTGGGCCATGATGCGGGAGCACATGTATTCCGACACATTTGATTGGACGAAGAGCGACACGTGATGGAATCCACCAATGGCGAGCCTCAGTGGCCGTCTCATTAATTATTAATGAGGTTTCCGCTCAGATTTTATGCTATTTTTGGAGGGATATCCTCAGAATAATTAAGTGTTAGCCAATACGAGAGTCTGTTACACAAAGAGACGAGAACACGGCCTTTCTGGCAGTGTAAAACATTATGACGGTCGATTAAAAACAAGGCGACCGCAAACATGCGAAGTTACCGAGTTTTTGCACAAAATTTAGGATTTGTATCATTCAAATTGTCACCAAAAACGGGCAGTTGTTAGATTTTTATCCTTTGACAGGGAAATACTCCATTTACCGCAAAATCGAAATAGCCATCCGTAACTATTGAAGTTTGGCTACGATAAACGCACACGCTCGCAGTTAGATAAACAATACGGGCGACCGGCAAGCTGACGAATGTTGGCTTGCGGTGCGGGCGGGTGTAGCCGACAACCGTGGTAAATGATGTTCAAAGCGTTGCTGGGAGTTAATTCGTATTTGAAATACAGGAGTTACCAGTTTTTTTTTACAGTTTATGATAGTATGAGGGAAGAATCAAAATGGAAAGTTGAATTGCAATTAATGGAGCATAGAAAATTAAAAGGTGGGGGGGGGGGTGTATATGTGCCAGCTGCCATTATTTAATACTTCTTTTTAGGCAAGAAATGTGAAATTTGCTTAGTTTACAATGCTGTTAGATAACCCACATAAAATTTTAAATTAAAAGAAAATGAACTTAGGGACACTTAAACTATGAGATGGATGGAGATTGTTTAGGCCTGCAACTTGCCCCCTGTCTCCTATAAATATCTGTTACCTTTCCTTCCGCAAAGTTTTTAGCCGACAAATATGAATAAGTTCTGTATCGGTACAAATGCTATGAGTTAAGAAATTAGCTTGAAGAAAATGAATACAGAGACTAAACACTTTAAATATGGGTTGGGGGAAGATTGTGAGACCAGCAACTCCCCCCCTCAAGTACAGGATTATGTGCTATCTTCATCATGTTCACAGTTCCAGGCATGAAGTGTAAATTCTGTATAGCTTTCAATGCTATACGGGGAAAAAAGTAAGATGGCTTGAATCTTTAATTGCAAAAAAAAAAAAAAAAAAAGCAAAGTTAAAACTCACATCTCAAAAAGAATAAGAAAAAAAAGGAGGAGCAGCACACGTTTGGGGGGGGGGGGTGGTGGTAGGGCAAGTTACCCAGGCCTGGACAATCTCTCCCCCCACACACTCACACCAATATCAGTGTCAATCTATGTTATTTATGTTGTTATTCATGTTTCAAATAAATATTTTTATTTATAGTTTGCTTACATATTTCATTCTTTCTTTGAAAAATATAAAGGAAAGGAAGCACGTTTACTTATGGATGAGGGGGCAACTTATCCAGCTCTGGATAATCTACCCCCACCCCATATTGTAAGTTTGTCTGTGTGCGCTTGAGGGTCTTTAAATTTGTACCTTCCTACATTCTGAGTTATTGATATTTTTTATTCCACACATAGAAAATACTGCCAAAAGGCAGCAGGCTTATTTAAATATGTAAGGGTTAGTAACCCAGGCTTGGACAATCTCCCCCACCCCTGTTACATATTGTGCATTGTCTTTCAATTCCAGGGATATGCATTCCTTTACAAAATCAAAATTCTGGGATCATGCTGGATTTTTGCTGGTATTTGCTGGATATGCTGAGAAGTGCTGGAACCACGTTGCATTTTGCTGGAAAAAGGACTTAATTTTTTCTCGATTTTCTGGTTTTTGCTGTCAAGGCTGGATACTGGTGGAAACATGCTGGGTTTTGGTAGAAAAAGAACTTAGTTCTTTTCAGGGTATTCTCATTGTTGCTGGGAATGCTGGGTATTGCTGGAAACAGGCTGAATTTTCCTGGAAAGAGAACTTAGTCTTTTCAGGGTTTTCTAGTTTTTGGTTCAGATGCTGGATATCGCTGGGAGCATGCTTGATTTCGCTGGGATAGAACTTGTAAAATTTTAGAATGTTAGTTTTTTGTTAAAGATGCTAGATTTTGCTGGAGTAGGCCTCAGGGTACAGAATTTAGAAAATTTTGAATCTTGAGTCTTTGACAGCCCAGCAGAATCTGGCACAGTGTTAATTTTGTTACTGCCTAGTTTTTGATGGGCATGCTGGATTTTGGTTCTTAAGAGTTTGCTGAAATTCACTGGCACAATTTATAGTCCAGCAAACTCTTAAGTGTTACCACAGTGTGGTTTTGCTAGATTTTTCACATTTCTCAACCCAGCAAATGATTACGCTTTTGTTGTTGTTGTTTTTTTTGCTGGACCTGCTAGATTACAATTAAAATAGATCTCGATCTTGGTAAGATATTCAATGGTCAAGATTTATGTGGAAGGAAGGCAGCATGGGCGATAAAGGAGGAACAAGTGCGTCTACCCTCGCTCAAGTTCCAATTATAATATCGATGTTTCAGCATTATTAATTAGCCCCAAAAGTTTTATTTTAGTATGCAATCTTATGTATCTTATAACTGGATCTTTACTTACCTGTGCCAGATTTTTGGAAAATTCATTAGACTTATACCTATCAAAATATTGAATGAAGATACAAAATATTCGATCATCGGTTAACCTCGTTCTCAAAGGTTTGCAAGGCGGGAAATTTCATTTTACTGAAATTGCAGATTGTGAAGACTGCGTTCTGTTGTGCTGTGTTGAACGACTGCAGAATTCAACAAAGCATGGAGCAAGGCAACAAATTTAAATACCTCTAGTCTTTCCCTTGTGGTTGGATCAAACATTGGCAGTGGTTAAACCCACACAAACATTACCAGCCTTCAATGGGAGCAAAATATTGGCGAAGAGGTGGATTTTCAAACACTGCAATGGCCGGGGATAATTCACAAGGCTATCATAATAGAAATGGCTTGTGAGTACACTATCATTAACTCATGAACTTTCATGTCTTAACGTTACTGGATTAATACACAGTATGAATATCTTTATTGACATGAACTAATGCAACTCAGTATGGTAGAGGCACAGTCACGATGGATGTGATGTACAATGTAAAACGTAAAAGATGAAATCATGCCTTTCATGGGGTCACACTAAACACCAAACACCACCTGAACCCACCAAAACTCACCAAACCCCACCTGAACCAACCAAAACTCACCGAAACACACAATTTGCTGGATTTTGTTGGGATTTGGTTACATCCCGACAGAATCCAGCGAAATTTTGTTGGAACTGGCTGGAAAATGCTGGATATTGCTGGATGCTTGGCAGAAAATGCTGGATTATGATGGATGTTTTCTCCAGCATTTTCCACCAGGCCCAGCAATATCCAGCAATATCCAGCATAATCCCAGCATTTCGTTTTTGTAAGGGTTTTGCTGAACACTTAGGCTGTTGCATTATGTCTACCAAATGTCAAAAGAAAGTTTTGAAATCAAGGTCTCAAATTTTAATAGGTCTACACAACGATGATGACATGTTACTAGTTAATGATATAATTAGGGCTAAAGTTGAATGAACAGACTCAGATTGTTCATGTATTATTTTCAGAAATTAAAATTTCACTTTCAAATTACAATATGTACATTCTCCATAGTATGATTCCAATGATTTTGTATTGCAAAAGATAAAATTAATTTTGTTCTTGATTCAAGAATGGGCAAGTAAAGAATAAATTATGACATACTGACCATTATCGTTTATATCATACTCTATGGACAGATAAATCTGTGTCAAAATATCAAAATAAGATGTTTTTTAGGGTACGGCAGTCATTCCTACATTTGTAGCATGAGTAGGATATCACTAATCAATGTTATGTGCAAGATTGGACTTGGGTGGGGAGAGGGAAAGTTATCCAAGGGGAAGGAAAGTTATTCTAGGATAGGTTCCCCCCGGGGGAGTTATCCAGGGGGAAAGTTATACTGTTACAGCCGCTATATACAAACCTGCTATCAAGATACAAGAGGTATACTAGTAAAAATAGACACTGGCAAATATGGACAAAGCAGCAACACTTGAAAGAAAAATATCGTAACTCACCAGAATGACAGACGTTTTTGAAAACCTGGAAACAAAGTGCCAAATGCGAGGTAGGAATGGTCGTTGGCATATGAAAATTTACAGCTAACCAAAGGTTTTCCAAACACCTAGATTTCTCTATATTTGCTAGTATAGCTTCAAATACGACTGCATTGTCTTTAAGAAGTACAGTAAGCTGGTCCATGTAATAAGGTCCTGAAGATGAACGATTATGCTTTATTCTGTGTGTGTTTTTTTTAACACTGTGCAAATACTATTAGAATGTCAACAGACAAAGAAATAATGATGTGCATTTTCTACGGCCGGAAATTCTTTCACACACGACAGATTCTATTTTAATTGGGAGTTCAACTGACGGCTTCCCACGTGCAGTCTAATGTGAAACTTTGCAATATTGCGCCCATCAACACGGAAGATAATTTGCTTATTTTTAGATATTTCCTTATTTAATTTTCAATTTCATTTCAAATAAAATATACTGAAATACAGTCTACGTGTCTAGTTGCTAGAAGTCGCTGACTCCATGGACGTACATGGCCGTGAAAACGAATGCATAAAGTTAGTTATATTCCAAAAGTGTGTAAGCTGATATGTTAATTACAAATATTAAACGAATGTCCTCTCACTCAGTCCACGCGGTAGTAATATTTGTAAATGTGGTTATAATGGATGTCAAATGTAGAAGCCTTGCTGTTGATAATTTTGTACATGGATAATGCTCTCCCTTTTTCTTCGTGTATATGCAAGGTAGCAAATAAACTTAAACAAATATAAACAGAAATAATGTAGAAAAAGCCATTCAACAATAAATGATTACACATGTAGTTTCAAATTATGGTGAGTAATTCTACATGTTCAGCATACAGTACCATGAATACACGGGAAATATATTATATATTGACATCCCCCCCCCCAAAAAAAGACAAAACTACAACATGTAATACAACTATTATGAAATCAGGTTTGCTTCTAATGTTTTTTTTTCTTAATTTTTGTTGGAAAGATAGATGGTGACTGTTTCATGTTTGCAGAAATATTGTTCCAAATGTTAGGTCCATGGTATTTAATAGCAAATTTATCAAGATTTGTCCGTGCTCTGGTTATGAATAAATTTGTGGATTGTCGAGTTGAGTAAGAGTGAATGGTAGAGATGGATGTAAATAGTCTTTAAAGAATTAGAGGTGTGATGTTATTCAGGGTTTTGAACATAAATAAAGCTGTTGTGTATGTGTTCATATATTCAAGTTCAAGTATATTTAATTATTTGAACATGGGATCAGTATGAGCATTTAAGCCAGAATTTGTAATTATGCATATATATTGCTTTGGTATTTTCACAAGTTTGTCTAAATTTGAAACATAATTTGCAGCCCGTGTTATATTGCAGTACAAAAAAATAAGGGTAAGCTAAGTATACTATCGTTTAGTTAAAGTATTCTTGCAAAGTTTGTATCTAATTTTCTTACAAATTTCAATAATTTTGCTTAGTTTATTTGATATACTTGATATATGTTGTTTCCAGTTTAGCTTATCATCAATCAAAATTCCCCCAAATTTACAACTTATTATTTGTTCTAAATAACTATCCTTAACTTTAATTTTTTATAATATGGGGTGTTAGCAAGTTTTTTGCACAAAAAGTGATATAATTGGTTTTGTCAAAGTTAACAGATAATTTATTAGTGCTATGCCACGTACCCCACAATGGGAGGATTTCGAAAGGAGAAAGTTGTGATCAACCATTTCAAAGGCCTTGGAAAGATGAAGAAAGACACTAACTGCGTGATCACCATTGCTCAAGGCATCTGATAAGATAAGCGACTTTCATTTCAGTACTGTGACCTTTTCTGAATCCGAATTGGAAATTGTACAGAATCATAGTTTTTCTAAATAATCAATGAGCTGATGGTAAGCTGCTTTTTCTAAAATTTAGGCAAAGAAGGATAGTATGGAGAAAGGACTATAATCGGCGAATAACTCAATATCTCCTTTCTTGAATAATGGGATAACTTTTACAATTTTCATGTCATTTGGAAAGGTACCAGTTTGCAAAAACAAGTTTATGATATAAGTAAGAGGTTTGAGAATACCAGTAGAAATACTTTTAACAACCTTTGAATGGATCTGATCCAAACCTTGCGATGAATTTTTTAAGGAGTTGATTATAATGCGTGTATCGTCTTTTGTAATAGGGCAAAAGAAAATGAGTGTAGAATTACCTTTCAGAAAGTGTGAAGAATGTTTATTAGATACAAGGATTGTTTTACCTAAATTTGGACAAACTTTGGTGAAATTGAATTGAAGTTGACGGCAGTATCTTTACTATTTGTAATAACTGATCCATTGTACTTAAATCTAATGTTAATGGCAGCCAATTTATTCTTACCAATAACATGATTATTATAATTACAATTTTGTTAGATTTTGTCTATTTGTTTCATATAGGCAGTAATAATATTTTTTTCAGAGATACGCATAAGATGATTAAATCGAGTTTTATATGAAGTATATTTAGACAATTTCTCGTCTTTTTATGTTTACAATGGTATAAATTGAAGTACAATTTATTTTTTCTATTGATAGATTGAAGAAGACCTATAGTAAGCCAAGGTTTGCTAAGATGAATTTTTTAGTGATTGTTTTGTTAGGGATACATTCACTATAAATACTGTTTAATTCAGTCATGACGGAAGTCATAGCTGTGTTGGTATCATGATGTTCCAGAGCACGTGACCAGTCATGAGAATTAATTCTTAAATTTAAGTCCCCAAGTGTTTATGGGTCATGATTTGTTGATTTGGAAAAGTCTGTGTTTTAGAGAGGGTTTTTTTTTTGACTAATGTGGAATATAGGTAAATGGTCAGATATATCGGTATACAGAATACCATTTTTATGATTTCTAGAAGACTTAAAATATTTGTAAGAATGTTATCAATAATGGTTGCACATGTTTCTGTGATTCGTGTAGGCCTGTTATTAGACGGAAGGATATCTATAAATAATGTACATAAAATCAGAGGTAGCTAAGTGGATGTCAGATTTAAGAATATCGATATTTAAATCACCCATAATGCAACATTTTTAAAAATCTGTTTTAGTTTGTTCCAGAACACTTTCAAATAACATCTTAAATATCAGTACCTGGAGGTCGGTGTATTATACCAATGAGAGTATTGTTTGAGAAAACATGGACATCATGGATAATCTCAATAAAGACTGACTCACAAACATCGCTGAAATGACTCAAATCATTCATTACAACATAATAAATATCCTGGCTAACAAATTAAGATACTCCACTCACCACATTTGTTTGTTCTCACTTTCATTATGAGGTTACAAGAAGGAATATCATACAAGTTTAAGTTACTAGAGTTAAACCATGTTTCAGTTAAACCAGTAACTTTGAAACTATGATGGAAGTTATGCAAGTAAGCTTCAAATTCATTTATATGTGCTTGGAGACTTCGAATATTCAAAAACATAGATGATAGATCATCTGGACAAATAAGCATTTTGCTGTACATTGCATTGATGAGTCTTCGACAAAATATTGATCATTGCATACGCTGTTTACTTCATCATACAGGTTGAAGTAATCAATATCTGGGTCAAAATCATAAATAGGTAAAAAAAGTCTGTTTAAATTTGTTTCAAAGAGAAGAAATAGTTTGTTCCATACAGAATAAAAATGCATGTGCCAGAAAACCATGATTCAGATATGACATTAAGGAAATCATCATTGTCATCATTATGATTAAATGGGAAGATATTTTTTTCAACAAGGTGGACATAGCCAGGTTTCATCAGAGGTGTTAACATGAGTAAGGCAGTTAACGTGGTAATGTTTAGAGCATGAAGTAGTTCAAGTACATAAACGTTGATTACTACACATTTACCCTCTTCTCACGTGTGTTACAATATCCATTCATAGAGAGAAAAAACAGTTAAGTGCATTTGCATTAACAAGAAAATACAAAGAAAACAAAGAAAAATTGCCCAGGTCACGACGTTTCAAGGTAAACATATTTAACCAATTTAAATATGTTTAAGGCATTCAGACATATAAAATGTAATTTGAATATATAATGGGTACTATATGACATGTAGTAATTTGCCTTTGTTAAGACAGGGGTAAGAATTAAGTGACGCGTAGAATAACACTGGAACATGAGTCTCGCATGCCGCACAGTAGGCGGAAAGCAGGCTGTGATGTATAGGGAAAAATATACATGTATAGACATTACAAAAAAAAAAAAAAAATACTGAATTAAAACGAAAGAGGAATATGGGGTAAATGTCAATTTTACAAGTGTATTCAAATCCCCTTGAGTATTACAAATGAATATAAAAGGTAGATAATGAAAAAATCAATTATGAAATGCAAATGAGAACCGGTTAAAAACCACCAGTTGCCTTTTTTGTGTGACTGCCAGTCTCATGTCAGGAGTGAAATTTGTTTCTTCACATTGAAATTGAAGATAAATGTTGATGCTTTGGTCACTCTGGAATCTTTTTGCTGTCATTGTTGGGTTTAAAATTTGTGAATATGGATCTTGTTTTTCTAAACTATTTGATAAATACTTCAATGGCTATGTTGTGCGTGGGCTGTGTTCTCAGACTCATAGTTATAATAGAGGTAGAGTGTGTTTATAATGTATCAGATTCATAAATATCACAAAAACGATATAGGCCTACTTTCTTCTTATGCTGTGAACTGAGCTGACTGACTAATGAGGAGAATCAAAAAGTGATAGGCCCACCAGGTCTCTTTTTATTTTCGGCAGAAGTGATAAACTTTGGGTTTTGGATGGGTAGGCCTATACATTTTGGAAACATTATAGTCTGTAGTTAATGAAGAATTTTCAAAGATTGAGAGGACCGGTTTAAAACCACAAGTTGCATTTGATAGGTGACTGTCTGTCTCTAGTCAGGAGTAAAATTTGTTTCTTTACATTGAAATGGAAGATGAATACTAATGCTTTGGTAACTCTGAAATCTTGTGGCTGTCATTGTTGGGTTTGAAATTGGTGAATACGGATCATGTTTTTTCTAAACTATTTGGGTGAGTATCTCTCGGCACTGACTCTAAATGGCAACTTCAATGCGGTATCGCGCTGAGCCGAAGAATGGTTCATATTACAAAATGAAAAGAAAACATATATGTTAAGAAATATAAGTAACTAAAATAATTGTAAACTATTCCAGATGAGATAGGTCAGTCACCATGGCAAGTTTGGTGGTTTTCAGAATAATAGTGTCTGAGAAAAATTGCGGATCAACTTGGTCATGAAGAAGAAGAAGAAGAAGAAGAAGAAGAAGAAGAAGAAGAAGAAGAAGAAGAAGAAGAAGAAGAAGAAGAAGAAGAAGAAGAAGAAGAAGAAGAAGAAGAAGAAGAAGAAGAAGAAGAAGAAGAAGAAGAAGAAGAAGAGAGCGAGAGAGAGAATGTAGGAAAAATTGAAAAAAAAAAACAGAATGTCAGGGTTGGCACCTAAACATTATTTCTCAGACACACAATACCAGTGTTTACTTATACAGTGAAACCTCTCAACAGTGGGCACCCTTGGAACGGGAGAAAAGCGCCCACTCCCGAGAGGGACAACCCTTCTGGGCAGTATTGATGAGTATATGTGCATGTACATGTACCCTATTCATACATGCACATATATATGCACAGTGTACACATATCATAATCCTAAAGGGTGTGTACACATGCAATACAGAACTGTCTTTGTTCTTTTATCAAATAAACAAATTTTAATAGACACTGTCTCGAAACTACATGTATAGATGTACCTGTGAACTGAGACAAGCACTACACTGTCGCAGTATTCCTTGTCTTGGCTGTGAAGATCATGCTTCATCTCACTGGTTACAAGAAAAATAAAGACATGAAAGTATCCACTAAGATGACACAAAACCACACACTGTTTTAAAATTCAAAAAGTTGTGAAAACAGTCATTGGATTGGAAGACCATACTTTGATGTGTCTAACCAACTCCGCACTGAATGTAGTTTATTTTAAACAGACGGTACACTCAGCCTTAGTCTGCCTGAGAGTCCAGTGCCTGTGCCCCCTTGGGACTGATAAGGCCAGTAGACTCATAGTCTCATGCAAAAAGAGACAAAAAAAAACCAAAGAAAAGTGTGTGTTGGGATGGAGGGAAGGGATCCAAGCTTCTTTTTCAAGGTAGGGCAGGAGTTAATCAATCTAGACAAGTGAAAAGAGAAGTGGACAACACGTAGTAATGGAAAATGTAAGGTGTGTAGACAAGAGGCAGATGAGAAAGTGGATCATTGGTTGTTGTGGTGCGATGCATAAAGAGAAATAACAGAAGATTTTTTTCAGAAAGTGGCACAGGGAAGATTACAATTACAAGGGTTTTGAAGAGGTTCAGTGTTTAGAGGAAGAGGAACGTGTAGCATGAGTTTTAGGTTTAAAAGGTGGCTTTCTCGGAGGCAGGAAAGGTAAAAATGTACAGGACTACCTGGTAGGATGCTGAGAGAAAAGGAATGAAATAATAGAGTCAGAAGGCAACAGGTTAAATTAGAATTCCAGAATACCGGGAGGGAAGGGAATGGTGGTAGCCCTTATAAGGGCTCCCATGGGTGCTCCCAAGGGAAAACCCTGAGCAGTAGAGGCGGGGATAGGGTGAATGAGGAGAGTTTTTTTTGTTTTTAAAGAAAGTACAACCGATGATGAAGGGGGATATACCCAGGACCAGGGGCCACCACAGCTGTGAAACAGTGGGTGGTGGACCCTTTGTCTCGACTTTGGTCCTGGAAAACATGGCATCACAAGCTGGTAAGGATTACCATGGTTTCCCCCGCCTCATCTACTTTTCCTTTTTTTCCTCCCTCTCTTTCTAGGCCACCTGTGTCACACAGTGACACAGGACTGCGGCAGACAAGCAGAGAGCCACATTCTTCTTCTTCTTCTTCTTCTTCTTCTTCTTCTTCTTCTTCTTCTTCTTCTTCTTCTTCTCATTATTATTATTATTAACAGAAGGAGATCCTCTGTATTTTGTTGAGAACCTTATTATACAGTTGTTGGGCATCCCCCCATTTGCTACAAAAACAAACCTCTCAAACTGCACACCTAGCAAGCATGGATAGAAGGATAACAAGCAGTAGAACCTCTGAATGTGTATTGCTTTGAAATTCAATTTATCATACGTTAAAAATTTCATTTTGTTTGCATGCTATTGGATTTGCCAAATGTCTCAAATCTACATGTTTACGTTCGGACTTTCTATCTATCTGAAATAGTTTGGAAGATATGGAGCTTATATATACATATTTAGATTAAGTGTATTCACCTAATTCCCATAAATAATGAAAATCCTCAAACTTTGGAACATGGCTCAGTAGATGCACGTATGTCACGAACACATACAGTGAATTTGAATTGACACCTCTATCTATGATAGTTTTGAAACTTTTCAAAGATTTAGATTTTGTGTATTCACCTAATTAGAGTAAATTAATATTCTACAACTTTGGTTTATGTTTATTGGATGCGGCTATGTCACAAACCTACAAATTGGAGTTTGAATGGCCCCACTATGTATGATAGTTTCGAAGCTGTTTAAGATTTAAATTTTGTGTATTCGCCTTATTTATATAAATTAAAATTTTACAGTTTGTTTTATTGGATGCGTCTGTATTACAAAACTTTAAATTGAAGTTGGGATTGGACCTCTATCTATAATAGTTTTGCAGTTATTCAAACAGATTTAAATTTTGTGTTTTCACTTTATTTAAATAAATTACAAGAAATCATTGCACTGCAGGGTTTCGAAATTTCTTTTTACTGAGACTCCGAGGTTGTTACACTCCAGCTTATGAATATTTGAAAATTTATAAGGTTTTTTGTTATAGATTTAACACTCTACTTAAAGGTTTGTTGTTGTAGAGTTAGATATTGTTAGAGTTCCATTTCAACAGTTTAAAAATTGTCGTCTCTTTCTGTGTTTTCGCACAATTAATCTGATTTACTGTGCAGTGTTGTGACCACGCTTTCCACTCTGCTGACAGTGCGTTCCAGACTTGATTATATATACATGTATATGTGACAGTAATGAAATGGTGCCCTTGCCTGCGTGGGACTGGAAGAACAGTTACTGTAAACCTGAGGGATGGACTGTCAACCCAAAGCAAAGCTGAGAATTGACAGTCCATCCTGAATGTTTACAGTTCTTCCTGTCCCACAAAGGCAAGGACACCATTTCCTTTATTATACCCAAGGACAATGAATGAACAAATATCACGTCAAGAGACGCGAGCCTCCGTTCTTTGGGCATCTTGTCTTGTGTGCGCTGGAGAAGCTGCATGCCGTCTGTTTTTTGGGGGGTCAAGGCCGGGTCAAATGTGCTGTGTCCCTATTTAAAACATTGGCAGTGGGCAACAGTAATTTTCTTGCAGTGAACAGTCAAAACTGTTACACGCCCAATCAGCCGATCAGATCACTAGATTAATGCCTGATGTATAATATAATTCCGCCTGGTGAGGAGTGAGTGCACTTGTCATCATGTACTGTTGATTTTCTGGTCATACACTATTGCAAAATGGTAATAGGAGGTATTCATAAGTAACTGTGGTCATGTGCTGCCCTCTATCCTGCAACAAGAAACTTGACAGGAAGGAGGGCAGATTCATGTATTTACTAGGGCTAAATGTGTTTGTACTAAATCACAGCAATCTGGGTAAGCAAAAGCATAAGAAAGGTCATTCATGTGGCTCAAAACAGTAACAGCTGCTTAAAATATTCAGAATTTCTTGTTTGTTTAGCAAAAAAAATAATTTTCAGATCTTTCACTAACAAAATTGATGAAAGTGCCCTCATCATGGTGGAGGTGTAGCTCTGTTGCATAGCGACACAGGTAGCTAGAACAGTTCCGCAGTGATCTATGAATTCCTCCTGTTGCTTGACAGAGGGCCTTTGTCCAATCACAGAAGAACCTAATTATAATAATTTTATATCTTAAAGTTACATAATCTTGCCAAGTTTCAACAAGTTTCGCGAAATCTTTTGACAGTTGTCACATTGAAAGTGGTATAAAACGAGAAGTATAACTACTAAAGGATCATGCATAAATAAAACCATTCCAAAATTCCGAGAAATAATCGGACAGGAGAAAGGGGGTCCCAGCTCCAAGTTTTGAAAACACGCTATAGAGCCACATCTCTAGCATGTAGAGTGGTAATCGCCACTTCTAGAGAGTTAGAAATAACGCGAAAGTGATGAAATTTCGCTTTTTCCGGTCGATCGGTGCAAACATGGCAAACAGGCTTGTACAGCCAACGCTATTCGACAATTGGGTCGTAAATTCGCCGTCCTTGGTCCATAAAATTCCCAAGAACACACATGAAAGATTTTTACAAAGCCACACTAATCCTCTTCTGGCTGAAAATAGACAAACAATGCCAAAAATACGGCAAATTTGCACTCATTTGACTGCGCTGTAGCCTGTTGTCTCAGATGAACAAATGCCATGTGTGATACCAGCTTGCAATTGAAGCTGTAGATTCCCGCTAATCAGTTAGATGATTTCCTATTGCCTAACGGTTACTTAAATGCGGTTTAAAATTTATTCTAGAAAAGTAATATTTCAAAGCTGTCTGTTGCTGTTTCAGACATCTCTTTCTATTGGCTAATGATGATGTAAAGCAGATCAACATATGTCTTTTGAATCATCACCTCTTTCATTTAATAACGAGGGTCAATAGAAAAAACACTTTTCACCTTCCGATTTACATTATAATATTATGATTCCTACTTCCGCGCAGCTCAGTAATGGGAAGCATGACGGCTGTCTGTGCTAAAGGACAGCAAAACTGGTTATTTCTGTGCAACTAAAACGTAAAATTGTGATTTTTTTTATCAGACAAGTTGAAATGACATGTCTATTTATGATACTGTTGGAGATATTCAAGTTTTAAAATTTTAAATGCTGCTAATTAGCATACTATAAATTACTACAATTTTTGTTTTTGATTCATTACATGCGCAATGGTCAATAACCCCCTAGTAGAAGTTGAAATAACATCTCTATCTATAATAGTTTTGAAGATATTCAAGATTTAAAATTTCGAATGCTGTTAATTAGCATAATTTGAAATGCTACAACTTTTGTTTTAAATTCGTTGGATGCGCAATGGTCGATAACACCCTAGTAGAAGTTGGAATGACATATCTATCCATAATACGATTGAAGATATTCAAGATTTAAAATTTCATTTGCCCCTAATTTGCATAATTTTAAACATCTTCATTTCTCTGCATAAAGAGGCCAAACTCCTTGTATGGAGGTACAGTCATGCCAAGTTTGGCGTTTCTATGAATAATAGTGTCCGAGAAAAGTGTCGGACAAATTCACTGATAAAGAAGAAAGAAAGAATTTCTGGAAGAACAGAAAAGTGTGTGTTGAAACACACACTTTAAAATATGGACGAGAAAGAAAATGTAGCTGTGTGTTGTTTTATTACGACTATCTTGCTACAGGCTTTGTAAAACAGGTGTGAAAGAATCACAAAAACTTGAAATATGGGCAATCTGGTATTTTGTCTGCAATCCGGTACAATGCGGTGAAATCCAGTGAAATCCGGCTCAACCCGGTGAAATGCAGTAAAATCCGGTGTAATCAGTGTGTTCAGTCCTATCGGGTTTAGGTGGCACTACTAAATTGAATTTCCCATAGGCGGCCATTATAACGCACATTATAATTCTACTGTTAATATCCAAAGATTATTAGAAAGTTTGGCCTCAATAATTTACAGTTTTTAGACCTGTCTGTTTTGCTACTTAACTTTATCTTTTGGCATCTTTCTGTTTCAATATTCATTATCAGACATTTTAGGCTTACATGTTTTCTGTTAGGTAAACCCCCAGGGGCTACAGGTAGCAAGAAGCGGTCTACGGCAGTTACATGTTTGCCTAGTTGTACTTAAAGTCCTGTTAAGAAAACTTGTTTTGATAGCATGTTTTTGGCATAAATGGTAATGACTTTCATTCTTTTCTGATATGCCTAAATGCACATTTACTCAATATTAAAAAATTATTCAAAATTGACAGTATTTTCTCAAATGTCACAAACCTGACACATTAAATTGACACATTGACTCAGGGTTCGCAGTTAAATAGATCTAAATTGTTTGAGGAGTAGGTGTCATCATGGAGTTTGTTTTACATCTCTGGTGCAGGATGTACATTGTTGCAGTCCTTGTTAGGATTTCCCTTGGTTTATACAGGTGGTCTAGCTGCGACTGTTTATTTTACAATCACTGGGACTGAATATAATGCCCCAGCTTGTTTTCACTTCAGTTAAACATTGGCGGATGGTTTAACTAGGATAAGCTGTCCAGCTAGAAAGGGTACATATTGGTTAAGGGGTAAGTCAAATTGTTCTTATCTGAACCTGTATTATGCAAATTTGGTAATTATGGTTTGTTTGACAGGTATTCTTCTTTGATATGAAGCTCTGCATTTATAAGCAAAACTTCACGTATTTAGCTAATTCATCAATTGCCACATTCATATTTATTCATTATTATGTGGGTTGTCTTTGCTGAATATTTAGCTTAGACAAGGAGTCGCTACTCAGAGAGACATGTACGGGTAAAAGGCTCCGAAACATGTTGATTAGTTACCCGCTGAAGACCCTTTAATTTATGTGGGCTACTACAGCCTATGTCAAAATTTTACAGAGGAACGTGTGCGATATGGACAATAGTACTTCTATGTATATAAGTTAGACAGGGACAGGTTAGCTGATGGAGAGTAAAGAGCTCGGACTGCGGAATAAGGTAATGACTACTAGGAAGTGGTTTTGGACAAAAAGACACAAATACATCCTGGCGTATCTAAAAGGAGGAGCTTTAACTTGAATGAAGACTATGCTCACCAATTAGGTTCAAGTCTGACTTACAAAATAAGAGGCACTAACATATATGATGAACACCAAACTTTTCTCTTTGCCCCACCTGAACGCAGTCATGTTGGATTTTCACCCGTCGGCACCCAATATCACCTTAAAATTTTCGACCACCCCGGGAAAAAAATATGCCCAAAATTAATTATTCAAATCACTCTATTTTGTGATGGCAAAATCTGAATTGAAATTTTATGTAACGGATTTTAACCTACCACAAATTCCACCTCTCTGGTCAAGCCAAATCCTACAGTGCTGGTCATTAGACATTATACCTTTGTGCTGCCCTCTGTGGCCAATTTAGGGGTGCAACCATTAGGGTCCGCCGTTTTCAAAATGGCAGCCAAGTGCCGGTGATACGATTCGATATTTTGAAGAGGTAGTATCCAAAATCTATGCGCAATTGGGGTTAAGGGAAGGTTGATTTGTCGAAAAAAATGTGACGTGCAATATATATTGGGACTGCATAACCTGAAAATGTAAATACGGTGGGCCCCACAGTACAAATTCTGTAATATGTTGTAGGCATATCCTAAGATGCGAGCCTCAGCATTACAATGGATCGATAATAACGTCAGTGGATCAGGCAGTACATAGCATCTTGTTGTTAGGTCCCTCTAGCGGCCATTTACTAGTCCAGTCTAGAGGGGCGAGGCCGTACTACCTTGAACAAATAAACAAAATTATCTGCCGTATAGCCTTTCTTTTGGTAAGAAACTGTTCCACAAATTTAAGTGTTGTTCCCAAGATTTTTATATCGCCACTGAACTAGTGCCGTATCCTGTGGCAGAGACGTAGTGCGTACGAAGAGTGATTGTTGGATTGTCGCACGACATCACCAAAAATGGCAAAATCGCAGCAGGCTTTGACAACATGGCGTTTTGGGGCCCTTGGGGGATAAGTGTGACTGGAAGTTGCGATCTGGATGGCCCCGAGAAGCAACCTGGTGACTGCACAGTGTGCAGATATTAGTAAGGTGAGACGCAACTTGCGCAACAAATACTACATACTTTGGGATGTTTATTTAGGTTACCCTTTCACCTGTCAAGTTTTTCTATTCCGCGGAAACCCATATCCAGCCCCAGAAGCGTGTTTGCCAGGTCCACGTACCATCGTGGTGTTAACGATACCAGTCGGTTGATCGTTTTTCTTTATTACACTCTGTCGACAACATTTCTGAAGCTAAGTTATGAATTGTTATGATTTCCAGAAAAGACGATACCTTGAAGACTTTGGTGTTAATAATAACTGCGAAAATTACCCGGGGTGCCTAAAAAACGCTATGCCTGCGCCCATGTGCGCATGCGCTGTAAGGGATGACGAAGAAAATCAACTTCATTGGACAGACACTGAGTACTCTTATGATTGGATAATTTACTGTTCTGTTATATCCTATATTCACATGTGTTTATGGTAAAAACCTCGCTGACGCTCGCTATCAGAGGTCGGACGTGGAACTAGAAGTCGACTTGCGGCTATAAATTTTAGTAGGACCCGCCATGACCCCCTGGTGTGTGAAAGCTGGAGCTTGGGCGAGAAGGATGCCATGATAGTTGATGCAGGTCCGAAAGTACTGGCAAGTTGTTATATAGATGGTAAAAATTGTACAAGTTTGGTTAATGGTTCATTTGATGCGGCTGTATTACAAACCTTTAAGTTGAAGTTGGAATGACACCTTTATCTATAATAGTTTTCAAGCTATTCAAAATTTTAAAATTTTCATGTTCACATTAATTGCATTAATTGAAATCCTACAACTTTTGTTCATGGTTCATTGGATGCGGGTTTGCCACAAACCAACAATTTGAAGTTGGAACTGCATCTCTGTCTGTGACAGTTTTGGAGATATTCAACTTTTAATTTTACAATGCCCCTAATTAGCATAGTTTGAAATTCCTTAACTTTTATTTACTGTCCATTATATTGGCAGGCGTCACAAACCAAAACATGCATGTTGAAATTTTGTGTCTATCTGCAATAGTTTGGAAGATACGGAACTTTTAAAAATTTAATTGCCCCTAATTTGCATAGTTTTAACATCATGACTATTCCAAACGATATACACAATGTCATTGGCAGGTCAGTCACATGGCAATTCTGGTGCTTTTCGGAAAAATAGTGTCCGAGCAAACTCCAGAAAAATTTGGGTGCCATGGAATGAAAAACAGAAAGAAATTACTTGAAGAAAAACAATATGTCTGGGTTGGTACCCAGGCATAAAGAAAGGAAGAAAGAATTCTTAGATAACCAAAATGTCTGGGTTAGCACCCAGTCTTTTTTTTTTTTTTTTTTTTTTTTTTTTTTGCAGCGAGACACTAAATCTCTGGATAAAAGTTATGATAGTGAATCTCTGGATAAAAGTTATGATAGTGCTGATACTGAAATAGTGGTGACTCCATGAGTTGGCTGAGCTAATGAGTGCACTTGCCGACTTCACTATTAGAATGTCGGTCGTTGAAGCGGACAAAGGTCAACTAAGAGAACAAGTGAAAGAATTCAAAGTTATGTGCAAGGCACTCCAAGAGGAGATTGTGAACTCTACGTCTACCGATGGTGCCGAAGCTTCCAGCTCTTTAACTAACTATCGGTTGGTTTGTGTGTCCCAGGGTGCGCCCGCTGGCGTTTATCCCGAAGGCATTGCCTCGGAGACCAGTAATGGCACTTGTCCAGCCAGCACCTCGTGTGCCCATGGAATCACTATGAGAAGGCGACACAACGTCCAGTGATGAACATTCATGTGGTGGTGAACTTGAGCTCCCTGCAGCCCATGAAAAAAAACGTTCCCGTGCTTTGAGGAAACGAGCGAATCAAAGCTGAGGAGGAAACTAATAGGATGCCACCCCCTATACCCAAAACACTGGTGCCTATAACCGCGCGCCCTCGGGGCCAACAGTGACACCCCTAACTCACTGTTGGCTGCAATGGTCAACTCTCAGCTTGCTGACCCTTTGCAGGCTGCACCAGAACATGCATGTTTAGCTTAGCTGATTTGTTTGCCAGCTGAGCTTCTCAAAAAACTGTCTGCCAGATTCCCCTCAAACTTGGTGGGGATGTGCCTTGAGTGGGTCTCTATCAAGTTTGTTCAAACGATCAGGCCACATTGCTTTTTTTAATTTTGGGGTTTTTTTGGTTTTTTTTTTTTTGTTTGGATCTTTTGGGGGATCAAATCTTAAAAAATCTTCTCCGAAACTGCTCACCAATTACTTTGATATCGCACAGGTACACTCCTTGGGACTCCTAGTTCTTAATTTGTTCACCAGCTGGTGCTTCAATTTGCGTGTGTGTGTGTGTGTGTGTGTGTGTGTTTGCTTTTTTGGACTTCTCCAGAACCGTCAATGAGATTTAGCTGAAACTTGGTGGATATGTTCTTTGTGAAAGGGTCAAATAAAGTGCTCACTGGGTGGCACTGCTATGTATTCCTGATTTTTAACGATTTTTTCAATTTGGGTACTCGTCGGTAAATGCACCTTTCCTATTGATTACTGTGTAAGTCAATGGGCATTCTAATGCTAATTCACATTTTTTACTTTTTCTCCAAAACCATCATCCAGATTGACTTCAAACTTGGTTGCGATGTACCTTTGGTGGGTCTCTTCCAAGTTTGTTCAAATGGTTACGTTCCAGTGATTTTTGGAGCTTTAATGACTTTTTTGGGGGAGGGGGGTGTCACATCTTAAAAAAAAATTCTTCTCCAAAACCGCACACCCAATTACTATGATACTACATAGGAACACTCCTAGGGACTCCTTGTTCTTAATTTATTCACCAGGTGGTGCTGCGATCTTTTTCTATTTTTTTATGATTTTAGTATTTTCGCTATTTTTGACTTTTCTCTACAAGCGTCACTCAGATTAAGCTGAAACTTGGTGGATATGTTCCTTGCGAAAAGATCAAACATATGAGTTCGCTATGTGGCACTACTTTGGATTCCTGATGTTTTACGATTTTTTATATTTCTTAGTTCAGGTACGTATCGGTAAATGCAACTTTTCTATTGATTACTGTGAAAGTCAATGGCTTTCC
This sequence comes from Hermodice carunculata, assembly GCA_964020975.1. Lineage (NCBI taxonomy): Eukaryota > Metazoa > Annelida > Polychaeta > Eunicida > Amphinomidae > Hermodice > Hermodice carunculata. The sequence continues at coordinate 86,974,499 of OZ026613.1, read as the reverse complement.
AATGCTAATTCACACTTTGGACTTCTCTGAAGACTTGGTGGCAATGTACCCTAGGTGGGTTTCTACCAAGTCTGTTCAAATGGTCACACTTCAGTGATTTTGGATTTTTTATGATTTGTTTTTGAAAATCTTTAAAAAAGTTTTGGTAGGGAAGTTTAACATGGGAATATCTTCTAATACTTATAACTTAAATAATTGCGGCCAGACTTGTGTCAAACTTGGTAGGGATGTATGTACCTAAATGTCTACCTATTTTGTGCTAGTGTTCATGCTCCATTGAATTTTTGACCTTGACTTATTACCAAGATCACAGGACAACTCACACGAAATTTACTGTTCACTTGGTAACTTGAGATCTCTTTTGAGTTAGGACCTTGATGTTGCACATGTTAATATTTCTCTATGAAGGTCTTAGACATTACATGAGTGACCTTGACCTGATTTTTGGGATCATAGTGCAACATACATGAATTTTACTCTTTCTCTATAACTTGAGAACTACCTGAAGTGAGAACTTGATGTTGCACATGTTACTGTTCTTGCATAAAGCCAGCCACGTGACAGGCTGTTAAGTGTGATTGACGGGTGGCATTGTTCCGTTTGGCGGCTGAAAACCAAAAGAATGACACATGGACGTTCGGATAACCACATACCTGTGTTGTTTTTGGCGGTTTTCTCATATTTCTACTTTAGTTAAAAGCTTGAAATTTTGACAACTTATAGAAAGGGCATTCATCTTGTAAAAAACGCTAAAATCTCAAAATCGGCCCGGCAAAGGTTTGTGGTGTCTTACCTGTCCTTAAAATCACGGTCAATGCCACAGAAAAGAACCGAGTTCCTGATAAGGCAAATTGGGCTCAAGGCATTATCGCACCTGTATTTCACCCGCAAAGCCCAAAACGTATATGCCCGAAGCAGAGGGGTAAGGCGTGACGGACTCCCGAGTTACCGGCCTTCACATGACAGTACGAGTGATACCCTATCCGCAGAGGGGGGCCCGAGCAGTAGGTCATTAGCGCGAGGTAATATTTTTTTACGAGCATAACCGTGGGTATGCGAGGCACCGTATCTGGACCACATGTGCCCATGCCAACTGCGCCCATTTCGGCCGCCCCTAGGACTCTTGGCTCTTCTCGGCTGGCCAGTTTTAATGAATCTTTTAACTGTAAAGGCACAAAGAGTCTTTTCATTATATCAGTGGGCGACTCTTATCTTGTGATATTTTGTGTTTAAATGGAATCTGGCTCCGTCCAAATGAACTAAGTGTCATCAAAGCCACCCTTGATTGTTGTAAGAAGTTAGCAGGTGAGACCTTTCAGGTATTTTAAAATCCGCCATGTTCGAGGAGAACGCTGAATATCATGGTCGCCCGTTCGGTGGCGTTGCCATTATATGTAAGAACAAGGCTGACATTAATTACCATGAGGAGCCTGCGCAGTCTGACAATGTAGTCACGTTGAGAATGAGAGATACGAAGGGTTCAATTCCTAATGTTATTTCGTGTATGCATATGCCATATTAACATGAGAATAACAGTGACCAAACTGATTTATACCTGTCTACTATCGACGCCCTGAAGAGTAGCATTGATACTAACGGTATGACATGTCCTATTTAGTTATTTGGTGACTGGAATACAAAACTACCACGGAGAGAAAGTATATTGAACATACTTTGGTATAAATGCAATGGGTATACTACTTATTCGAATATCTTGTGCGACTTTCTTATTGCAAATAATCTTGTGGTTGCAGATTTCATTTTTGAGCAATCGTTGGAGTACATATTTTTGCCATGCAAATTACATGCATAGATTGACCATGTTGTGGTGCAAGATCACGCTTTAGACTCTGTAGTCCGATGTGGCATTATACCTCTGGATGAAAATAATACAAGTGATCATTTACCGATAAGAAGGAATTTTAAAGTCTAAACAAGACTAAACAAGTTCATTTTGTGCCACCCCCGCGTATTGTGATATTCTGGCCAGATCATTGGATACATTACCCCCTCTAATAATAGATTAAACTTGTGATAGAGAGCCAATGCAAGATATTGTTGATAAGCACACTGAATGTTTTATATCATGTACACATGAGGCCACGAAGGAGCCAGGGTGTGTTCCGCCCAAAATATTCAAACTCCGAGCCTACTGGTACCCAGAGCTTAGCCGTCTGCGTAATGAGAAAAGTTTTTGATAGCTTATTAGGATGGATAATAATCGCCTGGTTCAATGTTTGGTATTGTTGAAAAGGAGTTAAGAAACTTTTCTGCAAAACGTGCAGACTGAGTACAAACGAGTTATCAAACGATCGTTTTACTAACTTAAATAAGTTATTCTATGGCGGGAAAACGTCAGCTCCCTGGACTAAAATAAAGCACCTACAACAGAAAGGAGTTAATACCCATTACATGCCTCTCAGTCTGTCCCATTCTGGCTTATCAACTGATGCCAAAGTGTATCTCTGGAAAACTGGATGTCTTCCATCTTTAATACTCGCACGTGAAGCTGTGTCGGTCTAAAGTAAGGAGTTAACACGACTAGAATCATGTCAAGGTACTCTTGTGGAACAGTTTGGGGGTATTGGAAAACGATTCCATCATTTTCATTTACTTCAGGCCATTGGTATTTCATCTTTGTCGCAGGTCATTTGTCACAGATTTTGTAAATTTTATAAAACTGTATTCAAAGTGGAAAGTCCTTTAAGGAAGTTATGTATAACGTCAATTGTGAACTGCAGCTAAAGAGGTTATTCTGGGCACTCTGATTGAGCGGTTGGTTAATTTCGGTCTTTTCCCCGCTGCAATGGCTTTTTCTAGCCATGCCCCCCCCTCCTCAGTTACTGTAAACCGATGAGACGGGGTTGTGGATTCTCTGAAATTCCTGACACATCATGAAAATTACATAAAGCCATGGTCTGTAGAATGCACTTTAACTACACTTCTCACCCGTGTTTTTTTTTGGAGGGGGGGGGGGGGGCTTCTCGGGGCGGACAGGGTTTGTTTCCCGGTGGCCTCCCTCTGCGATAATAATAATAATAAATAATAATAATAATAATAATAATAATAATAATAATAATAATAATAATAATAATAATAATAATAAAAATATTATTATTATTATTATTATTATTATTATTATTATTATTATTATTATTATTATTATTATTATAGTAAAGGGGTCCGTGACACTGGAGAACACATTTAAACTGAAAGACCTGAAGGAGTTGACCATGCAAGGATTATAAAAGGTGACAATTGACACTTTTTCCCGGGCAGTGAAGAAGGTTATCGGGATAGAAGAAGATTTCATAGTGTAGTCGGGTATAACAGAAGCTACAGTGGATCCATGAGTCATCCGACTGGGGGATGATGGCAGTGACGAGTTTGACCATTCTGGTAGCGACACCGATGATTTTTAAAACTGCTCATGGAAAAATCATGATGTGCCTCCCCAAAGCCCTTTTCAGGGCCACCAAATCCTCCCGAAAGAGTGGCTTAAACGATTGGTATATATTGTACGAATGGTTCATGAAAACAAATGAATGAAAAATACACACATTATAATGCAACAGTTCGTCATATCCATAAAGAAGCACCTTTCCGAAATAATACCAGGATGGTAATGATGATGATGATGATAATAATAATAACAACAGTAATAAAGTAGCTACCAATTCTCCGTTAAGTGTATATATGAAGGTAAAGGTGTTTGACCGAACACACCTCTAAATGTAAATTTACATTTAATGTTATGTGTCAAACCATTAAGTGTATACATTACCACTAAATGTAAACAGTTCAAGTGCTTTAAAAAATCTTTAAATGTAAATTTTTAATTTAACGTTAGGTGTCAGACCGTTAAATGTAAACATTATCGCTAAATGTGAACAGCTTAAGTGCTTTTAAAAACATCGCCATCAAAGTGTAAACATGAAAAAAATATAGAAAATGTAAACACCTGCCGTTAATTGCAAACAATATCTCGAGCCTACATATATTAGGGCCTGACAGATCCCCGTTTTGTTTTTGTTATTTTTTCTACCGAGCCCAATATGTGGGATTTGGTACACGTTACCGGGCCCAATACCGATATGGACTCGGTTTCGCTTCATGATCCTACATATAATTTATGTGGCTCTTCCGTTGTCTCCCTGACGTAACGGAAGAAATGAAGGGCTGGTGAAGACACTGCTTAACTGACTACCCTTTTTATTTGCCCTGCTATTGTGCACCGTGCCGCTATTCAACTTTCATGTTAAAAAAAACCCCAAACTTGTGTCGGTTTGCGATTTGCAATGTACTGAGCCATAATATAGGTTATTAAGTTTTCCCACCGCAACACTAAATATTATTAAAGATTGACCCACAGGTGTTAGATGTGCGACTTGATTCTCTGTTTGGTGTTTCGTACAGCTATAGTTATGCATGATATCATCTGTTGTTAGTGACTTTTTTGGTAAATTTATCAATATTGTTTAATCTTCTCTTCATCATCAGCTGTTTGCTTGCTCCGTAGCAGCATCATTCATTATGTTTTATATAAAAACGATTGGGGAGAGAGAGAGAGAGAGAGAGAGAGAGAGAGAGAGAGAGAGAGAGAGAGAGAGAGAGAGAGAGAGAGAGAGAGAGAGAGAGAGAGAGAGAGATTACTGTCATATATCTCCATTTCTCCATTTGATTCTTTACTAACGCACAGCTTGAATGGTTGCGGCTTTAACGGACGGAAAACAAAGATAAACAAACAAGCAGAAAGAAAGAAAGAAAGAAAGAAAGAAAGAAAGAAAGAAAGAAAGAAAGAAAGAAAGAAAGAAAGAAAGAAAGAAAGAAAAAGAGTCGAACCCACAAAACTAAAATGGCAAAGGATGAAAGTAGGCATAGCTGTAAGCATTGGGCCATTCCAACTCATGTGTTGTATGTGTCGTTTTGATGTAGTATTTGCGAAAAAAACACATCTCTGAGTCATTTAAAAAAAAATAATTCCTTCACATTAATGTGTTATTATTTCTGAATACACTTTTGAATTTTGAATATGAAAACTTAGAGTTCCATTAAAAGTGACAATTGGCACAAAGTTTTTGCGCGAATGTGCTTTAGAGCTGGGACATGGGGTCGTTAAGCAGACGCAAGGGACGGAAATCTTTTCCCCCAAAGCGTACCTCAGTATGAGGCGTTTCGGACGATCCTAAACAATGTTTGTCGGCCTTTTTTTAGACGTTCTTAAGAGTCTTGCGCAAGCGGAACTGCAAGCAAAACACTGCACCAATGGGACACCCAGCTGGGTCCATGTTAATTTTTTTTTTTTTTGACAAACGATGAAAACTTTTATATGAAGATTTCAGCTGCACTGCCAACAACTTTTCAAGTTCAGGTAGGCCTATGCATTGAATTTTACTTAGTCCCAATGGATATTTAACTGGACGCCGCCAGGTTGTAAACTTGGTGCGTTCCGCTGTAAGTAGTTTGCTATCTAACTTGTCATTATATTTATTTTGAGCCAATAAAAAGTCTGTTGATAAAATTTCTATATTTGCGATGACTTAAGCACATGCGACGTGACCAATACTATTTTTGGCCAGCCGATGACAACAATTTTCTTCCGCAGTATTTTCCCTACATGCAAGGAAAAACAAGGTGCTACACTTGGCTGTGGCTAATAATTCTATAGGAACCGCCTGTGTGTCGCTGTAGTAGACTCAATCTCCGTTCCATATCTGCTTCACTAGGGTCTCCCTTTTTTGACAAATTCACTGTCTTAGCTTTGGATTGGTGATTCAGTGTCTAGTCGGCTAGGTTGCCATGGTAACAGGTTCCAGCACACTAGGGACCAGGGGATGCTATTCGCTGAGGTGATAATAATCAACTTCCTGATTAGTGTCTCAGTCTAGGGGGGATGGTCACAGCATAGTTTTATTCTTCTGACTATGAATAAAATCCCGTCAAAGAAGAGCAGACATTGTATAGTGGAGAAAACACGGAACGTGGTCTGCTTTGGAGGTAATCGGCTGTCCCGCTACATTTAATAATTCGATGTCCATCCCTCACAAACTATCATATCATCTTTGCTAGTTTAAAAAGCAAGAGTCCAAATATGCTTCCTCAAATGAACTTACAAAACCAGTGAAGTATATTTTATATTATTCTCAAATGAGTCTTTTCTATAACATTGGGCTTTCTTAATTTGAAATAATAAACGAAATGATATAGTGGAATGATCATTGCTAGAAACTTGGGGTAGAGAAGATGATGATTTTAAAACGTTGAGAACATTGGAAATTGCTCTCTATGATTGTATGTGGACAATTACGGCGTAATGCGCGTTGGTTCTATCACGTGAGCATCAAGGCAATTTTTACACAAAACCGCAGTAATTCAGCTCTTGGTGAAATGGATCAATCAGCATTTAGGACTTGTCTCAAATCGGAAAGCCGTGTTTTGATCGGGACTCAACCGACCTTCCTGCCATTAACACCAAAAAGACACCTTTTAATGGACTTCATTTGCATTGCGTTTGTGTGCCCATAACCTGTGGGGGTTGACAGGTATTTGCCATGAGCACTGTTGTTCATATTACAAATGCCTGTCAACCCTTGCAGGCTATAAGTTCATAAACACAACGCAAATGGAGTGCGTCTCTTTTATTTATATGTTTCCCTTCGGTGCACCATAAAACGTGAAAATTTTTACTTTTACCTGCTCATTCTTCGGAATCCAGTTTAATGCTGAAAATTGTCACCAGATGGCGTAAACAGAGACCCACAAGCGTCAAGAAAACAGTTCACAAGTTTATTCGAAGTTTTTATTTTTCTGCTACATAAGTACCAACTTCAAACCAAACTTTTTACTTTCACCATTGAATGATTAACCAGAATAGTTAAAAAGTAGTGCGCGTGTTTAATAAGAATAGGTCCGCAAGATACTACAAAACAAGTTTAGCTCCCATGAGCCTTTCCGCTACAGTAAACAAACGCGGTAAACAAACTTGGCCACTACCTTAGACCATGTGGGTCAAGTGGTTGTTTTATTCATGAAACAGGGATCATCCGCTGTTAATAGTAATGTTGGATAATCATGGATATTTTACATCCACAACCTAGTGAGTGCTTACATTTGATTTTAATCGATGGATTTTGTTACCAGAAGTTGCGAAAACGCTCTTGAGGTGAAATTCACAACTTTATACTTGTTCGCTAAATAGGGAATATAATAGGGGCCGATGAAAAGGGTTCATGAACTGTGTACCCATAAATAACGCGCCCTATGAATCTCTGAAAACAAAGCTGACTCTAAAAGTGTGCGTTTTCTTTAAAAAGTAAAAAGATTGAATATCCTCTCATTAATGATTACAAGATAAGCCTACACTTTTAATTTAAGTTCTTATGTTTGTGCTGTAGATGCATCCAGTAAGTAACGAACATTGCTGAGAAACGCCAAAGTGTTTTTTTCCCATCTGAAATCTGCGTTTCTCGGCAACGCCAATGCTCTTTCTTCTCGCTTTCTGACCTCGGTGTCTCTTGCAAAAATGCCGAGTAATGCCAAGAAATACCAAAGCTGCTTATTTTAACTATCGTCAAAATGAAGAGGACACATTTGGCCCTTCCTCGGCTTTTGGCTTCCCATATTGTCATAAAAATATACACAGCTGTTACCTCGGTGTTTCTCGTTAAAACAAAGAGAACGCGTGTAGCCCTGTCTCGGCTTTTGGCTTCCCATATTGTCATAAGAATCTGCAAAGCTCTCAATATCATCCTTTGAAGACACTGGACTCCATCTGTTGTATTTGGTTACTGCAAGCACAAGTTTTCAAATGAAACAACTTGTAGCTACAAGAAATGGTGGTCCACTGTTTACAATAAATCAATGTCCCCATCACACGAAAGGCTACTACTTTATCTGGTACTGTGAGTGATATATGACAATTGATATGCTAAGAATCAGATTTCGATACTTTCTCAAGAATGAACGGTCTCTCACCGCAAGGCTTCTCAAGACAGCGGGCCACTTTTTCTGACTTGAGAGACCATCTGTCTTGCAAGACATTTTTTACGGCAGTAGGTGTGGTATAGGTCATTTCACACGGAAGAATCTTATCTACAGACTCAGAAAAGTCGGCTAACACGATAGGGCGGTCTTTCACCGCAGGTGTCTTTCACGATTATACAACAGCACCTGTCATAAGAGACCATTTGTCTCGAAAGACCAAGCAGTATCATCTTGTCAGTCGGATGGTATTTCAATACACGATGCTGAATCAAGATTTCACTACTGTCACTCTTAACTAATACGACATTCTAATAATGGCCAGATTACGTTTTGCATCAGACTTGCAACCAAAAAAAAAAAAAAAAAAGGACTGGACCAGTTGCATAACAAAAAAATCTGCAGAATTGCTGAAACAGTCTTGCTGAAAAATGTACTAATCTTCATAAAATAAGTGGGAATCAAACAATCGGGTTCTAATTTAAAGGTCCCAAACGCCTAAAGATTTATTTTTTGCTCAACGTGAAGGACTGGAGGTGTTATAGCCGAAGAGGAACTTACTGAGGGCGAGGGGGGGGAGGGTGATATATATATATATATATATATATATATATATATATATATATATATATATATATATATATATATATATATATAAGACTGGTTCTGGGATTCACTTTACAAGTGCTAACAAAACGTGCACCACATCGTTTTGATATTGAATTTGCCATATACTTAGTATTGTTGTGTCATTATGACGACGACGACGACGACGACGACGACGATGATGATGATGATGATGATGATGATGATGATATTGGCGATCAAGAAGAATGCACATGTATCACCCGTACGCACATATATCCACGCTTCGAAGTTGCAGTGCAACGACATGAACACAGTGCAATGCATGACACCCCTGAGACACATGGAGCTTGAACTCTGACATAAGGCCAGGTGACCAATCAGATCGATTAGTCAAGCCAAAGACCGACAGAAATGCACGACCAAATGTCCCTGAAAGAAATCGCGTGGTGTGTGCATCGAAACAAGCTATTTAATCTCATTTTGGACTGACAAACATAAGATTTCATTATAACCCAGCGTGACGTTCACACAATAAGAGGAGAAACCACCAAAAACAAAACAAACAAAAAACAAAACAAACAAACGAAAAAAAAAAAAAAAAAAAAAAAAATCTAATGCTACCAAACGGTCCTCCGGTTGTATATAGGCCTATATATTATAAAGGGAACTATATTCAGCAACTACAATTGCTCGTGGTTTAAAATTTTATTTGAAAACAATCCAAGTATGGGAAATAACACATTTCCCGTCAAAAAGTAGCTGTAACGCATTGAACACTCATCAATTTTCAATTTGGCAGGACTTAAATTTTGTTTGTGGTATCCTCAGCCTGCTTTCCTGCACAGACGTTTTCTAAATTGCAATTTGTAACCATAGTATCCTACTAAATTGCCATATTGAGATATACTGTATGTCTTTATGTTATCTAACACATGAGTGCCGCACGTTGGCTGAGTGCTTGTGTTTCGATGGTGAGCTCAGGCTTTGTCACAAGACTCCGTGTCTGCGCTTGCGCTGCCTGAGCCCAAGTTTCTTTCACAACCGCTGTCACATGCGTCACAAGACGTCACTTTCACTGTTGAGATATGGGGTACATGTGTATCTGATGATAACGAAGATGTGCTCCTTATGAACGCTGTATAACTGCTTTGATCGTAAACGCAGGACAGTCCATCAGACATTTGAACGTAAAAACCGCTATTATAATGAAAGGGTGGTATGAATATTTCTGTTGCTCCGTCTATGTTAGCATCAAGGTTGTATTCCAGGATAAATACTAATGTGTCCAGGTCAAATGACATTTTCTTCGGAATTCCTGCCACGGCTTTCGCGTAAGCCCTGATGAAGGGAGTAACTTGCTTCCAGCGTATATTGCCAGTAGAAACATCGCGGAACCCTGTTTGGATCCAATATGTCCATGACTGCAAAAACTGATCCGCACGATTCAAGATACTCTTGCACTCAACGGTATTAATTGAAGACGAGTTGCCGTCAGGAAAGCACAGGCCAAACTCTGTCAAGAAAGAGCTGCCCCCTACATTTTGTATATCTTTGGCCATATTTGAAAATATAATAGGGCCAAGAATATATTCACATATAAATCTTTCTCTCCAAGAATATTTTTTCGGGCCGTCCGATTCGTCTATGAGCCAGCAATAATAGTGATAACTAAGAGCGCTACGATTGCGAAATGCGTCCCCTCCAGGTACATGATCAAAATGTGAGCCTAGTTTTCCTTGGAATACATGACCCCAAACTACTGATTCATAAAAAAATATTGCTTTATCATCTATAGCTCTAACATAGCGGTTTATTTTGTCATACAGCGGCAGTAAATTCTTAGATACTGCAACACTTGGCACAGTCAGGGAAGGATTGCTGTATACATTACCCGGCCATGGCTCATTAATTGGCTCGTAGCCTAAAACGTTTGCATCATCCTTGAATTCGTTTGCAAGCATCATCCAAAACCGACCCATAAAGTGTGCGGCACCGCATTTATCGCTGTATAGGTGTTGGAAGACTTGGTTCACTTCATAGGCTAAGTAACCTTGAGTCCAATGTGAAATGGACTTGAGAGGCCATGGGTATTTCATCCAATTGAATCTTATATTTGAGAGTTTCTTCACCAACCAAAGCGGTATTCCGTCATAGGAATCAAAAGTGGAAGATGGAACGTCTTGGTGCATATCCAAGATAACGTATATTCCATACTCTCCCAACTTCTTAACTATTTGTTTCAGATTCTTTATGTAGTTTGTGTCAAATTTATTCTCCTCACGTTCTGCGAACCCCCATATGACGCCCAATCGGACGGCATTGAAGCCCCAGTCACGATAATATTGCAGCAGAGTATCGTTGTTAAGGTACGCGGGATACCATGGGAAAGCTTTTTTGACAGCATTTATCCCATGAAACAGTCGTACACGACCAGCACTATCAATAAACCATTTATCCCGCACGCTTATACGACCAAGGAGACATCCCGAGCGGTCACTTATAAGTGTCAACAACAAAAGAAAAACACACCTTAACAGCCAGGCGGACATTATGTATGTTATAATCTCGCACCAAACGGTCCTCTCTAAAGTGCCACAATGACATTATGAGTGGAATACAGTATTACAATAACAAAAAATGCCAATTAGACAAACTTATTTAGGTCACAGTATTCATCAAAACAGACCTACGGCATTTCGTCTAAGATGCCTCATTACAACAATTAACATTACTCGCTTCGAGGGAACGTTACCATTCCACTTCTCAGATATTCCTGGTATGGAGTAGGCCCTACATGCATAATTATGCCAGAAGCAAATTGAAGTCTCATAGCCAACTTCCCCAAAGCTAACGCTTGCGTATGCAATGTATGAACCAAGTGACCTTGACCGACACACAATCTTACCCGTGTAAATGTGCTGTGTTTTAACTGTTATCCTGGAAAATGTTAAAAAGTAATGTGCGGGGCTAAAAGTCAAGCGTCCAACACCACCGGACGGGCCCATGGCTTCCTGTAGCTACATTGTGTTAGGAGACACTTACAACTATACGGTGCACATGAATGAGTATAAATGCAAAACTGTTTCAAATGTTCAAAACATGAACACATTAGGCCTACAACATTTTGTTACTGTAACATTACATTTGTCGTTTCCTTCAACACGTATAAAAATTCGTTAGCCAAGATGTATAGCCCCGACCGTTCCTGTATGTCACTATTCATTTCTAGCATAGGCCTACATACATGCAAATATGTTGAAGTATTTTTTTTTGCCAGAGCCTTCTTATCAGAACAAAATTTAAGAGTCAGTATCAATCTAATCTGGAAAATAATCGCATTTCTACAATGGTCAGCCACTAGCACCGGTTTCCGAGCCTGAAATACCCAGTTTTGTAAATCTGACCACGGCTCCCATCTCAGCTGAATATTTAAGCAGGGCAACACACACGATAAATTAAAAATTACGAGAATTTGAAAGTTTTGATGAACAATAAAAAAGTATATTAATGTTCTTGTTTATACATGGAAGACATGCAAAATATTATACAAACTGATGTATGTCTCCTATATATTTGGAAAACATATACTAAATAAGAAACATACATTTTACAGAGTATGCTATCAGTCATCCAATTGTATATATCTATTAAGCTTACCATTTTCAAATTGTCAAAATATAGACAGGACTCAAATTCAAGGGAAACGTGAAAGTCAGAAGGTGCGTGCTTTTATGATATACTTGCATGTAAAGTCCATTAGGAAACCAATTTCCAAAATCTGAAGCTAGAAACTGGTGCTAGCGGTTCCCATACACCGGTTATCATAGGTCGGAGTGTTCTCAATGTTTGCTGATGATACTACGGCAGTATGCCTAATAAATTTATCAGCAAGGAAACAATGCGGTTAGCCTTTAATCTACGATTGCCATACAGAGTTAATTGCCACGCATTTTCATGATAAAAGTAGGCCCCAAATAGGTCAAAACATTGGAGCGGATGTTGCCCAGCTGAACACCTCCTGTGCTGTAGTGCTTTACTCGCTGGAGATAAATAATCTCCAATAGGGTATTTGGGGGACCATAAAGAATAAAGGGGTGCAAATTGAGAGCCTTTCTTGTGCCTATACTTTCTAAAGCATGCATTCCTCATGTGGTAATTGTGTTTTCGGGAAACGTTCATACACATTTCACATCATGAGATTACGATGTTACATCACAAGAGTAATCATGGCATTTAGGCACCACCAAATTTTCAACACAATAGAACAAAAAGTGAAATCAGGCGATTAATAGGTAAGGTCGCGATCAGCTGGTTCATGCGGGTTCTCAGTAGAGGACTCTGTAGGCAGGCGTGTTAGGTATGTGTATTTCCATTAGTTTCCATTGTAATTTGCACCTATGTAACTTAAAAACCACTCCCCATAGAAACACCAAATTTCTTGTGGTATATGGTTGTACATAGTTAAAATACTCCCGTAAGTTTGGTAACTTTTGCTACAAAACTATTCAATGAATTGAATGTTACTTTAACATAGAATCTAATGGAAATAAACACCGCTAGCCCACAAGAATGTTGTGTATTTGGGTTGTATATTGAACCTAATACACACACAATTGCTAATCGCGACCCCTCGATCGGTTAAAACTTGCAGAGAACATTTTGCAGCACGCGTGATCTAAACTACCGATGCTTGCACATTTGATAACTTGACTTGGTTAAATCCAAGTGACTGATAAATCATGTACACATCTAAAGGTAATAATGATTCAATGGCATTCTCAGTTACAAGGTAAAAATGTATGCCAGACCTTCTGGTAAAAAGCGCAATTTATGATATAAACGATTTAAAAGATTACGATGCTTACGAGGGCTGCTTGCGTGTTTTAGATTTCAAAGGTTTCTGGCATCCAAAGTGATAAAACATAACCTGCAATGTACAGATGCTTTGTACTTTGGAAGTACAATGTTTTAAGGATTGTGACAACAAATTTCAAATAGTGAAACGGGTGGAAATAGATGCAGACCTAAGCATTTCATATGACGTCATCATTTTCGTCAGGCATTAATTTTAAACACGGTTTTTAACATGCGTGAAATGATGTTTGACCTTTCGTTTGCATTTAAAACAGTAAGAACAATATCACAAAGGCACTCTCCTGACAATTTTTAATTTTTGATTATTATTATTATTATTATTATTATTATTATTATTATTATTATTATTATTATTATTATTATTATTATTATTATTTTGAGTTATTACCTTGTGAATGTGGCGAATATGCTTCTTTAAAAACTAAATTCCGATTTTGCCTCCGATACAGCAACATTGCAGAATAAACAAACTGTTATTTAAAAAAATGAATTTTTAACTGCCTTGTATACTTGATTTTCTTTTGAGACCGACATATCAGACTTCATTTAATAAAACTTTCGAACTAGCCCACATGTTCTAGATTTGAAAAACATTACAGCTACATAGAAAAAGGCGATTGTGATTATTATTTCCGTCTTATTGTGTTATGTAGAATTTTTGCTCTTATGTAAAGAATGCCTACTTTTAGAATATCCAAATATATATATATATATATATATATATATATATATATATATATATATATATATATATATATATATATATATATATATATATATATACTTTGTTCGGTGTTTAAAAGCAAGGAAGAGCAGAAGCCTGTGAAGCGCAAAGTACAAAAAGGGCCTCATATCTACTGCGAACCGTTCGTAGCACCACAGAATTAAGTAATCCTATCTGTTCAGAATCTGATTTAGAGTACGTCTATGTCGGTCGTTATCATGCCCTGGCATTGTACACGTTCACTAAATATTCAAATACAATGGAGTATAGAATGAAATGTCTCAATTATTGCATGTGTGTAATGCGTGTTTCTGTTTTTATCAGAGTAGTATTCGTCGAAGAAGAAAGATTATTTCTATCTTTTGTACTTAACATATTAACTGGTTTCATTTAGTCAGATACTGGACCACTTCGAGGATTATCAGCTTACTATACCGCATGGTAGCAACATCTACATCCTCTGTCACTATGACATTTATTGACCAGAGAATAAAGCCGGACCTGTTTATTCTTCACGTGGCTTCGACAGCAAAAGTTGGATATCAATGGGAAGGTACATTTGGTGCCACTCATTGGCCCCAAAGTGACTCAATCATGATATCAAGCCAGGTTGTTCGTGAATGGATATCGCTTTTTAAAGTTTGTCATTGATTTTATGTTATTTCAGACAGCCGACATGAATAATTTTCTCTTATGGAACTGTGACATAAAATATTACCAAGAGTCACTGGGCACATTTTAAATGCCATGCAAGCAGTTGATTTATTAACCCTTAAGTACTGAACTATCGTACGACTTTCAAAGCTGTGCATTTCAAGTCGAGCCACACCTGCGAATATCTGTCCAATAAATTACTTTGGAAAAATATGCTGTAAAATTAAAAATATGGACATCAAATACATAATGTATTTTGGGGGTATATAAATATCGGTTTTGTCATTTAGAAATGTGTGTTTTAGTGAGATCTCTGTGGAAACATTTCTTATAATAATTTTCTTCTCAAAATATTGAAGTCTTTCAAACATCTGCAGTCTATTCTTCATACATCACATGCAGTTATTGTGACCAAGGCATCATAAACAGTATCTTGAAATTGCGTACATAGTCACTCCACATGTAGTGTGGAGCCACACAAAGAAAAGCCTTCCCGACTTTGAAGCTACGCATTTGGATTAATTATTATCCGGTCACAATATACAACAGGAACGTGATGACGCCCCGACTTTTTCCTGGGCTTTTCGCCTGCTGATGCCCTCTCGTAGAGCAACATTTCGTTTCAATACAGAAACACCCGGAACTGTTATATCATTCAGGACAAGCAAAATGTGATCTAAATCGTGCGTTATCAAAACGTCATGTATGCGAGCTTCACACGGAATTACCTCTTCGTAAATTACTTCAAACTTTTGCAAATCAATGTATGTCAAGTACAAAAATTCTACTTCTCTGAACAAGCACAGGCAGTTGTTGTTGTCCTTTGAGATGAATATTTTCGATACTTCATGACTTAGAATAATTGTATCGTGTTGCGAACATGTGACAAGAGGAAAGCGCGAGAAAAACCATTCCCCGCCACTATGTCCACAGATGAGCAAACCGCCAGCCGGCAAGTTGGCGTGCAGGTTCACGTGAGAAGCTTGAAGAAGTGTACACACAACGGCGCCAGAAATAGCATTAAACACCAGCGTAACATTGCTTACCATGTCTGAGGAAACTGACACAATAAGATGTAATGCATCTGAAGTTAAAATTGCAGCAGTGACCTCGACCTTTGGTCCATTTTTCACAATATCGATCGTTTTACACGTTTCATCGCCTGTACAGTAAAGCGACAATGCAACTGATCGACCTGTGCTGAAAGCTGTGTTTTGAATTAATACGTGCGACTCTGTACAATATAAATAAATGCCATTTTTTACTGGAATGCTTTTAATTCCTGTGCAGCTTTCTGGATCCCAAACCAGGACCTCTGATTCACCAAAAATAAGCAATTTATTTTGAATTCCATTATGGTCAGCGAAGGTCATGCGCACGACATCCGACTTAAATTTGATGTTAATTGCAATGTCAGCATTTAAGCTGCTTGTCAAATATTTTGGTTCAAATCCGTGACCAGCTATTGCAACAGATAGATCGGCACTCGTAATTACGTTGATTGCGCCTGGTGCGACGTGTGACGTCAACTGGAGATCGCCTTTCATAGCACCAAATTTGAACACGTGACCTTCTAACGTGCCTATGATCAGCTTGCAGTTGTCCTGGGTGAGGGTCGCGCAACTTGGTGTACCTCTGACTGAAACATAGCGTAACACAAGCATAATAAACAAAATCTGAGCAAAAGTTATCACACTGCTGCGAGTTACTTGATTTTAAATGGCAAGGAATCAAAGTTTCAAAGGTTTGGCCGCTTAAAAGATATGTTCTGCATGTCCCCAAAACTATCAGAAGGCATGAGCATATAATCATTTGTCCTTTAAGTGCCAGGTGCTAAGAATATGGCAAAAAATTGTTAAATGAAGATGGACAGAAGAATTTGTTTTACTTAAATCGATCTGAAGAGAACTGTCATATACGAATTTGACCATTTTCGCTATTTCTTTGTTTGTTGCAGTCCAGAGTTCACTTTCAGAATTGCAATTTTTTTTATAATAACATTGTCTTTAACTGACGTCTTGGACAGGAACGTGCAAGGTGAGTCAACTCTTTGGCTTGAGAAAGCCAGTGAACATCTCGGGTAATTTCATATTTAATTATCCAGAACTTTCTTCACATTAGAATGAATTCATCCCTCCGAATGTGATTTTTTTATAAATATGAAGAACACTAGGTGCCGGAAAAAACTAACTGACCCTTCATACAGAATAGAAATACTGTTATCGGAGGGTTTTCTATTTTGCTACGGTCTACACATATACATAAAATAAACTGAACCAGGGAGAACATGAAGAGGAATAGTCGAGTTTCAAGTATAAACACACAGTATGTGACACACCATCATAATATAGCTTTGCGCCTTGCAGGATAAAATATATCATTTAATGAATTGATTGCGATAGTTTGAGTAAAATTGCAAATTTAATTATTAATCAGTACTAACTTACCATTATGTTTTGAATTGAAATCAACTTCCTTTGTCTTAGCTGAGTTATAGATGACAACACCATCCGTGAAATGTAGTGCGAAGTGCGACCCATCCAGGCCTACCGAAAAATCCATCCGCTGTTGTGGTTCGTAGCTGGCAAATCCACAAATGAATCTTTCTTGATCAAAAGACCATACCCTTACCCCCGCATCGTTTTTTACTATCATATACGTCTGTTTCGGGTCTATAGTGATGTCATCAGCATGGCAACGAAAAAGGAAAATGCTTTCGGGTGGATTGCCGTCCAGTTTCCACACATGGATTTCATGCAGTGTCATGTCATTAGCAGCCAGAGGTGTCAGGCATGTAACAACACGGTTGCTGAATGGGCATGTAAATAAAGCACAAATACGCCAACCTTCTTTCATCTGCATGTCAGTTTCTTGCTTGTTTGCAAGGCGGTAGGACAAAAATCTGCCACGCTTTTTACCGGCCCCATAAAAGAGAAGAAAGTCTTTGCAAATGTCAAATGAGACCTTTGGACGAGACGGATTAGATGCGTCTTCGGACACAGTGCTTTTGTTGTTATTTGATGATGTAACTTGTATGCTTAGGCTCCATTTGATTTTTCCTTGCCAGTCATAAATGACACACTTCTCTCTTCCATAGCAAACTACCAAAAATTGCTCTGTACACAGAACTACACTGTCGTGTGTATTATATTTTCCCTTTTTGTTGGGTATTGTTAGATCTGTTTTTTCACCTGTAATAGTGTCAAAAATACTAGCTCCAGTCTCTCCTAGGACCGCCACACGACTTCCATCTTGAGACAGTTTTGCAACATATCCTTTGACTGAAAACAGAACTGTCAGTTCAGATGCATCATACACTGAGGCAGTTTTGAGTTTTGTACCGGTAACTCCAGTCATAACCAACAGAGTTTCTCCATCTACGCTGAGACTCATGTTATGAACTGTTTCTGGTTCGCAGCACATGACTCGTGACGTCATACAGATACCACCACGGTGTATATCATACAGACGTAAAGTTTCTTTTTGCGACATGTACAATTGTTTATCAGATAGCACTGTTTGTTGCCTTTCACAGTGTTTAGAATTCACAACTGTAGCACTTACGACTTCAGTTACCAGGTTGCACCATCCTGTAATAGGGAAATACATAGGGTCATGTGATGTTTTGCAAGCGTCCATCGCATCAAGCACCAGTCTTGCAAGCGAAGCTGGGTAAGTATCCTGCACCAAGGACAATCTCCCCGCCAATTGCTGACCAAGCTGGGACCGGCTGGCAACATTTGCAACGGCGTTGCGGATGTACTGTACCTCTATATCACTTCTGCGAGACAGATACATTTCAAAATCTGCAATGATATCGGCATTAGACCTCGTGGCCTCCATTTTCTGGTCAATCCAGTTGTAATTGGTGAGCAGTAGTTTGAGAATCTCCATTTGCTGAGACATAAAGAGTTGGTACGGAAGCTCTACTATACACTGTAGGTAGCTATTGTCCTCCATGGCACATTCAGATTGAAAACAAGACATGGGAGTGCCACCAGGAGATGTGTCCAGGGTGAAAAATTGAGGCAGGAAATCCATGTAATAACCTGCAAGTTTTCTATGCCATTTGACCTTGTCATTTGGATCTGAGTATCTGACATGTAGCTCCTTCTTGACTGCAGTATGACATACGCACAAATACACTTGCCCATCATAATACTGTTCATGAACTATGTCTCTCAGGTCATACAACAGCCTGTCAAGGACAGAACCTTGCTGAAGGAGATTAACACTATTGTCACTGTGAGAGTTCTTTTCAATGGGATCGCGTTTTTGCATGTGTCTATGGCACATGACGAGTAAATCTTTTTCCATAACGCTGAGTCTACAGGCAGACAGGTGCCCCAAAACACATTCAACCAGCACTTTACCATACTGGATTTCCAGTTTTAAACAAAATTGAACTAGAACTGTTTCTACTGAGTTGCCTAATAGCGCAGTGTCTGTTTCCATGTGTGAATCCCATTCTTTGGACAAGTGAAGGGACAAGATTAAATGCAGTGGGGACATGCACTGCTGGAATGCCTTGAAGAATATATCATACTGGTAAGGCTGTAGTATCCTGCTGCACCTCTTCATGTACTGGATAACAAGTTCGCTTGCAGCCACATGGTCCATAGCAGGTACGTTCAGTATTGCACTTTCTTCCCGCAGTCGGCTTTTCACTTTCTGTATAAGGTCTTCCTTTCCAGAGTTAACAGATAGCACCATTTTTATGTTGTGTGGCAGAGACTTGGGTAGCCAATACAATGTGTGGGCATGCCCTGAAAATGACAGTCGTTCCATACCATCCAGTAGTATGAGTATTGGTCTTGACTTGTGCGGTATTTTCTCAAGAAGTTCCAGGAAATACTGAAACATGCAAGATGGTTTCGTTTGTGCCAAATCATACTTCAGGTCCCGGTCCATGTTGCTAACTAAACGGATGTGCTCGCAGAGTGACGCAAGTGTGTCCATTACGTTGCACGTGTCTGGGGTCAACCCAAGAAACCGCACTATTCTACATACCTTTGGGCCCATCCACCAGGGAGCTTTCTTTGCAATCTGTGCCATGATGGCTGACACCCCTGATAGCGAGGCCCCGTGCAACACAATTGGTCGATTATTTTCATTTGACGTTAGTCTAGCTTGTATTTCATCAAGTAGTTCTCCTTGGCCACAAAACAAATCAAATTTCTTGAGACACAGCCACAGGTGGTTTAATACAGGCTGCTGGGATTGTGCAAAGGCGGGTGTACATTTCGACAGATCTTCGTCGATGCATCGTTTTAGAGTTCCTTCAAGGTCGCTACATAAGCGCTTTAGATACTTCACGTGGGAATCGTTTGCCAGACTTATCCCATTTCCATCCCAGAATATCTTATACTGTTTCATGTTAGTTTTACCAATATATGAGGGAATGCGTTTGTTCTTGAGATCATTCAGTAAGGTCACAGAGTGTGACTCCACCTTCTTTTCAGAGTCGCGGTATTCTACGTTGACGTAGAAATCCGCAACCCCGCCCGTTATAGACCGCAGGAGTCCCACCAGCGTTCGATCGACGCAAGTTATATGTCCTTGGGACTTTTCCCATTCACCTAGTACTAGTGCTGTCTCAACTTCAGTTTCTGAAAGAGAAAAACAAACAGAGAAAACAAAACAAAAATGACTCAAAAGATTAATAAAATTTAGTTTACCTAAAATAGTAGAATCTGATGTTATATATCTATTTCTTGGTCTGAAATGTCACTTTGCCTAAATTTAAAAGCGAAAGTAAGTTATGCGAAAAAATAAAGGATTACACATGTCGAGAGAACCCAAAAAGAAAATCATGTGGCACAAATGTTTCTTAAAACGGCGTGCTCTAACACAGTACAAGCAAAATATGTTTCATATAGACTTTTTGTGGCTTTGCAGGATGTACCAGCGAAATTAGACTGTTTTAGGACTCCCAGGAGATGGTAGCTATTTATAGGCTGGTGGCTTCCTTTGGAAAACCCCTTTCTTATGAGATTAACATCTGCATGTACGTGTCTTTACAACATCCTTTTGGCCAACAATATGAAGACAACAAATAGCTTAAGTTGCAGCCCCTAAAGGATCCTTATCGCAAAATGTGCGGTACCAAGTATTTTTGTGCACTAGGTGGACTTTGGGAGATAGAAAGTGTTGTACAACCAGCCTAGCTGTGTGTTATATGACATGGATGCTTCGTCATGCATTATTGTTGCACGCTGTGTCATAAAGTGCGTCTGGTATTAGTTAAATGCGATAAACTACTTTTGAATCACTCCCAAAATTTACATTCGGTGCGCGGCTTCACTGTCGATTGTGTATTTTTTATATGAATTGTTTACGTCTAGAAGTATTCAATGATTTTGCTAACCGTGTATACGAACTAATTTGTATTGGTCCTGATACAGATACATTCAGAATACTTTGGCGCAAGACGATAACATAATTAATATGAATAATAAGTTTTAATGATATAAATGAAACTACATAAACTTGCTTTGAAAACAACAGCGAATCAAAAAACTATATAGTTGATATCATTTTGATGTTTGAGATCGCTAATTCCAATTTTATGAGTATTATTTATCAGGTAAAGAGACACAGCTACGTTCGACATGTCATGTTTACCCCCAAGTATGACGTTCGCATTTATTTTGATTACTTTTCAAATCAAAATTTCCGGGTAATAAACACGAAAGGCGACCTGAGACTGTTCATATTCTACCTGAGAGATGATATTCAAAGATATCGTCCTCGGACAGCAGCCCTTTTTGAAATGCCGTGTAACTTGCCGTCCTCAGTGCCAGGCGCAACTGAGCGTCTCTTCCATATCCTATCTGAAATACAGATACACCCGAATTTAGAACAGAAAAAATCCTCTTCGGTATTTCTCTCTTGAGGCTGAAATTATTTTGACATATGTCTGCTATACTTTAACAAGGCTGTGGATACAGACTCATCATTCTAGGTCAGACATGCATGTTGAATGCAACTGTATAGCCCAAGTCTAATTTAATTTTGTATGTACATTATTGCTGTTGTTTAAGCAATAGCTTCTGGATTGATGGTGAGGAGGGTTGCTTGACTATAGCTGTACAATGGATGAGGGGTTGAGGAGTATTGGTAGAAGTCACACTTACACAACACGATGCAAAAGCAAGCTGTCTTTTAAAGAAATGTCTCCAACTTTAATGTCTAAGAGCAAGCAACACACGCATCCAAATAATTTGTCCCGCTGAACGTAAATTCACTGCACTCACCTTCTTTAGCTTGTAACCGGATGGGCAGCAGTTGAGATCTTTAAAGTAGTGCATATTTAGTACCGTCACATCATCAGGGTGCAGGCAGGACCGCAGGGCCCGGTATTCGTTGGCTTCAATCTCCGGTGGAATAGCACTCTCAGCGTACTTTTGACCAAGGAATAGCTGCCATATCAGATAATAGTAATTATGATTGTTTGTCTATTTGTTGTGTTTATTTTATTTTATTTTTTGTTGTTTTTGTTGATTTGTTTTGCTTTTTATACATATTGAAATCTTTTGAAGGTCCGTCTGTTGATGGTGAAAATGAAATAAGTAACCAGAATGACCTGGATCAATGCAGATTAAATTATTGCCTTTATGGTGAAGATGACGTATTCTGTATTTTAGCCTTACTTTTAACATATAATAAAACTGGTGGAAAAATGCAATTGAAATAACCGACCGAAAGGAGAAAAGTGCTTACCGACTACGTTAGCGTGCCTATAAATTGTTTAAAATATTTTAAAGTTTCAAACTGATTTCCTCAAGTTTGTAGACTAAATCCCTGCTTTCATGGTGACAACGAGGTTTTCTGTATTTTTTGCTGATTTAAACATTGTGCAAAGCTGGTCTAAAATTTCGATTGGTAGCCTAGTCACGAATTTGGGTATTTCAAGAATCGAGATTGATTTATTCACAATTAAGAAATACAAGGCCACAAAATACGCAAAAAAATTACGTCCATTGATCTCTATACGTTATTCACACACTTCGTATTGTTCGAATTTCTGTTTCATTACACAGTGCACAGACACAAATCACATAATAATGATAATAATAATAATAATAATAATAATAATAATAATAATAATAATAATAATAATAATAATAGTAGTAGTAGTAGTAAAAGTAATAATGATGATGATGATGATAATAGTAATAATATTTTTTCTCACCGATAATTCGTACGCTGCTGAATTTTTGCACACCCAGCACAGAACGCTGGAGGACCATTCTCCATCAGATTACACAATTAAAATGAACGTTTCTCTTTCTTGCCCATATCCAATCGTTACTATTAAATTCTCTTTTTGAAAGTATTTAATTTGCATAATATACATATGGGTATTGCACGTCGAGAATTCGGACTTTATGGTCCTGGCGAAGAGATTGACAGCTCTCCTGTACATATTTGCCATGATGAGTTTATGGCCCTCGTTAAGAGATTGTCGGATATTTACATATCTGCAATGATGAGCTAATGCTCTTAACGATCATATGCACAGAGCAGCCATATCTTTCGTCTGACCATAAACTGGCAAATTGCCACATCCCATTGCATGTAACGTTCGATTATACGTATTCATACCTTTTGCTTCTAACATGTCGCAAAATGAAAAAATTCAATGTGTTTGCACCGTTATTCCCTGTTATCAGGGGGTGTAATATTTTCTTATGATAATTATCATTATTACTAAAGAAGGCACAATCTAAACGAGAAAAGATTTGCTTCACAGCAAATCTGTCTGGGTGCCTTCAAAATGAAATGCTACACATTGCCAACAACATAATCTAAATTTTGTGTATTAGCCTAATTTGTATGAATTAAAATGCTACAACTTTGGTTTTTTTTTTTTTTTTAGATGTGGCTATGTCACATACTTATAAACTGAAGTTTGAATGACACCACTATCAACATTAGTTTTGAAGCTATTCAAAGATTTGAATTTTGTGCATTTGCCTAATTTGCATAAATTAAAAAGCCTACAACTTTTTCATGGTTCATTCGATGTGGTTATGTCACAAACCTACACATTGAAGTTTCAATGGTACCTCTATGTATAATTGTTTTGAAGTTTTTCAAGATTTAGATTATGTGTTTTCGCCTTATTCGCATAAATTAAAATCCAACAGCTTTGGTTCATGGTTCATTGGATGCGCCTATGTCATAAAAATATAGAGTGAAGTTGAAATGGCACCTCTATCTATGATAGTTTTGAAGCTATTCAAGATTTCAATTTGTGTATTTGCCTAATTTTCACATATTAAATTCTACAACATTGGTTCATGGTTCATTAGATGCTGCTGTGTCACAAACCTACAAATTGAAGTTGGAATGGCACCTCTATGTGTAATAGTTTGGAGTTGTTAAAGATTAACATTTTGCCTATTCACCTAATTTGCATAAATCAAAAGTTTACAATTTCGTTTCCATGGATGCGTCTATGTTACAAACCTTTAAATTAAACCTGGGATGGCAACTATATCTAAAAAAGTTTCGAAGTTATTGAAAAAGATTTAGATTTTGTGTATTCACCTTATTTGTATAGATTAAAATTGCGCAACTTTGGTTTATGGTTCATTGGATGTGGCTATGTTACAAACCTCTAAATCGAAGTTGGAGTGACACTTCTATCTGTAATAGGTTTCAAGTTATTCAAGATTTAAATTTTGTATATTCACCTTTTTTGCATACATTGGAATCCTACAACTTTGGTTCATGGTTCACTGGATGCAGCTTTGCCACAAACCTTTAATTTGAAGTTGAAACGGCATCTTAATCTATGATAGTTTTGGAGATATTCAACTTTTAATTTTTTCATTGCCCTTAATAAGCATGATTTGAAATTCCCCAACTTTCATTTACCGTTTATTGTATTGGCAGGTGTCACAAGCCTATACATGCAAATTGAAATTTTCTGTCTATCTGCCATAGTTTGGAAGATATGGAGATGTAAATTTTTAATTGCCTCTCATTTGCGTAATTTGGAACATCATGACTATTCCAAACGATATAGACAGTTTTATTGGTGTGTCAGTCACCATGTCAAGTTTGGTGGTTTTGGGAATAATAGTGTCCGAGAAAAACTGCGGACAAATTTGAGTGTCATGGCAAGAAAGAAAGAAATAATAATAAAAAAAAAAAAACAAGGAAAAACAATATGTCTGCTTTGGCACTCAGACTTAAGTGAAGCTCAGGTCTTGGTTACGTCGGTTGTAACCGATCCAGATGAAGTCTTATTGACTGTCTGCGCCACACAACAAACGAGCAAAACCTTTGCCATATGTGTATGCAATTTTCAGCTGGAACGTCATTAGAGTTAAATGAAGTGTTTGGCTCTTGAATGACTTGCAATAATATACGTTTCACATAAACCATTGAACCATGGCTTGCAGGCGGCCTCAAACTAATGCCCGTAACCAGCAAGTAGTTCTCGTGTGCTTCGCTCACCAGGTATACTGGTTTGACCTTAGGCTTGCCACTTCTCCAGCCGCGTTCATAAGACGGTACCATCGAGGCTCCTCCTCGTCCGCCTTTACGTACAGTATCCCTTGAATCGTCCACCTGAATTTCAGCAATTGAAAATCAGTGTAAAACTGACAACGCACATAATTAGCAGTTTCTATGAAGATCACACCAGCTCCCACACTGTGAAGTCACATGCATTTAGATGGTGTGGTTTCAAAGAGAACAGAAGAGAGAAATTAACAGTAGCATACAAAAACGCGTTTCGTTGATTCCCCCTAGACGGAGAGCTAGCGAAATGCTACCTCTTATTATGCGTAAGAATATTCGAAATATGGAGAGCAGGCTGAAAAAAGGTGAAAATAGTAATTTGATAATATTCTTATGCTGTGACCTGAGATACACCGATAGTCTAAGGTTACAATGCGGCTTGCTTTTTGAATGTTAATACGATATATATAAAACTATTGCCCTTTGGTAATGCAGTCACGCCTCAAAGTCTGAAGCTGTATACCATAATTACACTTATGTATTAATGTGACATGGCCTTACAGTCTACAATAAAACAATTGAATTGAAGTTAACTGAATTATATATACTGGTACACGTAAGGTTGCCAGTAAATTGACTTTATGACTGAAACAATTCAGAAGCAATGAAAACAACGTCTTCCTCACGGCAGGTGCAGTTGCTTCATTGTGATGAAGGAATTGAGACTCACGGAATTACTTCAAGCATAATTGTACCTACCTGTAAGTGAGCTCAAGTAGCAGAATATGTGATGAACTTTTGTAAAAGTTGTAAAAATTGTATTTTCATCCCTTTATTTAAACTTCAACAGCATGAAAATCACAGTCACTGTGGGTAAGCACAATGAATTAAAGAAAAAAAAACACGGCAGGTTGGCTCCAAACTTTTGCAATAAGCATATCACAGTCAGTGCCATGCATGAAACACCTGTGCACTATTATAGACAGGTAAGATGCTCTTGCGAAAAATAAGATACAGTTATCACAGGAAGCTCAACATCCGCTTATAAAATTCATTATCTCAATAACGAGTTTGTAGACCCTTATTAGAGATTACTTGTAAAATGGGCGATCTTGGATGTATGGCAACAAACGATCATTAATAACTTTGTTCGTTTTCCTAGGCCAAACTGCTCCCTTTCTCCCTGATGCACAACTTATTTCCCCCACGACTTTAAATCAACTAAGTAACCACAGACACACAGTCACTAAAATGTTTTGGTTGCTACACTGTATGTGTTGCGACCGTTCAGCTCGTCCTTTCAAAACAACAATTTGCCATTTTTAACCAGCTGTCAAATGATTTCGTGTGGTTTCCGTCGTAGACTATGAAGCATACGTCATGGTCACGTACGGGTCGAGGCTGAACACTGCAGGGACCACAATAACAAACTAGTCATGCATGACGCGAAAAAACAAAAAACAAAAAGAAGTAAAAAACCAACAAACAAAGAAATAAAAAATTGAAAAAACAAACAAACAAACAAACGATTTTTTAAAAACCCGTCCCTGCTGAATGGAAGTAAATTTTGGTCGATCATTATATTCCGTAAGAAATGTGAGGACCAATACGTTGATTTACTGGAGAGCAATAACAGAAGCTTCTACTGCTCTCATGTAGAGGGAATATCGGTCATTCAGGGCTAGAGTTGTGTATTCCCATTGCTTTTTATTGTAATTTATGGCTAAATAACTTAGAAACCACTCGTTGCAGAAACAGCAAAATGTATGTGGTAAAATTATGTACATAGCTGTAATGTTCACATAAATTTTATTCTTGCAGCTTTAAAAGTAGTCTTTTAACTTGAAGTTGATTTAACATGCAATCCAATGAGAATACACATCTCCGACCCTGAAGAATTCCGTGTTTTGATTCTTTATTCAGCTGAATACACAGTTAATTGGCAATTGCAAACTCTCCTATTCCGTGAGTACACATTGCCCTCTTCACGCAGCTGATATTTTTTCTGATATTGTAAAGGCTATGTTGCGACAGTTCATTGGAACTAACGCTTTCAAAAGGTTGTTCAGTTAGATATCACAAATTTATTACCAGTAGTAGTAGCATTGTACAATGTGTATCTAATACGTCTAATCAATGAACTTAGCATACATGAGATAAACAGTATACTAGACGGTAGGCTGTGACTGATGGTGGGCCATTTCCACACACCATAGACATATTAATGCTTCTCCCCTTAAAAAAATCTACTTCATGTAAGGTGGGCTATATCTGGTGAGGCTAAACGCAGATTTTAGTCATCTACGTCTTGAGTGGTGTTGCGATATTCAGTAGAATCGTGTAACTTCAGTATCTCTTTTTCGTGAAAACATGTAATTCTTTAAAGATAATTATTCATGCAACCGTTGCAGAAATTTTGGTCGATCATTTTAGTCCGCAAGAAATGTGAGGACCAGTACGTGTAATAACACAACCCAATGTTACAAAGTCGTTCAAAAGCACACATTTGGTGGATTTCTTGCCCAAATTCTGGCATAAACATCATGTAGACGAGCACATGCCTACCTGGAAGAGCAGACCAAGGCTATCGCAATGTTTTTGTATATGTGGGTAGAGGTCTGTGATGAGAGCGTCACGCTCGGCATCGAAGTCTGCAACCGAAATGAAAAGTAGCGATCAGTATGGTGTTGGATGCCAAAGCAGTAAAACCCATGCTCCTAATCATTCGTTGCTAACTTAGTTGGTACTTTTTAGTTGATTGACTTTATACCAACCATACGTCTATTTTTTTCCTACCGGTGGTTTATTGTTTGAAAATGCAAGTAAAATAACTTCCTATTTTCATTGTCTTTGGGGTTATTTGCGGTAGCTGGACTTCGACGTTTGAGGTGTTCTCCTTACCAGTTATAAAAATTAAAATTAAGGGACGCGGCTCTGGGCCAGTGTGTCGCTTGGAAGACCTGACTGAACCATTACACCATTGATTGGGTCACATAGAACTGATCAACCGTTTCCGAAGAGGATACATCCAAAGTTCAAGGGATTCCAGATAAATCACGAGAACAAGGGATGTATCCTTTTTATACCATGCCTTCTTTGTTTTCATGAATATAAATGCATTTTAAAATGTATGCACCAAAGCAAATCAGTCCTGTGTTGAAATTTAGCCACGGAAATTAAAACAGGGATATATATGTAAGCAGGTGACATATATATCCTTTGAGAAAACAAAGGAGGCATGGTATAATATGTGTTGATCGAGCCATTATAGCATGCAAGGGGAGATTATTACGCAAGGAGTGCATCGGAAGTTAGAAATGATAGTTTAATGCGATGCCCATGATTGTTAAACAACGCCAGGTTTAAAGAACTGACATATGTCACTGTCCAAAAGTCACGTGCAAGCAACATAGCCTAAGTAAAGGAGATCACTCGCAGTTGTTTGTTCTTGTGTGAGAATGAATAACAAGCTCCTCCGCGATTTCATCGCTTTGTTATTCTCTTTCTGGCACAAGATCCTGCTCATAATCCTTGGGTCTCCCTAAACCTGACCACTAATACATTACGTGCAAGTACCTTCGTTAATTTGACCAACCACTTGGGACCTTATGGGAGTGTTGGCACATTAAACACGTTAAACTGTCAATGTTGACCAATCTGATAAACTAACTCTTAAAAGCCAATTGTCCCAATGTCAATAAAGGTTGCCCTGCCCAAAATATCAACACCTGTCCATATATCGAGTAATTAAATTGTATCCCAGCATGGGTTGAATGGATTGTGCAGTCATCCTTTACCCTATTCTCTGATGGGTCATATCAACGTAATTCACGTGGCTAGCACGCGATTCAGTCGACCGTTCAAAATTTTTTTGCCGAAGTAACAAGGATTACTCGCATCAAGGATTCTACGATAAGACCGAATAATGACCGTAGACACATGGGTGTTAAATATTTCAGTATACAATAGCCTTATGCACACGCCTTACCAGACTAATCTCGATAAACTCTACATCATTTGAATGTTTAATGCACTGGAGATTACACAAGTCAAAATATTGCGATGAACTATTCATTTGCTTACATTTAATATGACAATATAAGCTGCACAATACTATTCTTATGTTTATCATGTAGTGATGTGATATGATCTAAGCCTGATTGATTTGTTTCTTCGACTTTGCTTAAGAAAATTTGGTATAGTGAAATCACATATTGAAATTATTTTTTAAAAAATGTTCTACTTGGGCACTTATTAGTTCATACTCAAATATTGATCTGTTAGGAGGGAAGTGTCACTTACCCGATTGAGTAGGCCGTACAAACAGTCGCACCACCCCTACTTCAGGGGGAGGGAGTTCCTCCAGTTCCCCCCTGAGGATGATCGAGTCCATCCCCGCCAACTACGAAAGTGGTTTTGCCGTCAATGGCACACTGTTAACTGGTGTACTGTAAATGAATGTGTCCCGGCAGCGTGGCTAAGCAGCTGTAAAGGTCAAGGATAGCCGGCTGTTTGGCAGTCGCGGTGTAGTCAGGGTTCCCATATTGCAAGCTAAGACATGTTAAGTAACACATCGACTCCGAACTGCAAGGTTTAAATACGCCAAACGATTTAGGTGAAAATTAAATATTACACACGTGTGTTAGATAAATGCTTGCCTCCTATACATTTGCCACGGCAATTCCAAATCAACATGGAAGTGTTGTGTTGAAATGTGCATGTGCTGTCAAATTGCAACTGTGTGCATTAAAAGTCAAATTGCTTAAGTTAAATGCAAAATCATGCAAAACGTTAATCCCGTGCGATTAAGGCGTTACTTTGTGTCGTTACCTGGGGACATATACACCACGTTTCACAGTCAATAACCGACATTTGTATATGTTATGGGTACACATGTGAGAGTGTTATAAGCCAATAACTCTAAGCTAATAATTCGAATTATGTCTTGGGTAATTACAGATTGGTATTCAGATGTCTCTACAAAATATTCAGTTCAACGCTGCATCTACAACGGAATACCAAGAACAGTTTCGTGATACGGTTATAGTCTGTAGACTGAAACATATTTGCAATATGCGTATTACATTGCAATACGCTCAGGAAACAACACACAGCAATGGTAGTTTTTTAGGAGCTGTCACATGTTTTGACTAATTGATTAAAGAGCATTGATGTAAGATGATTAATGGGACCTATAAATGAAAGGAGCATGATCCAAGCATCAGATAACTTTCCGTTCTGTACAGAATTGTTGGTGGCATATTCCCACCTGACGAAGGTGTTCTTCATCTGCCTAATTTTAAAGTAGACAGAAACATTGAAGTTTGGAATTTTATACTTTAAAAGGATGATATAGGTGTAAATGTTCCCGGTAAAATCGTTTGGTCACATGGGAAAGAAGGTAATGGGCTACAAAACTTACCGCTCTTTACGCTGAGTCAACAGCTTTCCTCGGCACCCAAGATACCCCAAGAAGCGTTTCGACTGGTCGCCAATACGCTTCCTGATGAAGAAAGATGCAGACCACACATAAAAACTAGAATTGGGCATAGCTCGCAAAAGTTTGAGCTGGCTGAAATTCGACATGAGCCGGCTAAAATCGACACCTCTGCCAACAGAGGTCTTCATTCGACGACTCAGTCCGACTCGGGTCTTCATATGTAAACAAAAAACAACAAATTGCACGAAGGTCGATATGAATGCGTTCAATAATCCAGATCTAATTTTATCAAACGCTGCCCACTCACAAAATAAGTATATTATAGTTTATAACAAAATTAGAGTACATTTATTCTAATATTTGAATATCTATTCCGGTAGAAGAGGCTATATCTCTGTTCTGGTGCTACAATCGCCACAGGAATCGTAGCAATATCAAGCTATATATCTGTGGTATTGCATATATTGGGAGAAAATCCCGAGCCGTTGGCTTGAGCCAGCGGCTGAGTTGTTCGTCAGTTTTGTTTAGCCGGCTGAGCTGTGCCCCATCTCTACTTACGACACTTGATCATTTTATTGTAACTGGTAATGTAGAAGGTTGCTTGTCGATACTTCGACGGTAGATGCATCGAGATGAAAATTGGGTTGGACGTACAAAATATGCTTGAACACTTGCATTATTCTTTGTACACACCTTTCTCATCTGCCTCAGTGCTTCTGTCGACAAACTTAGAAGGGTAAAACTCCCTGCCTTCACGCTGTGACTTCCTGCCATTTTTAGATCCCTCCTGTCCTGTTGACATGTTCTTCATATTCCTTTGTGAGTAATTAAAGCTACCTGCCCTTGTCTATAAGCTTCCCCTTAAAAACTTAATAAAATACGAATCTGGGCCTGTCTTCACAAAATTCTATGGAAAGCACCATGTCTCCAGGAAAAGATCACATTTAGCTAAGCGACAGTCGTGAAAATTGTAACTGTACGATTAAGACTGATCGGTTAGGACGTTGAGGTGTCATTGGTTCATCTTGAAAATAGATTGGGTATTGTGGTGTGGTGGCTTTATCATTAATCCCAACAAAAAAACTGTTGTGTTTTGACGGCTATAAAAGAAGAGAGAGTTGTGTGATATGATGGCGTAAAGATTAATCCCTGTAGAGAAGCGGAAAAATATGCTATTGTTGTGATGTGATCGTTTATTAATAATTCCCTGCAGCAAAATCAAAAGAGAAAGAAAGCGTGCTTCATATCTGTTTCGTAAAAATGGTATATGTACTTGGTTTTAAGGTAGCGGAGGGGATTGAGCTATAACAGCAAAATCGTGACCCGACAGAAAATGAGTTTTTTCCATTTCCGTAAAGTTTGGCACTTTAACTTTCTTGTCACCAAACATGAATACTAAAAAAGCAAAATTTATGTGATAAAAAAGGGAAAAAACATGACCATATTTTAGCTGGCTGCAGCATGAGCATGTCTGTTTACAAATGTATGCTAATTACTCCGCCAAAGTTTGGATAGCAGTCGGCTGCTTTCCACAATCCCGGACCGTAGCAACGACAAGCGACCAACTGTGACATTTTGAGGTGCGCTGCTACCAATTCTTGTATAAACTGCTTGACAAGATTAGGACTGATTAATTGGTTTGTTGTGGTGATCAAATGGCCATGTAGATAATTAAATCGATGGGCTCATGTTTTCCTTCTCAGAGTGTGATAAAAAAAAAAAATAATAAGGGACGATAAAAGGTGGCGATTGTCAAAACGGCACCTGGCGATGGACGTGAGCCTCAGTGTGTTTTCAATGAAGGCGATTTCAACCTATGCGTAAATCGTTACTCAGAATCACGGCATTGTATACATTATAAAGGCTTACAACCCTTTCTACAGTCTTGCCCTATCCAAGACCAATTTGCTTTTAATGTTTACTGGCAAAAAATACACATGACGATCGAGGAATCCTAACACTGGACCACTTGGCTATAAATATGCCGCAAACTATAAAAGCGGGGATTCGATTCAGCGTAAATAATTATATCTGCCTTCAATAATTATATGTGCCTTTAGTAATTCTGGGTCTTTCAAGCGCCCGTGGACTTCACCATCATCCACAGGTCTGTCACCGCCTACATCCAAAATTCGTGGCGAAGATGCTGATGCTGCCAGTGACTTCCTCAAAGTATTGACTGATCCCCGTGTTGAGCAGTACTTCAGAAAGATCATCCATGAGGAAGTTAAAGCCGAGGTAAGCTCACAATTAGATAGTTTGCAAAAGAAAACTGATGAGCTTGAGTTGAAAGTCCAGCAAACTGAGAAACAGCTAACCGATTCCTGTGCTAAGTATCAGACTAAGATTAAAGAGCTGGAAGACAAGATAAAGGAGTTGGTACAGGGCCAAGATGAACTTGAACAATACGGGCGACGCAACTCACTACGTATATGGTCTAAAGAGGCGGAAGTGGACGGGGAGGACACCGACAAAATTGTACTAGATGTGGCCCGTAAGCTTAACGTACAGCTAGATCCAAAGGAGATAGGTCGGTCACATAGGGTAGGCAGACGCATCCATGGGAAATCACGTGCCATTATTGCTAAGTTTGTTGGCTACAATTCAAGAAACAATCTTTACCGTTCAAGAAAAAACAACTCCGGTATCTTCATATCTGAAGATCTGACCAAGTTCCGCGCAAACATAATGTTCATTGCTCGTGGGTTAAAAAGAGACAATAAAATTCACTCCTGCTGGTCAAAAGACGGTCGTTTGTTCATACGTGAACGTAACCCTTGGGGTGTAAGCCCAGACCAAGGTCGTGTGGTCCAAATTTTTGACAAGACAGACCTTGATTCATACAGAGACTGATTTGGTTCCATAGAGACTGGTCACTACACTTAAAATGTGTCTGTTATAAATTTAAATATATCGAACGATGTTAAGCTGAATGATTCGGAGCTGAAGGTGGAAAAAAGTATTGTTCTATGTTATGTTCCCATTCTGTTAGCACCTAAATATGCCTTTTACTCGATTCTTCTCAAGTTATAATGCCATAATGTTGTTGTTTGCTACCCTATCTTCATAAGATCGTCAAATCTTAAGTTCATTGTGTCACCTGACAATTGTTATGAGATAATCTACCTGCTATTAATATTTCATTATACCACCATATCCTACCAGGGAAAAAAATCATTTTGTTTGTACTTATGGATATACGACTCCTATACTCTCTCACGATTGACCACTAACTCAGGTTTGACATGTGTAGATGTATGTTTATACGCGAGTAGTGTGTATGTGGGTGCATATATAAACATGTACATGTGTGTGTGTGTATGTATACATACATATATACGTGTAACGATACATAAAATTTGACATTCTGTAATGACAGCGCAATTGATCTTTTTTCAGCTTTCTCATCTGGATGCACTGCCAGAGTTATGATGCGGGAAAGAGGTATTTCCATGAAATTGTGTACTGCGTTCCTTTATGTTTTCATGTACGTTTCGTGGACTGTGATACCCCTTCCCCCCACCGCTAACTCTTCCTTTAGTTCGTATTGTATATTGTTCTCCGTTTCATTAACATGTAGTTATGCATTGTTTCCTAGTTTATTTACGTTTGAACAGAATTGTTATGTCAATGGTGAGTGCCTTACTACTTCCTGATGCCAATAGTTCTAAATCATTATATGTTAGTGTGATGATCTCATTGTATATATGTGTATGTATGTGTGTATGTATGTATGTATGTGCGTGTGTGTGTATGTATATGTATGTGTATATGTATATGTATATGTATATATATATATATATGTATTTTAACGTTTCCTTGTATACATATGATAATCCTATTTGTTATTATCTATGCCTATGTCAACTTACTCTAATTTTTATCGTTTGGTAATATGTCCTATCGATATGTATCAATATTACTCATTATAACAGCAATACTCTACCTCACACTTAAGCAAGGATGCGCATCATAGGATTCAGTAAGGACGCAGTTAGCTTAGTCCAGTGATATGAGGCACATGAACGCAATAATACTTCATCACGTGCTCGTAGTCTTGGAATCACCAATCCCATGTTTATGCATTGTGTACATCATATATTTCTCGTTGCTCAAATGTTATAATGTAAGTTATATTTATAAGCTCACATGGTATAGAATGTATAATCCAGATGTTCTTTAACTATGGTTGTCGGTTGTAACAGTTTATCTTTTTCCTTCAGTTTTCTTTGTGTTTTATGTTTCCATATTCCAATGTATTTCACTGGTATTTTCTGTACTCTTTCTGTGTCTTTCTTTGTTGGAGCTCTTCAATACATGAACAATCTACCGAGGAGGACAGTCATGTATATTCTTTATTCCCGGCTCTCTAGCAATATAATTGTCACATGCAAATATGTCATTACACTGTTACGTCTTAAAAAATCAATTAAACTCGTACCTTTCCGATCCATATTAAAGTGGAAGTTACCCCAGTTACCATGCACATGCTACTATATTATTAAAAAAACCTATGAATTATTTGTCTGTAAGGCATTCAATTTGCATATTACTTTATTTATGGCCAGCTACTCCCAATATCGACTTCAGTACTTGGGAGTACATTTCATGTGTGGTTATGTGCAGTCTCTACTACTTGTATCACAGGTATTCATTTACTTTTTCTTACTCCTTATATTCAATATGATTTCACATGTAACGTCAGTTTTACCAACTCCTATGTCAGGAGTTTGTACCATATTTTCTGAGCTCCTTCTGTATTGTCGTGTTATTCGTTTTGTTACCATGGTATATTGTCCGAATATTTCCATACACCTATAACCTATAAACTACACCATACATCCGCCTTCCGACCTTTTAATGCACATCCAAACTAACCCCTGTCCTCTGCCACTCACTTCTGGCCTCTCAGCGTTTATTGCACATTTACAGCAGCCCATTGTTAATGCCGTTTCTTCCTTCCCTCATATCAACCGTCATGGGGATAAGCATTGATCATTATAGAGTGGCAATTGGACTTTTTCACAACTGTTGGTCAACCCCACGAAAGTATGATTGGCCCAAGAATACTGCTGATTCCGAAATAATCCTTTCTTTCTGTTTCTTGTCCTTAGTCCCAATGAACGTGATTCTACTAGGTTTCACGTGTCTACCACACCTACTGTCAGTCTTGCAAATTTTTTTTCAGTCCTGCATTGATGTGCATCCAAACCCCGGACAAAACGACCCCTCTGCAAAAAATTATTTAAAACTATGCCACTCAAACGCCCGTAGTATTAAGAGTTCGGGCAAACTTGATGAACTTCAATTATTAGCGCAAGTCGAAAATTTTGATGTTATCACTTTATCAGAAACTTGGCTTGATGCGAATTTTCCTGATCAACTCCTCCATATTGACAATTTTCAACCCCCTTTTAGAAGAGACCGTCCTACAGGACGAGGAGGAGGAGTCCTTACATATGTTTCTGCTTCGTTACCTTGTCGAAGGCGCACCGATCTGGAGGATCTGAACTCAGAGTGCATCTGGATTGAGATTACAACAAAACGTGGGGTTCTACTGATTGGAAATTATTATCGACCCCCCGGCCAGCCTGCTCAAATACGGGATGCCTTTCTCGAAGCTTTGAATACATCAATTTCTATAGCGCTTGAAAGTAACCCACACTCTCTCCTAATTACTGGCGATTTTAACGATAGATGCTCAGACTGGAATTCACCACATCAGGATAGTGACCTTGGCTTAGCGCTTTTCAACCTGCTTCTTCAACACAACCTCTATCAGCTTATACAGGAACCTACAAGAACCACCGAATACTCAGAAAACCTGCTTGATATTATTATCACTGACTCTCCTGGCCTGGTACTCAACAGTGGTGTCCTCACTCCTCTGTCAAATTCTGACCATGCGATCGTTTTCTGCTCTCTCTCACTATCACACTTTAAAGACCGCCCGTTCAAACGTCATGTTTGGGATTACAATAAAGCCAATTTCACTGAACTTAATTCTACTCTCTTAACAGCACCTTGGAACACAGCCCATGAAGTCTATGATAACCTTGACGACATTGTTTCATACTGGTCAGAATTGCTTCTCTCCACTGCCAAGGAATTTATACCCTTTAGAGAAGTCACCATAAGACCTTCAGACAAGCCTTGGATTACTACCGAGATAAAAAAGCTTATTCGTTTCCGCAATCGGGCATGGAAGCGTTTTAAGAATATAGCTAACCTGCCACGACCCTATACACTCGAGGTTTCCATGAAGGTCGAGAAGTTTTACCCGTTTTACGTTTTACAAGAAGTCACGTAACCATGTCCTTAACAAAATTCGAAAATCGACACGTTCTTACTTTAATAAATTACGTTCTAAACTGGACGATAACAAAATAAATCCAAAACAATGGTGGAGCTTATCTAAGTCTGTCTTGGGATCTAAAATCCACCAGGGGATTCCACCAATAATTGAAAACGACCAAATTATATCCTGCAATGCAAAAAAATGTGATATTTTTAATAACTATTTTGCAAGTCAGTGCACAAATTCTTCTGACATTGACTCCCCACCATTGCCTGAATTTAGTCACCGCACCGAGTCTAGACTAACTGAAATCACTTTTTGTGAGCAGGACGTTTTGAAAGTATTATTGTCTCTAAGACTTACTTCTGCAACCGGGCCTGACAATATTGGCAACATCCTTCTAAAAAATACTGCTCACTCCTTCTGTAATCCTCTCACAAAAATATTTAAACTTTCTCTTAACCAAGCTTACTTTCCCTTGTCCTGGAAACGTTCAAATATTTGTCCTGTCTTCAAAAAATCTAACAGACAAATAAAAAGTAACTATAGGCCAATATCCTTACTCTGTAACGTTTCTAAAGTCTTTGAACGCATAACGTTTAATGCCCTCTATGAATATTTAACTGCAAACGATCTCCTCACACACAAAAATTCAGGTTTCAAGGCAGGCGACTCAACAATCAATCAACTTGTCTACCTACTTCATATTATATATAACGGTCTAGAGTTATCAAAAGAGGCCAGAATGGTATTTCTTGACGTCTCTAAGGCTTTCGACAAGGTATGGCACCCTGGACTCCTCTTCAAACTCAAGCAGCTTGGCATATCGGATCATCTTGTTACCTGGGTTGAAAGTTATCTATCTAATCGCCTCCAAAGAGTTACTATTCATGGTCAATCTTCTGCCTGGCTTCCTATCCAGGCTGGAGTGCCTCAGGGATCTATCCTTGGGCCCCTCCTTTTCTTGGTTTATGTAAATGACCTAGTGGACAATCTCACGTGCGAAGTGAGATTGTTCGCTGATGATACTAGCATACTCGAAATTGTCAATAACCCTGTTCAATCCTCACGCCACCTGAACACCAATCTGTCTCTAATACATTACTGGGGCAGGCTATGGCGAGTGTTATTCAATGCCACCAAATCACTATCTGTTATATTTTCTGTGAAACGAGTGAAACCTCATCATCCGCCAGTTTTCTTGCGTGGGTCTCCGATTCCTGAGGCAGACATTCATACACATCTCGGAATCACTTTGAGTGGTGACTTATCTTGGCAAGCCCATATCACACGGATTACCAATAAAGCTGGTCAAAGAATTTCCTTACTGCGTAGGTTCAAGTATAAACTGTCACGCAAATCCCTGGTCAAACTATATTGTTCTATGATCCGTCCAATCCTTGAGTACGGCTGTGTTTTATTCGACAACTGTGGTAAAGTCCTGTCTGATCGATTGGAATCGATTCAGTATAATGCCGCTAAAATTTGTACAGGTGCCTTGAAACACACATCACATGTTAATTTACTTCGTGAACTTGGCTGGTCAACTCTTGCAGACAGACGTAAATACTTTAAGCTTGTCCTCTTTTACAAAATGTACCACAAACTGACTCCTTCTTATCTATCTAATCTAGTACCCCCTCCTCCTGCTGGTCGTGCTCTCCGACATTCAATGTCGGTGCGCCCCATTAGATGTAGAACATCGCGTCTGTCTAACTCTTTCCTCCCAGATGCTGTCAAACAGTGGAATAACCTGCCTTCCGACATCAGAGATTCGCTTTCTCTACATATATTCAAATCGAAACTTAAAGCTACTCTTTTAGCCACAGACACTGTTCCCGAGTTCTATCTCCATGGTGACAGATTTGCTAATATTTGCCACACGCAATTACGCCTAGGATTCTCTAGACTAAACTCCCACCTTCACAAAATTAACATCCTTCCTGACCCATCCTGTGCCTGTTCTTATCCCACTGAAGACTCCAAGCATTTTCTACTCTTCTGTCCCTATTACATCGTTCCGAGAAACAGATTACTGAATACTGTTATTCCTTTGATTGCTCCGGGGGTTAGCCCGCATCTTATAATTCATATTGGTAGTGATAGGTTAGTTGAAATATTTCTCCGTGGCAGTAACGAGCTTTCGAGCTGCCTGAATATCCAGATCTGTGATGCTCTCCATCAGTACATTATTGATACCAGGCGCTTTAACGACTAAATGTTTCCGTTACTGTTACTGTAGTATTCATCGGTTGGACTATGCAAATTTATTTGTATCATACCTTTTTTCTTTAATGGGTAAATAGTGAACTCAATTCATATTGGTTTAACTTGTATCTTAAATGTAATCAAACTTTGATATTCGCACAGAGTTTACATAGATATAATTCATTGGTAACATTTGTTCTGTCATGTGTGTCTTGTATATACTTACTGTGTGTCTCCATGTTCTGGAGAACCCATGTATTAGTCATTTCGATGTACTATAGGGCTATCCAGACTAAATAAATACGTTTAAACTAATACCTTAACGTGAAACGGTGAATAGCATTAAATGTTAACCTTGAATTAAATTTATATGAAGCACACGCCTCCACTAAAACTGGTATCGTCTGTAGTGCTGTCGCATTTTGTGAAACTGGAAGACGGGCACATTGCACATGCACTGACTTGCCCACTTCACACGGGGGTGTTTCGCAGTACACTGAGCGAGGGGACAGAAAAAAAAGCTATAAAAGTTTGACCATCAGGGGGATAAAATAATCAGATTACTGTTAAATGACTGCGAAAAGCGACTCTGCACTCTGCTTTTAGCAGGTTGATCGGTCATAAAAAATTATTTTGTCTTTTGTGGCATGTTCCGATACCACTCGCCCGCACTCACCCATCAGGAAGTTTCGGTTTTGTGTCTCGATCAATTTATTAGTTTAGTTTAAACGTATTTATTTAGTCTGGATAACCCTATAGTACATCGAAATGACTAATACATGGGTTCTCCAGAACATGGAGACACACAGTAAGTATATACAAGACACACATGACAGGACAAATGTTACCAATGAATTATATCTATGTAAACTCTGTACGAATATCAAAGTTTGATTACATTTCAGATACAAGTTAAACCAATATGAATTGAGTTCCCTATTTATCCATTAAAGAAAAAAGGTATGATACAAATAAATTTGCATAGTCCAACCGATGAATACTACAGTAACAGTAATGGAAACATTTAGTCGTTAAAGCGCCTGGTATCAATAATGTACTGATGGAGAGCATCACAGATCTGGATATTCAGGCAGCTCGAAAGCTCGTTACTGCCACGGAGAAATATTTCAACTAACCTATCACTACCAAATCGATCAATTTATTGCAGTTCAAGGGTGAGCCAACTATCTTTCAGTGGGCTAGTTATCTCCACAAAATAAAAAATATGTTACATGAGTGGCAAGGTTTCGAATGGCAATACGCGAGAAAAACATGGCAATGTGAATGGCATTCTTTATCACAAGGAAGGCGCTAATATGTTGAGGAACCAATGAAATAGGCTTGGCGTATTCTATTGTGCTCTCGGCAACAAAAAACAAAAAAAAACAAAAAACAAAAAACGCACAAGCCAAGGCCACGAAGAACACACTCCCTCACGATGCCCATCCCTTTCTCAATTTTGTGGGAATTGGAAACTTTCTTGACTGCCAGACAGACTCGCTCTGCGTAATTGTTAAATTGCGCTTGAAGTGCGTGTCGCCAGGTAAGCAAACACAGTCCGTCTTGGCAGGCAAGAAAGTTTTACCCTTGCGCACGAAGTGTAGCGTCATCACCTTACATCTGAGCGTGGTCTGGTGCATTATATTGATCCAGGGACCTGTTACAGGTCCCTGATTGATCTATGTAACCGTCAGGGTCTGATGAAAGACTACTTCAGCAAATCAATGGATTAGGTTATTGAATCCAGCAGTGCAGTTTCATCACCAATACAACGTTGAAACTAATGGATTCTCAACACATATAAAACGTTCGTTTTGGGTTTTGTGTGTGTGTGTGTGTGTGTGTGTTTTGTTTCTTCTTTGAAGTATAATTTATCCTGGGAGTGTTTGTTTATCAGTAACAGGACTATTGTCTTAACTGTTACGTCACGATCATCCATGTTGACCGCCTATCTAGCATTTATAAGCTACATTCAGAACGACATAGACCTCTCTCCGTCAAGTTGTTATTTGATTTAAGGTGATGAGAAGTGAGTGAGCAACCTCTGCCTACCGGGCAGCCTTCTGAGTAGAGCAAGCTGTGAAACTGCAACCCGTTTGTTCAAGCGGCGCCATATGCAAACAATGTTGCTAAGGTCAAGGTGATGGCACCTTCGGGTCACGTGGCTAATCCGCTTTCGAATCCCTCTTTGAAGCTGTCCCATTCGCGTGGAAACCCGACTGACAAGCTTTCGAGTGTGGCTGCATTTGATGTCATTCGGGTAAATAACTGCTTTTTTAAGCCAATAAACATCATTGTATGTTGGAAACTATACATCAAAGATGTTGATTGACCTTTCTTCGAAGTACTGAGACCAAAACGGGCCGAATTTGGAAAGCGGTATTGTCATTATGGCCAACAATGTGCGAAAAAAGGGCCTCAAATCTTTCAACGCCGATTTCTCGGAATGAAATTTTCTGCTTATGAATCAATTTTGTGGACAGCGTCAATAAAAAGCTAATTGATCGATCTGCTTCAAATCATCGTCTTTTGAAAGATAAATATATTATCTGGGAACCGTTTTTTTTTTTTTTTTTCCGTCAGATGTCCCCTTCCGAGACTTTTGTAGCTCACAAAATGAAGTAACTGTTGATGTTTAAAATGATGATCAAAGAATTCGATAATTCTGTTATTATGTATTTTATTTGTAAACAAAAAACACGGTTCCTGCATATTGGTCTATACTTTAATTTTACATAGGTAAGACACTTTTGCATCGATTATTTTTAAAGAAATGCTGACAAAATGTCAAATCTGATACCCTCTTGTAAACTGGTGTATAAAACCCTTGAAAATTATCGTATCGATATGAAACTTCTTTCTAACAAATTTAGATGTCTGAACAATGAATAAAATGTATGGTTTTGTGAGTGAAATGTGAAACATAGTTCATCTATGCAACGTCAAAGTCGCGGGACCGCTGCACGCGGCTCAATCCCCTCCGCTACCTTAAGGAAACTGATGCTCATATTAATATACATTTAAAGCATAACAATATGATGACTCATCATATACAGATATTTGATCAATGGTGAACTTAGGCTGAACAATATAGATAGGATCACAATAAAACATTTAAAAGAAGCAAAACACTAAAAAAATTTAAAAAATAAATAAAATAAAATAAAAAACAAAGCAAAACAAAACACACACGCACCCATTGGTTGTATGATAAAAATACTAAATGATTCCCGTCCCTGGGAAACTGAATCTTTTTATGCATATATTTTTTATACAAGATAGGCAGGACTACAGTCTTTACCTCGACTTCTTCCTGATTGCCTCTTTCACAGCTTGGAACCTCTCCTAATGATGGAGGAGCGGCCGTTTAAGGCGACAAATTTTATGTGCCTCCACTGTGCTAGCAGGCCCCTTCCTGGAGCACAGTGGTTATAACATGGAACTCATGGTAAGATACATGCCGCGCCAAGTGCTTTTCACAATGAACAAACATTGCAACGGCCATCAAGTCAACTGCCAAGAGCAGTACGTACCTTAATCAGAGTCTTTCTTGATATATCGATTATTCAAAACGATATTTTCACAAAAGTTATTAACACTGTTCCCCCTGGAATTAACACTCAGTCAACAACGGTACCGTAGTAGTATTTTCTTTTAATTTGAACTTTTGCCCGTTGATGCATACGTTCCTGTTGATCACAATGTAATTCAATGGATATTGTTAAGGGTAAAGCACATTTTTGACTTCTCAAAAAGATGTCAGCAAGATTTACTTCAATTTGTTGGAGATTTACCTTAGGTGGGTTTCTACTGAGTTTATTCAAACCGTTAACGATTCTTTGGACTATTTATAATTTTGTTCATTGTTTCACCGAGTCTTAAAAATTCCTCTTCTAAACCGCTCGGTTAAATATCTAAGATCTAGGTTTTGTTTCTGTTGATCCTTGGTTTTCAGTAGGATTCATAAAAGTTCGTTTACTTGTAATAATGCACGCATTTTTGTTCATTGCGAAAGAAGTCAATGGAGATTGCAATGTTCATCTACTTTCCCCGCTTCCCTGACACCATTTGCCAGATCTACTACTTAGTTGGTAGAGACACACCTTGGGTGGATATCAACTCAGTGTGTTCAAATGGCCACGCTCCAATGGATTTTTAGATCTGTATTTTTTTCTTCCTTTGTGTGCAAATTCCTAATATTATTTTTTTCTAAAATGGCATCGGTAATTTATTTTAAATTGCATAGAAACACTTGTGGGTACTCCTAGACAAGCACATGAGTTATTG
The DNA here is from genome assembly GCA_964020975.1 of Hermodice carunculata. NCBI lineage: Eukaryota > Metazoa > Annelida > Polychaeta > Eunicida > Amphinomidae > Hermodice > Hermodice carunculata. The sequence goes on along the minus strand of OZ026613.1, from coordinate 86,930,969 downwards.
TGGGTTGAAAGTCAAGGTCAGTTGAGTACAGGTTGGTTGAAAACTCATAATATCTCTTTAACGGCTGAGCCTATTGCTTCCAAAGTGCATAGGGATATCTCTGCTGGCCTCTAGATTTTAATTTGTTGGCCAGGTCTCTGCAACTCTTCTTTTGCTTACGCATTTTTGTGCGTTTTTAACAACTTTGCAAAACTGTATGTTGGATTCGCTTCAAATTCAGTGGTAATGTACCTGGATTCGATCTTCACCAAATTTTGGCGATACATGGTGCTGTTATAATTTTCAGAGTTTTCCCAAATAGTCAACTTATTGAAATTATGAAAAATTGGTGGGGGTATATCTAGCAGTTACCATTGCTGCAGCAAAAATTAGAAATATTGTCTCGTATCTTGGTGATATTGGATCCTAGGGTCATTTTTCATATTAAAAACTAATAGGAATGTACCTGTGGTTTTTTTTTATGTTGTTTAATTTTACATTGACTCACCTTGAAAAGTCAAATGACATTTTGCATTGTACCTTGGTAATGGTGGATCCTGGGCACATAGTTACTACTAAACACTAATAGGAAATATTTATGGGGTTACTCTTGATGTTCTTAAGGTAGCGAGATACAAATCACCCGAAATTCCGGCCAAAAAATGTTTTTTTGATCTTTGTATGGATTAATATCTTATGCATCTGTCATGTAAAAATCAAATTTCTGCTAAAATTGCAAAACAGAGAAAAACGGGGGTATTTAGCAGAGCTTCTTGCTGAGCGCTGACAGTCACGCCGACCGTGTTTGTTGTTAGTGTGAAAGGGGATGGGCTGGAGAAAGTGGTCACATGACCAGTCGTGGCAACAGCTCGTTAAAAAATGGCCACCGCTGTGTCCGCTCTAGACATGACAATCCTACTTCAAAGGCAATGCTGTTTCAACGCCGTCTTTCATCACCGACGTGGCGATGATTGTTTTCTCACCCAAAGAAACCAATAGTTCTAATCAGATTTAATAATTCACGCACAAGTTCTCATTACATTTAAATTCAACGGAAAAATTAAAGCCTTTGTCTAAATTTTATCTGAAGTTCTTGCGAGCTCAGAATCCGCTCTTGCAACTTGGTCATTGCATTGGTGGTCTTATCTCAGTACGTTCGTCAGGAGTTGTATCGCTAAACTAGCACAGTCAGTCTCAAAATACCTAAAGTTACGAAGGAAAAATCAGCGATGCAGCCAGCAACAGATGCTACGACCGACACAAGAAAAGATTCTGGTGAGCAGAATGACTGAGCTTGGGTATGTACAATTCAGATATTATAGTGGGGTCCGACCCGCTAACCCGGTCCCAAAACCATCAATTAGCCTGACTAATCGGATGGCAATTTGATCAAATATACATTGTAATTCGATATCGTTGTATTTGTTGTGGGAAAGTAAAGGTACAGCTTACTTCTTGCGTCAAAAGATCCTGTTTTATTTGATCCTTTGAAAGTACCATATACAAGTAGTAGGAGCCTACCCAATGAAACGTTACCATGTTGAACAGTACACTCACATAGAGCACTTACAAAAACCCCATGGAACCCCTCATCATATAAAACACTTGCTATGCTTTGAAGATAAGTTGTGATTTTTATTTTTTCAAACAAAGCCTTCAAAACTGCGGCAAGCAAGCTGTGATATCAATGGTATTGAAATGTAGCGCGCCATCTTCAAGCAGAGGCCACAGGACAATGATTGGCATCTCGCGTCACCACGATTGGCCAATCAAAATGAAGAGTAGCAAAGCGGTACGCTTGACAGGGAAACCATGTTTTGTGATCTAATCGCAAATATCAAATATTAAACAACGCGATTAAGCTCTGCAGAAGTAAACAACAAGATGACTGAAAGTTATCATGTTTGTTCAATTATACTCTGAACTCTTACTATGCAAAAATCCATGAGTATTTGAGTAAAATTGCGCGAGTTATTGTTTTCAGACCCGGTTCAAAGATGACGAGTGAACCTTTGATTGCCGTTCCTGAACAAATATGAAAGGCCGTCTGCTCGAACTCGTTAATTTTATTTCTCAGAAACTTACCGGCGGATTTCCTTCAAATAAACGGGGTTGGAAAGGTAATTGTGTGGAGTTTAAAAGTGTCCTTTCATTTTCCTCTGCGCCCACTAGTTGGTTTTTAACCTTGTATAGAATGTCAATGCTCAATGCATTCAGCTGATTAAGAGATGCCACCGTTTTTGAATGCCTGCACTTACGCAAATAAAATACATACAGCCAAATAAAAGGACACTTTTGAATTTTGATATATTGCCAATAAAATGGCATACTTGTCACAAGTTTGTTGTACACATTAAAAGAGTTATTAGCCAAGAGCGCTGGGGTCTCAGATAAAAGACATGCTCTACTTCATGGTTTGTTTATTCAACAATTACAATCAGTATTGTCCCGATTTTTCCCTACATATAATACAGAGCTAGAAAAATCCAAAATGTATACTTTTGCTATATTCATGTGAACAGCTTAAAAGTGACAGGGCCGTAAAGTTATCCATGCTAATTTGCACCACATTTGTATCTCGCTACCTTAATCTTGAGCATTAGTTACATAACGTTACCGCTCAACCACCATTGGCAACAACTCTGTGTCTGGCATATCATAAAACACAATTGAGTTGGTTAGTCACTCGACTGTTTCAAAAGCCTAATGGTCCTGGTGGCCCCATCTCTCAGTTTCTTTGGGGCTGATGGTGACTCCAGGTGCACATCCTCCAATGATCTTCCTTCCTCCTTGGGTGCCTTTCCTTGCATGCTCTAAGAGTTGGGAAGTTCCGTGAACTTATGTTCACTGAGACTGTTCTAAAATTGTACGTAAGCACTATATCTTCTGCGGAATTTGTCTTCCAAGATTTCCTAGATTCTTTGGAGAGACAGATCACTGACATCTGATCTACAGATACCTAGAGAAAAGTAATAGTAGAGCTGGTCGTGTTGGCTTGAACTTGATCTTTCTCAAGATAGCATCTGCCCAGTCAGATCACAGACAGATTGAGGACAGTGACAACCAGGCTATCGCTGCTTGGTAGCCTGCTGTGAGTGTTGATCCAGTGACCACTCCTCCTTCTCCCTTGCTGGGGAAAGGTTTAGAAGACAGATTGACAGAATAACTACATGGCTGCCTAAGACGACCATGAACATTGTTTGATTGTCACCAACAACATGGCCTTGTGTGTTCTAGAGAGAGTACAGGTAGGTTTTGTGTTACGTAGAGTAAGGACAAGTGGCTGCTCTACAAGTAGGCCCACAGAAAGAGTAAGAGGGCTAGGTGTAAGAGGCAAGTGCTTGCTGCTTAATGCCAGGCCTTTGACACTGACTCCATTGAGTCTTCACCTGTGACACCATGGAGAAACATAGATGCACCCACGTGGCTTGCTTGCAGGCTCAGTTAGCCACCCTCTCTTCCGCAGAAACCCCCTACAGGAATAGGAAGAAGACACTATGTAGTCATAAGTCAGGCAGCAAGAGATCATGCCGTAGAGATCCTGAGCACCCGGTCCCACTTAAGGTGATGGCTGGATGTTCACTGGCTGCTGACCTGAGACTCTCAGGGGCCTTAAAGTCTATGGTTTGGAGTCAGCAGATGCAAGTGGATCTGCTCTGGTCACTGTTCGCTCTCTCTCAGCCTTTCACTTTGGAGACCCCTCAGAAGAGGCAGGCTAGGTGCCAATGGCATCTCCCAAGAGCTTGGACTCCCTTGTCTGAGCACTCAGAGACCAAGCCAGCCACATTGGTGAAGCTAGGATGGCAACCTATGGGTTCTTGCTCAGGCATTCCAGAACCTCAGCAGATCCAATGAGCACTTGGGTCTGAGTGTTTGGATCGTATATCTGGATATCATAGAACACCAAAACCCTAGTTGATTCCCCAAACATTCAGGTCAGGGAGCTTGAGTCAAAAGTCCAGGCATGTCAGAGCACAGAAGAACATACCAAAGTCTATGGTGGCATCTGTTACCTGTACCAAGCCTTCGGCTCCTGTGGTGGCGCCCCCACCCCTCCAGGACCCAAGCTTCATCTGGGGTGCCTCCTACCCTTATGCTGGCACTGCTGGCTGCTCTACCTCCAGGCCCGACCTAGACTGAGCAGCTGCCCATTCTGCTGGATCTCACCTACGGGCTGGGTACCCTGCCTCCCTCCTTTCAGAGGCAAGTGGAACCCAAGCTCCACAAAGAGCAGCAACTGCAGATGGGAACTTCATCTTCATCTGCTCCTGCCAGTACTCTCACCTTGTCTGAGTCAGTCATCTCAGATGAGCAGCTTGCTGCCTCTGTTTGAAGCCAATTCTCACTTGGCCCCAGGCTCAGGAGGTCTCACTACTCCAGCAGGTGCCCTTGTTCTGATTGGCACAGCCCTGTGGCATCTGTGGTGCAGGCAGAACCTGCTTCTGCCCCCATAGATACTACCCAAGCTCCACCTGCTGGGCTTTAAACACCTTAAAGCCCTCATTCAGAGCCTAGCAGGTGACTGAGCTGTGGTTTCCCTACTGCAGGAGAGGCCCTTAGCCATAAAATAGGTCTCTGATAGAGATCATGTGGTTGATATCCTCTGGCCTTGCTGCTGGTGATCCTCTATGACTTTCACCAAGGACTACTTGCATGACTTGACAGCGCTGGAGGAGGGCCTTTATGCCTTTGTGTATGCTCCTATGCAGAGGTTCCTGATACTTGTCCTTTAGAATTCCATTGCCCCCCCCCCCAGGCATCACCATGTTCCAGCTCATGTCACCCTTTGGGATTAGACCTGGTGCAGTCTATAGGTCAGGATACCCAGTGTAGGCCTAGACCTTTTTTCAGACTCATATCAGGGTCTCCAGGGTCCTCTAGGCTGAGAGCTGAAAGACCCGTTTTTACAGACACTGCCTCATAGAACTGTGTAACTGCCCCCCCCCCCCCCATGCTCACCATGTTTTCCAGGACTCACTGGTCTTGCAGGACCAGATGAATGGAAATAAACAGCATCTATGCACATGACAGACGGCTATCAGAATTGCAGACAATTTCCTTGGGGGTGGGTGGGTTGGTGGGCAGCACAAGCCCATGCTGGTTGGTGAGGAGGGTTTCTGGGCTTTGGCCAGGATTCTGCTGTGGGCATCCTCAAGTTCACGTACCTCTGAGGTTTTGCCTTCAGTTGTTGCCTCCTCACTCAGATCAACGGTTTCCCCCAGGTTGTCAGTCCTGCTGGTTCTTGGTCAGTATGAATGTAGTGTTAAACCCTCCTCCAATGAGTTTGTATATCAGCAATGGTGGTCGAGAGGTAACGCATAATAATTTTGGTATTATTGAGTATATTTGTCTCTCAACCAGCACAGAAGCCTAACCCAACCACCTGGCTTTGATGTAGATGATGTCTGACCAATCATCAAGGAGGAAGGAACAGCATGGAAGCATGCGCACCAGAAGTCACCACCGGATCCAAAGGAACCGAGAGATGGCGCCACTGGGACCACCAGGTTTTTGGAACAATCGAGTGACCAACCCACTCAATTGTGTCAAGTGATATGCCAGGCACAGAGGTCTTGGAAAAGATGGTCGAGAGGTAAAGATACTCACTAATACCAAAATTACTAAAAGTTTCACGTTTAAGTAACCTTAAAAGATCAGTGTCATATCAATTGATAACTAATTGGTCATAGTATCTATCTCTATCTATTTATCTATCATGAAAAATCGGAATACTCCACCATTTCACTTTCGGGGTCACTGATGTAAACCTGAACATTGTGAACTGGAGAACATTCTGCACACACTCATTGCTCTCTTTTGCTTATACAAGTTTTTGAAATGCGGAAGTGACTGTAGCATATCACAGTACATATTAAACGTATTGAAACCACAAAAGTTTTCCAAAAAATCACCACAATAAATATTATATAAAAAAAGAAAACAAACAAACGTGTCTATTTTGCTTGTCATCCGCCAGTGCAGCCTCAAAGTATGAAGATGAGTATTTGGTCTGCTATGAAAGTATATCCAACCCATTTTGGTGTTTTGGGATACTTTCAAAATATGTTAATGATCTCATGTGTATGGAGGGCAAAAAAAATCAATCTGCTGTCCTTGCTTCATAAACGACCGAGTGCAGAATTAACAATTATCAATATAGCTGCCAAGTTAATGTGCTATAGCGTCAATTGTATACTTTGATGAGGCAGTATGCGAATTATATATGCACGATAAGTGTTCAGTGACGGGGTATTTTTTATCAAACAACTGTCCCATCACCTAATTATATATATATATATATATATATATATATATATATATATATATATATATATATATATATATATATATATATATATATATATGTATATATATGTATATATATATATATATATATATATATATATATATATATATATATATATATATATATATACATTGTACACTGCTTAGAAGTATATGTTATAGGTAGCCTGTGCCCCGAAACATGAATATTGTAAATCTACGAGGGCATGATTTAATTAGCTTTCAAGGCTGAATAGCAAAACATTTCCATTAAGGCTCGACTTAAATATTCCACCATACAGGTATTCAAGTAGTTTAGAATAAAAAACTGATTTCTTTCATTGTTTTAATCGTTTTGTCCCAGGAAATCCCTTCTTACTTTTCATATTTGTATGTCCCACTATCACAGAAAGGTAGAAGTATACAATTCTTGTGGCGCTACTTTCCCATCAGTCTAAAGGTTTTGAATTTCTTGGGGCTGAATTTGTGTTGAGTCATATATATATTATACACTGGATTACATTCGTGTAACCGCTCCTTGATTCAGACATTCAATGTATAATGTATCATTGGGGCTATTGATTACTATAATTCCGTATACCAAAATACAAAGTAAAGTCTTTGAAACAGAACGTGAGCATCAAATTTCCAAATCAGACTTTTAAGGAATATTACAATTATGTTTTTATTTTTTATTTCACATATCCTCCACTGTCCTCAAAAGATTCAATACAAAATTTTGTACGGTGTCTTTTTGTGTCATGAAATGTATTGTTTTGACAGAGTATTCGCATACCTTCTTCCAACGGCTGGCTAAGTCCTTTAAGGCGAACTTGGGGGGGGGGGGGGGCGGGGATGTAATATTTTGTAAGGGGAGCAGGCAAAAGGGAAGAAATAGTCATGGGTTTTTGGGACGGAGTCCGTTGGTCTTCCCGCTGGAAAATTTTGTGTTTTAGTGCACAATTGTAGAATCTGGTGCAAAATAAAAAATACTTCGCCCCCAGTTGATATATCCCTGTCAAGTTTGAAGGGTCTCAGCAGCATCTGAACAATTGTGGAGACGTAAAAACCAAGGACAATATACAAAAAGTCATAGAAAAAGAGGAGAACAAATGCATAGCGCCACCTGTTGAAAAAATTAATGTCTATGGGTCCCCAGAAGTGTGTTGCTATGCAGTTTCCAACCAATTGGCTGGGCGACTTCGGAGAAGAAAGATCTTGCCGGGAAAGAATAAAAAATCGGGTGATAAATCCCCCCAAATTAGTGGTTCATGACCATTTGAACAAGTTGGAACTGACCCACCCAAGGTACACCCCCGCCAAGAGGTCGAAAATGGGCATTACCATTGCAATGGCCATTGACGTACATGTCCATTCGTAAGAATTTATGAATTAGCCAATAAGTGCCTGAAATGAACAATTAAAAATTTTGTTAAAAGTCAGGGATCCACAAGAACGCTACCTAGTGAACAACTTACGTGCCGTCGCCCAATCCGCTCCTGTTCAGCATACAGGTCATAGACAATTTGCACCCAATGGTGGTCATCTACAAGGGACAGGATACTACTGCACATGCGTGCCGTGATGTGAATGTTACTATTCACTTGATAAATTGAGAAGCAAGGACTTTGATATTGCATATGTGGGCTCAATGTAATGATTAAATTTAGTTGACCTTGACCTATATAGGTTTTCATTCAAGAGCTCTTTGGTCTTGGACTTGAATCAGGCATTTACTTTATGATGGTTGTCTGTAAAAGCTTACTTATGACTGCATACAGGTGACACTAAGCTTATTTCCAAGATTGTGTGGCAACTTCATTGAGTTTAAATCACCTATCTATCGCCTGACTGCATATTTTGCATATATGACTGCCTTTCATTGCAGTGTAAGCAGGTCCCAAATAATGGGTGTCAATGTGATTTCATCTTACACCCACACACATACAATGTTTTTCCACGCAATACCAGTTCCGGCATGCAAGACCGACTGTGCACAGAACCGCCACAGTCCTCATGTTGTGTTTTTTATTTCCATTTCAATGGGCTTTCTTACATTTTTTAGTATTATAGCAAGCAGTTATGGTGTTTACGTTGGGTAATATTTGTAATTCTTGTGTTTGTGTCCCTACCTTGAAAGAGTAAGACAAGCATTTGACATCCAATATGAACTCTGCCTTCGAGCGCTTCCCCTGAGGGGTCCGAATTATCATATTAGCATGCTTAGGCTGGCAGGACGGCGTGACCTGCTGGAATCTGATCAACTGAATACAGTGGATTGGACACATAAAGCTAATATGGCCTGCTACGATCAAATAAGTTGAGTGCCTATGCACGCTTCATTTAGTCACAATATAGAGTAACTGTCCCCGTTGATTTATCCAGGTCTCTCTCTCTCTCTCTCTCTCTCACTCACACATACAAAGACACACACACACACACACACACACACACACATATATATATATATATATATATATATCGTAATTTTAGGGCAACTGATTGAAAATATTATTATGAAAATACTAACTACCTTCGAATACGGAATATACTGACAGTGCTAGCCACAGCTATAGGCTTCCCATAGCAAATACAAGAATTCACCCTCTTTTGAAAAACAAGAGTTCATTTGTTTAAATTTTGGCATGAAAGTTTTACCATTTTCTAATCACATCTTCATTATGCCATCGAAAGAGCCAGTTGCAAATAACGGAATTCCAAAATTTAAGTTTGTTTCTTTATTTTTTCGGGGGGGGGGGGAGTAAAAACTTTAACAGCGTATACTGTGAAGATTCGTAAAGTATAAGTTTACCAGCCAATGGAATACTCAGGTGTTTGCACTCTGTGCTTTTTCACAAGTGTTACGCATACATAATATTCCTATCGGAATATCGGTTTTAACAGTATATCCCAGTTTGCAAATAAATATGCCATTTCTGATATCTTTCAATTACATGTCGTAACGACTGCTACATTTGATTTACAGGCTTAATGTGTTTGCATGCATCATGTATGTCCAAACAGATTACCAGTAGCTTAACTTCTAACTTTAGTTGAAACAAATCATTAATTATTCATAAATAGCATAAAAAATTAAACAGAGCAAGAGAGTCATTTATTGGTTTGAACATTAAAAATAACATTATGCTTTTTGCTGCAGATTATTACAGTTCCACACTTTATCATGTACCTAAAAGCACTTGTATTACTCCGTATACAAAACATGACATCAATAGCGATATGGCAAGTACGTGTAGTACCTTGAGCTTAGTCGATTACCTGGCGATCTGTCAGCGGTCACTGTGACCTACTTTATTGATATTAGCCATATATGTATATATATGCATGTCTGAATGACCTGTAAAAATGTGTGTGCCAAGTTGTTCCGTTAATAGTAGACACCATAGAACCGTCATATGCCACTGACCGTTGTTAACAGAGCCCCATAGCAAAACAGTTATTTTCAGAAACATTAAGTCGTATTATATTTTCACCTTCGCTGATTTGTCAGTCAGCGGGTAGGGAGGGTCTCTATTGAGTTATTACAAGTGGTAACCTTGCAATATCTATTATTATTATTATTATTATTATTATTATTATTATTATTATTATTATTATTATTATTATTATTATTATTATTATTATTATTATTATTATTATTATTATTATTATTATTATTATTATTATTATTATTATTATTATCATTATCATTATTATGCGGGGTTGACAAAATTGTGAAAAGCCTTTTTCTCCTTAACCATTTGGATAATTGCTTTGACAGTGGATAGAGCCACATCTGGGTACCCTTTGACCATAACTTTTTCAACGGGTCAACAGGTGGCGCAATGGACGACGTGCGATGTTTTATCTATTTTTGCAAGTTCTTGTCTTACCCCCTTTTTTTGTCTTTTTCTCAAAACCGTCGCGACTATTATGCTAAAACTTGGTGTACATGTACTTTGTGGAAGGGTCAAACAAAATTGTTCGCCAGGTTCAGGATACCTGATTTTTAGCGTTTTTTTCTCCATATTTGATACATGTCGGTTAATGAATACATTCCTACCGACTCAAATGTAAGCCAATGGGGATCACAATTCTAGTTCACATTTTCGACTTCTTCTCTATAATCATCATTTAGATTCACTTAAAACTTTCAGGAAATGTACCTAGTAAAAGGTCAAACAAATTAAGTTACTAGATGATTATGCTCGGGATCCCTGATTTTTAATGATTTTGGAACTTGTCGGTTCATGCGTGCCTTCCTATTAATTACAATGTAAGTCAATGGGGATTGCAATGGTTATATATATTTTCGACTTTTCCAAAACCGACAACCAGACTGACTTGAAACTTGATGGGGATGTATCTTGGTTAGTTTTCAACTAATTTTGTACAAACGGTCACGATCCATTGATTTTTTTCATGTTAATGGGGATTTGGTTCATCTGCGGGGAAAATCTTAAGGACAGGTAAGACCCCAAAAACCTTTACATGGCCGATTTTGAGATTTTAACGTTTTGTACAAGATGAATGCCTTTTCTATAAGTTGTCAAAATTTCAAGCTTTTAACTAAAATAGAAATAAGAGAAAACCGCCAAAAACCATTCAGCCATGTAGTCATCGGAACGTCCATCTGTCATTATTTTGGTTTTCAGCCGCCAAACGAAACAATGCCACCCGTCAATCACACTTAACAGCCTGTCACGTGGCTGCAGGTAGCAACGGCCCATGGTAAAAGGAGAGTGGTATCACGGCGGCAGCGCGAGATCAGGCGGGCAGGAAAAGGATGCAAACATGCTAACATATCATAGCCTCAGTGGTTTTTTTTGTTGTTGTCTTGTTTGTTTTGTGTTCTAATGACGGGAGACTTTAAATGTTCATAAGGAGCGGGAATCGTCAGACGATGTCCTTTCAAAGGCCGTGCCACGATGGACTACCCCAATGGTCCTGCACACGAAGATAGGCGGGGGGAAAAACCGGCACTTTAATCAACAATACCGACGTACATTATAACATTTTATCGAAACGCAGGGATGAGGAAATAAAAGTACATATAAACACAACGAAATAAGCACAAACGTGAACAGAAGAGAAAACACACAAAATAGCGTTACAAAACTCAGGTTGGAAAGAGGAATGAAACTCATTGAGAAAATAACTACAAAATAATGGCAAGCTAATTAAGTAAAGTGTACAGCCAAGTCTTACAAGCTAACTACATAAAGTATACAAATAGGAGTAAATACAATAAAACACTATCCCTAAAAACGGGATGAAGAGGTAGGGGGCGGTAGACCACACCCGCTATCCGTCCACTGACCACGAGCGGCCGCAGGCCGCCCCACCGAAGCAAGGCAACACAACTATCGTTGCCAGGCTTGAGGTCACGGGGCCGCCTCCATGACGTCACGCTTCGAAACCAGCTTTTCGCTGTCGCCGTTTGACAGATCGCTAAATAATGTTTTCCTTACTTCAAAGGCTCTTTTTTCATGTGATTGGCCAAGAGTTGATTGACCACCTCACCAAATGTAAAGGGACGATGTTTACTACGTTTTGTACAAATATCAGCTCAACTTGAGCAAACGGTATTGTTTCTGAGGCAAATGATCAAAATCAAAATCCTTTGAAGCTTGTTTTCTCAGAAAGGATAATAGGACGAGAAGCCCACCTAAAAATGGTTATTCAAAGAAAACGACTCGGCGAAATTTAATCCGGTTAACAGCTTTTGATTCTGCAATGTCTGAACTGCAAAAATGATTCAGCGATTTTCTAAATTTTGCTTTGTTCTTTTTCTATGAAATGAAGAAAATGAACATCCTGGAAATCAAAGGGAAAATTGAAACGTCAAACTTTGAGGACGGATAACAAAAAAACTAAACCAAACATAAAAATCGCAGGATCGCTTTTTGCTGCCAATATGTCAGGATTAAGATGCAAGTGTAATTATGATTTTATCACAAATACTTAGTGACTTATATCGACATTTATGGGGTGGATGCTTTGTGGTCAACTTTCAATTGTTTATTCAACAATTAAAATCACAGACACCAAAATACGGAACATATAAATTCTTTGGAGTATGACGATTACACACATAATAGATATGTTGTCCTAACGCAAATAAATTTTGAGCTAGGATTGATTAAAGTGGGATTTATTTTTGGTGTCTTACCTGTCCTGATTTTTTCTCGAAACCGGTCACTCATAGAATTAATTTGCTAGATGTACAGTTCACATGACTGAGCTATATTCAAATCTAAATTTATTTTCAAAAGGTCCAAGTGAACGAATGGAGGAAAATGAATATAATACCGTCTCGTTTTTTACAATTCGGAGACTGCAATTAAATTTCCTAATCAATATAGCACAATAAGGACCTAAAATATCTGTGATACAAATTTGTGAAAGTTTATGATTCTACTTGAGAAAATATGGATGGATATTGCTGCTTGTGCCAGGACAAAATGGGTGAGTCCTTAAATTTATGTCCTCGGGTACCTAGGGACAAGATCGAGGTCACCCAAATTATGTAATACAAGAGGCCCATACGCCTGGTGCTGTGCCATCACAAAATCACCTCTTTCCACTTAACAGGCATGGTGACCTCACAAAAATAGGTTAAGGTCATTTATAATTAATGAAATTTTAGCTTCAGACATTGTCTATATATCCTACAATTTTGGTAGATTTAATCAAATTACTTTTTAGATATGGAATTTTATATCTGAAAAAAAAATTGGCCCATAATTTCCGTCACATTATGCGTGGCGCCACTAGTATCATTAGCAACTTAGACTTTGACCTCCCCCACAATCCCACAAAATTTGGTGCAAATCTGCTAAACGTTATAGATTCCAGAGTGTTCACAAGATTTTCATATTTTGACCCCCATATTTTTATGCAACAATGTAAGTCCTACAAGTTCTATTGGGCTTACCTGAAAACTGAAGACCCCACAAAAATCGGTCAAGGTCACTGATATTACATAACATTCTACCTTTGGCCATGGTCTATATATCCTAAATTTGGCAGGTTTAATCCAGTTACTTTTCCAAACAGGGAATTTTACATCTTAAAACACATAATTTCTGTCAATTTATGAATGGGCCACTGGTATCATTAACAATTTTGGTTTTGGCCTCTCCCACAATCCCACCAAATTTGGTGAAGATCCGTCAAAAATTAAAGATGCTACAGTGTTCATAAGATTTTCACATTTTGACCCCTATATTACATGATAATGTACGTGACGCCACCAATATCAGAAGGGGCCTAGATTTTTATACACCCTATCAGTCCTGGAAGTTATATTGGGCTGACTTGAAAACTATGGAAGGTATTGCGCTAACGAGCAAAAGTGTACGGACGGACGGACAGACATGGGAGGTCGCATAAGCTCTTCGATCTTTGGCCAGTAAGCGCTAAAAAAGGGAAAAAGAAAAGTTGGATGAACGGATTGTCTTATAATGTACACCAACAGGTCTGGTAATATGCTGTCCTGATCAATGACCCCGCTACTTCAATTAAAAGACAAAGCTGGTCTGGAAAATTTTAAATATCCATAGTTTTTAAAAATAAAAATATTCTTCCAGATATTGTATTCAAAAGTTTTGAAGAACACAGCACTTAGTGTATACCTTGAAGTTTGCCTCATGTATTGCAATGAAATTTCACTTACGGGTAATGGGCTCCGAAACATGTTGAGTAGTTACCCGCTGAAGACCCTTTAATTTATTTGGGCTGATACAGCCTATGTCAAAATTTTACAGAGGAACGTTTGCAATATGGACCGTAGTACTTCCATATGTATATATACGTTAGACAGGGACAGGTTAGCTTATGGAGAGTGAACAGTTCGGACTGCGGAATACGGTAATGACTACTAGGAAGTGGTTCTGGGCAAAAGACACAAATACAACTTATTTCAAATGATGATGATGATGATGACGACGACGACGACGACGACGATGATGATGATGATGATGATGATGATGATGCTGCTGCTGCTGCTGCTGCTACTGTTCTAGGCAATAATGATGGACTTCCTGATTGGTGTCTCAGTCCGGGGGGAGGGTCACAATATAGTATTGTTTCCCTTACTATAAATAAAATCCTGTCAAAGAAGGGCAGACTAAGTGTAGTATCACGGAACTTGGTCTGCTTTGCAGGCAACTAAAATACACCATTTTGCGCTTTGAATCTCAAAATTTTCCCGGGGGGGGGGGGGGGGCATGGCCCCGGACCCCAGTAAGGTTTTGCAACCTTTGGCTGCTTGCAGGTCCATTCTTTATATCATTTGAACTCCCCTCCAAAATCCTATCTAGGCCCCTGATATTAGTCAGTGGTGTTGTTGCAAAGTATTCATATTTAGTCTGATAATATATATGGATTTATTGGTCAAGTATTGTAGCTGATTGTGTTGACTGACATGCATGATAAAAGGTCACAATTAATCTTGAGGATTGTCAATCAAATAACTACGTACGTTAACTTCCTGTTATTCTGTGAAGTGAATTATAAAGTTTTGTACTTCCTTAACGGCGATCTGTGGCAAGCTGACTTGACAAAATCACAATTCTAACAGAACGTTTACATAGCACATGACCAATAAGTTTATTTTTTGTGGGAGACGGTGCTCAAAACGTCCTATTTTCACACACAATTATGAGCACTTGAGTGCACATGCCCTAAATAAGTACCTGTGCAGATTTGACCCTTTGGAACAAAACAGGTTAAACACATTCATGTGACTCAACTGCATTCAACACTTCACGTGACCTGAAAGGTCATTGCGCATTTATAATAGAATAAAAGGGATTTTAAACCGTTGTGGGAATGTAAAATATGAAATTGAACCCGCTTGCGGCAGACAGACTGCCCGCGATGCCCCCTTATGGGAAGAGGGTCTTCCTGACGCTGCTTCTGTACGGCTGTTGCTGTGCATGCTTCACGGCAAAGAGGGAATCCCATCTGCAACGTATTGCCGTCGACGGGCAATGGTTTGTTGACAGTAGCGGCAGGACACGCTTGTTTCACGGCATGAACGCCGTCATCAAGCAGCCACCTTGGTATCCAGTTTACCTTCTGAACGAGACAAGACTCAAATATTACCGGGAGTGGGGCTTCAATGTTATCAGACTGGGAACCATGTGGGCCGGGACTCAACCCCAGGAGAACAGCTTCAACGAAACCTACATAAGCATTACCAAGGAGATAGTGCAAAAGTTAGAACAGTATGGTATGTACAGCCTATTGGACATGCACCAGGACGTTATTTCCTCAAGGTACGGCTCTTACGACGGCATCCCGCGATGGCTGGCCGACAAGTTTCCGCCCAGTCCCAACCCTTACCCTTGGCCTTTAGAAAATATAACAGCCTGGTCCGAAGGTTATCTGACACAGGCGGTGGGAAAAGCATTTCAGGCATTGTACACTAATATAGTAGGTGCCACAGACTGTTTCGTAAACTTTTGGCTAAAAATTGCCAGCGTGTTCAAAGATTACACCTCTGTTTTGGGATACGAGTTGATCAACGAACCGTGGCCAGGAGACGTATATTCGGACCCTTCATTGTTTTTGCCATCAGAAGCAGGGAAAAAAAACTTAATGCCAACCTATAATCAAATTAACAAAGCTATAAGACTAGTTGATAATCACACAATCGTCTTTTTTGAGCCAACCACATGGGGTGTGGTATTCTGGGATTCCATAATGGGCACTGGCTTTAGCAGTGTGCCCGGAGGACCAGCGTACCGTAAAGTCAGTGCTCTTAGCTATCATTATTACTGCTGGCTGCTCCAAGCAGGAGAGGGTTCATATCCATACCCACCTCTGGACAAAATAGCATGTGATGAGCTGCTTGGGCCCAAGGTATTTTCCACTGTTGCCAAAGACGTACAGACCATCGGCTGTGCATCATTTCTAACAGAGTTCGGGATTTGCGGTTCCGACGGAAACCCGAACTCAACAAACACAATAGAGTGTGATTTCGTGATGGGACTTGCTGACCAGTATTTGCAATCTTGGACATACTGGGATGCTAATTTTTTCAACCAAGACGGCAATGTTAATTGGAAAAAAGTGAAACCGTTTGCAAGGACGTACGCTCGTGCAGTTGCTGGCACTCCAAGCTACATGTCGATGGATCTTGAGACTGGAAACTTCACCCTTCGTTACACTCTAGACCCGACCATACAGGCACCCACAGAGGTGTTTATTCCGCCCTTACACTACCCACACGGAATCACAGTAGTGGCTTCTGTGGGTTTAAGCTGGTCATTTGATGAAGATAGTAATGTACTTTCAGTTACCCACAAAGAAGCTAGGATAAATAAGGCAATGCCAGTGCAAGTTTCTATATTTCCCAAAGATAACGTCTGGTGACTTCATAAAATGAAGCACTTAAACGCAATTTTTTACATTAACAAAATAGTGATTTCAAACAGTTGAAAGGTGCTATTGGCTTAGGGATGGTTCAACATTTTCATCATTTTTGAATTAGTACTTACAGTACGCAAGGGGGGAGGGGGTTAAATGTGTCTGTACACTTTCACAGAATATGGAAAATGATGGTCGATTTTTGGCCTGTTTTTTGCAATTTTGCTATGATTTTTAAGGGAAATCATCATTTTTAAAGTACTAATTTGGGGGGAGGGAGGGGGGTCATGAAATTTAGTACCTTAAGTACTAATTCAAAAATGATAATAATGTTGAACCATCCCTTAATTGGTCTGTTTTTCCACGTGCATGTACATCACGATCAGATGTAAGTTTAATGTGCGACGTGTATAGGAAGTATTCAGCAGTGAACAGAAGTGATAAATAATTAATATATTTTTAGGTGTCCAGCATGACTGAGTTGCACTTCCCTACAGTGGGCCTTTATCCAGTCCCAAGGATACTCACTACAGAGAAGTTTTACTGTATAAATAAATCTTGGAATTGTGTACATATCTGAGTGTAACTTATGATGATATTCAAATTTTGAATTATTAACTGCCTCTTTTTAGCATGATGTTAAGTGCTACAAGTCTATGCTCGGCATCAGATGCACTGTACGGCTTATGTATAGTGGTGGCAGTTAAAATAACTTTTTTTTTATCTGTTATAGTTTTGACTTAAAGTTTGAAATGATCCCAATATTCAATGAAATCAATGTATGGTTACCAGCAAAATCTTACGTTCTGGGCACAAATATGATTTGTTTTGTTTTTATTATAGTATGACAAATAAAGGTGTCAATCCAACTTCAACTTTGAGGTTTATGCTATATTTGCATCGAATGGAATGAAAGTGAAAGATGTAAAATATGAATTTACGCTAATAAGGCACAATGCCAAACTTAAAATATTGAATATCTTTAAATGCATGGTGAATAGATGTGTCAATAGCAACTTCAATTCATTGTCGTATAGGCAGATCCATTGAAATGAAAACGAAAGTTGTAAAACATTAATGGATGCCAGTAAACCTCATTAGAAAGATTTTAATGCTGACCACTTCAAACATACATGTATTTGAGATGACGGTGCAATTTCAATTCAAACGATTGTGTTCCATGACACATTTGATTATCATTAAACCAAATTTAAAAATAAATGAACAAATTTTCGTAATTTGCAAGGCACACAAACTAAATTTACTCTCCAAAAAATCTTATTTTTCTTGTTTGTTTTCTCATAAAGGGTAACAATGACACGTATGCAGAAATGCCAGGAGGTGCATGTGAGAATTGCGTAAAACTAAAAGTTCTGTATGCTTTCATGCGGCCTTTAAAACTTCTGACTCAGCTTCAAGTGTAGACACGGTATTATTTCGTGCTGACGTATGAT
The DNA here is from genome assembly GCA_964020975.1 of Hermodice carunculata. Classification (NCBI taxonomy): domain Eukaryota; kingdom Metazoa; phylum Annelida; class Polychaeta; order Eunicida; family Amphinomidae; genus Hermodice; species Hermodice carunculata. The sequence continues at coordinate 86,912,874 of OZ026613.1, read as the reverse complement.
GTAAGCATAACCTGGAAATGGTCGTCAGTCAAACTACAACTATCTGCTGTAAGCGGTATTTTGATTTTATAGAAGTACTGATAATGAAATATAAAGAGCAAAAAGATGGACAGTAAATGCCATTTATTAATCGAAAAATAGTCACGTTTATTTGTTTTTGGGCCATGTGGTTCCACTTGTGTTCGCCACTGATTGACGCTTATTAAGACACTGAATATGACCTCTCTCTCTCTCTCTCTCTCTCTCTCTCTCTCTCTCTCTCTCTCTCTCTCTCTCTCTCTCTCTCTCTCTCTCTCTCTCTCTCTCTCTCTCTCTCTCTCTCTCTCTCTCTCTCTCTCTCTCTCTCTCTCTCTCTCTCTCTTAGTCTGTCCACCTCTACCACGATGTGTCTTTATTAATCTGCACGCAAAAATCGGTATAAAAGTTAACACCAATACCTTGACGACTTCTCGTTGTTTTGTGTAGAGTAAGGAAGACACAAGCGTACATAAGTTGCGTTAACACGTGTATTGAGCTGATGTTGTCAGAATCAGGATTCGGTCAATTCTGGTAATCTCTCCCTCTCTAGCTCTATTTATTGGACTAGGTCTTAAATAAACCATGGGTGTTCACGCATACAAGCAATTGAAAGTAAAGCTGACTTATATAGCAAAGATTCTGGAAGTTCTCTTCTAGAGAGCACAACAAATAGTTTGTAGTTGAATACAGAATTACCTATGACATGACAGTTCTTTTTGAGAGTGTATAATTTTAGCTGCACAATACAATATAACATGCAATGTGTTTTGTTTTATATGCCGAAACGCAGGCACTGAAATGCAATCAATAGATAGTTATTACGCAGACAACAATGAAACAGGTACTTGTTATCACGTAGATAGCACAAAATAAACTTTTGGGAGATAACGAAACTGAATGGTACAAAACGCAGACAACAATGAAACAGGTGCTTGTCATCACGTATATAGCACAAAATAAACATTTTGCAGATAACGAGACTGAATGGAAAAAAGAATTGATATCTACATAATTGCAGGAGTAGTGAGTGATACAAAATTGCAATTGTTTAAAGGTGCATGTATCAAGAATGTCCTGGAAAAGGAATGTGCAAAAATGAAAATACAAAAGTAACAAGAACTCTTGCGTTAGGATGACTTGTCAAATGTTTGGCCACACATTTATTTTGCCTACGTAGACAGACTCGGTGGCGCTTTTGAAAACTGGGGCGCAGCTATGAGCTCGCGATAGTAGAGCGTCCTCAAAATTTCGCCCCTGTTACTATTAGCGCGAGAATCAGTCTGTAAACGCATGCAAGAAGTTTTTGGGCATACCCCGGGAAAAAATTTAAAACGATCTCCTGATCCGTACACCCAACTCAAGTACCCTCCGAACTGGCCTCTTCATTTACCACTTATGGGTAATATTTATTTCATACATAAAATGCATAATTCATTATACATTTATGCAGCGTATCAATAACATTTACTGCGTAAAACCTACTGGACTCGAGTAGGAGAGTACCGTTTAAATAAATGTATTACCCGTTGTTTGATAAATTGAAATAGAGTCATATGCACAAAGTGATCCGGAAGGAATAAATATGTTCATAACCAATTAATGGTACTTTGATATTTTTAAACCTTCACATATATAAAGTGCCCCGGGATGAATAAATGTGTTTATTATAAACATACAAATAAATGCTTATAATTATTACATTTGGGGTGTCATCGAAACAAAACTTTCGCTAATTGTAAGCAAATCTGTGACTTGAAGGGAATAAGTAGCCGTATACCTGTATGTAGAAAGAGTGCGTAATATTTGTGTTTCACGTAAAATGCATAATTCATTATACATTTATGCAGCGTATGAATATCATGTACTGTGTATAACCTACTGGACTCGTGTAACAGAGTACCGTTTAATGTACAGTCAAAACTCGTTATAATGACAATATCTGTTTCAGAAGAAATGTGTCAGATAACTAAATATGTCAGATAAATGAGACAAATAACAAAGAAAATAAACTTTTTCCCATGAGAATTTGTGTCATTATATTGAATATGTGGGATTACCAGTTGTTTGATAAATTAAAATACAGTCATGTGCACAAAGTGATCCGGGAGGAATAAATGTGTTCATGAAATATTGATAGTTAATTGATATTTTTAAAGATTCATATATACAAAGCGATCCGGGATGAATAAATGTGTTTATAATAAAAGTACAAACAACTGCTTATAATTATTGCATTTGAGGTGTCATCGAAACGAAACTTTCGCTAATTATAAGCAAATCTGTGATATGAAGGGAATTACTAGCTGTATACCTGTAAGTACAAAACTGTCATGACTTCTCCGTTTGACAAGACAAACATAAGTTGTTTTCTTAAAAAATGAAAAAACCTTCAAGTTGCCGATGCAATCTCTACAAATTTTGTTGCAAATGCTGCCTTTTTCAGAAAAATGCCTAGTTTATTCATTAAATTATTTTCTTATTTGGATCATGAGATTCCTGTGTGAATGCATGAAAAAATACTTTCCACATTATACATTAAACAATGGTCGTGCAGATTCACCTGTGGCACCTAAACATCCGCAAAGTATCAAGATTGATCTATTATATTTATATTTGACCACAGAACAGTCGGATCTGTGTACGCTACAGACCAAGTGTGGACTTGACGTAACCTTGCACATATATTTTGTGTTTTTCTAGACATTTGGCGGAAGTTACATACACACACAAACACACACACACACGCGCGCACACACAGTGTACATATATATCTGAAATGACCAAAGGTGCTGATCCAAAGATGGAGTACTTATGTGCAGCAGTAACATGCAAATGTTTTGGAGGGTGGTGGTGTCTTTCTATAACCAATGTCCAGTTAGATGTGTACCAATTATTGGCACCAGGGATTTTACAGCACTAGGAACATTCCTTCTTTTTCTCGTGCATGTAGCTCCTAAACATTCAATAGTTATTTTGTCATGAGGTTTAATTGATCAGAGCAGAGGGATGGTTTAAATGAACGTACATATAACTGGAACGAAGACATCCATGTACAATGTATTAGAATGCTACCATTTTACGTATACTGTATGTACCTTTTGGGTAATAAAAGTGTATTATAATTTTCTTTTTGATTATTTGTTATACTAAGTATGTGTAAGCAGTCACATGCACAAAATAATTTATTTATTCATATATTTATTTATTTATGCTATATATATATATATATATATATATATATATATATATATATATATATATATATATATATATATATTTGAGGGGGGGATCTTCATATCACCAATGTCAGGTTTGATGTGTACCAATCATTGGCACCAGAGATAGTTTGACACTAGCACCACTTTTTTTCTCTCGTACATTTAGCTACTATACATTCAACAGGTTTCTTTAATGAAATCTAATTGATCAACTCGATGGTATAAATGAAAATGTATTTATGCTAATACAAACTGATATAACATTACCCATCTGCTTTCCCGTTTGTGTATGTTTCTTAAGTGCTGTGCGTATCAAGTGTGTCTTGCTTCTGTAAAAAAAGTCTATCAGCACATCATATGTAATATTTGGTGACCCTGGTTAAACTGTGTTAGCGCCACACTTTAGACTAAGTCAACGACTACTCTCGGCACTTTGGGCGCATTGCGCCCAAAACGCGCCGGGAAAAGCTGTTGACCTGGACTATTATATTCTATGTAACTACAGGAGTGCTGGTACTTGAATAAAAGTTCTTGTCACACGCAATATGAAGCACCCTTATTATAATTTGAGCAGTTCGTAAAAAGTAGTTCGACTTCAGGTGTAATTTGCCTTGAAAGAATTTAACGAATTATTATTCTATACTTTCAAAGGTTTTACATATTAATGAACGATAAACGGGACTGTCCATGCTGGACCTCAATGCCCCGGCCCCTGAATTGTCCGATGACCTACTCTTGATGTCCAGTCTGGTCACTTTATGATGTTTGCCATTGAGTTCGTAAAAAAAGCGCTGTCTTTGATGTCGGAGAAACTTTTCATTCTTATTTAGAAATCGGTATATATTCTTTGGCTTGACTTCGCCTTGCCTCCAAAGAAGACCCGAGCTCTGTGTTGTGTCCACTCTGCTATAGGTATAACAGAGCTAACACGGAACTTAGTCTACTTCGGAGGCAAGTCTTCGTCCAACCAACGATAGTGTCCAGGCTCTGAAATAACATGTCAGTAGATTCTTCCTGAGATAGATCAACAGTGACTGCATACTATATAGAATTGTACTCGTTCAGAATAATATGGTGCCTTTCGATAAAATGAAGCGTGTATATGCAAGCAAAGTGTGAGACCATATAGATATATAGTCAGCAATCAATTGTTACAACAGAGGAATTGCCAAGGATTTCGAACAGTACATATTTATGTAGTTTCCTATTATCGTCCTTTAGTGCCCATAGAAATGCATTATGCCCTGTGGTTGGAAATAAGAATATATTCTCCTAAGAGTGCCAATGCCTCTGGAGATATTATTGGCAATTTAGGGAGGTTAACGTACACCAGCGACCCGTTTTTTGCATGCAGTTTCAATCTTCTCACTGCTTAAGTAAGACGTGCAAAGCAGTTTACAGTAGCAAGCGTCACTAGTCGATTCCTCAACGACATTTATATTAGATGAGCATGATATTTGTCCCCAGCAAAATACTTTAGAGGAAATTGAGTAAAGTGAACAAACAGTTTACCACATTTTGAAATCTTTGAATATAGTTAAAGCTTGGGATCAGATGGCATCAGCCCTTTGCTGTTGAAAGAGGCTGAACCTGGTATCTCTTCTTCTCTGACCAAACTATTTAACTTGTTTCTTGTCAATTATGATTCAGCGTCCTAATGGAATAAATCACACACTTGTCACCAATTTTTGAAGGGTGGATCATTAGATCTCTGTAAAGCATACAGACCAATTTAAGCACTAACCTGAGTCGAACAAGTAAGAGCAAAATATATGAAGAAACGGTTTGGGAAACATTTTCAGAACGTAGATGTAGCGACAAACTGGGTCTTATGGTCAAGATAACAAATGGATTTGCTCCTTGCTACCTAGGTAAGCAAATATATCGTGTGGACAGTATCGACATTATCTAATGCTCTATGAATTTGGGACTTATGTACCATATTTACTAAAAAATATATATTATTCATAAAATTCTGTTGTATTAAAATGTATTCTGGACAAGGATTTCTAGCCACTTTGTCCGGCCAAATTGTAAAGTAACATGCGCGGACCTGTCGACTATATTTAAAGGCAAACTTTGAAAAATGCTTCTTGGCTGAATGTAAGGGTATAGCTGTGGTTTACATTAACACTGGGATACCTACAGGCCCGAACGATATATTTATCAACTTAATTCAATTATTCACCAATGTGATTTCTGGCAGGGCAATGGGTCATAGCACAGGGACATACTGTATTCATTTATGCAGAAGTCATGGCAAAACTGGATCATTAACGATTGCCTCTCTTATGTTTTCCAAGCCTCTAGTAAAGTTGGGATGCAAAAGGGGATTCCAATTGCTAGATTGTCTCTTTATTCATGTAAACCAGGTACAATATTTAAAGGCGCAGTTCATTCATGTGGGATCGTATTACATTTTGCGAGATCTTATTTTGTATTCAGTCAAATGTTATTACATTTTAACTTTTAAAACCTGTACCTCGTTATTGGATTGACATTTGTAGTGAAGTAAGGGAAAGTTTCAATTACTCTCCTATACCTGGGTGGCCTTGCTAACGTTTGTGTGACTGAATACATGTGCGTATTGCTTTAATAGAAATGTTGATTACATAGATATGTTAATATTTTTGTGCGTACTTGTCACGTTTTGACCCAGCAGGAATGATTTAATACAGGATCCGAGCTAAATAATACCAATCGAATTTTCAGTAGAATATGGATATTCTAACAATATACAAACTATCCATTCATATATATATATATAGGGTGGCAAAAGGCAGATAATGGACAATTATCCAGATTAAATTTAGTACTTCAGCCAACAGTTACAAGTGGATCGCAAAGTTCTGGCCAGCTGCCCGAATTTATCACGTTTTGTCTGTTCAGCAGACACTATGGCCAGGCGGCTTACATCTCGGGTACATAAAAAAACGTGTTATCCATCGTTCCAGTAAAACCTTTAAGTTGTATGTTTGTTGAAGCTATACTAACACAATTGTGACAAAATATGGAGTTCAATGAATCGATGCAAGCGACCACTAGGTCTTATGTACCTAGGGAGGTTCTGTCTGACCGTGTGTTGCAAATGGAAGTTACATTGTACAATAATCCACAAAACATAGGGTCTCGTGTAAAAAGACACCTGGATTTCATGATACAAGCCTCAGGTTTTTGTCGTGAAACTGGATTTCGCACATGAAAGTCAACGTTCCATGCTCAAAATCCAGGATTTTGTCACAAAACCATGGGTTTTATACAGAATGTGAACAACCGAGAAAATCACACATCTGTGTGCTTGTCTAGATTCATGGGTTTTGTGGATTAGAGTCATTACTTTCAGCAACTCTGGAAAATTTTAGGATTTCAGTGCAAAAGCCTATGTAGTTAAAATTTTGAAACAAGAGCAAAACCCAGGGTTTTAAAACCTTACAAAAACCTGAGTATTATGACATCTTACAACCTTGGAATTCTCAAGTTGTTTTTTGAGGAACAAAACCCAGGGTTTTGGGAAGATCCAATCAGCAACCGCAATCTTTAGACTGCCAGTTCTATCACAAAACATTGAGTTTTGTTTATAAAACCCTAAATTTTGTCAATAAAACCCCGTGTTTTGATCAGAAAACTCATGGTTTCTCCATAAAAGCCTGAATTGTGCTCTATATGTCACCATTTCAACAAAATCCTGGCTTTTTGTGCTTGGAATGTTCAGTTCTGAGAAAAACCAGGTTTTGTTTACTTTTTGCCATAACCTGTATCTTGTTTCTCCTGTTTTTACCACTTATATAAAAACTCGCCAGTATTTTCGGACCTGCATCCACTATCGAGGCAACCTTCTCCATCGAGCTTTGTCTTTGACGCAGTGGGGCGTCTGGCACTCAGCCAACTGCTGACCCTTATTTTATTGTCTCAGTAGGCCTGCGGCAAATCTGAGAAACAGGCCTTATTTAAGGAGTTTGGTCTACCCGTCTGTCTTATAGCTGTAACATACCTCATTCTTTTGCAAATCTTCTGTAGATTTCAAATATGCCTGTTGTGGAGCTCTCATGTGGTCCAGTTTTACGGTATATGCAAATTAAGAAACATATATAGTAGAGCAGCTAAATTTTCAAAAAAGGCTTATATTATAAGTTTTCGGTCAACCGGAAAAATACCTGGCTGGATTTGGTATCAATCAAAAGATAAGAACCTGAATTTAAAGTTAGGTAAGGTGTACTATCAGTTTCATGGTCAATTTGTATTTATATTGGTTACCATGGCAACGAAATTAAGTTTTCATAAAATGAAGGGAGAATCACCTTATTAACCATAACTTTATACACATACAAGGTAACTTTGCATCAACATACTTTCTATACAGGTTTCATAAGAAACCAGCTGAGATAGTAAGTGTCAACAGTTGGTTGACATGGCAACAGAATGTTTGCAAAAATCACTTAAATTTGCATGTAAACACTAGAAACGTATTTATAGTTTTTAATATCGGGAATAATTTTCATAATTTTGATGTTAAAATGTAAAGAGATTCTTTCTGCACTAACAATGTTGTCAATTGAGTGAAGGAAGACTGTTTTGGGTCGCCTAGCAACGTTCTTGCAAATGTTTACATACCTCAAAATGAGCAGATTTTTGTGGATATTTCTATTGGTCATATGGCCAGTGCTTCGCATTGCTGAGAAATGATACATACATGTGAAAACATTGCCAGAAAATCTGTCCTTAAACAAAAAAATACTTAGCTAACTTTGGTATTGATTGAAAGATAAGAACCCTGAATTCAAGGTTACGTAGAATGTACCATCAATTTGATTGGCAACATATGTTTCTATTAGTTGCCATGGTAACGACATTTTTTGAGTAATCCAGGGAAAAACACATTTACCATTACGTAATGAAAATGCAAGGTACCACTTTACATCAGCATACCTACCATACAGGCATTTCCTAAGAAACCAGTTTGAGATTTAAGTGTCAAAAGTTGGTTGCCATGGCGACGGAATGTTACTAAAAATTACATAAATTTGCAATCAAACATCAGAAGCTTGTTTCTAGCTTAAAATTTTACGAATACTTTTCTTCAAATGTGCTGTTAAAATGTAAAGAGACTCTTTCTCCACTAAATGTGATGAAAATTGAGTCAAGTAGGAGTGTTTTATGGGCACCTATCAACGTTCCTCCAAATGTCAAGATTATACAAAAGCAGATTTTTGTTGATATTGGACACGCATTATCAACCCTCTTGCAAAGTGCTGAGCAATGATACATATGATAATGCTACCAGTATATGTTTTTATAAACTTTCCATATTTCCCTGTAGTTACTCCTGTCCTAAAGCAACATTATTATGTCTTTTTTACAATAAAATTAAAGAATTTCTTGCAAATTTTGTGCCTTTTTCAAACATATTTTTCATCTAACTGTAGTTAAGGTATTCATGATACTGAGCGCAAACTTATCAAGCATATATATTACCGATCATATCCAGCGAAAAGATGGTAAAATTGTCAGAGATCCCAAAGAACATCCTTATCGCAGTTGGCGCATGCACACCTAATCAGCGCAATTTTGTCTGAATTATTTTGTGTCAGTGTAACAAACCATTTTATATTCAACACAATGTGCCCCTCTTTTCCCCCTTCCACAAGAAAATATTCAGACAATTAACATGGCAAAAAAGCCTCAAACTTGCCACATTTAGTTGCACTTCTAGAACTTTTGTTCACTGCCCATTGGCAGATGTCTCAAACCTACATGTGATAGGTAGAACTTTGTGTCTGTCTGCAATAGCTTGGAAGATATGGAGCTTTTGAAATTTAATTGTCCCTAATTTGCATACTTTTAAATACCATGACTATTCCAAGTCAGGTGCTTAATTTCACTGGTAGGTAAGTCACCAAGGCAAGTTTTGTGATTGTCGGAATAACAGTGTCCGAGAAAAACTCCAGACAAATTTGGTCGTAAAGAAGGAAAGAAAAAAGAAAGAAAGAAAGAAAGAAAGAAAAGAGGGAGGAAAGAAGGAAGAAAGGAAAGAAAAACACAATTCTTTGAAAAACAAAATGTCTGGGTTTGCACCCAGACATAAAAAAGCCACTGACGCGTGTCCTATAGAACAAAGCTTGCTGGAGCTCTATCCAAGGTACATCTGCAGCAGCGCCAAGTCTGAAGTGGATCCAGTAAACTGTCTTTGGGAACATTACGTATACATGTATTCACAGCAGCCTATCACTGTACCAATGGCAATGTGTACTCTCATTCATAATCACGATTTTTTGGTGAAAAATCCTGGGCCGGGAGGAGGCATCGCCTAGCGACTTAAATGGACACCAAGTCAAAGTAATACCCACCACCTTTGAATAAGTTCAGTCAGTGATTTTAGAGAAGTCGACAACAGAAAATGACTTGAAAAGATTTACTTCACAGCAAATCTGTCTGGGTACCTTCAAAATGAGAACAGTTTGAAATGCTACACTTTGCCATTGTTCAGCATAGTCTAAATATTGTGTATTAATGCTTATTTACATAAATTAGAATGCTATAAATCTTTGGTTCTTGGTTCATTGGATGTGGCTATGTTACAGACTTACAAGGTAAAGTTTGAATGACAATACTATCTGTAATAGTTTTTATAGCTATTCAAAGACTATAATTTTGTGTATTTGCCTATTTCGCATAAATTAAAAGCCTACAACTTTGGTTTATGGTTCATGGGATGTGGCTTTGCCACAAACCATTATATTGACCTTGGAATTTCATCTCTATCTATAATAGTTTTGGCGATATTCAACTTTTAATTTTTTAAATGCTCCTTATTAGCATAAATTGAAATTCTACAACTTTCATTTACTGTCCATTATATTGGCAGGTGTCCCAAACCTAGATGTTCCCATTAAAATTTTGTGTTTATCTGCAATAGTTTCAAAGATATCGAGCTTTAAAATTTTAGAAAGGCCCTAATTTGCCTAATTTTACACACATGTCGATTATTCCAAATCATGTAAGTCAACTTCCTTACTAGCTCTGTTACCATGCTAAGTTTAAACATTGTACCTTGCACAGTGTCTGAGAAAAGCTCCAGACAAATTATGTGGTGGAAATAAGACGAAAGAAAGAAGAAATTTTGAGAAAACAGTATGTCTGGTATAACTCATATATATATATATATATATATATATATATATATACTCAGTTGCCCATTCTGTGTAAGTAAAGACAAAATATTTCGAAAAACGAAGTGATTTGTAGAAACTGACCATTTAACAATATTGAAATTGGAAATGGCGATTTTGGTCTTTTTGCATGTGCCAAAAAGACTTGTTTAATGCAAATATATGCATATGACATTAATATATAGACACACCTTTATTTGTAAGATAGTTTTGGTGCCTCAAGGAACCTAAAAGATACGGTTCTGTAATTTAAAATAATAAACCCATATTTAAGAAATCTATTCGTTTTCATTCAGGTGATGGTTTTGCTTTTCAGACATAGGTATCTATTTTCGCTCATAGCATAAAACTGGACCACCTGAGAGCTCCACAACAGGCATTTTCTAAAAGTAGACAAAATTTATGTTGTAGCTATAAGGCAGGCGGGTAGACCAAATTCATATTTTGGCCTCAAACGCCGCAGGCCTACAGGACGACTTCTACGTCTGATACAGGATACTATTTCTGGGGCCTACAACTGGTCACTGTTTGTCGTTGTATTTACATTTCCAGGTAATGCGCACTCTGGAAAAGTCCAACTATATATGCATTCATTCGACAAATTAGCATTCCCTTAACACTAATCACACATATATTCTGGACGCTACCTCTTCAAGATATCCAATTGACATGGCTGCTATTGTGAAAATAATGAGTTCTGCACCCAATGCCTATGGTTTGTGAATGAGCATTGGGACGATCTTGCCGAGTAGGGGTGCAAGAGGGTTAAAAAATATGAAACCAAAAATATGTATTTTGCAGCCATTGAAAAGCATCAATAATGATATAGATGCTGTGGCTGCAATTCACTTTGATATCCAAATCAAGTGCACTTTTGTGAGACTGTCCCGCAATCAATGCATTAATTGCACAATGTTCAAAATAGCGCTCGAGCGTGCCGTGTCGTATTTGGATTTGTAACGAACGATAATAACTGCTTCAGACACAACCGAGCGGGCAGATTAATGTAAAGATAGTACGTCATCTTTTAAAAGTGCTTCAGCGACCGTTTGCCCTGGTAACTGGGAGAACGGACACCTGGAACCGTGCTGAAAAGACGTGGTCACGATGCGGTGTGATTTTCCTTTCCCACAATGCAATGCTTTTTTCCTTTCCCACAATGCAATGCGCCATGTTTAAATGGGCGATCAATGTGCGTGTATTATGCATATGCCTTCGTGTTGCATTTGGATTTATAACTAACAATGATAACTGCTTCAGACACAACCGAGCGGGCAAATTAAAGTTTAGATTGCAAGTCATCTTTTGAAAATACGTTGACGACTGTTTGCTCTCGTAACTCGGCGAACGGACACCTGAAACCTATCGATACTAGATACCGATACCGCACCCATCGTGCCGCTATGCTATCCCCCCGGCCCAAGTTGACTGTCCAGACAAGTTGAAATGAAATGCTGAGCTTGAGTTGACTTTACTGCAAACTAACGGCACACGTTTGCCAGCTTTGATGTTAGCTTTGTCTTACAACTTGGTTACGGTTTATTTGAACGACCGTTTTTTTGTTTTTTTTTGTTTTTTTTTTACGAGTGGTTGTTTGTGGGGGTGATTTTGCTGATCTGTCGCTTGTTGCAGCTGGTCCAAGGTTGTCTAACTAAAGCATTGTAGCGAAATGTGGCATCGCAGTTCTTGAAAAATGCTACAGAATTTGGCCAGGTCAGTAATTGTAAGTACTACTGTACCATGATTATATCTGTTACCATGCAGAAGCTGCCAGGGTAAATCAAATAAATGTAAGAACATTTTCAAAAATAAGGTGAAATCATTTTTGTCTTGATGCATAAGATGGGAGTACTGGAGAGGGACCGCTTTATATATTTATAGTTTAAGTATCTTAGTGTTATCAGGGACCTGACAATTATATATAGCATGTCCCCGGAGTTGTATATATTTATATATTAACTTATTGAAAATTTAGATCAATCTTAATTTATAAATAATTAAAGCATTTCAGCCGCAAACCTGTACAAAGCAACTTAATATTTTTCCCGATTTCATGCTTGCATTTCTGCTATTTTCATGTTGAAGTCTACCATGGAAAGTAGTTAACATGGTGATATTTTTTCAAATTCATTTTTTACTAAGTTTTGCTAAATTTCATCAGATTTTTGTGCAGTCTGAGGAAAAATAGCCGAATCAGTACAATAATAACTAAGATGTTGTGATTTCGTTAACCATGTGAAGGCCAGATACTCGAAACTGCCCGAGAAACCATTCTGCATGCTCAATTTCAAAGCTTTTCGGGGGGGGGGGGGTAATGGGCTAGACCCCCCTAGAATGCCTTCGGCCCTTTGGGCCGTGTAGATCACATTTGGGCCACTGAAAAAAATACGGACATTTTTGGGCCACTTGGGTCTCTGACTGAGTTTGTAGCACTGGCCTGGGTCGACCAGTATTTATTAAGGAAGTGCGGCTTAAAGGTACGTTTTTTTTGTTCCATTAATTTTAGGATTGGTTCTTTTTAGTGGGGTCTGTCAGGCTACAGGAGCCACACATTTATTTTTGTTAGGCCTTGGGTAACTTGGACATTTGTTGAAACATGTTGAAAATGTATGTTGTTTCCCCTTTTACACATTACCTCTTTTGACGTCAGTCTAATTTGTTACCTGGGCACAGCCGGAGGCACTTGTATATATTTAAAAAACAGCGTTTTGTCTCAAAACTCTGGCTTTGTTGTGATATCAGGGCATTATGTTTGTATTGTTCAATAATTGACTTCCATAATAACCTGGGGTTTGGACATCACGGAATTCCAAGTTCTATGCTTTTTACAATACCAACACAAAACAATGTCACAAACTGCAATGTCACAAAACATTCGGTGTTATAAATTTCCACCGAGAGTGTACCTGTAAACATGGCAACCAATCACATAATAGTTTCACGCCATCGAGCATGACATTGGGACGGTACCGTAAAGCATGCCTGCAGTGGCAAAAAGGGCACTTCAGGTTTTCTACAATATGTATTATTGCTAAAAAAAACTTGTAATGGTATTTAATATTCTATCAATTTCAATATTTGTTGATTTTTCCAGACAAATCTTGAATGATATTGCGTCACTGCACACCTGAAGCTTGCCTACTCAGGGTTTTCTACCGAGTTGAATGAGAAATGCAAGTCTTTCGTAAAACTCGGGGCATTGTAGCAATGATACATTATATAAAATTTGCTCAGCTATTTTAGATTTTATACAACCCCCTGAGACTTGTTACAAACCCTACGGTTTTCTAATTAATTTCAGGGTTTAAAAAAAACCAACAAAAACAAAAACAAAAAAACCCCAAAAACAACGAGTTCTGCCCCAAAAGTCTACTTCAAGTCAATGACCAGGACTTGCAGAGGAATTGACATTATATATATATATATATATATATATATATATATATATATATATATATATATATATATATATATATATATATATATATATATATATATATATATATATATATATATGTATGTATATTTTCAACTTTAAAATATATGCCTTGAAAATTACGAAACCTTGGTGGAATAATCGGCAAAATTGTGGGTTTTGTTAAAAACTGAACATTGCAAGCACAAAACCCTGAGTTCCGCAAACTAATTCCTGGGTCTGTTACCATTCCATGGGTTTTGTAAAAATGTTATATAACAGAGCATGACTAAGCGCTTTGTGACAAACCCTGGGTTCGTCACAAAAGTGCAATTTCTGGTGGAAGTGATGGGTTTGTATGACGAAACTCGTGCTTTTGTGCATGAAACCCTGGGTTTTGTTAAAAACGGAACATTGTAAGCACAAAACTCTGAGTTCCGCTAACTAATTCCTGGGTCTGTCACCATTCCATGGGTTTTGTAAAAAATGTTACATAGCAGAGCAAGACTAAGCGTTTTGTGACCAACCCTGGTTTTGTGACAAAAGTGCAATTTCTGGTGGAAGTGATGGGTTTGTATGACGAAACTCGTGCTTTTGTGCATGAAACCCTGGGTTTTGTGAATTATTGGACATCTTCCATAACCTTGAAGGCTCTCTCTCTGTATATATATATATATATATATATATATATATATATATATATATATATATATATATATATATATATATATATATATATATATATATATATATATATATAAAACCCATGTATGTGATTATATTGCGAGTTTCCCTCGAAGTATCACGTATAAATATAAACGGAGTGAGACAAGAGCCATTGTTAAATATTCTGCTTGAATCATGAATTATATGTCAGCAAATGTAACCCGCATTGCATGCTGACGTGCTGGTGAATAGTTCCACTCTTCACTTGAACACTATAGTTTGGTTTTAATGAGTTGGAATATTTTTAGGCTTCCACAGACGCGCATGTCACATGTATCACTACTAAAGCAAATGGCCTTCGGGGTTAGCCTAATATTTCTGGGTCAGTTTCCTTGATCAAATCTTGATTCTTTTTTTATGGCAAAGGAGATGTCAGGACTATTCCTTGTGGACTGAGCAGCGTGCTGTGGTACAATCGGGGTGCACGCCGCCAATGGTACGTTGACACAAATTATCAACCCTTATCCTATATCAATCGCGAAGAATTAGACTGGTTTCCTTAAAAACAGCCAATATTTCTATAAGACTGGTTAGGGATAGTTCAACATTTTAATTATTTTTGATTAGTACTTTCAGTACGGGTAAATGGACCTGTACACTTCTACAGATAATGGACAATGATGGTCATTTGTAACCCAAATTTTGTAGTATTTTGGTTTTATTTCTTGAAAGATCATCATATTTAAGTACTACTAAGTTTAGAGAGGGAGGGGGGTCATGATATTTATTACTGTAAGTACTAATTCAAAAATGATGATAATGTTGAACCATCCCTTTAGATTTTGATAAACAAATATGCACATGGAAAGTTTGTTCTGGAAAGCGATCAATTTTTATATACTAGATGCAACATCAAACTAAATAAGCAGATTGCCTCTATATAAATGTACAATATGGATGTCAGAATCATACAATATCTGAGATTAAGTCCCAGTGTCTTAATCTCAGACAATATATGACAGGAATCTATATGTTAGACCAAAAGGTGAACTGTTTTCCATACGTTATAAAAATTAATTCTTTAGACCCGAACAAAGCAAGTAGAAGATTTATGATTATGTGTTGTTGCCCATGCAGGGACATGTTACTTTGTTTTGGACTTCAAATGTGCTAGAAGAACAAACAGGATTGATGCAGCCTTATCCCTAATGGTTTCTCAGCTCAGAGTCTTGAGTGGCTAAAACTTACAAAAAAATTGTTATAACATATGGTGCAAAAAATTTCCAGATCGACAGAATGTTGTTTTATATTGAACTTATTGATTAAAGTGTCGATGACGAATGACTCTCAATGTGACACTTCTGCTCTGCAGCTCTGCACGCCGCTGGCGTGTGGTGTGTAGAGCGGAGCATGATAATGGAAGAAAGGAGATGAAACGTATCGAACATTTCGAGACCACAACTAGCTGTAGCATGATAAGTCGAACTACGTTTTGGGACTGCTGTCTGAGCACACGTTTGACCAAAAGATCTGTAGTGAAAGGACGGGAAAGCCCCATATCTTGTTGAAGTTTTGAATGTCAAATTTTGCCAATGTCTTTTATTTGCAAATTAACATTCCGGTTTCAAAATTATGATTCACTGTTCGCATTGACAGTTACTTCTGTTTTAGATCATGGGTCTCCTTTAACTCTCGCCGGGCAATGCCCTTCAACGTGAAGAAACATTTACGACAGTGGATTATGTCTAGTAATACTTAATGGGGAAAAGTTTTTTGCCGACACATTGGCGTCAGAACCCCCCGGGGCAAGGTCAATAATGTCAGCAGCACACATTTCACAAATATGTTCGGGAAATATTGGATGGAGAGTTAATGGAGGCGTTTTCGACGTCATATCCCACAGAGTTAGTAGATATTTGTCCTAGGTTTTAGGAGTGACCTTTATCCTGACAGTTGTGTGTGACAAGTGACAAGGTGTCTTTTGCACTTTCAACAGATGGCGCTGTTGATCATAAGTCCAAGTTAACCCAGAGGAAACCTCCACGTGAAAACCTTTTTTGAAGTGCAAAGGAGGAACAAATATCTCGGTCGCAGCATTCACAGTAGGATCTAAGTTATAATCAAAAGTGAAGTTTAAAGTATCCAAATCAAATGACATGTAAGTAGGAATGCCTGCCACCGATCGTGCATATGCACGGACGAATGGGAACACGTTCGTCCATCTGATATTCCCCGTCTTATCCATGAAAGCGTACGATTCCCAGAAAGTCCAAGACTGCAGATATTCATCTGCCTTCTTCATTAGGTACTTGCATTCTATTGTGTTCATGGACATCTCATTGCCGTCTGGTTGACAAATACCAAATTCAGTCAAAAAGGAAGCACCGCCGATCCGGTTAATTTCTTTCTGTGCATTTTTGAAGGTTTCTCGGCCCCAAATGCTACATATAATTCTGAGATACCAAGGATAGTCATCAGCAACATTGTTGTTGGTGATAAAAAAGCAGTAATGGTGGTAGCTTAAGACACTGTAGTTTCTATATTTACAGCCACCTGGCACGTGGTCAAAATTCGAGCCAATCGGCATCCACTCAGAAAGCAATCCCCAGGTGACAGGTTCATAGAAGATGATGCCTTCTTTGTGCACCGATCTGATAGACTGACTGATTTTGTCATAGAGAGGAAGCAAAAACTGATACGTGGTTATGCCTGGGAGCAGCAGCAATGGATTCCAATACATATTGCCTACCCATGGTTCGTTTATTAAGTCATAGCCCAGTACATTTGCATTATTTTTGAACTCTGTAGCAAGTTTCTGCCAGTATTTTGCCATAAGGTCCGCGGCCGAAGCTACATTCATGTACAATTCATGGAATGCTTTGTTGAGCTCGTACGTTAGGTAGCCGTAAAACCACATTGTGATTTCTTTAAACGGCCATGGATGTTTCAACCTATCGGGTACTGGTGGCAGTTTGTCTATAAGCCATCGGGGTATTCCATCGTAAGAGCCATACTTACTGGACAAAAGATCTTGATGTAAGTCCAGAATGACGTACATTCCATATGTCTCTAGCTTTCGCACAATCTGTTTCAAAGAATCGATATAATTTTGGTCATATCCGTTTTCGTGAGGCTGGGCGTATCCCCATATAGCCCCGAGCCTGATGGCGTTGAATCCCCAATCTTTTAGCTGTTGTAGAACAGTATCATTGAGGAGATAAGTTGGATACCCAGGTGGCCCCTTAGTAACTGCGTTTATTCCATGGAAGAGTTT
Organism: Hermodice carunculata; assembly: GCA_964020975.1. NCBI lineage: Eukaryota > Metazoa > Annelida > Polychaeta > Eunicida > Amphinomidae > Hermodice > Hermodice carunculata. The sequence continues at coordinate 86,895,117 of OZ026613.1, read as the reverse complement.
CACGCGACCATACGAATCCACGAACCATTTCCCACGGATTGTTATGCGACCTGTGCAACTGCTGGTGGTACTGTGTCGGCTTACCACAGTCGTTACCATCCACAGTGACAAAAGACCGTGTTTTACACAAAACATTTTATTCGTCACGGAAAACTTGCCAATGTCCTTGAATCAGATGTAACAGTAACATACAGCGCAACCGTATTCTGCCGTGCACTTTTTGCAATGTTTACTGCTGACTTCGAAACTAGTGCAGTAATTAAGAAGCTGGCCCAAGTTCTTTCAATTAAATCAATCTTATTACAAAGAAAACTCGTGCAGCTTCTCTAAAAAGACTCCTTTAACTTTTCATTGAGTCGTTTCGCGTAACAGAGATAACATGCGCAATGTTCTTCCGTCTGTGTCTTATGAACGGAACACCACTGGAATTGTTGCTTTCTGACACTTAAGACGGATTTCTCTATTTTTATTATGACCTGGCTTGACTTAGGTTCAAAGCAGTTCAACGAGTAACTGCTTGAGTTTAACTGTATTCAATCAATGGACAGTACAACCGCAGGCGCAAAAAAGAAGCCTAAAGGGGTATGTTGCTCACAATAATGTAGTTCCAAGCATTATCGCACATGGTTAAACTAGCTCGAACTCTGATATGTATACAAAAACAATATAATATTTTAGCACATTACCATTTTTGCGCAAAAAAACAGCAGGAAATTATGACAAGCGCTAAAATTTCTAGAAGTCTAGTACAAATCATTTGATCAGCCGCATGTACATATTGGTGTGCCTATTTGATTCTTTTGGGCTCTTTTGAGTAACTTTACATGTAAGTTTACTATTTTTTAAAAAGTTTAATCAGGTCATGGATTTTTTTTCGCTTTTTTGCCTAGCCCAAACAGCCGTAAAGATACACATTCTGCAAAGGTAGAGACTACAATAGTAAGTTTTGAGATTGAAATAAGAAAATGAGATGTTGCATTCAGCTCAGAACATTGGTGCTGTCTTTGAATTTTTATTTGAATGAAAAATAGTTGCCACATGCGTGCTGGATATGTAGGTTATTTTAGTACCGAATAAAACAGAAATTACGGATAGTTTGTAACACGTTCTTGGTTTAGCGCTCCTGTCTCATGTGCAATTCATCAAGAGGAATCATTGCACAATAATTTTACCTCCAAGAAAAAGACAAATAATTCTAAATTGTTTGTGTATAAAACGAGGAAATACACAGAAGTACTTTTTAGCTTCAGAAACCAAACAACTTACACTTTGGCACAATTTTTATATATTCAGTGCCAAATGCGGAAGTAGGTATTAAAGATACAAATCTATATTTGATAAATTTTGAATTGGAATTTTCAGACCAAATATATTTCTTCCCAGTATATTGTATACAGAATTCGGATACAAAATAATGATTACAGTTTATTCTCAATATGTTCCCTTTTTTACAGGGAAACAATTCCTGAAAAACAAGAAAAATTTTGATGGAAAATGTACAATGAATCATGTCATCATTTAAAGTTCTTATAGGAAAATGGAATTCTTCGCGTGCGCGTATAGTTAAAATCCATGGAAAAAAAGTGATCGGATATTTACAATAAAATATGCTTTCATTTAAAGTTATGTGAAATCAGAATTATTCGAAATTGTTAAATGGAATTATTTAGAGCATAAATGGTGTAACCTGCACACTCGCTTTAACTTGCAAATGCAAACAGTAGAGTCTTTCAACTTTCCTAAAGGCCTACGGTGATCACTATTACTTAAATATTTGCAGTACAGATTTTGTCAAGTGTGAAAATCGAAAGTCAGGTAGCAGGGAAATTAAATAAACCCAACTTCTTCCAACATCCCTCACATAAGAGGTGGAAACACTACAAAAGGACTTTCTTGATACTTCTGGTAAGCTGAAGCTGTCAAAGATACAATGGGACTTTCTGGATGATATGAGTGTCGCTTTCCAACTGTCTACTTTTCACCAGAGAAACATCATTGCGAGGTTGAAGTTGCAGTTTAGATTATGCCTGAACGATGGAGTTTTACTCAGTTTCAGATCCTTTGGCTGTCAGCGTACCAGTGGAATGTGTACAATGTCAAACCGTGGCGAAAAACAGATTTTATATGTCACAAGAGGTACATTTCTAACAATGGAGTTTGTGACACGTTAAGAGGGTTTTTCAATTGAACTTTATTTGCCTTTTTTTTTTTGCTACGGGACCCAATTGTGGCCTCCATATTTTTAAATTCATGATCACTAGATTTTCTGCTTATTACCAGTTTTAAATGTCGCAATTTCGATTTTTTTATTTGGCTTGTCAGTCTGCTGATATCGTAGAGGATATTTTGCCGTCCGTCTGTCGTCCACCCGTCATGCTTTTTCTACTAAAGGAATTCGATTTCTCTAAAACTGTCCACCAGGTCTCTTCAAACTTGGCGGTGATGTGTGTCGGGTGTTTCGCTGCTCTGGTTCGGTAGGATGTGGTCCAGTGTTTTTGTGATATTTTCAATGATTTTCTTGCTCATTTATTGAGAACATCTAAAGAAAAAAGTCGCTGCAACCGCTTGGTCAATTCCTTTCACACTGTATAGAAGACACCTCTGGAAACCCCTTATTCTTAATTTGATCAACGTTTGAACGTTTTGCGGCGTCAACGGAGTCACCAGATTCTCACAGTGTCAACATTTTTCTCAACCTACGAGGCATTATTTTTAAATATCGGAGGACAGGCCAACATGTAGCTGAGGAGTACTACTTGTTTAGCAACCGGAAACAGTTGGATCTACATTTCATTGTCTTAATTGAATGCGTGTATTAATATAGCAGAAAATCCACTCACATTATTCAACAATTCTGGGGGTTGAGCGCACCTGATGCCACCGTCAATTTTCATTACAAAGATCAACAACATAGCGTATATAGTCATGTATCTGCAAAAAGGAGAGACTCAGACTCAGACCATACAACAGGCGTATACAACAGGTATTCGGTTATCAAAACTCTTTCAGTGCCATCTGCGACTTAGAAACACAGATTGTGTAAAACTTTTGGGAACATTTCTCGACAGAGACCTTAAAAATTGCATGAACATGTTTCAAATCTCTGCAAGAAAGCATCCAGGCAAATTAATGTACTAAAGCGGTTCAGTCAGATCTTGGATGTCAACCGGAAGCTCTGTATTTTCAAGACTTCTGTTCGGTCCAATTTCCTTTATTGTCCAATTATCTGTCATTTTTGCTCCCAGAAAAGTTGAAAGAAATTACAGATGTTTCAGGAAAGGGCCTTATGTTCTGTGTATAGCGACACACACTCTACATGCGAAGATTTTCTATCGCGTGTAAGTGTGTGCACTCGTATGGTACTTAAAATACGAGTGGACTGTTTGACAAAAAAACATTCGACTAAAGGCCAGGTTTTGAACTTATGAAATTAAATTGTCACGTTTGAGATGTGTCACAAAATTTAACTTACTTGTTGGCAACGCTCAAAATTACCAGCGTCACTCAAGATTTTTGAAGTAAAGAAAATCTAGGCCTTTCTGCATCCCGGTTTTTCATCGCGTGCATTTCGTCTCATTATACGATCCTGTGTACTTTTTTTACTTCACTAGAATGCATTGTTCATACTGCATCGATGACAGTAGTTATTCATGCACTATGTTTGATTTTGTACACTTTTGTATGTCACAACATAATTCATGGGGCTGCGCGTAATCACTCAATCCTACCGTTAAATACGCGATATGTTACAGTCTACGTTCAATAGTGCATGGTGGGAAGTGTGTCACCCGCGCCTCCGCCATGAAGAAGCTCGTTTCGGAATACTTGCGCGGAATTCTCTGCTGTAAGAAATCTATGATGACTGCAAGATGACAAATACAAGTTACCCAAACGTGATTGGTTGTAGATAAAAAAGGACTCTCTGCTTCTCCGGCAAATACTATCACGCACCGGTGCCCGTAATGTGCAGTCAGTCAATCTTTGTGCCAACAAGATGAGGAGGGGGTGGGGGTGGTTGGGGTAAGGGTGACCCTAGAACATCTTTACGTGTAATGGCTCCCAGAGGGTCTTATATGCAACAAAGCATTGTGTATCTGTGCACTCGATCATTCGTGCTAATAAGATGGTGGGTGGACCTAGAAAAACTACGTTGTCCGACCTAAGCCCGCAAACTTGGTGAGCTTGCCCTTCGTATGAAACGTTTGGTACGCGCATTTTACGATCGCACCTGCTCCCTCGTGACCAGGGGAGAAAAAAAAATCTAAATTAGGGGCATCACTTGGAAAGAAGAGTGCTTTCATCAGGTTGGTCCTCTCCTCTTGATATAATTTTAATCAAGCAGGAAATGTCTTTCTTTTTCCACGTGAATCAAGTCGCAATTGTATTTGTGTCTTTTTGTCCAAAACCACTTCCTAGTGGTCATTACCCTATTCCGCAGTCCGAACTCTTTACTCTCCATAAGCTAACCTGTCCCTGTCTAACTTATATACATAGAAGTACTATTGTCCATATTACACATGTTCCTCTGTAAAATGTTTACATAGGCTGTATTAGCCCACATAAATTAAAGGGTCGTCAGCGGGAACCACTATTCAACATGTTTTGGAGCCTTTTACCCGTACATGTCTCTCTGAGTAGCGGCTCCTTGTCTAAGCTAAATATTCAGCAAAGACAACCCACATAATAATGAATGAATATGAACATGGCAATTGATGAATTAGCTAAATACGTGAAGTTTTGATTTTAAATGCAGAGCTTCATATCAAAGAAGAATACCTGTCAAACAAACCATAATTACCAAATTTGCATAGTACAGGTTCAGATAAGAACAATTTGACTTACCTCTGAACCAATATGCACCCTTTCTAGCTGGACAGTTTATCCTAGTTAAACCATCCGCCAATGTTTAACTGAAGTGGAAACAAGCTGGGACATTATATTCAGTCCCAGTGATTTTAAAATAAACAGTTGCAGCTAGACCACCTGTATAAACCAAGGGAAATCCTAAGAAGGACTGCAACAATGTACATCCTGCACCAGAGATGTAAAACAAACTCCATGATGACACCTACTCCTCAAACAATTAAGCTCTATTTAACTGCCAACCCTGAGTCAATGTGTCAACTTAATGTGTCAGGTTTGTGACATTTGAGAAAATACTGTCAATTTTGAGTAATTTTTTAATATTGAGTAAATGTGCATTTAGGCATATACAGAAAAGAATGAAAGTCATGAGCATTTTACCAAAAACATGCTATCAAGACAATTTATTCTTAACAGGATTTTAAGTACAATTAGGCAAACATGTAACTGTCGTAGGCCGCTTCTGGCTACCTGTAGCCCCTGGGGGTTTACCGAACAGAAAACATGTCAGCCTAAAATGTCTGATAGTGAATATCAAAACAGAAAGATGCCAAAGGATAAAGTAAAGTAGCAAAACAGACAAGTCTAAAAACTGTAAATTATTGTGGCCAAACTTTCTAATAATCTTTGGATATTAACAGTAGAATTATAGGGCAAGTCAGAAAAGAATGAAAGTCTTTTGTATTTATGTCAAGAGAATGCAATGAAAATATTAACCAGATATCAAGTACAATTAGGCAAGCTTGTAACTGTCGTAGGCTGCTTCTTGCTACCTGTAGCCCCTGGGGGTTTACCTAACAGAAAACAAGCTAGCCTAAAATGTCTGAAAGGTGAACATTTAAACATAATGATGTCAAAAGATAAAATTAAGTAGCAAAACAGGCAAGTCTTAAATCTCTTAAATTATTGAAGGCAAACTTTCTAAGCATCTTGGGATATTTACAGCAAAATTTGTAGAAATATTTGATCAAAAGTACACCTTTGAATCCTCTTGACTCAAGTTTATTGTAAATAAATTTGGTTCTAGATGCAATGTAAACAAATTCGTCACACGAAGTGGCTGTCTGATATATGCCTGTTGACGTTTGCAAGGCTTTATTACTCAAACGGAGTTTTGATATTGCTCCTGTACACTTGACTTGAAAATCTATCACGTGTTTTTTTGTTTCTTTCTTTGTATATATTCTTAAAACATCTATATGTCCGAAGTCTGGCTGCTGTTCCATTATCAACATCTCCGAAGTTTGGCTGCTGTTCCATTATCAACATCGTTACCGCATAAAGAGGTGTGAAATACCTGAGAGTGTTTTGAACACGAAGTCGTGGATTCAGCTGTCACAAACACCTTTTGATTTGTGAATCAAGTTAGATTCACCGGTGATTGGTTATCTCTCATCATGTATCAATTACCCAGCATTGAACTATTGAATCAACGTAGAAAAAAATGAATGAATAAGGCAGAACATCGCACATAACGAATGTTGCTCACTTTTGAAATATACAACAGGTTACGTATTTGCGACTCAAGATTTTAATTGTTCAATCACAGAGCACATTGGTGGAATGTAAACAATGCAACTTCAGATGACAAGCATACGTTTTGAAATATCACTAACTATTTTCAGTATGCAAATTGTGTTTCAAATTTGGACGCATTTGTCTTGCTATACTTTTTTGCAGATTGAACAGGAAAAATAAACCTTGCATTTTGAAAGATCAAACAATGTTTGAAACATCACTTCTATTGTTGTATGCGGTTTTTGACTGTTCATGTTTAGGTGATAAAGCAGGGTCGAAAACACTGCATGGAAATACTTACACAGACTCCAATGTTTGTATAAATGTCCCGCGAATCCCGTCTACCCGTGGCGGCTTCCATCCGCTACATGCTGCTTATCATTTAATCTTTGAACTTCACCGTAATACTCTGTATGTATCGGTTGCTAGCATTTTTTGCGGTGGGCTAGATGTCGGCTTTGTCAAGATTTAATGGCGTTGATGATTTTTTAGAAAAGGCAGTAAAGATGTAAAGGCTTTTCCATGTTGTATCACATGTATTGAATATGCTATTACGTTTTGAAATGTCTGTTTTTTTACTACCTTTGATCATGATTCTTGACAATTTTAATGTGTTTGGATGGCAAGGTCGGATGCTTTCGACCATGATGAGTGTGTAAGGTTTGGAACCTTGGCTCACGCGAGATTCTTGAATTTTAAAATTGATAGAGACTTCATTGCAAATTATAGTTGTATCATATAAATTGCCCAAAACTGAAATTATAAACATGTTTTTACAGTATCAGTAGAATGATTCTGAGATACTTCTGTTAGTTATTGCCTCACATGATTCATGCAGCTAAAGGGCTTTTCTGTTTTTATTGGGTCATTTCGTTATTCCACATGTTGTCTGCGATTACGAATAAACACCAGACTTGACTTATCCAGGTTTCAGATGAGGACAACAAACTTTCCACAAGTAATTGTTTGATTGCCAAACATGCCGGTATCTCCAAATTTGTAATGGACAAAAATCCGCCCTCGTACCTGTGATCTCATTTCTTCAAGTAACTTGACTCATTACACTCTCAACGGTAAGCACGTTGGGAAATAATATAGCAAAAGGGTACAAAGAATGACGTAGTGCCTCTATGAAAGGCATGAACCTTCACTATTTTCCAATATAGTTTTAATTCAGTACTGCTGGGAACGAGACCAGGCATAAGGCTCAATGTCATCCAAATTAGTCTTCTCATAACAGCAAAAAAATTTTCGTCGACAAGCTGGTGTCACTGTATTTAATTCTAACTGTGTGTCTTGCCTTGAGCTAGATCATCCATGGAACTGAGGATCAAGAGGGATGGTTTTTTCAGGCTACACAGGCTTGGAGACTGCCTCATGCGGATATGTGGACTTTGCCTCTGATTACACCTGGGCATTAGAATCCTGGACAGTAGCAACATTTGAAACAGCTTTAGGCATATTTGATGCTCAGTGTTCCAGATCAACACTTTTTCAGAGAAAAATATGGAGAATGCAAAAAGTGTCGCAAGGTTTTCACTTCTGTCACTTCTCCTTTCGATGGCGATCAGCGTAGACTGTTTGGCAGATGGTGACAAGAGAGAACAACCAGAAGAATCTACAGAAAAGGCCACTGCCAGTCATATGTGTAAATAGTGCATTGTGTCTGGGCTTTTCATTTAAACTTTAAAACACCAAAATCTTATGGGCCACAAACGTGCAAAGTACAGACAGAAGAAGCAGGAAATTAGTGGACCGATATGACGCTAATATGATTAACAGAGATAGAAATGTAGAACAACTCCTTTCAGTAACTACCATGAACAAAACATACAACGAAGCTACATTGGAGGACCACAATATTTGATAAGACAGAGGAAAGTGGTACGACTACATGGCTCTAACATGATTGACAGTGATATAAACTGAGATGATTTGTGCCTATTTTTCTATTTGGCTGTAAACTCAGCTGACTGAAAGTCAGGAGAATCAAATGTGACATACCAATCTTGCCGCTTTTTATCGCTGGCAAAAATGACACAATTTGGGTTTTAAGTGGTAAGGGAAGGAAAATACTAAAGTCTTTGACCAATGAATATTTCAAAGGATATTGGTTATAACAATGTTACCTTTACCAAATGTACACTTTCGAATGGGAGGGCTTCCCCAAAAGTCAGAGCATCTTTAAAATGTATTAATAACAAGGTCGTTTCCACTTCAACTCGAATGAAACATGCCATTCGAAGAAAAATGTGTGTTTGGGATCAAACTTACCATAGAGCATACCTTGTTTCAAATTCATTTATAACTTTTAAAATTATGAACAATGAAATTTTGCATTGTGTAGGTATAAATTATTGTACAATAAACACTACCGCGTTTATATGCCTCCCCCGTATATGAAGAGGCTTGAGAAATTACAGCTGTGGTTTTCTTCACGGCGAGCGAATAGCTCAATGTTGTAGACCATTCTCCATATACATATATACATATATTTATATATATATATATATATGTATATGTGTATATATATTTACATATATATAACATGACATTTGTTGAAATAAAGCCCAAAGAATTATAAAGGCCCTCTATTTCGCTGAAGGCTCACACGACTGATGAAGGCCAGTGCCAACACAGTATGGATTGTGTGAATTATTCTAGAAAGCAAAGGCAGATTTAGCCTTCCAATTTATCTGAAATACTCTTGTCATGGGTATATTTGACTGTCATAGTCAAGGCCGTTGTTTTACTGACATCAGAAAAGCTGTGCATTATCCTAAAAGGCGTTCAGACCGACCAGAATTAAACAGAAAAATAGAACATATAAAGAGGACAGGATAACTTGTCTGGTTAGCACTGATGTTTGAATAAATTTTGAAACTCTTATTGTGACTCATAGCAGTTCTAAAGCAGATGTTTTGATTAATGTCTTTACTGAGGGAAAGAAACCAAATGGTCCATTTTCATCATGTCCGACATTATTTTGAACGGAACAATTACTCTTTTTGCTGATTTTGCCGTAATATATACATATATACGTTATAGAAATAAACATTTTAACAACAGCCTGTTTCGAAATGGGAACCATACGGTTGAAGACATCTGGTGCATCATGAGTGTAAATCTGTGTTGAGTACCTGTACCTGTTGAAATTCATCAATACATTGAGCATTACCTTTGAAACAAATTGTCAATAAACATCAAAACATAACATACCAATACGTAGATGTTGAAACAACTGTTACCTGCAGACTAGCTTGCAATTACAAGATGTAACACTGTATCGATAATAACATCTGGGGATAACAGAATATTACAAACGTTGTTATGTGACTAAAAAGTGCAAATATATCCAACATGCATGTGATATAAGGAATATCTAAGGGCTGATGATAGTTGTCTTCAGTAGTATATTTTGTCATACAATTTATTTGCATTTTTAACCTTAAATTGACTCAAAAGTCATAGGAAGTTTTAGGGATGTCAGTTGCCTCTTGTCCCGTTGTCATTCGTAATCAACATTTTCGACTTCTACCCCAAAACCGCCATCTTTATTCTCAGCAAATTTGGAGGGGGCGTACCCTAGGTGGCCTTTTTACCAGCTTTTTGGGACCACGACTCACGGTCCAACGAATCTTACATCTCTTTATTATTATTTGCGGGGGGGGGGGGGGGGCGGGGCGGGGGGGGGATGGATGGGTACAATCAAATCGAATCTTTTATTGCGAAACCAAAGGCCAATCCCTTTGAAATTGTAGACGAACACTGGATGTCGCCCTTCAGCCTTTTGCGAAGCAGTACAGCAGTTACTTTTAATCACATCTCTTAACATTTGGAACATTGTATTCGAACAAACAGGTGAGACGAGGTTTGGATTATAAATCAAACTATTTGCAAAAAAGAGACTATTTTTATGCAAATACTAGAGGAAGGTCATTCTGGTTTGGTTACAAATTTAAATAATTGAATTTTTAGCCTGCGTTCTGATACATATTGGCTACATTGTGCTTTATTTTAAGACTAAATTGCACTTTGGTATGCCTCCTCTCCCATCACAAAGTCAGCAATGTGCATTCTATAGGCCAAAGTATGACTTCTACTTCATATTATACAAGAGCAAAGGGAAATTTGAAGCAATTTGCATAACAGTTTATACATTTGGCTGAGTTTGGCTAATAAAATGTTACTTTTCCCATTAAAATCGGCACCGCATTTTAATGGGGCTTCAGTATTGACAGTTCTGATTGTCATGTCGTTAAAGCATGTGCGCACGGTGCATTTAATGACACTTCACATATTCAAATTTCAATAATGTAACAATTATTAATGTTTATTCTGTATCATCTGTGGAACTAAGGATAACGCATTTATAATTTCGACCACGGACTTTTACGATTACAAAATGCACATTTTCCACAACTAAATGGAAACTTATTTTCCTTTCAAATTTGAATATCGAGTCAAAATAAGCGCATTCAAAGCACTTTCTTATGCTCATAATACAATAATAGTGTAGGTCCAAAAATGAACACTGGGGTGTGTCTCCAGACGTAGCCTTTCTGAGTAGGTGGGGGGGGGGGATAGGGGTTGAGCGCGCAAGGAGTTGGAAGGCTTTGAAGGCGAGGATACTTCGCGGCCTAATATCTCTTTTTGCTTTGATGGTAATCCCAGCACCTTCAGTTTGTCGTGCGGGAAAGACCTTGTCCTTGTCCTTACAATCACAAGGTTGTTGGGAGAAAGGCAATCCGAAGCCAAGGAGGTCAGCCCGAGGACACTTATTTTTACATTCGCCACCAAAAGGCGTTTCGGAAAACAGACGGAAAGCATGATTACTGCTTCTTTGCTGGTGCATCCGTTTTCGGAAAAGAATTGACCGAACATTAGAAAATAAGAACAAGAAAGATAGAATAGAAAGATAATGTACTCCTGCAGACTGTTCAGAAATATTCCAAGGATACACGAGTCTTTCACCGAATGCACTGGCATATAAATAACCGTTATCGATCTATGACCCAGGGTACATTGTTTGTATTATTGACCGAATTATTGCAAAACCCCAAACAAGTGATGATGATGATGATGATGATGATGATGATGATCATAGTGATGATGATGATGATATTGATGATATTGATGATGATGATGATGATGATGATGATGATGATGATGATGATGATGATGATGATGATGATGATGATGATGATGAAGAAGTTGTATGCGACAATTGGCATAATTTAGATGGATAATCCACTGATAATGAGTCTGCCACAAACTAATGGTGATACCTCCCATGCAATTTTGAAATCACTTGGTCGTGGTACACTTTCGGATATGACAATAAATGAAGATATACATCAACAATTTCTGAATATCTTTACATGGATAATATTCTGGCATAAATTATTTTCCAAATAACTTGTTATGAGTGGAGAACCAAATATATTCATCTGTCTTGAAAAAAATCTAGGCAAAGTGATTGAAAATTCCTGACTACCTAGACAAAACAATTATCCAGATGGATTCAGGAGGAAATAATGGGACATAACCCGACATCTCAGGACGAGGAACAATATTTGCACTAATGTATTATATAGCCTTAGAAAAGGACGACAATGAGACAACATGGTGGGCATTTTTGATACAAATAAGACTAAACACGACACATCGTAATAAACTATCAGTATCTTAATAGAGGAATACAAGGCATTGAAAGGGGAGTATGCAAGCCAATGATGCCAAATTATCATTAGTAAACGTAAAGACAGACAAGCCAAGTCAATGTTTGGTGACACTATATATTGCAACAAGACTTACATATATTTAGGCATCTTAATTTTACAGTTTTAATGGTCTCTGCTCATATCAACACTCACTTCAACTTCAGACTTAATGCTAGAACGTATTAGGTCCACACAATAATATGGATAGTGATAGAGTTAGTCTTACCTTCAGTGTCTCATGACTGCCAGTTTGGCTGACTCGTGTTAAGCCACTGCTTCATCCCCTTGAAACCCATGTCAATATTCCATTACAGGTGTAACTTTACCCATACAGCCAATCGCGTATGTAATAGCCACAACAGATAAAATTGCGGTGCTGCCAACTGGTATGTAATTGGCCAGGCAGAGAGTCGAGTACTCTCACCTCCTGTCATCAGAAGTGGAAAAAACATATTTGAAGGCAAATCTTTCCAAAATTAGGTAGTAAGAACCATAAGCACTCGTCTTGTCCCCGTATGAAGGAAATAAGCGAATTTCTTGCAAAAAATGGTCTGGACCATGCGATGTTACTTTATTAATCAAAATTAACGGTCATTGATAACACACGCGCACTGTCTAAATTCATTAGTGTCCCACAGTTTTCAAATGGTGCAAACAACTTGGTCACAATAATAAATGGGCAAATGAGACCACTCCACCTATTAGTATTTGCACCTTGGACTTCCAGATTTCGATGTTGCTTGTTGAATGGCTGACAGGTTTTGATCATGGATTGTTCTTGTTTGCTTGGATTTGCAGTGCAGTTTTTCTTGCATTGTTGAAAACTGTTGGACTCTTTTATTTCTCATGACAGCTCTTATTTTTACGTTGTCAATAGGACATCTTATCATCTTTATATATGCAATGAATAATGTAGTGCTTGGGGGATATTCAAGTCTTGCTGTTATATCTGGTGATGTTCATGTTGAGGGGCTCATCAAGATTTGGATGGTTTTTACCTTGCACTGAATTTATAACCACAATATTGACACATAATGGTATCATACTGCTATTTAGTAACCATACTAACATATAGTCTTGCTGACCATCATGTAATTTTATAAAAAAATATTATGATTCAGTATATGCTAGTACACCCACTAAATGAATAACTCTTCGTGGAAATCGAGACCAGCCACAATTCTACCACGTTTAATGGGAATTTGGCTTTTGATTTTGGAGAAGATGTCGATTATTACAAAAACAATCAAATATTCATGACAAAATAGTAAAAATCACAATCCAAACCGTTGAATAAATGAAGGTCTAGGGGGTGTCCAGATGTGTGACTGTGCTACCTCAAAAAAACAGGTGAAGCTGCAGAAAAAGAGAAAATTCAGAAAAAATCAACAGATCACTTGACATTGATCTGATAAACAAACTTGGGAAAGGACCAGCCTAAGGTATATCCCCACCAAGTTTGATGCGTATGTAGGACTACAAAAATATCCTGTTCCAAATTATTAGATATTTTTAATCGTTATAATTCAGCTTGTACGGTAGTTCAAGAGCAGAAATTAGCCAAACCCTTTTTTCACTTTCTTTCAAGTGTAACCCCCCCCCCCTTAAATAAAAATTACCAAAATCACTGGACGATCATACATTTCACAAAATATATGGAGGTCTACCAAGGGTATATTCCTACCAAGAGAATCTGACCAATAGTTTTCGAAAAGAGGACAAAAGTGTAATGTCAACCTTCAGTGGAAAATGTTTTAACCTGCAAGCTTTGATTCCAAGTCCCTACTAAACATGACACTGTAAAATGAATGAGAGAGAGAGAGAGGGAGAGAGAGAGAGAGAAAGAGAGAGAGAGAGAGAGAGAGAGAGAGAGAGAGAGAGAGAGAGAGAGAGAGAGTTGCCACGCTAAGAGAAAAATCCTTTTGGATTGATTCATTAATAATCACAGCCATAGCTTATTATAAACACATTTATGCAACTATTATTTTTTTGTGTAGTCAGTTAGGTGCTGTTGGCTGGAAGAAAATCTCTGATTGCAAAACCACATTTAAAACTCTGTTGACGTGAGACAAGGGCAAAGGATGTTCTAAAACCATAATAGAAATGATATAATAAGGGCCCGGCTAAGCAAGCTCGAACCTTTTCCATTTAACATGCATTTGTTACTAATTTTTCTTTTATGTAGTAATAAAAACTAACATATGCATTTTCAATATATGTATATATATATATATATATATATATATATATTATATATATATTATATATATATATATATATATATATATACGTATAGACATTTTAATTCATTCCTGTGGTACTAAATTGAAATATAACCAAAAAACAAATATAAAAAAAACTTAATAAATTTACCTAGAAAAGTTCTACAGCTAAATAAGATTATCTGTATGTCAGATTGGAAACCAATATGATATACACAGATTATAGGAGGAATGAAATTCTTGGTGTTTTACCATATCATTTATTTATGTCTTGTATTAAAATTATGTGGAATGACTCTTGGCTAATTTGGTAGGCTCAGCATATTAGCCCGACAAGTAGGGTGTATTATTTGCTATGCTAAAATACTCAACAAGGCATATATTCGTTGAATAAAATCGCTTTTCCCATATTGCTACGCAGGCCGCAATTAAATGCAAGATTATTGTTTTTATATAAACATAACAGAATGTTTAATCGCTAATGTTACAGAATATTGATATTTCATCAATGTTAATATTACCATTCTACATGAATGTGAATGGTTAGGTAAAAACGGTAACAAAAAAGCATAAAAGATAAGCAGAATTTGTTTTTATTCATGATTATAGCAGCATAGCTCTGCCTCATAAATTCTTCTTGAGAAGTGTAAATATCTTTATTGGCTTTTTTATATCCCTTACAAGTGCCTCCGGCTGTGCCCAGGTAACAATTTAAACTGACGTCAATAGAGGTAATGTGTAAAAAGGGAAAGAACATACATTTTTTCAACATGTTTCAACAAATGTCCAAGTTACCCAAGGCCTAACAAAAATAAATGTGTGGTTCCGGTAACCTGACAGACCCTACTAAAGAGGCACAAACCTAAAATTAATGGGACAAACAAAAAAAGTACTTTTAAGCCGCCTTTCCCTAATAAATACTGGTCGACCCAGGCCAGTGCTACAAACTCAGTGAGAAACCCAAGTGGCTGTAAAAAGTCCGTAATTGTTTTCAGTGGCCTAAATGTGACCTACAAGGCCCAAAGGGCCCGAGGTATTCCAGGGTGGTCTGGGGGCATTCCTGCCCTCCCTCCCTCCTACAAAAACTTTTGAATTTGAGCATGCAAAATAGTTTATCTGGAGAGTTTCGAGTATCTTGCCTTCACATGGTTGACGAAATCACAACATTTTAGTCATTTTTGTACTGATTTAGCTTTTTTTCCCTCTGATTGTACAAAAATTTGATGAAAATTAGCAAAAAATTAGTAAAAAAAAAAAAAAAAAAACCATCGCCATTTTATCAATTAAGATAAGACAAAGTTTGCATTCATACGTGTAAGGCTTCAGATAATTTTTGCACATATATTATGGTTATTAATTAATCCAGGGAAAATTAACAGATAAATTATCCCGCAATTAGTAAGTTGTGTATTTTCTCTACAAAAGCAAGAAGAAAAAATACATGAAGATAATCACTAAACCTTAATGTACCTAACTATCATGACTGAATGTTGATTGATATTATTTTATGCACACATATTCCAGGATGGTGCAATATTATTGCTTTAAGCACACCAAACTAGAATGCATGTACTGGGAGTACCAAATGCCTAGGGAATCTTCCCTTGGCTTATTTCCATGGTGAACCACAACATAAAAATAGCAGAAATTCAAGTATGAAATCGGAAAAATAGTAAGTTGTTCTGCACAGGTTTTTAGCTGAAATGCTTTAATCATGTATGAATTAGAATATTGATCAAAGTTTTCAATAAATTAATATATAAATAAATATAAGCACCAAAGGCGTAATTTTTATAACAGCAGGGACCTGATAACACTAAGATACTGAGACTATAGATATTTAAAGGGGTCCCTCTCCAGTAGCAGTACTCCCATCTGCATTGCCTGCACAGATGTGATTGATGGACCTCATTGGATATCACCAGGTATTGTTGTCAGGGCACTCTGTCAAAAAGTGCTAGAAAGGCATGCTTTAAGTGCCTTTAATGAAGCCTGCCGAGTGGACTCGAGGAGCTACAGCCCATGCCTCCATGACTTGTCACACCTTATTCTCTCGTTTTTGCCAAAAATGGTTTGCCACCAAAATGCTACCTCCCCCTCCACCTAGCCCAGTAATAATTCTGTAGAGATGCCTGTTGTAACTGAAGCCGGGACATCTGTCTATGAGCCCATATAAATGATTGCAGCACTCCCAGATCGAACAGATATCAACAGCCAATAAGTGAACTGTACAATTGCAACCTTTAATGCCCACCCTCTGTATCAGAGTCATCCAGATGAAGTGGCACTGAAGAAAGCATCTTGCATGATCGATTATACAAATCAATTTTCGCCTCCAGCAATATCAGTTATCCCACAAAAGGTCACCCCTATTACGTGAAGTGGCCTCAACAGGGGATGAGACCCTAACCTTAGAAGGTCGTTTATCGGTCTCTCTATTCACACTTAGGGCAGCAATGCCTCAAACCCCAGGAACAGATTTACCTCATTCCAAACCACAAAGATGTCTCTGTCAGAGGTACCAGCACCAGGATCAGTACTGGAAACTACAACAGGCAAAGACAAACAAAATGCATGGTGACCAATAACCTCCTTCTTTCTTCTTCTTTTGGGGACTCTCAAATCCACCTTTTCCAATGTTCTTGGGGCCAAACATGACACACACTGCAGGGATTGTCCAGGGAGCATCAAACGCCTCTAGTTTGCTCTCCGCAGCAGGGACAATGTTTGTGATTGTGCTACTAGGCCATAGCGTGGCCTTTGAGAGCATCTTGGCAAAAGTGTCACTTGATGCTCTATTAAAGGCAACTTTCACAAATGCCAGCAACCTCTTTATTGTATGCTGCAAACATAAAAGTAATAACATTACTTGCAAACTAAATTTTTACAAAAAAAAGAACAACTAGAAAAGAAGATTTTGCTTTCCAGCAAATCTGTCTGGGTGCCTTCAAAATGAGAACAGTTTGAAATGATACACTTTGCCATTGTTCAACATAATCTAAATTTTGTGTCTTAACCTAATTTTTTTAAATTGAAATGCTCAGCTTTGGTTCTTGGTTCAAGGGATGTGGCCATGTCCCAAACTTATAAAGTAATGTGTGAATGAAACTACTATCTATAATAGTTTTGAAGCTATTCAACATTTTAATTTTATGTAGTTGCCTAATTTGCATGAATTATAAGCCTAGAAGAACTTTTGTTTATTGTTCATTGGATTGGGCTATGCCACAAACCCATATATTGAAGTAGGAATGGCACCTCTATAATAGTTTTGAAGCTATTAAAGATTTACATTTTGCATATTCACCTAATTTGCATAAATTAAAATCCTACAACTTCATTGGATGCGGCTTTGCCACAAACATACAAATTGAAGTTGGAGTGGCATCTCTATGCACAATAGTTTTGGAGATATTAAACTTTTAGATTTTTCAATGCCCCTTATAAGCATAATTTGAAATTCTACCACTATACTGTCCATTATAGTGGCAAGTGTCACAAAGGTATATATGCACATTGAAATTTTGAGTCCATCTGCAATAGTTTCAAAGATATGGCGGTTTTAAAATTTTTGTTGCCTCTGAAAATTTGCATAATTTGAACATCATGACTGTTCCAAATGAGATGCACAATTTGACTGGTTATGTCAGTCACCATGGCAAGTTTGGTGGTTTTTGGAAAAATAGTCTCTGAAAAAATCTGTGGACCAACTTGGTCAGAAAGAAAGAAAGAAAGAAAGAAAGAAAGAGAGAAGGAGGGAAAGAAAGAAAGAAATTTGCCCTTTATTTCTTTGTTTATTTATCTGAGATGAAAGACCACCTGTCCTATGTGGCCACTTTTGTCTGGTATTCATTAATTAGGGGACGTCTTAAATTGCAAGTACCACTATACAGCGAAACCTCTCTACAGTGAGCACCCTCTCGACCAGAAAAAAGTGCCCACTCCTGAGAGGGTCAGCCCTCTGGGCAGTATTGATGAGTATATGTACATGTACAGTGTACACATATTATAATTTAGAGGGATGTGTATACATGCAGTACAAAACTGTCTTTTTCCTTTATTACATGAACAAATTTTAACAAAACCTGTCAAAAACTACATAAACATGTACCTGTGAACTAAGACAAAACTATATTGTCTCAGTATTGGCTGTGAAGAACAGGCTTCATCTCACTGGTTACAAGAAAACAAAGACAGGAAAGTGTCCACTGAGATGCCACAAATATTTGTACTTCCCTGGTCTGGCTGACTCAGCTGTGTTTGTTGTCTATTTTTAACAGAGGGTACACTCAGGCTTGTTCTGCCCAGAAGTCCAGAGCTGTGAGTTCCCTTGGGACTGAATTAGTAGACTGACATTGCCTCAGGCAAAAACAGGCCAGCTAGGACACCAGTGGAAGCAAAAGCCTGCCTGGTACATATGACAGAATGGAGTCAACCTGTTCTTGCATGAACAGAAAGAGATACTCTGTATTTTATTGAGATCCTCATTACACTGTTGTTGGGAGCCCCCCCCCCCCACACCACCCCACACCACAATTTGCTACAAGACCCAAACCTTTCAAAGCGTACACTCAGCATGCAAGGACAGAAAGCTGTGAGACAGGTTCAAGCTAATTAATTATGAATGCAAAATGGTTGCCTGGCACCATAGAGGTCAAGCAATAGGTCATACAGGAGGCAGTTGAAAGCCTGCATGTGGATTGGGGAGAAATTTGGTGAATTTAACATGCATTAAAATTCCCCAAGTTTTGTTTGTGTGCTGTTGGATTTGCCAGTTGTCTCAAACCTATATGTGTAAGTTAGAACTTTGTATCTATCTGCAATAGTTTGGAAGATATGGAGCTTTTAAAATTTTAAGTACCCCTAATTTGCATAATTTTAAACATAATGACTATTCCAAGTCAGGTGCCTTACTTCTTTGGTGGGTCAGTCATAATGGCAAGTTTGGTGGTTTTCGGAATAGCAGGGTCAGAGAAAAACTCCGGACAAATCTGGTCGTAAAGAAGAAAGAAAGAAAGAAAGAAAGAAAGAAAGAAAGAAAGAAAGAAAGAAAGAAAGAAAGAAAGAAAGAAAGAAAGAAAGAAAGAAAGAAAAAAAAATTCTTGGAAAAACAAAATGTTTGGGTTGGCACCCAGACATAACAAACTAACTGATCATGACGAAAATACAAAAAAAAAAAAAAAAAAAAAAAAAAAAAAAGAAAAAAAAACAAACAAACAAAAAAACAATAAGTCACATCATTGAAAACCCAATATAGGAGAAAAAAAATAAATCGGTGCAGAAGCAGCCAAAGAGAGAAAACTGATGTGATAAATCAACACTGGAGGTCAACTACTGTGCATCGAGGTGAACTGCCAGAGGGCGTCACTTGGTATTATGTCCAGAAGGAGGCAAGAGGACAAAGACCCGACGGAATGATATTTGGTGCCACATAAACTCAGAGATTTTAGCCGAATATAGGATATAGGTAATGTATCATGACACAAATACCTAACTCTCCCACTACTGGTGCTTCGACGAGCCCTCGACACTTATTAATGCTTGCAGAGGCAGGCACATTTTAGACCAGGCATGAGTGAAACACCAGAAACATATGTGGGTGACGCCTACCCTAACAGATATTTTTGCTATGCGTGGATTACTAATTGATGTGGTGGGGAAAAAAGATTTGTTTAATAGTTGGTGTAAAAAAATTCTCCACAAAAATGGGACCTAATTCACAATATTTTATTAGTAAGAAAGACTACCAGAATATAACAACTTTAAACTTGGTTATCACTGAACAAATTTAAACATTTTCAACCCTCTGATATTCCCGCCGCACACTAAGATATTCGGCTAAAAGGTCTGAAGCATTTCCATGCTTACCAAAGGTAAATAAGAATAACTGTTTCATTGGTAATTGGAATCGACCATCCTGAAAGTACTTGAGATCAAGGAAGTGAAATTTGATTTCTAAATATGCGGAATTTGTAACACGTACATCCATCTTGATTTTCGTGTACAAATAGACTTCACTCTTACTAAAGCTATGTCCATAGAAATTGAATGACTAACAAGAACATAAATGACAAATACTTAATATTTGATTAAATCCCTGACTGCACAAAATTACAGTGTCCCTAACATGAAGTTTGCATTAATTAGGTTTCTGAATTTTACTCTGTTAACAACTATGAATTTACTTAGAGGCATGCCACTGTCCAATAACCTTTTTTGTTGACAACCAAAACAACAAACAGTCTCTGTAAAAATAAAACGAGCCTGGTATAACTGGAAGTGTCCGTTCAACTATACGGTGTCCTTTGAAATGAAGAGTCGGGCTTGCTGATAATTAAATCAGGTCTCGTATTATCTGGAAATTTTAACCCCATGCCACATAGAAATCAAACATCGGGGAACATTCTAAGTTTCGGAACTTCACAAACGCAGTTATTATGATGTACTTAGCTCACGTCACATTGTCTCAGTATACTTGAATCAAATCTCACATTCCTGATAATTCATTCATACAAATTACAAATAGTTCACACAATATGATCTAGAATAATATTGGCATTATTATTATAAAGCACGAGAGGGAAAACCCCGTTCATAAAAGTGCATAAAAATGATAAATAAATATGCGACGCGATTGTGAATGATACTGCATGTACAAAACTTGCAATCTGATAAGTTTGAAGTGGTTCATCATTAAACCCATTTTTATCACTTCAAATCACTTTATTATCAACAAATTGAATGTAATCATACACTAATACATGGTGACAAAATGCATAGAAATAAACGACGTGGCTCACATGCATGATCGTATTACGATCTTGTTTGACTATAACCTTTCACCTTGACTTATACCTGACAAATGTCAACCGCAAAGTGGATAATTTATGCAGATATGAATTTGGCTGAATGAAAGATGAGATAACACTTCTAACATTTGTACTCCTATATCATAAACATTTTCACATGCTTTTAATTATCTGCCTACAGGCAGTCCAATTGAACCTCATTTCAGAACTCCAGGAGAAAAGAAATCTAACCAACCCCTGGGACCAAACATATGGTTAACCTGACAATTTGGAATGCAAAAGAATAAATTAAAACAAGGAAAGAATCATCACTTCCACCCAGCAAAGAACCTCAAGTCTGGTCTTTTTGTAGTACAAAACATAACCACTCGATTTATAGTGTAAAAAGAATAATTGTGAATCGCACAGAGCGTGGTGTGATTTTGAATAAATAATGTGTCTGCAAGACGACGATTACATTCCATCGATATCATGTGATCAGGACTTGGGCGCATAATTTTGCGAAGACTTCGTCAATACACTTTTAACCACCGGACTAAGACGAGGTCAATCCGCACTCTTTCACCCAGAGTGTAACACTCAATACCACAGGCGAGAATCTTTGTAGCTTTGATACAATGCCGTACTAACCTGATAACCACTTATATACGACGGATTCATACTTAATCACTGATAATAGACTATTAAACAACTATGAATCAGCTAAACTGTTACTAAGGAAACTTACCCCTTCTTATTGCTGGTTCAGAAATAGAACTTTATAAGCTAACGTCGCTATTTATCTGCAGTTCTATTTCTAACACATCTTTACTTACGCAAAATCTTCAAGACAACAATTTCAACTTTTGAACTGTCTCTCTCAACTTCAATAAAACAATTTATGATTATTTCCTAGACTCTAGTTTTTATAATCATCCTAAAAAGTTGCATACAAATCCCAACCCCAAGGCCTTGTGAAAATAATAGATATCCCCTACTCACCTCAAAACTTAGAACACAGGTTCTGTGTCTTCACTGTCCATCTAGAAATACAACTGCAAATACAGTCGTCATTATATTTTACAATAAATGTTTACAGCGCAAGTCCGGGGTCTTGAATCTAGCATGTAGTACGGCCAAACTGTAACCGACTGCTTAATAGCCTGGAGATTACCTCCCGAAGGTTGTCTCACCATGGATAGAAATGGACATTTTGAACTTCGTAAAGGTAGCCAGAAAAGCATAGCTGTAAATCCACTGCGTTCAGCGTGATGGGTTCATGTCGCAGCCAAGCTGTGCATCATTAAACCCGAACATATCCCTATACGCTGCTTTTTATGAGAAAAAAAACTCGCCCTTTTACGAAAAACTAAACTCCATGTTAGTACCAAATCTAACGTGAAATGGCCATGCCCCAGTAAAATCAGCCTACTATCCCCTGTCTGGCCAAATGAAGCGGAAAAATATTCATGTGAACATATGCAAAGTATACATTTTTGAACTGGTTATGACCAGCAGATTGGGAATAAACAAACAGCATGACCATTTTTTGCAAAGTGTTGTATAAGCAACCGTTTCTTTTATCTTGAATTTCAGTTAAACATGTTTGTACACATGTGGAAATAACTTCTTACTGGTTTAACCAAACTTTAATCTGTTTTCACTGGATTACTCCCAACATGTGGCTAAGAAAGTGTCCCATTGATATTTCATCCACGGTGTTTGAAAAAAATCTGTGGAACGATTTTCAAGCCTCATATGTGGCCAGAGGGGAATATCCAAATATCCCCTGCTTTTCCCAAGCCTGAGAGAACAAGCTGGTCGAGTCCCATAAGCCTGAAGCTGTTTCCAAGACTGATGTCATTGTAGCACTTCATGGCCACAGTGTTTTGAGACTTCCTCCACGTCATTGCGAACTGAACCCTATAGAAATGATTTGAGGAATAGTCAAAGGATTAGTAGCCCTTGAGAATATCTTCAAACTCCAGCAAATGACGAGGGATAGCTTTTATAAAGTGAACGCAGACACATTTGCCAGAGCCGTGGATAAGGTGATCCGCATCGACGAAGATTTTATGGTGACATCAGGAGCTATAGAGGCCACAGTGGCTCTACTCATCATAAGACTGGATGGAAATAGCAGTGATGAGAGCGACAATTCTGGTAGTGATGCTGACGATGACAGAGAGAACCCCCCCCCCCCCAAAAAAAAACCACAACTGCATACATGCCTCTGACACAAAAGCCAATAAGACGCCAATACAAAGAGTTGAAAATACATGTAGATGTATCATCAAAACCAAACCAAACCAAGATCAAATTAGAGAGAGAGAGAGAGAGAGAGAGAGAGAGAGAGAGAGAGAGAGAGAGAGAGAGAGAGAGAGAGAGAGAGAGAGAGAGAGAGAGAGAGAGAGAGAGAGAGAGAGAGAGAGAGAGAGAGAGAGAGAGAGAGAGAGAGAGAGAGAGAGAGAGAGAGAGTCAATTAGTCATAGTTTTCGATACAATATTGAAGAATGTCTCTGGGACATGAAGTCATCACGCAAACTGAACTGGTTTCACAGCTTTGTTTTTCTTTCTATCTTTGTGAAGTCCAAAATGCCTATTTCTATCCTATCCGTGGTGAGACGACCTTTAACTATATATTACCTTCGAAACCAAATGAGGCGTGACAGAGGCATGATTAAAGTTGGGGGTTTTCTGACTCATCTGTCTCGCCATATACCACTAGAAACGATCTTAAAAAGCGAAGTCGCAGGCGCCTGTAAAACAAAAAGACAAAAGGAACACTCTCTGCCCCGACAGACTCTTCTACTTGAGCATGGCTTGCCAAGATAACAACACAGGGAAAAATTGTAAAGTTGGTACAGCTTTACTCAGACAATACCCTAATGAAATTTCCAACCTACTTTTTCAGTAGCAGGAGAGAAAACATTACACATATATCAATATTTACTTTCACAACTGCTATAGCTCTTTCTGTTTCGTCGATTAATATCCCATTCCTTAAGTTTGCGCTGTCAACTTACTGTTATGTGCACTGTTGTCTCCTGAACGGTTACTGTCCCATACCATAGTTATGTATGATAAATTCATATAGTGGTAATTACGTTCATCAGTTGTTTCAACAAAATTTGTCAGAAACAATTGACCTGGAGATTTGTTACGTGTTTACAACAGGATGGTTCTTGAAACTGATTAATAATTTTTGTGGTTATTTAAACATCCGAAAACTTTGAGCCGTAATTCATAAAGCACCCTAACTTATAGATACTAAGGGTAATAATAGTCTTCAGGATACTTGCTGCTGCTTTATACATTCCAAATTAACATATTAAATATATCCATTGTATGGACAATGCATTTTACAAGCACATATTAATAATAAAGTTATCCCACAACGTGCATTCTCAATAAAATTTAATTATGCATGTGCATATTTGGTAGTTTCGGTTTCGAAACCAAAACCTCCTAGAGATGGCAAATTACACATACCCACACCCACCAATGCGGACATGAACGACCCCTTGATACATGTACGTGCACAGATTGTAATTAATTTCAATGTTTATTGACTTGGGTGTCTATATTTATTGTCAATAAAGAGTTGTTTCACGGGTTTGTGTTTTCTCTTGGACAGGCCAGCTAGGCATGTTTGGGATATTTTTCTACGTGCATTGAAAAAAAAAAAATCCTGGAATTATAAAAGAAGCAAGGAAATAAATATTTTGGGAGGTATATATTGTACGCGTCATATCCATATGAGGCTTCCAATCAACAAATGTGAAACACCTCTGCCAAATACACGTCAAAAATTTATCAAGTAGGCTAAGTTATACTTGTATGGGCTCTAATAATTCTGACGGATAGATATTGTTTGAATTATGTCCTGCCCATATTGTAATTTACGTACCAGTGGGCGCACGCCACCATTATGGAAAACAAATGCATTCAGTTTGATTTAAAGTACACATGCGAAAATATATTTTGTGTGTTGGAAATCCGACAGCTCCCTGAGTACAAGATGATCCAAGGCGTGGCAACAAAGGGATCAACCAATGAGATTTCAGCATTCAACAAAACGCCGGCGTGGATGTCAAGGCAGTTGTATCAATGGGGTGTTTGCCACGAGTACAGCAACAAAAGTAATTTTAACGCTTTATTGCAAGTGCAAAGTGCATTTCATTTGAACCCGTATAGACTTTAATACAATGACAGAAGAAAACACAGGGTTTTTTGTTGAAAGTTCTAACATACATCTTTTTTGTCCACCACAAATAAGCATGTGCCGGCCGCATGGTCAAAGCTTTTCACACCTTCTTATGTATATAATACAAAGGCCTCCCAACTGACACGCGCTGGAAGTGGTGGAGTGGGTGAGGGAAGAGGGTCTCTGCATTGCGCACACAAGGCGAGGCATCTGTTTCATGCGCATGTGCTCCCGTCTTAAAAAAAACCACAACAAAATGAGGCCAGTGATTGATGCATGGGTCCGTTGTTGTTCACCATGTGCTAAGCACAGGAATTCAGTACTGAAAGAGGATGCCATGAAAAGGATGCTCTCTCACTATACTTATTGATGCAAAATCACCTGCTGCAGCACTTTTTATAACAGTGTATTTGGATCAGCCTGTCGTTTCCACCTGCAACCACCAAAGTACCAAACAATAAACTTCGCAATTTCAGCAAACATTCAGGAATGTAAAGTACCATGTATTGACTCGGAAAAACCTCGGAATCCGTTAACTGCAAACTGATTTCACTTTTTAGCAATGACCAGACATTATCTTGTTATAACCAGATAATATATTATAATATAAAAGATAATATCTTCTCGGAACAATACGAGTTCCTAGTTACTACCAGAAAAATTACCTCAATATAATAAGCTATTCTCCGCTTATTACAAGAAAAAATATGAAATTAAGTTGACACCAAAGGGCTTCTGTAGAAAGCGGCAATAAGAGATTACCAGCATAATTTTCGTTGCGTCAGAGAATTTTACATCTTATGCAGAAACATGCACCGCTGGGGGGATTTTGCTTACTTTTGGTACATATAATTGTGGATGGAGGTTTGAGAAAAGATTAAAATCGGAAATGAAGATACACAATAACATGAATATATTCTATCATAAAGATATTTTTTAAGGATCCAAACTTGCTCTAAGCGCAAATTATGTTGGCCTGCAACAGTTGTATTTAGGATCTTGTGGTCCATTGTTCCCACTGTACAATGGATTATCGTCAAAGGCATCATCATCATCATCATCATCATCATCATCATCATCATCATCATCATCATCATCATCATCATCATCATCATCATCATCATCATCATAATAATCATCATCATCATCATCATCAGCAGCAGCAGCATCATCATCATCATCATCATCATCAACAACAACAACAACAACATCATCAACATCATCATCATCATCATCATCACCACCATCATCATCATCATCATCATCATCATCATCATAATTATAATAATAATAATAATATAATTGGTAACAGTCGGTATTGACCATGTACAGTGTTCATAGGCACCTACTTTCATGTTAAACTTTACATGAAACGAATATCTGGTGACAGAAAAAGTTTACCCTTTCCGAATCTCAAATTTGCTGTAAGGTGCAAATCGAAACAAAGGTATAATATGTACTATTTACCATGTTATTGTACAGTGACTGATAAGAGTCAATATATACCGACTTTTCTGTCAAGAAGATGATATATGTATACATATATATATATATATATATATATATATATATATATATATATATATATATATATATATGGAGGATCTTAGTAAGACTGCATAGGGAGGATTTGACAGGTCTGCTTTAGGCTGCTCACTTTCAGAATCCTATTCTGGATGAAATTGATACCTGATAAGTATAAATATGGAAGTAGAGCCCACGACAGGACGACCAATAAGGATGCCTGAAACAGCGATTTTTTTGTTTGCATATGACGTGTATTGGCTGTCAGTATAAATAACAATGTGTGCCTACACTCTGCCTCTTTTCCACTTCATCTTCAACCAGTGCTACAACCGACACCAGAATGCCCGAGACAACGACACAGCGAGAGAACGGGGACAACTGTACCACTTTTCTCTTTACGTCCGAGTCCGTGGGAGAGGGTCACCCCGGTAAGTCTATTGCTGGAAGGACCTTCTTGCTCGACGATTGTCCAGAAGCAAAAAAAAGAAAAAAAAAAGGAAGAAGAAAACGAAAAAAAAAAACCTTTGTCAAGTGTTTCATAAAAAATCTTGCCACACTTGCAAAGTTTTAATTTTGTCAAAATCGCCTTCGTATCAAGAATGTCAGCCCCGCAAGCAAAACAAAAAGATGCATATCTCGGAAGGTGATTTTGGGGGGTCTTTTTAAGGGTGTGTGTGTGCGTATTATTGATCTATCTTACCACAAGTGCTCAAAAGAAAATTAACTTGTCATACGTTTATGCACTAGAACTGGACAACTTAAATATCTGTTGTGTAAAGACCATAACAACAACACCACATGAAAAATGTCAGGAACATGTGCAATGTGTTTTAGACAGTATCATTTAAATATCACGCTCACGGCGTGTGGATAACCCCTTTCAATTCAGACACCCTCAACATGAATCTTTCGCGTTGCCGTGGATGATTTATTCGTATTCCTATGGAATGAAATGCACAGAGGGAAAACAGCTGGGTGAGTTTGAGGCTGTTTGATCTGGTTAGCACCCTCTGCCTCGACGTCGGTCGCTCGCAGATGATAGAAAATTATCATTGTTTTTTTCCGTTGATTGCTCAGTGGTTTAAAAGGCGGCATAGTCATGAAGATCAAAGATGAGGATCAAAATATCAACGTCACTAGCGTATACAATTGTTATCACCGGTTCGTTCCAACAATTACAATTTATACATACCTTCATATAATTGAAAGTCAGGACTGTCTCAGGTACTATACGATAAATTTCAGTATCATGAACTGTCAAATGTTTTTATCGGATAAAATTGGTATGATGATACGCGGAACAGCACTTATGCCTTTGTTTCGGGTACCGCTATATTATTTCATCGGATGACCAACCTCTATCCAACAGAATCTCAACGGAAACCTTATCTCTCGCCTACGAACCGTTCAACAGATGACATGGATATCGTTTCACGTGATCCCTTGACAATGCAAAAATAAAAATAAAATAAAAATAAATTGACCCCACTCGTTTATGTCTCAAGGAGCAAGCGATGACCAAAAATGACTTTTTCCTTCAGAATTCAGTGGTTCGTTAGAGATACAGGTCCAAGCTTTTCAGGCTCTGTAACGTGTTTTGTTAGTTACCCAGTGAAGACCTGTTCTTATCTGCCAGGGTGATGCAGACCTTTTCCATACTTATTGTTGAGCGTAAACTGGATTAAATTTTAAACTAAAAAAAATGTTTCCTTGTCGGTATTTTTATTTTAGATGTATGCATGGAGTGACAGAAACGGACAAAGAGTGCATAGAAGTTGCGAAAGGATTTGGGGATTTGGTGATGTGGAAATGTTTCAGGACTTTGTTAGATAAATGTTCATTGAGAAATGTGGAATTTTCCACTCCTCATATGGACCTCTATAATTATTGAACGCAAGCCACTCTTTTTGCACATTGTACCTTCATGGGGTCACTTGCCGTTCATACCTCATAAAAATAAAGATGGGGTTTGGTTTACTACTGTGGAAATTTACCACTCTGACTTATTACTTGTGCATGTTGTGCCTGGCGGGATCTCTTACGAATCATGTTTGTAACATAATAAGCATTGTATCGTTTTGCATGAAATATACCAATTGATTGAGACATATATTTATAATATATTTAAAGTACCGCATTTCTTATCCCGTTATCAGATAATGGATGCAAGGTTTTATACGTGTCAATGAAATTTACATTACATATACATACAATTGTTCATGCACACACACACACACACTGATATATATATATATATATATATATATATATATATATATATATATATATTATTTGGTGTCATATAAAATACTTATCCATATGACGGGAAACAAGCACATGATGGACAAATCTTCCTTTTCAGCCGGATCAGCTTGTGGCAATCATCCGTCAGACTAAATTCTTATTAAATTTTCTGATTAAAATTTCAGCAGCTTGAAACGATATTAAGAATTGCAATAACATTCCTTTTTAGCCAAACATGTGGCTGTTAGCTATCCTATTTCGAGAACAGAAAGCCCATTTTTTAATATTCGTCGTCAAAAATTTACCAACCCGTCTAGCGAGAGCAATGAAAAGGTCACTGTGCTGGCCAATATATCAGTACTTGAGTGTGACTCCAGGAGCAGACCAGTGTAGACAGTAAAGAGACACGTGTACCAGTCTATTTATTCTATTTTTTAGTGTGTTGAAACATTCCGCAAGGTAAGGAGGTACGCAAAGGGCCATATGGGTAAAGTTGACTAATAAGTTACAAAATTTGACATAAGCAACAAGTTATAGATACGATGAGGTCTGCATGGCAGACACATGTTACCACTTTACGTCAAGGACAATGCGGATTAAACAGATAAAAATCTGGCCCACATGTGCACAAGCTATTTAGAGGAGGGAGACAGAGGTATCTCATATGTTGTTTAACATGGTGTATGCTTGAAAAGGCTGCGTGATGCGTGATTTGGGGTTTTCAATTGTGTGTTATCTGCTGAATTATTCGACTCATCTGTGACACGTGACTGGGTCTTTTCATATTTTGTATATGTTTCCGGAATCTCCTGTCCCCTCTTAGAATTGATGACAATTACAATATCCACCGTTTCCGTTGCCGCACATACGAAAGTCAAAATTCGATGCTTTGTCACTTCTTTTTAGATATTGGGATACCTTTTAATTATGTGTCATCTTGTAACAATATATACAGAATCTTACCTGAGAGTTAAAAATATATTGGTTCTGCCTGTGCAGTCTACATAGATTTGGCCCTGCGTATTTCCAAAGCGTGGCAAAAATTTATATCCGATGGAAACGAAAATTAAATTCGAAACATGCCTGGAAAAATTATGGTTCTGGTGATTTTGATAGATTTTTAACTCTACCAGTGCCACATTTTGCAATGGAACCAAGGAAAGTTGTTGACCTGAACAATTATGTTCCATGTTATTGTTTGCATGCTGCTGAAAGGTCATTTTACACGGAACACTAATCTAGCACCCTTACTATAATTCGGAACAGTTCTTTTGCAGTTGGAACTGAAAGAGTTAATCCCTGAAAATCCAGATCGGTGAATCCTTTTGCAGACTGCAACGTTTGTTCCTACTCAATGGCTAGAAAGGAATATGGAAAACGATTATTAATATTGCTTTTATAACCATATCACCGTGCTGGTTAGCTTATTTCGCAAGTGAGCTTGAACTCTGATTGAATCTCAGTAATGGAACAAAAAGAAATCAACTTCATTTTCCTGTGGATTCCCTACCAAGGGCGTTGCACCAGAATTGCTTCGTTCCTGGGTATCTCACCGTGTTCTTTATCGATGAAACTGTCATACTTATGTGTTACAAAACTGTCGTAGTTTTAGCTACAGTATTTTTATCATATTCCATAAGACGGGTGGAACACTCACGTCGTCTAATGTGGCTTGACACACCCTTTTGTAAATTTGATGTCATTCTCGATGCTTTTTCGTCCTTATTGAGACATTGCGTTCGAACTGAGCACTATGAGGGTGACAGTTTGAGTTTCTTAGAGATAGTAGACTTATCCTGAGTCCAGAGTTGTCATCAACGCCCGACATCAAGGTGACTCAACAGGTTTCAGATATTCACTGAACTCTGGGCAAAGCTTATTATAACAAATATGACTGCAGATTTAGAACTTACCAGAAGACGTACTATTGCTTATAAGTAAAACAATATCACTGTCGAACACGTGCCATCAACCATTTTCATATTTATTACTGCCCCTAAGGTACTACATGTTTCTTGTAGATAAAATATGCGACCAAGTCAGTGATGCGGTCTTGGATGCACATTTGAAACAGGATCCTAATGCCAAAGTAGCTTGTGGTGAGTATATAAAATCACTTTACTCCTTTAAAATGTCCAATATAAGTGAATTTAGTTGCGGAAATATGCAAGTTGTGGAAAGCCATGCGGTCATTCAGTCGGCATAAATCTTTAGGAACCAAGCTACACTTGAGCTTTCGATGAATATCATAGCTTTTCAAATATAGTTACTTCTTGTAGGTTACAGTATTTTTCTCTTTGAAAGACAAATCACGAGAATAGTGTGCTCATGATTTTCACATGTTTCGCACATTCGTTCAGCACCCATGGTACGCAGCGCAGGTCATCGTGACATACCAGTGCAAGCTTACCAGGTTTTGTGACGGTCTACCTTAGCATTATGTATAGAAAGTGTTATCACGCACGTGTCGATCTGTACACATAAATAACAAAATGCGCAAACTTGTCATAAAAAGCATGTGACCATGGTCAGTGTGTGATGGTACAAAACTACGTAACTGAACAGGGTTAGGTAACATTATCGTCTACTATTATCATGTGTTTATGCAATCGATCGTACCATGTAGAAACCTCCTCTGAAGGCCGATGTGTCATATTTCCATTATTTTCCTCGTTGGAAGCACAGCATAAGTTCACGTGGTTCTGTGTTGCTAAGACTCAACTTTGGACTTTAAGAGATTACACATCCGCGTCTTCTAGAGTAATGTCTGTGTGCCAACACAGACCTACTGTTTTTCTATGAATTCTTTCTTTCTTTCTGTCTTTCTTTTCTTTCTTTCTTTCTTTCTTTCTTTCTTTCTTTCTTTCTTTCTTTCTTTCTAGGTAAATTTTTCCGACATTTCGTTTGAAAAGTATTATATATAGAGACTCCAAACTTGGCACAATTATACTTTTATAGATAAAGTCTTGACTTATTGTAATGAGAGGTCATGCTTTTCAAAATTATGCAAATGATGGCTAATTAAAGTTTTAAATCTTCAATATCTTATATTCTGTAGAATTTGTGGTTCCGAGTGTATAGGAGCTCGATCAGAGCAAGGCAAAAGTCATCTCAAATGTCAAGGTCATGTCAAGGTCAAAGGTCAATTTTAGGTCAAAATGTGACTCTAAAGGTTAAAGTTCACTAGAGATAGAAGTCATCTCAAGGTCAAAGGTTATTTCAAGGTCAAAGGCCACTTTCGATGGTGGCATTCTTCTGGCCATGACTTGGTCAATTGTTCTCCAATTTTGATCATGTTGGGCTCAAATTTTAGCTATTGTAACACTGCACATTTTTTAAACTTACATGTAACCTCTAAAGGTCAAAGGTCAAGATAATTCGAACCTTTGAAAGTCTTATCTAGCCATAACTGGACCAATTTCCATCCAATTGTAATCATGTTGGAGTCAAATTGTAGGTATTGCAACACTGTACATTTCTGTAAGAACATGTAACCTCCAAAGAACAAAGTTCAAGGTCATTTGGCCCTTTGAAAGTTTCATCTTGCCATAACTTGTTCAATTTTCTTCTGATTTGATTCATATTAGGCTTAAATTGTGTGTATTGTAACATTGTACATTTTTGCAATTTACATGTGACCTGTAAAGGTCAAAAGTCAAGGCCATTTGCTTAATAGAAGTACCAAAGGACAAAAGTTGTAGCATTTAATATTTACAACTTTTGAAGCACAGACAGATTTGCATTGAAGCAAATCTCCTTTTCTAGTTAAATAATGCAATCTCTGCTGTAGTAGCACATATACTCTAAGCAGAGGACGCACATCTCTCCATTTAAGCCACACATGGGCGTCTAAACCATGGTGCAATTCTTCAAATGGGCAACAGATGCACTTTTTATTTGAAGATTTAGCAAACGTTGGAGACTGAAACTCCGTCATGTTTAACATCGGCCGCTGTTCACTATTCTGTAATCCGAATGCAAGTCCTTTGTCAGAGATGTGCCCTTGGACACGGAGTAGCAATTCTATTTATCTATCTATCTATCTATCTATCTATCTATCTATCTATCTATCTATCTATCTATCTATCTATCTATCTATCTATCTATCTATCTATCTATCTATCTATCTATCTATCTATCTATCTATCTATCTATCTATCTATCTGTCTGTCTGTCTGTCTGTCTGTCTGTCTGTCTGCCTGTCTGTCTGTCTGTCTGTCTGTCTATCTATCTATCTATCTATCTATCTGTCTGTCTCTCTCTCTCTGTCTCTCTGTCTGTCTGTCCGTCCGTCCGTCCGGACAGACAGACAGACAGGCAGACAGACAGATAGATGGATAGAAAGATAGAAAGATAGATAGATAGATAGATAGAAAGATAGATAGATAAATAGATAGATATGTAGAGAGAGAAATAAAGAAAGCTTTTCTATTGACGGAAAAAATGGCAACTTATACAAACAGAAGCCCACAAGGGCTAGGTTTTCCATCTTGCAATATAATGATGTAAAAAATAATAAAGTAAAAATTGTGATCGTATTTTCACATCTAAAATAAGAAAATTAAGTGAAACCGCAAGCGTCGTAGGTGTTAATATTTCACATATAAGCACAATGTCCTGATGCTGAGAATAATAAAGAGAGAGAAAAGAGAAGGAACTAGTGGGAGAGAGAGAGGAAAATAATCAGTGCGGATGTAAAGAAGTGTGGACAAGCCCCTAACCCCACCCCACCCCACCCCACCCCAACCCCAACCCCAACCCCTGAAAAGACCACAGAAACAGCAAAAGTTTAAAGTATAAGAACTGTCACGTGTATATTTCCTAAAAATCTTTCTGCAAAATATGTTGGGTAAAGATTGCTCACCATGGGTAACGCTTGGGTCCTATATCTGTATGCCATTACACTATTTCAACACGTCTTGTGACAATCACGAAAATAGCCCCGAAATGGGGCACATTCTAAAGCAAAATTGAAATAGGGAGTGCCAATAGTTTGCTTAAGAAAAGTATTGTGGGTGGGATGTAATCAAAAGACATATACTGTTTATGGACATTGATGTAAACTAATTTTTTGATGATCACATTTCATTCGGGGAAGACTGCAATAATTACTCTTTATATCACGCCTTTCACAATTATGCGTAAGACTGCCATGATAATGTTTTGGAAAAGATTATGATCCAAACCCAACAAAAATGTTTATAACTTTCAAGTGCATGTAACACCAAAACGCATACCTATGATTACATTGATTGTAAAATGTCATTTGAGGGAATAAAAAATAAACAGCTGGCAACAGGCAGCGCCTATGTGATATTTCTTCGGAAACATACACAACAATATAACATTATTATTATTATTATTATTATTATTATTATTATTATTATTATTATTATTATTATTATTATTATTATTATTATTATTATTATTATTATTATTATTATTATTATTATTATTATTATTATTATTATTATTATCAGATGCAAGCTTCAAGCCTTCTGACTACCAAAAAACTACAACCTTTTTTTCAAACAAGAATGTTACAAAGCAAGGGGGAAAATTCTGATATTTTAAACTGACCATTACGGTATATAATGGAATTTTGTTTTGGTTATATTTCCTTTCTAGGAAAAAAGGAACGGTTGACAACAGGAAGTGCTTATGTTACTTTTTTCCAGAAACATGCAGTAAAACTGGTATGATTATGTTGCTGGGAGAGATAAGCTCCAAAGCCAATGTGGACTATCAACAGGTAGTGCGTGATACCATCAAGAGTATCGGCTACGACGAGTCTGACAAAGGATTCGACTACAAAACCTGCAACGTGCTGTCAGCCCTGGAGGAACAGAGCCCCGACATTGCGGGTGGCGTCCATGTGGGCAGAGCGGACGACGACATAGGAGCAGGGGACCAGGTCCGTTACAGCATGGTTGAGTCAACAAAATTTAAAAAAAAAAAAAAGAAAAAAACTAAAAGCAAATTTTGTAAAGTAATAATAAATGGCAAAATGAAATTAGAAACTGCATTTCGTGCAAAATTTGCACACATGAATCACCACAAAGTGTATGAACGCAAATTAAAATTTCCGTTTCAAAAGCCGTCGATGGCGAAAAACTCATATTCCACGAGGGAAAAATCTAATGATTATGAATGTATTGTATAATATTTTTAATCATGAATGCACCATATGCCACAATCCACATACTTGTCAGAGTTGGGAAAAATACACTCAAAGTCATCTTTTCAACCCGTTGTGTTGGAAAGCCATTACGATGTTAATATTTGACATCTGCTGTACCGATTTCCAATGTTATGTAAGGAAAGACGACACAACATTGGAAAATCGTTGACTGGGAGAAAAGAAAGGACAGCTTCGAAAAAACAATTTTTATATATTGTAATTTCTGTATTGTGGCGTAACTATAGTTTGCTCATTGCCCTCTTTTTGAATAGAAGAAAAAAATCTGAACATAAGCGTCTAATATATATATATATATATATATATATATATATATATATATATATATATATATATATATATATTTATGTGTGTGTGTGTGTGTGTGTGTGTGTGTGTGTGTATACATAATCCGAAATGTATTTTTTTATTTGCCCTCTGTAGGGTCTGATGTTTGGGTACGCCACAGACGAGACCGAGGAATGCATGCCATTGACAATCATGCTGGCGCACAAGTTAAACGCCAGGATGGCAGAGCTTCGCAGGAATGGTACACTGCCCTGGGCAAGACCTGACTCCAAAACACAGGTTAGCGTTTGCAGCACGGATAGGCACAGCCCAGTCTGATCATCTGGCATAAAATTACTTTTTTAATAAATGGGCTGCTTGGAAGCATTGGGCGCCAGATGTATCACGGAGAAACCTAGAATAGTTTACCATGTGGCACCTCTGGTACTTCTCACTAGACTACTATTATGGAGTGTACATTTTATAAAAGTTACCTTAATATCCAAAATAACGGGCAAAGAGAAGGAGGGTGGAGTAAAGTCTGATGAGCGCTTGCATATTTTTGCTTACCGTTGGGTGTATAAGGCTAAACTTAGGGCACACACGAACGCCGACTTACTATGCCCGAAATTATCCCGATCTTTTCATTTGTGAAACTTTCAATTTACTAAAACACTGATGACCATGCTCATTTTCTTCTTGCTAAATAAGTCAAGTATGTTGTGTAGGTGACCTGTGAGTACAAACTAGAAAAAGGTGCGTGCATTCCACTTCGTGTTCACACTGTGGTCATCTCAGTACAACACTCGGACACTGTGACATCAGAGCAACTGAGAAGAGAGCTTATGGAAAAAGTGATCAAACCAGTAATTCCAGAGAAGTTCTTGGACAATGAGACCATCTTTCATCTCAACCCGTCAGGCCGCTTTGTCATAGGTGGACCCCAGGTAAATACACCTTTTACAATATTTCTTAATGTTCATAGGAGCATTATATAATCACGTTTATTTACAAATACAATATATCAGGCTTCTATTGACCATATTTTGAGCAAAACTAATAATAGATAAATTTTGTGCAATTTATTTGGACAGGAATCTACAACGTTTGTCTTCTGACAGTTTTAGACAAATTTCTTGTGTCATATCATAATACTAGTGTATACCAAATTGATTCTGATCTGAGAGATCAGTGTCAAGCTTCTATTTACACACATATTTTGTCACATATTGACACAGTAAAAAAAGGCACATGACATTGCTCACCGTTATCAAAGTACACAAAAGGTTTCTATAAGATATCTTCTAAAAATAGCTTAATTTCATAGTATCTTGGCAGTTTATCTTTATACAAAGACACATTTTGCTGTAAATACTAATTTCCTGCGCCTAGTCGACCTGTAGTCGGTTTTATTTGCGTCGGTGTCTTCACTTGTATCGTTCAGAAGGAAATATACATATTTCTTTCTCTGTTATTTCTGTACTTTGGAACCCACCTCAACATGAACACATGCGTTGGTTTACCAATGTGTTATCCAAATGTAGAAAAATCTTCCAAACAAATTCAAGAAGACGCGACTTTGTCCAGTGTCAATCAGTCATCAATTCACAACCACACCAGTCATAGTCATAGCGTTAGTGCTTGTAATAATCTACTAATCATTGATGCTCAGAAATCAAAATGAAAGATTGGCTCCTCAGAAGTCAGCAGATTGAATGCATGTGAATATTCTTGCCATCTGTGTATTTCAGGGTGATGCTGGTCTCACGGGAAGGAAGATCATTGTAGATACATACGGCGGTTGGGGTGCTCATGGCGGAGGTGCTTTCTCCGGAAAAGATTTCTCCAAAGTGGATCGTTCCGCAGCGTATGCTGCTCGATGGGTGGCCCAGTCGCTGGTCAGAGCTGGCCTGTGCAGGCGCGTGCTGGTGCAGGTAGGTGATCATAAACCTCTCTTTCCAGAATATATAAATGTGTTCTTAGGCTTTAGCTAAATGAACATGCTTTCCTAAGTAAAGGGTAAAAGTGCATTATGCAGATTTTGCTTATGCTCTTCTTTGTCGTCGACAAAGGAGAGAGAGAGAGAGAGAGAGAGAGAGAGAGAGAGAGAGAGAGAGAGAAAGAGAGAGTGTGAGAGAGAGTAATAGAGAATGAGAGAGTGTAAGAGAGAGAAAAAGAGTGAGTGAGAGAGAGAGAGAGAGAGAGAGAGAGAGAGAGAGAGAAAGGAAGAGAGGGCTCATATTTTACTTTGTTTGAAAAAGTGGTTGTCCCGCCTTGCCTTACGGTGCTCTTTTTTCCTGGGGGAAAAACACCTACAAGCAGATTTGCGTCACAAAAAGCACATGGAATGAACTTCTGGCTTATGAACCTACACAGAAACAAATGTGGAAGATTCGTTTATAATTATGGCTGTCTGAGCAGCAGTTAACTTCCACAAAAAGTCATTGCTTTCTGGTTCTTCGTAATTTTGTTTTCAATTTTTTTGAAATGGAAACATGCAAGTTGTACGTTGAGGATACTTTGTAGATATGTCCGTGATCTTTTATGCATCTCTCAGGAAGGCGCATACGTGTTTTAATTGAAGGCTTAAATGAAATAGTATACCATTGTGCAAAGAATTTTAGGTGAAATATACTATATAATCTCCACAAATAGACCACACTTCTATTACAACCATTCTTCTAGGGTTTCCGTTTCTGTTCATATCTTATACTTTGTGTTTCGTACAAGAGCATTGTCGTACAAAGACCTATTTCCTGTGGTCTTATGTGTGGTCTCAGGGGGATTCTATAGCATATAAAGTGACACTTCCGAGACGTTAGCACCCTCTTCCATCCTTCCTCTGTTTAGTTTAACGATACAGTGTTCCTTTATGGAACAACATTGGCCCAGAAAGATCAGGCGTATTTTTCAATGTCACGATACATTATTTTATAGGTTGCCTATGCCATTAGTATTGCCGAACCGCTGTCTGTCTATGTGTCCAGTTATGGTACAGGCGT
Source organism: Hermodice carunculata (assembly GCA_964020975.1). Lineage (NCBI taxonomy): Eukaryota > Metazoa > Annelida > Polychaeta > Eunicida > Amphinomidae > Hermodice > Hermodice carunculata. The sequence continues at coordinate 86,856,557 of OZ026613.1, read as the reverse complement.
CAAGAAGGACACTGAACTGCTTGAGATAATACATGACAACTTTGACTTGCGTCCAGGAAAAATTGTCAAGTAATTATTCTTACATTCTATTAAAAATCATACCCTTTATATTTATTTATTAACTAATAGTCATTGATTAAACTCGTTGAATCCATGCCATTTTCCGTGTGTCTGAAACAAAGTAAATATTCTTCAGATGACAAACACAAAATTGTGTTTCTAAAAACAAAGTACATATTATTTATGTGACAGAAACAAAATTGTGTATGCAAATACAGAAAAGTCTACATCAGATACATTCATATTTGTCACAGTCTAAAATAGACACATTTGTTTTACATGGATTGTGAAAGAAGTATGGCAATGAAATTATCAAGTGAACAAAAGTTGAAACAGCAATCAATTCAAGCAAAAAACAAAACAAAAACAACAAAAACAAAAAGAAAAATTAAACCCACTTGACTTAAAAACCTATGCCAAACAAATACACTCATTGGATAAAAATATTTCCCGATGCTACGGACCGACGCACATATTGCCACAATTGATACTTATAAATTTTCCCATTTCTTTTACAGAGAGCTGAAACTGCGGTCCCCCATTTACCAGAAAACCGCGTGCTATGGACACTTTGGTCGTCCAGAGTTTACCTGGGAGCAGCCTAAGAAACTGGTCTTTTAAATTCTCCCACATTTTAAGGAACATAGTTTCAAGTTGAAAAAAAAACTTTGGTGTTTCCTCCTTTACCAGTCCTCTGAATGTAATTGCGGAGGAAGCTATTCTTATGAGAAGAGTGGTTTCGTCTGTCTTGATCTCGGTAGCGGATGAACAAATTGACTGACCACGGAGCTCTGACACAGTGGATCGCACCGTAGATCGCTGTGGTCCTTTGTTTGATTCCATCCGTCTGCTGCAAATGTGCTTCCATTTGGACCTTGGTAAGCGTGTTTGTCTTGTGTCTATAGAAATTTATGGGAAAAGAGCAATATTTATATACACTCGGGTCATTTACAATTATACTGAGAGGACGTTGACCATACTAGTACTCGTACACAAAGGGTTTACATTTATGTCGTTTTATCTTTCACGTATCTATAGATTACACAGCAACCCTTTGCTCATGCCTTATTCTATATTTTCAGTATAGCACATATAACCCTGCCCTCTGCTACACCAAAGTCTTTTCGTTTCAACACGCTATATTTGAAAAGAGGCATCTGTAGAATGGAGTATTATCTTTCCTCTCGTTTTAATTATTCTATTTATGTAAATTATGATATTTTAATGAGCAGGTTCTATGGTATCTGTATTTATCATTTGTGCTCGTCGAAATAATGCAATTCGGCCTTTTTGGCTTGAGTTGTTTTAACTTAGTCGCCTGTTCTTTGTAAACTTTTACTTCAACGTTTTGGATGAAATAAAAGTTTCATTATATAACATGTATTTTTTTGGATCATTGTGTTTATCTATTACATATATATTGCTATACCTCTGCATTAATCACTGATGGTTCGGTTTCCGGTTAAATGTGTTTTGAGAACTGACCATATGCTATTTTAACAGCTTTTTAAAACAGACGTTGATACTATTGGAAAGCCTAAAGTAGCATGCTCATTATTTTTGATCGTTACTCTACCGTATACACGCCACGCTAATGGATAGCCTAAATTAGCATGTTCATTATACTTGGCCATTACTCTACCCAAGACAGGCCAGATTAATGGATAGCCCAAAGTAGCACATTCATTATTCCTGACCATCACTATACTAAAGACACGCTGGACTAGTGGACAGCCTAAAGTAGCACATTCATTATTCTTGACCATCACTATACTAAAGACACGCTGGACTAGTGGACAGCCTAAAGTAGCACGTTCATCATACTTGCCCATTTACTTCACCAAACACATAAAAAAAAATAATGATCGGTTTATAATACTTTCCCAGACATCAAGTGCAAAAGTTTTCACGTAGTTTGGTGCAATACGACCTTGTAAAAAACACCTTAATCATGGCTTGATGTCCTTGTAATGGAAACTGTTAAATACCACAGTAAATAACCCCGCTATCTCCTAGTTTCCATTATGAATTATCTAAACTGTTTTGTCCCAAAGGAAATTAAAATTTAAAAACAACCCACAATGTTTCAATTATATCACAATGCATAAGTTTTTTTATGAAAAACCTACAAGAACTGGGGTGGATGTTACCTCCAGCCGTGTACACTTGCTAAAGACTTTCTATCTTTAATATTCAAAGCAGAACATCTTACCCACAATTCTTGTTTCCGCTTCTTGGCGTTGACCTTCTGTCACCTTTAATACTGAAATTTGAAGTTAACTTTTTGCTCTTAAATATTCCTTTCTGGACTTCGTTATAATTTAATGCAAGATAGTACCGTTTCTGTAATCTGCTTATGAAACGTTTCCCTACATATTTTGAACTGGCTATACACGTCTCTGAAAACATATGGTGTTTTGGTCAGTAATGGTTCAGATACACATCACAAAATGGCAGGTAGGCCTGCCAAACCACTGAAAAGGGATTCAGAAGGACATCCTCAAGCATCCTGTGACCTCACCTGGCTTACAGACCATATATGAGGACTATGAGAACAAATTGCAAATAATCTAAGATCTGTCCATCAGCGCAAACTGAATCCTCCTCCCTTGATAATCCCTTGTTGCCCTGGTAAAAGGGCGGACCATAAGCTGCCATTTGCCTTTGCATGGGGGAATTGAGAAGCTTCATTGGCCAGTGAGGCAAATGACAGTATCTTTACATGGACAAATTGTGTAGTAACAAGTCACGAAAAGTCGCTGCTTCAGTAGCATCAGAAACTTTTATTTCTGTGTCACTTGAAGTAACACATTGCGTGTTTATGCCAGAAATGTCATCTCCTTGTGATATATGAAGCAACTCTTTTAGCATAGAGCCGTTCCCCGCAGCCAAATACCCAAGTTTATTGATGCAATTGCACTATATCCAAAATACATGTGATAACTTATTAACTTGACCGAGAATAACACGATGATGCTAATTTTATTGCAGGAAACCTCCAAGGGTTGTAGCTGAAAGGGTAGACAAATAAACTCAAAATCTTTAACACCTGTCATTATGGCGTTTCAATGAAGCTAGTGGATTACTGTAGAAAATATTCAAAAATAAACAGGATGGCTTCAGCGGCATTAAAACCTTCACCAACCTTGACCAGCAGTCGTTTATGCTTTGTCTCTTCTTCCATTGTCACGTGAGGTCTTCTTTTGATATTGTAAATATTTTGACCCGTTTTCCATCCGGGTAAAAACTGGCCATGAAACATTACTGTCTACAAAATGACAAAATAATGACTGTCGTGCTGGGTGACAAATTTATTCAGGCAAGGATATATACGTTTGTTTGAAATTTTTATATTGTGTAGTTGTAATTGCGACTGAAGAGCTTTCGCTTTGGGGGCGCTTTTTCTGCTGGTGACTTTTTGTTTATTTTTACTTTATCGTTATCATCATCATCGTCGATGCCGTCGTCATCAGCACCAACATTATGTCTTTCTATATTCAAAGGTGAGAGAAAACTAAAAATACCAATAACCATGTGTCTCTTGGTAGACTATGGTTCATTAATAATAGCAATGTCTGTGCACACACAGAGCACAAAAGAGCACATATTTCAGTTTATCACAATTGACTATTTGGCGATATCACCAACATCATTTAACGATATCGCTAAATGATTTGGCTATATAGCTAAATGATTTGGGGATTCTCAAAATTATTTAGCAAAATCTGTAAATGATTAAGAGATATCGCCCAAAATTTTAGCGATATTCCTATATGTGTATGATTTAATGATATCCCCATATAGGACTAAATGTCAAAACAGCTTGCCATGCATGTCCCATCAAGAGTTGATAGTGTGCACGTCGTTATGGTGGTTTGAACAGATTTCGCTCCCATACAAAACAACCGTTTTATCACAGATGTTAACAGTTTCATGTTGAGTCTCAGGCATTAAACGTGCATCCTTGTGATTGCAAGTACAGTTAAATACCATTACCACGGCTTTTTTACCGTTCATCTTTTAACCCCCAATAAGTACTAAAACCAGGCAATCTATCCATTTTATCTTGCAAGTTTCCATATGACTCTGCCAGCAGAACAATGTCGCCTGCAAAGAGGAGTGACGATATACCGATGTTATCTATCTGTAGGCCACGTTCCGAACAATTTCAATCTAAAAGTAACTTGAGATCATTTATAGAAACAAATACTAAAAGTGGGTCTAGGAGCCAATGCATCTTCTAACATTAGGTGTGTATTTGTCCTGAAGTTCAATAGATATCGTAACGTCAGAGTACATGTCTTGCAACAGGAAAAGTATATGGTTACTTATGCCCGTTTATATAACTTAAATAAAAAAAAATCCAGGAAGCATATGAATGACTTTTGATGTCTACAGCATAGACCGTCAAAAAGGTTTTTCAGAATAAAATGTCTGAAGTGTCCAACATGAAAAACTTCTTCTCCATAAAGAAATCATACCAAAGTTTATTAAAGAATTAAAGCACACCTGCTTATTGTTGCTTATCATGATATTTCCCTGCAATTATTGCTGTCGTTGCTCTTACGTATTTTGTGTATTGGAATTAATGACTCAACTTCCATGCTTTTGGAAACCGATTTAGCACATAGTTGAATACTTTAAGCGTACAGCCATCTTCTGGTACTTTTCCCGCCATGAATAAAAACATATTTTACCATCAAGATTCGGTTGATGATAACTTTTTACTTTTTCAAAACACGCCTGATATTTTGTACGTCAAACATTTGGTTTAACTGGTGTTGTTTCGATATAGTGTCATATTTGATTGGTGAAGAACGTTGCTGGTTCGCGACCCCGCCGTTTGGTGGTCACAAAATGTAATTACATTTCAAATTTTACAACAGCTTATGGTGTTTCTGTTATAGACCAGCGAGTCGCATCAATTAAGTTTGTATTATATATAAATATGTATATATATATATATATATATATATATATATATATATATATATATATATATATATATATATATATATATATATTATTATTATTATTATTATTACTATTATTATCATTATTATTATTATTATTATTATTATTATTATTATTATTATTATTATTAATATTATTATTATTATTATTATTATTATTGACAACAGTAGTATATAACGTTCACAAATATACTGGTTCAGTACATTGTCTGCATCTGACTTGATTCATTTCACACTCTAGGTCAATAATTAAAAATCAACAATTGCACTGAACATACATTAGTTTACATCTCTCCCCAAACCTATCACCACCCATTTTATTCTATATATACTCAATTTATGATTGCTTTTAGCTATCAAAAATTCAGTACGTTCGATATCTTCCATTTTCTTTTTAAAAATTCCTGTATGGTTTTCTCTTCATATGGTGACATTGGCATAAATATATTTTCATTACTATACAGCACAAAGACCAGATATTTTCATTTATAAATTCTAAGCCTAGCAAAAGTTCTGTTCTTGATCAATTTACATTAGTTCCTGGTATTTCTGACAACCAGTTAATGGCCTCAGCCCAAAATTCCCTCTGCTCTTCGTTATCATAGTAAAAATAAACAGGGGTCTGATTAACTTCATTAGAGATTGTACAAAAAAATCATTACAGATTGTACAAAGCAGACTTTCCTTTATACCCATTTTAAAGTCTGTTATTTGTAAATATAATTCGCTGTAAAAACGTATACTGAAAGACTTTTATTTGACGATAGAGAACATTTATAAATCTGCGAAAAACAATTCTGTAGATACTCATCCTCAAGATTAACCCTTAAATCTTCCATCCATCTTTTGTTGCATGAGACTATCCGGCCTTGGTACTTTCCCCCATCAAATTTTGAGTAAAACACCTTGGACAAATTCTCTATTGCAATTTTTGTTTTAAATGAAATACTTGGAATTCTCACTTTGCTGATAACCTCCGGTAGTATTCTCAGTTTTTTGATAACCTCCGGTATTAAGTTGCAAAATTTGTTGTTTCCAGTCATTTGGTATGGCATGTAATAGAACTTGGAAAAAAAAAAAAAAAAGTGTTTACATTTGGATAGTTTCTACAGAATTGCCGAAAGTCGAAAAACGATCGCCCGTCCTTTAACAAATTTGCCGTTGTCTTTACACCACTTAAATACCATTTCTTCAAGAAAAATGTTTTACATTCAATCCTTATAAAACAGTTGTACCAAATAAATTTGTTTTAACTTTCCCACCAGTATTCGGATAGAAAAAGCAAAAATTACACCATTTTTTGGATACTTTCTTTCAAGAAAGTCCCGTGAACTTTATCAAAATCATAATCTAAATAATTTGTTTTCCTATATTACACTTCCATATATTATCAACCATTCAAGGGAGTTGTATATGTACTAAATTTTTCCTTTTTCTGTCAATACCTGGCAGAATCAACCTTTTCAGCGAACGTAATTTTAATGCTAAGTTATGTGATAAGTTATGAGACATCTTAAGTCCCCCATCTTCATAAGATTGTACAAGTATCTTTCTTTGAATTTTATCCTTATTCGAACCATTCCATACAAATTCGTATAACAGGTTTTCTGTAAGTTTAAACAAAAATGTTTTCCTCTGCGTCATTCCAAAACCGGACATTCTCTTGGCTTGGCAAAACAGATTTAATACAAATGAGTTGAGATAATAAATTATCATCATTCCATTTCAATGTTTTGCCTATATCATTTTTTAATGTATGCCATTGATATCATCTAGGGCATTATTTCTGTTTATCATAATTAACTTTTAGACCTGAATATATTTAAGGAAGTTTAAATATACGGATTACCTCTGTATTTTGTCTAATGCTTAAGGCTAAAATTATATATATATATATATATATATATATATATATATATATATATATATATATATATATATATATATATATATATATATATATATGTATAGTGTGTGCGTGTGTGTGTGTGTGTTTAGGACAGATGAACGACACATAAAGCGCTCTAAGGATTTCTCATATGGATCTTAGTGTATACTATTCTATCACAGATGGTGATTTGGCGCTAAGGCGGGCATATAGCAATGTCCTTTATATCCATGAAAGAAAATATCAGCTTTTATGTTAACAGCCACGTTTTTTATCATTAAACTCTCAAAATTAAGATATTTCCGTCACGTGTCATAATAAAGTGTGTTTTTCCAATGTCTTGAAATGGGGAGGAACCATCAGACTTTTGAGCAGATTGTGAATTTTTATCAGTGGTCACCCCTGAACCTTCGGCAATGGATGTTTTGATCATGTTGCTTGAGGCTGCGGTTTCGATGATACCGTGCATAGTGTTATGGTTGAACAAATATGAATATATGAATGAACGGACGAACGAACGAATGAACGGACGAACGAACGAATGAACGAATGAATGTTACAAGACGACTGCTACTTTATGCGGCATGCTCCGGCATTGCAGTTTCAATGTGCTCAGAATGCCCCAGATATAGCCATCAACTGGATCTTATAATGTACCCTTAACCTAGTGAAAGTTAAAGGTAGAATTTGTCAAATCTTTTTGTGTCTTTCATGGTATATATAAAGATCTACAACATACGTGAGTGCATTTCTTTTTGCTAAAAATCTACCTTGAGCGATAAATTTCTTGCAAACATGCAAAGTACCAAGCATTATCCAGCACAACATCTTCAAGTTTTTCAATTGAACCCGAGTTAGTAAATTAACAACAGACGTTTTATCCTAGGCATCACTGTTTTCTGTATTTTAATGATCGTTTTATTTCCACATTATTAGAAAATTAATACTTGCCCACTCACTGGGTGAAATTCTTTACTCTTTCACTGCTAGACTTGAAGTGAGCCAATAGCGGTTCCCGGGTGTAAAAGAGCGCCTAGGTAAGCTGGTGACCTTGGCTCGTCCTTTTTTTCTCTGGACATACGGCCACAATGCTGTTTGAAGCGATCTTTTTTTCCGAGAACGCTTGAAAATCTGGAATCACTAAGATCATTCCGATGAGGACGACGTTTTGGTCAGCACTGAAAGTATTATATTTATGTTCTCAGACAAACAAAAACCGATTTACCGCTTAGTATTTCTACTATAATAACTAACATTCAGCACGACGTTTTTGTCAGCACTGAAAGTGCTATATTTATGTTCTTGCATAAACAAAAAAGCGGTAACCGCCTAACATTTCTACTATGATAACTAGCATTGACAAGCACATACCGGACAGGGAAGAATTGAAATGACGAGCGGTGGATTGCCCTGACAGCTTCTGTGATAATTTCGTGCGACGTTATTGTGGTGGAAGTTCTACATTAAAGCAGCCTATTTCACAGGTATACTGGTCACTCTTGAATGCTTTGGACTAGAAAAATGCTAACAATTCTGGAAACGTTTGATAAACTTCTGGGAATGTTTCGTCGCGTGGATTCATAGAAACAAAGTTATGTATTCAGGTACGAGATTCAATTTCAGATAAACATTTTTGTTGTCAATTGATTCAAATATTTGTACAATGATACTCTGATGAAAATCAAAAGTCAGTTGGCACATGTATGCATGTGAGAGAACCAGCTGCAAACAGGTCACAAAGGTAGATATAGCTTCAACGTTGATCTTGAATGCTGCCTTTGTACTCTGCATAGAGTACCCATTGACAAAGTATCATGTACTTCCGTTGGGACTATGGAGTTAATTGGAATTCCTTCATATTGGTGTTCTGTGTGCATCCAATAATTTACATGGCAATATTGCAAATTAACTTTGCGGTGTATGTAGACACTGGCTGTTTATTGCTTTGTCTCTGATAACGCGTTTGAACTTTTTCAGTGTCAATTACGCCTAAAGTCGATGTACCTGAGTTAAACTAGTCTGAATTATCATTAGGATCCTAGATTCGTATTCCTCGTAAAAACACCTTTCATTCAAGCAGCAGTATGCCTATAGATTAGAGAGAATATCCCAGGTCAACAGCTTTTCATGGCCCGCATTGGGCGCATTGCGCCCAAAGCGCGCCGAGAAAAGCTGTTGACTCAGTCCGAAATTTGGCACTAAAGAGTTAATCATTTAACATGAAATTTGTTTAATGCTGAAGATATATTTTTTCGTTAACTAACCAACTAATTACTAATATACTCTGGTGAAACTGGGCGTAGCTTACTCATTAAATTAATAAAGATGGCTTCAGCGGTAATGGATGTTTTTCGTCCTTTGCTCGGTCATCCTTAATCTTATTTAAGTATGGTAATTTCTATCTTATTTTCAGTTATCTCGTTCTGTCGCTTCTGCGTTTCGTCAGTTACCCAAACTCTATACAATGTGCTCAATTATGTGTCAAATTAAAAGGACGTATGTATATAAATGTGCATGTGTTCCAAACTTTGGCAATTCCAATATTCCTGTTTAAGGTGCTTTTGTGTATGTGTTCCACACTCTGGCATTTCCGATACTCCTGTCTAAGGTACTTTTTTGTCGCCATGATCACGAGATGTTTGATGTAAAGGATTTAAATATTGTGAACATTTTTCAGTGATTCAGTATAAATCGACATTTTCTTTATTGCACATGTTCGTTTATCCGTGGTTTCTTTCACGAGATGTTTGATGTAAAGGATCTAAATATTGTGAACATTTTTCAGTGATTCAGTATAAATCGACATTTTCTTTATTGCACATGTTCGTTTATCCGTGGTTTCTTTCATGAGGACTTATAGGTATAAAATGCAATTTATTTCATGCGAGAAGTGGATGTATGTCCATGGATGTCTGGTTTGATCGTACAGTTACATGCATAAGACAATGGGCATAGAAAGAACATTTAAAAAAAAATTTTCCCATGTTTTTGGGCTGTTCTGTATTTGTCCATGTCGTTTGACATGCAGGCTAGTTAATTTATAATCCAGTGAATGGGTGGATGTGTGGTTCAAATATTAACTCTTAAACAAAGGGAAGACAGTTTCATACATGCCAATCATATTTTTCAGCAAAACTTTAAAACAGAAGGGACCGCAAAAACGTGTAAAATACTCTTCTAGGGAGAAGCAATTATTATACTGATAGGCTGATATGACCCAAGATAAAGTTCATTTAGTACGCCAATGGCCAGCGTTTTTGCATGATGCCTGAAACAGCTTAAAAGTTTTTCTTGATTGACCATGTTCAAATTTGATACATGGGTGACTCATGGGTTGTTTTCACGATACGGTGCGCTTAAAAATATTTGGAGGTGAAAGTAATACTTTTATTATTTTTATTTTAGAAACTCACTGCGCCTTTAATCGTCGCTTTCCGTTCATTTCCGACAGCCACAAGGCGGGAAAGGCAAGCGACCTCACAAACACAACACCGTTGGCTGACAGGGAAGACTCCGACCATGCTAGCGAGCTAAGTCCAGTAGCGGATTTAAGGGGGGGGGGTGGGTTAGGGAGTTTAAACCTCGAGCTGCCTAGTAATCATGTGTTATTTCAAAAAATCATGAGAACTTGTCAATTCAAATTGATTTATATGTGCCTTAATTCGCCCTGAATACACCAATTTAAACCTATATTCAAAAATTCCCCCTGAGAACATGCCCCCCCCCCCCAATGAAAACCTAGATCCGCTCCTGAAGGCTGCGAAGTGTCACTTGGTTTAAACATATTTTATTCACCCTTCATCAACATGATTAAAAATGCATGTAGAAATATTCGTTTTCGTCCCTGTGTCCACCCAGAATGGGTCGGTGTGTAACAATACAATTTCTACAGCTTGTTTACATTCCGCCAAAGACCCGGACCAAAGACCTGACTTAGGGACAGCGTGGACCCGTGCAATCAAGATTTACAGGGACAAGTCGCAAAGGCCCTGGAAGGCGATCTAACCTATGGTGCGAGCACTTTGTGGAAAGTGACTTTCGTATGTCAAATCTAACGTTGTTTAGAACAGGTTTGGCAAGAAAACACTACTGCTGTTGCCAAATGCGGTCCCATCGCTGGACAGCGGAAGACTTCATGGAACTGGCCAAACTAGGCATTACATATAAAACCAGAAACAGTGATCAATTCCTTTTTTTTTTACAGTATTTACAAATTAATCTTCAGTGTGATTCTTATTTCAAAGCTTGCGTTACAGCAAAATATACATCTAGTTATTCTACGACTGTCACAATGTACTAATATCACATAATTATCAATCGAATGTCACAGTGACAATGTCGGTCTGAGATGTTGTTGCAAAGTAATATTGTAATAATACTTTAGTGTGTTTAACAATTTCGATTCAATTGATGGGAAAATGGGTGGAAAACATTGACAAACAAGGACCGATCTTGTTCCATACCCAGGTCTAGGGGTGAATAGTTTATAACAGGTTGGGTTAGCTGGCAACTGAAATGTGTATGTTCAATTACTACTGGATATTGCATGGTGTTTAATCCCATAACCAGATAACACTTGTTTGGATGGCTACCACATTCACGCCTCATGTACGCAGCTGCCAAGTGCAGTGGGCTGCTGGCCTTTCATCTTTTTCAGTCATGTACCACTGTAGTAACCACGACCAGCTTCCAATAATCGGGTGTACAAATTCCATCTCATTGTACCCTTGTCATTAATATGTAACCAGAAAATATGTAAGTCACAGGAAATTTTTTACCATTGTTACATAATGGATACAATCTGAAATAAAGGATATCATAAACACGTGTACTGATGACGATGTAAAATGAAATAGACTTTATTGACTGTATCACAAATAATACAATGTGACGGAAACGTAAATTACTGCCCTTCCCGCCCCATCCCCCCCCCCCCCGGTCGCGAAGTTACTGCCGGGTGAGATTTCTGATATTGAAAACTGTTCATAAATGAAAACTTTGCATTTAATCATCCATAGACCACACAGATGGGAAGAGAAAATCGACTGTTTGTTTAGACTTTTATATACCCTAGACGTAGGCCGTAGCTTTTCCACAAACGCTGCAATTTGAAACACAACAACACCTGGCCCACCCTGACGCAAATTCCAATTTATTGCATTCATACTTGTTCTTGTTAAGTGATATCTACACATTTTGTATTGGAAATATCTCTTTTGCAACGAGTTATCATTCCTCAGACGGCAAGTTGTGATCGTCTGGCTATACCACGGTTGCACTCCCTGTAGTGCTGGTGACAGCAGGGTTCTGGGCGTCCCCTCGTGTGTGTAAGGCTGATTGATCTTTTCCTCTGCTGCTTCAGCTTTTCTTATTAATTCTTCTTCATCCTCATCAGACCACGTACATGAAAAACTCAATTCAGACTCTCCGGAATCACTATGCTCTGTTGTATCTGCCATAGCTCTTGGCAAATTGAAGGCACTCTGGCTTGTAACACATGCACCATAGCCAGCGGGTTGCGTTTGTGACGTCGCTAACACTCTCCAACATCAGGCCAAGATCGGTGAAAATTTCCAGCGCTTTCCTGTCACAAATGTGGCGCACTTTTGGAGTTAAAACACTGTTCGAAAATGGAATTTAATGTTTTGGTTTTAAGATATTATTTCTAACAACCCTAAACATCAACTTTCTAATTTGTGGTACCCATTCAATCAGGAGGACCTTTAAGATACACCTTTAACCACCCTAAACATCAACTTTCTAATTTGTGGTACCCATTCAATCAAGAGGACCTTTAAGATACACTACATTGCAGACAATATTATCTTTCAAGCTATTAAGACTTCTTTTAAAACATGTCTGTTTATTTTGAGATGTAATGCCAGGTTAACTTATTTATCTATTTTGACTCCACTACGTCAAACATATCGTGATCACATTTGTATATGTTTAATTATTTCAAAAGCAAATATGGGATGATGTTTTACATGTTATATTTCCACACAGGTGAGGAGAATAAAGGCCCATTCATTGATTCATTCAACTCCCTCTACACCGGAAAGGGATATTTGCTCGACTTCCATTTTTTAAAAAATTCACTCATATCTTTTTATAGTAAGAAAACAAAATTAAAATTATAGGGTATGCCTCAAAACATGTAAACATAATTTGAGAGGGGAAAATTCATGTTAAACCCTCTACAAACAGGACATTATTTTAATGACTAAAACATTTCTTGATAAGTACATGAATTTACGGCGAAGGTTATTCCAGCACAGAAAGATGAATCAAGCACTCGCGTTTTTATATGTTTTTTTAATAGATACTAGATTCTTCAGTTGTTTGCTTCAAAACAAAACAACGTGTAGATTTTAAACGTGTGTACATGTCCAGGCATTTTACGGACAAAAAGTTCAACAGAAAATGATTTTATTTTGTGCATGCATATCGTATTCCTAGTGCTTAATATTACTTTATCAAACGTACAAGGCTGTATGTGGGGAGGCGTCCACCCAGATCAACAGGGTGTCTGTATCAGTACTTGGGACAGTTAAAAAATGTAATTACAAAATCATTAATACTGGATTATTTGAATAAAAGACCAAGAATCTACATCACAAACCACGAGAATGAAAAATATGTCCTATCCCTGACAATAAAATTGAGGATCCTGATGATGTTCGGAACAGGGCACCAAGGTATTTGCAAAAAAAAGTGAGGCCATCGCGCACAAACGTTTTCAACGGATCAGATATACCGGGAAAATGTATTTATTCTAGAGAAAAGGAGATTTATGGATGAATATGTCGGGTTATTGTTTCAGGACCCTGACTAAGTTTATTGTGTTCACCATCTATCAATGAATGTGCTATCCACCTACACGACACGTGGCACTGGCAAACAACGTTCATAATGTTAACGAGAAGCTCATGCGCATACTCAATTATAAAAGAAACGTGTGCAGTCCCCGTTTGCAGAACACTTCTGGCCGTGCAGTGGCAAGCAACTAAGCAAGTGTTGGTGTCTTCAAGGTGGACCACTTTCTCAGAAGCTTTACAGGTAGGACTGGTGGGTCCATAAAGCATGATTTGAAATATTCTATGCGTTTGTCGGCTAGTTTTTCTTGCATTCTCAGAAGTAAGCTTTTATATGCAGTGAGAAATTGTTATTAAAGCATTAGCAACGTTTCAGTTGGCCAAGGCTCTATGAAGCATTTTAAAAGGTCTGAATGTGATTATGTTTACCGACGAACCCGGTGGCAGGAGGTGTTCAAGGTGTTCCGTGTAATCAGTTTTTTCATTCTTTTTTCTTCCTTCCCTCATTTCTTTGCCTTTTACTGCTTTTTTTATTTCGTCATTATTTGTAATCGTACTGTATCTTTAATGTGCCGACAGCCAAGGTTTTCAATCTTAGCATCAGAGGGCACACAGGGCTTCCAACTTTGTATCATGACCGTTTTATGTCTTTGGTAAAATGTACTAGTAGGGTTCGAAGCCACACCGATCTGTTAATGAAAAAACGAGGCCGAGTTGTACGTAAGGCTTCATGTTTTTAGAGACATATAACAAAAGAGATTCATATTGTCGTAATTTAAAAAACCTAAAATCGAAAGCAGTACACTTTAGCTACAAATAATGAATTACATATCGAGGAACAACACAAACTACCAACGGTCAATAATGTAGTCATAAGTGCTCAGATTCTGGAAGCAAGTACATTCCCGAGATGAGGGGTATCCATGAAAAAGGTACTGATTATACGCGAAAGAAAATGCGCAAGAACGCGAGCAACCATGTATGACACCAATGGCATTTGTACACAGCTATCCCAACAAGGACAGCGGTACAGGCAAGTTACGATGAAGGCGGTGGCGCTGTTGCTGCTTCTATGTCTTGTGGCCATTCTGGTGCAGCCGGTAAGTAGTATTTGTACATCTGCTTCTGGTATATCATCAGATACACCCATAAACTTTTTATATATGTAGCCTCTTAAGTCCGGAACCCGGTTAACGATATTTTGAATGACCATGCACTACTTGCCCACCACAATTTCTGAGGGTTTTTTTAACATATATATATTATCCTAAGCTAAGAACCAGAAAACAAGTACTGAAGTATTGACCGCAGACATGCTTCACATCGAAGTCTTTTATATTATATTACCTTTCATATACCATTTTTATATATGTTGCAAGTCAAAGGTTGCATGTTGTTGGATGACAGATAATTTATTTCCCGATGTGTGGTTAATACAGACTTTTCTCGCAGCTTTTTGTCTGTCATCCATCCGTGACACACATACGGTTTAAGTTTTTAACGTCTCAAAAACATTAACCTAGTCCCCTTCAAACCTTGTATGTATGGGTTTTGAGTAGATCCCATCAATTTGAATCCTAAGTTCAAGTTCCATCCACTTTTTTGAGGGGGGGGGGGAGAGAAACATTCTCTAAACCTGTTTGGTCAATCATTTCGCCACTGCGTAGAAATTATTCAGGATACCCACATGCCCAAAGTACATTTATATCAGATTAGTTATAATTATAAACATATTTATTACAACAGGATAACCTAATCGTACAGAAGCAAATCTGGAGGCTCTCCAGTACGTAAGTTTACGCACAGCACTGTTTGTACAAGACACTAAGGACAATTAAAGAAGACCGTACGTCAGACAAAGGGTTTATTACACTAAATTGCCTTTCAGTTATGAATTGTGTGAAAGTCAGGTCCATGGTATATGAATCAGCTGCTTTTTCTTTACATCGTTTGTAGTAGTATTTTCTTGGCGATGAAAATGGACTTTTTACGAATAATATTGTATGTATATAGACTAGTATTAAGTGTTTCTATACCGTCAGGATTCAGTCGGGTTGATGCCTTATACATGTTATGATCCTTCAAAAAGATATAATTTTTCGCAGTTATATTCTTCTTTTAAATAAATAGCCACTCCCCTCCAACTGTACAAGATTTGCCTCTGGCTATAAGAATACAGTTTTCCTAAGGAAAGAGGGATAAATCGGGTTGATTGTGTAGCCAGATTTCTTGTAAACATATGGTCGCAGGGGAACAACTGTTTTGATCCAATTCGTGTATAAAGACTTTAAGTTCGCCAACTTTAGCATTTAATGATTCACAGTTTAGATTAATGACAAGAAATTGATTTTGTTTACCCTTTACATATTCACTAAACTGATCAATATCAAAAAAGGGCGACTGCTTTAACAGCACCAGCTCCGTTTGTTCTTTCAAGTTTGTTTCATCATCTGCGTGCAATACGTTGTTTGAAGAATTTCTTTCTATACCTCTAAAATAATCAAGTCTATGTTCACTTGTTGAATATCACAGGAAATAGGACGTCCATTCGGACTTGAATAATTAGCATTCCTTCGATTCTCATACATTATATATTCCTCATGGAAAGTTCCATACTAGCAATATGTGTACCATGACATGTTTGACACCAGCTGATTATACAATTCCTGAATAGATAATGAAAAAGTGTACACGAGTACTTTAATACAAAAGAGATCTTTCAGAAAGTAGCCGTCGGGTGCCGTCATTTTGTAGGAAAGTAAACTCAAACACAGTATTTTATTTCAACTTGTCTGGAGGGTTAACTTGGGCCGGAAAAACAGCATAGCTGCATAGCCACGGTTGTTTCGTGAAAGAACATGGTCCCGTTTGTCCGGTGATCAGATAAAAATGCAACATGATACCTTGAGCTGCAAATCATGCACGTCGGTGAACGCCATTTGAATATGGCGCAACACATTGCCAGACAGTCGCACAAAATACATTTGACTTGGATATCAAAGTGATTTGCCGTCACAGCATATATAATATCATTATTAATGCTATAAAATATTTGCCTAATATATACTTTGGGTTATAATATCATTAATAATGCTATGAAATATTTGCCTAATATATACTTTGGGTTCCATGTATTATAAGCCCCCTAAGATAATCCAAATACTATCCTCATTTACAACCATTGGGTGCAGAATCCACAATTTTCGAAATGGCAGCCAAGTCTGTGGGTTAGTCCCAATGGGATATTTTGAAGAGGTAGTACCCAATTGTATGTGTGATTAGTGTTAACGGAAGTCGAAGGGTGTAATGTAAAAATTCATAAGGGGACTTTTCCAGTGTGCGCATTACCTAAAAATGTAAACACAATGCCTTGAAATTACCAGTTGTTGGCGGTAGTGGGCTCCAGAATAAGGATATTGTATCAGACACTAAAGTCGACCCCAGGCTATGAATGAAGTAGCAGCACTCGCAGGCGTGCCAAGCGCCCCGCTGCGTCAAAGTTGGAGCTCAGTGGAGAAGGCTGTCCTGATAGGGGATAGAGGTCCGAAAGTACCAGAGTGTTTTCATATAATTGGTAATAAGTCTTTGTTACCTTTGAGAAAAATGTCAAAAAGAATGTTGGCAGCAATATGAACCAGAAAGTTAGGGTTTATAGCTGGGTGGAGCACGCAACTCACAGTGTTCACCAAGAAAAAGGAAACCAAAAGTTTGACTACGCCATGAGGGTCACTCTATCAGTCAGTCTTATGAAGTTTTTAAGTTTCAGGTGAAAAGTTTGAGCTTAGAGGGGGGCCATGTCTTGAACGGGAAAAACGTTAATGGGAATCTTGTTCTTTTTGGTGTCCGTGTTCCCATAAGCACTGTGCCCGACCAAGGCTCTAGGTAAAATACATGTTGGTCAAACGTGTAGGCTCCTGGACCCCGATGTTCCCAGCCTTATTGCTTGCACAATTGGTCCAGCTCATCCTTCTGAGGCGGGCCCAGTTGAACATCATTGAGACCCCATGCTCCATTTCATGTCCTCGCATGGTTGGGAAAAGTCAACGAACTGAAAGTATGCTAAATGCATTGAGATCTCAGGTCCTCGTGTATGTAGAAAAAAATCACAAGCTTTAGATTCATCTTTATGAGAGTGGCCAATTTCGCCAAGTCGCCTACGTATTTGCTTTGAACAGAACCCTTCCACAAATCATCCTAAAGTTTTGTCAGCATAATATTTTTTCAAGAAAGACCTCATCAGCTGTCACAAGCTTCTCAGTCATCGTTTCCGATTCACAGCAAACCAAGAGAGGTCATCGTATCTTACCTGATGACATAACAAAGTTGTACAGATTTAAGCACTATGAATTTTTCCATAAACTGTTTGGATAAAATATATGTCGATTGTCCATCTTCTGACGATATTAAAGCTGTTGACCTACCGTCCTTCCAGAATATTTGGTGGGTATTTAAACTGACCTAGTGATAAAAGGTGGTGCATTATAGCAAGATAGGGACAAGAGTGTAAAATGTACACCGTGAGTATTGAGAACTGACGTCTTCTCTTCCAGGTTTATAGATATAATTTTCTGCGATTTGACGTTTATTTTGACAAAAATACTCCTATACACGCCCCTCTATAAAACCGGCTATCCATTCAGAAGCACACATTGGCTCCCTCACTTGAACCAAAAGGTAACGTACCCTCCCACTGAGCACATGTACAAGTTTAAAAGTCCATCAGCATCACTTCCATCTGAATTAACGTGACGTGACAAATCGATGTCGATGCATGTTACAGGGGGATGCATGGAGAAGGCGACGTTGGTTCCGACGACCACGCATCAGAATCCGACCACGCATCAGAATCCGACCACGCATCAGGCGAATAGCGAGACGGGTTTCCGCGATTACGGGGATCGTGAGACGGGCGTATAGATCTGTGACTAGGCGGATTATACGACGCCCTTTCAGACTCATCACACGTCAGGTTAGAAGATTGGGAAGGCGCAGGATATTTCGAGTCAGGTATTATAAATTCCTTAATATCTTGAAAACTGGCCCTGCTATTTTATGCACACTGCAAGAAAATAGGCCTTGGTCTTAGTCGACGACTGGTCTAATATAATAAAGCTGCCATCATTGAACAGCTGTGGACGGTTAAGTGCCAGTCAGTGCATCAAAGGCTATCATTTGGCGTGAGATGTTGGTTGAAAGAGTGATAACTCCACACTCGAGAGAAAAACTGTTGTTAACATTTAGTTTAGACATGTTCTTAGTCAATTCTCCAGAGTTTTATAGCTAGTGAGAGGTGTTATTCTAGCCGGTTTTATTTCTTAATACGTATAGAACACTTTTAACCTACAGGGAAAAATTCGTAAAAGCTGTTTAAAAGATCTGCAATTTCAGGCATATTTTATGTAGTCGATCTACATTGTATAACTTTTCACACTGGTTGTTTTGTATTTTTTGTTTTAGATTCAATAGGATTAGAAAGTTTGCTAAAAAGCTGAAGAAACAAACGAAAGTCTTTGCTAAGAAAATAACCAGGTAGGGACACTATTATTTCATCTTCATAATCTTTACGATGTATGTATCAACCTAAAATTGTTTCATTGTTTTGATACGTGTAGACATTGCAGTTGTAAGCAAGTATTTTATTTTGTTTCACTCTGTTCTTTTAATCAGCATGATGAATAATTTATGTCAGACGTCGCATCGTAAAACCAAAATCACCTGAATCGAGGCGAAAGTTGAAAGCATTCTCGGTCAGTAGGTATTTTGGTCGCAGTGCGATGTTTTCTTTTTCCTATCTGTGTGCCAACACAAATAATTGTTTTTTTTCTATGAATTCTTTCTTTCTCTCTTCTTTACCCGCAAGTTTGTCCGATATTTTATTTCAATACTATTATACGTAGAAACTCAAAACTCGGCATGATAATACTTCCATGCACAGAGCCTGGATATTTTATGAACAGGGGTGCCAGTTTTTTAACATTACGCAAATTGGTGCCATTTGAAAATTTTAACCTAGAATATCTTCAAAACTGTTATAGGTGGTGGTGTCATTCCAACTTCAATTCATAGGTTTGTGCAGTACCTGCATCCAATGAACCACAAACAAAAGTTGTAGAATTTTAATTTATCCTTATTAGGGGCACTAGAAAAGTTTAAATGTTGGATACCTTCAAAATTCTTGTAGGTAGTATTGTCGTTTTAACTTCACTTCATAGGCTTGTGCTGAAGGACATTCAGTAAACAACAAACAAAAGCTATAGAGTTTTAATTCATAACTTTTAGTGCGACTGGAAAAATGTAAATGTTGAATATCATCTCTCATGCCTTCTCTATCACTATCCACCATTGCAACACACACACTCCCCTCTATGACGTCACGACCCAAAGCCCGCTTGATGGTCAAAAAAGGCGCGAGCTTGTCAACTTCGCGCCCGTGATAGGCAACATTTTTTTTTTTTTTTTTTTACAAATAAAGTTATTTTCCTCTGCGACTATTGTAACTTCTCTTTAAAAATTTGGTATAACCCACCGGGTCCTTCACTTTAAACAAAAATATATCTTTTGGCGTTTGTGACCTTAAAAATTATTTTGTGCAAATGTGTCATTCCGACTTCACATCCTAGATTTATCCATAAAATCAATTTTGTCCAGAGCTACATACTCAGACGTCACTAAAGCTACAATATCTGAACTCTGAGTTGCCCTATCAATAAAGTTGAAATAATACAAGTTAAGAACAACAATAGCAGAGACTTTTACATATTTTTGATAGACGAGATATACAACAGGCCATGATCTGTCATCAGCAGTCAATTACGTGTATATCTACGTTGCCAGGATTTGTTGTTTACACTCATGTTAGACATAACACTTTTTTATTACCATGTGGTGACCATTTTGTCATCATTCCATGCTGTTGTGTTGCTGTTATGTCAACAGTGATTCATAAATGAATCAAAGTTGTAGTGAAAAGTGTACTTCTTTGTAAGACAACACCTGGCATTTTGTTTCATCAAGAATGTTTTCTGTGTGGCACTTCTCTTTTACCTGCAATTTTATCATGCCAATAACCTTATTTTGCTGCAGTTTTTCCTTACTTTCACAATTTCTCTCTCGTACATTCTCTAATTTCAATTTGAATGTAGAAGGGAACAGCATTTCTTTGTAAGAACACAGACGGATTTGCTTTAAAGCAAATCTGCTTTAATAGTTTTGGCTTGGATTCTTATTGAGGTCAGCTGGTATTTGTGGCGTACAAAAGTGCATGATAGTGCAAAGTATGGTGAGCAAAAATGTTACGCTAAAGGAAGTGGTATGCACGACAAAATTAATTGTTTGGCACCCGTTCATGTACATCACGCGAGAATGAGACAGAAGGAGACGCTTAAGGCTTTACGAGGTCATATCTTTAATAAATCTTTTCATGCATGCAGCTGAGCGGGGGTCTAGTACCACCATGTGCATAATAACATCCTCATTGGTGGTCTCTTGCTAATGCTGATCAATGCTGGATTTATTTGGCCGCTGGTGAACCAAATATTACCAAAGGAATTTTGCACCGCTACAACAACAACAACAAAAACAACAACAACAAAAACAACAACAATACTACTACTACTACTACTACTACTACTACTACTACTACTACTACTACTAATAATAACAATAATAATAATAATAATAATAATAATAATAATAATAATAATAATAATAACAATAATAATAATAATAACAATAATAATAATACTAATGATGATGATGATGATGATGATGATGATGATGATGATAATAATGATAATAATAATAATAATAATAATAATAATAACTTCTAAGTATTGCGCTAACACCGGAACTCAGGAATCAACTGATGAAGACAGAGAATTTGTTGGAAAACAGTGTTTATATAGGCACTACACGAATGTTGTTGCACACCTGAAAGTGAATGACGAAAGCGCTTTTCATATCAGTCCTGTGTTATCAAATATACTTCGCTTCTGTTCATTAATAGACTGGCAAAAAAGACAAGTGGGCTTTATTGGTTGACAAAAATGGTGAAGGAATATCGTCAGAAAAAAATGCAAAAAGAAGATGATGACCAGCCAGATTGGATGGACTACTATGTCCCACCGCCTTCAACACGTCCTGGGCCACCAGCAGTCACCCCCAAACCCAGGCCTGGACCAGGTACATGTACCACCAGCTTTTTATCACATATATATTTGTTAACACAGACACCTTAGCCTAGACAGGCAAACACTGGAAACAATTTATATTTCCTTTATTAGGCCAGTACTTGAGTATGGTAGTCCTGTGTGGAGTGGATGTTCAGTATCCGATGCTGAAAAACTTGAAAATGTCCAGCTTAATGCCGCCCGTATTGCCACAGGTGCAATGCATGGTACTAGCAATACAAAATTATATGAAGAAATCGGCTGGCACACTCTGGCGAAACGGAGAGAAACAGCTAAACTTGTTATGATGTACAAAATAGTTAACAATCTTGCTCCACATTCGATCTGCTCTGTTATTTCTATTGCTCCTGACGTACCTTTACCGAGGTATGTAACGCGCCAGAGTTTTGATCTTTCTCATTTTCGAGCTCGAGCTGATCTGTTTGACAAATCATTTTTCCCTTCCACAGTGCGATTATGAAACGAACTTGCTTTAGACATTCGGCAGTCTGCATCCCTTCATATATTCAAATCTAAATTACTACAACCACTCACCAGGTCTGTTAAGTTTCCAGAATTACTTAGCTTTGGTGATAGATATTTTTCTATTCTTCATACCCGACTTCGCCTAGGATCTTCCCAACTAAATTCTCATCTTTTCAAAATTCGCGTTGAAGATTCGGCAAAATGTTTATGTGGTCTAGGTAACGAAGATACGTGGCACTACTTTTTTGTTTGTCCATTCTACACCCTTGCAAGATCTTAGCTACATACTACTATATCTAATTTTGCTCCATTTACACTGCAGACAGCATTATATGGCTCTTCAGAGGGTACCCTCGATGAGAATATTCAAATATTTGCTGCAATTCAAAATTTCATTTTAACAACAGAAAGATTCAAACCCACTGACATTGGCTAAATGCCAGTGGGTTCGAATCTTAATTTTGATCAAATATATGCTTGGTAGAGACAATTCTTAGCCCCCTAACTGTCCTGTCCCTGTATCTGTCATCTTCTTTTGTGTCTCTAACACGATCACTTATTCCTGCCAGGTGTTGCTATTGATCATCTACATTTGATCATTCTAACTGATTGTGTAATTGCTGTGCGTCATGTGTCGTCCTGTTCCAAGCTTCCTTTCTCGACAAGAGGGATTAATATAGGGCATAGCCCTCTTTCCCAATTGTTGCTATTACAGTGTGAAGATGTTTATATTGTATTTGATTATTAAAAAATATGTTTAAACCAACACAAACACCTAAATATATTAAAGGTCTCGATAGTAGAGATGAATAGGAATTCTGATTTGTGGACACAACGAATCGTACCAGAAACCGAAGTTGGCGCCATTTTGTACCAAGCGTGCAAACTTCGACAAGGTGTTGGCACGACATGACAAACTAATGTCCAAAATGATAAAGCAAATGGTCCGGCTCATGTAAGGTGCTTGTTTCTTGCAAAATATGGGAAAGGTTCTCCCCTAGGATTCCCCGTCATCTCCAGAGAATAATGGAATGGCGTGGTTAATTGGATAAAATTGCCACTGAAGTATCTTCAAAAAATATACAGTAAAACCCCCATTAGTTAGCACCTCTCTGCAGTCGACACCTCCTTACAATGGGCACTTTGCTTCAGTCCCATTTTATTTTCCCTATTACCTACATGTTAATGGAACCTCTCTGCAGAGGGCACCTCCCTCCTATAGGCAGAGGGCATCTTAAATATATAACAAAATCTGCTACAGTGGGCATTTTTCACCTAAAGAGAAAAAAGAAAGAAAGTCAGTACATCTATTTGGATTGATTTTTTTCTCTAAGTGTCAATTTTGCAACAGAGCTCCTCCCCTTAGCCAGGTTCTTCACCTCACCCTGTGTAATCTCCTTACCATATCAAACAGTGCAATATAGTCCAGTACGAATAGTCAAAGCATAACAGTTTTCTGATTTAAGATTGATTCCCTTGACACCTTTGAGGACTAACACCAGGATTTAGTACCAAAGGGGAGAGACTTACCAGGTGAATTTTCTGAAACAATTAGTGTGTGGCTGAGTACCACATGCGCTCAAGGTTACAGCGAAATACTTTGATGTTCATTATTTTAATCTATGGTGTGAGAACTGTTCTTCATACGTAGTCTATGAACTGTATCAGATCAGTTCAGTTTGTACTCCTGCCAGTCAAGCTAACAGAAAAGATATCTCCAGTGTTCATGAAACCTACAAAAGTTCCCACACTTAGTCAGCATTAGCTTGCAGAACTACTCAAAGAACTTGAGAGAAAATCTAGAGACAAAATGTTGCAGAGTGTGGCATATCAGCAGGAACTGTGGGCAGCATTGTTAACAGAAAAGCAGACATCATGTCAGCTCACAACATAAAAGATAGGACTTTTGCGTTGTGTACTCATCCACGCTACTGGTAACTGGTAATCTATCTACCCACGGTGGTCAACCCTCTCTGTAGTAGGCACCTCCTTTCATCATGGACCTTAATGCTCACGATAAAATAAAATTACTAGTAAATTTGTTCTCTGAAGTCATAAAGAAGAGGGGATCATTCTAAGACAATAATAAATTGTTTGTCAGAAGATTAGATGAACGGAGCGCTCGTTTGATTGATTTATAAACTTACTGTTTTCTGTAGAGGACATTGTAATATCTGGTACGTGCATTGGGTTATATTGTATTGGTACATGCATCTGTGTGTAATGTGTGTAATTTTCCAAATGTCAATATTGATGTTGATGTAGCAAATAAAGTTCATTTCATTTCACTGGGCACATTTCTCCGGTCCCAAGGGTGCCCACTGTATAGAGGTTTTACTGTATATCATATACATCTGAAATAGAATACACAACACGCGTATTGAACGCTTTACACATTGTACACACACCTTTCAAAATCAGCTCAAAGTCAGGCAGGCCTTGCATAGGGCTTTGTTCCATCAATTCGAACCACACGTTAGAACATCATTAAAAATTCTTGTTGAATTGATTACGCTGAACATAAGTGACAATGGGTTAAAGATTCTCATTTTCCTTATAAATTTGGA
This sequence comes from Hermodice carunculata, assembly GCA_964020975.1. Taxonomy (NCBI): domain Eukaryota; kingdom Metazoa; phylum Annelida; class Polychaeta; order Eunicida; family Amphinomidae; genus Hermodice; species Hermodice carunculata. Next base: position 86,831,600 of record OZ026613.1, on the reverse strand, counting down.
TGGAAAATTTCCGAAATTTCTGATATAATTACTCTCTTTACAGCTTGTCCAACCTATGGGAAAAGTGGACTAGGTATGTTGTTTACAATATAGTCAAAAACTTATTTTTTTTATAAAATGGCTGACATATATATGAATCATCATAATTTTATTTTTTATTATTTCAAAGAGGATATTTTACGCATAGAAAGTGTTCATTGACTAATACATGTACCTCTTATTTCCCTTTTCGAGCATGAATTATCATATGTAAAGGTATACGAATTTTGCTGACAAAAACGCTGATATGTAACCGTGCACGTTTGGAAACGCACTGTATCGACATGAAGTGGCCATTCGAAGTTGAGCTCTGTCGGGAACTCCATGGCTATACTGGTGGTAATGCGAAACAAGAATTTTCTATCTTTGGTACTGATGAGTCCACGTACATTTGGTGGGATATATGTTTTATATAAAACTAGTGTCGCTTTGATGCTCGAAATGCTAATTCTTCCTATCGTGCACATTTATACTAGGTAATTTTACATCGCAAAAACAGTTACTTTGTTCTAAAAGTCGTCTTATGTTGATTATTGGTGATTGAATGATTGCCATATTTTGATGCATACAAAGATTTTGATGTTCATTGGACTAGGCTATACATTGTGCGTAAACTGGTGGCTTACAGGTGATACTAATTGACGTTTAATATCCACAGGGACCCGTTTATTCCATATACTCAACTGACGGGTTCCCGAGTTTGAAAATAGTCGCCAGACAGAGGTCTTATTCGAATATGTTTTCAAACTAATATTTAATAGTCCGAAATACCGTTACCATGATCACAATCTCCCTATTAATTTACAAACCTTTGAACAAGCGTATAGATATTCTTAATTAGTTTGCAGAATTAAACAAACAAACAAAAAACCCACCTTGTAATTACGACTTTTTACTCGAAATTACTAATTTTAGAAGTCAGAAATGACTCTTGGGGTCACAAACCGCCGTTTACATCATTGTAGCAAAAATTTACATTCACAGTTAGTTGTGTAAGTCAAAATTACGAGTTCAAGAACTATCGATGTGCGGAAAATCATATTTACTGGACAAAAAGAAAAAAATTAAATACAACGTTTACAACCTGGTAGCTGCTAGCAAAGAGTCAAAATTTCGGCTTGTAATACAAGTAATTAGAAGAAAAAGCCTTAATTACGAGATTAAAAAGTGTTGTTTTATGAGGCTTCTGCTTGCTTTTTATTTGCTGCTCGCCAATCTGTCTATTGTGGTTTCTCTCCCTGAAATGTTGGCTGCCTGCTGGACGAACGAATCGATAATTATTAAAACTTAAGGTAGAAGTGCCTCAAGAAAATATCTCATGCATCTAGAACATGATAGATTATTATACAATTCATGGATATCACAATTGAACATACATGATTCAAAATGTGTTACAAAAGGCTTACCATCGATCTGTCGTTTGTCCAGTTTTCAAGAATGATTGTGATCAATGCTAGAATATATTTTCTTCAGATCAGTCTTCCTTTGTGTCGCATGGTGACGTCACCAAGCTTACACCGACGGGTGCAGGCGGAATTACAAAGGCAAAGTCTCGATTGAAATACTCAGGTATCAGCATGCTTTAATTAATATAGGCCTATGTAGGAAGTCACCTTTACATATAAGCAGCATAACCATATTTAAATGTAATGGATTAAATTGATTCATCACATCATGGTCATTATGTCATTGTCCATCGCATATTGGGCTCAACGAGTGACCATATTGTTCTCACAATCAGTGAAACCCTACCTTTTCATTTCAAGTCAGTATCCCTGCTTCAACCCAATAGTGGATCCAGATATCTATGGACCAACACAGTAACAAACATGGTCACAGAACACATGGGCAAACATATGCATTAAAATAAATGGTGCGCTTAGTAAGAAACTGCATAGTCAGCTGAATAGACGCGCAGTAGGGCACTGTTGATGACATTCCCCCAATACGGGTCTGTATAGCTGATTATGCAGTTTCCTTCCAGCAACAATGTGAATATTTCTTTCCCTATTTATGAATCAAATAGATACAGCCTCGTACATCTGTTGTTTGAGGACGTTAAGGCGGGTAGTTATATTCAGCCTAACAATACGAGATTCGCGTATCTTATCTAAAATATAAGGCAACCTATCATATTTTACGCGGCAAACCTTCTGTCGGCCGTTACCCCTCCCCACCCCCACCCCCTACTCACCTTCCATGAACTACAATGCTAGATCTATGGTTGAATGCTTGGTATTTGATGATAAACTTCTTTGTTTTACTTAGAAGACAACATTTATTTTTCTTGCGTCTGTGTTGAGTCATACAGTACATGCAGTCATTTTAATATAGCAATTAATACACGTAGAGTTGAGGATGCATATATTCACCATCATTGTTGCAGGCAAAGACTTGTCCAAGGAACTGATCAACAAGGATATCAAAGCCATCATGAAGAAGAAAAATTTAGAATGCTTCCTTCAGATTGCTCTTCGGAATAGTAAGTGGACAAACATGTGTGACCACAGCAGTTACAGCACTTATAAAATACCTCATCTATCTGATGTCGTGAAACGTTGAATATCAAATTGACCCCTCCCGTTTATGCAATCTACGGCTAAAGAAAATACGACCAACCCTCTATTTTGCAATATATTCATTTCTTATGAAAGACTTAATGTTGGCCTCTGACCCATAACAATATTAAGCAAAACAGAAAGAATATTATATCAGGAAGTTTGTCAATCAAAAGGCCTAATGAATCTAGAGGGAACCTGTGCATTCATATAAGTTATAATAGGATAATTATAATTTAAATATATGATATAATATGTTATTGGCAACAGAAACCAGTTGTTTCGGATGATCAGTTACAGCATGTAAATTAAGGACGTGCCTGTCTGCCCATGATCGAACATGGCTCGTTAACGTAAACACATACATCCGCAAATTTAATTTGCGTACCGTGATTGGTTAAAACTGAGTTCCGCTGTTGAGTTGTACGTGATAACATGATATCAAGTCTTTGAGTACAAATGCACATGCGGATTTATCTGTCAATCCCTCATTTCGGTGCGGTAGTCCATTAAATCCGTGTTTATTTAATATCCGTGATACGGGACCCGCAGCAGCGCAAGCATCTTTTTATTCCTCTTTAACCATGTAAGATTTTGTTTATTCTACGTTTAATTGCGTATTCATTGCAAAAGTCCCCATAGCCAACTTTCGACGCCGATCTGGTGTGCGGCGGGACCTGTTTGTTTACGTTCGTCGTGGTTATACCACGTCACGCGTGGCGTATGATCAAACATCGCGCACATTTGGTTTTGTCTAAATGTCAATGTATGACGTCACTGATGCATGCGCATCACAGTTATAACAATGTTAAGGTCATGTGAGTTACTAAGTACTACCGTGAGTTCCCAGGTACTACTTATGAATTTCACTCTAGAAAATGATAATTCACTGTCAAACATAGTATAAAGTTGCTTAATGCACATTGGAAATGGAGTTGGCATGTTAACCATGCCTCGTCTCAATGTTCGAGAGAAATAGTTTTACTTCTGGCTTTAAAATATTTATCATAACAACAACAACAACAACAACAACAACAACAACAACAACAACAACAACAACAACAACAACAACAAAAACTACATAGAAAAAAGAAAACAAACGTTTTCCAAGCAACCTTGCTACCTTTTTAGGTGGGCCAGTTTTGCTGTCACCCATCGGTATAATCCACTCATTGTAGACAATGTGGATTAATAGCAACAGCATAGAAATGAGATTAATGCATATTGTTGGTGTAAACTTGAGGATAAGAGTTAGGTTTGAGTCAGCATTTATCGATTTACAGGAAGGTTCATTGTGAAATAAAATGGGAGAAGATTGTGAATGGCTGTCTATGTTGGTTACAGAAATCCAGCCTTCCCTGGTAGCAGCCATTGCCAGCCGTGACACAAGGGTCGGAAAAACAATAAAGAGATATGATGGTTATGACAAATGGTACCGGAACTATGGAATGATCAAGGTATGAATACAACCATCGTGCCCCTGGTTTAGTCCCGATACACACCCACACCCCACACATATATACATGTATCAAACACTACACAGAATATATATAGTGGTATATTACAATTGAATTTATTTGTTAAGCATTGTCTATCTATAAATTCCTATTTGTTGCTATTGGTGGAATAGTCAAAAAGTAAAAATGAGGAGTTTTCAGTTGGCTTTTGTATACTCAAAATGCAGTATTCTTTATTTGCACTGTTGACCTTTCAGTTGGTGTGTATGTTTTCACAGTAGCCAGCAGGTACTGTAGTAAGTGTTTTGACAATGTAATGTTGGTTCTTGTCAGTGTAATCCGAGGTTGTCTGGGTTAGGACGAAATTGTTATGTATACCCGTGGGAGAACTGTAACCACATCAACATGATGATTGCTGATGTTTTCTTGCGTCGTCTCAAAAAAGTGAGAAAACTCAGGCCAAACTGGACGAAGCATCAGCAACTGCAGGGTAAGATATCATCATGCGGTAAAAATTCCTATGTGGTTGGAGGGGGCAAGCAGAGCTAATATTATGTGGTAACAGCAAGCAGTCGGGGGGGGGGGGGGGGCAAGAAAGAACATGGCACAGTAAGCATTGCATTATTACAGTAAGAAGCAAAGAACGTTTCATGTATGTGACATTGTCGGAGGAATTAACACCAAGGTGGTGGTATTTCATTAAAACAAGTCGGCAAAGGAAGCCAAGAAACTATGTTGTACATAAAATTGGAGCATGCAAGAAATATAATCTGAAACGGATTGAAAAACAAATTAAAGCGTCCTAAACAATTGTATATAATCGACATGAACGCATATGAGTGTATAGTACAAACACAGGACTAGAGTTCGTATGAAACAAACATAGAAAGTACGCATCAGTGCATGGAACAAATTAAGACAAGTGCATATTCATGCGCAGAACAACAACAGTGAAAAGTTGCCGTATCGGTCGGTGAAGCAAACATGAAAAAAGCATATCGGTAAATGGGAAGGGGCAGGAAAAGTGAAATACGGTGAATGGGAAAAGGTAGAAAAATGTACATCGGTGCATGGTACAAAGAGGAAACAAGTGCATGTCGTTACCTGTAATAGGGACAAGTAAGTGTGTCAATGCGTGCAATAGGTAAGAGAAAATGCAAAATCGATTGTTTTACTCTAATGTATATGCTTGGTGCATACACATACTTATTAGTGTACACGTTATAGGGCCAGGTAAGGGACATAACGCTATATGATAGAGGCGTGGAGGCATACAATAGCATTTTCTGACCGCAACTAAGACAAAGAGTAAGACGTTATTTACGGCGTGTATAAGAAGCCAGTACGATATCTTTGTGACATGGTAGATCAAGATATGTTTTGGTAAACGTCATTCAGTTGAATACAGATGAATTGTTTACTGTCAGACACTAGCAACAAACTGTGATATTGTAGTCCTTAATCATGCAGCTTATATTTTATGTGATTGGCTTTCTTGTTTTATTATTTCTTAATTGTGACATTTGGTTTTGATATATATATATATATATATATATATATATATATATATATATATATATATATATATATATATATATATATATATATATATATATTTATATATATAATGTTTCCAAGAAAATTAAAGATTAATAATTGACTCTATCAGTTGTGAAGAAGTGTGTGTTAATAGAAGTCGGGCATTCGGGTTACAACAGGTGCAGTTGCAGCCATGAACTATGGCGTGAAACGGTTAAAGTCTTGGAGAAACATTGACAGTGGCACCACTGGAGGCGACTACTCTAATGATGTCATAGCAAGGGCCCAGCATCTGATTCGCTGCTATCAGCTCTGAAGACACTGAGCACAGTTGATCATGGAATTAGAAAGGTGTGAATCATATGTATTGAGTTTTTTCGTTCAATAAAGTTTTCAATTACACCAATTCTTCAATTTAAAGTCACTACATTTGGTTTGTGGCCTTAGGAACAAGGCTTAAGGCATATGTATACAATTGTCACCCCTTTTAAAACTTTTATTTTAATTCTGTAACAATTTACACATATGCATAAGTCAATACAGATAATTTAAACATAGGCGTATTAAAAGCAATAATACGTGGTACAGATTATTATCATCAGAGCATGTTCAATAAGGCAATCTCATACTTTAATTTCTCAGTTGTAACAAAGTTGTACAAAGATTCTTCAAAAGTGATACCGAATGCCTATAGCAAAGACTAATGGATTCTGTGGACTCTTAAAATAATACTAATATGGCTCTTATGGAGTGGAGAATTACGCCAGGATTACTTATCACTGTAACCTGGCTTATAGAACTAACATCATAATATATGTACATAGTGAAAGCTCATACAAAACTTCTTAGAGTACTGTGTAATAATATCAATTATCCTGCGAAAGTTTTAGCCTAACCTCTGAAAGGGGTTCAAAATGTTGGAACCTACAGAGTACGCTTCTGTATAAGAAATGAAAACTGTTATAAAACGAGGACTCTTCAGAACTACTTGCCTGGTACTTTTGATCATTCATTCAGAATACGCTGTCTAACATCTTTTTGACTTTTTCCGATGATCAATATTTAAATGATATATGAGCAGAAAATGCAACATGTCCACAACTAGAGAACTTAAACATTGCATTATATTCAGAGATATGACTTCCTTCTGGTTTTGAGAACACACACAAGCACCAGGAACTTTACAGTGCATGATAATCAATATCATAATACAGAAATCCTGGATGTACTTGATCTGGACTATGTATACAGGTTAAATAGGCCAGGGATTTGTAGGGGAATTTTGAGACAAGTCTTGCGTATATTAAAATTATCAACCTACTTCCAATTTACAAAAACCTCATTTCTTTAAATGGGTTTGCAAGGTAAGAGGCAAATCACATGTTCTTGTGCTCTGCCAAAAAAATAATAAGTCACACTGAATGGGGGCTGTATTGTTTTATTTTTTGATTAACAAGTAAACGAAATGTACACAAAATGGAATAAATTACAAATACGTAAAAAAAAACATGTTTAAAGATAAATCATAAATTGAAGTTCATATTGGACTTTTAATCCGTGTGATAATATTTCTCATATCCAGATATTTCGCCGGTGATGTCCCCAGCTTTCTCAATGGAAGTAAAGATGTTATTTGAACGTTAGACTGGTCAGTTAGGCCTAGCACGTAATTATATGTAATTTTTGACGTCATTTACGTAGACACGAAAACGTAGACACGAAAGTAAACAACATATTTGTAAATCATAAAATGAAGTTCATTATTATGAAAAATGTCTTTGAAACAATATATTAACAGATTTGTACTTACAATAATAAAATGACGTAGAACTTTTAATTATGCGCTAAAAATACAGCCTAGGCCTACTAAGGAATTATTCAATTATTTCTCTTCACAATAGAGTCCCAGACGACTCCTATCTCCAATCCATTATCCCGATTCATACCAGTTTCAGCACCTGTCTTGTACGTTTTAATTTTTATAGATTCACGTATTTTCCTTTTCCAATTATTGGGCTCAAAGATTAAAGGTTTGCATTCTTTCCAAGATATTTGTTTTCCACAGTCAGGACAGTGTTCTGCTATCGCCGACTTGTTAATTTCGCCTTGTGTAACTGCTTTCCTATGCTCAGAAATTCTTGCCGTTGGGGAGCGCCCCGTTTCACCGATATATGACTTTCCACATTAACAATCAATTTTATAAATGGCTCCTTTTCTTTCACATTCCGGTATTTTATCTTTTTCATTGCATGGAATAGATTTAATCGCCCTGGAAGATTTATGAGCGACTTTTATGTCGTATTTTGATAATGTTTTTCCATTTTTTTTTCACTCAACCTCTCACATATGGGATTGAGATACGCTTCATTTCCTTTTTCTCTTTTTTTATGGGTTTCATTCTACAGGCTTTCTGTAAGGAACGATTAATTTGAGTCTTGTTGTACCCATTTCTTTTGAAAATTAGCTTTGTATAGTTCATTTCTCTTTCTTGGTTGTCTTTATCACAAATTGCCATGAATCTGTCGAACATTGTTTGTGTTACACCTTGTTTTATGCTGGCAGGGTGGTACGAATTATCCTTCAAATATACGTTCGTATGTGTTGGTTTTCGGTAAATTAAAGTGCTGATTATTCCGTTTGAGTTTCGCTCGACCAAAACATCTAAAAATGGCAATGTTCCATTTGCTTCTTTTTCCAATGTTAATTGGATATTAGGATGGATACTATTGATGTGATTAAGGAAATGATTGATCTCGGCATAACTATGTTGCCAGATCACAAAGATATATCATCGATGTGCCGCTTCCATAACTGAGGTTTGTTTTCACCAGAAGAAATAGCTGAGCTTTCAAAGTTCTCCATATAGGAATTAGCCAGGCAAACTGATAATGATAAACCCATCGGTGCTCCAGATTTTTGTGAATAAATTTCACCTTGCCATAGGAAGTATGTACAATCAAAACAAACTTTTATCAATTGTCTAATGGATGTAACGCGTAAGGAAGTTAGTTCAGTAAACTATTATCGTCGCTAAGTTTGTTACATACAATTTCAATGGCTTCCTCGACTGGAACTTTCGTGAATAATGATTTGACATCAAAACTAATCATTATGTCACTTGGATCCATAGATGTTTGCTTGATAACTTCCACAAAACTTTGTGAATATTTTACATGATATTCTGATTTTCCAAGCATCGGGTTAATTATATACGTCAAGTGATTTGATATTTGGTAAACTGGAGAGTCTATAAAATTCACAATTGAGCGAAGTGGAACCTAATTTTTATGGATATTGGGTAGTCCATAAATCCTAGGTGTTTGGCTATGTCTTGGATTTAATTTCCAATACATATCTTTGCTAATCTCTGAGCTGTCTTCAAGCAACTCCAAAGAATTTGTAACTTTCTTTCAAATTTCTTTGTAGGATTAGTGTCGAGTTTATCATATTCATTCTCATTAAGTAGATTATCCATCTTGTTTATGTAGTCTCCTGTATTCAGGACAACTAGAGCATTACCCTTATCAGCAGGTAAAATTGTGATATCCTCATTTGATTTTAGATTTTTTAACGCTTTCTCTTGGGATATTGAGATGTTCGACTTTGGTAACTTTGCTTTTTCCAAAATAGTACACACTTCATATTTTATCCGATCTGCTTGGTTTCGGTCGGTCATTGACTTAGTTGTAAGTTCAATTTCAGATATAATTTCTTCATATAGAATCTTTTGTGGTGCAATTGCAAAACCTTTTCCGAAAGATAGAACATCTAGTTCATCTTCGTTTAAATCAGATGAGCTGAGATTTACAACAGGATTTTTTAACACTTCATTGTGTTCTCCGACTTCACTTTCATCTTCAACACGCTCGTTCATCTTTGATGAGTATAACTCATAACTGTACCACCTACACCAAAATACATGTGCACACTGACAAAAATGTCTGATCGGGAGAGGTCAGAGATCACAGAAGTTTTAGATGTAAGGATTCTGGATGTTTCAGCAGAAATGAATGTGCCATTATGTTGCCACATGAAGGATCCAATGACAAAGAAAAGCATATTTTACAGGTCAGGGTGACAGAACAAAAGCAACATCTAACAAGACATGTTTGTAAAACATAGATGCCCCCTACCGTCATTATGTTCGCCCTCATTACCCTGTTGATAGTATTCAATGACGCACTCGATCATGACCTTGGGAAGTGGATGTAGAAACCAAATTCACTAAAGTGTCATTGGGACCTTGGAAATTAGGTCAAAGTTACCCTTATTTGAAGCTGATCTAACCCTAATAGAAGACAATAAACAAAACAAAAACTGTGGCGGAAAAAAATCTGTAGTTATTACGCAGAAACCATATTCTGGGTCTTTGACCTTGGAAATTGACCCAAGGTCACCTATTTCAGAACTTGATCTGGCTCTTCTACTCTTTATATTACTTGTTATTCTGGGTGGCTCCCATGATAAGGATATGACTCTGTCTTAATTAGAGTCTCCTAAGCCAAATCAATGTCAATGATTTTGTATATTAGTCATTTTAAGTATTTTTTAATCAACCAAAAAAGAGACATGTCAAACCAACTTGCTCTGGATCGACCCTTCCCTGTATGCATCAGAATAAATTTTCTGATGCTGAGAGCCTGTAGCATTTATGAAAAAGTTACAGAAACACCAAAATAATGTAGCAACATGCCCCTGCCTGTCAGGCTACATTGTTACCCTATATCAATGTCCTTATTAACATTTGAAACAATAATTATGGCAAAAATGCAAAGACTATACAAATATTTGGGTTCTATAATTTGGGATCTTGTAAGCAAAACATTAATTCTCAGATTGTAGGTGAAAATATAAAGTCTAATAAATGGCAAAATTATTGTAATTCTGGGAATCTGGATAACACTATGTCGAGTTCAATCCTATTGATGGTAACTTTATTGTCATTTATGCAATAATTTTGACAAACTTTTTGGGAAGAAGATAGGTATGTACGCAAGCATGCATGTGCGTACATACATACATACATACATACATACATACATACATACATACATACATACATACAAACATACATACATACATACATACATACACAGGGGCAATTCAACCTGATCAACAATTTTACATTAGTACACAGAGTATGCACAGGGAGGAGGGTGTTCAAGACCAATGTACGTTTTCACTTAAGTTTGAAAATGCTGATCAATTTTTCGGTTAAAATCAACATTTTTGCAGGCTGTCAGGCCCACCCCCACATTTAATGAATTTTAGAGTGGTAGTTTGGGCCACACAAATGCAAATTTAAATTTTTCAATACTTGTAAAAGAGCCACAATGTACATAATTGTATGTGGTGTGATGAGAGCTATTATTATATTAAATCTGCCAAAGCAAAATAAATTGTAAAAAAACGGGGTTTGTCCAGCCTTTCCACTTATACGTTTGTTTGAGATCCTTTTATTAGCCATTAAGAGATACATTTGGTCATGCAAGGAAAACCAAGTTTAGTCATATCATATGCTACAAAAATATGGACTCTGCATTTATGGTCAGTATTTCTGGCAAGTGTAACTAAATGTGGCAAGTTGAAAGCTTTTTTGCCATGTAAACAGTCTGAATGTTTTCTTGTACAAAGGGGATACGGAGGCACATTGTGTTGAATATAGAATGGTATGTAATATTGACACAAAATGATTTAGAAAAATCATTTATTATATGCGATATCAAGTCAGATTCACATGTTGAAGTATTTTATGGAACAATCATCATTCAATACTTTTTTTCCATGTAAGAAAGCTCATAATCACCATGCAAATAAACCCTGTTTACGGAAATGCATGTGTGGGTTCAGTGTGGCCCAAAATAGTTGTGTCCACACCTGACTGACGGAAGATGCAGATTTTAGGTAGACAGGGTCTACTGAATATGATATGCAAGCCTGTCTCAAAGTGCACTCAACTGAAGCCGCTGGAATGGTGTGGTGCAGTGTAAGCGGAAGACAACTCCCATGGGATCACTGCCACAGCACTGGACAAGCACGTTTGCACAGCAGTATGTGTGAGTGTGTTGGGGGGGGGGGGGTAGGGTAAGCTTACAAAGTTCAACTAGAAAAGAAGATTCGCTTCACAGCAAAACTGTCTAGATGCCTTCAGAATGAGAAAAGTTTGAAATGCTGCACTTTGCCATTGTTTAACATAATCTAAATTTTGTGTATTATCCTAACTTTTATAGATTAAAATACTACAACTTTTGGTTCTTGGTTCATTGGAGGTGGCCATGTCGCAAACGTATAAAACTACTATCCATAATAGCTTTGAAGTTATTCAACATTTTAAAGTTGTGTATTTGTCTAATTTCCATAACTCAAAAGCCTACAACTCTGGTTTATGGTTCATTGGAGGGGGCTATGCCACAAACCCAACTGAAGTACGAATAGCACCTTAATCTATAACAGTTTTGAGGCTATTCAAGATTTACATTTTTCATATTCACCCAATTTACATAAATTAAAATCCTACTACTTTGGTTCTTGATTCATGGGATGCACCTTTGCCACAAATGTATAAATTGAAGTTAGAATGACATCTCTATGTGTAATAGTTTTGGAGATATTGGACTTTTAATTTTTTCAATGCCCCTTATTGGCATAATTTGAAACTCTACAACTTATATACTGTCCATAATATTGGCAGGTGTCACAAACCTATATGTGCACATTGAAAATCAGAGTCCATCTGTGATAGTTTGGAAGATATGGAGCTTTTAAAAAGTTTACTCCCCCTTAATTGCAAAATTTTAAACACCATGACTATTCCAAATGAGATGCACAATTTTAATGGTTAAGTCAGTCACCTTGGTAAATTTGGCGGTTTTCGAAAAAACCAGTGTCTGAGAAAAACTCCAGACCAACTTGGGTCGTTAAGAAAGAAAGAAAGAAGGAGGGAATAAGGAAGAAAGGAAAGAAAGAAAGGAGTTTTTACTCATACAGTTAAAGCTTTCTACAATGGGACTAGAGAAAATTGCCCACTCCTCAGAGGGTCAGTCCTTCTGGGCAGTATAGATGAGTATATGTGCATTTGCATGTACATGCACATTATTTATAAATATATTACAAAACTGTCTTTGTTCCTTTATTACATAAACAAATTTTAACAGATACTGTCACGAAACTACATGTACATGCATGTACCTGTATACTGATACAAGCACTATACTGTCTCAGTACTGGCTGTTAAGCACAGGCTTCATCTACCTGGTTACAAGAAAATGAATGAAAGTGTCCACACTGAGATGACACAAATCCACTCACTGTGTCAAAATTCACTAAGTTGTGAAAACAGTCATTGAGGACTGGAAGACCATACTTTGATCGGTCTAGCCAGCTCAGCAGGTAGTCTATTTTTGACAGAGGGTACACTCAGGCTTGTTCCACCTGGAATTCCAACGCCTATACTCCCTCGGGACTGATAAGCCCAGAAGAATGATAGCCTCAGGCAAAAAAGGGGACCAGCTAGGACACCAGACTCAGTCATGGTGCATTGACAGCTCTGTCTAGCACTAGTGGGATCTAAAGCCTGCCTGGTACATATTGCAACATGGAGCAGGTCTGTTCTTGCATAAACATAAACAGATTCTCCGTCGCACCCTTCTTTGTTGTGCTCGTCTTGCCTTGCCTGGCATAATGCTGGGGAACAAACCCATCTATCGTAGGAAAAATATTCGGGGGGGGGGGATAACAGTGCACATTCTGTTACTGGTACTGAGTAACCATGGGCACTGTGCATCGATGAAAAGAGTAACGCATGGTTTTACAATTTTTTTAACAAACCACTTTACACCTACATATAGGTATATATGTATATATATATGTATATATATACACACACACACACACATATATATATATATATATATATATATATATATAGAGAGAGAGAGAGAGAGAGAGAGAGACAGAGAGAGAGAGAGGGGGGGAATAATGACATCATTGTATTCAAAATCTTGCCCATTGTCTTCGCCCGTTGACATCATTGGTGGGAGGGCAGGCTCTAGGATGAGTCGTCGGTGACTCATTACCGGAAATAAGCGTCATCGTGCGCATGCGGGACCGGACGTACCTGGTCGTTAGTCGGCCTACAAGTAGTGTTCCTTCAAATGTATGCGAAATAAAATAATGTTTTAAGCGTGATTTCTAATATCGAATATATAAGTATGGAATCCATATAGACCTTGAGCTCAGCCCAAGTGCTTCGAAGTAAGAGTAGGCTTTAAGAAAAGCCTGTCCCCAGGTCATACAGCATAACCCGAAAACAAAAAAAGGCGTGTGTGACGTTCAATCAGTCAAGCATTCGTGCCAAATGCCAAGATACAGTGAGAGTTGTAAAGAAGGTGAACCTGGAACATCTGGAGCTTGCGATGGCCCATATTTTACGTTTTTCTTTACATATGTTTTAGAGGCTATAATTTTGACCGGAACTCCACCAGCTGATATCCCACTGTTCTCTGATTGGCGGAAAGTTCGATGAGAGTGCAGCTAGGATACCAGTCTGTGTCCAGTCAAATTTTGGACTCAATAAACTTTGATTGATACAAGATGCACTGGCGGAATCTATTTTGGCCGAGCTTCACGATTTGCAGAAATGAACACAGGATAAAAACACGAGTGGGTCAAAGAATACAGTCAGATTGACAATTGAGAACAGTTGTCATACGGCTAATGCTACGGCACGGGCTTGAATCAGGATGGGAAACCCGTTTGAATTTGGCTCTGGAATGTCGTACTTTTTTCCCGAAATGGTTTTCGTGGGGCATTTGCGACAATATTGGTGTGTTGCCATGGAAGATTTGAATAGATCATCAATGTGACATACCTCTTAAAATAGTTTTGGACCAGCCTTTTTTCCTATTTTACACAATTGAAGTAACATCATTTAATTACACACGTTTTAATATTAGCAAAAAGATCTCCATGATATGGTTAAAAATTATAAGAAACTTAATTGCATGGGTTGAGACAAATGGCAAATCCCTAGAAAAACATCTTTCAACATGTCAGTTTTTTTAAGTATTTGTACTTATTCCAGTTTGTTTACATTTTGTTTGCTTGGTAATCAAAAACTAAGACAATACAATCCCTATTTTGTAAGACTTATTATTTCTTCGACAGAGCACAAGAACGTGTGATTTGCCTCTTACCTTGCAAGCCCATTTAAAGAAATGCGGTTTTTAGATTAAAATGGAAATAGGTTGATAATTTTAATATACTCAAGGCTTGTCTCAAAATTCCCCTACAAATCCTTGTCCACTTTCATCTGTATACGTAGTTCACATCAAGAACATCTAGGGTTTCTGTATTATGTAAGTAACGGGGCAAGTGGTTCAGAGGAGTCCTTGTTAATGTTAGTTTTCATTTCTTATACAGAAGCGAACTCTTTACGTTCCACCATTTTTTACCCCTTTCAGAGGTTAAGCTGAAACTTTCACAAAATAATTGATATCATTACGCAGTACTGTAAAAGTTTTGTATGAGCTTTCATTATGTACGATTGGGACCATGCCTTTTGACTAAAATGCAGCCATAAAATCAGTAAAGTACCTGAAAATGTCTCAATCTCTATCAAATGATGCTGTTTGTTTCTATCTTACAAATAACAGACCAAGAAACCCCTTACCCAGGTGCGATTGGCTGTTGAAATGATGTCAAAAGTGCGAGGTAGATATATACTTTCAAAAGTCACGGGCAAACGTCACATGTAGTGAATGAATTTCTCATGATACAGCATGATGTTCGCACTATATTGGGACAAGACTCAAACTGAGCATGAGTGAACTTCATGAAACTTGCAGAGTTAGATATTCCTGGGAGGTGAATCGAAAATTTTTCATTTTAAATAGGGCTCCACTATTGATGATGATGTTGCAAGTCTATTTGAACTACGCTGGAATTGCATTTCGGTGAACTTGACTTTAGTCCCACGATTGCAGAGGAGAATTTGTGAATCTAGTTTTTTAACAATGACTCGAGTCTATTTTAGGTAAAACTTTGATATGATACCTGATGACAGTCTTTTACTAAAGTTAAGTCCGGATTACACATGTGCGATCCACATTACGATATTCTCAAGAGTCAGGTCATAAGTTCGGTGCATATGGTTTTTGAAATGCGACTTGAGCGCCATTTAAGATATATTATACATAAATCATGATGGTAGTTCTATAAGCCAGGCTACGGTGTTTTTGCTATAGGCATTTGTATCACTTTTGGCGAACTTTTGAACGACCTTGGTTACAACTGAGAAATTAAAGTATGTGATTGCCTTATTGAACATGCTCTTATGATAATAATCTGTACCATATATCATTGAGTTTAATACGCCTATGTTTGAATTATTTGTAGTGACTTATGCATATGTGTAAATTGTTACAGAATTTAAATAAAAGTTTTCAATTGGGTAACAATTGTATACATGTATCTTAAGCCTTGTTCCCAAGGCCAGAAAGCAACTGTAGTGATTTAAATTGAAGAATTGATGTAATTTAAATCTTTGTTGAGCGAAAAACTCAATACATATGCTTTACAGCTTTATAATTCTATGATCGACTGTGCTCAGTGTCTTCAGAGCTGATAGCAGCGAATCAGATGCTGCGCCTTTGCTATGACATCATTTAAGTGGTCGCCTCCATTGGTGCCGCTGTCAATGTTACTTCAAGACTTTAACCCTTTCACGCTATAGTTCATGGCTGCACAAGCACCTGTTGTAACTCAAATGGCCGAGTTCTATTACTACACACTTCTTCACAACTGAAAGGGTCAAATAGTAATCTTCAATTTTCTTAGAAACATTATATATATATATATATATATATATATATATATAATTCTTATCCTCAAGTTCACACCAACAATGTACATTTATCTCAGTTGTATGCTATTGCTATTAACCCACATTGTCTACAATGAGTGGATTATACTAATGGGTGACACCAAAACTGGCCCACATGAAAAGGTAGCAAGTTTCCTTGGAAAACGTTTGTTTTCTTTTCTTTTCGATATTTTGTTTATGTTATCGTTATTATTTTAAAGCCAGAAGTATCACTATTTTTCTCGAGCATTGAGACGAGGGGTGCTTTACAAGTGAACTTTTCCAATGTGCATTAAGCAACTGTATACTACGTTTGCCAGTGTATTATCATTTTCTAGAGTGAAAGACTAAAGTAAGGAAGAAAGTTTGCCTGAAGATGTTTTCTGGGCTCTTAGTGTTATTTTATGACAGAAAAAATAGCTTTTTTTGTCTCTTAAAGTACTCTTAGCCAGAGGAGCAGTACACGGAGCAATGCCCCGAGCTTAAGGAGCCGCGGTTCGAGCTTTTAAAAGCATAGAGGAGGAATCTAGGAGCATGTGAGAGCAAGCATCATAAAAGATGCTTCATCCACTACAATGTACCATCTAAGCATACACAGGGTCAGTAAGATGCCACGTGCCTCTTGCCATTGTAATACACTGTTATTATTGTTATAAGGATATGAACATACGGTTCTTTCACTTTTAAATGCTCAGAGCCTAAGGACTAGCAATCAGTGCCTAAGGAGCACCGCTCAGAGCCAGGTGAGCAGCGCTTTGAATTCAGAAACACAGGGGGAAGAATGTGTTATTATTCTATTTGTTATCATTATTATTATTATGATTATCATTACTATTATAACTGGATTAAATATAGTAGATTGTGCGGCTCTGTTGCCCTGTAAGTGCGCCGCGCTGCAGAAGCAGTGCTCAGAGCCTTGGCAGCGATGCTCCAAACTTAAGAGTACGGAGGAGATATCTATAAGTATATGAAAGCAAGTGTTTTAGTGCATCATGCTTGTATTGTTCAGTAATTGATTTTCACAATACCCTGGGGTTTTTATATTACTTGATGACTGGCATTTTAAAAGAAGTTGCGTTAGTGGCGCTACGTAAACATGCCTGTCATCAAGTTGAAATCAAAGGACGATGAACAAAATTGAAAGGAGGTTCAAGTCTTACATTTACATTCTAGTAGCATGGCAATATTAATGTCTTAATGGTTGATCTCATTCTTCCTGTGATGCAAATTATTTGAACAAGCTGGGGGAAGGGGGCGTTAGTAGGGCACAGACTTCAGGCCTACCTCCGGAAACCACGCCAGCCCTGAAGTCGTTACTGCGCTGTACTACTGGAAGGTTGCTATTATTACACGTGGACGCGTAATCGACTGCATTCATGGAAAAATGAATGTCCAAGCGTTTCCTATTCTGATGCTAACGAAAATTCCAAATGTAAATATAAACGCAGTGAGACATGAACCACATATTCTGCCTGAATTGTGAATTGTATGTCAGGAAATATAACTGCATATCACACGTATCAGTGAAAAAGCAAATTGCCTTCTGAATTCACCTTACAGTTCTGGATCAGCCGCCAATGGTACGTCGACAAAATATTATCGGCTCATATCCTATATTTTGTGCAAAGAATTAGATTTGGCTTCCTTGAAGAAAAACAACCAATTTATCTGGAAGAATGGTTCAAGATCTTGAAAAACAAATATGCAGATTAAAAGTTTCTTCGTGAAACCCAGCTTACATAAATCAATATTTATATACTAGATGCAACATCAAGCAAAAGCAGATTTCCTCAATATAAATGTACAATATGACATTAAATTCATACAATATATAATAGGAATATTTTTGTTAAACCAAAAGGTGAACTGTTTTCCATACGTAATAGAATAAATTCTTTAGACCCAAAGAAAGAAAGCAGAAGCTTTATCAATATATGTCGTTGCCCTGATAGGGACTTGTCAGTTGCTTTTGAACTTTAAATATGCTAGATGAACAAACAGGATTGACGTAGCCTTACCCCTAACGGTATTTGTTTTCTGGGCGTTTTTAGTGAATAATACTAACATAAAATTGTAATTACATATTATGATAAATTTTCTAAATCGGTAAAATGTCGTTTTAGTGATTAAATTTTCAATGACGAATGAGTATTAATGTCACACTTATGCTTTGCAGCTCTTTAAACCGCTGGCATGAGATGGGTAGAGGGGTGCATGATAACGGAAGAAACAAGATGAAACGGATCGGTCCTTTCGAAGCCAGAATCAGCTGTAGCATGACAAATCGACATATGGTTTGGGACTGTTGTCTGAGCACATGTTTCAGCGCAAGTTCTGTACTGAAAGGCATGGGAAAGCAAAGACCTTCATAATTCGGTAAAATTTTTGATGACTAATTTTACTATACCTTTTGTCAGCAAACTGACTTTCCGGTTTCAATATTAGGATTCAATCTTAGTGTTCACAGATGTTTCAACCCATAGGTCTCCTTTTACTCTCGTCGTGCAATGCCCGTCAACAACACGAGGGCAAAATTTAAGTAACTGGAAAACTTTTGGTAATATTCAATGGGAAAAAGTTGCTGCCTACACATTGGCATCATGACCCCCCCCCCCCCCCCCAGTTAAGTCAATATTGTCAGCAGTAGCATTTTACGATGGCGATTATATTGGAGAACTTTTAAACGGAGCGTTAATGGAGGCGTTATAGACGTCATATTCCGCGGGGTTATTAGTTTTTGTCCTAGGTTTTGGGAGTTACCTTTATCCTGACAGTTGTGTGTGATAAGTGACAAGGTGTCTTTTGCACTTTCAACAGATGGCGCTGTTGATCATAAGTCCAAGTCAACCCAGAGGAGACTTCCACGTGAAAGCTTTTCTTGAAGTGCAAAGGAGGAACAAATATTTCGGTCGCAGCATTCACAGTAGGATCTAAATTATAATCAAAAGTGAAGTTTAAAGTATCCAAATCAAATGACATGTAAGTAGGAATACCTGCCACTGATCGTGCATATGCACGCACGAATGGGGACACGTTCGTCCATCTGATATTTCCCGCCTTGTCCATGAAAGCGTTTGATTCCCAGAAAGTCCAAGACTGCAGATATTCATCTGCCTTCTTCATCAGGTATTTGCACTCTATTGTGTTCATTGATTTCTCATTGCCGTCTGGTTGACAAATGCCAAATTCAGTCAAAAAGGAAGCACCGCCGACCCGGTTGATTTCTTTCTGTGCATTTTTGAAAGTTTCTTGGCCCCAAATGTCACATATAATTCTGAGATACCAAGGATAGTCATCAGCAACATTGTTGTCGGTGATGAAAAAGCAGTAATGGTGGTAGCTTAAGACACTGTAGTTTCTATATTTACAGCCACCTGGCACGTGGTCAAAGTTCGAGCCAATCGGTGTCCACTCAGAAAGCAATCCCCAGGTGACAGGTTCATAGAAGATGATGCCTTCTTTGTGCACCGCTCTAATATACTGACTGATTTTGTCATAGAGAGGAAGCAAAAACTGACATGTGGTTATGCCTGGGAGCAGCAGCAATGGATTCCAATACATATTGCCTACCCATGGTTCGTTTATTAAATCATAGCCCAGTACATTTGCATTATTTTGGAACTCTGTAGCAAGTTTCTGCCAGTATTTTGCCATAAGGTCCGCGGCCGAAGCTACATTCATGTACAATTCATGGAATGCTTTGTTGAGCTCGTACGTTAGGTAGCCGTAAAACCACATTGTGATTTCTTTAAACGGCCATGGATGTTTCAACCCATCGGGTACTGGTGGCAGTTTGTCTATAAGCCATCGGGGTATTCCATCGTAAGAGCCATACTTACTAGACAAAAGATCTTGATGTAAGTCCAGAATGACGTACATTCCATATGTCTCTAGCTTTCGCACAATTTGTTTCAAAGAATCAATATAATTTTGGTCATATCTGTTTTCGTGAGGCTGGGCGTATCCCCATATAGCCCCTAGCCTAATGGCGTTGAATCCCCAATCCCTTAGCTGTTGTAGAACAGTATCATTGAGGAGATAAGTTGGATACCCAGGTTGCCATTTCGTAACTGCGTTTATTCCATGGAAGAGTTTCACGCGACCATACGGATCCACGAACCATTTCCCACGGATTGTTATGCGGCCTGTGCAACTGCTGGTGGTACTGTGTCGGCTTACCACAATCGTTACCAACCACAGTGACAAAAGACCGTTTTCCACACAAAACATTTTATTCGTCACGGAAAACTTGGCAATTTCCTTGAATTATATGTGACAGTTACATGCAGCGCAACCGTATTCTGCCGTGTCCTTTTTGCAATGTTCACCGATGGCCCGAAACTAGCACAGTACTTGAGTAGCTGGCCCCAGTTCCTATAATTACATCAATTCTACTACAAACAAAACTGACGCAGCTTTTCTAAAAATATGCCTTTCACTTGTCATTAGTCGGTTCCTGTACCAGAGGTACCGAGTTATTCCATCTGTGTCTCATGAAGGGAACACCGTGGGAATCGTTGCTTTCTTTAAACTAATTTCTCCTATTTGCTACTACCGGACTTGGCTTAGTTTCATATTGATTCAACGAGGAACTGTCAGAGTTGAACTGTATATGATCGTTGGACAGTACTACCGCAGGCGCAAATGTTTTTTAAAAGAAGCCTCAGGGGGTATGCTGCTCTCAATAATGTAGTTCAAGACATTATCATTATATATATATATATTAGCTCCGGTGAGCTAATTATAACTATAAGCAGGTAAGCTTCATGAGGCAAGCAAAGCTGTGACAATTGAAAAAAACATAGCTGCATGCATATACAGTCATTTTGACATGAGACTCCTGCAGCATTCATGGTTTCATTTCGAACAAAATGATGATCATTTGGAATTTTGAACACATATATACCATTTTGACTATAAAAGGGGTAGACATTATTTTTTTTTCTCACTTGTCTGACAGGGCAGAAAGGGATCAAGTTTCACCTGTCCAAGTTTGGTTTTACCTGTCCCCTGCAAAAGTCTGCAGGTTGTGAAGTAGAACAGTTGTCTTTCAATAAGTGACACTATGTCACTGAGTTACAAGTAAATACCACACAAAACATGCCACTTAAAATTGTGTCCCACTCAAGTTAATATTTGAATCTTTAACTTACTAAATGAGGGCATTTGAAATATTTCAAAGTCATGATTCTGTGTGTACCATTACAATGTAGGCCTATGGGAAACCCAGTAGTAGAGTGCAACGTACTTTTCCCTTGTAATGTTTTTTAGCTAAACCGCCAGATCATGTATGAGTACGCATGAGCGTTGCCACTACATATTGACAAGAGCTCATTTACTTGGAAAAAATTCGTAGTGAAACCAGGGTGACTATACATGTATATTGGAGGGTATTGATTGACAAGCAGAATTCTTCTGTGTGGGTGAAATTAAAGGCTTGCATATCGTGGTTGACTGACCTACTCTATCAAGGACACTGGAGCTGTTAAGTATCAAACCGAGTGTTTAGTGATGGCCCTTGTTTATTTATTTGTAGATATGTGGAATTAACATTACAGGCATACTACATGTATAGAAAAAAAGACAATGGAATGTGTGCCACTGGGGGTGCCACCGGTAGTATTTGATGAGATATTTGTTAAGGAGATATACATACTTTAGTTCAAGGTACATATTATGAAGACCCTTTATCATTTTTTCAAGGTCATTATGTGTTGTAGATAAGTGGTCATGACTATGAAATACAGACGTAATTTAACAGAGAATAAAATTATTCTGTGTCAAAGATTTGTGTTGTTGATGTAATTTCAATTTTGTATTTCAAAGCCTAGTTGAAGGTTATACCATTTTAAGATGTGATTCTTAAAATGCGTCATAATCCTTATAAACATAGATTTGGCATACAGTTTTATTGCAGATGATTTAACCCTATAGGCTTTGAAATTACCATTATTTTTCCATATGTATGCTGCTAAGGCTGTTTTGTCTCAAATGTGTATGTTTTTTTTCTAGTTTTTTTGCCTTTTATTCCTCATTTTTTTAACCCAGAGTTCCATGCAGTATTTTGTGAGCGATGTATATATTGATTTTTTTTTACACTAGGCTATTTCCAAAATAATTTCTAATATTTCATGTATCAACAATTTTCTCTTAATTCCTGGGATTTGAATAGCGTTCCAAGGAGCTGACGTCTATGTTCCTGGGACTTGAGTTTATATACCAGGGATTTTAGGTTCCCAGGAACTTGCCATTGCATTCCCAGGAACTTGCCACTATGTTCCTGGGACTTCTGTTAAATTCTCAGGACTGCCATTATGTTCCCAGGAACACCGCTTATATTTCCCAGGAAATTGCCTAAGTTCCTGAGAATTTATTAATATTCATAATACCATAACTCAATTATGAGTGAAGCAGTATTAATAAAATTGTGCTAATTAACTACTAGAACCCATTTCCACACACTATGAACATTTGGCGCTTCTACCACGAGCAGAACTGGAGATATATTGATGGGGCAAAATTGACCAAATGGAATGGACAATTTTGGAATGACTTATATATATATATATATATATATATATATATATATATATATATATATATATATATATATATATATATATATATATTGTATTTTACGAATTTTCATTTTGCGCAAAAAACACCAGCAGGATATTATGTCGGGCGCTAAAATTTCTAGAAGTCCAGAATATCATTTGATCCGCCGTATGTACATTTTGGCGTGCAAATCGTATTATCTCGGACTGTTGCGAGTTACTTTAAAAGTTGGTTTAATATTTTTTCAAAGTTTGAATTTAGGCATAGAATTTTTTATAAGTTCGGTTTTTTTTGGTTTTTTTTTTATTATTTTTTTTTTTTTGTAGCTCAAAACAGTCCAAAACACGCAATTAACAAAGGTGGATACTAGAACTGTAAGCTTTGATTTGGAAATAAGAAAATAGGATTTTGCATCAAGCTCAGTCATTGATGTTGTCTTCAAATTGATATTTGAATAAAAAATACTTGCCACATGTGTGCTGGACATATAGGTTATTTTAACACTGAGTAAAACAGAAACTACAGACAGTTTGTAACAACGTTCTTGATTCAGAGCTCCTGTATTTTATACAATTCACCAGAAGGAATAATTTTGCAATAATTTGAGATTCAAGAAAGAGAATTGTAGCAAATTATTCTGATTTTTTTGTTTATAAAACTAAGAAATTTACACAGAAGTCCTTTTTCCTCTAGAAACGAAACAAATTATACTTTGTTACAATATGTTATATTCAGTACCAAATGCGGGATATAGGTTTGATAGAAATGAAAATTTGATACATTTTCAATCGGAATTTTCAGACCATACTCATTTCTTCCAAGTATACAGAACATTGATGAAAATTACAGAATACATTGTACTCTCGCCTTTTTATATGGTAACAATTCGGGGAAAACACATGCACATTGTATAGAGACACTTCTGGAAACCCCTAATTCGTAATTAGATTAACATCTGAACATTTTACAGGGTCTACGGATAGTTCAGGTTTTTACAGTGTAAACATTTTCCTCAACCTATGAGGCATTATTTTTATATACCAGGCCACATTATAACTCAGGAGTACTACTCGTTTAGCTGTAGGTAACAGTTGGACCTACATATCACTCTTAGTTTGATGCATGTTTTAACATAGGAGGGAATCCATACATATTTTTCAATTATTCTCGGGTTTGAGTGCACGTGACGCTACTGTCAATTTTCATCACAAAGATCAACAAAGGCTCAACCTGAATAGCGTATATAGTCATGTTTCTGCAAAGGGCTAGATTCAGACACAGGCTCAGGCTCAGACTATACAAGAGGTGTATACATCAGGTGATAGGCTATCAAAACCGTTCAGTGCAACTGCGACTTAAGTCGAACTATTCAGTATGAACTGCATTTGATTATGGTAAGGGTCCTAGATTGATGTTCCTTGCAGAAAGGCTTCCATTGAAGTCCCAGCATGCCTGTCGTAACATACAATATGTTATCCAGGTAAACAGCTTTCCTCGGTGAGATTTGGGCGCAATGCACCCAAATCTCACCGAGGAAAGCTGTTGTCAAGTCCAATATATGGCTCTGAAAGTCTAAGTGACACCCTGACAACTACGGCAAAATACTATTCGGTTATTACAGGGAATTCGTTTATTGTAGAGCTTTGCAAGAAGTTTTAATTAATACATTTTGGCAATTGTGAAGTAAGCATTGTTCATCTGAAAATCATACTTGCAACCTCCTTGTAGCCTCAATGATTATTTTTCTCTTAATTGCATACCTTTTATATTTGGTAGATGCATGGTATTTAAGATACGCGTGAATGTTTAAGAAAAGGATATTCTTCTCAAAGCCAGGGTTTGATATCATAAATTAAATTTTCACATTGCGATGTCTAATAGAACTTACTGGACAGCATTCAGAGGTATCAATGTCACTCAAAATGTTTGAAGTATACAAAATGTTACATCTAGGCGTTTCTGTATGGGGTGCATTTCGTCTCATCATTTGATTCTATGTACTTTTTTTATTTTCATTCGTATACATTGTTCATACTGCATCGACAGCTGTAATCATTCAATGACATACATCATGATTGTTTTTTTTTTACACTTTTGCATGTCACATCATGATTCATGGGGCTGCGCGTAATCACTTAATCCTACAGCAAATACACGATATGTTAAAGTATGCGAGAAAAACATGAAAAGTATGTCTGAACAGTATCAGTAGAGACACTGTTGTTAGTTATTATCTCGCATACTTTTATGTAGTAACACGTTATTCTTTTTCCTCGCCTGCAGCTCAAGGGCTTTTCTGCTTTTACTGGGTCATTTCGCTTCTCACTGGTTTTCTGCATTTAGGAATAATGATCAGGCTTGACTTCTCTGCATTTCAGATGAGGCCTACAAATACTCCATAAGCAATTGTTTCCTTGCCAAACATGCCGGTATCTCCAAATTTGTAATGGACAAAAATTCCGCCCTTGCACCTTTGACCTCACTTCTTCAAGAAACTTGACTCGAATTAGAGATTGTAATTATGATATCCGTAGTCTTCATGAAACAAATCCAAATCAATTCCGACCAAAGGCAATGTTCCCTGGTATGTTTAGCTCCATCACATAAATTTATAGTTCGTCTGTGTATCCAAAGGTCCAGAAGGCTACAAAAGCCATGTGTAGTTTTAACATGACAAGAATGTACAAAAATTGTTTAAAATATAGGCCTGTTGCAGTAAATTGGCTTGGACAGGTGCATCATTCATGTGCATAAAGGACCGTACAAATCATGAAAAATGGACCAAAATCTGCAGCAGAGCAGAGAATTTGCAAGCATAGGTTCCTGTTTTGTGGAACATGTCAATAAAATTCAGCATTTAAAAATTATTAGTTGCAACCACCGTCTCAACAATGATCATCATCCATACAAGTCCACAAAGTGACACTTACACCAATATCAATCCGACAAAAAAGCCCCTAGGCCTAAAATGACCATGAAAAAGAATCCAAACAACATGATTGTACAATTTGATGTGTTTAGACATGCAGCTAAAGGCATGATGTTGTTTTAAAGAAGATAAACTAAGAGTGTTTAAAAAAATGAATGTGCACGTATAGTGGTCAACTGATTTTGAAAACAGGCACCATGCCTATATACATTCCTCCATGAGAGTAATTTATATAGGCATGGTGACTGTTTTCCAATCGTATTTGACATGAATATGTTGAAACTAAGTATAGTGGCCAAAATCCAAGGCATTGTCAGAATTTGCAAGTAAACAAGTGTAAAACAGCAGCCAGGAACAAGTGACATCAGGTATCAAAACGCAAAAAGCACTAAAAAATTGCTAGAACAGTAGTCACATTGCGTTACAATAGCCAAAAATTGCAAGCATAGCAGTCAAATTTCAACTATGGTTTTCAGAAGTATTTTTGAAAGGAAAATTAAATGCTCTAGAAAGCATAGAATCCCACAACTCACTTAATTTAGATTCAAAAATTGCAGTATGCTACTGTAAGAACACTCAATAATAAGCACGTCATTTGCTTCCTGAGATGAGAAATGATAGAGCAAAGGGGTGCAAGGAATGCTTAATAACTCTTTGAATGACATGGACATTCATTGTTTTCTTATAGAGTTTAAATTCGGTGGTGTCTGGAACCACACGAGGCATAAAGCGCAACATCATCCAAATTAGTCTTCCCATAACTCAAATTCCCGTCACCAAGTCAGAGTCACTGTATTTAATTTTAACTATGTGCCCTTCCTTGAGCCAGATAATCTTTTGCTGTCAAGTCAACTGACTGACAGGTCAGGAGACCAAGGAGTGACATACCTATCTTCTCGCAATTTATTTTGGGCAAAATTGATACAATTTGGGTGTTAAGAAGGTAAGACGTACATGTTTTGGAGAAAAATTACGTCTGTGATTAATGAAGAATATTTCAAAGGTTGAGAGGACCTGTTTTAAACTACAAGTTGCCTTTTATGGGTGACTGCATGTCTGAAATCAGGAGTGAAATTTGTTTCTTCACATTCGTATTCGAAGATGAATGTTGATGTTTTTTTAACTCTTGAATGTCTTTGCTCTCATTGTTGGATTATAATTGACAAACATGGGTAATATTTTTCTGAACGCTTTAATAACATGTAGCGTGTATACAGCATGTACGGTAAGAGAACTCCAATTTTGATTATATGAGTGACATTTTACTGAAGCTGGCCTATAAGTATGCTATTCTACTACCGTTTATGTAGACATAGTGACCCTCGGGTCGGTGGGGTTATTTTTTCAAGAAATAAAAGTCTTATGTAAAACAGTTGTTGTGTTAATAGTATTATGATAAAGTGATTAAGTTTTCTTTCATGAGACCCTTTATACTACAGTGTACGTGAATACTCCTACTGCGAAGTCAGCGATCAGCATTATATGCTACTGGTGAAAACAATGCTGACAATACCAAATAAACACTTTCGCGAGGGAGAGGTTCATAATTAAGTAAAAGCGTTTTTGGTTTCATAGTTGTGTTTTATTTTCATGGGACCCTTCAGACTAAGCTATGCGTAAAGATTTCAACTACCCAATCGGCTGATATTACTATAAGCTACTGGTTACAACGTGATATTTTCGAGGGAAGGGGGTCCCAAAAGGTCATAGCGTCTTTGACATGTAACAAGAACACGATTGTTATCTTTACAAACCCACAAATTTGTTTTACAGAGATGGCCGGGCGATCTCCTTCACACGTGTATAGGTACTGCGATTTCAAATTAGCATATGAATTAGGATAAATTATGAAGTATGAATCATTAACAAGCAAGTGAAAAAGATTACGATTGCATACAAATAGGATCACGAACTATTAATTATGAAGTCGAATGAGTAACTTGGAAAACATTCTTCATAGACATATCGTCACTGTAAAGCCAGAACCTCGTATCTCAATGAAAGGGTAAAATGGGTTTTCCATATGGACTGATTCTTTTATGTGATATCTGTCTTGTAATAAAACCTCGGATCTAAGAACCAATAACTTTAGCTTTCAATGATATAAAGCAGAATCCACGCAACTCAAGTGGCCATAAATCTGTCCTGCCTAAAATTTGTATCTCACCTCGTATCCTACTTGGCCGATACAGTTGTCCTGAAAAATCTCGTATCTCAATAACGTCCATTTTTCACAAAGAACACAGCAGCAGTTACACAACTCCGGACCATTATGAATTATATACCTACTCTGGGGTAATCACTGGGCATTACTTCTAATTTTTGGTTGGGTTAAACTACAAACCATCTTGGTATGATCATTACCATGGCGAGACGGACTTGCCTGTATCACCAGTACGCTAACATTAAGTTGAGATTGAGTTCCACAAATAATAAAGTATTACTTTTAGTCCATGAGCTGAGGGCCCAATTTTGTCAAATTGGTACCATCCGAGGGCACCAAACTTAACAATGCTTTTTTGATTGGTGTATGTCTCAGGAACTCAAAACAGCATGATGGACTTTTCTGCGGCACAGCTTTTTTAGTCAGTATACGCAATTTAATAGATGTATGTTATTTTGCATAAAAGGTGAAAAAAATTCTGCATAGTGATGATGTGTATACATGTCACAAGGCAAAAGGTAGCAAGATTTGAATCAAAGTTTGTTAATTGAAATGAAAACTTGAGGAAATGGAGGTGCTAATCGATTTTAATAAATGTGCAAAGACTGCTAATCACTGCTAATCAATATAGATTTATAATAGTGAAAGTGCTAAACTTGTAGAATAATGTAACTTGAACTAGTCGATATGTGCCTCATTAAAACAACTGCTAATCAACTTTGAAGAACTTTCATACACTGCTAAACAATGCTAATCAATATTTATTCATGGTAAGGAAAGTGCCAATCAATAAGTCAGTCTCCCTGTTTGGAGAATTTGGAACCATAGACAAGCTAGGGCTACCCATGTGCCAGAAAATGTATACCGCGACGTACGTATATTGTTTCTTACTGTCACTATATATCTCATTTACATAACACATATGAGCATATCACAATAGATACCACCTTTTGGCCAAATTGAATTGTAAATTTGAACACATGAAATCAATTGGATGCAGGTTGTTGAAATAAATGTAGATTACTCTTGATTGTAAATATTGCAAAAACAAAATATTATATACAATAGCTGTATGTTCATTGTATGGACATGACATCAGAATTAAGGACAAATAGTATTTGTCAATGTTTAACCAATGTATGGAACCCTTTAGAAACAACAGACAAGGAACTTTCGCAATGGTAGCTAGGAATAAAAACAGAAGAAACGTAGACTTCCCTACATATAATATATTTCAAGTATTTCAACCTAGACATGACACAGACCTATTGGACAGACAAAACCGAAGTAAGAGATATGAACTAGGCCTAAATGTAGAAAATGAAGAAGAGTTTCCTTTTTTAGAAAGAGGGCCACGCCCAAATACACGATGGCGCCCTCTACAAGAGCAAAAAGGCTACACAAATCAAAGAGGACAAAGACCACAAACAAACCAGAGACAATCAAGAGAAGCAAGAGACACCTACCAAAAAGAGCAACGATACAACTGATGGAGAGAAAGAGCGCAACAATACCCCCAACAGGAGGAGCCAAGAAGATATTAACTTCAAATACATATATTGTTAAAATTATAAACTTATCAAGCAAACAATTGACACAAGGACAAGTAAAGTTGCTTGAAAAGGGATTGAAATTCACATCAACACCAAGAGAAGACACAGAAGAACAAGTGTGTGCTATTTTAAAATTTTGTCGTACATTACGTCTGAAAGAATTTTTCCACAATACAGGTAAGGAATGGGATGAATCACTGGTCAAAGGAAAAAGTTCTTTCACCCCTCCTAAAGGCCAAAATGAGACATTATAAAAATGTATTGACAGACTGAAAGAAATCACACACTCTCTCCACCAAGTACCTTCACCCACAAACAAAAATAATTTACTAAGGAGGAGCTACAAACCATGAATGAATTGCAAACTGACAATTCTATCATAATTAAGGAATCAGACATGGGTGGAGCAGTTGTCATTAAGGGCACCAATTATTATGCTGAAAAGATAAAATCATTAATTAATGATGAACAATTTTATGAGCGATGCGAACCAGACAGACAAA
Organism: Hermodice carunculata; assembly: GCA_964020975.1. NCBI lineage: Eukaryota > Metazoa > Annelida > Polychaeta > Eunicida > Amphinomidae > Hermodice > Hermodice carunculata. The sequence continues at coordinate 86,801,439 of OZ026613.1, read as the reverse complement.
AAAATAAAAAGAGTGATAATTTAAGAAAAAATATTGACAAATATCGTAACATCTTTACAACGAAAGAAAGAAATTATCTGGATGGTTTGCAGTCAAGAACAAGTAATTGATACGGCTTACTGAAAGATCATAAGTCTGATATTATCAAAAAAGCTATAAATGAACAAGATGGTACACAAGTATATGTACATGTTATTCAACCTACAGATTTAAAATTCTGACTAATCGTCGCAGGACCTGTATGCAATACGAGTAGGCTTAGTGAACTCATAAACGAAATTTTAAAACCGTACTTACTACATGTCGATAGCTACGTGTGTGACAATATCGACTTCATCAATAAAATATCACGAGAACAAGTCAAGGATCGGTATCTAGTCAGTTTTGATGTGATTAATTTATATAGTAACATACCTCATGAGTTAGAAAAGCCTGCGATTGAATACTGGCTGAACCAATATCGTGACACAAAAAACAACGTTTCACAAGAGAATTTATTGTGTAAGGTCTTTCACTAATATTAGAAAATAATGTGTTCAGATTTGATGGAGAATACTACATACAGCAAACAGGGTGTGCGATGGGAACTAAATGTGCACCAACTTATGCAACGCTTAGTCTTGGATATCTAGAAGTTTTATGATACGAAAAACTTAGAAATACATTCGAATACTTCGCCATGTTTTTAAAAGGAACTGGAAACGTTATCTAGATGACTGTTTTATAATGTGGACAAAGTCGCTGTTAGATTTACACGATTTTCACCAACTTTTAAATCAGCTTGAACCAAGTATTCAATATGAAATGAAATATAGTCAATGGGAATTAGATTTTTTAGACTTGAAAGTCCTTCAAAATGATGGGAAGAGTTCATTGAATATATACTACAAGAATACAGATACTCATCCGTATGTGCCATTTTATTCATGTCACCCACGGCACACTAAGACAAATATCCCATATATGAAGCAAGAAGGATCTGTACAATTGTAGAAAATACAAATATAAAAGCAACGCGTCTGGATGAACTGGGAATTTTTCTAAAAGCCAAAGACTACCCAGATTCACTCATTTCAATGGGTATTCAGCGAGCTTTAAGTGTAACACAAGAATCATTAAGAAAGGACCGCAAAAATCACAAGGGGGGGGGGGAGCGACAAAAATCTGGTCATGATCACAAGATACAATGCTAACAATCCAGTGATAATACCACAACTACGTGAAACCCTTAAAATCTTGGAAATGGATCTTCACTTGGAGAAATGTTTAAAAATATGAATTTCATTTCAAGCCAAAGACAGCCTCGGAATTTAAAACGAATTCTTACGAAAGCAAACTTTTAATCAAGGGACAGTCAAGGCGGGAGCCAAAACACGTGGTCTCCCTCGTTGTAAGAATTGTATGAACATGATAGTTACTGACAAAATTTCGCTGGACACAACAGGTAAGCTACCAAACTTTCAAATTAGAACAGAAATGAACTATTTGAGTAAACATGTGATTTATGCGATTGTCTGTAGAGGATGCAATGAGGTATACATAAGATATACAGGCAACGAGCTACGCAGGCACATGACTGTACATCGACAGCAAATACGGGTGCCTGAGACACGGCAAATCCAGCTCAGTGAACATATTGATAGTTGTTCTAATCTTGTGCCTAAATTCGTTATATGTCCCATATATCAGATGTCAAATGATTCTTACATAGAAAGAGAGCAAAAAGAATTCATATTCCAACGTAAATTCAAGCCTAGACTGAGTAGTGTAATTTTTACTAATTATCAAAGTAAACTGGGAAAAATTAGGTCTATTTTCTTTACGAGACGCTTATTATTAATTGATATGGCAATGACGTCATGTAATAGGCCTAAATCAGTAACGTAATAAATGAACGTCATAATGTGCTTCTATGCCAATAGATTTCACTATAACAACAGATAACGTCAAGATTATACCGGACTGAAAATTATTTCAACATCTATGCGTTATGGAGCTTATCAATGCATTACAATGCTGAAACCGATCGCGTCTGAAACGCAAAAAATGCTTATATATATATATATATATATATATATATATATATATATATATATATATATATATATATATATATATATTTAATTTAATTTATTTTTATTTTTTTTAAATTTAATTTATATATTGGTGACCATACAAAAAAGACGACTGGTGAGAATAGAAATAAATGCCGTGGATAACTGTCCTTAAAACGGATTTGTCTCCTTTTATATAATTTTATATAACAAAAATCCTAAATGTACCTACCCACAAGTGTGTGACCTTCAGAGTAATGTCAAGGTCACCAAAATTTAGTCAACATGATGCAGTATATAATCACCTCCAAAAAGTGAATTTAAGCAAAGTGTGATTATACATGCAAAGAAAGTGAAATTTCACCAGGATGTATAAGGCCTTACAATGGCGTAACAATCTCCGCAGGCCTACGGGTTATACCCTCCAGAAGGATGTGACCTTGAAAATAGGGTCAAGGACAAAAAAAATCTAGGGATCAAAGGATGACCCAGAGGCATGTTTGCACCATTTTTCAAGGGATTTGGACCATATATTCATGAGGTATTGAGATTGCAAAAATGTAATACTTGATCTACAAGCTGAGCACAGCAACCCTCCCCCCTAAAAAAATCCAATCAATGTCGGTATAATAATGGCTTTTTTCTTACCCGTGGGGATTCATTTAGTATTTATATAGGTCGCATGAAGTTCATTGTGCCAGCTAAAATTTCGAAATGCATAACATAACCAGAAAAAGTGAAGATTTTAAGGAAAATTTTAATTACTGAAACAAATTAACTTGTCGCTTCAATCAACCTTTGCAACTTTTGTCTTATGTTTAATGGATTTTACATTTGCACCTGAAAGTGGAAGTAGGAAAGTCATTCCTGTTTGCTCTAGGTTTAAGTTATTCGGAATTTTCACCGTTATTTTAATTCAATTTCCCACTGGCGCAATATTAGTAAGCGGAAGTAGGGATTTTACCCGTGTCTACAATACTTCAGACTATATACGAGACGTTAAATGGTTTCCTATTTGTCAACGACCAGTAGAACAAATGATGTCAGTTCACCATAAATTTATCTCAATTTTGTGCCCTTAGTGAGGAAAATGGATGAATATTGTAAAGAATGAAAAGTAGAATAATATGACAAGAGTCAACAGCTTTCCTAAGAATGCTCTGGCCGCCAGAGCCCAGAGGATGCCGCGGAAAACTGTTGACCTTGACCGAAGCTTGAAAAAAAAATGACTATCATAGGGTTAATAATTTTAGGTGCCTTTAATTGCAAAATCATTGACACATTGCTAATTGCAAACTTGTAAATTTTCTAAAATGAAAGAGAATTCTTTTGCTCCCTTTTTTGGATATACCAGTGCTGATCTAATAAAAAAAAAAGAGTCATGAGAAATTGAAATTGTAAAAATGAGTTTAAATATAAATTTTGCAATTTTGATGAAAATGTTTCCAAATGTTTGGAATTTGAGTATCAAGATAAAGTTCATCGGCATGAAGAAAATTCTATTCATGCGTTATGTTTTTTTCATTGTGGAAAAGGCTTGATTCAACAGGCTTTTAGACAATAAATAAAAAAAAAAAAAAAAAAAAAAAAAAAAAAAAAAAAAAAATAAATAAATAAATAAATAAATAAATAAATAAATAAATAAATAAAACCAATAAATAAACTAGAACAGGTTTATTTTCCAACAGAAAATCAAATGTCTCCCCGTACGCCCTTACTATTGTCACCCTTATTTTTAGAAATAAGCATACTTTGAAGAAGGTTAAGGTCACCCATCCGAAATCCCAAGCAAGGTCTTATATAATTTTCAACTTCCCAAGTCAAATCAGTTATCACATCCACGTTAATTTTTGGCGAAATGCCTACGTGACCTAGAAAAATAAGTCATGGTCATACATCTGCAGTCACAAGCAAGGTCTTATAAAAATGTTACATAGAAACATATTCACACAAAATGTCAACCTCTTTAACTCAAATCTTTCTCGAGTGCGTCTGCAATAATTTTTAAAAATTGGCCATTGACTTTGTACATAGGTCAAGGTCACCCAGTTACAATCGCAACCTAGTTCATATTATTTCATTTATTATTTTATTATTTTATTTTATTTGTCCTTATTTATACTAGGTAGCCTGATCAGTACCGAGGCACTGTTTTCCCTCAGGGCCCAGTGTTACAAAACAAATAAAACAGGTATACATACATAAAAACATACATGTAAAAGGCATGATTAAAACATGGAATATATACAGTAAAAGATCAGGCAAGTCCATAGGTAGAATATCACAGAATTAAGAGGCATATTTGTGGTAATGGCGTTTAAAACAGTCAATGTTCATTTCTCTGAGCACCAGTGGTAATTTGTTCCATTGGGAAGTCCCAGAAAAATAAAAGATTCTCTTGCCATAGTCAGTCTTTGGGGCCGTAAGTTTTACATTTCCATGGGTGCTGCCTCTTGTAAGATATGTATGACTATCCTGAACTTTATCAAACATTGTGCACAAATATGGCGGCTACATTTTCTGATACTTTTGAGCACCAGAACTGATTTGTGGAATTGACGTCTGTGCTCGAAGGTTCTCCATTTTAATTGGTAGTGCATGCTAGTAACACTGGTACGTTTATCAGCCCCCAGAATAATCCTTGCTGCTCTGTTTTGGAGTATTTGGATTCTGGATTTTACTATTTGAGCACAGTTCCCCCAGATGATATCACAGTAATCCATTTGAGATAATATTAAAGTTTTATATAGAGTATTCAACGTTTCTGGTCATAAGAACTTTTCAAGCGTCCGAGTAAGGCAATTGTTTTGGACACTTTGGATGCAAAATAATCCACGTGAGTTTTCCAGTTCAAATTAGTGTCAAGATATACACCCAAATATTTGAAAACATTGACTATTTCCAAGGAAATGTCACCGATGGTAATATCTAATTTGACATCAGGAGTTTTATGTGGTGAACCAATTACCATTGCTTTAGTTTTATTCACATTCAAAGTAAGTTTATTCTCATTCAATCAAATTGCAATACTTTCTAAGTCTTCATTCAGTGCCAATTGAATTTCATTAATATCCTTGCTGCTGTAGAACAGAGCGGTGTCATCTGCGTACAACACTATTTTGCATTTGTTAACGGCAGAGCAGATATCATTGATATAAGATACAAAAAGCAATGGACCTAGGATGGATCCCTGAGGGACCCCGCAGGGTATATCTTCAAGGCTTGAGGAATGACCATTAACACAAGTATATTGTTTGCGGTCACCTAAGTAACATTTAAACCATTTCTGTTCCTTGTTCACAACACCTATCCTCTGCAACTTGGACAGAAGCCTGTCACAGGGCACAGTGTCAAAGGCCCATTTTAGATCCAGAAAAACGGCACAAGTTGCAAAGCCCCTGTCCATGTTCCAAAGAAGGTAATCAGTAACATCCAACAGAGCAGTCATAGTTGAGTATTTCTTTCTAAAACCGGATTGTTGCCAGCAAAGGAGCTGAACCTCTTTGAGATATGTACATAACTGCCCATGAATCGCCCTGTCAAATATTTTCATAACTGCAGGAATGATAGTTATTGGTCTATAATTGTTTATGTCCGTTCTGTCTCCAGCTGTAAATATTGCAGTAACTGGAGCTTGTTTCCAAACATTAGGTATGGTTCCTGTTTCTGGTGAAGTTTTAAATATATTGGTCAGAGGATCTGCTACAAGGATGGCGGCGGAGCGGAGCAGTCTGGCACTAATGCCATCGATTCCAGTAGATTAAACAATAGATAATTTCTGCAGTTCGGCCAGAGTAAACTCAGGTGTTATATTGTGGAAAGACAAATTCGACTCATAGTTTGGGTTATATGATAGTTCACCATTGTCAGAATTGTTTTGGAATTTTGACGCCAACTTTGCACCAATGGTTGTAAAAAACTCATTGAGACCAGTGGCAAGTTGTTTAGGTTCGGAAACGGTGACACTATCTACCGTTAAGGTAGTAATATTGTCCGGAGTTTTTCTTGGCAGTGCAGATTTAAGGACTTTCCACAATCGTTTTGAATCATGCTTATGTTCATGCACAGATTTATCATAGTAGTCCTTTTAAAGTTGCTTACTGAGGTTGTTGCATATGTTTCTGAGTCTTTTTGCTCGATTCCAGTCCTCAATTTGGGTACTTATGTGAGCTTTATTGTACCAATTGTCTCTCTCACGTGTGAGAGATACATAGTCCTCAGTGAACCATTCAGGGTATTTGTTACTGACTCGCATTTTTATCTTAGGTGCATGAAGGTCACAAATTGGAAGAAAAAGGCCAGTAAATATATCCCAGGCTTGGTCAGCATCGTTAGCAGCTTTTATGCTACTCCATGGAATAAGTGAAGGAAAGCCTGTTCATCAAATCTGTATGTGTGTGCTTCGATGGTGCTAGTAGCACATTAAGGCTTTTTCCCTTTTCTAATAGTATAAATAAGGCAGTGGTCGCTGATACCACAAGGTAGAACTCCGGAAGATGATACTTTATTAGATTTCGACAATATTAGTTCAATAAGGGTTCTACTGCCATTTTCAAAAACACGGGTGGGCAAGTCAATCAGTTGTGCAAGTCCATGCTGCTGACATATCTGTTTAACTGCCTTTGTTTTTGGTCCAGTAGTTTTCATGTCAGTGTTAAAGTCACGAAGAAAAAAACTTCTTGGGAAAAGTTATGAGCATCATGCAATAGGTCATCCAAGTGGTCAAAGTATTCAGCGGTGGCACTTGGAGGGCTGTAGATCGATCCAATAAGGATCGGACGAGTATCAGGTAATGAGAGTTGAACCCAAACACACTCAATACCAGGTCTGTCCATTTCAGGAACATTTACAAAGTTATAGCAGTCAGACACATAGCATGCAACCCCTCCACCATTACGATTTCTGTCCTTTCGATGTAACGTAAATCCAGGGATGCTGACTTCAGTGTCCTTTATGCTCTCATCTAGCCATGTTTCTGACAGAGTTAATACATCTAGGCCAAGCTCTTTGATTAAAATCATGACATCCTGTAAACAGGAAGGTAGACTTCGAACATTTAGGTGTGCGATTTTAATGCCCTTGATATCTTTTATTTCTGATAGCAATTCTGTGCAAGTGTTTGAAGCAGTTGGATTTTCCAGCACACTCTTTTTATGTCCCATTTCATTTTGTTCTGTGTTAAAGAAAGAATCTGTTAACACAAAGGGCTGTGTGGTATCATTAATACTGGATTCAAAGAAGGAGTCACTGAACTGGGGGTTCATGCATGTTTCACAGATCCAACCAGTAGACACTCGGTCCCAATGGGTTAATTGTTCCCTTGTCATATTCATACAAGTTCTGTGAAACCAGTGCAAGCAACATTCACAGAATATTCGGTCCTGATTTCTCTTAACTGGCTAAGAACAAGACCCAGGGTGAGGGTGCACATCACCACTAAGCTGTATGTTTGCAGAAACCAGACACAACTGTGGGATAATGTTTGTCAGCGGAGTGACAGATTGGCTTTTCACAGGTAAGGTAATGTTCACTGGCCTGGAAACAATCTCATGGCAGTGTATACATACATGGTGTTTACTGTTTGTACTTCAGTCCATTGAGCTGATGCATTGTATTCCGGCTTGTATGTCTGATTGACCAGCAGCAATGACCACAACAAAGCATAAACAATACTAATTTCAATGCTGTCAAACTTGGTCTGGTGTTTCTGGTTTCTCATCTTAGTGGTATATGACCAAGTGTTGAAAGTATCAGTATTGGTCCTGTGCTTCATAAAATCCATATTTCCGTTGATGTGGAGATGCTTGGCTCTTTTGCTAATAATATTATCAAACGATTTTCAGAAAATTCTTAGTAGATCACTTGAAAATCATCAAAAATATGCCATGCGGGCGAGCTCATTGTGTGTCTCCTAGGGCTGTTCCAGAAATCGGTACATAATCATGCAAAATTTCAACCTCCTAAATCAAATCCTTGAGTTATTGCGTCCACATCAATTTTACCTGACATGCCCATGTGACCTTGAAAAATATGTCAAGGTCACCCATGTGCAATGCCAAGCAAGGTTTTATATAGGAAGGTCTTCACAAAAAAATGCAACTTCCCGCATCGAATCTTTCTTGAGTTATCACGTGCGCAATGCATGCAATAATGTGTTGAAGAAGAAGAAGGAGGAGGAGGAGGAGCAGGAGGAGGAGGAGAAGCAGAAGAAGAAGAAAAGAAGAAGAAGAAGAAGAAGAAGAAGAAGAAGAAGAAGAAGAAAAAGAAGAAAAGAAGAAGAAACGGATGCAAAAACAATATTTCCCACGTTGCATGGGGAGACATAATAAGTAATTAAGTAAATGAATATTTTCTAATAAAGTGTGCTGCGAAAGGGAAAATTTATACCACATTCGAATTTGCATCAGCTTATTGGTTGGTCTTAGGTCTTTTCTTGTTATGTCATTTGACCGTCCATTGTCCATTTATTTTGTTCAGTTTATAGCCTTACTTGTCTTAATGATGATGTATAAACAAAACCATTCCAAATTTCCAACCATTGGACTGTGTGGGAAACAGATGCCTAAAAAGTAAATGTTGCCAATTGTTTGAAAATACAAAACTTTGTCTTTCTTTTGTTCACCAAAATTACTATATTTGTTTGGTATTTTAATATTATTTTGCATATTGTATCCATATGTTCCCTTTTTTTTGGTCCACTGCCTGGGTTAAAAAGGGATATGGTAGCCATCAAGGTTTTTCTGACCCTCCTTTAGAAAATGGTGATTTTCGACGGGGGGGGGAGGAACCTGTCTAATTGGTTAATTGAAGTTTTAGAATGGTTTAATTTGAAGGCTTTATCATTTTTACTTATTGTACGTATGTGTGAATATTGCTGTTGATAGTATATCGTAAAGCATTCTGAAACTACTGCAATTCTTTTAATTGTAAGTGGTTCTCTGATTTTCAGATGTATATTTTTCTTCTCTGCTTGTGTCCTCCTCTCCTGTCCTCTCCTCTTTTCTCTTTTCTTCTCTCTTTTCTCCTCTCCTCTTGTCCTCTACAATCCTATCTTTCTTGTCTTTCCTGTTTCCTTCTCTCCTGGCCTGTCCTCTCCTCGTCTCTTTCTGCTGTAATTTCAGACTATGTAGTCATACAATTACAGTAAACTTTTCCTTCCATTCGGCGCACTCTGCCAAAGCAGGCGAAACGCAAAAATCAGAGACCATCATGTGTCCAGCTAAAGCAAAAATTAGTAGTTTCAACGGGACGCAGTTTTCAGGAGGGAGTAGGTCCTGACCAGCAGGGAACAAAAGGACCAGTACCAACTCCTGACTAGCAGGGAGCAGTCACCTTAAGAATAATCCCTGGGCAGCAGGTACCATTAGGCTCAGCAGCGATCCCTGACCGGCAAGGACCTGTTGCCGACACTAATAGTCAGCAAGGACCAATAGGTCCGGGAATAGTCCTCGAGCAGCAGGGACAGGTGGGCTAGATGCAATCCCTAACCAGAAAGGCCCATATAGCCCAGCACCAGTCACTAATAATCAGTACTTGATATTGTTGCAGTTTTCGGTTTCATTGTGTGTGAACCAAGTACAATCAGTAGTATGAAAAACAAGTTCCAAATTCCAATTGCTGAAAGTTCGTGTTTTTTGTTGTTCCAATCTTAAATGCTTACAATTTACACAGAGATCCAAAATCTCCGAACATAACGATAATATGGCCTTTTACAGATTGGAAAATGTTAAAATATATTAATGTCTAATGAAGATAAAAGTAAGCTCTTTTCTTCTTGTAACTATAATAACGCAAGTAACTCTATATTGGATCCATATGATTATTATTTATTATTTCCCTTCGAATAGTCTTTGTTTTTTAATTTCTTTAAATGAATTGTGTTCTTTTCCTATCCTTACTGAAACACCTTTGAGGGATGGGGATCATTATCCTGTGAGCATATCTATGCTTTGCCAGTCTAAACTTTAGGTATCCGCGTGATACACTTGCTACTTTATGCTATATAGGAAGTTCTTTGGGAAAGACCCCTGTTCTGCACCCCTATACACCCAACAGACCATTATATTAACTATTCTCTCATTCTCTAAGAAATATATTGTATATATTATGAAAAGCATCATAGATTAATTACAGTCCACCAAACTCAAAGTAGCATACAACTTTGATAATGTTCCCTGACTACTTGATTTTGTACCCTGTAAAGGCAATTTTGAGTTCTCTGATTTAGTGTCGATCCATCAACCTGTCCCAACAATGGAGCCCACCCATCCTCACTTGGGGTATGTTCTAATGCCATAGTTCTAATGCACTACACAGGCAAGTTTTATGTAAACTTTTGTGAAACAATGAATAATTTTTCCTTTACAAACATAAAAATAAAGGCTTGACAGCGCTGATATTGCGTCATTCTGCACAGTTACCACAATTAGAACACTCTTGTGTGTCTGCAGATGTATTATCTAAAGAGGAGACTGACTCACCAAAACACATGACGAACTGTATCCTTTACATAGTGTTTAACTTGGAAAAATGCTGCATGGACATATTAGGCCTTTCCTGCATAATACACACAATTAGAACACACTAATATGTCTGCAGATGTATTATCTAAAGAGGGGACTGACTTACCAAAACATACTGAATGACGTTGTGTACCTTGTATTTTCGAAAAAAAATGCTACAGGGACATATCAGGCCATTCTCTTGAAAAAACACAACCTTCCAAGTCACACTCTGATATACATAGTGTAAAACTGTCTTCATATTTTCTACAGGGTGTATTATATGGGTTACAAACATGCAATTTAGGTGACCAAACATAACGTTGTACACAGTACCTTTGCATGAAAGTAGATTATTACCACACACAGTAATACAACAGCTTGCTCTCCTAACATCCTTCACTGATCTGTATAATTCTTTCTGTAGAACTGAACACTCACAACTGTTCCAGGATGAAAAACATAAGAAAAGGTTGACACACTGCGCACTACCCACTCCTTACCGCCAAATGACTAAAAACGCATAGATCAGCTATATTTCACAGTTGATAATACATATGCGCTGACTTGTAACCTAAGCCTTTGTGTAAACAATGACCACTCAAACTGTGTAAACCATAGCAATGACCACATGTGTCATGAGGTAAAAAAACAAAGTATACTACAATACAGCCCACAAACACATTTTATTTCACATGATCACAAGTTTATTTTTATTGGATTACACAGAATAATTACAACGAGCAGAGCTCTGAGATTATGTCCGTTTTTTTCTTCCTTCGCAGCTTGGCTTTGATCCATAGATCCTGTGTCATTATGAGACGTATAGCTGGTAATGTCTTCTTTCTCCTTCTCTTTGTGTTGTTTGTTCCTTTTTGTGGACCAGGAAGGCACCATGGTTGATTGAAGGCTCCAAACCCTGGGATATTACTTTTCATCGTCATAGTGGAGACACACGGAAATGTAATGCAATACCAGAACAAAGTATATTTGTTGGTTGGCCTTGGTGTCTAATATGGAAATGCATATTTGTTGTATACGTTTTGTTTTGTGACCAGAGAGCTGCCGGGTCTCGAACCAGCAAACGCTCGGCAACAATCACGCAGTCAAAAATGGGAAATGAAACACACCAGCAAATGTTGACTTGTTTGTAGTTCAGCTTAGTAAATACTTATGTAACACAAAAAACTTCCCAATATCCCAATAAAATTACTTCCACTTGGAAATGGTACACAAAATTGATTCCATTGTTTCCAGGGTATAACTGTTTACTGTCTTTATTCTACGACAGTAAATAGAAGTCAATGCTCTTACAGTAAAATAAGACGACCTGGTATTTATAGATTTTTTTCAGTGTTTTGCTTCCAAATCTATGAATCGATCTCTTCATGCCTTTTTGTTTTGTTAGCTGTATTTTTCACTTTACCAACAGATTTTTTTAAAACCGGGCAATACATAAATAGTATAATGATCCGTTTGGGGGATGGGCTTCCATTAACTCTCACGATGTTTGCACGTAACCGACCAGTCCATAGTTTTTGGGGGTAAATTAGTATCAACAGTATCACAATGCATACATGTAATTAGCCCAAAAGCAATTTTTGTCTGTGGACACACGAGTCAAGGTATATTACAGTAGGGTCTCATACCCCTCCAGTTATACATGCATAAATGAGCCATTGTTTTATTATTTGGAATGAACGATTTATCTATACCACTGCTATGGGCTTTGCTTTTGAGAACCTAATTCCATTGAGGAGGATCTTGACTTGTGTCGTCGTCATGGCTTTGTAACCATTTCACATACAGCAGTGTGTCATTTTTGTCACAAGGTGTTGATGTTTCATGTCCACCTCCTCCTCCTTCTCCTATTCCTCCTCTTCATTATCATTAATGCATTATAAGATATGGACATTAGATATTTCAAATGTTCTGCACATAATTTTGCAGGCTTTTGTAGAGATGTCTAGTTCAGCCTGGCTCATGGTTCCTGATTCTCAGGGTGTAGTTCATTACATTCGACAATCCTGGCCGCAATACAACTGACCAGATCACAATTCGTTTTGTTGAGGTTATCCAAAGTTTGTCACAGACCATCAATCTCACGACCAGATTTTGATGGTTGGATTTCCTTTCCTTTCAGACATGCTCAATCCACAGAGGGCCATATCTACATTTGTCACATTTCCGAAATATCTCCCTCTTTTTTTCCAATGCAAGGGAAGTGGAACCAAGTCATGCAAGTGGTACATTGAAGTAAAGTAGAGTTGTATTTTATCCTGACTTTACAGTTGTCAACACAAAGTAACTATATGTCTCTGCTGTCTGACTTGTTTGGGTACCTACTCTTTCGTTTTGTTTGGTTTCCCAAGGATTTTGTTCTCCAAGGTGACTGTATTATATTGCATGACACTAGAATCGTGTTTGTCACCTTTTGGCCTTGATTTGGTTGTTTACCGTGTGGAATGTAACACGGATTTCCAGCTCCCCCCCCCCCCTCCTCCATTGCAGGACGGGAAACTTGGTCATCTTTATTAGACTCTTTACCCTTCTTTTTCCCAGTACTATTTCTCAGAATGCGAGCCTTAGTTTCTTATCCCTTTTCTTTACACATGTAATGGAGTCCCATCTGGAGCTGGCATTACTCCTATGTGGCCGCCTGGAACGTAAATGCATATGTAGCCATTGGGACATTGTGGGGGGTGTGATCCCTTTCTTATTTGAAAGGGTGTAGATGTTTTTCACTTAGGAGAAGTAACAGAGGTTCATGTACTAGACGTACCCTGATCACCCTGCTCGACAGGCTCTGTGGACTTTGAACTCTGGTTATTTATCTCCACCTGGTTTCCATTACATTATTTCAGGCTCCGAGCTTTCACTAAGATCCACTTGGGTATCAGTGTCCCTAAAAAGCCAGTGTTCACTGTTCCTTGAAGATCTGCCATGGTATCATCTGCTCGAGTGTCACTTTGAGCACCCAAAAGTCTCTATAGATTGCACCATAGACATAGCTATGTCCGTTATATTTCCTAAAGTGTCTTTAAGGGTACAGAGAAAGATCAACAGTTTAATGTCTGCCATGTTTTAGAGGGTGAAATACTAGACAGCCTTAGTGTGCACTTAGTCAGTCTATCACCCAAATATAGCTTTTTGGTCGTTGTCTTCAGCAGTAGGTGCTAACAGAATCCATATACCTTTAGAAATAACAAATTTTGTCCAGATGGTAATCTGATTAGGTCCCGTAAAAAAAGATGAATTTAAGGAGCGCAAATATTTCCACTTGTAGTATTATTTGATGCATGCGCATGCAACATCAATATTGCTTTTTACATGTAGGCCCTTTAATGCTAAATTATTTAGTACTGTCTTGTGTTGGAAGTGCATGTAGGTATTTTCTGTAGACCTATTTCATCCTCATTATCTATTAATTCATTAATTATCAATCATAAACACCTGTTTAGTGACAAGACAAGTTAATTTCAATAAACTGTGACACATTTATATGTACAAACGTATTGTTCTTTATTGCCAGAAGCAAATATATATGGTTTCCTACCTCTAGCACTAGAGAGTTACCAGACTAGTTAGTACCAGAGGGTCCATGTGTCATTGTATGCTTCCCATTCTAGCCATGCAACTGATGCTTTGCTGTATGTCATACTCTTGGTCAAACTATAGCTAGGGGAGAGCTCACAAAAAGTTTGCTGCTAATATTCAAATCTTTTGTGTCTATTTCACCGTTAATTCATAGTCTTTCTTGCAGCGTCTGTATGCACGATCTGGACGTTGTTTCAATTCTTCTGTCAAATACTTGCTTTGAAATATAGCTCGATGGACTCACGCGACAGTCAAATACTGAAACGGATCCACGCACACAAATTCTTTGGTTTTCCGTCAACAAAACGTTCGTCCCATCTCCCTGTAATTTCCATCATGCTTTGTCAAAATTTCAGGCGTGATCTCTGTAAAATATCTATGTCGCTGTGGCAATAACTTTCCATTTCACGGCAGAAATAAAACACTTTCCCTGTTGCTGTTTATGCCATTCCATAAACTTTTTTTCTGTCGACAGTACTCATGCTATTAACCTCATACATGTCAACAGGAGGATAGTACCCCACATAATTGAAGTTCATTTTATTGAAAGTGGAGGAAATATATATATATATATATATATATTTAGTTCTTATAGTTCAATAATTTCCGGAAAGGCAGATAGACTCGTCTGAAAAAAAGTTCAATGTGTCCATAATGAAAATATTTAACCCTTTTTTCACCTGTGTGTGTGTTTAACTTTAGCCGCGGCATATTTACACTTGGAGTAGAGAGCATTGTGGAAGAGCCAAGAAAAAATAAATTACGTATCACTATCACAGCCTCGCGTGTTATGGGTTTTGGCCACATAATTCTTGTGTTTTCTTTAAAAAAAAACTGTTCGAGGGATTTGGGCCCTTCAAATAGACCGCCTTGCAACCCGCAATTAGAATTGACATTGCATGGCTAATCTTGACTCTTACATTGCACACAGTGCTCTCCACAATGGCTGTCGTAGGAATTGCCATGAAAGGGTTTATCAAAGCAGCCCTGATATTTTCTGTAAACCACCACGAAATTAGGTACGTGTCTGTCATCTTCCGGCGCACATTCGAAATCAAAATCTATATAGCCTGGCTTCTTGGCTGCTTGTACATGGTACATGGATTTACTACTTGTGCTGTCCCGTACACGTTATTTCACAATTTTTACATGCCCACACCTCGCAGCGGTGATCTCCTGCTGCTCTGCATAAGGCGTGACAGGTGATGCTTCGGTGTAACGAGTCACACGTGGATGGCATTTCTATGGTGTTATTGCCATGTACAGCCTTTCTTTTCATTTTGTGATATCAACTGCATGCTGCAGAAAGAACTTTTAAGTAACAGTCGCTACACATACGTGCATCCTCTTTTGACTCCCGCTGTTGTGTGCGGCAAACGGAACAATGTTTAACACAGGTGTACTTTCATCTATTTTGAAAGAGTTTGTAGCAATAAGAACACCAGTTTCAAGCTCCTAATAAACCTTTAGGAATGATTAGTGCGTCGAAATGTTCCACACCATAACGTAGTCCATGTTCCTTTTCTTCTTCACTGGGTGAAGTCATGTGCATAGTATTGAGTTGCCCGGGTTGTTCCTCTACCAAGTTTGTAGAGTATTTGGTCATTCTTTTTCAGGAAACTGTACAATTATACATATAGGCCAATACTTCTGCACAAACCATGGTGTCATATACACTTTATAAAACATAAAAACAGTGTCAAGACCCCCTTCCACAATAAAATTTGATTGACCCTGGCTGAAAGATTGTAAAAGAAACTGGCGGCCATGTGCTGTTGTTTTGCAGTAAAGTCAACACAAACACAGCATTTTATTTCAAATAGTCTAGAGGATTAACTTGGGCTGGGGAAATAGCATAGCTGCATAGCTATGGCTGTTTGGGGAAACAGTATAGGCCCGCTTGTAAGATTTTATTGAGAAAGTGGCCACCGTGTCCCGGTTTTTTTCTGTAAATCAACTCAAACACAGTATTTTGTTTCTATTTGTCTTGACCGCAACTTGGCCTGGGGAAATAGCGTAGCTGCTTAGCCACGGTTGCTCGGTGATGCAGTATAACCACAGTAGTTCGGTGACCACTATCATAATATTTCACTACGTTCCAGGTATTCGTTCTCCGAGTTACCAGTCTAAACAGTTGTTAGAGTACTTTTTAAACATGACTTACTATCTTAACTTTAATCTGCCCGCTCGGTTGTGTCTGAAGTAGTTATTATGTTAAGCTGCAAATCAAAACGTGACATGATACCTTGAGTGGCAAATCATGCACGTTGGTGACCACCATTTTAAACATGGTGCAATCCATTGTAAGACAGTCGCTTAAAAATACATTTGATTTGAATATCAAAGTGTATTACGGCCACAGGATGTATCATATCATTATTGATGATCTGAAATATTTGCAAAATATGCACTTTGGATTTTATATATTATCCCCCCCCCCCCCCGATCCTCCAAATACTATCCAGATTTACAAACCATTGGGTGTGGAGTCCACAATTTTCAACATGGCAGCCAAGTCCTGAGGTTAGTCCCAATTGGATATTTTTAACAGGTAGTATCCAAAATACTGTAAGATAGTGTTAAAGGATGATAAATTTGTCGAATGAACGTAATGTACAAATATGTAATGGGACTCTTCCAGTGTGAGCATTATCTAAAAATGTAAATACAATGCCTTGAAATTAATAGTTATTGGCGGCGGTGGGCTCCAGAATAGGAATATTGAATGGGCAGTTTATTTTTGAAACACTGGGGAATGCCATGGAGTAAACGTGATGCAAAATACCTAATACAGCGTTTACGTTGAGATTTTGATTGTATAAGGAGACAGGCAGACCTTTGTCAGTCGGCTGAGCTCATTGCGCGGTTCTCTATCCTAACTTACCCATTCGTTCACCTGTACATGGTCCGTTGTCCTTCCGTCAACAATTTTTACCTCTTCTCCAAAAAAACCATTGACCAGATTAACTTTACACATGGTGCCAACTCACCTTGGGTGGTCTGTAGCAGGTCTCTTTGAATGACCATGCCCCATTGGTTTTTGTTTTTTTTATGATCATTTGTACACTTTAAATTTGTTTTATTTTTTCTTTCTCAAAAATGGAAAAGAAAATCTTTTCACGAAGCGCTTTACCAGTTGCTTCAAAATTGCCTTGAAATATTTGTCTGTGCTCATAGAGGTTTATTATTTAAGGGGTAGTGCTGTGATATTTTTCATTTTTATTTTTTTCAGGAATTTTAGTACGCTTTCGCTATTTCAGACTTCCTCTCCCAGAACCATCGCTCATATTGAACTGAAACTTGTAAAATATACAGAGTTGTTCCCGAGGTGTCGATATTATCTTCGATTTTTTGAGAATTTTCGCTTTTGGGTACTGGTCGGTAAATGCATATATTCCGATGGATACCTATGTAAGTTAATGGGGATTGCCATGGTACTGCAAATTTTTATATACAAACGTGGCCGTGAAGCAATTATGTTAAACATTTATATAATGGCCAACAGTCAATGAAAATTGTCATTGTACACAAGGTACATGATTACATGGTTCCATCTTCTCTCCCTTATTATGTCACTGATATAGTTACCCATTATGATGGTGTGCCTCAAGGATCCATATTAGGTCAATTTCTCTTTTTTGTGTTTGTATAGGACAAATTGGATTAATATCATGGGATGTTTGAGTGTTCACAGATGACAATGGTATGCCAAAAATTAGTACCCCACCGTCTTAGGCGTGGGTTAAAAAAGAATTTTACTACAATAGACAAATGGAACAGACTGTTAAAAGTGACCATTAATGGTATGACGCTTCACTTCGTTTTCGCACACAAAGATAATATCAATAAGAATAGATTTCCCGTGCATTCATAAAAGTACGTTTTCCACCCATAAACAATTACTGAATCCTTTCAATTGTAAAATATTACTATTCTAAGAAGTGTGCAATTAACATGGAATTGTGTAGTTATGTGACGTTATATATTTTCCTTGTTTGCCCAGTTGTTATACTTGAATATATGTTATATATATATGTTTTATATATATATATATGTATATATATATATATATATATATATATATATATATATATATATATATATATATATATATATATATATGTATATATATATATATATGCATTATAGATGTTCGGACTGTCCCTGTTGATTACAATAAGACACATTTATACACGCGATCTGTTAATAGTGTAAAAATATACCCAAGGTACTTGCCAGTCACATCTTGGTACCACGAGCTAAAATACATGTATTTTGGGGGATAATCCGTATATTACGAATTACTGAAAAGACTGACAAGCAGATTGCTTTATTGAAAACATTGAATTACAGACTTTCTCGATATACTTTGGCTAAATTATGTAAATAAATTCTACAAATCCCCTCTTTTCTTAGAGTATGGATTTGTTCTGATGGATAATTGCAGTGAAAACTTCTCAAAGGTATTGAAATCATTTTGGTATCAACCTACAAAAATTTTTCAGTTTAGCAGTATGCTATGTCCATCGTTTCAGCTTTTTAGCCTTGCTTGGGAAGTTCTGGCCATTCAGTGAAAATAGTTCATCTTTATGTTTTCTAACGGGATATTGAATGAGAGAGTGGCAGAGTATCGAGATGAATTGATACGATCTGTGATATAAACTAGCTTAAACTACAGTTGCTTAATATAGACTCAAACTCACACCCAAATAGTCAATGATGAGCAGAGACCCGAAACCCACTCCCACGGGAAATCCACAGCATAATATTCATAAACGGAATATTGATGTTGATATATGTCACCAGATGGCAATTCTACGAAAAGCAAACCTTGAACTCAAGTCCTAATTCACTACTTCATACTCAGGTTACCTCTCCGAATGGAAACACCAGCTGACTTCAGTTGGTCAATATACAAACTGTACATGTACGAGAGAAAGCGCAGCAGCCTTGGCTCAAAGTCAGGGATGCTACAGATTCCTATATATCTTAAGCATTTTGCACTGAGCAGTCGAGTTTGGCCTGCTGTGTCTTCACGAATATGATACGTATCATATTTTGAGGGTGCATTGGTGTCTGTCTCCCGTCGTTCTTTCTTCAACTGGTTCGGATATGGACATGGGTCTCACAGCTGCTCAAATTTATACGAAATATGCCTTTACCTGTGCTTTTCTTTTAGCGAATGATCTGTTTTCATAGCCATATTGATGATAAAGTGACTTTGTGACAGTGCAGCTTCCCCAGGGCTTCATAACACACTACAAGGAAAACATTCATATAACCCTTTCATTGGCAAATTAAGGGTTTAAAGTATTCAGCTGAGTATAAGGAGTGACAGCTGATCGTTTCAATGTAAAATGGTTCAAAATTCGTCATTTAGACCAATAAATTGTCTGTGGTTCCGACGATTCTATTGCCAAGGTTTAAAGATCAATTTAAATCACTGTTGACCTTTACAGGTTAACACCAGCCTCAAGTGAGGGATGTAACGGATTCCCTCCTATAAGCAATATGCATTGAGTCGAATTTGGCCTGCTGTGTCCCAACATCAATTGAATCTTTCAAATAAATATAACCCATTTTATTTTGCAATATCTGTCTCTCCTCGTCTTCCTTTTCTTCTATTCACCTTGACAAGGATTAAAATACAAAGAACTCATAATTATTATATAGTTATCATTTGAAGAAAAAATGGCAATTTTGAAACTTTGAATTTCATACACGCGGAAGCTTAAGGACAGCTAAGACAATATATATATATCCCACTTTAATCGATCCTGGTTAAAGTCTTTGCGTAAGGATAACAAATGCTATATGTGTGTAATCGTCATACTCCAAAAATTTACATGGCCCGTATTTGGGTGTCTGTGATGTTAATTGTTGAATAAGCAACGGAAAGTTGACCGCAAAGGATTCACCCCATAAATGTCAATATATGTCAATAATTATTAATCAAATAAATGCCAACTCAGTATATATACTGCATAACTGTGGATATGGCACTCACACATAATTACCTCCATTGAACCATTCTTTTTTTAAGAATGGGGATTTGGTCGAGTGGGTATGTGCGTTTCCATTTCAGCCAGGCGACGAGTGCCAAAAGTTGTAAGTTCGAGTCTCGCTCGTTCCGAACATAAAATCAAAAATGAACGAATTTTTTTTTCAAATCGCTGAATCGTTTTTGCAGTCCAGACATCACAAAAATCAAAACCCGTTCGCCTTCACCGGATTAAATTTCGCCCAGCCATTTTCTTGGAATAACAATTCCTAGGTGGGGTTCTCGTTCTATTATCCTTTCCGAGAAAACGAGCTTCAAAGGCCTTTGATGCTGATCATTTGCCTCTGAAACAATATAGAGGTATTTCTTAAAATAGTTGCATTTTAAAATTGTTGTGTAGTATTATTAATAACAGATTACAGAAATATCTAAATTGAAGACAGTTGAAAAATTAATTTCAAATTGGTTTTACCAAAAGCGGTAGAACACGCGACCATATTTTAGTTTTAAGGACTCAAATTGATAAAATATGTAAAAATTTTGCAAGAAAGGGAAATATTTATATGCGTGTTTTATAGATTTTAGGTAAGCTTATGATTTGGTCTGGCATGATGGTTTATTATACAAATTTTTTAATATGATATCAGTGGAAATTGTTACGATGTTAGCAGAGATATGTATGCTGGGGCTGCGACACAATTGAAACTTAAAGATGGATTATCAGACAATATTCCTTTGAATGACGTTTAAGGCAAGGATGCACCTTTAGTCCCGCCCTTTTTAGTATGTTTATTGATGACCTGCCTGATATTTTTGATACTCAATGGTATGCGGTTAAACTATATACTAAAAATTTTAACTGTCTGTCATATGCAGATGATTTAATATTACTGTCTGAAAGTGAATCTGGATTACAACATTGTTTCGACAAACTAACTAAATATTGTACAGAGTGGAATTTGACTATTAATGTGCAAACATATAAAATTATGATCTTTAATAAGTCTGGCCGAAAAATTAAATGTCATTTTAGCATGGGAAATAATACCTTAGATGTAACTAAAACATATTGTTATTTAGGAATTCAAATTAAATCCGATAGTTCATTTATAAATGCTATGAAGATGCTCAACAACAAAGCTCACAAGGCTATCTGCAGACTTAAATAATTGTTTTTAATACAAAGATAAGTATTAATACACTTTTAAGTTTATTTCGTATTTGATATCTCCAATCATTCTGTATGCATGTGAAATGTGGGCACCCTATATAATATCACCTATTAAATGTCTTGAAAGCAACTAGATTGAGGAGTATCTAAAATATCCATTACAGAAGGTCCACTTAAGCTCCCTACCTTTCTGTCCTGGGGTACATAAAAAGTCATCAAATATAGCAGTACTTAATGAATTGAAAACATATCTAATGGTGTTCAAATTATTCAGTCTAATGTGTAAAAATTGGTTAAGAATATTTCACATGAATCCAGATTCTCTACTATATGATACCTTTCTTTGTAGTGCTGAAAACATAAACACTGACAAATATAATTGGTTAACGAGTATTCGGGACACAATTCGTATACTTTTGGTTATCAAGCAGTATGGGAAAATTTCAGACTATTAACAAACGACTTTCCAACGTTAAAAGTCAAGAATGGCAATTGAGAATATTTCAGGCAACAGTGGGAAAGAGATATGCAAATGAACTCAGCAATCAAAAGCTATGAACATATGCAAAATTCAAAACTCATTTCAAAGTGGATAATTATTTACTTCATATAAAAGATCGAACTTTAAGAAACAATATTACGCGATTCAGAATAAGTGCACATCATTTGAAAATTGAAACAGGAAGACACAGAAGGCCCCAACAAACACCTTTGGCCGACAGAATTTGTGAAGATTGTAGAGTTTTAGAAGACGAAACGCATGTGGTACTTTACAGTTTTAAATTTAACTGTGAGAAAGAAATATTATTTAAAAACTTGTCCGACATTTTCCAACATTTTCAACTTTAAGCAACTCAAAGAAATTTAATTTCATCATGGACCTTAATGATCACGAAAAAGATGAATTATTAATAAATGTCTTCTTTGAAGAAAGAGGGGATCATTCTAAAGCAATTAAAAATTGTTTTATCAGAAGATTACATAAACGAAGCGTTCGTTTGATTGATTTAAAACTTTTTTTTTTTCTCTCGAGAACATTGTAATGTGTTGTACGTGCATTGGGTTATGCTGTATTGGTACATGTATCTGTATGTAATGTGTGTATTTTTGCAAAATGTCTATCTTGATGTTGATGTAGCAAATAAATTTCATTTCATTTCAATATCGTTCACTCAAGTTGAGCTGATAATTGTACAAAACGGAGTCAACATCGTCCCTTTACACTTTTCGCCACCTACCTCTGTATCCCGTTTTAATGGACAGAATTTTTTATATATTTACTCTTATCTGTATACTTTATGTAGCTTGCGTGCTAGACTTGTCTGTATACTTTACTTAGTAAGCTTGTCATTATTTTGGGATTATTTTTTTTCAATGAGTTTCATTTCTCTTTACAACCTGAGTTTTGTATCGTTATTTTGTATGTTTTCTTTTGTGTTAACGTTTATGCTTATTTTGATAATTTTATTTTTACTTTTATTTCTTCATCCTTGGGTTTCGATAAAATATTATAATGTAGATGGGTATTGTTTATTAAAGTGCCTTTTTTTCACGCCTGTCTTTGATGTGCAGAGCCACTGGGGTGATCCATCGCGACACGGTCTTTGAATGGACATGGTCTGACGATTCTCGCTGCTCCTGAACATTTTAAATCTTCCTTCATTTGAACAAAAATCAAGCAAGATAACTAAAAAGTAAAACATTAAACCTCTATATGTTTGCATGTTCGCATAATTTCCCTGTCCACAAACACACTTTCGGCATGCCGTGCCTGATTTTGCGGCGCTGTGATACCGCTCTCGTTTAGCCATGGGCCGTTGCTACCTGAAAACACGTGACAGACTGTTAAGTATGATTGATGGGTGCCATTGTTCCGCTACGCAGCTAAAAACCGAACGAATGACATATGGACGCTCAGATGTCCACATACTTGTGTCTTTTTTGTTTGTTTGTTTGTTTGTTTGTTTTTTCGTTTTGTTTTGTTTGGTTTTTTGTTGTTTTTTTGTTTGTTTGTTTGGATTTTTTTTCTCGTTCATCTCATAGTTCTGCTTTGGTTAGGAACTTGAAATTTTGCTAACATATAGAAAGGACATTTATCTTGTAAAAAACGTTAAAATCTCAAAATTACCCATGCAAAGATCTTTTGATGTCTTACCGGTCCTTAATCTTCCTTAATTGAAGTTGCGCACTTGATATTTGATAAGTGACTTTTGCCTACTTTCCTCCGCTCATTCTGCCATATTGAGATAATTGGGGTGGGGATGGGGTGGGGATGGAGCAGTTGCATTACTCAAAAAGCTAAAAAAAAAATTAAACTGTCCTAAGAAATGCCCCGAATATTTGAGTTCACACATTTCTTACGGTAACAGTTAATGCTATGAGAGTTTGAGTCACAAACGCATGTATGTTCACCATAATGTCTGCTACCATCACAACCTGAGCCGCCATTACCGGAAGTGCTGTTCCTGAGCATGCACATGCGCGATTCATCACTGCCATACTTATTCCTGGTGGATCGTGACCTCGCTGTCTTCCTATTTTTGTCACCCTTGACTCCCTGCAACCTCGAGCTCTCCCCTAAGAGACCGTCAATAACATTTACTGCCTACGCCGCTATATCCCTGAAATGTCGTGAATCCATGTCTTCTTTCGCCATGTCTGTAACCAAGGACGACAGTGTGTTTGCTTTGTCCCCACAATTGGATATCAACTCTCGTTGTAATCGATCCAACTCGTGCTTGAGTTGAATATTTTTTTCTCTTTACTTTGAGTCTCTATCTGTGTCTTTTTTGTGTTAATCTGCCCCTCTTATTGTTTGATGGAAAAGTCCAAATCATCACATTTCCTTTGCAGCTCAGATTTAAACTGAGATTTGCCATTTTTCCACTCTTGGAAAATTGCTCAACAGCCTGTTTCCTAGAAATAAACGGTTTAACATCAGACGTCACATGAAGAACAAAGTGACATTGAAATATTCGCGGGAAAAATATGCCTTCCCAATACACCCAGCGAATTTCTCATTTACATTTCAATATACACTCCACGAGCTTACATCCTTTGCATTTCAATACACTCAGCGTACATGTCTCATTTACATTTCAATAGTCAATAGTTGGAACTCGTTTCACTTAAAATGTAAAAGTAGATCTTTCACATGAAATATTCTAATCCAACCTAGTCACCTTATATTGCTACTTACTTAAAATGTATTTGATACATATTTCAAATCCAGAAAAGAAAAATAAATAGAAATAGACAGAATCAATTAAACATTTTGTGACACAAAATCCCCAATTATATGCTTGAAATATTAGGTGATGGCTGGGGCCTGCAAATTGTCATTTTGGGCAGGATTACAATTGCAATTCAGTTTTGTACTTGATATTGTATTTGTCATCTTGACCTATATGTTCCAGGTCACGACCTTTTTAGTTTCAAATTTTGCAAATACATATATTTGGAGCCTTGCTGGCTTCATAATATACTCACGAAAAACAAATTTTTG
The DNA here is from genome assembly GCA_964020975.1 of Hermodice carunculata. Taxonomy (NCBI): domain Eukaryota; kingdom Metazoa; phylum Annelida; class Polychaeta; order Eunicida; family Amphinomidae; genus Hermodice; species Hermodice carunculata. Next base: position 86,776,610 of record OZ026613.1, on the reverse strand, counting down.
GCCTATGTCTCGCAAACGTTTTAATGGACTTGCACAGTGTAAAATTTGTTGCACAGGTCAACTCAAGTTCTAAGTGTGCAATTTATATATGACTATTCAGGGTCAGCTGTCAATGTCATTTGGCTACCTGAAGATTTGAATTATTTCATTTAGCCACAATTTGGTTAGTTTTAATCCTATATTAGTCAGTTGGGCTTCGCTTCAAATGTAGGAATTATAGGGATGCACACTAAAATACTTGGCATTTGACCAATAAAGGTTGAGGGTTATTAGGGAATGTGGACATTTACATTTGTCCTTAACTCGGTCAGTTATCAAATTTGATTCATGTTGAGCTCAAAATATAGAAATTGTAATAATGCAGATTTGTGTAACTTCAATGTGACCTCGAAAGGTCATAGGTCAACTTGGCCTTGTAAAGCTTTTAGTCGGTCATAAGAAGTTTAATTTCCATCCCGTTTGCATCATGTTGCACTAGTAGATTTTAACGGCGGCGTTTGGACATTTTGGCGGCGGTGGGCGGTGGACAGCGGCGACCAGCGGTGGATAGCGGGAGTCTGCGGCGACCAGCGGCAGTCTGCGGCGACAAACGGCGGTCGCCGGCGATCGCCGCTGTCCGCCGCAGGGTGACAATAAAAGTCAATATGTATACACACACACACACACACACTGTGTATGGGTGTGTATATATGTGTGTATATATTTATATATATATATATATATATATATATATATATATATATATATACATGTATATGTATAGATATTTCATTAATTATTAATCAAGACTTCATTATCAGAATAAATATCTTTAATAATGACAGCATCATGCTGACTGCAAACAAAAGCTTACTGTCAGCCAAAAACACACAATACAGTATTACACATGCCAAACAACAATGGCAGAATTTGAATCTTAAACATACATATATTGACTTCTGACTGGCTTATAATACATTAAATATAACAAATACTGTCCACAAAAGACACACATGTTGGGTGTAATTAATGTTGCATTGTTATAGCCAAACACACAATACAGTATTAAGCATGCTGTATTGTGTGTTTTTGGCTGACAGTAAGCTTTTGTTTGCAGTCAGCATGGTGCTGTCATAATTAAAGATATTTATTCTGATAATGATGTCTTAATTAATAATTTATGAAATATCTATACATACATATATATATATATATATATATATATATATATATATATATATATATATATATATATATACACATATATACACATATATATACACACATAAACACACCCATACACAGTGTGTGTGTGTGTGTGTATATACATATTGACTTTTATTGTCACCCAGCCTGGGTCCATAAGTGAACACATTTGTTAAAAAGGTGCATATATTTGTTCTCTTAGCTTACAACTGAAAGAAACAGATGCTCCCTGGACTGATTCGAGTTTGTCTGTGGCAGAATGCGGCGATGAGCGGCGTTCTGCGGCCCAGGGCGGCGGTCGGCGGCGATAGGCAGCATCGCCGCCCACCGCCGCCCATTCCTGTTGAGACTCCACAGCAGGTGAGAATGTGTGCGGAGGTCTGCGGTCACCAGCGGCGGACAGCGGCGATCGCCGCCGACCGCTGCTTGTCGCCGCCGACCACCGCTTGTCGCCGCAGATTGTCGCTGGTCGAAGAAGACAGCCGCTGGTTGCCGCCATCCACCGCTGGTCGCCGCTGTCCACCACCCACCGCCGCCAAAATGTCCAAACGCCGCCGTTAAAATCTACTAGTGTTGAGCATTATGTTGAGCTAAATTAAAGACCATAAGTCAAGGATGTCTGATCATCTGAAAATTTTTGTCTAGCAAGAAGGTAGGATCACTGAGATTTGAGCAGAGGCTGTGGGCGGTTTCTTCTCAGCCATTGCTTCTTATCAGAGATGTCTAGTGTTTTCAGTGTAGTGTAGTCTATTTTTTTTTTCAGTTTGCTTTATTATTATTATAATTTTTTTTTTGAACGGGTCTAAAATTGGGAATTCATTTTAAAGAAAACAAAAAACGCATAACTCCCTTGTAGAGAAGCGTTCTCTATCATGTTAACAGTACCTTGACTTTCCATGCACGTGAAGCTCACCGACACATTCCTGCTTGATAACTGCGAAGTATTCACTGATCAGCACGTTCAAGCAGTGGAAAAGATATGAACGCATTTTTATCAGTGTATTGGTTTGCCCTGGGTTATGACGGGACACCAAGCACCGATATTTGGGGGCTTTGTAGCGGGAGGGGGGGGGGATACGGGACCATAATTTTACCGGTGTTATGGAACTATGAGCTTAAAAGTTTTTACTTTTATGTGGACAGAGTATTTACAGATGCGACATTATTTTGTGCTGTCATGAATTTATTCAGCTATATCTGAATGCATACTTTACCCAAGGAAGAGCTGACAAGACCCTATTACAGAGCCAATATCCAAGTATCCTTTTTATTGAGCTGTGTGCAATTTTATGCATTGTTGCTTTCCGTGGTGCAACACGTGACCTCGGTGAACTAACCAAATCATTAACTATTCTATTGTACAGATCTAAGGGACTCGCAATTACCTTAGGCTTTTGCTACCAACTTCACGCCAAAAGCAACATTTGGCTTAACAATTAAAGTAAAGGTTGCCGATGTCTTGTCTGATCTACACGTAGAAGGTTGCGGATTATCATACTTTACATATGCTGGAATAGGGGATTCTCACCAGAGGCTGCGCATGTGCTATTTCTTAGACTTTACTTCCGCTTGGTAGTTCTCTGAGTCGGTTTAAAATACATACATAAAGCAAAGGAAGAAAGAAAAAATAGAAAATATTGCAATTTTGTTTTCTGACCGCTTCTGATTAACATACAAAATAAATACATGCACGTTCACATTACAATGCTTAAGCACAATACAGTAAGTAAATTTAAAAGAGATTTAAAATCCATATTTTCAGGGAAGGAGATCACACAATTACCTACAAAAACGTTAATCTAGGCATATGCACATTTTTATTACCCGCGGATTAAATACACAAACAATGATATGGGCTAGCAACAATCTGAGAAAAGCAATAAAGAATAAACTTAAACCAATTTAATAAATTATAAAAAAGAGATTAGCATCAACAACCAGTTATAATTCAAACTTTTTTGGTATAAGAAAACGGTCAATGAGTAGCCTGAAACTGACTACTAGTATGTTTGCTGCTGTTCACAATTTGAATCCTTTATTTTCAAACCAGGTAAACGCATTAAATGTATGATACAATATTATATACTGTCAAAAAGAAACTGCAGAATTTTGAAGCGTCGCTTACGCAAGCATTTCCTCACAACTAGGCTCTGTCAAATTATTCGATGCTGGAGTGTGAAACACATCTCATCAACCCCTATTCAAATTCATGACGCGTGAAATACCGCTTATGTGCTCCAATACTTGTTGTGAGTAGCCTTTGTCTATCACCTGAGCGCGAGAAATGCCGCTTATTTGCTCAGGTACTTGATGCGAGTAGCTTAAGTCTATCATCTGCCACACCTCTTCGCTGCCGTGAAAATAAATCAAAGTGTGAGGACGTTGCAAATCGAATCCGAACGCAGAAAGTTATTCTAACCGATCCCGAACTGATATTGACTCCTGCGAATCGGTAAAATCAGATTCGGTCAGGCTTTACCCTAGAGACAGCGAGCAAGATTGCGTTAACAATTTTCCAATAACTTCGGGAGCCAACGAAAAATATCAAATATGCATTTATTCTTGTGACTGATATTTCCTGGCCTAAATCTTACGGAAAACTGTATGCTACGTGTTAGGCATGTATTACATAGTCATTTTTTCTCCGTGCATGTCTTGAAATCGAACCTGTAGATTTACATATTTATGTACTACCATGGACGTTGTCAATGTTGTTGACACGTACAATAATTTTGAAAATCACATTTTCTTACATTTTACCAGTCAGTGTGACCACAGTTAGAGCATAGTTAATATAATTGCCATCTATTGTAAAGAGAAAGGCTTTTGAAATTTGAATGTAGAGACTGTGTAAAAACTAAAAATTACACTTAAAATTACCTTCGATGCAGCATTTTAGCTTGCACTATACTAATTATTATCTTGCATTCGTCAGTGGGTTGTGGTAAATGGACCAGGGTAGTAGCAGTGGACCACTTTCACCCACGTCAGCTGTACATTTAGAGTATATTCTGTTTACGTTTGAGTAGCAACCATCCCTTGGGGTCGCTTTGACCTCAACAGGGTTCTTCCAAACTGATTTCAAGTTTTGTTATAGAATAAAATTTGTGCACGGTCTGTGGGTAAATGGTGCATCTCATTTTTTTCTCTTCTTTGACCTCGCGGAAAAAGTGCTATTTGTTTTCTCAGAGAACTTACTTTGAACTTCCCAACAAACATGCGCATGGGCTGTATACGTATCTGGGCAACCTGTGTAACCAAGCCTTCCAGTTGTTGCATTTTCTTTTTGAGGATTAAGAAATGATTTTCCACCACCCGACACTCATGGGCAAGTAAAATCTAAACGCCTGTCGCGTCCGCTAATTAGGCATTTATTTGGGCATCTTGTCAATTTAATGGCGTAGTATCAATTAAAGAGTCTCGAGTAAAGGACGCTTGTGCCAATATTCCCGGATTCTTAGCCGATCGTTGGAGATACGATATGTTTTCGAGTCCTAAAGCCAATGCTCTGTTCAATTATCTAGGAGCATGGACTAATTACAATATAGACAAGCAGGATATATTACCTACATCTAACGCGGATCTAACATCCTTGTATCATTCTCTTAATTACTCGGTGGCTCCATTTTTCAGTGATATAGTGTTCTGTGTTAGTATGAAATCGCACTGGTCGTCAGGATCACCCTTTACATGGACATAAATTGAGTGCACGTTGATTACTTCATGTTGGACTCATAACGTCGGCTTGAAAAGCTCCAATGACATTGCCTATTAGGCCATCTTATTCCATGTAACCAGCAGTTTTTTTAAGGTACGTCCTTTTTCAGTTGAATGCAGAGATTTTTTTTTAATTTGTGTCACACTAGAAGCATATTTTACATAACTTAATCAGAGTTTGCCTTTTTTTGTTTGGTAGTTTTTGTTTTTGAAACGCTTGCCCCTCTTCGGTCAAGAGTTTGTCATTCATTACTTTTGTGCACACAAGTGCGCTCTTAGCATTTAAAGTACATGTATCGATGCAATTATCGTTCACTTGAATGTTTGGGGAATCAGGAATTATTTCATAAAAGGATCAATAACATACATATGATATTTATCGTCAAGGCAACAGGCAACTTTACGCTGAATAGTTAATTTTTCTGGATTGTAAGCTGTATACAATTATTAACGAAAGACGCATGTATGAAATATATTAAACACTACTGTGTTTTTTTCTTAAGTTTTTTTCAGCTGTATTCTATTAGGAAGAAGGAAATTTGATGCGACTCAGGCTTGCATAATAACATAAAGTCCACTGAGGCACACTTTCAAATACTTTTGCTGTAGATTTTAAACAAAAAAAAACAAAACAAAACAAAACAAAAAACAAAAACAAAAAAAAAAAAAAAAAAAAAAACAAAAACAAAACAAAAACAAAAACAAAAACACACCACGTGTAATACAATTTTTTGAATTGCAAATACTATACCCTAGTTTTAGAACACTTCTCTGTGGCTTTGTTTTGCGTAGATGCGATATTATTTATCCCAGGTATTTGGGGTATCTGTTGTCGTGCAGAAGCATGGTACAAAATTACTGTTTTTTTGCAACTTGTAACCTGTGGTGTGACACGCCTTGCAGTTGGACCAATTGCAATTGTGACATAGAATTTGCACTTCCTATTTGTGGTTAGAAATATGTGCCAGGATGATGAGTTCCTAATTGGCAATTCACTTTATCCGTATATATTCGCTAATGATCAGAAAACTACGCAATCTGCGGAAAATTTTGAATAATTGTGGTGACTCTACTTCTAGCTTGAACTTGTGTTATACCAGGATTTTAATCGGATAAGAGGGGAGAAGTTTGCGCGATGAAGGCAGGCCCGCTGTTGCTGTTACTGTGCATTCTTATTGTATTGGTGATCGAGGCAAGTACTAGTAATAGCACTGTTTTGAGATAGTACTGAATTTGGCGACAGGTGATGCTGACACTCCTGTTCATGGCCGACTGCTCACATTATGTCTTCACTTTTCATGAACTTAATATTTCCGTAATAAAGTTAACATGGGGAAACAGCAACCAAATTATTAAAATATGTATGTGTTGTCAATTAAAGCTTCAATCTTCATTTCATTCTATCAGAGGTCAATTTCTAGTTATCAAAATATAGCTAGGGAGAGATACCTTTGCAAAGTTGATCGTATATAGTGAAATTCAGAGTTACGTAAAGGATGTGAGAGTTAACAATAAAGATGGTTATCCGGGTCTTTTTTCTGACCATATTATATATGGATCATGCACGTTATAAATATTGCTTATAGTACTGTACAATGGTATGCTGTTACATGATGTATGCCCAGATAACATATTAATGGGAGCACTTTTATCCATACTAAAGAATAAAAGAGTTAAAATGATTTGCTCAGACTATTTTGGAGCTATATGTTCAAAGAGTGCGCTTTTAAACTTTTGCATGTTATCATATTAAATAAATAGTCCAGTAATCTTAAAAATAACAGAGTTTAAATTTGTTATTGAAAAAGAACTCGCCTACTGCATCAGTTGCATCTGTATTTACAGAAATATCTGATTATTATTTGCAACATGGTGGTTATATTTATGAACTGGCTTTGGATGCATTTGAACCATTTGATCGGCTGAAGTGTGATGCTCTTTAGGCCGTCGGTTGAACGTATAGTTGATCCTTTGTATGTGAGGCTATTGACGTCTCTATGTATATTAAAAAGTTAAGAGTACAGTTTAATAGTTGTAATTTTGACTAGTTTAGAGTCAACAAAGGGATTAAGCAATGTGGGAGTTTGAGTCGGACGCTGTTTCGTGTCGGTGTTGATGGTTTCTTAAGTGAATTAGAGAAGCGAGTAATGGGGTGTAGACTTGGCAATCAGAATGTTGGTGTACTAGTTTGCTGGTCGTTACCATTTATTCATTGACGCGGATGTGTTTCGTTTGTGAGAAGTACACTGGAGAATATTCTATACAGCTGAATGGTGCTAAAAACTAGCTGACGATGTTTTCTTAAGGCCGGTTTGAGGCTGAAGTGTTTGTCAGTAATGTGAAGGGTTAATGTGTCACCGGGTATGAATTATCTTGATTATAAAACCATATGCAATACTGGAGACAGTCCTGTTTTACCATTAGTTAGAGATTTAAATCAGAAAGTAAATACTTTTCTTTCTTTTTGGGAAAATATTAATGCAGCTACAAAGAATTTACTTTTTAAGTAGTACTGTACAAGGTTTTACGCCAGTCATCTATATACGTTTTATGATAAGGATATAAACAAGTTATGGGTTGAATGGCGTAAAGCCATTAGAAGAGTATTGCACCTGCCTGGCAGAACCCATTGTATTCTTTTGCCTCACATAACAGAGTTACTGTCAGGTCATATTATGATTTCAAAGCAGCAATTGTAAGGTTAAATGTATTTTTGATAATTCATTGTATTGAATGTCAAGGCTGAAGAGAACTATTGGGTTTGTGTGTTCAACTCCAGACATTTTTCTCTGGGCGCGTATTAAGCCAGGTTATCATGTGGTCAAGTCGCAGTTATTCAAAATGCCCCATAAAATTGTTCAAGAAAATGGCTGTCCTGGGTGCTTGGCCAGAAATTGGCAGTATTTACTTAATTGTCACAAACTTAAGTCTTTCTTTTGAAACATTAACTACAGGGCCGGGAGACAATCATAGGCTATCCCAAGCATTTAGCCAGAAATTGGCAGGATTTACTCAATTATTACAAATTTGATTCATTCTTTTGAAACAAAACTAAGAGTTGACAACAAAACAAAAATTGATTTCTTGGAGATTTTCATAGTGAGGAGTACGTTTCATCATGGAGTTTGTTCTACATTTCTGGTACAGGATGTCCATTGTTGCAGTACTTGTTAGGAATTCCACATGTTTATACAGGTATCTGGTTGTAAATGTTTATTTTGTAACAAGGGCCTCCGGTTGTGCTTAGGTAACAAATTAAACTGACTTGAAAGGAGGAAATGTGTAAAAAGGGAAAAAACATCCCATTTTAAACATATTTCATCATATGCCCAAGTTACATAAGGCCTAACAAAATATATGTGGTTCCGGTAGCCAGTCAGGCCCTACTGAAAAAGCCCAACTCTAAATTAATGGAACAAAAAGTACTTTCAAGTTGCCCTTCCCTAATAAAAATTGATCGACCGATGGGGAAAGATTTTATCGAAAAGTGGCCATCGTGTGACGTTATTTTGCAGTAAAGTCAACTCAAACACAGCATTTTATTTCAACTTGTCTGGACTGTTAACTTGGGCCGGGGAAACAGCATAGCTGAATAGCCACGATTGCTCTGTGAAACAGCATAGCCCCCTTTGTTCGGTGATCGTTATCATAATATGTCGCAAGGTTCCAGGTGTCCGTTCTTTGAGTTACCAGGGCAAATGGTCGTTAAAGTACTTTTAAAAGATGAATTACTATCTTAACTTCAATCTGCTTGCTCCGTTGTGTCTGAAGCAGTTATCATCGTTGATTTCAAATCCAAATACGACACGATACCTTGAGCAAGCCGCCAGGTGTTGAGCGCCATTTTTAGCATTGCACAATTGCGTTGGTTGCGGGAGTAGTTGCACAAAAATACATTTGATTTGGATATCAAGGTGAATCGCGGCCTTAACATATATCATATCATTATTGATGCTCTCAAACATTTGTAAAATATATACTTTTGTTCTCATATATTAAAACCCCCTCACCCACCCCCACCCCCCCCCCCACTGCCCAAGATCGTCCCAATACTCATTGACAAAACATTGGGTGCGGAATCTACAATTTTCAAAAGGGCAGCCAGGTCGATTGGATATTTTGAAGAGGTAGTATCCAAAATATATGTGATTAGTGTTAAATTAAGATTAATTTGTCGAATGAATGTAATGTACAATGTAGAATGGGACTTTTCCAGAGTGAGAATTACATGAAAATGTAAATACACAACGCCATCCCGTTTCCAGTTGTAGGCCCCAATTTAGGGATTTTGTATCAGACATTGAAGTCGCCCCCAGGCTATGAAATAAGAAGTAGCACAGGGCACACGAAACAAGACCGCCCTTTGAGTCAAAGATAGCGCTTAGTGGAGAAGGTTGCCCCCATAGTGGATACAGATCCGAAAGTACCGGCGGCATTTTATATTAGTGGTAATCCCTGGGATTGAACATATAGCCCAGGTTTGCTTCTACCTCAGTTATACATTGGCAAGTGGTTGGACCCATCTGTCGTATACAGCTAGAAAGGGTACAAACTGGTTCAGGGTAAGTCAAACTATTCTTTTCTTGTACTGTATTATTTAGTAATTGTGTTTGGTTTGATACATATTCTGCATTCATATTGGCGCTCTGCATTTATAAGTAAAACTTCACTTATATAGCTAATTCATCATTTGCCACTTTCATATTTATTCATTACTATGTGGGTTGTCTTTGCTGAATATTTAGCTTAGACAAGGAGCCGCAACTCAGAGAGACATGTACAGGAGCAGGCGCCGCAACATGTTCTGAATAGGTACCCGCTGGAGACCCTTAAATTTATCTGGGCTAATACAGCCTATGTCAAAATTCTACAGAAGAACATGACAAAAGCACTTTCATATGTATACAGGTCAGAGAGTAACAGGTTAGCTTATCGAGTGAAGAGAGTTCGAACTACGCAATAGGCTAATGACTACCCGGAAGTGGCTCTGGGCGAAAAGACCCAAATACAGTAAGGGTGGCTTAGCAGGTAAAGGAGATGTGTTTGATAAGGGTTGGAATAGAGGAATGGTTGTTGGACAAAAATAAGTAAGAGATATGATTGAGTTGTTGTGTGCTTCATGTGTTTCTTGTTTGATTGTGTTGTTTTGTTTTGTTAGTGGTGTACAATTTTTAACTGAATCAATGCATCCGCAAGGAAAGTTGCATGTATTTACTGTGTCTTTAGCACGAATTGAAATTCATGCTGAGTGAAACTTTCAGCGGTTTCGATTCTCCCGGTAACACAATGCCCTTTGCTGGCCCACGTTTCGCTGTTCTTGGATTACAAGTGCGGGGAGTTGTCACTAAATATATCATGTGTAAAAAAAAAAAAAGAGTGGGTGGGTGGGTGGTTGTGTATCAGGAATTTGTTCCGTCTCAGAAGACAGCTATTGTTGGATACCTAGGTTGTCTTGGTACAGGGTTCCGTCACATACTGTTTCTTATTGTTCGTTCATTTGCTGTACTCCCACCACTGCAGCTCTGAACTAAAAGGTATATTACTACGAGCGTATCCTTAACCGTGCACGTTTAAACACAGATTACTTTCTACAATGGTACGGGGGGGCAAGAATTGGCTGCGGTGGAGGCCAAGATCAGTAATGCAATCTGAGACTAGGTAGAGATCCAGTAGTTTGACTATGGGGCGAAGGCCTGAGCAGAAAGAATATTATATATATATATATATATATATATATATATGTATGTATGTATGTATGTATGTATGTATGTATGTGTGTGTGTGTGTGTGTGTGTGTGTGTGTGTGTGTGTGTGTGTGTGTGTGTACTTTTTTGGGTTAGAATCGGGGCAATTGCAAACCCCCTGGTTACACCATTCCTCAAATTTTGTAAATTGTGTATAATTATGCAACTAACGGTGGGACCTAATCTGCTCGGTGTCATCTAATACATTGTAAGAACTTTATTCTGTTACAAATAAATTGCCCAGGCTTAACCTACACTCCATTTAAACATGGATAGAAGAAGCAGTTTTTCAAGGACATATCTCTGCTGCCATCTATATATTCTGTTATGGGTATGTAGGGAGAAGCCTGGCGACGACGGGTGCGAATCCGAGTCAGAGTCAGGCGAGTCGTCCCGAAGCCTATAAGACGTGTAGTTCGAATCAGGCGGGTCGTTCCGAAGCCTATAAGACGTGTAGTTCGAATCAGGCGGGTCGTTCCAAGCCCTGTCAGGCGTATTGTCCGACTTCGCAAGTTAGCACGTGCTGGTACAAGATTGGTCCGTAACACGTAATGTATCCTTTTGTGTGTTTGTTTTCCTGATGGACAAGAAGTTTTGTGCTGAGTTAGACCTGCAAATATGTATATTGTCGCGTAAATCATGACCAAAAAATAGGAACATAAGCATGTCGATATAAATGATCGCACCATTGTAAACCAACAGTATGCCAATAGGGGGTTCTCACCAGCAGCCACATTGAATGAGGGCTTATGGGATCGTGGTAGTTCTCGACCGCCATACTTACAGTCGGTGCAACGTCCTCACACTGTGATTTATTTTCATATTTTTATTATAGAATACAATTATTTGAAAAGTACGCGATAACTCATTTGTACCAAAAGCAATGTTTTATATCATTGCGTCGAACTCATTTCCATTCTTTACTCTCACAATGTTCTACCATTTAATCATTCTATCTTTTTTTCAGAATGATACCTAATTTGTTACTCATTGACCGTTTTCTTATACCAAAAAAAGTTTGAATTATAACTGGTTGTTGATGCTAATCTCTTTTTTATAATTTATTAAATTGGTTTAGGTTTATTCTTTATTGCTTTTCTCAGATTGTTGCTAGCCCATATCATTGTTGGTGTATTCAATCCGCGGGTAAATAAAATGTGCATATGCCTAGATTAACGTTTTTGTAGGTAATTGTGTGGTCTCCTTCCCTGAAAATATAGATTTTAAATCTTTTTTAAATTTACTTACTGTATTGTGCTTAAGCATTGTAATGTGAACGTGCATGTATTTATTTTGTATGTTAATAAGAAGCGGTCAGAGAACAAATTTGCAATATTTTCTCTTTTTTCTTTCTTCGTGCGCTTAATGTATGTATTTTAAACCGACTCAGAGAACTACCAAGCGGAAGTAAAGTCTAAGAAATAACACATGCGCAGTCTCTGGTGAAAATCCCCTTTTCAGTGTTAAGTGTGCCATACTTATAACAACCTATAAGGCTGCAGCTTCATCAAATGTGTGCCCCAGAATGTAAATGTATGCATAGAAATTGTACGTCCCTCTGAAACGTAATGTTTACATTATGAAATCCCTGAATCATATGATTAGCAGTTAACATAGGAGAAGTTTAATTAAAAAGTAGGTTTTGCTAAAGTATTGCATGGAACAGACAACTTTGCACTCTTAATAAAGTTTTATTTGAGGCCACGCTGTCACTATATACTGGTGTGTTAATATTCCATACCCGTCAATACATTGGAGTTACCATAAATATCAATATCATGGTGTTTTTAAAGCGATTCGAATTTAGCATTAAAAACATTGTCACATATGTCAATTCCTGGCATAGTCTGTGATATTGATGGACGAGACGAGGGACACTATTGATATATCAATTACGTAAAGTTTTCATTAAAGCTACTGAAGTATTAAAACAAAAGATATAACCTTTGCATGTCAAACAGTATCTACCCGGTGTGCACATTCTAGTCTTTACATTTGTATAATACCTTTGGTTTCCAGGTTCCGGTTCCGCAGGATAAAGTCAATTGGCAAAAAGCTGGTGAAACCAGGGCGGGATTTTGCGAAGAAAGTAACGGGGTCAGTGGCTGTCGATGTTTTTTTTGTTTTGTTTGTTTTGTTTGTTTGTTTGTTTATTTGTTTGTTTTTTGTTTTTTTTGTTTTTTTTGTTTTTTTTTGTTTTGTTTTTTTTTTTGTTTTTGTTTCTTTGTTTTGTTTTTGTTTTGTTTTTGTTTTGTTTTTTGTTTTTGTTTTTTTTTGTTTTCGTTTTTTTCTTTTTGTTTTTTTTTGTTTTTTTGTTTGTTTGTTTGTTTTTTTTATTTGTTGTTTTGTTTGTTTGTTTTTTGCTTTTTGTCTCAACCCATTCACAACATATATCATAATGGAATTATGTATAGTGGTTTGTCTAGTGAAAATTGACTACATGTACTCGCCGATACCATCGTATAGGCCTACATGACCTAACTATTGTGATTTTTGACACCTGATGCATAATTATAGTCATCAGCGTATAGTTGGAAACAGAACAATAACTGCAATTATATACACAAATTTATCTGAACTAGCCACGCGTGTAAAACGTGTACAGCAAGAATCGAGCAGAGATTGCCTAGCAAACAAAATAAGTGGGCAACCATCTAGGAACCAAATGTTCTATTTAGAAAAGTCTTGACAGAATTTATAATATATTACTAACGATTTGTAGCCAGTAAGTTTTATTTTGCCAGTATTTTGTTTACAAGTGATTGCAATCTGCAAATAAGTTACTGCATTTCACATTCAACTTCTGGAACGTCAAAGGAATGCCAAAATTCCATACTATGTTTTGTGTTCGCAACGAGCGGGACTCAAACCTGCAAACTTTGGCACCAGTCGCCTAGCGTAAATGGGAAACGCAGATTTTCAAAACTAAATTCCTGCAAAAAAAGTAAAACGATAAATTAGCGAAATGAACTTTGTACAGGCTTATGTCTCCGGAATAGTGCGCATGTCAAGTGAGAATACGTAGTTACACACTGCTGAGATTTTATTGAAATACTTTTATTTCTACAAGATCTTCGCACGACATTTCCTTTCCCTAAGTTAAGCACATTATAATAGAGTTGTTGCTCTATGTAGTTAAATGTTGTTAATGTGCAATGCTTTTTTCTCAGTTGTGCCCTAGCCAAGATAGGCTCCACACAGTATCCAGAAGATAAATCACGATGGAAGATCAGGGCGTTTTACAATGGGAGCAAAGGCGTGCAGTGTTTAGTGCATAAACATGTTCAAGTGCACACGTTTGGAATGTAGACCGCTAATCAATCAGAAATTAGAAATGAAAACCAACATGGAATGATATGACAGTGTCATTCTAAAACTGCGTTAATAACCAAGTCATTTCAATGAAAATTTAATTGAAAAATGTAATTGCTATGTTAAAAACTAGGAATTGCTATGGCATAGAAGCTACCTCATCTTTGATGATACGAAAGATAATAATATTAAAAGCTACTGACGCCTTCCTGATGACGTTAAGCGTCGTCTTCACAGTAATAATACGGAAATTGTAGCAATTTACAATATAACTTCAGTAAGTCAACGAAGATAATGCTATCATAAAATTAGTCAGTTCAAACTACAATTGAAAACTTTAAATCTGAACAACTGCAATATAACGGTTACGTCCTCATTTTTGGTGATGACTAAACAATGAAAGTCAGTAATGCCTTTTTTGGCATTAAGCTGCGTGGGTAAGTAATAACGATCTGAAATTGCCAGTTATTGGTGTAAAATTTGTCATTATTTCCAGTAAAGCTTTTCAGCTATCACATTTATTAACTTGCAGTCACATGTATTTTTAGAAATAAGTGAATGCGAAAACATGACCAACCCTTGTGTTTATCAAAAGTCGAAGCCTAAATCCTTCGAAGACGCAAAATTGGAATGCGTACACCTTAAGGTATATGCGTCTGGACTGCTCCACTGTCACACCCTTGCCTTTCTCCCTGGGCAAAGTGTGGTGCTGGCCACTTTCAAAAGTTTGCCACGGTCCCGCTTGGAGTGTCAGATACATTCAGTTTATTTGTTGAAGTGACATTGTACATGGAGATCCAATGCAATGGTATTAGTTGAGCATTACAGCGTAAATTTTGTATTGAAAGCCGAAGTTCCCGAACAGCCTTTTTGTTATGATCACAGGCTGGCCAGAAAACGATCCAAAGGGTTTTGTTGCCCACATTGTTATTAGTATTACGGGGCTAGTACACTGTGTGACTTTCATGTAGAAATATGTAATTATTTCATTTGCTTTTCATGCAAGACTATCAAAAGCATATGTTTTCTGAAAGAAAACATTCGTCTTAATCTAAATTTACTTTTGAAGTTCAGATTTAAGCATTACAATTATTTCAATTTTATTCCAATTACAATTTGTAAAATTTACATAAAATTAAAATACCAAATTTAAAAATTAAAATAGAAGATAGCTAGTAATATCAAATTAAAGCTAGCACCTGTGTCTAAAATGCTGTATTTCCGATTTTTTAAAAAGGGCTTAGATTATATTTTGAAAATAATTGAAATTTGATTAAAATTTTACAAATTTTGAATAAAATCTTAAAAGCTTTAAAATTTGAGCAAGCTCTTTATGAAAACATTGAGGTACGGTTTTGTCGCCAACAATATGCCCCGTCTATTTTGTTCAACACCAAATGTTTATCTGGAAATGTGTTTGAGCTATTTTTTGGTTAAACTCAAATAAGAATAATGTAATTGTAATTTAAAAATAAATTGAAATTTAATAACTGAACAGTTACAAAAGATCTGTTGCTAGTTTTACATTTATCAAGATGTCTTTATTCATGAAATATATAGTTGTTATGGGTTGAAATGAAAATTGCAGAATGCACAATTTGATATTCAACAAAAACAAGCATTTTCTAATTCTACTGTTGTAAAGTGTTCCAGCCCCTTAAATATAAAAAAAATTGGGCCTTTCGATGTTTGAATGAATCTTGTGTTTCTGTACAAAACATACCACAGAAGTCAAATATTATACACTTGTTTAATATTTTTTCGGATGCGGACGAGGAATGATAAATGTCACCGCTTCGCGGTTCGGCTACTGTTCTCCGTCCTAATCCGGGGTCAAATGCTAAACACTGCAACCATATTTCACGATTAAAATTTTGCTAAAGTAGTTTGCGCAAAATTATTGCATATGTAGGCTGGTAAAGAAAATAGGCAAGACTCCACTTTGGCTGGCGATGCTAATGAAAGGAAAACAAGGACCTCCTCCGGACTGGACAGCGGAAGTTTCAACGCCAGAACCACTGCCCACAGAAGTGCAGCCGCAGCCGCAGCCTACCAGCCCGACGGCTCCAAAAGGTCCAGGTAACACGCTTGTTACATCATCGTCATACATAAAATACATTTCTGCTACATATGGGT
The DNA here is from genome assembly GCA_964020975.1 of Hermodice carunculata. NCBI lineage: Eukaryota > Metazoa > Annelida > Polychaeta > Eunicida > Amphinomidae > Hermodice > Hermodice carunculata. The sequence continues at coordinate 86,760,516 of OZ026613.1, read as the reverse complement.
CATGATCTGTTTTAGATACAAACTGATGATTTCAGAATGCTTATAGATTGTATAAGTCTTATCTTGTGCATTTTGAAGGTCAACTTAAGGTGTAGGTAACTTATTTTGCCATAGTCCCTCCTATTTACGTATGCTAATTAATATGATACGGACAGTAATTTCCCACTATCTTCGGCACATTCCCCCAGCCAAATGTAAAGTCGAACACGCTGACCTCTAGGCCATCGGGGCAACCCAAAAAGGTTGACCGAGGACCCAGGGTTATGCTATAGCAGGTGTGGCTTGTACATTGACACGGTGGGGCACTTCCACAGACCGACAATTTAAGAAATACACCTCTAATGTAATTTCGAAGTCAGAGCAATGGCCCACAGCACTTCGAAACCAATAGAGTATTAGCAAGTGAAAAATACGATAAATTTATGTCGACCTGTATGGGATTCGAACCCACTACCTTTGGCACACTTGCCTAGCCAAATGTAAATAATTTTAAGGTTTTATAGTAACTTGCATCTTGATACAGATGTGTTTAATTATTTCAGCTGTTTATTGCTGGGGTTCAATAAAGATTCTTGTATGCAATATTATTATAATACATGCAAATAAACACATTGTAGAACTATTTCAAGGGGCGTATGTTTTATTATTTAAATTTGGGCTCATTCAATTCGGTTTCTTTCTTTCAGAATGTCCAACCAATGGTCTGAGAGGAGGTATGTTGATTATAGTATTATGAGCCTTGTTGGTCAAAGAGTAACACCCTTCAAACTATGCCAGATGTCACTTTTGCAGAAGATCATTGAAATTCGCCCGTGATCTGAGGTATTTTGCTGCGGCTTGTAACATTGGACCGTGATTTTTTATATTTGCCGGCGGTCTGTGGTCTTCAACGTCGAGCTACGGAGACGCCCCACCTCGCTGACATACAACTTTGAATGGTTACATTGTACAAAGACTTCAGATAAAAAGGGCCAGGTCATTGAAGAGAAATATGTAAACACAATATTATTCTACATGTTGTAATCATGTGTATTATGGATTATGTGTCCCTGGATGCCATTTGACTACATTCTTACTCTTTCGCGCCAAACTTAACATAAAGATGACACCATTTATTGGCGAAGGAAAGGTCTGTGCACCTGGCTCAGCAGACAGTTTTGTTTGGCATGTAATTATTGATGTCGTAAAGTGGTATGCGTGGTCAATGCATGTTAATTTAGTATCCGGTATTAACGCCTGCCTCATACCATGACTTTTTTAATGAAAGTCGCAAAAAAACACTAATTGTACTCAAACGTCTATCAGTGCTGACTTTAACATTTGAGTTGGTTTGTTGCGAGTTGATATATCGCATTAGTTAACAAACTTTGTGGATATAAACTATTGATTCACTTTGCCTTAGGATGAGCTTCCTTGGTGGTGGATGGTAGAGAGTTGGTGTCAAATGCCAAAGTGTGCCACCAGAAAGAGCCGAATGCCATAGTTTTATGTCAACTGTAATATTTATTGTGGTTGGTTGTAACATGAATGGTGCTTACTACATTTCAATTAAATATATGTTTCTAAGAAAGAAGTGAAACTCGACATCTTTTCTTATACGACATGTCTAAAAGGATCAATATAATCACTTACCACTTATTCATATAAATGATGGAGGAGTTATTATCAAATTAATATAATAAAACAGTTAAAAGCAAGCCGTGGAATATACATGCTATAAGAACCATATATATGCAGGTTTCATATCTAGTGGCAGCTCTGGTTTCCATGTATTCAAAGAAAATTGTGACAGGCAGTATTTCAGTATTAAAGCTCCTAACAAAGAGTGCTAAAACAAAGGATAAATGCCCTGTGTATTTTTGGTAAACAATGAATTTATTTAGCAATGTTGAGATTAGTAAGTCTGAGCACAATGCCCCTGAAAATCGAGTTTAGTTCACTCACTTGATTGTTCCAAAAACCTGGCCTTCCCGTGGCACCATCTATCGGTCCTTTTGGATCTGGTGGTGACTCCCGGTGTGCATGTTCCCCAATCGTCCTTCCTCTTTTGGTGAATGGTCAGTTGACGTCAGCTGTGAAAAAGGAAGCAGGGTAGTCGAGAGGTAAATATAATTATCAATACCGAAATTACTAAAAATTTCACGCATTAGTTATGTTTTATATCATAACCTCTCGACCACCATTGCCGATTTACAGATGCAATGGCAGAGGATGTAATGTTACTGGCATACTGACGACATTAAGACTGGCGGGACCAACAGCCTGGTGGGAGGGGGGCATCGGTCCACCCAAGGAGGTGACATTTGAGTGGAACATCTCAGAGATATGTGGACTTGAGGTTGCCAACAGTAGAATCTGTCCAAACAGTGGAAAACCCTCCTTACTGACCAGCATTGGACTGCACTGAACTTCCTGGAACTTGCATGCCAACATGATAGCTTTCCACCACATAGTTAAATGCTGTTGGACCTCTGGCTGAGACAAGCTCTAAGGCACTGGACCTCTGCAAACCAGTCTGGTAGGCCTGAAGGAACATCTGCTTGATCCACAAAGAAATCGTATTTTAGCCAACTTGCTCCTTATGAGGGTTACGAAGGGGTCAAAAGAGAGCGAACCTCTGACACCTGAAAATGCCTGTGCATGTTAGATACAAATACAGTGCTCTCACTTGACAAAAGGCTCTTTGCTCTGCAGAAAGAGCCCTATCCATGGGACAGATGGTAAAACCATTGAAGGACATAGCAAGATCTCAAGCCACTTTTGCAATGAAACCCAAGTAAGGCTTCAGTGTCACCTGGGAGATGTCAGGTGACCATTGGATTCAGTCATGTGCTAGAGCATAGATATCGCTTCAATCCCCTAGAGCAAGTGTTAAGAGAAAAAAAGTTTTCCATATCCAGCACTTGAAGTCCACCTGTGCGGGGCCCTCTAGGCACTCAAAGGGACATTGCTCCAACAAGACTAAGACCTAAGGGTAATCCCATCATGGTAGGACCTGCTTGTCTGCAAGTGTGTCTGTGCAGAAGAATGCAACGATTGCAGACAGATAAAGATCACTCCCACTGCAAATATTCAGGATGTTTGCGAGGGTTGAGGAGATGGCTGATTGAAATCCCTCTACAGTTCCCAAGCTGTTGCCAAGGACTTCCCACTGATCAAACAGGAAGTTGGCAATGTCTGCAATGAGTTGAGACCAAGGATATATTTTCTGACCATGGCACCAATCTGAAAACACTTTCCAAAAAGCCAAGTAAACTGTCAGAGAAGAGGATCAAAGCCCAGCTCTGGCAATTCTATCTCCGACCCATTCCAAGAAACCTCTGTCATGGATTTGATGTGCAACAACATCTAAGCATGGAGGTTGAGCACTTGAGGGTTCCAGTGGAACACACTAGGCCAAGGTTGCACCAGGAGTTTAGGCCATGCTGGTAAATGTACAAGGGGCATGATGCATAATTCCAAGAGGTTGATGGACTGATCTGGCCAGGATCAAATTGCAGTCATGTAAACAAGCCCTCATGATGATCTATGGAGGTGGAAAGGTGCATGCCGAAAGGTTGCTCCAGTCCATCTCTGGAGCATCCACCACTAGGGCCTGTGGGTGCAGGACTGGTGAGACGTAAATCAGTAGTTTTCATTCTAGCAAACAGGTCCACATGTGGAGTTCCCCTTCTGGCCTTTATGGTGTGTGTGACCCATGGTGGAGCAACCACTCCATCAATACCAGCTGACCTCATCTTAAAAGTTGGTTGGCCAGGACATTTGAATGCCCCTTGACATGACTCATGTGCATGCAGACATCATGTTCAGAGCATTATCCAGTGATGCATCTGGTCAGTTCCGTCAGCCTGCACAAGCATTATCTGCCTTGCCAGTGGAGGTAGGCAATTGTCTTGTTGTCACACATCACAAGAATATAGCTTGTGCTCCACTAGGTCCTGAAAGTGCAGGAGTACCAAGCGTATCACCTCCAGTTCCAACCAGTTTGTGTGGTGAGATGTGAAATTTGCCGGCCAAAGACCCAATGTCATCTTGCTCTCTATGTGGGCTCCCCACCCGAACCGAGAAGAGTCCATATGTATGGTGAACTGGGCCTAAAAAGAAGCCAGCTTGTGCCCAACATGATTTCTCCTGAATGGTCCAACACTGAAGGTGCTTATGGTCCTCAGGCAGGACAGGCACTGGGGCATGATGGCCCTGCTCCGTTGACCATCTGTCCCACAGAGCATGCTGCTGGGGACAATGGTGCCACCACAGACTTCGGCACCTTTTTCTAGCTCCAGCATGACTCTGACCTCTTGGAACTGGGGGTTTTGGAAGTTTGTCCTGGCTTCGGTGGTTTGGAATGCTAGGACTTATGACCCAAGAGCTTGGACCTGAGCACTAGCAGTGGCCAAGGTTTTGGGATGCCCAGACATAAACCCATAGGTTTCCTCCTGTCTCACTGACTTACACAGTTTAGAGTCAGACCAAGAGGATCTGAGATCTTGAGAGCTTCAACCTGCATTTTGCTGTACTCTTCAAAGGGGACTCTGAAGATGAGACATGATGAGAGGGGGCAATCAGTGCACACAACATATCAGCCTGCAACTGCACACTCCAAAAAAGTAAGGACAACTGGGGAGCTTGCATACCAGGAGTCACCAAGAGATCCATAGGAACTGAGAGATGGTACCACGGGATTGTCAGGTTTTTGGAACAATCAATTGAGTGAACTCAACTTGATTTTCTTGGATGTTTTGCCCAGATACTGAGGTCTAGGCAATGGTGTTCGAGAGGTAATTTTAAATAACTAATATGACAATGTATTACAAAGTCTTTATTAGATGCTGTATTGACAGGAAATGCATATTTTCTCTCAGATCAATCATACTTTGTTGCCAATGGCGACATCACATTGCTAAAACCAACCGGAGCAGGACCCATCACAACACTGCAGTCTGGACTGAAGTACTCGTGTAAGTAAAGTTTCATCTTTGACAGTACAATATGTATAAAGAGTCTTGATTGTTTAACTGCACTTTTTTAACACAACAGATTATTCTTCAGCTTTTAAAGATAAATACTAATAAATGTCGCGCCCTGATATGTCAGATATATCTAGCCGTTTTTATAGACTAACAGCTTTAAAATTGTGCATGAAAAAAGTACAAAATGCTCGTTGTAGGTATAAATGTGTCCAAGGAGTTAGTCAACCAGGACTTTGGTGCCATCGAAAAGAACATTACTTGCATCTTTCAGGTTGCCTTCCACAATGGTAAGTATATGGTCATTCAAATGCACTTGCTTCTTTGGCCATTCATACAAGTCATGATACACTGGCCTCTCCAAAAAATGATTGCATTCTTTTTGTATTTTCTTCAGACTAAGTATCAATATATTACTGTCATAAACGCATCAACATAACGTGACATGAACCTCAACCCAGATGAACTTGGACATGGCTTTCATGCTTTAGGTATATAGCAGTAAAAATGAACAATGGTTAAAGGTTTCACAGCAAACTCCAATGAGTTATAGAATGAAAATGTCTTACATATTTTCACATTTTCATTGGTTTCGTTACCATTCTTGTTGTTGGATGTGGCTTTTTGCGCGTACCAAACTACTTTTAACCAAGATTTCTTCACGAACTTAGTCACTGTGTTTTTGATTTGCACATAGGAATCCAACCGTCTTTAGTTGCGGCCATCGCAAGCCGGGATACAAGGATGGGAAAAGATATAGTCACTCAGGATGGATGGGACCCAAAATACCTGGGATATGGAATCATCAAGGTATCATTTTACAGTTTGTGTTTCCATACACCTTTTTTAAAGCTCAGAATGACCAAAAGCCCTGAGGAGAAAAGTTTCGTCTGATTCGATGTTTTTTTTTTTGTCATTTACAATTGCTGACCACCGTCGCTACTATGTTACAGAAGTTGCAGCTGTTCTTTCATTAGGCTGTCACTATTTTCACTGTCTCTGCAATCTTTTGTAGCTGATATGAAATCATTACATCATATTACCAAAATGACGATTGGAAGATTAAATTAAATGTAATTTGCAGTTCAGAAAAAAGAGAAACAAACCATATCCTGTTAAGATTAAGTGTTTTTAACTTGCTTTAACAAAAACTTGTTCATAACTTAAATGTATTAAGACAAACCATAAACAGATACAGGAAAATATGTTCTTATAACATGCTGGTTCATGGGCGTAATTCACACATAAGGAGCTGAACTGCTGGTCATTTCTCCGGAAAAGAACTTTAACATGTCTTAGAAAGCTTTGAATTTGATATTCATATAATACTTTGTTTTTCTATGTTTTTATATAATGCTTTGCTCATCTCAATATTTACATGCCCTTTCATGTCCAAGTTGTATATTGTGTCTCTCCTTACCTTATAAATGAAAAAATTGATGTTGTCCGAGTCTCAATTTCCCACTCTGGGGGTCATCCAACTGCAAAATAAAATTATCTGCGTACTCGCCTTCGCTCTGAAAAGTTACAGTTTTCAGTCATTATAAACTCACATCGATGATGGATTTAACCCTTTCCCCCTTAAACCGGCCAAAACCGGCTGGTGGTCAAATGTCGTCTGCCTCAGCGTTTTCAATTGATTTCAACAGCAATGAAAAACAATTTGACTGAAAATTGAAGCTGAGACCTGTCAAGACAACATGACCCAAGTCAACAGCTTTCGTCGGCATGGGTTGGCCACTTAGTGCCCAACCCATGCCGAGGAAAGCTGTTGAATCAGTCTTAATTCAAGGGGGAAAGGGTTAATTCTTATAGCCAATGTCGACAAACCTCATGTCTTCTGAAGTAACATAACGATTCAAGATTCATGTTGTTCACATACCAGCTTTGTTACAGCTGCATCAGACCATTACACCCATAACGCAAAGAGGGATGCTGTTAACGCAAACCCAACTTGGCACCGAAAGAGTTGAACTGAATTCCAAGTTGACATATCCAATTCCTTCACGAAAATCTGCTTGCGGATTAAATGAGTTTGAAGGGGTACATTTAAAAAAACTTCTGATACATGAGGTATTACCTGCAATGTAAAATGCAAGATCTTCGTTTTCCTTATATATACATATGTGTTAAAATTAATAAATGGTACTTGTAATTGCCAGTGCAAAGTGCGGTCGTCAGGGCTGACTGGACGAGGTTGCTTTACCCACCCATGGACGTCATGTGACCACATTAATATGATGATAGAAGGTGTGTTCATGCCACGACTGCAGCAAATACGCGTTCTCAAACCAACCTGGTCAAAGCATCAGCAACTCCAAGGTAAGAAACAGTCGATGAAGAGACTTGAAAGCTTTCATTTTGTTTGTTTGTTATGCATGCTTGCTTATGTGTTTGCTTCCTTGATTACCTAGTCGTTTCCTGTCTTTTCTCTAAATCTTTCCCCTCTCGCTTTGTGCGCAAATGCGCCTAAAGCGCGAGGAGTTAAGCTGTTGACCCGGACCATTCTGATGGACTCTACAACTACAGGCATGCCGGCGCCTGCATGAAAGATCAGTTGACAAAGAATACGAATCTAATATCGTTATGTCAATTCTTAGTACACGGTCTTTCTTCGAAACTGGTACTGAAAGAGTTAAAGCGATTATTGTTGGGTGTTTGGAGAGAAAAAGGAACCAGATGCACACGCTGTTTGGGACCGGAACAAGTAAGAAAAAAAATTATTATGCCCATGTAATCATTAAATATTGTTCAAACTGTAAAAGTTCCATGGTTACTTTGCGGGGCGTTCCAGGTGCCCAGTATGCAGCAAGAACACAAAATGAACATATTGTATTGCAAGAATCCTCTCAGGTTTTCATACGGGTGATAAGATTCTGTGTCACTATATTAAATGTAATTGGCAGATGGTTGAATGATTTTTTATGGATACATGTATTTGAAATGTAATGTTTATTATTGCGGTTTTTTTGTTTATTTGTTATTTGTTTTTCTTATTTTGTTTCTTTTATTTATTTATTTATTTATTTATTTATTTATTTATTTATTTATTTATTTATTTATTTATTTATTTATTTATTTATTTATTTATTTATTCATTTACTTACTTACTTTTTTTTTTATTTATTTATTTATTTATTTTATTTTTTTTTTTATTTTTTTTTTTTTATTTATTTATTTTTTTTTTGTTGTTGTTGCTTTTTCTCATTCAGCAGGAAGACAGTACTATAATTACATTTATAAACACAGAATGGCCGCATCTCACAAGTTTCCAAGTTCCGACCTTCCTTGATAATGACCCGGATGTTTGAATACGGTACCAGATACCACAATCAGACTCCTTACGGAACTGATATACACATGTCAGCCTTTATGAGCATCATTAATCATTTTTTCAGAGTATAGCTGAGCTTACCAATAATATTACCTGATTACATGCGGATTGTTTGGAATTTCCTTTTATCGGCAGATCCTTCCATTTCAATTGTAAATGCCCCGCACTTTTCATGCTGGTAGAACTGACATATTTGGGTGCAAACATGTTGTATTGTTAAGACCAAAGTAAAAAGCTTTGCGCAGTTGCATGTTTCAAAATTTGCTTTAATTGGGATTCACACGCTATTGTTCCAAAGAGATATGCAAATTAACACAATTTTGCATCACCTGGTGAACATCGTTCACAAATAATAATTGAAGGTGATCAGGTCATAACCCCCCCCCCAAAAAAAGAAGAAATATTGTGTTTTTATTCATCTTCCTCAAAGAAAACCTTTTCTCATATGATATTCAGAGAACACGCTTGGCAGTTTTAAAGTACAATTAGTCGAAAAAGCGTTGGGAATGAATTGTTGTTTCTACAGTTATGCTCAGCGTTTGTGTCTCGTCAAATTATGAACGTTTAACAAAAGCGTTTACAACACATAAGCCTGAAAGTTAAATTCAAATTACTTGTGCATCAGTGAGAGTAAAAGTCTCGGGTCATTCGTTGAAAGTTGCTTGTTTAAACACATTATCACATTCATTGTGTGCATAGGTGAAATGTATCCATGTCCATGTGTAGTCATGATATAATTGTTGGTAATCTGGAATATAATATTTAAAAGTTTTTAAAAGGTTAACTTTATAAAATATAACACGACAGGAGCAGTGGCTGCCATGAACTACGGAGTTAGTGGGCTTCAACCCTGGAGCAGCATTGACAATGGTACAACTGGAAACGACTACTCCAATGACATCATCGCTAGAGCACAGCATCTTATTAACTGCTTCGAAATGTGAAGACACATTGCGCTCGTTATTGAATTTTGTATGTACCCTTGTAACAGGTATTGATATGAATAAAACAATCAATGACAACTCAATTTTACGAAAACAATAGATGGCATTGACATTATTCGCTGGTATTTTTTGATCCAAAGGGTTTGATATATCTCGCCAGTGCATTTGGCATTCCATGTTTTTCTGACAAGTATAATCGTCGTAATGGAGTAAAAAGAGTAAACATTTTTACTCAATTCAGCAACATCAATGAATACTCCTCGACCTTTCAAGCACATTTGATCAGAGGTGATACAAATAGATAAAACTCATCACCAAACAAGTTACCCATCAATGTTGGGGACTGGCGTCATAATTTTGACATGTGCACAAAATTTACACGCAAGCTTTCATATTGTGGACGGGAACACCAAAGAGCGCAAGCATAGGTGTCAACTCTCACTTTTTGACCGTGAGTCTCACGGTTTGAGGACTTGCCTTACGGCCACTTCAAATCTCACGTTCGTCTCCCGTTCAGCAGAAAATATCGATGTAAAAAAAGAGTAAAAATCAAGCAAATTAAAAGATTTTCAAAAAACTCTTGACTTCCGATGACTTTCATGATCCGAAAGTCACAAAATAACATGACAACCGTAAAATGAGGTGGGTTCCAGGTTGATGTGTGATATGGGCTGATAGAAGATCCCGGATGCTGCCAGATTGCACCATTGTGAGCCTAAAAAAAAAAATTTCTGAGGGAGGCCCACCAGACCCCCCCCCCCCTCCGAAACCCCCTCCCACATCCTCCCCCTGTCAATCCTCAAGGTGAGATTTCTCCAAGGGTTGACACCTGTGCGAAAGTGCCATACAAGCATACACAAAGCAGAAAACAATCAAAGGCAAGCATGTTTAAATCCATGCACATGTTGAATGGACATCTGTGTCTCCTGATTAAGGGTGTCGCTTTTTCAGATGTATATCATTTGAAATGTGGACCTGAATGTTAAATAATTATGCCGGTTTCATGAAATCAACACAAGACACGTGTATGAATACACAAAAATTATGATGTCACTTTGACCATGCATCCTGTAATTTACGGCACATGTTCAAAAATGTCTCCACGAGAGATATCTATAGAAGATATGTCCTTAAAAGTCGTTGACTTGTCCTGTGATTTCAAACACATGTACTTTTTACACAGCACAAGCGCATGAATCCATTGCCCTGTGCTTTTTATGGAACAGACATCGACAAAATCCATCCAAGACTTGTAAAATTTCGAGCGCGCGCAGTTTTACTGCATATGTCATCCAATTCCATTCACACGTCCTGTATAATTTCGAACACTTAAATTATCCAATAAAAATTAGTATCTGCAAACCAAAATGGCAGCTGCAGAATGAAATCCACCAAATATTAAAAGAGTGTTGTTTGAAGAGAACACAATCTTATGCGCAACGTCAACACAGCTCGCCCTAATGTCCCAAATGCAAGAAATAATCCAAGATTACGTTTTTATGATAAAACATTTTTTACCCAAATCGGTCGCCTGGAAATAACAGCCATAATATATTGATATTAATTAATATGACAAATGACTGAGTTAAATTCGGATCAAAACAACGTTTTGGTATTGTAATAATCCTTTCTTTATGCAGTGTCAATTGATCTGTGTGACACATAGTTTTGAATATAGCCAGCAACAGTTGCTGCTTTGCATCTTTTTTTTTTTTTTTCGTATTACCAGTGGACAGAAAATGATAGAAATTAGTAAGTCTAGTAGGCTTTGTGATATCACTCTCTGCGACGATAGCGACCACACGACAGGCCTATAGCACCCATTAGTTCACGCGCAAATAAAGTACAAGAGCACACAGAGAACAATAACAGTTTTAGCATTTGCGTAAAAATCTGCTCCGTGTTCATAACCTTTGATTACTTCAGCTTTACACAGTTATATGCCACACACTATAAACGTGAGTAGAACGTCACTACTCAATCTACACCTAAAGCCTTCATGATAGACAAACGCCCAATTTTGGCACCTTGACCTGCCTGGAGAGTTTGACAATTGTGAGCAGTTGCGAGCATAAGGAAATTATGCCAGTACCAATACGCTTCTTTGTAAATTTTTGAGCAAATTATAGCTACAAACGTTTGCCAAACCTTAGAATTATGTAGTTGTCGGGATTATTAGGTGTGCCTCTGCATGGCTAAAATATTTGTAGCTACATCGCTGTATTTTCCTGGGTAATTCTCATAAAATGCAGAACAATTTGGGAAGTGGCTAAGTCATCTATCTGGGTTAAATGTAGCCTTCAAGGGATCTACAGTATTGATAATACGGTTTGCTTATATCCCAACCCTCTTCTTGATACCTGAGCTTTGCTTGTTATAATTCGGTCACCAACAACATATCGTTGCCAGTTTTATGGGACAAAAACCTACTACGTCTTCAGTAGACCTTCATTGCTGATTTGTAAAACCTGAAAAGAATTACGAGTGCAATGGAACACAACATGAACGAGAGTCATGTGTAAGAGGTAATTTAATAATATCACCTGTGCGGCGAGTCAGCTCAAATTAAACGGAACACATGTTTGTGCAACATGGACTTTCTTCCCATATTTTATGAATGAACATGGAGTGTAGAGCAGAGCCATCCAAACCTGTCTATAACATGGATGTAAAAGCCAAAAGCAGAGGTTTGGCATGAAATTTTTGTAGATAGCAGGTTTAACTTTCCCATAATTATCTTTTAACTGGCAGGCGTAACCTGACGAAGTGTACAAATCTGCCATTGATCTTTTATTTTTCTTTCCCCACGTTAGTTTCGGTAAACTGCAATTCATGTTATTTCACGTTGTACAGCTTTCAGGGTGGTTGTCTATGTTAAATGTATACAGGCAGACTTAGCCCTGCAACGGGTATTTTATGAGACATGAAGGTGAGAAAGCAATTGCGCACATTGGCTGCGACGGGGGGGGGGGGGGGGGTCTTGTAAGTGTAGTTTATGCACAAAGCTTTCATACCCAACATCGTTCTCACGGTGACGTTGTAACTGGCAGTGCCGGGTGCACTATTTTGTTAATTGATACGATAAACTGGAGTCCAGTTTTCAGGCCCAGATTTTTGTACCGGCAGAGTTACGTAAAATGGTGCCATTTTCTTTCTTTCTTTCTTTCTTTCTTTCTTTCTTTCTTTCTTTCTTTCTTTCTTTCTTTCTTTCTTTCTCTCTTTCTTTCTTTCTTTCTTTCTTTCCTTCTCTCTTTCTTTCTTTCTTTCTTTCTTTCTTTCTGTCTGTCTTTTTTTTGTTTTTTTGTTTTTTTGGTTTTTTTTTGTTTTGTTTTTTGTTTTTGTTTTTGTTTTTGTATTTTTGTTTTTTGTTTTGTTTTTTGCTTAACTATCAGGAGAAAATAAGCCTATTGTCCATTTTATGGTTATTCAACCGAGCCTTTCGAAATATTGAGATGAAACACAATCAAAATGTTACAAGGAATTCTTTTTCAAGCAATTGCGCGTTTTTCCGGGACTAATGCCTTCCTCTGGACTTGCAGTCAGCCCTGCAGAATTCGGTATGGGCCAAGCACATTTGAATCGGAGTGCTCCGGACATGCCTGGCATTAGTGAAGGGTAAATACGCTGCAAGATGAACACGTTTGCAATATGCGAGGAGGTTGGGCAATTCTTGTATAAATTATGGGGAGCTGTGGCTGAGTTACTTCACGACAGTATGTAGAGTAATAACTGCCACTCACTCTGCAGTGAGTATAACAGGTGTGTTGACAAAGTAAACTGAACAATTCAAGGAACGGTAAAAAAAAAAACTGAACCAAATCTTGTGGGATACTGAACTCCACGCTTCGCTGAGCACTATGTCACCGAAATTGTCGCTCTCCTCTCTAAAACAACGGGGACGCTCTCTTACTCACTTGGTCTGACAGTGGAGGTCGGGAAAGTGGCGACATGATTTCTGAGTATAAGATATGTTATTTATCTTTTGGGGATACCAATGCAATACATGTATGGGGAAAATTTTATGTCTTTACTAACTTCCGGATAACCATTCACTCTAGGCCTGCATAAAGAACACACATTCTTTACAAACATACAGATAGAACAGAAAGAAAATAGATTACTTGCTCACTCTGTCATTCTGTAAATGGACTTTCATTCAACTTGCTAAACCACAGAAGGATAAAAAATGAAACAACACAGCCTCTGATGCTTTGGATAATCACTCTATTGATAGATACCAATGTAGAAGTTATCCGGCCCTGAGACCCTGTGCTGTCTGAAGAATTTCAGCCAGCACGAAGGTATCGTTGGGATAACGCAGCATTCTTTTGCTGAGCCGCCCAAATATGGAAGCGTGCTTAGCTTCTGACGACAGCTTGGCCAATCTACAGTCAGATTAATTAATTACAAAAGAAGCTTACTCATCCCAAACACAGCAAAGTCATGGTCTTTGTATTACTTTTTTTCCTTACAATCTTAATATAACTTCCAACATTGTAAAATTAAGACAAGGCTAGTTTTGAGTGACATTTTACTTAAGAGATCTCTATATTTTGCATTACCAAAATAATGAATACTGCCTTATTAAAAACTAAGAATTAAACCATAATATAAATATCCATATGAACTAATGATGACAAAATCAACGAGCAGCGCGATACTCAGCGGCATTTATCATCGTCAAAATGCTTACATTGGGCGTATTGTTTGATTCAGAAAATGTGACGCCCATTTTAACAACGTTTCTTGTTAAAGGCGCAACGTTTGTCAATCAACGAGGATTATTTGAGATTTTTGAACATCCTGGTGCAGTGGAAAATACATAGCTTCCAATTGTAGCCCATGGCACATAGCAAATAAATATCAGTCAGAATTTTTAATCAACACTGCTCAGATTCTGATAGTCACATCATGCGACCTGTTACATACATACATATATATATATGTATGTATGTATGTATGTATGTATGTATGTATGTATGTATGTATGTATGTATATATACATAGTGTCGGTCCCCTCCCCTGTGAGCTTCCTTCGACGATGATTCATGATTCACAGCCGACAGAGACAGACACTGTAATATTGATAAACTTGATCTGAGATATACTGTGCCGTGAATCAACATAATATTTTGATTTGTATCATTTGCCACGATTTTCGTTTTCATTTAAGGCATTAACTTAAATTTTAATGTTTTTATTTTGGACACATGGTTCCTATTAACCGATGTTGAAACACTAGTTCATTAAGTTTGTATGTTTTCACAGTTTGTGTCTCCATGAAAATAAGCAAAAATAAATATATAACAAAATTAAGTAATATTTAGAGTTATTCCGATAAAGTGTATCCTTTTCTTTTTCTTTTTTCTTTCGGATCAATAATTTAGGAAACCTCCAGTAAATTCAGTGACCTGTGACCGTGACATTATTCTGGAAAATCTATTTGTAATGTAGATGTGACAATTTCTGTAAGCTGTAATTAGGGCACGCAAGGTCATAGTCACAGCACGCCTTTGCAATTTCATGTACACATGCTTTGATATTTATACCCTCGTCGGCATGTATTAACCCCGGAAATTTAACAGGCGTTTAGGAATTTATGCACGCGCGACTTCCTAATGTATGACACAGTAGTATGCCGCCTAACATAAGCTCTGTAATCATGGCACTGAGTCGCCACCCTACTCATTCAATAAATGTGCTTGAACAGCCTAAACTTTTAACAACAAATCTTTTGGCCTAATGTTGTGGTAAAATGTTGGGTGTTGCTTATCATTACTTGCCACTAGAGGGCAGCATACAGCGTGTAAGATGCGACAGCAGAAAAACCTTGCATTTTTGCAATGATTTTATTATTGTTGGTGCCAGTGCCAACTTGACTTTCTTGTCCTGTGGGAAATGTGTAGCGTTCGTATAAGACTATTCATGACTTATGCACCATATATATACGAAACAAGTTCTATTACTGGGAGTCACAACATATTTAAGACCATTTCTGCATGTCGATCTACCACAATTACTCGAATGCTAAAACTGTATAAGTAATCGACAGTGTCATTGGTAAAGATGGGAACGTGGCTCCATCTAGTACACCTGGACCTTGTAGATAGAAGAAGTCTTAAGTTAAACATAAGGCAAGCTCTGTGAAATTTACCTTGTGATCGATGCATTAAAAAGGAATTCATCATTTGCGGGTACAGTTTGCGTGCAGGTATGTTGATCTGGTCACCCCTTCTATACTGACAGTCAAATGTTGCTTTGAGGTTTTAAACAATGAAACACCAAGTTCATGTTGTCACACGAAGTCCATTGGTGTGTGTTGTAGTTGAGCCTTGTGGTGATACTGTGAATGAACTGGTTAATAAAAGTATAGATCCACCGTTTTTCGTGGATTACTTCCAATGGCACAAATATTTTTCCTAACCTTATATTGAGGTAGAGGAAACTGCAGGACGCGGCGAAAACCACCGTGCGAAGTCATAATGGTAGGATTTTTTCCACTTGCTCCCCCGAGAAGAGAATCGAACCCGGGTCGCAAAGCTGAAAGGCAAGGGTGTTGCCGCTCAGCCAACCGCGTGCACCCTTGTGATTGGGAAGAACTGGTATCAAGCAGAAGGATATATTTGTCAGGAGAATACTGAAGCAACGAATGCAAAGGGAAAAACAGGTTGAACAGAACAAAATTAACACTTGCTCCATGCTGGTCATTTTTTTTTAAATAAAACAACATTTCTATCTCTCAATTGTTGTAATGATGATGATGATGATGATAATAATAATAATAATAATAATAATAATGATGATGATGATAATAATACTAATACTAATAATAATAATAATAATAATAATAATAATAATAATAATAATAATTATTATTATTATTATTATTATTATTATTATTATTATTATTATTATTATTATTATGGAACTACGTCCATCCTAGAGCCATACATACCCCCACGTGGTATTTGCAGCTTACATTTTTGTTTATTTCATGTTATAAACTTCAATATACATTATTCATAACTTTAGTTTCATGTCCCCCGAACTAAATTTAGAGGCAGACCATTCTTGATATGATCAACTTGATTTGTTTCCCACCATAATCACATTGCAGTTGAGAGATTTGCAATTCTTTTTATAAGGGTGACATGGGCCACAGTGAAACACTGCACATACATACATTTACATATAGAAAAGCCCATGCCTGTCATGCGCGTCTTATCCCGGTCAACCCAATGGACCATGTTCGCCGGTGTCCCAACACTGGGGCACATTGAGACAAACCTTTGGCTCTCTTTGTTTCAGTTTATAATAAAAATATTTTTATAAGACATGGAAAGCCCATCATGTAACATAAACTGGAGAGACTCTTTCATAATAGTCACAGAAAATCAAAAAACTCCTCAAGAAACAGAACCCAAAATGTAAAATTTGTCCCACTCTGCCCCGGTCTGCCCCAACAAAATAGCATCCCTCAGTTCCACTACAATATTTACAAACATAATATTCGTCATTTTCCGCACCATTAAAGGGACACAGAGCTGCACAAATGTCTTGACACAGAACAAATCATTCTTCAACACTTTTGCAGTTTGTGCATAAAATACCTTTCATTCTTTTTTTAATCAACACATGTTACGAAGTAAATACTTTTGAAAATGGTATATAGTGGATGTTATATGACTATGCTTGTCCCTGTCGAACGGCTTAAGTGGAATTCCAGCAGTGAGCAGCGTCGCGGTAGCTTCACACCTGCTCCGTGTTTTCTGAATCCTTCATTATCCAAAGACCACGATTGTGTGTAAAGCCAATAATTCTAGCTTCTTCAACAGCATTGCGTCTCAAAAATATTAATATTATCCCACCGTCCACAGGCTCATGATATAAGCCTTATTATAGAAAAGAACAGGTGATTTTCGTAGAGGTAGTAAGCTCTATACTTTGATTCGCCAAAAAAATAACGCAAAGCGCGATATCTTTTGTAATCGTTCACTCAGTTTCACTTCTCAACATGACAACTAGTACAGTCAAGGAGTCTACACTCACGTGTTCTAGGCTCCTTGGTAAGGTACAAAGTCCATCGGTGTGTACAAGTGCTGCTGAACATTTATTTACTGGAACGTTTCCCTTCCCATGGTATAAAACGTGCTTTTCTTTTAAGATTAAAAGTGAAATTTAAGATGGGAAAACGTGCAGCTGTAGGAAGAAATATGAAAATAAGCCTAAATGCATATATCAGCAGCGCTGTGGGGAAGAAGCATCAGGGTAGGAACTTTAAATACTTTTATTGTGCGAATGGTTGCTTACCGACAAATACATCTTGGGATGCAAGTCGTTGAGGAGAAACTGTCATGAAGCATCTCGGACTCACTGGCGAGGGCCGACATGATACAAGCGCAGTGTACCTGACGGTTGTGGTAGTAGTGGCTCACTAACGAGTACCTGACATATTATGGTAGGATTGACTCACTAACGAGTACCTGACATGTGGTAGTTGTTACTCAGTAACAAGCACTTGACATATTGTGGTAGTGGTGGCTCACTAACGGGTGGGGCCCTGTTAGGGTTTTAGGATTATTGCATTATTGGCCTTTTCTGAAGAATTACTGGACTATTTGCTCCCAAATAAATGGATTATTGAATTATTGAAACTTAAGGATTATAGGATTTTGAGGTTTTATCTTTAAAAAAATAGAAGCAAAAAAATTTAAAGAAAAGAGCTTGAGTCTAAAATTACATCTACAATAAGCTGGTCAACCCAGAAAGACCACTAAGTTTTAAACTAACTTGGCTACATATTTGTATTTGTGATATAAAGTGTTTGAATATCACTACTTGTGAATAGTTGTTTAATCTTTGATGTCAACTACTATTACAATTTCATTGAATATTTTTGTTTCAATATCAAAAACGTTACGTTCGAACAGGTGATGTTTTTCATCACCTATTTTCTTAGAATCACACAGATACATAGTCTTTCCTTTTTATCCATACCCAAATAACGGCCACTTATATACGGTATTCAGTGGCATCCCGACCTAAATGTACATCAATTAATCCTTTTTGAATTACTTCAGGTATGGTTCTAAACAAAAATATCTCTCATTTGAGGATAAAAAACACCCTTTATTTTCAACAATATCATGATGCCAAAGTTGAATATCAATGTCCTTAAGTTTTAAATCTAATGTATGCTTTAGCCAGTTATTATTAATTGTTTCTTGATTCCACCATACATCACTGAAAGCACTATTATCTGGAATAGATTTTATTCTGATTGACTACTTAGACAGATAATTATTTTCAGATTCGTGAAGCACCTTAGTCAATTTACAAAACTTATAACATAATATATAGCTTTTAACGGTTAGTATTCTATTCCAGAATTGAACTTACATTTACCAACTTCACCATATAAAATACAATTTGGTGTGGAGTTAACTTTTAGCTTAATTTGGAGAAATTGTCTGTAAAAAAATCCCAACAATTAAATTTTTTAAAGCCCCATATTTCACTACCATGTAGAACTATGGGAATAATCATCTTGTCAAACAGGTCGCTGACAATATCAACAGGTAATTCTAAATTCCTAACTTTGCTTGATAGATTGTATATTGCACGTCTAGCTTGATTTACTTGTTTAGCTATAGCTCCTTTGTACTGATCATTGTAATTGAAAAAGGTACCCAAATAGACCTAACTATAAAACATTTATAATTCTTCTTGATCAAAAAATAAAGCCTGCTTTGTTTCAAATTTTACCCTCAGAAAAGACCACAATTTAAATTTTACTTTTGTTCACAGTTAAATGCCATAATTTACAGTCATCCCATACTCCATCTAAAGCTTTCTTCAAGTCTGCTGGGTTCTCTGCTAGCACAATTGTATCATCAGCGTATAACAGTAAAAAACATTCTTATGAAAATTTCTACATCATCATCGCTGAAATTTTCATTTATAAGATGTGCAGTATAATCAAAGCTCTTAATATAATTTATTAAGAAAAAATTCAAAGTCATTTGAGAGTAAGGCAAGCAGTAAAGGTTACAAGTTATCTCCTTGTCGGACACCAATTAGTTTAGAAAAACATGATCCTTATTCACAAATTTCAAACCCAACAATGACAGCAAAAAGATTCCACAGTTACCAAAGCATCAACATTCATCTTCCAATACCAATGTGAAGAAACAAAAATTTCACTCCTGACTTGAGACAGGCGGTCACCTATAAAAGGCAACTGGTGGTTTTAAACCGGTCCTCTCAACCTTTGAAACATTCTTCTTCATTAAGTACAGACTATAGTGTTTCCAAATTGTATAGGCCTAACCACTCAAAACCCAAAGTCAATTACTTATGCCGAAAATAAAAAAGAGACCTGGTTGGCCTATCACTTTTTTTACTCTCCTGATTAGTCAGTCAGCTGATTTCACAGCAAAAGAAGAAATTAGGCCTATATCGTTTTTGTGATATTTATGAATCAAACAAATTTCATTTCTGTCTTGAGACAGGCGAGTTACAATTAAAAGATGCAGATAGCTGACTATTATTTCGTTTACAAGATTTGGCATTTTTATACAGATTAATAATAATAGTGAGAATATTGGCATTAATATTACAAGCTATGAGGTTTGACCATAGATAAGTTCTGTCTATAAGATCGAAGCTTTTTTATAATCGATGAATGTACAATAAAGATGCTTCTTTGAATGAAGATAAATAAGCAGCAGTTGATGATCTCTGGAGGTGAAAAGTTGTTTCCTCCACAGAAAGTTCCAAAGAGCATGGCAAGTCACTGAGACCATATGGGCTGTGTGTGTTGGGAAATGTTGAATAGTAGAAGTTCGCAGCTACTGGACTCTACTTGTGGCACTTGTGTGTATCGACAGCATAATGACGTCAATGGAGCCACAAGGAAAGAAAGAACTGTATGAAGTTACGACAGCAATTTATAAACTGAAAGAGGAAAGACCATGCATGAAGTGATCATTCTTATACAAAGCTGTAAAAGAGGGCATGACATGAAGATTGAAGTATAGCTTTGTGTGCATTCCTACATGGGTTTGTTGAATGTCATGTACAGCTAGTATATAGAGGGCATGACATGAAGATTTAAGTATAGCTTTGTGTGCATTCCTACATGGGTTTGTTAAATGCCATGTACAGCTAGTATATTTCAAGTATAAAAATGGCCAATAGTAAAGACTGCTCGAAAGGCTTATCCAATATGATACTGTGGAAATTTGTTTACAGGCAGCACTGGTACATGGGGACACATGTCAAAGTAGCCATAAGATTAGTATATCCCTCATGCATTACATGACACTGGGATGTTGTTTACACAATGCTGGTATAGAAGGCCATTGGGGGATGGTCACATTGATGCACTGCCTTCTTAATGTGTATTATTACATGGTGCTGTGGAATATTGTGTGCAGAATGACGGTACACTGTTGTATGTACATGTACCTGCATAGCTGTTTTAAGTTTACCTCTCTATTTATTTCATGACACTGCACAAACAGTGCTGGATTGGGCAATGTAAGTATGTGTATATCTCTATTCATCACAGGACATTGTGGAATATTCTTTACAGATATATATATATATATATATATATATATATATATATATATATATATATATATATATATATATATATATATATATATATATATGAGGATAAGTATACCTCCCCTTGCATTCTCACATGGCACTGGGTAATATTCCACTCAGACTGTACTGGTACAATGTCAATAGGATTATAGTACAGTGCAGTGGAGGCCTGCAGTGCCAGTCTAGAATGTGGGATTGTGTACGGACAGTACTGGCCAGTACTGTGCAGTGCCATGTTGGCTTATGGGAATTTATGAACATTCTTTAATACTTACTCACCATTCCTATATGGCATTTGTGACAATTTCTGCCTGGGCAGAATGCAGTGGTGTATTCACGAGTTTTAGATTTGAGTATACCTCCCTCGCATCAGCATTGTTACATCCACAAATTGAATTTTGTGTACAGTATTATATAAACATTGAATACTCTATGCTTTTTTGCCTGCTTTGATGGGTATTGTGGTCTATTGCAGAGGAACAATTTTTACCATTAATACATGCTTATCTGGCTTGTTGGAATTATGGATTATATGTTCTAAGATTTTTGGATTATTGGATTACTTCACCTGATTAAAGGATAATTTGATTATTCTAAAGCTATAAAGGTTTAGGATTAGTTTTGGTAATTTTTAGGATTATTGGATTATTTAAGTAAAAATATATGGATTATTGGTACTACCCCTGACAGGGCCCCACGAGTACCTGACATGTTGTGGTAGTAATGGCTCACTAACGAGTATCTGACATAAGGAAATAGCAGTGTCCTGCTGACTTGTACATGACATGCTGTAGCAGTAGCGGCTCACTGGTGAATGTATAATATGGTGACGTAGCAGTGGACAACAAGGGCACGGTGTGGTGTGGCACTAAGGACTTCTGAAAAGTACCTGACATGTTTGGCAACTGTGGTTTACTGAGGAGGACCTGACGTGTCGAGGGAGCAGTGGATTACGAGGGCCTGGCGTGGTGTGGGGGCAGTAGCGCACTTATCAGCACCATACTTAGTACCTAAGGAAAAACCAGATAGAAGAAGTATACCAGGGAGGTGTATGAGATAAACCTCCTTGAGCATACTAATGTTTGCCCTGGGCGTTGAAGCTCATCTGCCAAGACGATGGTGTGGGATGTATGAAGACCTAGCGGGCTATAAAGCAGACCAAACGTACCCCACTAAACTATCTGAAACTTCCCTTGACAGTCGTACAACCACGGCCTATCATTATGAGTTTACAAATATCCAGATTTGCATCTCATCATACCCACTTTGAAATAACGCTGCATTTCTTGAGGGATGATGCTTCTTTTACAGACCCACATGTTACAAGCCTTCATGAGATTTAGTTTAGTTTAAACATATTTATTTCAAACTGGATTGCCCAATGGTACAAATAGTGTTACTAATCGAGGGGTTCTGCAGACACGGAGACGCACAATATATATGTACAAGACACAGAGGGCGAAACATCATATGTAAGAAAATTATGCACTTAGACAAAACAGGCTATGTACATGTATGAACACAAGAGATAGCTTTGTAGATGTGTGTGTTGACAACATTTTAATAACAAAATGAACATGCCATCGGAAGCGACTGAAGGCGAGGACATCAACCTGACTGAGGCCCGCCCACCCTAGCAAGCCAACCCACAGGGATTTGCCTTTCACAGATGGCAAACGGCGATGGATGCATAATGCATGCTGCTAGGCGCGGCCGAAGCACCATGGCGACATACACACACTGCCACTGTGGAGCCGCCATTGCGCCCAGCAGCTCGAATGTACCCTCGCCGCCTTGTCGATGTCCACCCACTATGGTAAGTCAGCCCGGGAGAGCAGTTGCGGTAACATCTTTCAAAAACTAAAAAAAAACTTTAAAAAAAATGAAACGAGGTGCAGTGACAATACCTGTATGTCACATTGGCCTGTATTTTACGTATCGTTTCTTTGTACGTCTTTGAAGTCTAGGGTTTTAAAATGCTCTTTCCTGTTTTATCAGTATGTTGGCATTTGAACTTGAATTACGTAGTCTTCAATATCTAGCTTGGACAGAATATATATTAAAATATTCCTAACACCATTGTTTGTAATACACAAAATGGCAACTGCTCTGTAAACCAGTAAATGGTTAAGATATAAAAAGGAATAATTTCTTTCTAGGCGTAATAAGTGGCTATTGTACGACTCGAAAGTTGTGAACAAAATGCTTAGTTTTCCGTCCAAAATGGACAAAGTGATGAGACATATCATGTGAAGAGACATAGCTTAGAAAGAAATTATAAACAAGATACCTCTGGTGAATTCTGAACAGTGTTTAAAGTACTTCGGTTTGTTTCAGATCTTTTGTCAAACAGCTTAGGATTAGTTACTTTAGGTGATAAATAACTTTGTTTACATGTTTAAATTACATGCACACTGTATAAATGTTAATTGGGGAAGGCAACATTGAAACTGGTCACACTGTGTGAAACCACTTTTAGGCAAAAATAAGAAATGAGGTGTTTTTTTATATAGAGAACCACGCGTTTTACTATGAACCAATAATATGAAAAAATAACTGTAACGGTCTTGTGCAGATATAGATAAAATGTTGTTAATTGTTGCACCGATATAATGGGGAAATGTTTACAACTTATTCGTGAAAATTTATTATTTAGTTTAATACTTTACATGGGAAGTTGGATGTTTCAGATACATAAGTTGGATTATTGACATTTTTCTACATAGTGTACATTACTGTAGATGTAATGGTAAATAACTGAACATGATTTCGAGCGACAGAGCAACACTCATCAGGCAAAATACAATTTTTGTTTATAAAACATATTTCAAGAGTATTGAGGTGATTTGCGCATGCCAATTGGGATGGTTACTGTCACACAATGCAATTAAGTTCAGAATGTTCATCAAGCTGATAACAAAAAAGAAAAATTAAAGACAGCAGAATTTATACTGTTTTCCCGTTGCTTTCATGCCTGATGACAGTTGTCCCTTAAAAATGACGTGTCAGTGAAGAATCGGTGGTAGTATATCTGCGCACTAACAAAAACGTTATTCTTTGGGAATAACAAAATAATACTTGTATTTCAAACTGATGATTCAGCAAGAAAAATATGTAAAAGGTAGTAAATAAATTGCACAAAAAAGCAAGCAAAGCACCTGCATGGTCTTCAAAGGGGACCTTTTGAACTTCCATTTTTAATCGTCAATCATAATACTTTGTCCAATTTGTACAGTTATCCTCACAGTCTCTCTCTCTCTCTCTCTCTCTCTCTCTCTCTCTCTCTCTCTCTCTCTCTCTCTCTCTCTCTCTCTCGTTATTTCATACGAGCAGTAAGTAAATTAGAATGACAGTTCAGTCCAGCCATTCATAACCAACCAATCGTCTCCAAGTGCATTCTTATCACTGTTAGTGTTTGCGTGGGGATGGCGTTGTTATTCCAGAGGTTTCTTAAAATATACATCACAGTGCGATGTGCTTTTCCTTTTTTTTTTCCAAGCGATTAGCAATCTATTTCTCCTGCCGACTATTGTGTTTATTGCTGCAAAGAGCTCTTGCACTCCATGTCCCTGTATTCGAAGAATCCCCGTCTACGCACAGAATAAATCCCCATTGTTCTCATGAATCCCATCAGGAACTCACGGTTTCGGCATCGACTCTGTAACTTGGTAAAGCAAAAGCTGTCTGGTTACGTTTATAAGCCACTCTGTTTTCTCTGTAGTAAACTCTTTGTAGAGACAAAACGGATAGAAAGTAGTTTTTGATGAGTCTGTCACTCGTAACACAACCACACTACTCATTTGGGGCCGGAGAGGAAACAACAGCTAAGGCTATTCAGTTTAGAATCTATAAAGGGGAATATAAATACGTTTTATAAAAGCTCGTCGGTAGTAAACAAATGTAACGCTTAATAGATGTAGATATCAATCTTTTTAGTGGAAACAAGACAGCAATAAAGTACAGATCGTCTGTCGAACGACTTGAAAGACAAGGTTAACCGAACGAAAGGCCTTTTTTTTAATTTCAAGTAGTTGCTATAATACCAAATAGGTGATTTGGATCATGGGGATACTTAAGTCTCCCCTACAAGACCAAGGAAAGAGGAAAATGTGACATTATTTTATGATAGTTCACTTATTCTTGTTCAACCAAGCACAAAGGTGTGCAGCATGTCATCGTTTGCCGCATCTGTTTTTTTTTCCTGCCGTAACAAAACTGAATTGTACGTCATGACAGCGTGTTACCTGTATTTTGGTGCTTCAATTACGAACACAACATTAATTTATTTACCACAGTCGGATTCTTTTACCCTCTTAAGACCAAGAACCAAATGACTGATTTGTTATTACTTCAGTATATGTACTCCTGCTGTCCTGATCTGTCTGAAATGCATGACATGCTAACATCCGGGTCCCTGTACTATCGTCATAGGGGACAAGAATTTACCACCCAGTGACTGATGGACATAAGTTTGGCGTCGTCGTGGTTTCCAGTTTAACTGCTACTGTAATATTCATTTTTGTGTCGAAGCCACAGCAGCTGATGATATGTGTATACATATTTATTCAAAAGGTGATAAATGATGTACAATTGCATCGTCTACCATTTGTAGTCATAGCGACATTAGATGTAGTTTTGTCATCATAGCGTTGAGAATGTACTACATGTATATACTGCTTGCAGCGTGACGGCTCAGTTTTTTGAAAAAAACAACAACAACAAAAAAAAAACAAAAAAAAAACCCCTCTGTTCTAAGAATGTGCTATCAATCATGTTACATTAGTAATGACGCAAATTAGTGATAAGTTTACTGTATATCTCGAACCATGTCATTTTAGGTTCGAGAGTCTTACTCGATTTTCCCATGTTTGATACATCTAGTTACGTTCTGCGAATTAGTTCCGGCGGTCTGTATTCAATTCTCGATTGCACCTGGGAAATACATTCAATGTATAAAATAAAATATTCGTCTCTTTTTATTTGATTTAGTCATGCTTCCTTATTTTGTTGAAACGTCGCCCATGAAGTAGACAGAGCAGACAAATGCTAACGAACAATCGTAATGATCCACAGGAATATTGTGCTGACAATGCAGCTGCTTTTGCGGAACCCTCTACCCCAAAAGCATCAGAAGGCCCAATAGCATATCGTTATTTTTAAGTTTCAAAACCACGCGTGAAAGTTCAAATGTAGAAAGGAATGGAAGAAACAGCATATCGGAGGAAATGTTTTTACGTAATATTTTTAGGACTGTGTGCACATTGCCACAAATCAGTGCTGTTTCCTTGCACATCTTTTTGCCGCTGTGTATGATTCGTTTACCAATATATTTGTCTCTTCATTCCGACCACAAAATTTTATTATAAGTTACCCGTAGCTTGATTTTTTAAACTAGTTCTAACATACCACATTCATCACTTTAAATTTATATATGCTGCATCTTGAAGTGACCGGGGCATTATTTCCAAAGTGTTGTACGGAGTAAGCATTTTCATGAAGATGTATTATCAATAGTTATACTTTGAAATGTGTGAGTTATTCGTGCTTTTTATTCTACGTTTAAAATCAGATATCAGGTAATCAGTAGGAATACTCTGCTGATACGCAGCTGCTTTTGATTGGCATATTATATGAATGTACATATATTTGCTTTAGTTTATGTCTTTGGAAAAGAGATAATATTCTTTTATCATTGTATCATTGACCGACATAGAGAACCAATGGTCTAATGTAATAATGTTTCCTGATAAATAATTACACAGCTTTTAACAGTAAGCAGAATTGCGCATAACAGATCGGATAAGCATGGCCTTAAACCATATTTCAAATTTACAAAGCTTCCATGAATAGATGTGAGATTGCGAAAAGATGATTAATACGGTGAAGAGTTCGTATATTGAATCAGCAAGATGGTCCCCCGGTGAGTGGTTTCATACGATGTCGCCACTTGTATTCGCTTTCGGGTCGGATTGTCATAAGGTGAATAGATCCCATAGGCAATGTAGAGCTGAGTCTGTTGTCCTCCCTGTATACCAGGAAACCATTGTACAAACTCTATGGCTACTTCTCTGACAGAAACTAGCCATACATAGTATTATCGATAAGTGTGAAGCAGCTAACGGTATTCTAATTAACGATTTTCAATGTTCGCGGAATGCGGAAATAACACGCCACACGACTTGAAAATATGGCGCATGTTGCATAGATCATTCGCCTCTGATTTTTCAGGTAAATGTTTTATGGTACGATATTCGAAATAGAAACCCACTTCCTTGTTTCACAGAACATAAATCTAAGAGGCAAAAATCCATCGAATACCAGCAGATGAAAGAATTTGCCCATAATACGTTGAAAAGTCATAGGTCAATTTCCTTATGTTTGAATTCTGAAAAAGAATAACTTTTCCTTCCTTTTTGAAATTTTATGTTTCAAAAATCTGTATTCATTTAAAAAATCAAGCGATACTCTTAACATAATTAGATGGCATTCAGATACATCGGTAAATTTTTTCTTTAAAAAAATCACAAATAAAAAGAAGTTGTAATAGTTAATGTGAAATCAGCTTGGTGATCTTTTACCAATGTTATGAGAATGGGCGCATGGAATGTACTACATGCAAATTTATACAAACTTTAAATACGTACAGGTTCTAGATAGCTTTGTATACTTCATAAGGACAAACCTCTACAAACTATGGCTTTGATGTTTATGAAATGTACTGGTGGAGTAAGTGTTGCATGAACTTACCAAAAGGACTGTTACTGGGTCAATAAACCACAGATATATGTTTTTGAAGTGACATTGACCACGACCGAGGTAGACGTGCTCATCCAACCTCACTTAACTATTCATTTACCAATATGGCATTTTACTGATAACACGAATTGATTGGGGAAGTCGATGTTGTTCAGTGTGCAGGTTAATCCATTGATAGACACTGACTTTTCTGAGTTTTTTTCTTTTTTTTTACTTATAATAATGCCCGCTTTATATTTAGATTATCATTTCAAATACCAATATGTTTGCACAACGATTGGTTGACAGAGCATATTGCACATCTAGTATTGTCGATCACGATCCAGAAGACGCAAAATGTTACAAGTACATATATACCTCACATACAGCAAACGGTTGGTCAGCGGTATTACGAACAGAAGAGGTCTAGAGAACATATTGTTTTTCAAGCTTACTGGGTAATATACTTTCATCTCTAAACCTTGTATTCTAAATACAATTTTGGTATTCTATAATATTTTTAGGTGGCCCTAATGATAGCGGATGCTGTGGCCTTAATGAGGGTCTCCTGACTATCTATGTTACTGCAACAATATAAATGTATATTCAGTCAAATAAAAGATATGCGAGTCTGAGTCAGCGTCAGCTGACCAAAGGAATGTCAGGATAGGCTTGTTTACCAGTCAAAATACATCCATTCCTTTAAGGCAATGAAAAAGGATTTAATGTCAGCAGGTGTTAGAATGGACGTTAATCATATGCATCGGACAGATCTGTGTTAACTGTTATTGTCGATCCAGAGGGAGGTTTACAACGCAGCCAACGGTACCCTGCTGGACTTGGGTAACAGAAAGTTATAAAAACAAAGTTATTACATAGCCCGAGTAAAATGACATCACAATTTACGAAGCCGCCCACGAAGCAAAATTGACCACATGTTCTCCTTGTCTTCTCAATACCCTCAAAGAGAAATTCGTTATCATATTTATTGACGAGTACAATCGTAGAGATATAACCGGATCGAAACATTTCTTGAGTAATGGCATTTTTATTTCTGCCATGTTTCACTTGGGTGACACTGTGCATTGAATGGAACATGAATTATTAATTAATCTGGTTGTTTGATGTTGTAATGCGAACGAAAGCTATTTCATACATGTAGTTTGCTTGCTTAAAATGCATATCCACACCCTGTATATACTGCGCTTACTACAATTACCTTTTCCAATGTAACAAGTATGAACGAATAATGTTGATCCACACAAGATTCTGGCACGGCCCCATCACAATGTAGATAAATCACTCCCAAGACTTCTTCTGTTCGTAAGACCGACGGACCAACATACAAGACCCCTTCTATTTCTAACGCCGCTGGATAATGACTCAAACCTTGTCCTATTGAGACCTCTGACGCCTCTAGATGTTGCCAGTAGAGGATCTTAAAAAATAAATTGGTACCTGGTTCCATAGGCCACGAAGTTAATGCTTTGAATCACAAACATAGATCGCGCTAACGTCTGCAGTCTCAAAATTGAACAATGCCTCTTCTGCATTGAATTTTTATCCTTAAAGATTTTGCAGTAGACCTTCTATTCCATGTATGACCTGTTGTGAATAGATTGAACAACAGACAGCGACAGAGACACGGGGGAACTGCAGATGAATATTCCTTTCTGAAATGATATAAAACAATAAAAGAAGGAATGCAGAAGTGTTTCCGCTTAATAACCAAGTCAACTTTTCAAACCCATCCAAAATCAATACCAAGACGACGGACGAAAGATTTGAAGTGCCAAATTATCATTTTGACGCTCCAACTGAGCGATAGTAAGCGATCCAAAGTTTCTGTGGATGCCAGCATACTAATATGGCCGGTATTTGGAGATTATTTTTAAACTGCCTAGTCAACAGGTTCAGCATTCGTAAGCCTTCTTGATCCCAAAAACCTTCTAGCCCGGGACACATGTTGTCTGGGCCATTTTGGCTTGTTCGGGAGGCACCTGGTTTGAGTATGCTTCTTATGGTACTCAAGGTAGTCAACAGTCTTGCACATGTAGTCTTCAGAATGCAGAAGTAGATCGATGTACTGAAGGTTACATAAATGCTCCAAAATGAACATGAAAGGATTAACAGCAGTTATTTCAAGTACACCAAAAGGAAGAATTTGAAAATAAAATGTCGACATTGCGTATCATAGAATTTCCTTTTCATTTGGGACATAAGATCCATCATGCTAAATCTTTTTCTGGTTTGAGCTACCACAATTCTTGCAATTTCTTTAATTTTCTGGGTTGTTTTTGTACGGCCCCTGTAAAAAATTTCTTTATTGCAAGCGAGAAAGGTTTATTTTGGGTTCCCTTGTTCTAGAATCGTCCCCCTCTTATTGCCAATCCCGTGAGTATCCCATACGCACATTCATTTTCTACACGGTATTTAGGTACTTCTGAAAGGTTTCAGCATTGATCTTTTCAAAGGGATATACAACTCATATGACACGAACAGCTTTCCATGGCTTCATATTGAATATCAATCAAATGTTTCTGATATATCTAGAAATGTTACGTGCAAAACAACTTCAAAGTGTTGTTAGCTATACCTCTTTCGTACCGGATGAACCAAAATCCGTCTGCCTAATGACATGTCGTGGTTCTAAAACCATCAAGAAACATAGCTGACCATCGGTTAATTATCTTGACAAGTCTTTCATCACCCAGGGCAGTTACTTTTACTCGTAGCTTTTCATATTTATTTCAACAAATCAACCGTGTGCTATAAGATTTTGATATATACCGCCACCACTTTCAAGTTCTATAAGCTGAACCTTTAATGTACATTTATAAATTTATGTTCACAAATAATGATGTATTCTTGGCAGTATGGTATAAAAAAAATTCCACAACCCTTCCGTTTGTACAGCATATTGATTAATTGACCTTTACTTAAAGGAAGACAGGGGTAAAAAGAGCAGATATTGTTTCGTGTAGTAAAGTTACAATGGGCAGTAAACGAAAAAAAAAAGGAAGTACATCAAGGATGACCACGGCTAGATCGACTGTTATCCCTCCCTTTCAGCACAACTCATGCTTATAGAATTGTTACAAAGGTGAATGCTGCACAATGTATATCCCTGCAAATATTTTATTTTTCAAGAAAATCTAACTAAATGAAAGGAAATGAACAAAAGGCACAAAGATAGCATCATATGCACTGGTAGCTTGAAAAACTATTTTTTTTTAATTTTTCAGGTCCTGTTTATCATTAAACATTAAAAGATAAATTCCCATAGCACCGAAAATACCTTGACATATATAACGTTGCTATGAATAACTTATTTAGTTTCATATCAAACTCAACATTACCAATGAGCCATGCCAAGGTTTGGGTACAATCCAAAGTATTATGCACCTCGAAGTATACCTGTGTGTAAGATTGTATTAAATGTAGTTAGGAAGACTGCCTTGAAACTTTTCTGCCACCATCCCGTGTCTTTTTATGTCGATTTTCCACACATGGTAAAAGTGCTTCTTCCGACTTGAAAATATTCTCATCATATTTGTCAAATCAACATTTTACCATGTCGTCATGAAAATACATTCAATCTTTCAAAAGAAATCTGATTGCTGATTACAGGAGCTTGCAGTTTTATATATCTACTGTGCATTTCTTTTTAAAATGTTGTATGCGTAAATAATGCACTTGTTACTGTTGACAATAAGGGTTACAATAAAAGTCATTGGGCTTGGCCGAATCGGTTGATACCAGTCACTGACCAACAGAAATATTTCTGTGCAAGGGATGGTAAAAGGAGGCATTTTTTTGACAAATGAAAACAGTATTTAATCAAATTACTGCATTTTTATTACGTTATCTGAAAATTAACTGCACAAATGAGCACATCAATCGAACTTCTGCAGGCTGAAACGAAGAGCCAGCGGTAATGAGATGCTAAGTTAACTATTAATGAATGTCTATGAACGAAAAATAACAATGAAGGATTATGCCACAAGGTAGCACGATATATGCATGGAAAACACGTCAAGAAACACACCGTGATACGTACATACATTGGAAGCCAATATGTTGAAGTGTGTACCCCTCATTGTCACAACGGAACCATATGAGAGTTCAAATAATGGTCTCAAAACCCGCAAGTGAATGGAGTAGTACAAATTGTTATATTCGTTCCCTCACGTGTCTTGACTTAATTATGATGTTCTGGTGAATAGTCTTTTGGGATTACCAGTGGTAAGTCATCAAACCAAGAGGTCTAATCCGACATGAGCCGCCAAACAGGGACCCCCCCCCCCCATGTCAACCCTTCAAGTGCATCGATTATAAAGCTATTCATTCTATTTCAACATTTTACCTACGCAAGTTACACATAATTGAAATTTGACACAAGACATTGTCCGTACTATGACGTCACGAAGCTACATGAACCCATCTCTTTGTTTTGAAATTCGTTGTTTCATAATCCCACACTATAAGTAATTATAATCAGTCTTGAAAAGGTACGTCCACTGCTGTCAATTATCATAACTACCACATTACAGCCATACATTTTGTACCAGTTATTGTTGATGCACATGAAGAGGTTGATGCGTAAAGCCTTGCTGAGACCCATCCCTTTTTCACTGGTCATTCCCATGCCAACAACAGTTAATGTCAACTACAAAATGGCACCATTTTTATATGTCTTTGATCATCAGCCTGCTACGGCATATGGTGCAAACACACAATTTTGTACCATAAGGTCAAATTCTCCTTCGAAGATGTCGGTCGTATACTTCGTGTAAAATCTCACTTGATTTATTCCAATTTGTTACAACAAGAAGAGCTTTTGAGTTTGAGGGCCCGCGATGCCTCGTAAGCGCTGGAAGGTATGAGCAAATGAACCCCAGAACTGTATGAGTAAGTCCTTGTTAGCCATTCCATGTCAGTTTGTATAACGTTTCTTGCGTTATTTGCTATTTTATAGATAAAGGTTGACTGGGCGGGAAAGTGGCACCCCTCCTAAAAGAAGGAACCATCCAGTAAGAGAAGGCATGTACCCACAGGCGAAAATTATTTTAATTGCGTTGGCTCTCAGGGCACAAATCTAATTCCAGGGGTTAGGGAATGTTCACGAGATACTTGCTGAGCTGTGGGAGTGTCATCAAGGGACATACTCCATCTGCAAAGAGAGTTTGTCTACAGGAGCCACCCCCGCTGCAGATGCGCATATTCTGCAGAGATTCTCGGTACATAAAGGAGTGCGTTCATAGGAGGCACTCGCGTTCATCATCAGTAGACTTCTCCTTTTCCTTGTCACTGCCGTCCTCATCCTGTGTGGACTCGCAATCACTGCTGTCACCCTCATCCTCACTCCAGTCTGAAAAGGTAAAACTTTGTATCAACAAAAATAATGAGTACATCTTTGTTATTCAATTCGTGGCTGTCATGGCTATAAGAGCTCTACGTTGGCCTCACAGCTTTGCTATCTCCTGCATACACGCGGGAAAGGCATTATACATAGTGCAAAATCCTGAAAAAAACTTGGTAACAGGAAAACGTCTTTTTGATAAGAGGGTAAATGCATAGGACAAACAAGATGGACTGTCACCGAACTGATACATGGTGCCCTACTTGTTAATCTGCAAGCTGAATGCTGTTTTAATTTCGTTATAATAAGATTGCTATTAAGGCTTATTTACAGAGGATCCTTAAATGCTCAACACTAGTATATCACAGTTTCCTTGGCAACTTTAGTTTACCCAACATATCTGGGATTCAACCCTCGTTTCATCCTGAGCATGAAAAAGGACCAGTGAAAAATACAATATTCTGTAGCATGATAAGGAACCATTACAAGTGGCATTTAGATTCCATGAAAACAAGTGTGTCAACCTTGTGCAAAATTGAAAGTAGTGCCGAAGCTTACAAGGACGATCCGGGGAAAGCTTTGTGTCTTTCAACATGTTCATCATCTTGCAACCCTTTCAGTGCCAACTGTGACTGAAGTCGAAATACTTAACACGAACTGCTCTGAATTTTAATCAGGGTGCTAGATTCATGTTCCTCGTAAAAAAAACCTCCATTCAAGTACCAGCATGCCTGAAGTTACATAGAATATAATAGTCCAGGTAACAGCTTTCCTCGACTCCGAAAGCTGTTGATTCGGTCCAAAATATGGCACTAAAAAGTAAATACGTATTTGGAGTATGCGGATGGGAGGTGAATAAGGTACGCACTTATGACAGAGGCAAATGATGGTTTACTTTAATTCACATTTTTTAAAGGCAAATCACCATATTCCAGATGTTAATTTTGTAGAAGGGGGGGGATGTTTACGTCGGAACACAAAGAATAAATGCAAATATGATGAAAATGTTAAATCACCTTCGCTTAGCGTATTTATTTATTTATTTATTTATTTATTTGTTTGTTTATTTATTTATTTATTTGTTTATTTATTTATTTATTTATTCATTTATTTATTTATTTATTCATTCATTCATTCATTTATTTATTTATTTATTTACTCACTTACTTATCTATTTATTCATATATTTATTTATTTATTTATTTATTTACTTTATTCATTTAATTATTTACTCACTTACTTACTTATTTATTTATACATTTTATAGTTATTATTTTGGGGGAGGGGCGAGAGGGGTCAAACAATAACTTTTTAATCCATATCTACGCAAGGTACAGTGCCTGGGGTCAAACCACAAAAATGGTGTAGTCAACCTTGCACAGGATCACCTGCTAAATTTACCAAGGTGTAATTCGATTTGTATCTTTTCAATTAAAGCTTGCATGGGAAGGCTACATCACATACTCATGAGGGACTATCCTATTATCCGCAGGCGGCACGTGATCTGCGTTGCACACAAGAGTACAGACACCATTTCCTGGCTGAACACCATCCACCAGTTCTCTTTTATCTTCATTTTCATCTTTAACTTCAAGAAACCAACAATATAATGTCTTTTGCCCGTAAGTTACATAATATGAACGGCAAGACTAGATTTGCTGAACGCTCTTTGAAGTTCACCACCAAGCAATAATTGTATTAAACACCCCTGTCTTTGAAGCAGCGTTCGAGTTTCCCGTTGCTAATATGAGGAACACAACCACCACACGTGTCATCAGGCTGCAGGTAGTTAAAGCTCAGTCAGCCAGCTCAGGTCGGCTGGGCCAACAAATATTATTATCTTCTTTATAGGCAGCCATTGTGCACAATAGTGTACATGTGTATTCCATCTAATACACAGTCATAGAGACTCCTACGTCATATTATGTTGCATTGACAAAGGTTATACAACTAACCACCTGAAAGATAATGTAACGTGAAGCGGTTTTTTCCTCCCCGATTCATGAAATGCATGAAGAGTGGAACGCCATGTGTGTCATCAGAGAAAAATTACTAAGATGTACATAGATTGGACAATAATGAGATAACGCTGGGCTGTCTGATGAATGCTGTACTGACTTATGATACAGTGGGTTTATAAGGTGAACACAAATATTACATGGTAATGTTAGATGGCACCATGATACGTAAGATGTCTGATTCACCTGGTGTCATTTTACGAAATTTCATGTCAATCCACTTCGTTTTAACACATGCATCAAGGTATACTATAATAGATCTAACAGTATTTGTTTCCCTTGCTTAATGCATCTAGGACAACAGTACCGCATATCTGTTCTTTATAATTCACAAGCTCACATAATAGAATCATCCAAGCAGACTTGCCTGTTTGTGGTCTACCATATTATATATCAAGTAACTTGACAGAACAGTGGAAACTGATGGTTCCATCTCAGACAGTCCTGTTGTTTCGTGAATTATTGATAATTCATTGATTATGTTGATTGGAATGTCAGAGGCATGTATGCTTATTTTACATCCTCAAGTCAACAGACCATGGGGCAAAATTTGCTGGATTGTCCTTTAGGTTCATTTGTTTTCATTTCCCCATGTGAATCTTTGAAACGACAATGAGTCACTGATTGTGGTTTAGACCTCAGGTGCTCTGCTTGCCCATTCGTCTGTCGCTATTCTTTTTATGTGTCACCAAATACAAACATGACACACGCTCGTATGCTTCAAGTTAGTATGTTTTCAATGGAGCATAGCACTTACGAGAAATGGGTAAATATATTTCTTATATATCTGGGTTTTTTTCAGGTTAATCATTGAAACTGTATATCTGACTGAAGTAACTGATGCGGGTCATTGTGCAATCACGGCGTGCAGGTCCTGCCAGCCACAACCTGTCAGTCACCCATCTCCCGAGCTTCCTCCTTAGTTCATAGCTTAACCCTTTAACAATTTATTAATGACTACAAAGGTTTTGATCAGTTTAATTGTAACAGTTATTATAGATTTTGAACCCAAACAAACAAAAATCCAGTACCAACATGTCTCTGTTTCCTGAGAAAAAGAACGGACCCGATGACCGGATCACCATATTTGCTTGGCGTACTTCGATTGCTTTACGCCGGACGCACCACAGCAGAGGGTTAAAGGTACGAGAGACCCTTATATATATATATATATACTGTACATTTGATAAATATATGTTGTGTGTGCATAAATTGTGTGCAACTGTGTTATAATTTTATAATTGTAACATGTTTACAGGGAGAGGCAGACATAGAAAGAGATGCAGAGAGAGAGAGAGAGAGAGAGAGAGAGAGAGAGAGAGAGAGAGAGAGAGAGAGAGAGAGAGAAAGAGAGAGAGAGAATAGTTGGTATACAAGGCAAAATATCAGGTACATAGAAAAAGAAACTAACCACATTCACTGTCGGAGTCGCCAAAATCAGAGTTGTCGCTGCTGCTACAGCCGTCGTCTTTGTCGCTGTCAGATGCAGCTTCTTGCTCACCCGGTTCATTCTGTCCAAGTTTCTGGTAACCTCGTGTGGTGGACCGACTTGGGTCTGTTTTACCTGCACAATAATTCATTCAAATGTACAGATATTACTTTGGAATAGTATAAGTTAAAATTAAAAAGAAAATTGATAGACAATGGTAACACAAAAGGGGTTTTCAAGGTGAAGGATATTTACAGGCAGAATACTGGTGATAAATTAAAAATTTATGGAGTGTACTAAGTACAGTTTAAAACTTTCTACACCCACCAGAGCCTAACTATTTGAAAAACTTAACTATGTAGGGAATGGTCATATTGAATTGATAGCAATCTTGCAAACGGCTTTGTTAACAATTTTTCAATTTGATAGTGGTATCAATGCTTTGATTTTACACATTAACACATTATAAATTTGCATTTTCCGAAAGTCTAATACTTTTGGTTGCCATGCCTTTAATAACTTAAGTTGATAGATCAACTTCGCTTCTTTATTTTTGACTTTATGTGATGATTTCCCCAATAGACAGATGACTTAGATTACAAATATGTATAAACCACGTTTCGTGAGTGTTGTATGAACTAAATTTCCCCAAGGTTGTTGTGAAAAGCAGCTTCTTACAGGCAATGGACTCATTTGAACTCATCCCCGACATTAAACCAGAATTAAAAGTTTTGCATGTGCTTTTTATCTAAATTGAATTGTTTTAGACACCGTGCAGAAAATTGCTAGCCTCCTGCTGTTGGTGAGTCATGATATGTAAACTTTGGGTTTTCCTGGTAAACTGGACCTAATGCCAGCCGCCCAGCAATTTTTCCATGGGAATGTGCTGAGAGGATAAAATACCGAAAACAAGCTCTGCCCGGTTTGTTGCCTTCGACCAGGGTAAAAAGATTAATTTCGATAGTGATTCAGTCCTCGTGGTCTCAAGGTCCAAATCCTCTCTTGGAAAATCCTATATTTTAAGCTAGTCTGAAAATGGCCAAATGTGACGTACGTTGCATTCGTATTCTGTTGAATACCAGTTATTGATGGAGATATAAGTCAAACCAAGAACAGCGTGTTCCAGTTTTGTGTCAGTAAAGTGAATAAACAACTGATCCTCGACACCCTATGGATAAAAAGGACAATTTTTGGATACATGTAAGACAGATCAAGTGTCAACATAATGTTTATGTACTAATTTTGTATACTTGATTTCTTATGGACAAATGAAAATCGCCCCCAAAGTGATTGGGTACTCTACATTTTCGTTTATGTTCGGTGGCTTTATAAGCTTTTCTTTCGCGAGCAAAATAATGTCCATGAACGACCCTACTTTCCATGATG
Organism: Hermodice carunculata; assembly: GCA_964020975.1. Classification (NCBI taxonomy): domain Eukaryota; kingdom Metazoa; phylum Annelida; class Polychaeta; order Eunicida; family Amphinomidae; genus Hermodice; species Hermodice carunculata. The sequence continues at coordinate 86,722,725 of OZ026613.1, read as the reverse complement.
TCACCATGAATATCGAATATAATAAAACGACATGGAATGGGCATACCTAATCATGGACTACTACAAATACAACAGTGCCTCAGTTGTAGGGATTGTAGGGTAACTGAACACCAGATGGGTTGTTCAACACACATGACATTTTTGAGTTTGTTTCAATGGGATTAAAAGTCTTTTCTACCTGCAAAGGGAGAGATTTTAACCTTTTCCCATATTAAATGTACCATACTAAAAGCTCTGTTACTTTGTAACACAAAAGAAAAAACAAAATATTGTTTTATAGCTACCAACGCAAACCTCTGACCTTATAATGCTTTTCTCAAATTACATGTAAAATGTGAATTTCATGGTGCTTTTAACTCGACATTAAAGGTTTCTCATGAAAACATATAATCCATTGGCAAGTGCCTGATGTGAGGGTCTGTCTAAATCCTCACTTGACTTGCAGGACTATCTGAAAGCTAAGTGAGCAGATTGAGCATCACATAGCAAAATTAATCTCCTTATTGGATCACCTAAAGGCTGCGTAAACAAACAAACAATCGCAATTACATGCAGTAGCCCGTTACAAAGCAGGTTATACACATTATATAAATCACAGCTGCGGGACTGAGCTTCCTAAACCTAAAATACATCCATGTGGTGCCGGAGACGTAATGACGCCGTGGAAGCTGAGGGGGGGGGGGGCATTTAACTCCTAAGCACTACGGGTAGGCTCCGCAAGAAAGACCCCCCTTTTTTCAAACCATCGATCCTAAAGGCTCCATGTTTTTAATTGTCGGTCCCAAAGACCCCATACATTATACTTGAGCTCAATTACAGTTCTTTTTCCCTTTGAGATGTGCACTTCTACCCCGTGACTTCGTCAATACCAGCTGCCAAAGACCTCCTATTTTATTATTAATTCCTCTCCCATTGGGTTTGGGTTACCCCCCCCCCCCCGTGGAAGCCCCCTATCTGCCACTAGAGTGTGTGTAACTGTCGTACAATGATTGGTGATGATGTAGCAAGATCAGAAAGCTAGTAGTAGAGAAGAATTACATATTGCAATTAAAGTTGGTAACATTAGAACAAGTAACAGTTTTGCATTTGTATCATTTGCACGTAAATACATTCCTAAGACAAAATCAACTGCGTTGTCCGACCAGTGCCATATGCGCTAAGGAGCTGAATTGATTTTAGCCAACACGACTGCCTTCAGCTATTCAAGATAATTTACAGACGACCACGCAAATGTTTCTATGAGAGATGCATGCTTTTTGTGTAGGCGTTGGGTGGACATGCACATAAAAAGGGCCAAAATTGTAACAGTTTAGGCATGGTTTTCTGCACCAAGCCACAATTTCATTCTAGAAATTCTGACTTCTTTCGTTTTTGTGCCCTGTGTCTACAGAGCTTTACGTTGTAATTGTGTATATAAGTCACAGTTTTATATTTATGCTCTGGGACAATTTTTCATATGCCAGCCTCATATAACCATAAACTGAAAAAAATCTGCATATTTGCCAAACACAAAGACTTTCTTTTTGGATGGCGAATATGACAGCACTGTATATGAGTATAAATCCACCAGATTTACGTTTAATAACTATGGAAGGAATACCGTAGCCAGAAATATGTGGTTAATAATTGAAGTCACATTGCTTTCACTTTTGGGCTACCTCTCGCACTTGATTGAAGCAAACCTGACTTCAAATGCATCACGGTCACTTTCACAAACAAACTGTCCCGGAAATTGAGCCAGATGTCCAGAATCCCTCTCCATGATGTTGGTCGTTTTGCTGTGGGGCATCTGCCCCTAAAATCAAATGTCCTGCAGGAAGATGTTACACACTGATCTACTTAAGACACCCGAGGAGGTTGACAAGCATCCACAATTACAGCAAAAAGACGTGGTCAGTCTGACAACAGCCCTGCGCCGTCTTCAGGGCAACGCCACAGAATTCTGCGACTTTCTACTGCAGCAAACGGAAAATTAAAAAGAATTTAATATGCGCGAAACGAAAGAGTATTGCTTGCAACCATAGCTATTTGCCAAGTGGCGGTTTGATCCCCGACTTCAGGAGATAACTAAATGTTGCAGCTGGCTGCAATTTCATGGATTTTTTTCTGTTGTAGTTTGCAATCAAATTCGTCCAGCTGCCGCTCATTATATGATCAGCCTCCGTTCCCCTGTAATCTCTCTGTTGTCTCTAGATCTATCTCTGCTGCGTGTCATCTGCTGATTGCGATCTGCGATTGAAAATATTAATCTTCTGTCATCAACTCTAACCTGATGTACATCTGATATAATTGTAATCGTATTTTTTTTTCATTTCAATAGCGTGGGGGGGGGGGTTGCCTTGTAGCCCTCTTTAAATTCACTTCTGGTGATCCACTACACTGTTCCTACATAAACCTAACATAGCAAACAAAGATCTTATTCTAAATAATTGTTTGCCTTTTTCTAAAAGCACGTTGTGTCATCTCCTGCAGGCAAACACTTGGTAGTGCAGTATACAACTACAAGTATACGTAGCACTCATGGTAGCTGCGGTATGGTTTGATTTGTAAGATAAGAACGGAAGTACGTGCATGTACAGGCAGATACCTATATCACACATGACAAAATATCTGTTTCTCTCCAAACTTGCTACGTGGATAAAAGCAACTGTTTAAAAAGTCATAGTCATACTCTTCAAACACATGCTGAAGCTTCATGTAAAAAGGAATCGCCATGTATGCTAAGCCCTGCCGTCGGTATTCTTCAACCTCACAAATGGTAGTGACACAGTTGGCTTTTCATCCCTCTACTCGCATCATGCAGTTTGATTGTCACCGTTACCTGTTTTTTTCTCTGGTACTGCTTGTTACCCGGTGCTTTGCTGTGGCGTGCGTTCCTCGTCGATAAGACATAGGTATTAAGCTCAGGTATTTTGCGAATAGAGCACATCCGTACTTTATTACCTGTGGACACGACAGTAATACCTGTAGAATCTGGACGTGCAAATCCACCGCGTGGTTACGCGTCTATAGTAAAAAGAGAGCGAATGACTTCTAGATGAATCTACATGAATAGTTGCCCGTTTATTACGATTGTGAGACACACATGCAATGAAGTTACGTGTCAAGTTGCGTGGGCTCACTATCTCTTCTTTTGCTTGCCTTGTCATTATATCAGATGTTGTCAATTTCATTTGTGCAATCCAGTGCTCGGTAAGTAGAGATCGCCTAGCGCTACCCAAGTAGCATCAAGCTCTCAACAGACTAAACCCACTGACATTCATTGTTTGTGAATATATATATATGAACTTTTTCCTAATGTTTACAATTACTGCGTGAAATGCGTATGCTTCTGTGAAAATGTAACATGTTGACTGGCTCCAATAAAAGCAGACATAGTTCACAGAAATGCAGTGTGACTTCGACAGTTTTACTGGCATGATCTTGCTCGTCATAAACAGGGTTTATAGCGGAGGAGACACATCTAGCTGTGCTATACCTCTGCACACACACACACACACACACACACACACACACACACACACACATCACCACCACCACCACCTACCCAGCCCCTGGTCAATGTTCTTACAACAGTCAAGATGTCAGACCCCCCCTCCCCCTTGCCATTGCCATTGGCATTTCTACAATAGTGTATTTACTCTTTCTCTATTTATATACACTTGACACAACGCATGTGCTTATTTCTCATGCATTTTTGTTTCGATCCCAATTATCAAGCCCATGAAACCAGAAGAACATTCGATTATTTTTTTCCAGCACATAAACAAGTCCGGAGAACCAGCTGACGCTTCGAGTCACTTGCTGCTAGCTTATGTGCCCAGTTAATTTCATGGGGATACGTGCGTAGAATTGTTGAATAGTAATCATGTGCCACCCATCCAACCAAACTGATGAATATAAAACGAGTTTTACCGCTAGCTACATTGCCACACTATTCCTTTTTTCAGTCAAATCATGAGTCGGTTTAAGGGCTAAATAGAAATAAATTTTATTAAGAAATCGTTCAGGAAATATGAATATGCCACGGAAATCGGCCAGTCTCGGCACCTTATGAGAGCTAAATAAATAAGGTCTATCACTGAACTATTTGCTTTATGTGCACAATAAATTTAATTTACCACAGATTTAACCTTTCACAATCCTTGCTTCCTTGTATCATTTTACATGTAACAATATATAGGCCTAGGACATTTTCCAGCTGATTATTTCATATGCAATCTGTGGGTCATGTGAACGAAAAAAGGTATGGAACAGCTGATGATGTTGGCTTATCAGTTTATTTTTTTTCCTTTTGTGTGTGTGTTTTGCATGGACTACATCAGATTTGTAGGCATGCATTTGGAAGAAGGAAGTAGTCCATACTACAACATTTTTATCTATTAGATTGCGCTTTGGTCGTCTCTTGCTGCTTAAAGTAAATATATACTAAAACAGACTAATTTTGGCAAAAATCTTGGTAATACTAGTAACATTCCCAGGTGAAAACGTTTTCAATGCAGCCAACGGTCAATTCTAGTGGTGCCGGTTGCAAAAAAGTCTTGAATGTCGTTCAACTTTTGTAGCTCTCGTCAATGGAAAACATTTTGAACCAGTATCTTTTAAGAGACTTTGCAGAATACATGGCACAGGTCAACGTTGTCGACCCGGTCTGATCTAACCAAGCGAGGATTGCACCGTCCGGTGTACTATTTAAGAATATGTTTACCCTGTGTGACCCTTTCAGAGCACAGCTCTGTTCTTCCAAGGGGCCCAGCATACATCTAGATGAATAACTTAACTAAAAAATTTGATGTAAAAGGAAACGAAACTAAAACTTACTATAAGCTTATAAGGGTTAATATGACAAGGCGAAATTACTAAACAAATCTACAAGACTAAAAAACTAAAACGAGTTGAGAAACACAAGTGCTAAGATACATCATTGTACAGTGTTTCTCAGCAAGTGCAAGATCTCCATCAGATTTTTTGTCTACATAATATATTAGCAGTAACAGCACCGATTCCAGGCCAATATATGTTAGTGTTGAAGAAGGAGACGCTGTGGCAATACAATTTTATACACTCCACTCAGAGTTTTAGTCGCAGGGTGTGGTGTCATTTCTTACAAGATTCCAGGGAGTCAACATTATTTGGTTGATTTAACAAAAGATAAGTGACCCACTACTGTAAACTACAGGAAAGAACGATACAGCAGCATGTAGGCCGGCGTCATAGTAAAAACGTCACACTGTCTGTCACACACATTCCGTAATGGAAGTTCATGGCGTAATCAGATCAAATATTTATTCTTTACACGCATATATCTCACATTTACAAACTTTTTATATCTTGACGATGAGTTTGCCCGGCCGTTATACAATATTAGTCTGCCTCATCACAAAAAAGCACGGAAAGAACGTGCAACATTAAGCTTTGTTTGTGGAGGCAAATTATTCTTTAAAAAAAGAAGCCTTTCGATACTGCGTGGTACATTCAGTCAACAGCTACACCTGTCCACAGCGCGTCAGGGGCACAAATCACTAGCCTTTAGCGCGCCGAGAAAAGCTGTTAAATTTTATCATTGTTTTCCATTAGGAACTACGCACATGCATCTACTTGCAGGAAATTTTAAAGATAAATGTGATTCTGCATCCATTAAAAATTTTCAGACGGACATTATTTTTTATAGTGATTACCATGCAAAGGGTTAAGAGTATTCATCCATTTAAAACTCACACCGCCACGCGTGTCCCTCATATCGTATCATTAAGGCCTCGTAACTGTTGGATATGATTAGAAGACATCGCCGCCATGCTATTGAACAAGCGGAAGTCATAATTGTAATGGATGTTGCGGTAGGACAATTGCACTTTCAATTTTGACTCGATAAACCTGACTACACATTTGTATTCCTAGTTTGTTAAATTACGGATATAAAATGCGTTCTTGCATTACAAGACAACGTAAAGCTGAGGCAACGTTAGAAGTATTATTGTACTTTAGCTTCAAAGTGGGAATCAGGTTGGATACCGGTACATGTATTGAAATTTGGATAGATGTCAAAAGTCACCGTATTTTATTTTTAAGTCTTGATTCATATTGCGTTGACCTGGGTTCCACCCATAAAAGGTTCTTTCGGGTACCCTACTACAAATTTTGTACCAGCAAAATTTATATTCTAGATAACGTTACTCGCTTTGTGTGTTTGAGTCAAATCCAGATCAGGAACACCATTCTTCACTTTACGACAAACAATTGCAGTGTATTCTTTCCGTTCAAACTGTCACAAACTACAAGCGCCATTAAGTCGGAATCGTATCGCCTGACACACTCGCTCCCAGCATCGTTTGGAAACATTTTTCAATCTCAGAGGGCTAAGTAATTTGCAGCTAAGTGCATAATTGGGTACCCGAAATGGGTACCACGTACGGGTTAACACCCCCTAACGGGTGCCTAGGAACTGAAATTCCCTGCCAGTGCCCTACTTGAATGAAGACTTCACAGCCGGAACTGAAAGTGTTATGGAAATGTTGTTGGAAACGATCTCTCCGAGACAGTTTCATCAATCAATGTCACTTTCATAGAAAAAAAAACAGATGCTTCGTTGCTCAAAAGCAATAACAGAAACATTGCAAAGCTAAAACATGGTACCCATATTGGTCCTACAGCTTGTTCACCAAATATGCTGAAACAAAATACTTTTAGTTACCGTATGCGCATTGGCCTAAAGTTGATTCTAACTATGCTTCTCAGATATTTGTTACAAGGCAGTCAAACAACGGCATCGATCTGCCTAAGTCGCTGAATAATGGATTGAGACCTACTCGGAGCTTCCGCAGCGTAAGAAGCTTCAAAAAAAAAGGTTAATTCTCTGAGGTAAGTGATAGGCTACACATTTTTCAGCGTTAACTCCTAATTTGTCGTGATGACAGGCAAGGTTTCAAATCGTAAGCTCACATTATTCCAATATTAAATGCGATATGCGTCACTGTATGTGACCTTCGTGTGCCAGTCAAGATCAATGTGTCGGGTTATCAATCACCTGAAAGCTGCCGAGAATGAATAAACATATAAAAGTCACATCAAATCGGGCAGAATGTTTTTGGGTATTTAGGTATCCATGCAGAACTCTCAAATTGCTGGATAAATTGATAGTGGTCTAGGGTCGTGACTGTTCATCTACGAACCTTTGATGTCCACTAAACATCAGTTCTACTCTGTGCAGTAGCAAAACATTAGTCCAGCCAAATATGATAAGACCACAGCCACAGCCACCATCACCACCACCACCGCAACCATTTCATTTGATCTTTACACCCGCCAATAGATTTAAAAACTATATATCCGCCATACTTATTAAATGCCATACCAAAGTTGCTGGAAGGGGGGGGGGGCATGGAGCTTTCCTGAAGATTGAGCAGATATACGTTTCACTGCACTCAGTTTGCTGCGTGGACAAAACTAATTGAACGTTCTAAAATCCTAACACTTCGTCCACTCCAAAGGTGAAATGGACACTGTTAAACCATGACTCATTTGTTCCACCTTTGGCCAATGACAATACTGCATTACGTCATCGCATTGCGTATAAGAAATCGCAACATGGACAATATAGACTATAGTTGATGTCTTGGTGTAAAATGTATGATATTTAGAACACAAATGTGTTTCATGGCCACATAGTAGATCATGTGTCTGAAGCAGCTTAAAGTTGAGACCTTGTGCAATTTAACGGCGTCTAAGTGCAAATTGGTTGGACTGCATCAGTAATTATTGATTGTATGCGTCTGAATGCGCTTTGGCACATAAGCAATGATTCTAGAGGCTCGCGTTAAGGAAATAATTTAAGCGCCATTAAAAAGTTTGTACGGAAAATTACAAATAAAGACAGTTATTTTGAAAAACTACATGCAGGCTATACATGCTGGTGGAATGTATATTCGAATTTTTGGTTCAACATGGCGAGATGGTTTTTTGTGGGTGTGGTTTTGTTTTGTTTTCTTCTCTTTTTGGGAGTTTTTCTTCACATGCGTCTTGTTTATTTTCAGATACACGGGAAAGACGCTATTTCGATCCTTCGTATTTAAAACTCTTTCAGTGGAAGTTTCAGATTGAGTCTACAGTTTTCCTGGGCGCGCTTTATACGCACATTGCGCCCAAAGCCCAACGAGGCCAGCAGTTGACATGGACAATTATACTCCATGGGACAACAGTAACTCGAATGAAAGACTTTGTACAGAAGAATGTTAATAAAGTATCCATTTGATAATTCAGAGAAGTTGCTCTTAAGTACTTTGACGTAAGTCGCAGTTGGCCATGTCAAGGCCATTGGTCATGGAGTTTCGTAAGTCGAAATACATGGCTGTTGCTGAGTCCTTGTACACAGCTCAATCTCCGCATGGAATAACCTTGCACAGTAAACAATCTTATTTGACGTGATACTGTTTGATTAAAGTATAGGGATCTCTTTGATTACATGTAGGCCCACTCCTTTGCCTTAGATACAAACTCATTGAAATACGGCCTGCCACTGTTACATTGACACACCCCGACATTTGCCGATTAGCATCTATTTTCTCCCCCATATTAAGCGTAATTTTATATCTTCATATTGAAACAGAAGGACGCCTTGCAGGCAACTCCTCCTTTGTTGCGAGGACGCACAACTCAGAGACAACTACATCTAATAGTTGCCAGAATCTCAGTTGAAAACCCACTCCTCGATTTTCATTTTTCAAAGCTTGCTGTCCATGGTCTCAGGAATTATGTTTTCAGGGTCAATGACCTATCAAGAGGTTTAAGACACATAATATTACACGTTGTTTTGGTACATCGCATTCTGTATTTTCTTTGAGTATAAAACTTGTCAGCCAATGCTACAGGTCATGATTAATTCATGTCCAGGTCCACACAAAATATCAACCGGTATTTATTTTCACCACAATGAGAATATTCTATATCACCTTCATGTGCCCTGTAATCTCCAGCCAAGAGCCAAGGGATTCACCCCCAGCACGCAACATTGAAACAATATGCTTTCAGCAACGTCACTGACGACAAGATTTCAGCGTCGAGAATGGAACTTACTTAGAGTGCACTGATTGAGACAGAACAGCATGGCGGACGAAAAATCGTCAGATTTTGTATGTTAGAGTGTTAGAGTGATGAAATATTTATCCAAATAAGGGCATGTCACTCAACCCTCACCTCAGAAGGTGCCATTTTGCCTTTTTGGTACATCAATGAATGGTACTGGTGCGACAAATTCGTGGAGTGTACACGGAACTCTTGAATGGTACTGATCGGTCAGCCCAGCGGAGAACGTTAACCCCGGTCCACAATATTTTACCTATCATTACGGTGAACGGCACCACCTAGACAGCAGTTTCTGAGTCTCTATCAGTAATTGGGTACTCTGTTTATTACAGCAATGTGAACAGGAAAAATCCCACGTTCTGCATGCATCATACATAAGGTTAAATGGTTTGACCATTAACAAACATACGAAAAAACGTCAGTTGCAAGCGCTCTATTACGTCAGTGGCAGATTGGCCCCCAATCTCAGCACCACACTGCAGTATGGACACAATTTTTATTAAAGTGCTCTAGTCGCATGTCTGTGAGCAGGTCTTATGATTGGCTTCTTTGTAACAGAAAAAACATGGTTTTGATGCAGACGGCATAATTTTAATAATACACCATGGTTGTCCATCAAGGTGCCTCTCTATTGCATAATATCAGACAAAGCAAGGGAAAGTGGTAGACGCACATATCCGCAGCGCCATATCTCCATTATTTGAAAAATGGAAAGTTCAATGAAGGTATTTGCATGTTCATGCCATGACCAACTCGGATGAATATGTAAATGGTCCGCAACAAGGCGCTGTGTACGACACTGTCCAAGAATTGGAGGCTGAAGTCCAACAGCATAAAAAAAGTACCAAAATTATATTTATCCATGTGTTCAGACTAAAATTATATCTTGACACACCGTTGCATAAAGGGGCATGATTTTTCCTGAACACATGATTTGCAACTTTCTTAATTTTTTTGAAAAATCATCAGCGTGATCATGCTTTTAACTTCTACTAGTCAATTTGCTGGCCTCCTTTTTTTGCTATCATGAATTCCTTATTTGCTATATTCCCTATAAAGAAATGTTCCTTTTTGTAACACTCGCTGTTGAACCATTCGTGATTGATTTGGATAGAATTATTTGGAAGATTAAAAACATTCAACATGTTTAACATTCGTCGTCAAAATTGTACAGATATCATTTGTTGTGCAGTTCTTTTTTTAAAGACACTACCGTGTTTTCTAATGATACTTCACAATGGTTGCAATGACACTAAGTAACAATGGTTGGGAAACGTACTTTAAAATATGGACTGTTCAGTATTAAATGTATTGTTTGCTTTTAAAAAACTGGAAAAGAAGATTTTCTTTAAAGCAAATCTGTCTGTGTGGCTTCAAAAGTTGTAAATATGCCTAGATAAAAAATTTGAAAGGTCCAAAAGACCTTCACCTTTGACTTCTTGAGGTCACATGTAAATTACAAAAGTGTGCAGTGTTGCAATACCTACAATTTGAACCCGGCATGACTGAAAATGAATTAAATATGAGCAGGTTATGGCTAGATGAAAATTTCAAAGGCCCAAATGGCCTTGACCTTTGACCTTTAGAGGTCACATGTAAATTAAAAAAAGTACAGTGTTACAATATCTAAATTTAACCCCAACATAAACCAAATTAGATAAAAATTGACCATGTTATGGCTAAATTAAAATTTCAAAGGCCAAATGACCTTGACCTCTGACTTTTAGACGTTATATGTTAAATACAAAAAATGCAGTGTTGCAATACCTACAAGTTGAGACCAACATGATTAAAACTAGATGAAAACTGACAAAAGTATGGATAGATGAAACTTTCAAAGGTCCAAATGACATTGACCTTTGACCTTCAGAGGCTACACGTCAATTCAAAATAAGAAGGGTTGCAAGACCTACGAGTTGACTCCAATATGAATAAAATTGACAAAAGTTTGGTTGGATGAAACTTTCAAAGGTCCAAATGACCTTGACTTTTGACCTTTAAAGCTCACATATACATAATAAAAATATACAGTTACAATATCTACGATTTAAACCCAGCATGAATCAAATAAGATGAAAATTGAACAAGTTATGGCTAGCTAAAAATTTCAAAGGTCCAAATGACCTTGACCTTTGTCCTTTAGAGGCTAGATGTTAATTACAAAAATATGCAGGGTTGCAATACCTACAATTTGGATCCAACGTGGTTAAAAGTGGATGAAAATGTACAGTTATGTCTCGATGAAAATTTCAAAGGTCCAAATGACCTTGGCTTTTGACCTTTAGAGGTAACATGTTAATTGCAAAAATGTGCAGGGTCACAAACCTATAAATTGAAGTTGGACTGCACCTATAATAGTTTTGGAGATATTCAAGATATAAAATTTCAAATGCCCCTAATTTGCATAATCTACATATTTTCTCCTCTTTATGCACAAATTCATGTATAGACCTATCATTATGCCAAGTTTAAAGTTTCTGAGTGTAATAGTGTCCGCGAAAATGGTGAACAAAATATGGTAATAAAAAAGAAAGAAAGAACTCTACGAAAAACAGGATATCTGTGTTGGCACACAGACATAATGACAACCAGCACTAAGATGTCATTGTGAACCTTGGATTCAGCGGTGTATGTCTGGTTCTAAAGTCTGAATTGCATCAAGGCGACAAGCTGCCTTTATCAGCATATTTTGTCACACTTTGACCATTGCTCCCTTGTTTGAAACATAAGACAGCCTGTAAAGTAACAGGAAGAAATTGCTTATGATGTCAATTCTATTTCTGTCCATTTTAATATGAGATATATTATAATGTAATAAAAGCCAGTCGCCATTAAACAGTTATCTGTATCATAATAGTTAGGCTAATTCTAGGTGATAAATGCTCGTTGCCCTTCTGAAATGAGTGATTTTATCTGTGCTTCTGTTTGCTTGAACTCAGATGCAATTTCCTCCACATATCAGGATGGCAGCATGAAGTCAATTTCTCCACAACAGCTTCAACCTGCGATTGTCATAAATTCTCCGCGTGAACATAATCTCCCCCTGATGAAATCTCATGCTTCTCTATTGGACTGTACTGATTATGCCCTTCTCATTTATATCGAATGTTCCCACAATCACGAGGCGATGACGGGCTTTCCGGTCAACTCGCGATTCTATCATACTCTTACAACATGATCGAGTGTCCCGATTGCGCACCATTCACAATAAACGTCAGTGGTTTCGATCTTGTGCTGATGTCCATTAAAAGCGTCTTTCTTTGCTATTCAGTGCCGAACAGATATAGACATCAGTTACATTATACTAAAATTAAGACACTTTTGCTGCAATCAGTTGTCATTTCACTCCCTTCTGCTTCCTCAGGTACCAGTCTCATAACGTACATAGCACAGATGATTAATGAGTACACGTACTTTATGCTTGGTTTGTTTTGCGCACACTTTTTGCAATCGCCAAGAGCAAATTACAGGACTTATTGCAAGACGACGCAATATCGCCATTAGTGCCCCGACGACTTGGTTTTACTTTTATCAGGAAGAGTGTTCATTATAATGTGATTCGTACCAACAATATTTGTTAATTTTAATGAAACATGAAACTACTTATGGCGCACTAATACAATGCAGTGTCAAACAAAATACCTTGCTTTGGGATTTTAAAGTTCATGTTTTTAAACTGTCAACAGCATCCTCCTCTTTTTACAAATTTAATAATACGTCAACTTGAATCTTTATTCTCTACTAGCAGCAAAAACAAAAAATTCAAAAACAAACAAACAAAAACCAATATTCCCAATAATATCATAACTGCCATTATACCAATACATACATGTAGACTCGCATGTACTTTTGCCGGTAAATTATACACAAATCAAAATACACGAGACAGACAAACAAAAACAAAATCACAATTTGCATCAATAATCACAAGTGTAAGGGAGTATCATCATTGCCGCGGGTAAGAGCTAGTTATTGGGAGTGAGTGGGTTTTGTGATTGCTACACCTAATAATTAATCACATAGGAATTGCAACCCCTCTGCATAAAGATTTGATATTCTGTAACCCACCGTCTCTCACAAGTATAGTTTATTCATCTGTATCAGTGGAACAGAGGTCATGACTTTCATTTTGAAGACATACATCCAGGTTGACCAATCATTCTATACATATCAGAATGGTGCCTTTTAAAAATATTTTGCGTTATTTTTTAAATCTTAAAAGAGTGATTCTTTGCATCTACGGTTGCACTCTATTAAGCATAATACACAATATGTCTTAGTCATTGGAATGACTTTAGTCGAGCTGGCCAGAATAGCCAAATGAAGCTGCGATGAAATTTTATTTTTGCGGCAAAAGAACTTTTTTCATAAAATTGAATGGCGCACGACACTGAAACACTTTGCATGAAATATTAAAGCAATATGTTTCCGGCTGACGTGGAGCTTTTAGGAACATTATATATCAATGTGGTACATCGTGGAATGGTCGACATATATACTGCTTCATGTTATTGACAATTTTAATTCTAATATACATAGTCGAATCTCCAAATAAACCACCTCTGTAAGCAGGCCATTTCTATATTAAAACCACTAATTTAAGTCCCATTTTGTCTCTCTTTAGTTAAATTATATTCCTGATAAGTCCACATTTTTTCAGTCCCTTGGGTGGCCTTGAGAGGAGGTTTTTACTGCGTCTATATATTGGTCAGAATTAAGAAAATATTTGCTTAAGTAGAAAACAATGGCCATCCAAATTAATCCGCTAATGTTCTTTACGTATATTTGGTTGGAGATGGAGTACCAGGCAAAGACTGGTATTTAGTATTCCCTAGAAATCTCTTGGTATATATATATATATATATATATATATATATATATATATATATATATATATATATACACTCCGTTGTCACAAACATATGTATTGTCGCTGCTCCTCTCAAGCTGGTGGACGTACATATGTATAGTCCCTGATCAAGGACAACTCTGCATAAAGTACTTGGACGGATTAAATACATCGGACTTGGCCGTGTCGATTATGGCATTTGCACATACCGGCCTCCATTGAACCATTCTTTTTTTTTTTAAAGAATAGGGGTTTGGTGCAGTTGGTATGTGCGTTTTCCATTTTCGGCCAGGTGATTGGTGCTGAAGGTTGCTGCTTCGAGCAGCATATATATATATATATATATATATATATATATATATATATATATATATATATATATATATATATATATATATATATACCGTATTCATCCTAATAGTAGCATGCCGTGCCAATGCAAAGATTTTCCAGCTATTGCAGTGTTTTCGCGGGGCTATGGAATAAGTATTTTTCTTGATTAAAGGTTTTGAAGGCAGTACAGTTCATTTAAGTGTTAGATAAACATTAATATACTGCAGTGACATTTAATTTTACATTTGGAAGTATCATCTTTGCTTACTTACAGGAAAATCTTGATTTTGAATCCAGACCACTTGGATTGAAAGTGGGGGCGTGCTTCTATTCTGGCATGTGCTACTATTATGATTACGGTATATATGTTAGATGGCGGACCTTTGTGTCTTTATATTTGACGACCGTCACGCGTCCCGATATGAACAAGATGTAATTTTATGACTCCCGAAAATGGCTCAAAATTTTATGCCCCAACCTCCTTCTTCCACCCATTTATGCGGTAAGTAATGTTTTCTTCTAAAACCAGCAACCGAAAAAGTGGAAATGAAAAATTTATGCTGACGGTCTGTTTCGTCTTAAGTAATTTCTACTCCTTCAATTCTAATTTAACAAAGCATAGATCTAGACATTCACCCCCCCCCCCCGAAAAAAGACTCTTTCAAGGCTTCCGTGTTTACATCATTCTGCCTTTTCAACTGAAAAAGCCGGAACCCATTCAAGCAAAAACAAAAAACACAAAAAAAACCAATCGTATTTTCCTTCAATCAAGACACCTTGTACTGTTAGATCAGGCTTGGGTTACAATACACATCATGTTTATCTCTTTATCAAGTTGTGTGATTCGTCTGTGTTAAAAATACACTGTATGGCAGTGTTTCCTTTGTTTCATGGTTTCCAACTGAAAAGCACCTGGATGCAAAACTTCTGTTCCAAATGCTTCAACTAAAACTTATCATTAAATGAACAGGTCATGGGTATGTTGGGTACACCGACAAGACACCATGCCCCCAAATCATCCGCTGTCCTCGGCACAGATTAACCTTTTCCTGGTTGGAGTACTACTGAGTTAATAGCTTTCTATGCCGCGCTCAACCCGCACTGAGGAAAGCTATGGACCTGGGGCCTACCTTCATGGATGGTCTAACATACAAATCTTAGCAAAAATATTTTCTAGTTACGAGAAATTAAAGTTAAAATGTTAAGACAGAAGACAATTTACATCCGATCGCTTTCGGACAATTTTTGCGGGAAAGGATCAAGCCACATTGTACCCATCAAAGGAAGCTGGTAACTCCGTTTGTTTCAGACAGAAAATTGTTAACTCTATACATTTCGCTCTACTACTTGCTACAGCATATTGCTGTGCACTATGTTTTAAACTACTGCATCACAGCCATGTGCTTTACGTTTGCAGACACGGTGCCTAGCAGAAGAAAACAATCTGTCGATCGGATTATCCTTTTAATAATATTTGTAATAAATAAAATAAAGTACGAGATGAAAATTTATAAAATAAAAGTTGTGGGAGCATATCTATAATGGAGAGGGTAAAGTCTTCTTACAGTAAATGCACAGATAATGTCCCACTCAACGTAGCTTGTGTGGAATAATTAACGTCCATTACAACAAACGAATATAATAAGCTAGAGATTATATCCACAGATGATAAATGTATTTAAAGGGAAGACAATACGTATTTTTTTTACAAAATATCGTCATTAAGACAGTGGCCTCTCTCCAAACTCTATCGACAAAGACAGAGATTTTGCACATTATCCCTGTTTTCGCTAAAAGTCGTCGACAAGCTGTTGACTGGTGCAGTGTTGTTTCACAACTGAAGTGAAATAATCGCATAAGTGGTTCCACGAAGTGGTTTAGTAAAAACTGAAGTCTCACACTGACATCTTTTAACTCCTTAGCGATTTTTACATTTGTTGTGAATTGTGCTCACATTTCAATTTATTCAATATTGGCTAGTTTTAAGCAAAATTGATGTTTTTAAACGCTCTTGTGATTAGAAATTATTTTTGGCATCACCACGATTGGGCGCAAATCTGGTACCACAAGACTGGTAAAGCTACGATATATATATATATATATGTATATATATATATATATATATATATATATATATATATATATATATATATATATATATATATATATATATATAATTTGTACAAGTCCCTTTAGTACTGTCATCTGTCATAGCCAAATATAACTGCTTCTAACCACCCACTTATATCATGTTATAATAACTAGATACACTCGCCCCGCTGTCTCACCATCTGTGGATTCCTAATAATGAAGTGACAGAAATGTTATTTTTAGGGACGCAGAACGAATTATTATCACGTTTGATAAAGATGATACAGATTATGCGCACAGTAGGACGTTTACAAGGAGAAGAACAAGTATACACCTAAATATGACATAGGTGATTGTATTTCTGCATTACAGCAGAAGAAAAGTTTCTTCGGTAAAATAATCATCAAGAGAGCATAAGGCAGAATGTGATAATACAGATAAAGATAAATGTGCTGTGGAAATCGGTCTCTACAACCTGATCATTATGCTATATAGCCTATGATAGTGCATGTGATGATGACTATTCCAAATGATAGAATTTGTTTTTATAGTTTATTGATTGTTTATTGTATCGACTGGATGGTCGCTTTTTTTTGGGGGGGGGGAGGCAAAATTGGGTAATAACCGGCCGGGTAACCGGCTATTGATTGCAATACCCGAATTTCGGGTACACTTGTTTTTACTTTTAATACGCGACAATGTTCTAGTTAACGTCACTTCAATACGTTCAAACTTGCTTCAACGAGTGTCTTCTTTTGCATCTCTTGTTTAGATGACAACATGTTCAGATTGCGTGTGAAATACGTTTCGGACTTATCAGATTTCCTTGCATATTGCCGCTTGTACTTTCAGGAAATACAACCCCCGTGATTAGGAATTACATCATGATTGTATGGTGATGTCTTGGTTTTCATAAAGGTATGTACCACGAACCTTAACCTCGATGGGCATTCAATATTTGTTATTTAAAAAAGGTCCAGTCATAATTATTCTGTCATATGGCTACGTTAAAGTGAATTCATTGCATCCAAATCATGCAATTTCCACTCTGCGTGGTCCAGTGTGGATAAAAACAGCCTCGTTATCATGTTCAGTTCAAATGAACACTGAAGTGGCAAGTTGAAATATTTTTCTCTGTGTTTCCAATTTCCGACTTCTACAGTATATAAGCAACTATAGATTAAGCATGCTTTAAACAGCCTAACGGCAGACGTGACGGCAATGATACGACGCGCTTTACGTGTGGCAAATGTCATTGGTGAACATGTGCCCATTCAACTAGCTAGTTTGCCTATGGTTTTAAAGGAAATGAGAGGGACAAGACATATATCGCTCTAATGTCTCGGCTGATTACATATTCGCGCAAAGATCTGTGATCTCTGTCCTTCTCGCGACAATCTGTACACTCAGCATTCCCGTATCATATGTCTTCCAAGATTGATGTCTTCTGTTCCATAATATGGACTTTCTGTCAAAGACAAACTCTGTTGTGTGTTGCGTATGTATTCGATGATAAAATATTAACCTTTTGTAAAACTTGATATTGACAAAGTGGCGGGCGACAAATGTAGTAGCAGTAGTCGTAACGTTTTTTTTTTACATATATATAAAGAGAGTCTTGAGACTCATCCGCATGCAAAGTATGCATATCATGTAGAATAGAGAATGTGCATATTATACACACACACACACACACACACACATATATATATATATATATATATATATATATAATACAAAATGTGCATATAATTTCAAATTTGTCTTTATCTGTCAAGACACCAAATTCATAAATGTAATTGCTGGCTACATTAAATATCACACGTCTTTCAAGTTCGTGTTAGAAAATGTCTTTCGTCCTCAATACATGCCAATTTGTTGTTTTGGCAATTTTCTTCGTGAACTTGGGTGACAGGCCGAGTGTGCCGACCGGTTTCGATTCTGAGGTTATGAGATAGCTTGAATATATGTTATGGTTGGAGAATTGAAGATATATGGTTCCACGTATATTTCTGATTTGAATAC
Organism: Hermodice carunculata; assembly: GCA_964020975.1. Lineage (NCBI taxonomy): Eukaryota > Metazoa > Annelida > Polychaeta > Eunicida > Amphinomidae > Hermodice > Hermodice carunculata. The sequence goes on along the minus strand of OZ026613.1, from coordinate 86,704,349 downwards.
TTTTTATGTTGGCAACTTTGGTCCAGGGGATAGGGAGGCAAGCTTGATAATTACGGCCTCGACGTACTGCATGTACAGTTTGTCCTTCAGTCTTCTTTTTATAAACAGCGTGTCATTCGGTAATAGTTGATTTTCCCAGTGTGTAGACATCCCCGCACTTGACAGTATCTCAGATATGACACTACACCAATTGTGTTATCCTAATTTATAAAGATCCAGTAATGTTTTGTTTGCATACTTAACCATATTATTATCTGGTAATCTTAAAATGTGCAACCAGTATTAATCATCCGAAATTTTTGACGTAAAAGTAGAGGGAAATGCCCAGTATCTGCGTATATACCCAGAGAAAGCGTTTGTGCATGAATTGTAGCTGACTCAACTGACCTTTTCCAAAAATAGCAATTCCCTTAGTTCCTGTCCAGATTCACACCCATATACTCCAAAATACGAAGAATTTGACAGTCTAATATTTTAACAGATACAACAGGGGACGGCTTTCCCATGGCATTGTGGGATAGCTGAGAGTTTTGTAATATCGCTCGGTTAGCTTGTTCGGCAAGGTGAAGAGGTGTGCTGCTGAAAGGGTGTCCTTTAGCAGAGTGTAAATCAGATCCAAGCTTTTTAAAAGTTTGAACAATCTCTACAAGTGCATTATCAAATGTAAAACACTTCAGACAATTTCGTCGGTAAAAAGCCACTATCTTTGTTTTTCATAAATTTACAATGAGGTAACCTTTTTTCCATTATGCAGAAAGGCAACCTAATTGTCTTTACCGCCCCCGTGGTGTCTCTGAGAATAACACCAAATCATGTGTATACATTGGGAATAACAAGGCCAATAACATGAGAAAATACTAAATTCGTTACCTAAATGCTGACCCGGGTCAGTTAGAAATTCTGTAAATAATTTTGGGTTATTACCCCGCCTTGAAGTACAACATACTTACAATCAAGTGTTTCACTCAGGAGACCCTGCCATTTGACTCTTGATTTTTTGGCTTTTGCGAACATGTTTTTGGTAGCATCCAAATATTCTCCACCAACACCACGTTGCCTCAGCTTACAGTATAGAGCATTGCGGTTTATAAGGTCAAATGCTTTAGTAAAATCTACAAAGCATACATGCAAAAATTTGCCGAAGAGTGTTTGTTTTTTTATTGAGAGCGTAAAGAATGTATGCATTATCTACAGCACGCCACAAGCCGCAGGAGCCAGCTTGAAATTCATCATCATGACAAAAAGCTGAGTTTTTAAATATAGGCCTTCTATTTAGAATTGGTTCAAAAAGTTTTCAAATGATGCTTTGAAGCGTGATTTTCCTATAGTTTTCCGGGTCAGATCTATCGCCTTTTTTGTACGATAAGTTAATGATCCCCACAGACTACTGACTTGGAAAGTCACCAGATTTTGGGATGAAATTGTAAAAAGCTGACAGACAAGAAACCAGTATTTCTTTAGCATTTTCTAAAAATTCGCCTCTTATACCGTCATAACCTGGTGTTTTACTGTTCTTTTCAATTGATGTATACGATATGTTAATTCTTTCTCACTAATTGGTTGATTTAGGATTTCCCTGATTAAATTTAATACGTCCTGACCGAGGGTATCAGCACTCTCATCAAGTCTGTATTGATAATATGTAAAAGAATTGCAGTGTCCAAAAAGTCAATGCCCACACAGAGTGGTGTCCTAACACATATCGTATGATATCGGACATCATTTGTCAATCGTATCCATTATTGAGGTGTGTATATTTTCATGAGGGCCTAAACAATTTATATTTAATTTGCTCAGGTAAGACTTATAGACGCTGTACTTTGATCAATGTAGGCACTGATCAGAAAATTCTAAACCAATCTGCCATTGATAAATACTCAGTGATATATGGATTTGACACATACTCCTATGCTAATATGCATTCACGAAATTGATCCTTTAGCACAAGATGTCTGATTCCGTATCTTCTCAAAAAAAAAAAAAAAGAGAAAAGAAAATGGGATTGTACATACAACCTTATTCTTATATTTCTGAATATATTCCCCAAGTGTAGAGTATGTTATTTATATAACGTTTAATCAGATATACCCGCAAGTTGGAACAGTCTTCTTCCTTGAATTTTGCTTACAATATTCGGTATATTTGTTTTCACAATGATATTCTTTTGTTTGGCAATCAACACTACTGTCAACAAAGGTATCATTGAATCCGTTCAGCATTTCATAATCTACATCAAACGATTTTAGACGTACAATGTTTCCCAACCCAAGCTCCTCATATATTAATTTAAAAGGTATGTGGCTATGTATGTTGGTTTTTCATATTTATTGTATGTCATCTTTGGACTTCTGAAATGTATTATGTAACATGGAGAGAAGTTAATGTAAGTATTGTCACTTATTCTTCAATAATTTTCCTTAAAATTAAAAATGGTTGAATCAAAATTAATTAACAATATTTCCTAATAGAGAACTCTAACTGCGTGTGCTCTGGTATTGAAGAATCTGGTCAGGCATCTTTTCAAATCAAAGTCATACATTAAGCTTCATCTTACAAAGTGAGGTGGCTTCTCTCTCTCTCTCTCTCTCTCTCTCTCTCTCTCTCTCTATATATATATATATATATATATATATATATATATATATATATATATATATATATATATATATATATATATATATATATGCAACAGTAATACATGATACCGTCTTTTCATGAATTTCCACTAAAACAAGTGCTTCTATGCCTTTTGCTAAACACATATTGCTTGGTTCCTCGCAACGTTTAGACGGACAGATACATCCAAGATACATCCAGGTTCTAAAAATGTACACAGTTCTGAAGATCTAGATCAAACACAATCCAGACTGTTTGGGAGCAATCATATCATATCATATCATGTCGTGTCATGTCATGTCAGGTTACGTCACGCCAAGTCACTTCACGTCACATCACATCACATTATATATTATATGCATATATAATCATAAAGACAACACGTAAAGGCAATTTTTGTAGTTCCCAACATAAAAGCATATAGCCCAGACCACAAGTGGCTGTGATTTTTTTTTTACCATATATACAGTCGTATAGACTAGACACAAAAGACAAGTTAGATAGTTACCAGCATATTAGTATATAGCCTAAAGCACAAGGGGTCGTGATCTAATGTTTTTGTACGTTCTAACATGTAGGAGGATTTTAAATTTCTTCGAGTATATATGGGTCTTCTTATGTCATTGGCACGCCGTCCCTATTGCCCTTCCATTGCCCAGGACAATGAATCACCAAATAGTGGAGCACGCCATCCTGACCTGGAAATGTGTACTATCATAAAATGTCCAAATTGTGTAAAATGCGGACTCCATGCCGTGCCACAGATACAGCATTAATGTCTTCAGAACTCGGAGACCCTTGAGGTCGAATATTGCAAGTCCAGAGACAGCGTCATTTACTCGGCTGCGGTGACTGGTAAGCATTTAATGGACAAAGCAATTGGCAAATAGCCATCATTCAGCACTCGTCAATCTCTCCAAGTCTTTCAAAGGTACCCCACAGAAGGTACATCTTCATTAGTGGGATTGTTTATGGGGCTTTTGTGATTCAGGATGGGTAACAATCTTTCCAACACACCGAACAAAGCGATCGTAATTTCCGCTTCAATTATACAATTAGGCCAGGTGGTTGAGATTATGATCACTCGGGGAAAAGGTGGATTAAGCTGTCGTACAGGGTACAAGATTAACACCCGATAGTTGATTCCTGATTTTCTTCAATTTGAAGCAAATGATATTTTAGGGGACACAAATGGTGTGCCATTTTTAATGTCAAAGCCGAAATCAAGTCATTTCTCTTCAGAGGAGTGTTCAAAACTTATTTATGTATATGCTGAATTCATTCTTATGTTTGTGATTGCCCCCCCCCCCTCCCCCCCCCCAAAAAAAAACACCAGCGAGTACAAAAGCTAATTTTGGTAAGTAGTTGATAGCTGAAGAGAGGTCAATCTAATGAGTTCCCATTCAGTTTCATATTAGATCTAGTGAGTTGCATTGTTTTGTACACATACAGTACAAGACAGTGAATATCTCATGCTGTGTATTATAATATTTGCATCAAATTTAATTTCAGGGAACAATATGTACTTTGTTCAATAGAAAACGACAAGGCTTCCAAAAATAAATTGCATATTTTATGAAAGAAAAAACATCTCTTCACAAAAGTTTCGATTCACTTGAAAAGAAAAGATCCTGATTTAGTTGTGTATTTGAGTCACGTTTTTAAGTCAAGCCAATACAGTGGTACAATCGATAAAACATATCTATAAGCAGCCTATCAACAGACACGCGCATATGTATGTATGTATGTATGTATGTGTATACGCGCGTGCGTGTATGAGTGTGTCCTGTCTGCATGTATGCATGTACAGTTTACAATTTACATCAAATTTATATAAATTTGCTGTGTCGTATCCTTGTATTCAGTACAGTTATCATCAATACACCGTTGTATTTCAGTCAACGACGAGTAACACCTGATGACACTTAATTTCTTTGACTTTTTTTTTGCAGCGGTATCAATACAAAATATATTATGATTCCGATTAGCTTAAACCAGGTAATGAATGAATTGTATCTGAATAAAATTAGCCCTTTCCCCCTTAAACCAACCAAAACTTGCCGGGGGTCAAATGTCGTATGATTTTGTGTTTTCAACTAATTTCAACAGTCATGAATTATGATAATTTGATTGAGAATTGTTCATGAGACCTATCAAGATCATATGGCCCAGATCAACTCCTTTCCCTGGCATGCATTGGGCACTTACCAAGGAAAGCGGTTGCCTCGGTCTTAATTTAAGGGGAAAGGGTTGACTTGTCTATCTTATGTGAGGCACGGATGCACAATTCTGGCTTTACACATAATTTTATGGTACGTTCATATCCAGTAAAGGAACAATGGGCCATTCATGTTGTCAATACAAACTCAAAAGTACAGCAGACCGGAGCACGGACGTCTGCGGATAGCCCCGAATATACGCTCTAGTTGTTTCCACCTGACAGCCCGATAAATGCACAAAAAGGATGTACATAAACTACGATTTCAGTAAAATAAATTCTACTGTCCAATTATATCTTGAAGGCGTAATGAATAGATGGGCATTGTGGCCATAATTTTGGATTTTTTTCGCACTAACACGGCCAAAAATGGATTTTTCCCAAGGTTTACACAATAGGTGGAAGCTCTCGAAAATGCAGGTACTCCGACAGCATATACCATATACGCGAGGGAGGGGGGGGGGGCTCTCATCTCATTGGTTTAACATAAACTGCTCTGAATAGTAGTTTGTATAAAAATATGTCACATAGAAGGTTATGAAACATAGACAGGGTAGCCGGGGTGGGCCTGAGGAAGAAAGACGCGAAAAGTGTGTCCAGTATTGCGGTGCCTATATGGGCTTTTTGAGGGGCCATTTGCAATACAGAGATTAATGTGAATCCACAATGCCTTGGCGTACGAGTCACTCGCGGCTCTCTGAATTAGACCGGGGCAGTATCATCGGCATGTTGGAGGCTGGTCCTTCCCAGCGCGAGATTGCCAGGAGACTGGGGTGGCTTTTTTCCCAGGAGTCTATTACTGTGACAACTGACCCACTGTACCCTTACCTAAATGTAACACAAAAAGTGATGTTGTTTGTCACCATCAAACCCCAGGAGAGTCTTACTGTTTCCATCGTAACATCGTAATTTCGTATCAATTTTCAGGGTATTTAAACTTTCTGCTCAACAAAATTGTCCCCGGTCAGGAAGTTAGTCAATCCAAGTACCATCTGAAACAGCAACTTTTTTTCATTGTAACCCAATCACATGTCTCGGTCAATATCCAATCCCTGCGAGTTTTCAGTACGAAATTGAGTTTCAGCGCAGTTGCCATGAACAACCTTATGAGCTTGAAAATGTCGGAAGTTACTAATTGTCAATGACATGCAAGTTCTTGCTAATAAAATTAGCTTTCACTGAGATACATACTAACACCAAGTTTCAAAAGGTTCCAGCTGGTTGAGAATGTCTTTTTCCTAAATAGTCGGACAGCCAGCTTCAATAGTACATTGTCCTCACAGTATTGAGATCTGGCAAATAGATATATAGGTGGAACACAAACTCCACATTTTACGCTGTCTACCCACTTGCTTGCACGTGGAGAAAAATCGAAGGTTGACTTATCCGGGTGTCTGCAGTGTTTACGGAGGAGTCGACGGAGGCTTAGAGTGGATTTGTGTCTGCTATAGGCACATTGGCATGTACAAATTCCCGACAACTTGATCACAGGAAATATTTACAAATATACACCACGCGATACTCGACTTTTATTATGCTTTACCAGTTCAAAGCAACGCCGGGAATTCACAGAAAAAGCTTACCTGTTTTGCCTGTGGATGGCACAATGATCATAATGCCCCGGTCTTTACTGAGTGATCATATTGATGTGGTGGTTCTTACATAACGGGCAAAACGGACGTTATCACGCATGATGATAATTAATAATAATTTATTAGGAAAACTTCCTCTTTACAGCGGGGGTACCAACGGAACCGGGGAAATTCCATGATGCTACCAAGATATACACAAATAATCAGGCATCCTTATCATCAATCAAATAATCTTCGTATGTTGAAATAAGTACAGTAACTATAATAGTACAAGTAATAATTTATGTCCTCCGCACCAAAACTAGAGATACACCACTCATTGGGACAAAACTCTAGAAAGCGTAAGGACATGTACATTATACACGTTTCATATACAATGCAGAACATATGGCCTCCAGCGTCATTATTAAAAAAAAGAAATGAGGTATATATACATTGGAGCAGGTCTATTTACAAGAGGTATATGTAGAACAATGATACAATCTATCTGTCATTCCGAGAAGTCATAAAGTGACTGTCTCCTGTAATGCCAAGCCTCAAACAAAAATGTTTTACATGTTTGGTCAAATAATTCACCAATGTCCTGTCCAAGATCATACGCGTGCTCGCCAAGGATCCTACATACTTTATTTTTCAGCGAGGGGGCGGAAAAACGCTGCCATGCCTGTTTACAATTTGATGTAATCCTGTTGGGACAATAAAGTCTCTACAACAGAATAGCAGCCCGATCCTATTTTTCCCGCAACAGCAGCAATGATGCCTATTAAATTGTCGCTTCTTACTGTTTTCCGAGGAAATCATTTAATGTTCAAAAATGCAAATAGTCCTTTTTGATGCATATCGTTAGCGATGATATGACTAGAGACTGTGTCCAGTGAACGGGATTTAACAATATTGTCCAGATGCCAGAACTGACACATTTACCTAAAAAATAGCAAATGCTGGGAGAAAACAAATCGTCTTCGGTGAACATAGGATGACAACATTGTCTCTCTTTAATTCTTCTGTTTCTTGAGATTTTTTAGGTATCTGGATACTCTATACAAAGTCTGGTGTTCACCTTCCAAAGTGTTCTAAGTGAGAGCATTAGGTTGCTCACATTAAGCATCGGTTTCCTCTCACTTTGGTCGCTTTGCGAGGATTTAGATACAGGCACGGGCATGCACGGCCAATTCCAACGACTTGAAGCAAATCTTTTGTTAGTCTCCACACGGTCGATGTCTGCGGTAGACCCGTAGGAAATTGGTCTGTCTGTCTTATTCCAATTGCAAATATATCAGGCAAATAATGGAGAAGAGTGCTGAAGCACTGTGCAATGGCCGCACAACAGGTGGCCTTTGGGGTCTTCATATGAAGACGGCTTGTTGACGCTTTCCAGAGGATGGTGAAAATTAGGTGCCTTCATGTTCAACGGAAACACGTTTAAGGTACAAAACAGACATAAAATAAGGAACATTCATATTATTGGCTGGGTTGCTTTGGCCTGTATTGCTCAACCAGGGAATACCGCATGCAAGTAGAGAGATTCGTATGAAATGAGGGCAAAATATGTTGATGCAAAAATAGCGATCCAAAAACTTTTACATTTTTAAAACAAGTTGTATGCATATTCTTCGAACAGGCGCCGAGTTTCATATGAAAAGAAATTTGGAATTCTCTTTGGAATAGGCATTCCTTTATTTCTGGAAATGTTGGTAACACCATGCGCGTATTAATCAGTGCGCCTGTATCATGGCGGATGACCATGTCATATATGACCTATATGCCACCTATAGTTAGGAGACATAGAATACATGGGTATTCTGCAGATGGGCAGTATTGAAATACACAGGGGTCACGCACCTCTTTAAGAGGTACACATCAGGTATGTAGAAGGCGTGTTATCCAAGTTTAAGCGCACAACTCTATTAAAGCGACACATCAGGTAAAGGGAAGTCACAAGTTAGGTGAACGTTTTTCTTTGCCTCTCAAGAACAAGTAAAGGAGGTACATGTACATTGGAGATACAGAAGGGCTGGGAACTTGTTAAAACCACGCAGCTGTGGAGCCTGCTATTTGGGTAACAGGGGGTGCGAAATAGGCGCAGTGTATTAAGAACAGATTGCCCGTCAGACGAGGCACAGAAAATGTAGAAGAGATATTCGCAATAGTACTAAAAGGTGCACAAGGAGTACGGTGGATGCGCGCCATAGTAGAACAGCACATTATTTGCACACAACTGGTCAAGGTAAGCAAAGGCTCTAAAACGGTAAGAGTGAGGCCCATTCCAGTGTATACAGAAGCCGTTTCACAACAGCAACAAAGACAAAACGGCATGGCAGAATTACACGTTGATTAAAAATTAGACAAAATATTCAGATCTGAAAATTTGCGTTCTGTTCATACATCTGGGGAGTCGTTCGGCGAAAAACCGTCACAATGTCCTGAGAATCAATTATTCAATCTGAACGAGAGCTGGTATTATTTGATAGGAATAAAACTTATTTGCACCTACAGCTCCCGCATGGAATGTTAAACAAGCTTTCAAATGTGGGCACTGAATAAAACAACTTATACCTCAATGGTGCTAAACTGTGGAACAGATCATATAAATGAGAATGAATGTTCAACATCCTTAACTTGTACTTTAAAAACAGAGTTTCAGTCCGAATATGATTATTCTAAAGCATGAATATCATTCTTGATTTCAATTCACACAACAGAGCTCATTTTTATCATATGAAAAAAAACCACGGCACAAACCACTCTTCGGATGAAAAAATGCTCACATCTCTGTTATATCGGGTATACTTGTCGCTATTGAAATCACAATAAATGTTCTGTTTTATCCTAAATATATCACTCATGTCCCAGCTCAGTCGTTTTCCAAACATGTTGCATATTGCGCCCAGCTTTGCAAAGGGAAGTTGGCTCAGTCTTATTCTGACCAGGAAAGGGTTATTAAACTAACATTGTCTCAAATTTTAAAATACCAAACTTTAAAAGATACAGGAAAGTAAGATTTTAGCTGTTTCAATAGGAGTTTTAGTTTTTTTTATGCATCAAGAACATGTATTGCGTAAGATTCATTGGATAGCCGCCGACCCTTGTGAGGAAGATTTCTATTTCGTCCATATTGCCAACAAAATGTGGTTTACATTTGTTGTCAACAATTCTCCCGGAATTGGAATGCAATGCCTATAATGAAACGGAAATGCTAAACATGTTCCTGTAACAAAGAAGGTACAACCACTTATTGCAAATAGAAGAAGGCAATAAATATACTGGAAATGGCTGTCCACTCCAGCCCAGAATGCCAATGTGTAAATCACACTGGCTAAGTGAAGTATGTGCACTTTTTTCTGTAACTAATGAACAATTGAGAGGTCAGACTGGCAATCTGTGTATCATCATAAAGGAAAATACTCGTTTGATTAGAATCTTTTATCAAAATATTTCTACCATAATCAAAATTTGTGTAATAGGCTCACAAAATGTGATCTAAATTAGTACAGCACCACGTCACTGCAAATTACAACCCCAAAGGCTCGGGTTTAACTGCACTAGAAATAACAAGACATAACGCAATCCCAAGATGAAACATATTATTTTAGTGAATGTTCTGAACTATTTGTCAGAAATGGTTGCATGAATAATTACTATTCCGTCAATATTGGAAACGGGTGATAACATCATCATATACATCCTTAAAAAAGTAAGGATAAAACAATATTTGAGCAGGCTAAATTTGAATGCAAAGTTTTATGTGGGAAAAGCATAAATAGGGTTAAAAGCTTTGGACAGGTTCAAGGTATTCTTTTCAAAATATACAGTGCTTTAATAGTAAAACACTGTACACTGTTTCACTAAATGGTCTCCCCCTCCCCCCCCCACACACACACCACCATCACCACTCCCACGTATGGGGTACAAATTACATTTTCAAACAGCACTGAGACTTTCACAAAAAATGATCAACACACACGCAATTTTACATGCACAATCAAACTAGCGTTTGGTCAAACACAAATGAACGAGTCAAGAATATACAGACGCTGATTCTGGATCCAGATTTGAAAAAAAATATGATTGCGATAATGGTGTGCAGCTATCCTGTATTCATGGAGATCCTATTGGTAACATTTGAAAGCACTGGCGGTTAATACCTTAAAAACTGATTAACCCTTTCCCCTTGAATTGACACTTGAGTCAATAACTAAGTGCCCAACTCATGCCGAGGAAAGTTGTTGACCTGGGGCATGTGATCTTGATAGGGCTCATCTACAATTCTCAGTGAAAATTGTTTTTCATAACTGTTGACATTAGTTTAAAACACTGAAGCAGACGATATTTGACCACCAGCCAGTTTTGACCGTAAGGGGGGAAAGGTTCGTGAAATGTATAGAACTTTTCTGAGGATGCTCTTGGCCAACCCGAAAGTCCCTGTACCCAAGTGTTAAGAAACACTTCAGAGTGAATAAATAAACAAACAAATAGATAAAAAAGTAAATATATGACGGCCAATTGATAAGTTTGTCGCCTGAGGTAGAAGGAATTGAGTCACAGGACTTCCGTTTCATTTATGTGCAGCTCAACTCTTTGAACGGTTACACAAGCAGGAATCAGGAATCAGGAATCAGGAATCTTTTTATTCAAATCAGAATACATACATTGCATACAGAAAGATACAGAAATAGTCAAATTATACATAAACATATTTGAGATATATCACAATATATATATACTGATTTGGGAGACTTGTGTTAAGGTCATATATTGACCGCTATCACACAAGCCACCCACATTTTAATTTCTCTTAATTTATCTTTATGCAGATAATTTTCATTGAAAGTCTATACCAGCTGATGGAATATATATTATCATTTAAATTTTTTAAAGAACATGTTAGTTGGGTCTCTAGTTTGTGTGTTTAAATCACTCCGCTTTAAAAAAAATCACCTTACAGAATTACAAATGTAACAATTTGGTAAATTACATTCATTTTCATATTTTTCAAGATAATAATTTTTTATATAATCATGTATACTTGAGTTTTGAAAAAGTGGAAAGTTTCTAAAATACACTGGCAATATCGCGTTTTTTAATTTGTAATGAAATTTTAGGAGCAGTAGTTTATATATGTCTTGAAGTTTTCGTAACTTCGAGCCTTTAAATATTGGTTCTGAATGGGCATTAAAATCAGCCTTATTTAAGATACGCACTGCTCGTTTTTGAATAGAGAAAAGTCTATCTACTTTGTATCCCCATGCAAGAAGACAATAATTAAAATGTGGAAGTATGAATGAGTTATGTGGGATTGAGAGGACTTTAATTGAAAGGAAACTTTTTAGCTTGTTTAAAATGCCTACTTCCTGGGAGATTTTGGTAGAAATCTTCTGTATGTGTTTATCCCAATTCATATTTTTATCTAATGTTAAACCCAAGAAATTAAATTCATCCACACAGTCAATTTTTACCTTATCTATTTCAAGAGAAGGAATAGAAACTTTCTGTAAAGGCTTATATTGTAACATAAATTTTGTTTTCGTTATATTCAGAGATAACTTGTTTACCTTCAACTATGTACTTACTTTATCAAGCTCTACATTAATGCTTTAAGAAAAATCACTGTTTTGATATTGTTTTTTCAGTAAATTTATAGTACTACATAGTGTGGTATCGTCAGCATATATAATAAATTTAAATAAATTTGATGCCACTGTTATATCATTTATGTAAATTATGAACAAAAGTGGACCTGAGATTGAACCTTGGGATACCCCTGTCGTTATATTTAATAAGCGAGACTGCACATCATCAATCCTCACAAATATTTTCCTATTATTTAGATAACTTTCAAACAATTTCAGACTTGTGTCCTTTATTCCATAATAGTGTAGTTTTTGTAATAGGATTTTATGGTCTAAGGTATCAAATGCCTTCAATAAATCCATTTAAATGTTTATAGGTACGTCTCCTTTGTCCATTTCATTTAATATTCTGTCAATAAGTTCGCATGACGCTAGTTCAGTCGAGTGGCATTCTCTAAAACCATATTGACTTGGATAGTAGAGTTTATTTGTTTTGAAATAGTGATGAGTCTGCTCGAAAATGACCCGTTCAAATATTTTTGAAATCGCCGGAAGAACAGAAATGGGCCTGTAATTTTAAAGACTTTAGTATCATTCTTTTTATGAATAGGAATGACTTTAGCAATTTTCAGTAAGTCTGGAAAGATTCCTGTTCTTATCATCTGGTTTATTCTGATTGTTATTGCTTTATATGTTTCTATTTCTATAAACTTTAATAGATTAACTGATAAATTGTCATGACCACAACTGTTTTTAGCTCAAGAGAATTTATTATACTTAGTATCTTTTCATCTGTCACACTTTGACGTTGTCGTTTTTACAGTGTGATTGATAATTGCAATTTCTTAGAAAGTGGACAAAGTTGGCTTTGATGCTGTCATCCAATACCTTGATATCTGTGGGTCATTACCGAGAAAGTTCCATGAGGACATGGTGTCAACACTAGGAGAGAGTTCTCCTTACAACATGGTGAAGAAGTAGGCTGCTGCATTCAGACGTGGAAGGGGTAGCCTCGGAGATTAGTCCCATACAGAAATGTCTGTCACTGACACCAAAGAGAGAGCCATTGGCCAAATCAATTATATGATCTTGGCAGATAGGCGTATCACACAGCGATACATCGTCACAGAGTTGGGTATCTCCCAGAAACGTATTCATACACAACGAGCTCAAAATGACCAGGGTATCAGCGCGTTGGGTCCCCACACTCCTTGGTTCTGACCAGAAGAACATTTGGCACATATCAAGGGACAATCTTGCTATTTTTGAGGCAGATCCTGATGCATTTTCCAAACGATTTGTTCACGGATGAAACATAGATCTCCCACTACCAGCCTGAGACAAAAGAAGAGTACAACCAATGGAAGCGTCCAAGATACCCGCCTCCCAAGAAAGCCAAAGTACTGATGTCTGCTGGTAAGGCAATAGCTTTCAGTTTCTGGGATGCAGAGGGATTGCTACTTGTGGACTACGTAAAAGGGGGTTACACTATTACAGAGATCTACTATGCTCATCTCTTGAAACAATTAAGGGAGAAAATGAAGAAGCAACGGTACAGAAAGCTGACAATGAGGGTGCTTTTCCACCAGGACAGTGCTCAAGCTCACAAGTCCACGGTGGCACTAGCTTAAAACAATGATTTAATTTAAGGTCATGGAACACCCACCATATTGACCTGATTTAGCAACATCTGACAACAATCTGTCTCTTAGAATAAAAAAAGAGGTAAAAGGTCGTGATTTTGCCTCTGATGATGATGTGATTGCTGCTGCACACCAATTTTTGGAGACCTAAGATGCGGACTTCTACAAAGAAAGGAGCCGTGTGCCGCTATTGCTGGACCAAACGTGTTGAAGTTCAGGGCGACTACGTTGAAAAATAAATGTGTCACGTCTTGAAAATGAAAATCGACTCCCTCTTTGACTATGAACTTATCAATCACCCCTCGTATATATATATATATATATATATATATATATATATATATATATATATATATACGTACGTACATACATACATGTACATACATACGTACATACATATACATACATACATATATAAAACCAGAGGTCTTTGTCTCAAATAGTCGTCTCTAACAGACGTGAGCCATTTTACTTTCAATTTTGAATGGAACAAACAGAAGGTGGCTTAAATTTTGGTGTGGAAAAAGTAAAACTTGAAACATGTTTCCAGGCCCTTGAATACCAACCCTATCTACAATAAGACGCAGGTTAGGTACGCGCCCAATCTGCGCCTCTGGGCAACACATATTCTCAAAGTAGTAGTACAGATACATGAAGCTGCAAGAGAATTTGGATCAAGGTCAAGAGGCAAAGTATAGAAACACTCTCATAAATTAAATAGGTGCACATCAGATACACCTTGAGTGAATGTGGTACAAAACAGGCGAATATCTTAACGGAGGTACGGTGCGCGGGTAAAAAAGTTGTCCACCTTGGTATGGTCCGGGATGTCAGTCTTGGATGACGTGTCAAAGGTTTTACCAATGGCCTATTGAATGTACCTTTTCTGTCAGTAATATGTGTCACCTGATAGCAAAAAACTTGAAATGCATGACATCAGCATTATGATTTGACACCGCAAGCATAGGATTGACAAATCTCATTAAAATAACATACCAGTTTGCATACTAGTAGCGATAAGAATTCAACATTTTTTATTTTCATAAAACAGAAATAATGTAAAAGCGTGCAGCAGATGGGAATAAGCAGAACCGAGGTTTTATGTGTATTTAAGCAGGGAATTCTGTTTCCAACGGCTCTCGAGAAAATTTGGCAGACTGTGGAGATTATGCAATATCCGCATCAAATGTCTTCTATGACTCTGTCTGTAATGGCCTTGGCATAATTTCTCACTAGTAAAGGCAGTCCTTACCGAACAAATTTGTCAACAGTAAATCACCTCTGATTCCTACAATCTTGAAATGCAAAATTAGTCAAGATGGCAAACGTGTGATGGCTACCGCGACATTGGAATATCATGTACGAAAGTCATGTTTTAATCACTTTTTAAGTTTCCTCCGCTACAAGTTGCGATGATGCTGGGTTGTACAGATAACCAGTATTGCAGGTCAGTCCGAATCTTCCACGCGTCTGAGAGTGACTTCAGTTACTGATTGATTGACCATGTTTTAGGTTATCCAGTTGTACATGTACTTTTCCGGATGAGATTGAGCTTTCCTGTCGCTATGTTTGTATCCGCATGTAGATAGGCCTGTTTTGCCAAAACATCTACGTTTCACACAAAATCGTAAAGCGGACATATGTTCCATCCATCAGGACTACAGGTCATCAACTTGCCAATCAAATGTACACAGTCCATCAATGATCATGAGCTATTGGTGGTTGCACGCCTAAATTAGTCAAAGACTCAAACTGTTCGCGGCAATCGTAATTATCCTTTGCAGTGCACAGCTCCATTCAACTCGGCATGAATGTCTGCAGTTTGGCATATGGAAAGGTAATTGAATAGTTCATCTTCAATTACCGCAAGAAAACATCGATGACATTCGATCATAGGGCGTTTTGTCGCTGTTGACTGTTAAAATGAAAGCGGAAAAAAACATCAAGAAGTTCAATTATATTCTATGCTGGATGATATATCTAATGCTAGCTTAACGCCTTTGTGGTGAAACCGTTCTTCATCGTCCGGTCATTTCACAGGTCGTCTGCTTCATTCATTTTATTAAATATTGTCCCTTTTCAAAAATATCTTCATTGAAAATTTCAGGAAAGACCTACCAGTATAACACGCCAATAATCCACAGCTTTCCTCGAGAAAAGATGTTGACACAGATCAATTTCAGGGGTTAGCGATAATACTTTTTGTAGCTTACGTTAACTGTTCCTATCTGCAAATGCTTCACATAACAACAACGGCACCCAATTGGCCCCAGAGCTTGCCAAATGACTTTTTATGGAAGACAATCACTGAAGATAAAGGAAAATTTAATATGAGCTCCATATCTAAACAAAATCAACTTCAGGCACAAAGGCTACACTATCGTCTCATGTTCCCAGAGTGACACACAAGATATTCTACCAATCTCTGTTCTCGAAATACCGGTCTTGCAAAAGTTATAGGGACCAGCATTCTCTGTTCTCCAAAAATTATATTACAGATACCACAAGTAGTATTCTTTATTCTATGAGTGACATTAAGGATACCGGTGGCACCACTATTTGTTTCTTATCCACCAGCGACCTCTGTGTTTAACTCATCTATAAACAAAAGACCATTTTCTTGGCAGTTGATCGGCAGTTCTCTTTCTTGCCTGACGTAGTCATTACAAACTGGCCATCGAGCAGGATGTTTTAACAGTCCCCGCATAAATCACCCAAAAGCGCCTGGGCGTAAATTGTCATCTGCCTTAACCTTTCAACCTGGTTTGAGTCAATAAAAACATTTTTGCTGAAATTGCTGTTTAAAAACGTTCATGATGGCATGCCCTAGGTCAATAGGTTTCCCTCGAGCGGATGGGCCGCTCGCCAAAGAAATCTATTGACTCAGTCATACTCTGACTAGGAATGGGTTAATTGTTGCAATTGATTAATGATGTTCTCGTCAGAGTGTATATGCACAAGACACAGTGCACAGTTGGATTATTGGCAAATGTTGGGAACACGGCATGCTTTTCTCTAATCAAATTTAACCGATTAGTTTTGAGACCAGACCAAGTTGTTCATCGCACGCTGTGTAAACATGGGTGTAATATTTTAAACATCAAATAAATATTTAATGTTTACCAGTCATTACAATATTCACACACTATAGGATCAAGGGGTGTGTGTTAGCAATACAGAACAGGTCTAACAAAGAGACAACAAATATATTATTACTCATCATGTAGATTAAGAGTGAACCAACACCTTTCTGCGATGCATGTTGGGCGTCAAAATCCTAAACCCTAAGGAAAATTGTTAATGATAAATAAGCGATAAAAGGAAAAAACAAGGAGACTTGTAAATATCATTTCGTGCAATTTGTTCTTAAATTGCTACATTTTATCATCATCACATTCATCATTATTACCATTACTATTGTAATTTGCACCAATATAAACTATCCAAGTATAAATTTGAACTTCTGTTTATAGATTACACTAGCGATGGAGCAGATAAAATTTGACAAGTCATACCTAAAAATTCTGCATTTATGTTTACACTTACATTCGTCTCCCTTATCAATTCGGCTGAACTAGTGGTTTGGCTTGTGGGTGTAATAGTTGTCTGCTCCAACGTGGAGAGGTATTTTACGTGCGAGTGAACACCCGTGTTGAACGGTAACAATTGAATGGATTATGACAAGTGAGATGACCTCAACGTTATTGACAAAATGATATGGGTTCATTATCTGTAATAGAGTGCTAGTATTAAATGATATTTGCTCAGCAAATTAGTGAAACAGACTTCAAAGTATAATAACCATCTTATATTGCTTGAAACATATAGTACATATTTCCCTTGGGAGTTTTCCAAAAGTGAAGTCAAAGTAATTGTGAGATCATCAAAGTGGGTTCATGTACTCATTATTGACGGCAGTGACAGCGTCAAACATAAATCATGTAAATTGTACGTTACGTCATATTAACCTGATAGTAGCTTGCCAGGTTGCATCGGGTATTGTAGCAGACAAGAAACGAAAGATGTGTATTGAGGTTCAATGTTGAGTTCATGGACGTTATAAATATCGCATTTGGAGCAATACTCGCAGTTCATTACAGCTGGCCTAATATAAGCCCTCATTTCAAATATACTCGATTTCTATATTAACGAATCTCTTTGCTCCTATATGGGAATTTAGAATTCAGTAATTCTTTACGTTGGCAGGTGAGGACATACGAAAGATCCTCATTATCGTATATGGACAAAACTCTGGAAAAGCTTTAATTGTATCAAAACTGTAAAGGTTGTTGCCTTCGGTATCTCCACGGTGAATTATATTCGAACAGAATATTGGCTCTCAAAATGGTGTTTTGTTCGTGTAAACCGTTTATTTCTTATAGACATTCGGATTTTATGGCATTCATTGAACCTAAAAAGCTACTTATTCACATCAATGATTCCTGATGCATCGTGTTTCAGGAAGTATAAAATAAATGCATATTTAATGCTGCATCTGAATATATCTTTAGAGTAGGCCCGTCAATTCCGATCTCAGATCAAAACTAGTGACACTCAGGTTTGATTTCCTATGGTGGCAGGATGAGTCATCCTCAATGCACAGTATTCTCCTAAGCACGTCGCCCACGTCATCGGAAGAAAATAACAGGCCGGCTTAGTGGACAAAAGCGTGCAAGAAAAAAATGTTGCTCCAGACTTTGATGCTATACAAAATAGTCAAACACTGCAAAAAGCACCCCTCTCCTCTGCTTTCTGCCCTACCAACGTTAAACTTCCCCATATTCTGTTAATTTACTTCAATCTTATAAAATATTGGGACAATATTACGACAGCATCCCATATATGAGGATGGCACTGATTCATGGGATTGCTTCATAGCTCCCGAAGGGAGCTAAACCGTTACGTGCGTGCAGGAAACAAATTCATTCATGCTCCCTTATCTTGCTAGTGGATGGCCTGAATTGCTTGCAGCACGGAAGTTGTTTTTTGAAGCAAACAGGAACCGGAAGCGCAGTCTAGAACCCATGAAAACTGAATCATTCTCCGCGACAGATTAACCCAAATGAAAGAACAAGTTCATTGTGGTGTACATAATTATTAATATTTTTCTCAAATTTTCGGATCATGAGTCCTTCTTCAGGGAATGACAGTTGATAAGCAAAGATAAACGCTCACCGGCCTCAGGCTATGGCCTTGGTTGGTTCCCTGCCTCGCAGCTACGTCGTTTTCATAGATAACACAAGCACAACAATACCCCTATGTGTTCACATGAAATGAAATTGAAATAAATTTTTTAATTTTGCCTTCGGGAGCTTCCACAGCCTGGCTGTTACATATTATGTCTTGACCAGAGAGAACATCCCCATTATATTCATGTTATGACCAGAACGATTTTACTGAGATGGACATCGTACTTCATGACGATCATACCTCCAGCCATTGACTAGTGATCTGGTTTTAACCATGGCTTTTTGCAGGGACACTGTACAACTGTATATGACTATAATCCGAAACTAAGCATGACGGGCGTAAAATCAGTGACATTGTTTTCAACGGTTTTGAGAAGCACATAAGAGTTGCGTTGCTTTTATTCGTGTTGCGCATCCTTGACAAATGCGACATGGTCTCCAGTAAAAAAGACCACGCTGTATCCAGTAATCAGAAGGTAGCATTCCCAATGTAAGTGTAATTACACATCTCAGTCTTTCATTGCCAACTGCGACTCAAGTCGAACTACTTAACACCAACTGCTCTGAGTTATAATAAGGGTACTTGATTCATTTTCCTTGTAAAAAAACAACTTTCATTCAAGTACCATTATGCGTGACGTTGCATAAACTATAATAGTCAAGGTCAAGCGCTTGCCCAGCACGTTTTGGGCACAATGCGCCCAGAGTGCTCCATTGAAAGCTTTGTGCAAATGTGACACTGAACGAGTTGACCTACATTCAACCAATTTAAGGGCTACTTTTCGAGTCCCACAGGGGCCACCCGTAGCAGAGTCTAGAATCGTGCATTCCACTTGCGGTTCCAGAGAACCGATACCTCAACTCACCCAGTGGCGTCTGGATAAGGTCACTGCTTATCGACCGTCTCATAAAACACTTAAATCTACATCAAGCAGTAAGGCCTGTACAAAACTGTTAATACCAATTCCGTATATGTGAAATAAAGAGACGTTACAGACCACATTTTTACATTACAAGTGACGAAACTAGATATTCGCTGGCCGTGGCCTTGCGTGGGCGAGATGTAGAGCGTAATAGGCTTATCTTTGCATGCAAAACAATGCTTTGTTAATGCTTATGTAATTGCTTGATGAAGAGACAAAAAGTATGTCCTGTAACTCACAAGTTTGAGTTGGTATGCGTTTTTCGATCTCCACCTATCTTCTAATATTTGCGGAGAATTTCAAATTGGCCTCTTCTATGCTTGATTTGTTTGTTCGGAAGACATTGAGTGCGAATATGAATCTGTGAAAGAGTTCTTTATTTGCCACTTAATCCTCATTTATATATGTATGTGAAGAGTATGTTGATACATGCATTTCTGGAAAACAACATTTTGTTTTTCTCAGGTGACTTACACAATTCCGATCCATTCAAGCTTTAACGAGCCAGGTCGCCGGATGCTTTTGCACCAAAGCTACAGGAAATCTATGCACACTTCATGTGAACCTTATGATCCGCTGTCAAGCTCTTGGCAAACCTTGTTTCCTGTCCGTGTCAAACTCATACATGGACTTAGAAACTAATAAATTGTCGACAGAATACTTGTAAGGCAGCATCACAAAGTTGTATACAAGTAAATGCTACAGTGGATGCAACATGCTATTCATACCAAGAACACAAAAGCTTTAAACAATCTGTTTGCCCCCAGATTTGTGTAGATCAGGAGCACAGGTTGTGAAAATTTTGTGCTACAGGTCGTTGGGGACAAATCGGACTCGACACTTCAGCTAGATTTACATTTGCTTGAAAGCTGCTGCACATCTCTATTCGACATTGGAGGGAAGCGGGATTAGAATGGCATATGTGTTCTGTGAGTATTAAATGTGATGATAAGATGATGACCCTCGGGGGACCTGATTTGTTTAAATAGATACACGACATGTCGGTATTTGCCACAGAAACCACGGGATCGAGTACGAAAAATCAACATTACATTGAGACACAGCACGCAACCAGACGAGTCATCATGGCACCATAGACAGACAAAAAATAGTCACAAATCAATCATATTCATCATGGCCGTCTGCCATGTGATGCCGTTTACCCAGGACTAACACTGACGGGACATCTGTTAATTCCAATTTGTACATAATAGAGTTGGAGTGTTCATACGGCTGCTTCGTAAGTGTGCACGCCGTCCCTGGGAATGCCGAAGCACCAGCGGCACCATCAACTCCTGTCCTGAGCACCTTCCTCCGCTGTCGGCCACTTACAAATCGATGAGAATCATTTGGTCTTTTCCGACTCTTTGTGCACAGGGAATGGTCTATTTACTGCGTGTTTATTAGATTCTTTTTGCCTTACACGAACCGTGAAAAGTACAGCATTCTCGAGTAAATACAAATTAGGAGTGACCTTGCATCCGTGTTAGGTGGTATCCCAACAAAGCCAGAGCCACGATCACCTTACACGACCTGTCTGCTTGTGATCTGACAAAATCAATGCTGGTGTAGACGCTTTTCTGGGTCAACTTCCACAAAATCACGGAACAGACGTTTGGCTGCCATTCACCACCTTTACGGATGACCATGATACAAGACAAAGGTAGACTTTATAGGGAATCCATACTTACTTCGGTGGGGAGTCATCATGAACCTCTCCATCTCCACAGTGACATTAAACAACAAAACCCGGCCCAAGAAAATCCAACCTGTTCGGTGCCAATCATTCCAACGACATAAGATCACATTCTATGTTTCGATAAGCTGATGAATATCATAAGTTCACATTGATATCAACTCTGACTTGCATTTGTTTCGTTTATTGAAAGAAGCAGGCGCATAAATCCAGATTTTCCTCATACAATAATAAATGGAACACAAGGTTTCAACGGGAACCACATTTGAAAAGTTCCATGTGGTGGTCTTATCTTCTGTTGGCGTTGTTCATTGATTTGTTTACCTGTTTTCATTGACGTATATAAGACCCTAATACCAAAAAAGGACGTCATCTTTACAATATAGACATATATATGTACTAAAATTATGTTTAATTGGCAGTGTACATGGTAAATAAGACGCATACATTCAAGTGTTTCGCTTGACAGAAATGGCGTTTTACTTATTTCTCTCATCCAAAGTAAAATAATTAGCAAACATTCTATCCCGTCTCAACCATTGTTTATAATGAATCATTAGAATCACTTAATGCCAAACTGTATGGGTTTAAAAATGAGAGCACGTGGATTGAATTTTAGCAACAAAATAATAATGTGTTTGCCCCAATTAACTTTTGCAGGTACATGTTCGGTATTCATCATGAACCTTGCCATGGGAATCTGCTGTCTGAGCTCACCTGTGGAAGAAGGTGGCATCATTTTTCTGCCCTAGTACCACACACTCGTACTTCATTGCCAATCAGTAACAACTTTTGCAATATGACTATCAACTGATGGAAGCTTTCATACCTTTCCACTCGATTTCTGCCCGCCTTCGGGTAGTTATTTTTTTACTTACAGAGCTGGCTACATCATATTTGTTGATATCATTCGTATACAGACAGGGATGCCAGTACAGCCGACCCATAGAGATAGAAGAACCTTTAATGTGAACTAATAAGCCAATGTCAAAGTAATACCTGTCTTGGTATTTCAACTGGGCATCGTCGTATTGATGACGGGCTTGCATTAAAGGTTCTGTTTTATATCGCTTCTTCTGGTCTGCTGCATGTTCACTCCGCTTCTGGTAAATTATCTGTACATTTAAGCCGCTATTGTCGAGCTGTAAATGCGCCCCATGTCCCGGGAGATCTGCCCGGACATCTATCACCAATTTGACCCCATGGATCCACTCCGTAAAGGTGAAGCCAGGAAACCGCTCTAGGGTTAGTTCAATCCATGCAATGGCCTGAAATTTTGCCTTGATAGTTCATAGTTGAAAATATCCCAATTCCCTCACCTGTTTTGAAATGAAACCGTGTACTTAACCTGTCACGAAAAACCCGATGCTCATTTTTTTAGCATCCGGTGCTTTTGCATGCTTAAACAGTCACGATGACTTCCGTGTGTTTCTCAACAATCTCTGTGCCAGCATTCTGTAAATTGCAAAACTTTCCATGTAGACATACTTTATTTGGTCACCGAAAAGAAAGAAGATCGGATAACTTGCAGGTTCCTGTTTTATCATTTATACCGTTCTAGAAAACAGGAGAGCATCGATAAAGCTTTCTTTTTAATTAGTCATCGGTGAGGTATAATAGTTTTATGCAGGGTTATAATATTTTACAGATTGTGTTTACGCTAAGTTTGTATGTATATTTTACCTTTTTTCATGTTTACTTTTAACTTTTCTTGTACCCCAGGGCCCCGTGGAAGAACAGCCAAGGACTGAACGGGTTACCCTGGTAAAATATATTCTAATAAATGAAAAAAAATGAAAAATCACTGAACTTTAAATGGTAAAACGAATATAACTGATTGTATTTGTGTCTATGTGTCCAGAACCACTTCCTTGTAGTCATTACCCTATTCCAAAGTCCGAACTCTTTACTCTCCATAAGCTAACCTGTCTCTGTCTAACCTATGTGTATGTGGAAGTACTATTGTCCATATTGCACACGTTCCGCTGTAAAATTTTGATTGATTCATTGATTATATTTGTAAAAAGGTAAATTGCCAGGTATCTGCTCTGGGAAGGACAAGGAAGTTCCTATCTGCCAAGACTAGTCTGATGTTTTATAAGTCATTAATACTACCATATTTTGATTATTGTGATATAGTGTGGGACTCCTGCTCTTGCCGCCTAAAGCAGAAACTCCAAACTTTACAAAATCATGCCCTCCGGATTGTTACAAAATCTCATGGACGTACACATGTTTCGGATCTGCATAATACCACTAAAACCCTTACCCTTCAACAAGACGAGATTTACATACTGATGTTTTTATGTTCAAAGCAGTAAACAACCTACTCCCAGGCTATATTTCTTCCAAATTTATAGATAGCTCTGAGGTAAATCCTCGTGTAAATAGGTCCACATCAACCAATGCCCTCTTTGTTTCCCGGTGTAAGCTCAATGTCGGCAAGAGCAGGATATCCTACAGGGGCGCCACTAAATGGAACTCCCTCCCTTACCGGTTAAGGAGTGCTCCAAATATAAATTTATTTAAATTGTGCTGCTACCCTCCCACAACTATATGTATGCTCTAATTTTGTTCGTATTATCCTGCCTATTTTGGACTCTGTCCGCCACTTGTGTTTCAACGTATCTTTCATTTTTATTGAGAGTTTTATATTTTATCTTGTTTTAATAATTTATGTATTATTATGTATTTTATATGTTCATCATGCCTCATGTTTTCAACAACCCATTGTATCATCCAGGGCCTGGCGGGAGATCAGAGCTGCGGCACTGAGCCAGTAACCCTGGTAAAATAAGAAATAATAAAAAAAAAACCCATAGGCTGCATTAATCCAAATAAATTAAAGGGTCTTCAGCGGGTAACTACTCAGAAAATGTTTCGGAGCCTATATCCATACGTCTCTCTGAGTAGCGGCTCCTTGTCTAAGCTAAATATTTAGCAAAGACAACCCACATAATAATAAATAAATATGAACGTGGCAAATGATGAATTAGCTGAATACGTGAAGTTTTGCTAAATGCTTCATTATGAAAGAAGAATACCTGTCAAACGAACCATAATTACTAAATATGTATAGTACAGGTTCAGATAAGAACAATTTGACTTACCCTGAACCAGTATGTATCCTGTCTAGGTAGATTGCTTATCCTAGTTAAACCTCCTGCCAATATAGTTAAATATCCTGGCAATAGATATATCTAAGTGATCTTAAACTCATGGGTTTTTGTACGTCTGGTCATTTCTTTCTATAAAACTTATTATGGCAAGAACCTCCTTGTGCCTTTTGGTGGTCTTATCAAAATTCACTACAGCTTCATCATGTTGACAATCCAATGAGGTCACTGGAGGACCCTCCGTTACTGTTCCAGATCACACTGACAAGAGAAACAAGCGAGGATTTTTCAACATATGTGCTTTCCAATCTACTTTTAAGCAAATCATAAAACACCAAATGGGTGTTTTGGATAAATGAAATATATACTTACAAGGCATTGACGCGGGATAAGACTTTAGGTTGTCAATAACAAGACGACTTCTTTTTAAAGGAAAGTCTTTTAATGACTTGTTCTCCTGATTTTCTTCATAGTTAGAGGCAATAAGCTAAGATAGCTGCAACTGAATCACATTTAACACTCAATAAAGTTGCTTTGTGGCTGCAGGATACCCATATACCAAATAGGTATAATGGATCATTCAACAGCAATAAATTCTTAAGGCTGGTTCAATATTCATTTTCAGTTCTATGAAAAAGTGCATGAAATAATCTCTGTGCACATTTGGTGCAATTTTGCATGGCGCACATAACAGGGAAGCATTGACTTGAGAGATCTGACATCTGGTTCCTGGTACTTAAAAACCTGCGTGCTCTAGAAGCCTTGAAGCTAGATCCAATTTAGGCAAAGAACCCTTCCGTCCAGTGTTTGTGGCAGAAGATTCTCACTGCTAGTTTTGCTTTCCCTTCGGGGAATCTTTATTGGATACAAACTTCATTATTTCATATCGATCCTACCCGAAATGAAATCACCAAAAGATTGTTCTCTGTGATGCAATTATGGTCAAGTCAGTTATCAAGTGTCTGTGTTATATTCCTTTGCACTCAAACTCATGGGTTAAGATAGGTGTCGGTAGAGTAATATACCGTCTGTATGACGGCCAGATTCCATTATGCAGCTATGTTACCGTTCCTTTGGGATAGGTCTTCGTAAAAACGACTTTTGTGGATAACAAACGGGTTTGTAGGTCGATTTCTGGTGGCGAAGTCATGTCCCTCCCCGTGTGATCCGTCTTCGTAGTTTGCATGCATCATCGCTTTTCATTTAGGTACATGCCTGCTTGACAACAATGTACACGCGTTAAGTACTTCTAGTATCAGCAAGCAGGTAAGAATCTTAAATTTAAATACTTTGAAATAACATGATTTAATAAACATGAGGTCGATATGCTACATATTTGCCTTTCTGTATTAACACATCCTGTTCAGGAAAAAAGTTTGGAGGGTGCACTCCTTTGTCAGACAAGATTCAAAATAAGGCAGACAGACATACGCATATGGAGACAAAGGAATTATTTTCCATTTTCTTTTTTTTTTTGGTCATATGTGTTTTGCACAGTTGTTTTCAATGCATTTTGCCCCTAAAACTGGCCATGCTTTTACCAAGGAAAATTGCTTAAAATGAATTACATTGTACTGCAAACTCTCAAAGTAGTTACATAACAGGCAATACAAAAGCAATCATATGGGCATACGAGCAGATTGAAAAAAAACTCCTCATTGGTGGGTCGACGGTAAGTAAAAATGTGGTTGTCCGTGGCCATTAGCCTACATCTAAATACAGGCATGCAAAGTGTTTCCATTGATGTCAGAGTCCCAATTGAAGCCTTCCTGGAAATGTTCCTGAAAGCAATTGTTGAGTAGCACTGGAAGGGAAGTACCTTCAACTTGTTATTTATTGTATATAGTCTACTTGACATGCCTTGGACGATACGCAAGCAATTGATTGCGTGGTCGGACAACGCAGTACTGCAGGGGCAGACCAAAGTCCCCATCAAAGATACGATAAGACATATCCGGGCAAATTGTGCAACGTACACATCTGCACATAGAGATAAAATGCAGACATAAATGCTGGTGATCCGCCTAGTGTTCAGCAATATGTCAGTCTCACAGTAGCGTGCGGTGCCATAATATGACAATGCAGTGTTTGCCACGTTTATCTTGATCTATAGACGGGACCTTATGTAGTGAGGAGATGTATACATACAAACGCTGATTTCACGTTTGATAAGACCATCATCAATTCCCGAAGAACAACTCCCATGGGCAAGATATTTGACAATCAATGTGCATTATGAGAGCAAAGAGTCATCATTTTTCGCCTGTTTGTGTTCTCTTGCCATTGTGTAAACTGTAGCAGAATTTTAAAGCGCCATTATCCGACAACCCATAGCATTTTCCATCACTCCCGGAGCTCCTATGCAAGTAAATGAGATGACTGTGTTACACGTTGAAGGAAGAAGCCAATGA
The DNA here is from genome assembly GCA_964020975.1 of Hermodice carunculata. NCBI lineage: Eukaryota > Metazoa > Annelida > Polychaeta > Eunicida > Amphinomidae > Hermodice > Hermodice carunculata. The sequence goes on along the minus strand of OZ026613.1, from coordinate 86,677,375 downwards.
ACTGACACGCCTTCGCCGCCTTCGTGATCTTTCTGGCCTTGCTTCAAGACCATGTTGCACTGTTTACCTCGCCTCCTTCTGGTCCAATCGTACACCTACTTCATAATAGTTCAATGAATAAAACCTGCCATACCGGATTCTCTTATGGGTAACCGGCAACTGTCAGTCACCCATTTTGACAAGAATTACCCACTTTTGTCAACATAGCAGGTAAATTATAGACGAACATAAACACTAACCCTGAATGCTTTTGGATATATAATTACCTAAGAGAGCAACCCCCAATGCTGTCAATGCCATTACAGGACATGAATATCAGAAAAATCTATTTTTAAAGAACGTAAGCATAAGTTAATGAAAATATGCAATTTGACATGAATTAAACTGAATACTTTAGCCAGTGAGCCTGTTTGAAAAATCGTTTCTCTCTGGTCATGTGAACACCGGTGTTATTGAATTAGTGTCTTTTGCGGTATAATTTATCAGTCCATCCAGCTTTTGGCGATTTATTCTACATTTTCTGAATTATATTGCATGGTCAAAATGAACTTTATTTTGGCTCGTATATTCTTTGTCTATTTCAAATGGGACCATTATTTTATTTTTATGAACTTCTCACTCTTTTTTTCGTAAGCATCATTTTCCATGTGGCCGATTGGATTATTGCATGGCATGCAAATACATTTTGCACACTTTTTTTCGGAAATACAGAAATGACCCCTGGCAACTTGGCATTATCTTGTGAAAACATTTGTGCTAAAATTGGCCAGCCACCAATCCAAAACAGGCAGGTAGGTTCCAGACGATTGCATTTCGTGGAAGGTATCCAAGGATTCTTGACAACCCTCATCCAACATCACCAAACCCTTTCACGCAAGAGACGATCATATTTTATCGATCCCGAAAATATTGACCCTTACAATTTTCATTAACAAATAACAATGCATGAATAACTGGCTCAAGTTGAAACGTCTGAACTGGATTCGATGGCCATGTACAGGTTCCTGTGGTAACGTATATAGCGGTGGCAAAATTACCAGGACTGGAAAACTTACTGTATTTTTGTAGCATCAATATAGCACAAAACTACAGTCTTCATGCAGTTTGCAGCACCCTATTAATTGGTACCTACCCCTCCCTCCCTTCCATGTTGCTAATCTATATTTTTGTTTTGACATTCTTTCGAATCTTCAAACTGCCATTGAGGCATGTTTACTCTCAGAAATTAAAATAATCAGTTTCTGATGATGAGTTAGAAACTGCAACTCGGTTAAACGTGCCTCAGAACAATGACGACTGAAGTATACAACACTATCTAGCCATGATAGCCGTCTGGACGACGCTAGTGTAAGCAGCTTGGAGGCACGATATGTAGAGTAGTGCACAGCCTTGTCAAGATCCCTTTGTTATTTTATCCATGACAAATCGACCAAAAATAAAAGCAGTCTTCTGAAAAGAAAGCAATATATACATGAAATATTTACAGGGATGGTATGACGATAAGTCAGTCATAATTGAATCGTCCACAATTGCTTTGTGTGGTTGGAATAATCGAATTGATTTTCTCTTTACAAATGCTTTGGATATAATACTCCGAGTTCAAGAGAGCAATTTCGGCTGTCTTATACCGTTATATTGTACACTTTGACTCTTCTGTTTAAGAGAATTTGGCCTTTAAAGCGTCCATTCTATCTTATCCTCTGGTCCCTTCGGTAGTTGTCCATTTTGGTAGAGGGTTTTATGATTCAATGACACATAAGCTGTGAGAATACAATGCTCATTTTTGTTGTTATCATATTGTTTGCAAATATATAACACTTTGATATTCATATATATATATATATACTGGTGTCGGTGTTTTGTTGGAATATTTTGCTTCTTTCCTTGCATTCAACTCGTAAAGTGACTTTCGCTGGTAATCATTTGTATTATGTTACTCATCATCTGCCTTCAGTTACTCCCTACAAGGCTTTGCCATGCATTCTCCAAGATTGCCTGGGGGTATGTGCCCCCCCCCCCTTCCTTGGATTCCAGCATCCATTACAAATTTCACATGGCATCCAGTTTATTTTTCGGCTTATGGTGTATTGTTTCCAGCTTACGGCGTTCTGCGCCCGTTACGTATACTTTAATGTGAACCAGTCAGTAGACAGTACATTACAGATACAGTCACCGTGCTATTATAAGCCATGAGGTCTCAATGAACTACCTGGCATAAGTCTACACTAGGTCTGAATAGAGTCAGCATCCGTTATAACTTAAACTTTTGAATCTTTGCCCAGTTTATAAAATTGAAGAATCCAGCTTCCAGCCTGCAGCCTAATTCACGTTCTGAAACCCAGATAAACAGTTCACTCTGGTGTCCATTTACAGGCATTCATGCCCTTTGGTCTGCTTTCCTGCTCTGCATTTGTCACAGAACTTGACAATACGCAACCTTCAATAAAATATACAGTTGTGTGGCCATACTGTAAAAGTCACTTTAGTCGGGCGGACTAACGGAGAATACTGCTATTATCTTGTATATTTTTGCAACCAAATGACACCAAAACTACTGTATGTGGAAACATATATTTTAGCGGTAGGTTCAGGCATATATCCAAGGTGCTACATTATGCAGCTTATTCTGCTTCTTGGCACGCATAAGATATGTTGACCAGATACACCCAGTGCACAAGAATTTTGTGTATGCCAGTTCAGGTGAATAAACAAAAACACAATATGACCTTTTCTATTGGTTGTTGACAAATGTTGGTCTGTAAACTGGCGACATATATCTGCCAAAATAAGGCTAAATTTCCATAAGCTTCTGTTCAGTACAGATGTAGCCTTCAGCATGTTCATTATTCCAGGGAAACAAGCTAATTCTAAATCAAAAATCATAAGAGATGCTTTGTACTTTTGCATCAGAATTCAGAAAGAGGTGATTTATGGACACTACATGTACATAGGTGCATGTTCATGACTACATCCCCACCACCAAACAACCACGTGTTTTTGTGTGTGTTTCCTAAAAATAGAACACATAAAACTGTCTTTAGAAATCAACAAATCAACGCACGACATAAACGATTAAAATTCAAAATAAGTTTATGAAATTCAGTGTCCTAAAATCATTCTGGATAGCTTTCAATCATTGTGATTAAAAGGGGACCGGGAAATAATTTTCAGTTTTAACAGCAAGTATTGCCAGCATCGGCGAAAAGGTTACGATTGAATGAAACCCTTAATATGTGGTAAAGACTTCACGGATCAATCCCGATATTAATGTTCTTTTCATGATACTTTTCCATTTGCCGATTAAAGTATCAATTTCTAATAATTCTTGGAAATCCAAAAACCTATGAATACACATAGAAAATCGTTCTCTTGACCACACCGCATGCATGCAATATCTCTGCATCAGAAACCATGAACCTTGGGCAATCCATCATTTGTCATAATAAAACTGACATTCTTCTGTGCATCAAGATTGTTCAAACCTCCTTACACTGTACATGTAACCGAGATTTCAATCATAAGCTGATCAACTTACACAGTGTGTGTATGTTGGCGACATTCCATCACATGATAACCGACACGACAGGCTTTTTCCATAAGTGCATGTATCAAAGCACTGATAACTTGACGGTTTTCCCCCGAGACATAGTATCAACTAGATGTAGATTTTTTTTTTTTTTTGAAGGTGAAAGGCGATCCGAAAAAACAAAATTCGTTGCATGCATGGAGTTTTTATGCCCGGCTTTCAATCTATCCATCCATCCATCAAGGTGTAAAGTGCCACTCTTAGGTCAGCAAGATGTGACGGAAAATTTGTTGTCAAATTCAAAGTTCTACTTATTATTTCTCTATAAAATGCTTTCTTTGATGCCGCTTAAGTAAGATCGGTCCTCTATGAGTAAGACATCTACATTTTCGTCAATTTAAATGGAAGATTATGACGTCGTAATTTACATATAGACGTTGACGCTGTAGATGATGAACAATCCCGCTATATCAAAGACTCTTTGCAATTATTTAGCATCATGCGTGAAAAACGAAGCCCTTAAATTTCCATATGTCATATTTCGTCTAGTATGAGGTAGTTTGATATTATCTTCCCTCCAAAGATCTTAACATCATGAAGCCGATTTGTGGATTTTATGAATTTTCATTGCGTGGATCCGCCGGGCGCGTTGAGGCTGCCGAGCTGGTATCCGCTGAAACGACAAAGATTCACATCCCGCCTTCCCTCTTCTATTGCAACACCCAAACACTGCACAGTGATCTTTACCCCCCCCCCCCCCCCATTGCTAAATAAAAAACGAGCTATGTATATACATATTTACAACTTTGCAGGCATTAAAAAGTGGTGTCCTCTCTATTCATTCACAATGGTGCCCAAAGCATGAACCCCGCCAGGCGAGTTTGCGCGTCTATGCGCATGCGTCGACTGCAGCGCCAGCTTCGGCGGAAAGTACTGAATTGGGCAGTATGAAAAAAAGTTATTATCATTTTCTGAAGCCGCCATAGAGAGTTCAAGAGAGTTAAAGCGTGCATCACTAGCCTGGTCAAGCGTTATTTAAATTCATAGTTCATAATTCATTTATATGGGTAGCATAATGGATATAAATATATCATACCATTTCATTCTAACACTGTGAATAGTTGTAACATTTTTGATGAATGAAGAAAGGGACATTTTGGTTGCTGATTACCCGTAGTAACGGCAGCCATGTTGAAACAAATGAGATGGATCTTCCTGCAAGATCCACCTGACACTTGGACAGGCCGGTGCCGCCATAATGACTTTGATGCACTGGAGCGTGAAAATCGCGTCCGGCTTTAAGACATACACGGCCCAAAGCGTGAAATGTACGTCCCGGCGTGGAGACATGGGATCCTTGAATGCTGATCTTTGAGAGGGGATTCTTTAAAAAAAAAACAAACAAAAAAAAACCCCTGTTTTTAAGAAAGGGAGTTCTGGACGCCGTTTTCACTCTTCATGGACCTGTTAATAGGTTCATGATAACGGTATGTAGACTAAAAACTGCTGTACGTAAGTTTTCACAGAATTAAGCTTAAACATGTGTGCTCACAGAGTGAACTGAATTGTAGATTTGCCATGAAGTTCCGATAATATAGAGGATGCTGAATTCGAAGTTTTGCCAATCTCCATATGGCGCCCGGATGTGATCAGCGAGATGGAAATGCCCTAGTACCCGTCTCTGTCACCAGGATCGCTAAGTGGAAATTTTGGTACTTCGCGATACGTTCTAGACATGCTATTCTTATACCTTGTGAAGTCAACGCAGGTCTAGTAGATTTAATTTTCCTTAGCTGTAAGCAGTCCATGCTTTCAAAATGCCTGGTCAAAACTATACAGACTTTAGGAAACTGAACAGACGCACGAGATACCTGCAGATGCAGCACGGCTTTAATTTCCCTACCCTCGCTTCCTCAATAAGACGAAAGTGATCTACCAAGTATCAGGCAGGTGCAGTGGCGTGACCATGGTCGGTCATGCACGCGATCGTCACGCCAATTCGTGGAAGGTTTGGAAATGGATTTCGCCGGTTTCTTTTTCATGGGGCCGTGCTACCACACAGGAATCATCATCCTCCAAAGTCACTTCATTAATCAGCCTCAGTCGTGTCAAGTCTCTGGAGTAGTTCGATACATTTTGCTAAGAGCGATTTTAATGTTCCCCTCTTATAATATTAAAATATCTTCACAAGAAAGATAAGTTGGGTCCAAATATACATCATTTAACTTAAAAAATGTGAGGAACATGAATTATGACCGTACGGAGAAATATGTAAAAGGTATTGAACATAGTTTATGAGGGAAAGCTTTCTCTGAGCCTGTGGAGAGCAGCATTGGATAGTTCACTTTTTGAGAAAAAGGGTAACTACATGAAAGATAATATATATCCTGTGTCTGAGTTTATCAAATGAAGAGTTCCAGACCCTAAGGTTCGTCTTATACAAATACCACTTCTCAAGGAACACAAAGGAGTTGGCCATGAGAGGCTAGCCGCGAAAAGACAACGCTTTTGGGCATCAAACACTTAGCAAAAACTTTGTCGCCGTGGTTTTGACCCATAATCCCTATCTGTGACATTAGACCTGTTCTAAATTGATTTTCATTTCGTGTCCGTTTAGGTTGTAATACTTCCATATATAGCTAACGGTCATTTGGTTTGTGGCCCTGATTGACCTGGTGAGTTTTGTGGAATAGAACAGAAAATATATTCATAAAAGGTGCCATTTCGGTATGAAGTAAATCATGTATACACTAGTATCTTCTAAGATGGTTATGCAGAGTGGTAAATAACAACATATCGATTCAGTTGTCCAGGTTTCCACAACGACACCACCAGTAGCTGACAGGTTTGAACACAGATTCTGTGACTGCGGAGAGAGACGCACTTTCTTCAGCCTAATTGCCTTCTTAAATTATACAATTTACGGTTCTGAAACTTGCTGCAAATTGCACGCATGTTTCTTTTATGCATTCATTGAGCCTTGCATCCGGGATAAGTGATGAGGGTTTTACGCAATTGGCTTTTTTCCCAAGAGTGTATAGAGCATGACACCAAAACTACCAGCGGCATCCAGAAATGCCGTACGTTATTTCAGGGGCGACACCCATGTTTTATCAATTTTCGAACTCGGGGTATTTTGGTGCGACTTGAAGTGGCATTTCAATGGCTAAACTTGCATGTCGCAATCATAATTAAGCACAGTAGAAGCGGGTAGGGGCTGATCTACGGGCTAAGATTGTCTGTTGGCTGACCATAATTTTTCTATCTTGACTTTACCCTTCATTAGCCCTATACCGTTGCTTTTGAACGGTATCTATTAATCGACCAACGATCGGGAAGGGTCATCACTAATGGTCACAAAGTGAAATAATTCAACCCTGTGCAATGAAGCACATGTACATCCCCCCCCCCCCGCCCATTAACAGAACATAAAGATAGACGTTTCTTTGCATGAACACATATTCTTTGCCAGCAAGGAAATCGATTTATCTGGCTGCGGAAAATAAACGAACTTATGTTTCGAAGAAAGTATTAAAGAGTCTCCTCGCAGCAAAAACTGAATTGGCTTAACAACACATGGCTGGTTTGTGCAGATGCGAGAAATAAGCCATGTTTAGAAAATAACTACTCATTTGTCCTTGTTATGTATTGAACGTAAGATGGACACAGCCTTTCGCTGATTTAATCTATTTATCGCACCTAAAATTGTAAATGCTCTATCAACGCCATAGCCATAGGGAAATATAGTATAGACTACAACACTCTCAGTTTTAAAGGTTCTCCGGGGGTACCAAATATTATTTTTCGGCTTGTCCCATATAGGGTACCGGTTTTTGGTTCCTCGAACAACCCTACGGTAGGGTTTCCCTGAAGAACCTTTAATATGATGTTCTTTGGAGAACTCTAACAGCTGTTCAGAGAACCTTTAGAGCTCTTCAGATTTAGCTCTACAAAGAACATTCATGAAAATACTGTCAGTGACCAGGAACATGTATAGTTACTACCTTGCAACAATTTGACATGTTTTGCAATATAACCCCCGGATTAGAGTTAAGAGGCAAAGGTATGATAAAATTTGACCATAGCATCTGCTTATGACAGTGTATAATCTATTCAAGAGTTTAACAGCTTTTGGTAAGCTGAGTATTCTATGCAATGTAAATACAAACATGATTTTCGTTGTGTTGCTTCAATTTTAGTAAAATTTTCCTAAAGAGTATGTCTACATCATTTTGATCATATTGTTTTACATATATATCTTAAAATGTACACTTTTTAACTCGTAGTTGAGTTTATTAAGTTATAATAAATATTTGGCCGAAGAAGCTTTGTTAAGTCGAAATACCTTGCCTGGATTTGCAAACGCCCTAGGTTTGTTTTTTTGTTTTTTGTTTTTTGTTTTTTTTTTTTGTTTTTTTTTTTTTTTTGTTTTTTTTTTGTTTTTTTTTTTTTTTGTTTTTGGGGGGGGGGCGGTCACCATGGGAGTAAAAATTCCTGGTTCCTGAAAGAACATAGGTTATTCAAAGAACCCAAAACAACTTTCTTTCTTTGAGTGTATATATGGATGTACAGCCTATAGGGAAACATACTGCTGAAAATGATGCTTACGGTCAGTAGATTACACAGCCATTATGAACAATGAGAATCGAAAAAAATAAAAGTTGTTTCTTTCAGCATACACATGATCTCGAGGTTGTGCAGTGGAACTTACATTATATACTATCAGTCATTTAATACCAAATTATATTGCACGAACAATACCTCCTGAGTAAATCAAACTACTTATTATCTCCAGAATATAGCGGATAGAACAGAGATTGGTCTGTTTAGCACTCAAGCGAGAGCACAAAACAACCAATGTGATCTTAACATTTATGAGATATACGAAACATACCTATTAATTTCCCACCACAACGGTATACCCGGTTTTCTCATGAACCATATTCTCGGCTCGCAAAATATGGGTGGCTGCCTGTGTGCGTAAGGGGGATATTGCTCATGTTTTGGAAATAATAACACTTAGTATAAGCAGATGGAGATTTATTCTTAAACAGGTTATGAAGCACTATATGAATATGACTATGGTATTTGTGAACCCAAATTTCTCTCTCTTCAAAAAAATATTAAGAAAGGGGTATCTAGCTTTGTATTTGAAGTCATAAGCCAGTGTGTCCTGACTGACTGACAGGCGTGAACCCCGTGCTTTGTGGCGGGAAATTATTATTTATGTGTCGCATTGTGTCGATTTAAGCGAGATAAGAACACGTTGCCATATCCTTTGTGTTCGTGTTCAGTAAAAGTGGAAAATGGCGATATACATTACACAAAATAATATACCTGATAGTGACTCAGATTTTGTTTTCCGTAAAAGTCCAGGTTTGCTTTATGAAAAAAAAAAAGAAATATCATTTTGCTTTTTTTATTTTTTTTCCCATTTCATGGGTCATATTATATTGAATTCCTATTAAACAATATGATAAACAAATCATACTGTAGTTGTGACGCACATCATATCAACAGTCTGATAGTGATTTGAAATTATTACTTTGTATACGGACGAATATATAGTAATGAAGTCACTGCTTTGCTGTGATCCGTTCTTTTATGACATCAGATCACCATCAGCTCCTTACAAAAAGGACATAATTATCATGCTACTATATATATATATATATATATATATATATATATATATATATATATATATATATATATATATATATATATATATATATATATATATATATATATATATATATATATATATATCGGTGTGTGTGTGTGTGTGTGTCAATAATCACATTCTACATAGAGTCAGGAGGAAAAGGGCGTAAATGCTTCCGTCTGCAACTGCTCATCTGTGCCTCTTTGCATGTTTTGTCTAAAGATCATTTCTTTTTTGCCAACTCACAGTCCATTCATCCATTAACCTCGGTTTTTTCTAGTCAGTTTATGAGTTCCCAAACTACAAATGGTCAGTAAAATTCATCTGTGCGCCTTAAAATTTTGTCAAAATGCAGGGTAATATCACAAGCAACCAATAAGAACTGGCATCGGCTCTTATTTGCCTGTTAACAGTAAAAGCAAATAGTGCAGTTGGCTGAACAAAAATGTCTTTGAATGTACTAGGCCGTCCTATCAAGAGGTACAAGACATACGTCATTTTGTCCAACACAGTGCTCGTGGTCTTCTGTGACTATCCATATAATGCGTTTTATCATCGTACTTTATTTTTTTTCACAAGGTTAGATATGCAATCTTGCACGTAAAACTAACAGACGTAATTCCCGAATTGAAATGAAAAACCTGCCTAGCTCAAAATTTCTTAAGTAAAATCCAATTTCCGAATGCTAATAAATATGTGCTGTATAGTGCCAATCATTCCTTTTGCGATGTCATTCGTCATCTGACCAAGAGTCAACTTTTGTGCACAGCTTGCACGGCTAAGGAACTGACGAATTTATTGTCTTCCAGTATTTTCATGTATCTAGCTTATCACACTTGTACTACTCCATTGAGTTTATCAATCACATTGTGTTTCCATCATTCTTAATCGACGTTTCCATTTTGCCATAAAATCACATGTAAGCTTTCGGTCGTATAAGGCGTATGCCCTATGTTCCACATCATGTAATATTTAGCTTTTCTAAATCCCTCCGGTATGATCAGATTATCGAAACAATATTCAAACAGGATTAGATCCAATCGAACTGTCAAGCAGCTGGCACACTGGCAATGCTAACATACCGACATACGACGCCACTCTTTTTATTCTTTCTCCATTTTTGTACTGATTTTGTTAATAAAATAAAACAAACAATAGACTAACTGGAAAACCAGACAAGCTGGGGGCTTCATTGCATTCATCTTGCCATATAGCCATCAGTGCATTGTTGCTTATCATGATTATTGCAAAAAGTTTCAACTTGCATATTATGTTGCAGATCTGTCTACTAATAGTTTACATTGATTTTAAATAATTTTCTTTGATTTGAGGTGACTGAAAGAAGAGCCATGAGATTGCATTGGAATACCATTAAAATGGTTGCACAGAAGGATCAAGCGCGCTTTGTGATCCAAAGAGCACAGTTACAAGCTAACAAAAAACAACATTTTCATCCCATGCAGTTATCCTTTTAAAAAGGTAAAATAATATAACTGCTCAAGTCGAGAATACTACTCACCTGACTAATCAAGTTAAACGTGGCAAATGGACCCATCGGCCCCAGAAAAAGGGCCAGTACTCTCAACGCATCAGATCTTTTAAAACCAATACCTGTAGCTGCCAAATTTTCAATAATATAACAAGACCAATATAAAACAACAAATGAGGGTTTTTTTTCATAAAACAAAAGCGTAGACCAAAATCTATCTCCACAATACAGCAAACGACTCAACACTTTGCGAGAGAATATATTACGTCATTTTCCACTGGAAGATATGTACAACTTTATTATGTCTGGGTGCTAACCCTGGCATATCGTTTTTCCTTGCGTTCTTTATCACCTTCTTTCTTTCCATGGCACCAAAATTTGTCCGGAGTTTTTCTCAGACACTTTTATCCCCCAAAGCACCACACTTGCCATGGTGACTGACCTACCAATGAAATTTTGCCTGTTTTGGGATAGTCATGATGATTAAAACTATGCAAATGAGGGGCAATTAAAATTTTAAAAGCTCTATATCTTTAAAGAATATTATAGATAGACACAAAGTTCTAACTTACATTTATAGGTTTGAGACAAGTGACAAATCCAACAGCATGCAAATAAAAGTTGGGGAATTTTAATGTATGCTTAATTCACCAGATTTCTCCACAATCCACACATGCAGGCCTTCAACTGCTTGTTGACCTATTGCTTGACCTTCATGGTGCTGGGCAACCGTTTGAATTCATAATTAGCTTGAACATGTCTCATAGGCAGCATTCTATCCATGCATGCTAGGTGTGTGGTGTGCGAGGTTTGGGTCTTGTAATAAATGGGGGGGGGACTCCCGGCAACTGTGTGATGAGGCTCTCAATAAAATACAGAGAATTTCTTTCTATTCATGCAAGAACAAATCTGCTCCATGATACCATATGTACCAGGCAGGCTATAGTTCTTACTAGTTCTGCACATAGCCGTGATTGCATGATAACTGAGACTGGTATCCTAGCTGGTCTGTTTTTGCCTGAGGCTATGTCAATCTGCTGAGCTTATCAGTCGCAAGCGAACACAGACTCTGGACTTCCAGGCAGAACAAGCCTGAGTGTACCCTCTGTTAAAAATAGACTATTTGGCCAGACCCATCAAAGTATGGTCTTCCGGTCCTCAATGATTGTTTTCACAACTTTGTGAATTTTGAAACAGTGGGTGGATTTGTGTCATGTCACTGGACACTTTCATGTCTTTGTTTTCTTGTAACCACTGAGATGAAGCCTGCTCTTCATAGCCAATACTGAGACAGTACAGTGCTTGTCTCGGTTCACAGGTACATGTACATTTAGTTTCTTGACAGTTTCTGTTGAAATTTGTGTATGTAATAAAGGAAGAAAGACAGTTTTGTATTGCTTGTATACACCTCCCCTTGAATTATGATATGTGTACACTATTCATGTATACGTGCATGTATGAATAATGTACACGTACATGCACACATACTCATCCATACTGCCCATAAGGGCAGCCCTCTCAGGAGTGGGCACTTTTCTCTGGTCCCAGGGGTGACTTTTCTCTGTTCTCACGGGTGCCCACTGTAAAGAGGTTTCACTGTACAAGTAAACACTAGAATTGTGAATTTTTTTTGTTTCTTTTCTTTATTCTTCATGACCAAGTTGGTCTGGAGATTTTCTCAAGTACTATTTTTTTCAAAAACCACCAAACTTGCTATGGTGACTGACCTAACCAGTGAAATATTGCATCTCATTCGGAATAGTCATGATGTTTAAAAGTGTGCAAATTACGGGCAACTAAAATTTTAAAAGCTCAATATCTTCCAAACTGTTGCAGATGCTCAAAATTTCAATGAGCACATATAGGTTTGTGACACCTGCCAATATAATGGACAGTACAAGTTGTAGAATTTCAAATAATGCTAATAAGGGACTTTGAGAAATTTCAAAGTTTAATATCTCAAAACTTTTTTTTCATAGACATACCATTCCAACTTCAATTTATAGGTTTGAGGCAAAGCCGCATCCAATGATCCATGAACTAAAGTTGTAGGATTTTAATTTATGCTAATTAGGTGAACATGCAAAATGTAAATCTTGAATAGCTTCAAAACTATCATAAATAGAGGCACCATTCGTACTTCAATTTATCGGTTTGTAGCTGATCCCCATCCAATGAACCATAAACCAACGTTGTTGGCTTTGAATTTATGCAAATTCGGCAAATACACAAAATTAAAATGTTGAATAGCTTCAAAACTATTATAGATAGTAGTTGCATTCAAACTTCATTCTATAAGTTTGCGCCATGGCCACATCCAATGAACCAAGAATCAAAGTTGTAGCATTCTACTTTTCAAAAATTAGGCTAATGCACGAAATTTAGATTATGTTGAACAATAGCGAAGTGTAGCATTTCAAACTGGTCTCATTTTGAAGGCACAAATTTGCTGTGAAGCAAATCTTTTCTAGTCCCAAAATCTGTATTCTCCATTTTCCTGGGTAATACCTCTATAAGTAATGGGTCAGTACGATGCGTTTAGTGTACTTGCAAGAATGTACGATCGCAAATGATATCCAGTGACCGACTACACAGATACGTATGCAGTACACTTATACATAATCATTTTGACCGGAAGTCAGTGGAAATGCTTCCCGTCTAAGAGATTCAGCCTCGAGTAACTGTTGGTGAAGCTATCCATTTATGTTTTGTACGGTTTGACATTATTGAACGAAAGTTTCTTTTCCAGTTAATTCTTCCATTTGATACAGAACCTACCAGTCTGGTAAGTGTTTACTTAATTGGATGTACCAGTGGCTATTTTTGTATTGAGATACATATTACATTTGCGTCAGCTTTCTGTTTCACTCAAAATTGACAATATGGTGTCGTAAAAGGATGGGGGTGGGGGGTGGAGATAGAAACCCGAATGCAACCACTTTACCGTAGCCACTGACGTGCGTGTTAATCCGACATGATTCGACAACCGCTGAAAGTATGTCGGAATTGATTAGTTCTCCTGAACTCCCTTTACTAAAAGCGCAAGGACACATACCAAGTGCAACAGATTTTCATTTAGATATATTTGCATGCATTTTTTAAGACTGTTTGAATGGATAAAAGTAAAAATATGTTACAATAACTCTACTGCGATTGGTCGGCACATTGCCCAGTTGCATTCGTTACGCGGCATCACAGTCTTAAATCACTGTAATTAGCATGCATTTTTTTCAAGACTTTTTGAATGAATAACAGTGCAGAAATATGTCAGACATGCTTTACTGCGATTGGTTGGCTCATTGCACATTCGCATTCGTTACACGACAGTACAGTCTTAATTCACTCTACTCCGTGTCACGTGTTCTGCCAATGGTTTTCATACATTCCTTAGCATCAACTTTATATCTTACACTAGTAATTTTCAATAAAAGTAATCAATGATGGTAATTGTGGCACGGTGTGGCCACTTACATACATTTGTATCATATGTTGTCATTTTACAAGTTACAGCTGGGCAAAAACTTCTGGTTTTTGGAAGATACGCCATGCCGCAGATGATCCAGACACTGAATTCTCTTGTGATGTGATTTCAGGTGGATAATACCCCTTGTGACTTGATTTTTGTCTCGGGGACAGAAACGTAACGCACATTTTTTCCTTTATATTTCCAAATGTCATTTATTCAAAAAGCTAATACTTGCACGTTTAACATTAAAAATAAGATCAAATAGTCGTAGTGAATGCTTCAAGAACCCATCAGCAAAATCACTATGTGTTCGCAGTGATATATATATATACATATATATATATATATATATATATATATATATATATATATATATATATATATATATGTATATATATGTATATATATGTATATATATATATACATATATATATATACATATATATATATATATATATATATATATATATATATATATATATATATATATATATGCTGGAGAATGGTGTAGATAAAATTTGGGTTAAACGTAATTGTAGTATTACCTTGTAATAGACATTCCACAAAAGCTTTTAAGAACCAGGTGATATGCAACAAACCCACAAAACGTCAACAAGACTTTGCAATATGTAACAAGCCATAAAATAGTCGAAATTGCTATGTGGTATGAAACAAGCCCACACTGATAGGTGGTATGTACCAAATCTGCGAAAAGGCAACAGTACTGAGTGACATGCAACAAAACCAAAAAAACCAGGCAATGCATGTATCTGTGGCGGCTAAATTTGAAACTTTTCTGTTTTGCCTAATGATATAGTACAAATCTGATGCGATCATAATAAGATTCCACGAACAATCCCCAATAACAGTGAACACATGATTTCAGGGGCATTCAAACGTCTTGCAAAAACATTGAGAGTTTTTCGTACCTATATAAAGTAAACATTATGGCTAGAACTTCGTGCCATATTCTAGTATATCAATGTTCACAATTTTGTCAGATATTGTACAACTGTATAGTTTACATTTTCTTTTAAAATCACCACCACAATATAGTAATATAAGAGGCTTAAGGGCCCATAGCTGTTATGTGATTCCGTTTTCCAGATTCACAAGGTTGCGTATCAGCGTAAAACAACAAAAGCATGAAACATAATAAAAACGTACGTCATACGTCTTGCGAGAGCCTAAATCTGTATTAAAATAAAACACGATCGCCAATTTGCAAACATCGTTATCGATTCGCCGTCTGAGCTACCCATGGAATTAAATTCTTATCCAGCTACCTTCGCAAGAAATAATGATTTGCCATTAAACCCAATGTGGCAGATAGCTTATTTTAAGGTACAATTACGTGCCCATCCTGTTACGATGACAGACGATGATCATTTTTGTGCCACCAGCGTATCAACACGTTTGGGCTACATAAATAAATGTCAATTCTCTATATATTGACGTTGGTTTTAAGTGAAATACCTGTAGAATGTGCGGGCGTGCTGCACACATCAATTCGCTGTGACGTTGTTTTGTCTAATTATTCTACACTCCTCAAAACTGGAGAGGTGCGCCCTGGGATGAAAAAAACAAACGTACTTGCTCCGTTATCCGTGATATTTTAAATAGTAATACAATTTCTGAAAAGTAAGTAAATAAAGCAAGGCATATGTAAATATACCCAAGACACCCACATTTAAGATGTTTCTGCAAAAAGTAAATTATACTCACGCCAAAAGATATTGCCAGAGTTAATGTTACTGTGTTTTGATGATGTTTAAACCGCATGTACGCTTTGCATCGGTGTCTCCAATTTCGTGTCACAAATTTGCAGCGGATTTATGTTTTAAATCAGTCGCTTGACACGGTATGGGTCGTCAAAACTTTTTTATATCGTACAAGCACATGTTCGGAGAATAGTGCATAGAAAAAAACAAGCCTTATGTACAGGATATGACAGGTGCAAGCCTGGACTCTTTGCACATGCCCACGTCCAGACATCTTGGCGGCTCTGCATTTTATCGAGCAAATAACGACTGGGTCCGATAGTGATCAAATCCTAAGCCCATTATTACAACTTGCCATGGTTATTCAGAGAGAGAGGGAGAGAGGGAGAGAGAGAGAGAGAGAGAGAGAGAGAGAGAGAGAGAGAGAGAGAGAGAGAGAGAGAGAGAGAGAATGGAAACATTTTTATATATTGAGATTTACCCGTACAAAGATCCTGCAAAAGTGGTTTAGGTCATTCGGTTTAAGAGAAACGTGAACTATATAGGTCTTACCGCTTTTCATACTGAGAATCTTTATGGGTAATTACACGATGTGTAAGGTAATTTCGGCTCATCTTTTAAAAATTCTTATGTGGAAATAATCGCATAAAAATATGCTCAGTTTTGTTTCGAGTTACGCATAGAGACGGCCAAATCCACGTTTTGACAGTGTAATTTTTAAATGTGCTTGAACAAGTGGGGTGTGTAAGCAGCCCGTCTTCAGGCGACCTTGACCAATAATGAACAAGTCCAACCCTGGTCCAGTGCTACTCAAAAGTTTTTTTGATATTATTTTAAGATTTTGCAAAAAAGGAAGAAAAAAATCACGAAAATCCAAAAATCAATAGGAGTGTAACCATTCGAACACACGCAGTAAACAAATACCCAGAGTACATCCCAACCATATTTAAGGTGAATCAGGGCGATGGTTTTGTTGAAAAAAGTGGAAAATATAAATTTCCTTTGCAATCGCTATTGACTTACTTTGTAATCACTAGGAATGTTTTCATTCATCAACAAGTACCCAAACTGAAAAATTCGTTAAGCATCAAGGATCCCCAGCATCACCATTTAGCGAACAACCTGTTATAAGTCTTTCACAAGGCATATTCCCATTAAGCTACAGTACAATCTGAGAGACACTTCTGGAGCAGACGTCGAAAATAGCGCACACCAAATTCATGATAGATGAAAAAATTGCAGCGCCACCTGTTGACCATATTGTCGTTAAGTGGTACCCAAAGAGCCCAAAAACAATTTCGAAACAATTGGTACAGTGTTTCGGATATTTTATTTTAAAGGTTTTGTCCAAAAAGTCACAAAACTTTCTTTGAAAATCCAAAATTCTAAGGAGCTTGACGATTTCTACAAATTCAGCAGAACTTCGGGCAAGTCGACGAACGATGGACAACGGACAAAGGCTCACAACATAACCTCAGCTGACTAACAAGTCAGCTGAGGTAATAAAATACAGTTAACCTCGAGTGACCATAATTGGTCTTCAACCACAACGTGACCACATGCACGTCGAGTTAGAAGCAGCCATATATTCCCCCATAAGAATGTATTAACGAGGCCAGTTCCTGAAGGTCAGGAATAACATAAGAAGCCATATTGAATATCGAATAGAAGCCACAGAACTTACTGATTTTCGATTCCTGTCCTTGTTGCTGGCATTTTCTAGTCTGCATCGTGATTAATTACCCTTCAGTGGAGACCGATAACAGTGGCAGCAAGCCAAACAGATGCATTATAATTGTTACTTAAAAGCCAACACGGAATCGGAACAAAGTTCCTTCCTCATAATGAGTGTAAATATCAGTTTCTATGAAAAACTATCAAAAAGACTCAACTGTTTCACATTTGATCTGAATATCAAATATTGTGGGTAAGCTGAGAGCTGTTGGACCTGTGTGAAACTGATCAACAAAAATTAGCTGAGTACTGTTGTGTTTTGTCCTTAAGGACCAACGGCCAAGAGACTGCTCATTGACGGTACTTTTCATGTGCCATTTCATACGGTCATTAAGTGATCATATCTCCTCAAAAATATGGTTATGTGTGTATGTATGTATGTATGTATGTATGTATGCATGCATGCATGTATGTATGTATGTATGTATATGTGTATGTGTGTATGTATGTGTGTATGTATGTATGTATGCATGTATAATATATATATATATTTTGGTTAAAAATTGACTCCTGGTAGGAACAATAATCTCTCTGAGGGAGCTCAATTTGCTTACATTAACCTCGAATCCAAAAGGAATCCAAGTGATATGGCTTACCCCTGGCATGGAGGGATGATATAAATTTTCTGCATACAGCTGCCTACGACAGTTACAAGCTTGCCTAATTGTACTTAAAATCGTGTTTTAAAAATGTTTTGATGCTATCGATAGCAAGCAGCGGCCTACGGCAGGTACAATTTTTGCCTAATTGTACTTAAAATCGTGTTAGGAAAAATTGTTTTGATAACATGGTTTTGGCAGAAATGCTCATGACTTTCATTCATTTCTGACATGCCTAAATGTACATTGACTAAATATTGAAAAATCACTCAAAATTGACAGTAATTTCTCAAATGTCACAAACCTGACACGTTACGTTGGAACAATGACTCAGGGTTGGCAGTAAAATAGAGCTTAATTGTTTGGAGACATTCAAAGTTAGGAGGAGGTGTCATCATGGAGTTTGTTTTACATTTCTGGTGCAGGATGTCCATTGTTACAGTCCTTGTTATTATATCCCTTGGTTTGTACAGGTGGTCTAACTGCAACTGTTTATCTTACAATCACTGGGACTGAATATAATGTCCCAGTTTGTTTCTACTTCAGTTATACACTGGCAGGTGGTTTAAGTAGGATAAGCTATCCAGCTGGAAAAGGTACATACTGATTCAGGGGTAAGTCAAATTGTTCTTATTTGAACCTGTACTATAACAATTTAGTAGTTATGGTTTGTTTGACGGGTATTCTTCTTTCATAATGAAACCCTGCATTTATAAGCAAAACTTCACGTATTCAATTAATTCATCGTTTGCCATGTTCATACTTATTCATAATTATGTGGCTTGTCTCTGCTGAATATTTAGCTGAGACAAGGAAACGTTACTTACAAAGGCATGTACGGGTATATGCTCCGAAACATGTTCTGAGTAGTTACCCGCTGAAGACCCTTTAATTATTTGGGCTAATGCAGCCTATGTCAAAGTTTAACAGAGGAACGTGTGCAATATGGACAATAGTACTTCCATATGTATATAGGTTAGACAGGGAAAGGTTAGCTTATGGAGAGTAATAAAAGAGTTCGGACTTCGGAATAGGGGTAATGAATACTGGAAAGAGGTTCTTAACAAAAAGACACAAATACAATACACCTTATCTATATAGACCTTATAAAATAACTTAGGGATAGGTCGGAATAGTAAAGCACATGTCACATTTTCAGTTGCTTTGCTTCAAGGCTATGCATAAAACATTCTTACTTTTAAAATTATACTTTTCCAATTTTATTACTTTGATTTATATGTTATATTGTCATAAATACAATGGGTGTGACACCACTGCCAAAGCATATCAGTGGCTGTAATAAGCTTCATGGTTTTTTTTTTTTTTTTTTTTCTTTTTTTTTTGTTTGTTTTGTTTTGTTTTCGGTTTTTTTTTTTTTTTTTTTTTAATTTGTTTTTGTTTTTTGTTTTTTTGTTTTTGTTTTTTTTTTGTTTTTTTTTGTTTTTT
The DNA here is from genome assembly GCA_964020975.1 of Hermodice carunculata. Classification (NCBI taxonomy): domain Eukaryota; kingdom Metazoa; phylum Annelida; class Polychaeta; order Eunicida; family Amphinomidae; genus Hermodice; species Hermodice carunculata. The sequence goes on along the minus strand of OZ026613.1, from coordinate 86,657,729 downwards.
GTTTTTTGTTTTTTTTTGTTTTTTTTTTTTATATTTATGACTTCGATGTTTAGTGTTTTAAGTTCGCCTTGAACCCAACGTGGCTTAGAGCCCAACGTCCTTGTATATCTTGGTCTCTTAGGCGCCCATTGTTATAAATCTTGGGTAAAAACCTTGAATATACCGGTACAGTTCTAAGCCCGAAAAGACAAATATAATCCAACGGGAGCTTTCATATGACGCGCGATTGACAAAAGTATTGACAAGAAACTCAATATACACTGTCCAGCTGGCCAATCGTATGCCTAAAGGTGATACAGCATACTCAAAATTCGCTAAAGCAAAGAGACGGCTGACAGTAACCAACCCTTGCGCATTCCACATGTGTGGCTTCCAAACTGTCCTTTCACCTGGGACAGAGGAAACCTTGTCACATATCATCATGTATTATTTCCAACCGTGATATCTTCAGTATCCGTATACTGTATACGCATATATGGCAACATGGGTGCGGGAATAGCTAGGATTCATTCGTGGCCAATATTCACAACAAGTGTGCCCGTACGCTATCGCTTTCTCTCGTGTTTCAAAACTTGAGACAGAAATGTGCGCACGGCAGACCCTCGCATGATGCAAATAATAAGCTCCGTATTTGAGGCTGACCACATGCCAAAAAGTCGTGTCTATAAACCAAGGAAAGTCAAAAAAATTTGATCAATATAACTTCAAAATATTTACCTTTAACTTCATTACTAACATGTTTGTGTCGACAGCAAGCAACCAATACCTTGATTCAAACAGTACGGCTGATTCACGACTTGCGCTTGCGAGGAGAGTATTCGGTAATAAATCCGACAGCACAGTATGCGCATGAGCAATTGCAAGTGCAAGTGCAAGTGCAAGTGTACAAGTACGTTAATTTTTTGTATCTTTCAAGTATATATATACGTTCACGACCACACAAATGCAACGAATTTGAGAAAGAAAATTTAATTACAGAGTCAGGCCTGTTTGCAAAGTACAGTGAGTATCTCAAACATAATGTTCCACACAAGTGTTCACTGTTTCGTATCTCACGGTTTAGAGATTTACATCACCAAGTTTTGTGTCGCTGGCTCTATATCGATCTGTTTTAACTATGACGCTGCTGCTTTTGTGTACGCAAATGAGAATGCCGTCCGGTCTAAATAACCTGAAATTAATAAAAGATATTCGTTGTCATGCTGTAATTTTAAATTAGGGCACCAGGCTTTCATTTGTCACTTTACTAAATCTGATAAACTAGGTTTGTATATTACGTATTAAACAGACTGAATATCAAATTTAAACTATTTATATGTATTGATTTCTTACACAAACATGTCATAGTAATAATTACTAAAACTTATTTCAGAGACCCTAGAGGTATCCAGCGGTCAGTATTCAATAAATTCCCAGACATTTGTCACAATTGAAGATATGTGTGTTACCCATCGCTGTTTACTGCTGCGATGTCGATAACACAGCCATAGGCAAGAGAAGGAAGACATCAAAACGTTCACACATATTTGTAATGGATTAATAAAGCATCTGCTGTATTTATGAAATACATAGAATGAAGCTTTCGCATAGAGCTGAAGGTAAATGGAAATTAAAGTTGTATACGTCAACAGAGACATCCTGAATTTTCCTCTGACAAGTTCATGGTCCAACTGTTTGTTCCAGACTATGCCCTGTGTCTTGCTATTTATTACAAGTTATAGAAGAGATTGTCAATATTTGGAAGAATTGCAAGGTTTTCAACTGGTGCCAGTATAACATTTACCAGAGAAGGTGCCTTCTCAAGACGACACGAATATCATTTGTCAAAGGGAGTGCTGCCGGTGCGTCAATCACTGAAGCTCTTGATGGAAATTGCGTCCAAAAGTATAGCAGTGCGAAAAGGTTGGCGGTGTTAAAAAATCCGTGACTTAGTGATATTGTCGGGAAAAGATTAACAAATGTCTTTCCTTATCGATATTGTCAAGAAATACACCTGCATAGCTTCAGAGACATGGTCAGGAGCACCACCCAAATAAAATTATTTATCTCCGTAATATTATCCACAAAGGCAACTGCACATGTCTCTCGTCGGTAACGCTTTGAGAAGAGGTATCAGTGTAAAATGTCTTGAATCAGTGACATTATCAGGAAAGATATCGGTGTAGAATATCTAACTTTAATAGCTTTGTGAGCAAGAGCACCTTGTGCTTAATCCTTTGCTTCTCTAACATTGCAAGGGAGACACACGTATACTATCGTGTACACTTTTCTTGCATGTGCGTGTTTTTGTGTCTTAAGGGAAGACACCGAAGAGCTGTTGGATGCCGCCTGATTGAAATGACTTTGAAAGGTACTTGTGTACAACACACACAGACAAGTGTGCGCTTGTATGTATGTATGTATGTATGTATGTATGTATGTATGTATGTATGTATGTATGTATGTATGTATGTATGTATGTATGTATGTACAAAGGCCTCCGGCTGCGCCCAGGTAACGAATTAAACTAACGTTAAGGTCAAAGGAAATATGTAAAAGGGGAATGAAGATCCTTTCTAAACATGTTTCAACAAATGTCCAAGCTATCGAAGCCCTAACGAAAATATATGTGTGGTTCCGGTAACCCAACCGCACCCTACTGAAAAGGCCCGACCCTAAATAAATTTTATGAAACATTAAAAAAAAATAGTTTCAAGACGCCTTTCTCTTTAATAATTGAGCGACCGCCGTTGAAAGATTTTGTCAAAAAAGTGGCCATCGTGTGCCGTTATTTTGCAGTAAAGTCAACTCAAACACAGGATTTTATTTCAGCTTGCCTGGAGGGTTAACTTGGGTCGGGGAAGTCGCATAGCTGCATAGCCACGATTGTTGGTTAAACAGGCCACATCATAGCCCCGGTTTTTTGGTTATCCATGGACTTCTCATGAATAGGTCCATGGGTGATCGTTATCCTAATATCCCGCTAGGTTCCACCGTCCGTTCCTCGAGTTACCTTGGCAAAAGTTCGTTAAAGTAGTTTTAAAATTTGACTAATTATCTTTACTTTAATCTGCCTGTTTAAATGTGTCTCAAGCAGTTATCATAATTAGCTACAAACCCAAATGCGACACGATACCCTGCAAAATCATGCACGTATTGGTGAGCAACATTTTGAACATGGCGCAATGCATTGTGGAACAGTCGCACAAAATACTTTGGATATCAAAGGGAGTCGCGAGTACAGCATATACCATATCATTATTGATGCTCTGAAATATTTGCAAAATATTCGCTTTTATATTTGATAACCCTCCCCCCTTCAAGATCGTCCTATTCTCATTTACAAACCATTGGGTGCGGAATCCAGAATTTTCAAAATGGCAGCCACGTCCTTGTAGGTTAGTCCCGATTTGATATTTTGAAGAGGTAGTATTCGAAATATATGTATGATTGGTGTTAAGGGAAGGTTACTTCGTCGAATGGATGCAATGTACAATATATAATGGGACTTTTCCCAGTGTGAGCATTACCTAAAATGTACATACGATGGCTTGAAGTTACCGCTTGTGGGCGGCGGTGGGCCCCAGAATGGGAAGGAATATTGTATCTGACACTGAAATCGCCTCCAGACTATGAAATAAGCAGCAGCAGCGGGCAAAGTGCCTAGTGCTTAAGTTTAAAAGAAAAACAAAAATTAAACCCTGACTTTATCATATATTCAACTCGATTTCATCAACTGCCTAAAGGTATTTGATACGTTCAAATGCACTTTATTATATGTTTAAATGCATTTGATCATATTGTCCAATATATTAAGTTGTATCGTAAAATCATTTTTAAACATTATCAAAATATTTTATGATGTCATTGAATCGACTTGACAATGTTATAATATTTGTTCACAAACACATTTAATCTTATTTGAACATATACGGTAAACACTGAATAAAACAAGAAGCGGCGTTTAATGCGCGCGCACACACAGATATATATATATATATATATATATATATATATATATATACACATATATATATGTATACATATATATATATATATGTATATATATATATATATATATATATATATATATATATATATATATATATATATATATATATATACATATATATATATATATATATATATATATATATATAGTCGCAATCGGATATTTTCCTTGGATAAAGAATTACAAATAAAGAAAGAAACAAACGTGTTTTGCCATAGAATGAACCTATAGGGCCTGTGTGTGTTGCATCAGGTACTAGTTAATTTACACTGCAAGAGAAAATATCTGCGCCAATGTAAAATACCATGCCTCGATGACATTGCCACAAAAATGACGCCTGCGATTGAGGGACCGTGGTAATCAAACAATACTACATTTATAGCCGATGTCAAGAAAATTTGACGTTAAGTCACATCAAATCGCATCCATAGGACATCTGCATGCCTCACAAGAATCATCTTACGAAGAAATCTTATTGTGGTATATGTATATACATGAAAAAGTAAAAGCCACGGAATTGCGTTTTGGAAGACCTATAATCGGATATCATATCGACATATATCATATCTTTATTCGATCGCCGTGTTATGATACATATCTAAACACAATGTAATGAAATATCGTACATTCCACACCCCCGTTATCTGAATTCATTAACTTCTCCACATTTATCCACAAATACGGTATAACATTTAATACAAGCTTTGTCACTTTAAATTGACTTGAATTAAAACTTAATTTTGATATAGACATACACAAAGGAAATGGATAAAAGGTAATGAGGGCTCCCAGAATAGGGCGATTTATCGAGCTGGGCCCTTGCGTAATGTTCAAATTCATACAAAAATATGAACATTTTAAAATTGGACAATAGAAATCATATATTACAGGATATCTACAAAAAATACTGCAGGTCTCATGTTTTTAAGTATTACATTGGCTTAAGAATTCGCCTGTGATTTTGTACATCAAAAATGTATAGCCTGGTGCCCTACTGTGTCATTGGTTCCACGCATACCAGGGTTCAATGGATCCTTAAAACAAACACACTGCGCAACCGAACCCTGCCTCTTCATTTGCACACGTCTACCGGTAAATTTTATCTTTGTTTCTTGCGATCTTCTTTACCCGCTGCTCCGTGACGCCGTCCGAGAAACCCATCGTTTGTGATCATTGATGTCGCAGCAGGTGTCCTGCACTGCATTCATAACTGTACTTTTATTGGTGTAACAGGTCACAGTACCTTTGTCCGTTTAAGTCTCCTCTCTCATCTCTCTAAATCATATTCATAGTTTAGTTCTCTGTGTCATTATGCCTCGACAAATACATGCCATGTCCTCAAAAGTCCTCTGAGATGACCTATTATGCGTGATGCCTCTCCGCTGTGGCTATGCTGGTTGTCTATTCTTGCCCCTGCATCCTGAGATTCCGGCCATTCATGATGTTTGATCCCTCTATTGTGGTCACTTATGTTCTTACATGCCTCTAAATTGGTCATATATGTGCCTGTATCCGTCATCTATTCCCATTCATGTTGCCCCTCTGTTTCGTCGAAATGGCTTCCATCTATTGATGGCTCCAATGCAGGCATCCACATCCTCAATTACCCAACACTTATTGGTACTGCGGGCACCAAACACTTGTAGAGAGTGCCTCACGTTAAGTGTAAAACACTTTGGCCTGATGATGACTATGCGGCTGATGTATGTTAGCACTTAATATCCCTTCCATCGTTCCCTGGAAGTGCACAGGCAGCCTTTCTGATACTGCAGTCACAGAGCAAACTAGCTGAGCAGTATCATCTCCAAGTGTCATTTGTCCAATGTGACTTAACGATCGGAGCATGCTGAAAGTAACGGGAATCAAACGATATTTGATAGCGCATAGAATTTGGTACATGTTGGAGCATTTTAACCATTAATGACTTTAGTCTCTGATCTCACATAAAAGATTGTTCTATTTCTAATAATCTGGGTTAATCTCTCATGGCCACCTGCGCCTTTTGATTCTGAAGGGTTTTAGCTGCAACATGTCACGGGTTTAAAACCGATTCACACTCTGGCTTAGTTAATCCAAAAAGGAGCAAAGTTATCACCTATACTATTACGTCAGCGTGCGATGTTACAATAAAATTACACTGCAATCTTTCTATATGTCAACCAAACTTGTTTCTTCCGCGTCATCTATGATAATCAAATAAGCTGGCTTGCATGAAATGTATAAAAGGTTCAAACAGTAACGTGCAGGTGCACTCCTTTTTTTCTTGGATGAAATACCAAATCAGACACTGCTTTCCTTCACAAGTCGTATTTGCTGTTTATTTGACAAGTATTTAAATTAAATTATAAATACGGCATCTTGACTGTATGAAGCCAGCACGCTCAACTGCCCCCCAAAACAGCCACGTATTCACCATTCGAAAAAAATGTGCATGGTCACTGATATTGATCGATAGAAAATCGCTACACAAACAAGCTCCGTCAAGACAAGTGTGTGTATGTATTAAACTAAGTCAATCCAGTCTATTTTGCGGCCGTGTATATTATGCACGCTGGCCGAGATTATGGTAGGCTGCAAATCAAGTTTACGTATTGACACGTATGCGTAGGTTTCGGCAACTGTCTGGTTTTACTCAGTTTGCTTTCTTACGTCATCACTATGATCTTCCCGTGGTTTGAACTTTGAACTTTGAACTTGAAATGTGTTCCTATTATCGACACTACAATTGAATATATGAAGATGTTCTTTAGGGATCCTCCCGGGTCTCATGTATTTATAAATACACCAGCCAATTGCAGCAGTGTATTTATTTTCTACTAAATGTCTAAATACAGATCACGACTCTTTTGCAACAGGTATTCTTACTCCAGTCTCACATCTATGATTTCTAAGGGGCACATTTGAAGATTATGTATCCCTGGACAAATATAGCAAAAATCTAACTTTGATATCAAAGATTCAGGCTAATGGAATAATTTTATTGTGTTTTTCTGGTAAAAATCACCTCAAATACTAGTTAACCGGACTCAAAAGGATAATATGAATAAGAATCTGTGAAAGACAATGAGGGGCGATGAGGTTCATGCAAATATTGCCCTACTTTATTTACTTCTAAATTTTGATATAACTAAATCTAATTTTTGCCACAAGAACATAAAATGCAAATGAGCAAGACTGAAATCAATTAACATTATACAATTAGGTAACGAAACAACGTTGTATACATTTTTATTTACTGTGGTAGGGATATGGAAACGCGTACAGTTATGGGTCCCTACAGAATAATTAAATGCAGCTATTAGACATATAATTTCTTCTTTTAATCATTAATCTTGTAACTTTTGCTAATTGGTTTGTAGTATATAAAATATGTTGTATCCAGTTTTGTGTTTCAACATTGAGATCATCTTGGAATTAAGTCACTCAACCTCCTGTACTTTGCTATCTTCAACCTGAACGTGAAATTGTTCAGAATGAAAGTTTGATTTGCAGACTGAGTGAAATGACATATCCTTTGTCTTCTCTAGATTTACAGATGGTTGACTTTGAACCACTGGGATATATATTCACATTTCTTCATGCTGTATTTCAATTAATTGCTCAGGGTATTTGCCTGTAAAATGAATATTGGAGCAATTGTAAACAATCGAAACGCTACAGAAAATGTTTCTTCGAATATTGGTTTAAACGTACTTAAATTCTTGAAAGAAAAAAACGATTGGGGAGCAGGCAATGCTTATATGAACCCCTCTCGTTGAATATTGTTAACAAATATATGAGATCAAGTATAAATAATGTCGGACCCAAAATGGATCTTTGTTGAACATCATATTTACATTTTGTAAGCATTTTCTGTTGCTATTTACATACTGCCTTTAATGAAAGAACTAATGTTTTAATCATTTGAATGTCATACTGCGAATTCCATAAAACTTGAATTTACCTCGTAAAATTCTGTGCTAATGAAGACGAATGCTTTTGACATATCAAAATACATTCCAAGTACGAGCTCCTTATTTTTATTTGCTTGACTTTCCACAATGGGCCATGCTGCTTGAAACTCAATCTTATTGTCACACATTGACCTATGTTTATGTAAAATTCAACATATACTGCCCTTTCTGGTAATTTTAAGTAGACAGACAGGACTGCTGTATATGTGCAATTTGAAAATACTTTACTATCTTCTGATTTAAATATTGGTGTGACCACTTAAGCTCTGGCGGTACTTCACCCATGACTGAGGTTGTTTTGTTATGTGTGACAGTGAGTGTAGCAGCTGAGGTACTGGAAAAAAATTGTTGCAGATTTATGTTGAGAGGTTTTCTTCTCTGATGTTGTTCTAAAACTATTCAAGTAATCATTGATTGTTTTTGCAATGTCACACGAATTTTGCATAAGCTTAAGGGTTTGGATAAATTTAAAACTTGTGACAATTTCGCTTCTTGATGATGGTTTCATAAGTTTCCAATACTTTGACAGGTAATTTCGATTTTTAATTATAAAGTTTGACCATATTTTTGTTTAGGTGTGCAAAGTACGTTATCCAGTCTGTTCTTTATGTTACGAGCGCACCTGTTTTTTTTTCAATTTGACCATTCAGTGATGGCACATAAAGCTCATGGCTGTGTTTTATGAATTTTCTTATCCAACATTGAATATATATATATATATATATAATTTTGAACTTGTATCAAACCTTAGGGGTATGTTTATAGTAACGTATTCAGACAAGTTCGTGAACGTATTACTAGGCTTGCTGAGAACAAGCTCCAGCGACAGTGCTCCTCCGCTCTGTGCATCGAGGCAACACCCTTAGACCAGATAGCGTCGTGTGAAGGATAGTGCGTTTGTTTCTTATGATAGTTTTCCTGTGAATTCAGCCCGTACAACAACACGAAAAGTTGGAAAGCGGCAGCATACGTCATTTGATGATATTCGACTGCCATATTGATTTATTAACGCTAAAATCATTTGGGAAGAATGTTATCTCTTAATATTGCCGTTATCAAAGTTGTGCGTTTATTACTAATAGTGATACCACCAGAATTTCCATCCATTGTTCCTGTTCATTCATACATTCATACTTTTTCATGTGGCCGCAAGGCCCTCGTTGAGAATAACATTTTAGAATTTAAATAAATATCATAAGGAAATGTATTATACAAACGAAACTTTCTACGGAAAAATGCGTTAGCTTTTGGGGTATCAGAAGATTTTTACTATATTTGAATCTATGTGGCAAATCTAAAATTTATTAAGACTTGATTTAATTTTTTTTTGTGACTTAGATATAATTGAAAAATAGCTGGTTTATTTGATTCAATTTGTTCGAAATTTGACATTTCCGATACATCCATATGCGCCCGTCCCTTTCCTTATTGGGATTCGAAGATTAACAATGTACAATGTTAAATATTTTATACCTTCTCACATGTGTATTGAGATTAGAACTTTTAAATTTTGAAATATGATATATCTTATTTCTTCCTACTAAAATGGTAAGAAATAGCAAAAGTGACATAAGTTGATTTTTTTGTTGATTTCCGTCATTTATATTACATCGCGATACCAAGTATCATTGGCGTTAGTGATAGCTGTCTTTCCGCTGAGATACACACAATCACTTATTTCCCTTTCTTTTTCTTTACCGTGCCGTGTGCTTGCTCCCAATTTTACACTCCAAGATTTCAGTGAAATTTTTAATAATAGTTATGATACTTCTACTTTTTCTATACCAAACTGTGATATGTTCCATGTCTGTCGAATTTCTGCCGCTTTGGGGTGTGTCTCACATTTCGTGCTCACTTTGTTGACTTAACAACACATATCTGGCCTATGCGGACGTTCTTGTCCATGGAAATAAATCCATTTCTTCTCAAGTCTTTGTTAAAATATCCCCATTGGAGGAAAACAACCTCGGCATTACTTGTCGTTGAAAGTCCACAGGTATTATATTAGATCAATAGACTTGCTACCATATGATATTAATTTTACATGTACCTTTTACTGCTGGCCACGACTATGATACGGTTCTCCACGCATTTGCTTTTTTTAGCATCTAAAACGAATCTTGAGAGTCTCCAAGCCCATTAGCTCACATGTATTATGTAAAAAAGTGCCCCTTCTTATCCTGAACCTTGAATCGCAAGTGCGTTACAACAGCCAGATATTTCAATATAATATGCTAGGATCTTACGTCAAAGTCTTTGACTCAAAAGCTCGGGACATATGAACGAATTCGGCACTTTTTCTACGCTATTCAACATTCAGAGTTTTAACCAGTGGAATCTTTGTATATTTCCCACCATATGACAAATTCAACATCACTGTGCCCTCATGTAATAGATATATGCGTAATCCATAGCTCTGTCCTTCAAACATTTATCTGAAAAACTGATACCTTCAAGTTGATGTTTACTTGCACATCACTTAACATTATTGTGCTACTGTGATAAGTTTGCTGCCAAGTCCCTGACTTATGATGCATGATAAATGAGGTAGTCAAGGGAGCAGGGCCTTGCAAGTCAATAATAAGGGAAATAATATTGAGATAGGATGAGAGCAAATTCGTGTTCTGGTGGGTATCCAGACTAAACTTATCTATACGCGTCACTAATAGGAGCAGAAGGGCCCACTCAACAGCATATGGCTAAATAACATGAACCAATCTACCTAACGATAATTATAAATCACGCAAAAAAGAACCCGAAGTTTTGTTTTTTCCTAATGTGTGCACACACACGGCAAAATGGAATAAAATTTCTGAGCCAGTGTTCGCCTTTTTAATCCTTTGTATCAACTGCAATTGCAAATGACAGTGCGCAAGTTGGACATTGAATCAGTTTATTGTGGCTGTTCAGCGGTGGAATGTATATGATTGTCAAGTTAACATGAGGAGCAAGGCATACACGCGGAAAAGGAACTATAACTAACATGTAAGCGCCTTGCACACAAATCAACCTAAATTATAATGTTTATTCAACACTGCACATGTTCCAAGGGTTGCTTACCATCGCGTGGCACATTGAACTTCAGCTATTTAGCTACAGGTCTAGTGAAGAGTCACAGTCATCGTCATAATAAGAAACGGCAAATGATGCATATATATATATATATATATATATATATATATATTATTCTTTGCTATAAATTTCTTTGTGTATCGAGTTATTCCACTCTCCTTTCAGAAGAAAGTTGGTGACAGGAAAATACTGAAGTAGATCAACAAGATCTTGGATGAAACAATTTGATTTACATTATGATGAAAGTTTGTCACACATCCATCACTATGGCAGGTCATCTAATGCTGCTAGGGTGAACATTTTCTGAAATTTACGGTTGACGTTATGACAATAACACAACTTTGGATGTCCCAATGATAAGCATTGTCATGTCATCCTTAGAAATAACTAAGGCTTTGATTCAGGTTCAAGGAACACATACAGTTTTGACCAGTTACATGCAGGATCCAAGAACTCCTCATAGTAACATGAAGGTCCACAGTAAAATCGCACCTGCTTAACATGTACTTCTTCCTCCCAATATGGATATATTTATAACTGAAAATAGTACACGAGTGTCGCAAAAGCAGAGCCACTGCATTTTCTCAGACAGACAGTGGAAAAGTACATTCTGCCTACATTTTATATTACTTCTGTTCCGAATCAGGGCAAATGAAAACAATTTGATATGGACCACCATTTAAAGGGGTTTTTTTTCACTCATTCATACATGTATGTTGATGTTCCTGTCATCATTAGTATACCTGTTATTAATTATCAAGGTAATCGCCCTTTCAGTAGATCTCTATCGTCCTTAATACAGTTTCCTTGACCCTGTACTTGGCTTCCGTTTACTTCAACAGATCTGTTGTACTGCAAAATGTTATTCACCTTACTGGTAATTCAAAACGGTTTTTATTCAACCTATTTATCTGCAGCTTTCTTTTGTCTTTTTCTCATTTCACTCGAATCATGCATACAGCGATCACGAATGCTTGAAGAGATCCCAAGTATTCTGGAAGATAGATGGTACAGAACACATGCGCTGACGCACGCAAATGTGAATTAAAAAAGGAAAGGTTAAGGGAAGTACGAATATAGTTTTATGCTGTTTCACCATTATTATCAGGGATCGGCAAAGAAATCTGTAACTGTTGTATCCCAATACACGCTTAAACGGTAATTATAATTAAGGCTTTTCTTGTGTACACACCCACGTGTTTGTATAGTGGGGGTCATTCTCTTATAGATATGACTTTTATCTGGAGGTAATCAATAAATTATGAACATTTATATATGAATCTATGTATTCTATATATTCAGCCAAAGTCATTGTGTGCCATCTTGTTACAGATATGACTTTTGGCTCGATGTGATCAACAAATTATGAGCATTTAAACATGAATTTATGTATTCTCTCTCTCTCTCCATATATATATATATATATATATGCTGCCGCAGCCCCGATCTTTTACAGTCCGTGTTTTAAGGGGGCCAGTAATGGACTCTTCTCCCGCATAGATGGCAATAACTGCATTACCGGTTCTCCTTTCCTTGTTCAATTTGGGTTCAATTAAAAGGTATCAAAATATGACATTTAATCATCCTACTACCAACCTTAAACTGAATACATGAATTGAATATCAGACAGATGCAAATGATCCGTGATATAATAGAGTTTGCAAGCTTAATTTCATTCGTTTAATATGTTCAGCTTTATCTCATGATTATCATTGTAAATTACTAAAATGTATACAGAATGGAAGCACCTTTTTGTGTGTTCATGTGGGGACACGTTTAATTGAATAAGTCGTGGGCTTTTTATCTGGTTTACTGGTTAAAGCTATCTTACAGCAACGGTTACCGGTGATGTGATCATAATATTTTGAAAGTCAGTTTGTGCCAGTTTTCTATTATTTCCTAGATGCAATTTTAGCCGTCCAATTGTGGTTGTTTGACAAGATCGAATCAGGTGCAAACGTGCAAGAATCCACTTTTATTTAATGTTTGTGTTTTCTAGAATAAAAACCAGGCAAATTTTGATGATCACAGGTAGAATGTGTTTGTGTTGCAAAGCCCGTCTGAAGCTCATTTTTTATGTGTGTGTGAAGTCTGTCTGCAGCAGGAGCCCGTGGTCAAGTGATCCATCATGTTAATTGAATGTAGTACAAACTGGAAAACTATGTTCTGTCACGGACAGCCATGGCGCAGCAGATGGATTCAACACTTACGTGACCAAATCTTGGTACACTCTAGAATGGTTGGTGAAATGTCAATGTTTGTCTCAAAGCATCTGGCTATTTTGTGTACAAATAAGTAAGCTTTTGCCTGCCTTAAAGGTCATTATTTCTTGGGAAGGGCAAAATGGCCTGAAGCTAAGATTACTCAGCATCTAAAGCCATGCCCACTGTTAAACTCCTCAAACTGTTCGTGCAAATCATGGTCTGTCAAGCTGATGATACATTAGTCAAAACACTGAAGAAGAAACGGAAAACTACCTGCCCTTCTAGACACATTTTTTTTTAAATGGTGATTGCCAATGTTTCTAGAGAGACAAGGTTTTAAATTGACCAGTCTGACATTATCTTTGGCCTTAGTAGCTCAATAAACATTTGTGCACCAGGAATGAGAGACACCTTAAACAGACTACTTTCTTTTGAGTCGTTCACCTAAGTATAGGTCACCGACACCGGCAAATGACCCGTTTAAAATATTTCACGTAAAGGATTAAAACCCAAAATCATTCTTCGTCAAAAAAAGGTGGTAAAATTGGCTTTATTGAAATGATGGTCAACATACATATTGTGATATGCAAGCTGATGAGGCGACTCAAAGGCAAGCCTTCTCGGTGGTGAGCTTAGATAATTACAATTTTCATGACAACATATAAGCCGGGTTACCCAGTTTTCAGCTCCGACGGCAAGGACAACATTAGCACCATCTTAGTCTTAATATACACAGACATCAGTGCCTAATAATGCAAATTCAAATGAAGGGACGGCTGTATCTATTGTACCGATGGTGGCTGTGTATTTCTAACCTAGTGGCTTTAATAGCGCGGGCTACAATTTGGAGAAAATGATAGCCATTTGTAGTATAGTTTGTAAGAGGATTAGAGGAAATTTTCGCCCAGAATAAATTTTGAAGGGCTAGGACATCCGTTGCGTTTTGACTGAACCTTACAGCTTACCTTGAAGAATATGAAAACAGTAACAAAGCACTGGGTGAAGCCTGTTCACTGACTCATTTTATTGATGCAGCGTGTTTCGTACTCTGTGCATGGGCTGCTAGTATCCAAGCATACCTCTGAACACTTCGTTATGGCTTCACACACTCTTTGGATCCCCGGACAGGAGAGAAACAATTGCTTATGTTACATTTGGACGCGTTGCTGTTGCTACGGGGAATCATGGCTCAGGGCCTATCCTCGGTAGTACATAGTGTGGCAGTTAATCAGGTTCTCTTTGTAGAATATCGTCAGTGTGTTTCTCTTTATGCAACCTTTATTTTAGTACATACCTCATATAGTTATTGCTGTGTCTGCATCATGTGCAAACGGTTCTCAAGGTTTAACAATGCATGCTGAATGGAACCTGCTGAAAGCCTGGTAAGGGCAAATAATGATGACATATAGTCAATCTTGCGCACAGACCTACATGCTAAATATGATCTGGCATAAACGAGAAAACAATACGGGAAATTCTGAACCCTCACGGCCATCAAAACAGAAAGCGATTCTCAATATTAGCATGGCACTGTCACAAAATGGAATACAGTAGCGTAAATGCAGCTGTTTGTCCTTCCATCACGCTAATGGGTATCCGGAACACAGCAAAAATGTGACTACACTATTATATTGTGGGTAAACTAACCTGTAGCAGTTTCCTTATTATTGTCGGGACACGTGGTCTCCTGTGGCTTGTCTCTGGGTAATACCATCATTCTGACCACATCTTCTGGTACTTCACTGATCGGCACTAGATCCACCTTCACTTGCCGACATTTCCCATCCTGTTCTAAGCGCCGACACAATTCTAGTTGGGAATTATTCAAAGTAAACCAATGACCTTCTTTTTCAACTACCTGAATTTTGGGAAAGTCGGCATTTTCCAGTATCTTACGGGCGATGTCCGAGATGTCACGTTCTGGAGTCTGAGCAATAATATTTGTGAGCTCCGCGCTCATATAATGTATCGTGGAAGGGGCGAGGAAGGTCGCCATCCTCGCTTGTGTAGTGCCAATGGCGCCCGCCCTCTGGTGCCGTTCCACCAGCGTGTATTTGTATCCTCCGTGTTACGTCTGACTCCACCGCGAGGTTTGCTCGCTTCCAGCTTCACGCACGTGAAGCCACACAGCACCTCCGCCAGGGTGTGATTCACCAGATGTCAAATCTGGTTACCAATTTCACCACGTTATAACTGAGGGTAAAACACGGGCAAATAAACCCTTACTCCGTTTTCAATCAAGCACTTTAATAATTAGCTTCCTTGACAACAGGGCACGTGTGAGTACTGTGCAAGAACCTCTTGTCACAGACCCTGCTGCTGTCACTTGACGTTGTAAGATACACGTATGTTCTAAATGTGCAAAGCCTCTTGTAGCGTGTGAACATCTCAACCATACCATGCCTAATGCACACAACCAGAATTATGCGCACGTTAAAAGCGCTTTTTCATTATAATATATTCCTACGTGAAGGGCTGTTAGTAATTAATGGTAAACTCCTGGGCATCCATTAATCAATAGCGGTCGATGTAGGGGAAAGGCCTATGGTCTCCGCCAATCAGATTAAAGCTTCAGTAAAACAGGAGCAGCAACACAGACATGCGCGGAGAACACTATATTCCTAAATTGCAGTCAGAAAGAAGCTCGGTTTAATTGATCAAATTAAACAGAAGAGTTAAAAGTGCAGTTTTGTGTTTTCAAGCCACACCTGCTATCCCTTGGCGTGTCTCGGGTCATGATATTGCGTGAAAAGATTGAGAACAAAACGATATATTGGTCATTAAGCAATATTCCTCGGGAGTCCGCACACAACGCCAGGCCAATGAATCAAGTGCTCCCAGACAGCTCGCAATTTTCTTGAAGACATTGGTCACGTTTACCTTTATTGAACCCCTTACCGGTCGCGAGAACAAATTTGCAAGAATAAGAACTGATTAATAAAAGTGACATCTTGTATTCTATGGTGTGGTCTCTTGCACTGTTGACTGCTATTAAAGACACTCGCGCCATGCTTGTCTTTCAGTTGCTACTCACATGGATTTTCTGGTATTTTGCTGCGAATTCATAAGTTTTGTTTTCACCAGTTCCTTTTCAAAACATAGCAGTTGCCAGCTCCGACGCTACTTACCTCTTTGTCCATCTAGATGGTACAGCTTTCAAGCTGACCACTGGCTATAATTAAAGTTCGCCTATCTAACTTGTGTCAGTTGCTGTACCGTTATCACTGGCATTTCCATATATACACACACACAAATATATATATATATATATATATATATATATATATATATATATATATATATATATATATATATATATATATATATATATATATATATATATATATATCACAGTAGAGATATCATCTGCTAACTTTCAAACAGTTAAATATAGTCATAAGAAAGCACTTTTGACTGATTTATGTCCATGCTGTGAGGACAAAATTTGTTGCTATCACAGGTGAATTTTTCTTGAAATGGCAAATAACAAAATACATGTTTGTGAAAATTTTAAGGCATTGCTTAATAAAAGCAAAGACATGTCATAGTTACTAACAAAAATACAAGTTAATAGTATTTTGGTAGAGCACGAAAAAAGACAATTATTGTTGCTCACAAACAAAGCAATTTTGGATGGCCCGATTTTCTTGATCAAAGAGGTATGCAACGAACTTTTACCGGGAAGGAGTATTTCCCAGAATAAAGTTAGAGGGCTTGCAGGAGAAGACGTGTTGATGTGTATTAATACAAATGTGGAAAGAAACTATATGGAAATAGACACTAGCTGCATTCCACGGACATGTAATCGACAGGCACGTCCAGGGAAAGTAAATCCTCATGAATATCTGTAATATATTCCTCTGCATCATAATTTCCATAAATTGTGAAATTCTCGTATGTTTATTCCCGATCACAAAGCCACGGCGACGATTTCATCAATATTCCACTTTGAACTGAGGAAGCACGTCATTAGCTTTCGGAACGTTGTTTTCATAAGGGTATATTTGGTAACATATTACACACATACATACATGCATACATACATACATACATACATACATACATACATACATACATACATACGTACATACATACATACATCGGAAATATTCAACAGATTTACATATCTTAGTATTGAAATAAACATGGAACAAAAAATGGTTGTGGCTATAAGGCAACTATATGAAAAAGCAAGTTCCTTAATTGCTTGAAACAATCCTGATATAAAAAAAGGTCTAAAAAACAAAACAAATGCAAATTGCATCCAATTAATAACATTAATAACACAGTTATGAATAAGCTAGGACTTTTACACACACACACACACACACACACACACACACACACACACACACACACACACACACACACACACAATAACAGACACAGTTTTTCTTTTTGTTTGAGGAAAGCATACCATAAAAAAAGTGTGAGAAAATAGCAGCTGCGTTACAGAATGGCCATACCGTGAGGGACCAAACAGCATCTGACGGGTGCTGTGCATGGGCTGGACAAAATGCTGACTGCTGCCATAAAGACTTCTTCAGAAGCCAAAAAGAACATCAGTTTTAAGGTCCATCAGCACTTTGAAAGCCAGCCAAGTAGAGGCTACACTCTTTCCTAAAACCATTTCCAGCCTTCACTAAATGCTCAGAGCCAAGGTGTAAATTTGGCAATAGGAACTTTGGTAGAAATGCCGCCATCACTTGGAGGGGCCTGCAAAAATGCTAATGCAGTGAATGGTGCAATCATTGGCATTTTTCTTAAGCATGATCATTGATTCTAAACGATTTTATTTTTGAATTAACAGAAGCTGCCACCGCTGGATCGAAGAACAATTATCCTGGCCCATGCTCTTCAAACTATGTTGCTATAAAAGATCCATTAAATGAAGTTTGGAACTTAATCAAAAGACATTGTTGAAGTACAGGCTACAAAACTACTAAAGACCTCTCAACTCTTTTTACATTAAAGTTTTTGATAGATGTCGTGCACGAGATAGTCTGTGCATTTCATAGTTCAGACTACTTCAACCTACGGAGCATATGAGACATATACCAGTGATTGTGTGACAGAGCATCCTGTCACTAGTCAACTGGCACATGTTCAATAACTGCTGGAATTCACTGGTTGCTGAGCGATAATAGGGGTATATAGTACTCAAGAAGGGGCAATGGACATGTCTCAAATGATGTCGGAGCAATTATTCATGTCACCAACTTATTATTTCATTATTTTACTGCATCAACCTTGACACTTTGATGTGTGATAGAGCAAATGGGGACCAAAATGTTTTTATGTTATGGCAATTGCGTTTGGATAGCCCAATTAATTATATATCATGACTAATATCGATGGAATTACAGAATAATTAACCCCTTTTCAATTACATTCTGCTGCTGCCAAGTGGGAGGAAACCTGTCATTTGAAAGTTAATATCAACAACCAGCCTGGAAGACAATTGGGCCATGATTAGTGACAGGATAGGCATGGAGGTACCAGTCATTTAGCAACTTTAGTGTATACAAGTATTTCTTCGTTTTTGTCTAATTGGGCCATGGTTAGTGGCAGGATATACATGAGGTCCAGGCCATTCAGCAACTTTATCGTGTACAGGTTTTTCATTCCTTCTTCTTTGTCTGGAACAAAACAGTATTATTTGGCAAGGCAATTATTTCCAGTAAACAGGACTCCTTATCTGTTAGAAAGCATTAAAAACCAGACAGGTTGGTGATGAGGAGGCAGACATCTACATTGTTTTCAACAGTCATATTTTTGTCTACAGTACATATCACCAGCATGTACCTCAGAAAATCCCTCTAAGAATTAATAATGTTGAAGTCCTGTTAAATCTTAAGTGTCATAATAGATATATTGGGATCTGATGCCTTTTCTCCTGAGTTACGGAAGGCAAGGTTTTGTGTGGATGCTGGCTCACCTTTTCGGGATATGAATCAGACAAAGTTGGCAATTTATTTTGGGATACAAAATCATCAGGCGTGCACAATCACCCATTGCAGTTTATACTCAATATGGCGACTGTATACTCTGGATCCTCCCATGGTATATGAACAATTACATCATACATTCTAGTTCTTCACATCGATTCATGTCCCCAATAGTCGTGATAGCTATATTCTTATGTAGTTATTTCGAACGTCTGATATGGAAATCATGTTACTAAACTGAAAGTGTTCCTCCAGAATTGAGTATATAAGCGGACCCCAATGCCTTCTTCAGTTCTCATCAGTCCACTGTCTCAGGGACTACTATGCAGAATTTAACATTATTCAGGAACCATTTTTCACTTGTTAAGAGGTATGTCAAAGTAAGTATTGATTCTAGAGTATTGTCCAATGCTGCTCATCTAATGTATGCACCGATTGATGCACACTGCGAAGCAATGATAGAAACTTTGATCACTATTGCATTTGGGGTACAATTCAATGTCCAGTCTATGACTGACTGCTGCTTGAATACAATATGCGTCACTGATTGGAGGCAACTGGTGTTGCTGATCGAGCGCAACTGTTGCTTCTGCTGTTGCAAGACAATTGCTATTGTTGTTTGAGAACAATTGCTCATTAATCACTGTCGCTGGTTTGAGGACACCTACATATTTTTATCGCTCCTCCGAGTCTGGATGTTAAAGTCTGATAACTTAATGATGTAAAATTGTCGACATAGAACATTGTTTAGAATAAATTGAGATCCAAAGACTGCCATGTAGATACCGTTGCATATTTGTATGAATTGCAAGGGACTTTCTCAACTGTTGCCCGTAAGTACTTAGAAAGACCTTACTGAATAATGATTAATAAAGAATTGACGATTTCTTGGTGTATTTGTATCAGCTAACATCTAGCTTGTCTGTTATATTTTACAATTTATATTTCCAAATTGAGCACAGATACCTACAGATGTATTTTCTCCGTTGGGGTGAAGTATATACTATTTTTGTTGTTGTTGTTGTTGTTGTTGTTGTTGTTGTTGTTGTTGTTGTTGTTGTTGTTGTTTTTGGGGGGTGGGGTTTTTTTTTGTTTTTTTTGTTTTTGTTTTTTTTTTGTTTTTTGCAGGGGTGATTTGTTTGTTTTGTATTTTCTTTTCATTCTTATACGACCGTAATTTTTGAATTTTTCCGGGGTGGATTTTTACAAACTTTTAAAAACGTATAGTTATAAATTACTTAATTATACTTAAAATTTGATATCCGTCAAGATTATGTATCAAATGCAAATGCAAGAAAAGGGAAAGCTACCCAAAATATCCGCTTCAGCTGTTCTTGGGGAAGCCCCAAGTCTATCGGCATTCTCAAAAGCGCTTGCACATACATGTATGGTGTAAGTATTCATGCCTCTATTGTTTTTCATAGGGTATACAATTTTGAAATGCTAACATTTACATTTGCAAACCCTGTTACCGGCGCAGATGTGTCAATATCACCTAAAATGCTAAAATGTTATATGTGTCACCAAGGATTCACACATAGACGTGAGCATCCCTGCAACTCAGCTTTCATTGAAATTAAACTCCACATCGAGACCGGAAAAGAAGATATGCTTCAAATCAAATATGTCAAATATATACCCACAAAGGAATGCTGTTGCCCTGTACATTCAAAGTTAAATTGAAAAATCTACATGAGAGAAAATGTGAAATTTTAGAGAATAAAATTGTCGTAAATTAAGGCTTTTAGCACTTAAAAATATCTAAAGAAATGCCAGACTGAAATAAAGAATTCTTGATAAAACAAAAAGTCAACTGTCTGCAAACAAACAAGCTTGGTCATGTAGTGAGAAACTCTAGGAAATTTAAGTTCACTTTTTATTGTAACTTTTGATTCATTTATGAGTCACTGTTGACACAACAAATGGACTGATAACGAAATGGTTGCCATATTTTATTGTAATTTTTTTTGAAGATATTGAATGTTTGAAATTTTCAAATGGCCATAATTTGCATAATTTTCAAAACTGTCACCCCTTTATATGAAACAAGTCAGACTTAATGTGTGGAAGTATAATCACTCCAAGTTTTTATTTTATGTGTGTAGTAGTCTCAGATATAATGTGACACAAATTTTAGCAATACCTTGCATTTGATCTCCTTGGACAACAAATGTCTTTACCAAAATCAGAATCTACTACTGAAGTTTCGCTGTCGGCAATGTCATTGTACAATAAAAGCTACGTATTAGATCCAACCTACGGTCTGGCAAAAGTGTCCACAATGGATAGATGTCCACATTATGTTAGACATGGGCCGAGTCTGCCCCACTTCTGATTTGTGTTATAACTCATTTGGCCAACAGAAAAAATTGTAAACTCATGAACAGAACTTGTTTCTGCTCTGATTCTAGACCAAAATATACCTGCTTATATGCATTGATGGGTGTATGCCTGACAGAGGGAATGCCATGCCGCCAAATCCTACTACTTCTACTACACACACACACACACACACACACACAATCTCTCTCTCTCTCTCTCTCTCTCTCTCTCTCTCTCTCTCTCTCTCTCTCTCGCTCTCTCGCTCTCTCTCTCTCTCTCTCTCTCTCTCTCTCTCTCTGCTAATTTTTCCAGTTAATGATAGAATAATACGACAGGAATATATCATTGTCAGTAATTTGTTTTACTTTTGCAGTGGCCGCTCAATATATATATATTATATATATATATATATATATATATATATATATATATATATATATATATATATATATATATATATATATATATATATACAACGGTCAATACATGGTTCGAGACAGTAATATAGCACCGTCTTTTTTCAACTTTTTCTTTTAGTTTTACAACATTAGCCCTTTAGTATATAATGTATAAATGGTCTGACTGTTATACAGAATGATTGCCAAGTATTTACCGAGTCACTTTTTTCAAACTCTATTATTACGGTGGCCGGTTTCGTACACGTATGTTACCAAACAGGGCCTCGTCATGAATGATCTGAGATATACTTGCAATTGCTTGACATTGAAGTAAAAATGCCTTTACCTTAGGAGAGCTCTTCGTATCATTCTAAAGTCTGTCG
Organism: Hermodice carunculata; assembly: GCA_964020975.1. Lineage (NCBI taxonomy): Eukaryota > Metazoa > Annelida > Polychaeta > Eunicida > Amphinomidae > Hermodice > Hermodice carunculata. The sequence goes on along the minus strand of OZ026613.1, from coordinate 86,635,458 downwards.
TTCCTCTGAAAAAGGGTTAGGACTGAGATAAGATATTTTGAATGCTGAGTTGCAAAATTACTTAATGGAATGCAAGGAAAGCATACATTTACCCTTTTCTCAATGCAAAGTCCATCTTGTGCTCCTGTGATTTTGTCATTCGAGTAAATGATTGCGCCACATTATTCTATAGTGCAAGTGTACGCACCATGGCCATGGTATCCATTTCCCTACGTCACTGCACTGTTGCAACTAAAAGCTGAATGTTGAGCATCTGAAGTCACCAATAACAACTTCTTGCCGGAAGAGATTATCATTTGGCAATTAACGGGCAACCAAAACAATGCCGTCATTATATGGTCTTTGCTAACGAGCATATTCATTATGGTAATTATTGACAAGAGCAAGAAGTCAAATTTTGTGCCCGGCGTGGTCACAAGCACACATACACAAAACATCATGTATATATATATATATATATATATATATATATATATATATATATATATATATATTTATATATATTATATTATATTATGTTATATATATGGTGAGCGTGTAGCCATCTCAAATGTATGTATGTATGTATGTATGTATGTATGTATGTATGTATGTATGTATGTATGTATATATGTATGTGGTGTCATGGTCCCATCTGTATTTGAAAATAAGTAAGCTGTAAAGGTAACAACAATATGATCACTTTTTGACAAAGCTTTGTTTCAGAAAAAAAATCTTAACATCAACATGTATAACACAATGAGCAGTAACTTTCAATGTGTTTGTTACCACACAACACATCAAGTCTAATAATACCATTGTGGACCCTCCATGCTAGTGACAATTCTGATCAAAGAATGAGAGTTCATGTATTGCAATTCCCAGTAGGACCCACATATCGCTGATAAACAGTTGAACTACTCAGGCATATAATGACCAAAAGCGAATTGAGCAATCCCTTTTAATAAACTGTTCATTTGAGTTGTACCGAACCTTTCCGGACCGTGAATAATTATGCATTCTATTGTTGGCCTGATTGTCCAATCAGCAAGTGGCTGAGCTGGCCCACGCTTTCATGTTTACAATGGATGCCAAAGCTATAACGCTTGATTACAGCATGAATTGCGCTAAACAGTGCAAATGTTTTACCTAAAATGTCACATCAGTGGTGAAACCTGCGTTTTTAGCTTGCTGACAGTTTGTTTTTTCATTAAATCCAAGCAAATCCTGTGATTTACTTTCTGATCCTTCCACGTGGAGCCCGGTCAGCGAGATCAGGCACAAAATGTACACAAAGCAGCGTGCGCTTCCCGAAGTGAACCGAATGAATCCGAGTCTTATGAACTGGTCTATTGCATGCCAGACATGTAAGAGCAACTAGGAGGCCCAATTGTGCAAATGGGTCTTCTTGTTAGATTAATTAGCATAAGCAAACACAAAGCAGTACACTAAAGATTTCATCTATACTCTTGTTGGCCTTTGAAATACTCGGAATTCACTATCTTTAAAAATGGTTTAGAAAATACGTCCTATGTTTGGTCCATAGTGTTAGGCGCCATGAAAGCTTTGTGAACATATTTGTTTTCAGAATGTTTTGTGATACTGCGCCTTTTGTGTGATTAATGCCACCTAAATATGTTATTTCTTTACAAAATATGAAAATATTTTGACACAAAAGCGACTAGGCCGATCACTGAGGCTGCATTCAAAGGCATCATGTTCAATGCAGAATTATATCTGTGGAACATGATCTGAGACGTATTGTTTGGCGATATTCTGATTATTGATGCCACTTTCGATGTTCAATATATTAGGAAATTTTCTTCACACACTAGAGACAGTCAAAATTAATCATCATCTGAAATATAAACCTTTCTTTTTGAAAGCAAAAAATGGGTTTCTGGTTATTTGTATCATTAAGGTAGCAGACATAAAGGTCAGTTTGTTGTAAAAACCATTTTTAGTAAAAATTGACTGTTTACATTTTTTGTTAAAGGTAATCGCGATCTCTCATCACACCATGTAGCTTCCAGATGACCTCCTTAATTTTATGCGAAAATTAGGCACAGGAAATTGTTCATTGTTGTGACCATCTCATACAAGTGACGTCATGTGTCAGTGTTATTTAGAAATGCAAACCCACCTGACCAGGGAGCTCGGAATGTGTGATGAATGTAGCTCCATTGTGGACAGAATACCTGGTCTAATTATGAGTGCCTGTGAATTTATCAATGTGCGTAAAACGGTAAAATTACACGAATGTGAGTGCCTGGCCGTAAATTCTGAATGGCACGAGCGTACCCGTGGAGCCTGAGGATACACGAGATGCAGCCCGCCGCAGGCGGACCATTAAGTGTATCCTACGCTCCACGCGTATGCGAGAGTCATGCAAAATTTATGGCCCGGTAATTGCAAGAGTGTTGTTCTATTTTTATCCCTTGTATGTGTAGTCCAGAGTGTTCTCCATTTCACATAAAAAATTGATAGTATTGTGTCGAAATAGCGGTCAACGGCAAATACCGCACTGAACGATAAATCAACATCCTAGATGCGCGCGCAAGAAACAGGGGTCAGTGCGAAAGTAGGGCATGCACGCGACCGTTATACACGTGCGTGTGAATCGGCAATAAATTCTACACGGCGCAGAACAGCCCGTCCATGGTTACTCTGGACTACACATACATGGGATAAAAGTTATACTCGTGATCAAAAGAGCTTTTAGCCCTGCACGTGTGAAATCAACAAGCGCAAACCATATTTCAGCTCACCCTTGTGCAAAATAACATTAAAAAACTTAATTTCCAATGTGTTTCTATGTTATTTTATTGTGACAACACATCAAATTGGACATCCTTTGCACAATGCTGATAGACAGACGAACAGACGGACAGACAGACAGACAGACAGACTGACAGACAGACAGACAGACAGACAGACAGACAGACAGACAGACAGACAGATAGATAGATAGATAGATAGATAGATAGATAGATAGATAGATAGATAGATAGATAGATAGATAGATAGATAGATAGAGTCTTTATTGTCAACCGTATAGCTTGAAAGCACATAACACATGTCAGATACTAAAAATCACCAAAATATATCAATACTAAAATCCATATGCATACATTTAAAATACATGACTCGATAAATAATATCACATACTGATATAGTCAACCAGTCTTGCATTGTCAAAGACTATTAGTCATCTTCTTGACAATTGAAAGAGCACCATGGAATGAAACTATTTTTGTACCTATTGGTCCTGGATTTTGGTAGTTCGCAAGCATATTTAATTCGGAGGTCATATGTACGTATTTTCTTTTCAGCGAGTAAGTTATGGAGTCTGTGAGATTTCAGTGTCATAGCATGAAAGAATGACTTGCACATTTGCTCTCTTCTATCCGACAGGGTCTCAAGATGGAGTGTATCTAATACTACATTATATGCGTGGGAAAACAGTATAATGTTTAAAACACGGATGTGAATGGATTCTAGCAAATATGAGAGATGTTTCGGGAGGCTTGTTGACCAAACCGGGCTGGCGTACTCGCAAACTGGTCTTACTTAAGCTTTGTAGACTCTCACAAGGTCTGTGCTAGACAAACCAGCATATTTGAGCTGTCTTAGATAAAAGAGGCGTTTGGAAGCCTTCCTACTTAGGATGACACCAAGAAGTTTTGTTTGGCTGATTCGTTCGATTTCCGTTCCGTCCATAACGAGGCAAGGAATATCTGGATCGTTTCCAAAAGAGATAAGCAGCTCTTTGGTCTTTGATGTATTAATGCCAAGGTCGTTTTAACAAGTGGAGAATATAGTTGTACAGCTTGGCATTATTGATGGTTGTCCTTTTACAGCGATTTCCACAAAGGATGTGTCATTTACGAACTTGATATTAGGGACTTCAGTCTTGATGTCTGTGACCATGTGGATGAAGAGGGCCGGGCCACTTAAGGTACCTTGGGGTATACCCCCATTGGTGGTTGTCCAGTCAGATTTCACTTTATCCACTCTGACTCTCTGTTTGCGCTAGGCTAGGAAGCTGTGGTGCCATTTTATGATGATGGGATGAGCACCATTTTTCACTAGCTTTTCTAATAGTTTGTCTTGGTGGATATGGTCAAACGCTTTGCCAAATCAATCAGAAGCAGTGTGGTATAGTTTTTTGCTATCGTTCACTGCCTTGTGAATAGGATGAAGAATTTTCAATAATGCATGGGTTGTGGAGCTCCCCCTCATTGCCCCTAACTGGGAGGGATCAATGCGAGGGCACGACTTCCTAAGATGATGGACGGGATGTTTTTCAGTTTTTTGCTAGTATTGGCGATATCGATATTGGCCGCATGTCTTTTTAGGGTTGTTCACTGGGTTTGTCTTTGACACAGGAATGACATCAGCACACTTCCAACACGAAGGCACATGCCCCTGTCTCAGGGAGCTGTTAAAGATTGCACATATAGGTTTAGCTATAATAATGTCCGTTACTTCTTTTAGTATCCAATTGGGTATGTTATCTGGGCCCACAGCTTTTGATACTTTGAGGTTGGACAGTTGTTACTCAACCTTATCAAGGGTTATAATAAACTCGTCAGGTATGGGTTCCTTGTTTGGAGATGTTGGTACCAGTGGATGTAAGTCCTGCGAGACAGAGGCAAATGTATTGTTAATTTCATTTGCAAGTTTAGATTGGTCTCCATCGCGGATATTGTTTGCTAGATTTTGAAGGCTATCTCCCGTTTTATTCAATCCAATGAATGATTTGACTGTTTTTCCACCATTGTTTATTGTCAGAATTGCACATTTGGTTCACTGACCTCCAGTTAAAGTGTAACTGTAATATATAACAAAGAACAAAGAGAGTCAGTAGATTTGGTGTAACAGCTATTACTCTTTCAAATTGCCTCTTTTGCCTTTGACCGCAGGATCAAAATCTATATAAATTCTTGAATTTTGAGACAGCCTTGCTCAAATCTCCTTGATCAATTCTTACTAACTCAGCACGAATGTGATGCTAAGAATGTAAATTACGAAGTATTTTCTCCGTTTGCTGATATTCCATTTCTTTGCGTGATCTATGAAGCTCCTTTAACAAATTGTCATGGTCTGCGTGAAACACTTTGAACACACATTAAATAAAAACTCCTATCTAAAGAAAAATAAACATTTACTTCCAAAGTTAAAGGTTTAATTCCACAATTTTTCAAACGTGTAACATTAATAAAGCTGGATTGATTTTGTCACAAAGTGTAAATGAGATCTCTTGACAAAAGTGCTTTCTAAATACTAACTTCAAGCTTTATTTGAGGGGAAACAACGTTTTCGTTCAAATTAGAAAACATGGTTTTGTGACAGTAGATTAATAAACGGAGACATACTGACACACTTAAAACGGAATTGCCCTACGCATTTACAGATAGCTTCACTACCTTCAAAGCATCATTTCACAAATTTTAAGCTTTTTTGCGAGGAGTTTTGTTTTAATTCTGCCTGATAATGTGAGTCACACCCCTAGACGTAAATACCCTGTTACAACAGAAACTACGCTTTAGAATTTTTCTTGCATGCAAGAAATGTACAAATCTGAAACAAAACAGGATTTGGTACAGTTTGTATGTGCGTTTCCCATTTTCGGCTGGGTGATTAGTGCCGAAGGTACCTGGTTCGAGACTCGACCGTTCAATAGCCACAAAACATACATATTTTCGGTGCACATGTACAGTCCCCGATCGGTGGTCACATATATACGCAAAATCACAGTGAGAAAGTTTCTGTCGCTGTGTCACGACTGGAGCTAGGTGGCCCACTAGACAAAACTAATATATAACTGTTATGATGACATAAAGTAGTGAAAATTATATGTATAGCTCTTGTTCAATTAATGTGATAACTCTACTCCATGATTCCGTACAGGCAGTCTATTCTGACATGCAACATGACTTTGCATGTTTTTCATGCCATCATGACAGCCTGCGTCCAAAAGAGACGCAGTATGCTTGTACAAATTTGATGTTTTCATTGGTAATAAATATAAATCGGATACGATAAGTTGATTGGACAAGGTTTGAAAGTAAATTTAACAGGGTTTATTTACTGTCAAATTTTGGGACAATGAAAGTGGAATTACTGTTACTGCTGCAGTCCACCAGCATAGTTGTGGCTTGGCAAACTACATCAAAATGCTGGAAAAATGGGGCTCCCGTGGCCTAGACGCTTGCGCCATTATGCCAGTGAGCTTCCTCTGTGATGCTGGAATGACGTGAAGCCATGTTGTCCAGATTCAATGATCTCCTGAGATCATGAGCCGCATTGTTTGGTTCCCTGTGATAGTAAGCGACCAGGAAAAGTTAGTACCGTGATTTCAACATGCCCAATTCACCACAAAAAAGGCGAAGCTTATAGCGCACAGCTATGCACTGTGACCCGTGTAAGGAAGAAGAGACCCTGTCTCAGCACCAGACATGCCCCGAGCAGACTTAGTATCTTATTACAGACGAGGAGTGAGCAGTAACCAATTAACTTTACGATATTGGTATGCTTAAATGACAAGCGACCAGCAATACTTTTCCACGGTCGCTCTCCATCCGTCACAGTACTTAGAAAGAAGGCTTACACAGACAGATCTAGGTCTGAAAAACGGAATAATTGCTACGTATTCTATGCTATTATGCTGTTTTCAAATCCAAGCAAAATAAGATGTCATATAGGTTAAGCCCTCCATACAAGCCTGTTTTTAAACTGACCCTGTCGAAGTACGACCCTGCATCTTCAATTGATACCCACTCGTATTACACCGGACCATACGTGCATATTTCAACTGGTCTTGAGGCAAAATGAGATTAACCTTGGCAATCCATTTTCTGCTGTTTGCGAAAAACTGTCAAATTTAATTGTGTAGCGTGGAGAAGAATCACTCTCAGAGTAATGTCCGGTCTCTGAAACTTCCAAGCGAAATATCTCCACCGTGTCAGTCTTGCAGGGCATTTATATATATATATTTATATATATATATATATATATATATATATATATATATATATATATATATATATATATATATATATATATATATATATATATATATATATATATATATATATGTATATATATATATATATTCCTCTCAGTAAGCTAGTTCTCCTGGTGGATGATCTCTACCTGATATAATTCAACTTCACTGCGTAATTTAAACTATTCAGAATGGTTAACATCACGCCAAGAAGAGAACAGGCAATTTGCTTACCAAGTAATCCAGGGTTGAGATTGCCAATGTGTATTACCAGGTACATGGAATGAATCCATATCCCAGTAATGTTAGCTGTGATTATTTTGATAGGGCTGGAAGCGTACACGAGTATGTCCGGTTGTGACTACATGTATGGCTTCACAAAACACATGTATGGTTTTCCTTGCTTTGTTGGAACAGTACCGAATTAAATGTATTATCTTAGTTTCCCTCCAACAGATATATATATATATATATATATATATATATATATATATATATGTATATATATATATATATATGTATATATATATATATATATATATATATATATATATATATATATATATATATATATATATATATATATATATATATATATATATATATATATGCGCAAACATACATGGTTCCTGGGATAGTTAAGGTAGATATGGTACGATGTAGTCGAGAATTGGTGTTCTTGCAGCTATTTTTCCAAGTGATGTCAGTCTAGTGTCAGAGGTATCCGGAAGCTGACATACCCCATCGGCAAAACATAATACTATAGTAATGATTTTGACGGGTGGGTGGCTCAGGAAGTTCTTTGCCATACACCGTTGTGCAGTGGCTCTTTTACCGGACAATTTACAGTGCCTTCCTAAAATCACAAACGTTTTCATGCAGTCTCTGCAGGCGACAAATAATTGTCACGTGGAACTTGTCATATGCGACTTGGTTTAGACATATTTCATTAAAAAAAAAAAACGATTGGAAAACAGGCACCATGCCTATATAAATCCCTCTCGTGGAATAAAAAATTGTAAATGGTTATAGTTACTGCTGTTGAAATACAATTATACTTATGTTATAATCAGGAAGAACAACTGAGTCACTCGGTAATTAAGTGTAATCATAGTATATGCAATAACAACAGTAAGCATGTAAAAAAAATAGGAAAGAAGCACAAGTCACAGGACAACATAGTCACATGGACATAAAATTGAGAAGATTAGGCGGGTGACGTATACGGGACAAATAGAGGGACTTCCAGTTGTTTTGGTCAGAAATACAGATGTAAAATCTTATGTTGGAATAGCAATATTCAAACTTAAAACTTTGCTCTGTTGATCGGGAATATAATTATATGGTATTTAATTAAAGGTGGTTTGAATCTTCCTGACTGAGAAATAAAATATTCTGTTGCCTCAAATATAAGTTTGTTGTTAGCTTAAATAACGTATTTAGAGTGAAAGGTGCCAGTGGTATGATTATTGATTGTTATCTATTTCTTTGGATAATGTAATTTCGGCATTCAAAAAAAATAATGAAAAGACGTTTCAGCAGGCGCACCACAATGTCCAGCGGGGAACCTAAGAGTCCTATATTATGCATGTCTTGATATAACTGGCTGCAACCCAACCTGATTCTAGCACGTAAAATATTTGGATCGATAAAATATACTATTTCCAGAGAACGCCTGCTAAGTTTACATTGCAACATTTTCATGATACCAACCAGGCTTTTAGGTTTGGAAACTATACAATTAATGTGACTGGACCAAAATAAATCTGAACTGAGTGTTAAGCCAAGATATTTTTGCTGTGTGACATTATCGAGAGTATTTCCCTGGTATTTGCCACGAGAATATGACGCATTTCGTTTTCTACCTACAAGCATTGTTTTTATTTTTGTACCGTTAAAGGTGATGAGCCACTGCTTTGTCCATTTTTGTATTTCACTGAGATCATCATTTAGAATGTCGGCATAATTGTTGAAGTCAGCGGTATCGTCGACTGTGATAAATAAAGTAATATCATCAGCGTACAATTTGATACTATATCCTACGATGTCAACGATATCATTGACATAGATGAGAAATAAAAGAGGTCCAAGCACTGACCCTCGAGGAGCCACTGCCTCGATACTACCCCATCAATAAAATTCCCCTTGCAGGTCAACTCTTTGAGATTTCCTCCTTCAACCAGTCTAAGAGATGTTCATAAATGCCTGAATTACAAAGTTTGTGGAGAATTGCAGGGTGGTAGACCTTATCAAACGCTTTTGGCCTCCTTTTGCGTTTCTACAGCTTTTAGGAATTCGTGATACAAATATAACAACCGCCAGGCATAAACCCAGAATGTTTACTCGACAAGACTAATTAATCCCTTAGGAATTGAAAATGTGCTTAAATACGACGCATTCAAATACACTTGCCACAGAGCTTAAAAGTGATATTGGACTATAATTGCGCCACAAGTTAATTTCGCCGCTTTTAAAGATTGGACACACCTGAGCTTTTTTCCATGCAAAAGGAAAACTGTTTCTCTACTGAGATATTGAATAATCTTGTTAAAGAAGTACTGGTTGAAGATCTAGAGGCGCCCTTTTTAAGTAGGGTTGGGCTTATGCCATCAGGGTCAGTGGCCTTACTTGTATCCAATGATGCTAGGATAGAATAAACTTCATTTTCCGTCACAGTAATAGAAAGAACTTTTTGTTGTGCATCAATTGAGCATTTGGCAAGTGAAAGATAGTACCGTCAACAATACTTTGTTTTAAAAAGAAATTGTTCAACACTTCAGCCTTTGACTTTGGCTCTGACATTACAGTGTCCCCGTCCAACAAATAATCTTCCTCATAATTTTGCTCCCCTGTAATAAAATGGCCAACCACTTTTCCACCAGTTTTTCCTTTCTTCTTGGTATAAAAACTGAATCAAATTGACTTTGGTAGTATTCTTCTTCCGCAGATCTCAAATCACTTAATATATATTTATTACGTTGGTTCCCCCCCCCCCCCAAAAGCGCCAAAGGTGTGTATCGTTTTGGTGTTTTGTTGATTTAGCCTTGTTGTGGATTCTGTCTACCCTGTCTTACGGTGATAGTCCTATTTGCGACGTGTTGTCGAGCAGCGCTAAGAGAAAAAATGTTGGACCACATTTCATACATCTCATCTAAATCGTCAGTATCGAAGCAGGGGTCCCAGTTTATCTGATCAAGTGCCTCTCTGAATTTGTCGCAGTTTTCTTACAAAATAACCATATGAATATATCCAAGCAGGGTTTCTTAAATTGTCTGAATTATAAGTTATTAGCTGCCACATTACAGTGATCATTATTTGCAATCGGCGGCATAACTTGAACGTTGTTGACAAAGCTAGGCATATTCGTTATTGATCAAGACAGGTAGAAGACGTGTTTATAATCCGAGTAGGTTCCTGCACATGTAACATCAGGTTGTTAAATTAGAAAAAAAGCAAGTTCCTTACCATGACTTGTACGGATATCTGCATTAAAATAGCCAATTTAAACTATTTTGTTGGTTATTGCATCACAAGCTAGATCATAACTTGCTTGCAACTCGTCCCAAATTGAAACCAATGAATATGGAAACCTACCAAACAAAAATTTATTGTTAGGTAAATGAATATCGACCTACACAATTTCAATACCAGGGATAGCAAGGTCATCACGCCTCTTTGCTCTTAAAGCATAGGACACATACAATGCCACACCGCCGCCGATCCCAGTGACTCGATCACGCCGTATTATAGACTGAAACTCAAGCAAGTTGTTATCCTTGTCAGGGTGGTGATCAGAGAAAAAGGTTTCTGCCAACGCAATAATGTCACAGAAATGAGATAGTGGCGTCTTTATACATCTGAGTTTGTCTTGTGAAAGACTCCTTACGTTCAGTTGACACATAAAATATATATTCTCGGCATTTCCTTAATGGTGGATTTAAGTCCCCGATTCTGGAAATAAATGCCGCCTCAGTATATATACTGCATAATCGTGTTAATATGGCACTCGCACATAGCTACCTCCTTTGAACCATTCTTTTTTTTAAGAATGGGGGTTTGGTCGAGTGGATATGTGCGTTTCCCATTTCAGCTTGGCGAGTGGTGCCAAAGGTTGCAGGTTCGAGTCCCGCTCGTTCCGAATATAAAATATTTATGTCACTAGCAGCTTTGTTTGAGACAGGGACCGGGTTGGGATGCACATCCGCAAACAACAGAATCAACATGGTATACGTAACTCTCGAAACATCAAATATGTTTTCCATTACACTATCGAACTTGTACATGAGGATGCTATGCGTGATCTGTGCCTTACACATAAATGTTTCAAAGATACATATGTACATATACCATAGAGAACTAAATGTCAGAGCAGTGAATACAATTATGATAAGGAGACAAAAAATCGCGTAGACGTAGCCGTTGTACAATATGATCTGGTGCGGTTTCCCCCAGATTGCATACAATATATGCACATTACACATAATTACATTAAAGGAGAACTTGTCAAGTATAACAGATCTAACCTTGTACATATTGCGTACAATTAAAAGTAAAGCTCTGCACAGTTCAAGACTTTGATCAACATATAAACTTATTAGATTTAGATTAACATGACTCATAAATCGTTCTTGCATATGGAGAGAAAAGAACTGGAACCAGCATGTAAAATAGGCATTTGTAATGTATATATTCATATTGTATTTGAAGAAAAAAGCAAACAGTAATGTAAATTACATACGCAATTTGCAGGATATACCACCTCTTATGTAATGACAAGAGAACAACGAAAATATATGGGCACAACTTCTCGTATATTTGATTTACAGTCATTGCTCCACACCCAAGATGAAATAGGAATAGTTTTTGTTTTATAAACAATGTAATGATGAATCAAGGAAAGCTCCGGATATAAGATCAATGAGCCTGTACAGGTGAACCACCAAATTCACAGTCGGTCGTATTCAAGTAATGACATATATAACGACATATTTTAAACCAGTCCTTCGTAGTGATCCTTTGCACAAAGATTTTTCTGAACACATACTCCATACAAAGTATTACCTCGATCAACAAATATACAATAAAGAACAAAGGTGGAAGACTTGTAAACAAATAAGTACTGTAGCTGGAAGTCATAGAGCATAGTGAACACAGGAAAACAAACAATTGTGTATCAGGTAAGAACATTTCACAAAAACAAAAACACAGAGCATGAACGGGTCATTGAACAATATAGATATGAGGTATGCGTTGCAAGGACAAAGGCAAGTTGCATCGGATAATAATGAACTATTTCTAACAATTATTTTTCAAAAGTAACAACAATATTAACCAAGAGAAGTAGAAAGCGTTTAGTTAATGCACTTGGAAGTATTTAAACAGTTGCTACCGGTTTACCATTCTGTACAGAGTTAATACTTAATATCATTATGGACTTGGACTACTTTTGTCTATTCCACCTTACTTCCAATTTCGTTGTCAAAATATAGGGCAAATGTAAATGCATATTCTCTCAGAGAAGATCTGAAAAAGTAACATTTATAGTAAGTTACATATGCACATTTACGATTTAAATAGCAACTTTCGTAACTTAGCACGAACGGATTACCGTTGCAGTGTATAACATATTTACGCAAAGAGAGGAGAGAACTTTTGTGCACTCCAACTTTATAACTGTAGCAAGAGAGTTAACTACATATATGTTTGTATATACGATTGTTACTAGTTTCGTAACTCAGACCGAAGGGTTTACCGTTGATGTATAACACTGTTGGCATCATTCAGCGAAAAATAACTAAGGATTTTTCGGGGGAGCAAAACGACCTAGTCTTGTCCGCTTGCTGGTTCGAGGGGTGGGTACGGGAACCCCCCTCCCGCAGAAAATGTTCAAATATTTGATCTAAAATGATGCATTCTAGTGTAATCTGAGAGGTAATTATAACTCAAGTGGGTAGCATTTGTAAAAAATTATTCAATTACTCAGATTTTGTAGAAATAAAGTAGATGGGGCTTTTTGAAAACAAAAACAAAAACAAACTAATAACGTAGATGGATCAAAATTAATTGGATCTCCTATAAAAACATAACATTGGCAACACTGGAATAACATATTGACGCAAAGGGAGGAGAACTATAACGAAAGACACGGAGAGAGAGAGAGAGAGAGAGAGAGAGAGAGAGAAATAAAGAGAAAAGTAGAGGAATAGATAAACAGTTTGGGATAAGGTATCACGATTCCATTATGAAGTCTGAGTTCATAACTTGTATGAACACATGTTTATAATAAGCCCGTTAATCGCCAGCGAACCGGCCAACACTTGTGCTGCAGAAGGCAGCGAGTCCTGGGTAAGGTAACTGCTTAACGTCCACTGTTATAGAGACCAGGAAACACGTTTGTTGGTAAGCAAACTATTTAAAGGATGTTTCTTGCTGAAACGACTGGCGACTCGACACACATGCGCTTTGAAAGTGCCTGTAACATCTTTCTCATATGGTTTTGATATTTTCCCAAACACTATTGCTGAAAGCAACACACCTCAAGCAACATGCTACAATGGGGAGGGGGGAATCGCATAGAAAGCAACGAAAATCTACAAATGATTCGTGTTAAAAGTCCGTTCCGCAAAGTCAACCTCAATGTACTTATCTTTTTCTGAACTTTCTACACTTACAAATTCTGCATCATCGTGATACATTGGGGTTGACTTTGCATATTTTCCGGTAACTCACCAGAAAATCTATTTTAAATAAGAAAATTTTGCTTGTTGCAAACATTGATTAGCTTCTTTCAGTTTCATCAGGAAAACAAACAAGAAAGTGATTCATACAAGGACGGTAATATTTTAACTTTGTGTACATCTCAAACAAGGAACATGACAGTTTACATTTGCAACGATGTGCATGGTTTCATATCGACATGGCATATGACAGAAACACAAGGGCACCAAATCTCGCACCCACGAATATTTCACGACGTAAAGAATGCTTCCCTTTAGACTCTCTTATCTGATTTAGAGTGTAGCGTAGTGTTACCTTCCTTTTGGTTTTTCAATGCCTGCAGTGCCATCAGGTGGTTATCAATAACTGTTCACAGCTCGAACCAAGGCTACCCGTTCCCGCTAACAGTCTCTTTGTTCTACGAACTCTAAGCCTCCGATACATCAGTAAAGCAGGATCACATTCGATTCTTACCGAGAGTTTTGGACGAAACAACCTGTAGGAAGGACTTCTCCAAGGCTAACCATATCATTAAGTCCGACCGGAAGCAATTTGAGACTTAACAAACCGCTTTCAGCCCGATTTAATCATATGCATGACATATGACGACCTAATGGAAGGACTTATCGTGGACTCTGAGCACCATTTTTTTTTTTTTTTTTTTTTTTTTTTGTTCAGCATGTTGATATATTATTTGTGTTGCATTTTCTTACATTATACAGCTTATTAACTTGAGGATATAAACAGCTGCTATAATAAAGTCACAATAGATTTTTTGGCACCAGTGGTCTTACATAAAACTACAAAACTGTCCATAGGACAGTCAGATGGCCCACTGTCCATTACAACTTCAAGGATGTTGACAGATGGATTTTAAGCAAACTACTTCAATACTTTTGGAACTATACTTTACGAAATGCAAGTTTCACATCAAACAAAAAACCATTCTAAGTATGTCAATGGTTCCAGGTGGACCTAAAGTTTCATGATTCACGTCAATACTCTGGGCGACATGCGCAACACAGTTATCTGTAAAAGCTCCCCCCTCCAACTCACACCCCAGTAAAGGGTATAAAATCCACTTTGGTTTGTTCTGCCGGGAACTTTTTTTTTCCGACCACAACTTCTGGCGCACCCATCAAGAAACATTGAGTACCTCGGAATGAATTAAGTACTATTTACACATATCATTCTATCGATTTTGACATATCATCAAAACAATCTAATGATATGAGAACATGCATGTGTGTATTTAAACAGATGATCAATTAATTTGATGTTATGACTCAATGCATTTAAACATGTATCTACATGCGCTGTATATCAGATCATTGAATTGATTTAATAATATTACAAAATATATTTGATGATGTATCAGAACAGATTTTATAACTTGATTAATAAGATGAAGTGGTACCCCGATTTAAACATATGTTGCAATGGATTTAATGAGATGATAAAATCGATTTAATATCTTTAAGTATTTAAAATGATCATCTCAAAAATTCATTGATAGCTGAAAACACGTCGTCAAATAATTAATTATGTCATTCTAATATATATATATATAAATATATAAATATATACATATATACATATATATATACATATACATATATATAGGGTATTCAAAGTGTATCGCCTAACTTAAATGAATCATGTGTTAGATAAGACAAAAGTTGTGAATTCTATCCCACAAACTCAGTTGTAGCTGGGAGGCAAGCCAAGGATGTCGGCAGATCAATTCAGTTTAAACATATGTATTTAGGTTGGATTACCCTATAGTCCATGGAATGCCTAATATAATGGGTTCTCCAGACATGGAGAAAACACTCATCAAATACATACATTCATATATATATACATGTATGAATATATACATATATATATATATATATATATATATATATATATATATATATATATATATATATGACATTACAAACTATGTTAACAGATCTTTTGTATACATGTAAAATATAAATGTCCTCATAAAGAAGTAAATCGGAGAAGTAAAAACCAGTTAGAGAATATATGGTAGAGGTTCTTACACTAGGCATATAGCTAATCACTGTTGACAAGGGAAATGGGAAAACAAAAACATAAACAGTGATTGACGCTGGTAAATAAATAAATAAGTACACATAATTTCGTCAACAAGAGGCTATACATTATAATATTGACAAGAAAGAAAGAGAATGCTTTTCCTATTTAACCAGTAGGTCGCACTAAGTTAGAAAACAAAACGTCTACTTTCTGCTATATAATTTTGTACTGCATCAAATATTTGAATGTTCAGAATATTTGGTTATTTCTTGCTGCCAAAAAGGATAATAGGAAGCAGTTTTTCATTAGCAAAATGGATTATCGAGTTAGGAAGAACATCCGGAGCAATAAGGGGTATAGTAGTATCGAGAAGTTTCTTCTAAAGGGAAAATATTTAGGACAAAAGAAGCAAAAGTGAGCAATATCTTCAGTGGGGAACGGTTCAAGATTCAAGTAACTCTGATAGATCTTGACCGCAGTTATCAGCCCTTATAGATATTGTGACCAATATAGACAAGTTGATTTATGGTTGAATCGTCAGCTTTGAAGCCAGGATTTTTGGATGTGAGAAGATTTGTATTGTCGAATAAGTATTCATAGAGAGCATTAAAATAAAGACCAGTCGTTGGAAAACTTTGGACACAATACACAGTAAGGATATAAAACGATAGTTACTTTTTATCGGTTTATTAGACTTTTTAAGCAGAGAACATTTTGAATTTATTCCAAGAGTCTGGAAAATAAGAAAGATGGAGAGAGAGAGAGAGAGAGAGAGAGAGAGAGAGAGAGAGAGAGAGAGAGAGAGAGAGAGAGAGAGTTTAGTGACTGGTTTGCAAACAGACACTGCCGTATTTCAAAGTAAGATATTCCCAATATTGTCAGGACCAGAAGCGTAGGTAAGTCGAAGGGAGATAGAATTTTTCTTACACCTTCTTCATGAAAGTTTATACCATTTAAGCATGTCTCTGTTCGGAAAGTAATTTGGGACAGGGGTAGGTCGTCAATGTCGGTAACAGTTCTACATTGGCTTGCAAACTAAGCATTGAAAAATGCACACTTTTCTGTGATGCAAGACACAATAATATTTTATCATCCTCGATGATCGGTGGGATATCTTCATGAAGTTTGCACCTTAGAACGGACTTCGAGAGGCTCCACCACTGTTTATGATCAATAGCATTTTCATCAAGTTGTCTACACAGTTTACAAAAATATAAGCGAACAAATTGTCTAATTAAGTTGACAACTACACTTTTTGTACAGCTCAAAGAGCCTGTCAATCTGTAATTGTGTAAAATCATAGGTATAAGGGCAAGGGTTAAGAGACATTCTCTTAAAACGTTTCCATGCTCGATTTCTGTGGCGAATATGTTTTTTTTTTTTTTTTTTAAATTTTCGAATATGATCCATGATTTGTCCCTAGGCCGAATAGAATAAGTAACTTCCCTGTATGGGATCAATTCTCTGGCAGTGGATAAATATAGGTCGCACCAGTAGGACATAACATCATCGACCGTATCAAACACTTCATGACCAGTGTCCCATGGGGCGGAGGAGAGAGCAGCATTAAGGTCTGGGAAGTTGGCCTTTTTAAAGTTCCATACTGGCCTTTTAAAAGATGTATCCTAGTGATGGGAGAGAGAGAAAAAGCAGAATACCACAGAGTGGTCAGAGTTAGAAATAGGAGCAAGAATACTACTATCTAGGACCACTCCAGGTGAATCGGTAATAATTAGATCTGGTAGGCTATTTCAAAATTTATTGGTTTTCGTGGGCTCGTCAATAATTTGGAAAAGATTATGTCGGGATATAAGGTTAACAAGAGATAAACCAAGTTCGCTGTCGGAATGTGCTGAGTTCCAGTCCTCCCACCTGTCATTAAAGTCACCAGTGACTATAAGAATAAACGGATTAGATTTAATCGCTATGGCGACAGAGGTGGCCAAAGATTCAAGAAAGACATCCCCCCCCCCTCCGGCAGGATGGCCAGGTGGACGATAGTGATTTCCAATTAATAATTTCCCACGGAGTGCGGATATCTCTTTCCAAATGCTTTCACTGTTGTCGCTTTCTAGGTCAAAACCTCTGAGGAACGGAAATCGATGAGTTAACAAAAGTCATAAACCCACCGGCTCTACGTGTAAGTAGGTCTCTTTGGAAGGGTGGTTGGAAATTATCAATGAGCAGAAGTTGGTTAGGGAAGCTCTCGTCAACCAAAGTTTCAGATAAGGTGATTATGTTTAGGTTTTCAGATTGGGCTAGAAGTTGAATTTCATTGGTTTTACCGGCACTTTTTATGCCACGGACATTTGAGTGACTAAATTGGAGCTGGTTGTTAGAAAATGTTGTAGGACCGGGATTCGGGTGGACCTTTATAGTAAAAAAAAACTTATATAGAAGCGAATGGATGTTTTGAAGACAAAGGAATCCGTTAAAAAAATGTTTGCAAGCGAAAGTGGAAGTAAGCAAAAGGAAATAGTTATTTGAAAGTTAACGATGAAGTCAAAGTGGAGAGAGACTTGAATGGAAATGTCTTGTCGAAGAAGACAAATGGTTATTCTATATTGAGCAAGACTTATACCCATCGGAAAGTAAGAAGAAGAAGGTTGAGCATGTAGGCACTTGATTTTTTTGTGTAAAGTTAGAGTATAACATAAAGCAATTACCTAAGGTACAAATATGTTAAACCTTTGTACAATAAAGCAGGAAGCACAGAAACAGTGTCACAGACTACATGGGCCATTTGTATGTGAAAGGGGTGCTTAAACGAGTATATAAAAGTAGTTGTCCAGCTGACAGAGATCAAAAGGTGTAACAAAGTCCCATGACATAAAATAATGAGAATAAATGACAGAAGACAAAAAAAAGAAAAAATGAAAGAAAGAGAGAGCACGTTACATAAAAAAGGGAAAATTGGGTGTGACCATACAATATGGAAGGATTTATGCTACTGAGCATACGTTCAACAAGCTAAAACAAAAACAACATAATATCTTTTAATTTCAAGATTGTTTTGAAATTACATGATATTTTGTACTTGCAAAACAATTTCCTGCAATTACAAGATAACTTTATTGAAATTACAAAATACTTTGCTTTAATTACAAGACAGCATGTTGTACTTATGAGACACTATTTTTTAATTACAAAATACTTGACTGGTAATCACAAAATCAAAATTTCATGTTTTGTTTTGTTTTTGCTTTTGTCTTTGTTTTAGTCCGTGTTTTTAGCAAATTAGTGTCGAAAATTTGTTAAATTGTAGATCCATGTCGCATGTCATTTTTTCCATACGTATATATATATATAGGATAAAAAATTGTATGGAATTTAGTTGAAATGAACTCTTCCTGTATACCACCGTCGTAGGATTCAGAAAATTCCAGCCTATCGTTTGCAGATCCCCGAGGGTTTTGTGACACTTGAAACCCTGACTTCTTTGGAACATCAATCCATTAGCTCGATCGAACTTTGCCAAATATATAATTTGAAAGATGTAATAACTTGTTCCATGCATCTGCCATGGCTGACATTTATATGTTGGTTATCCAAAAACACCAGGATAACCGAGGTCATTATTTTGTTGCGCGTGGGAAATCTTGCTTTTTTTCTTCAGGGATCCTTTCCTCGAATGTAATTTAGTTGCATTATCGAGAACAATTGATGGTATTTTGTGCCGGTAGTATTATTGGAAATTGCATTAACCTAGTTTGCGTCGCCTGCTGCTCAGGTACGAATTCAACAACCGGCGGGGAACTGACAAGTTGAAAAGAGGCTATTTCAACAATTTTGCTATGAGGTGATAAAATGGAAAACAAACCAGAACAACAAACTAGGACGCTATTTTTTTTCATATATTCAACATCTACACCAAGGAAACTTCATTCTTAAAGCTAATCGGTTTATATAATCTATCTATGAAAATATATATATATATATATATATATATATATATATATATATATATATATATATATATATATATATATATATATATATACATACATACATACATACATATATATATATATGTGTGTGTGTGTGTGTGTGTGTGTGTGTGTGCGTGTGCGTGTGGGTGTGTACAGGACGTTAGCAAAGGAAGAAGAGAGAGACAGAAAGAGAAAGAAAAAAGAAGAAAGGAAAGAAAAAGGAATCAGAAGAAAGAAAGGAGGGGAAGGAAAGAGTTTTACCTGGATATAAACTGCTTAGCCACTTCAAATCTCCAGACATTTCTTATTGCCAGAGGATTTATTACCAAAAGTGCTTACAGCAGCTCAGCGTCCACAGTGGAATACTCAATTAAACACTATGTATGAAAACTGGTTGTTCGTCAAGTGAAGCGTAATAGTTTCAACAGCCGGGATTCCAGCTCGCCTTTTTCTATTTTCTTATTACTGATAACAAATGTGATATAAATTATGTAACCCCATACAGGCCATATCATAAGACTGAGTCAACAAATTTAATCCGGCGCGCTCAACATTCCGGCTAAAGTAATTTCTGGAACTTATTAAGTCTAAGGGCTTCCTCTCATACATTCATTTATGATTTTCTGACGAAAGCTCACCATAAAAGAAATAAGGCAAAACAGCGGGCATTTTAATTTACCGTTTGCACCGGAAGGTGCGAATGATGGCCAAAACTGTAAATAGGAGAACTCTTTTAAGTGCAACATCACACTACTTTTAATTACGGCCAATACATTTTCCTATGAGGAATCAAATGTTAACTGAAACATGTAATTGACTGGGCGTAATCGATCCTCACAAAAGATCGATAGAAGGTCATAAAACAGGTATTGTAGGACGAGTGCGAGGCAATAGGTTAGCGTCCTCTGTATTTGGTCTCTATTATATTCCTATTCTTTGTGAACGGTAACTAAATGAAGCGTACAAGTCAGATTCTGTGGCGTGCATATATATGTACCCGCCTCGAGTACAAGCTCGTGCCCGGGTACCGGACTTTATATTTGTAAATTGTCAACTGACCTGGCTTAGCTTTTTCGCGGGGAAATTGTATGAAAAGCTATCGCAACATGGTGTTAAACGCTATACCAGTAGTGATCCGAGCTCTGTGAAATATCGAAAAAGAGGAATGTTGTTTGGAGTCTGAAATTTTACGGGGACCCGGGTATAACGTTTATGCATGGTACCCGATTTTTGGGAGCTTTCGGGCGGGTATCATGTCAATGCTTAGAGATATATATATACATATATATATATATATATATATATATATATATATATATATATATATATATATATATATATATATATATATATATATATATATATATATATACATATATAAAGTGGGTATGGGAAGGAGTCTTACAGCAATAAAAATGTTTTTAGTATATGTAGAACGCGACTTAAATTAACATTATTTATTGCACATAGGTTCATCGTCGCTATCATTCTTATATGGCAGGATTAAAGCATACAATCCGAAATTGTACTCACCATCATTGTATTTTCCAAATATAAATTTGCACAAAAAGCGACAATTGTGTCCAAGTACATGTGGTTTAATAACATGAAATAATGCACTGAAATCGTCAATGTCCTCTTTCCAGATGGGGGTACAAATCCATTATGGTGGAGCCCACAGTCTATGATACCAAAAGCCCAAAATATATACCACAAAATAAGGTGACGAAATGAAGCTGGCTTTGCACACGTATATTATGACCAATATTTATTTTAGACATATGTCTGTCCAGGTGTACGCAAACTTTAAGCGATGTTCACGACTTTCACAAAAATATACACGGAATCATGACTTTTTAATTCAACCACCAACTAGCTTGAAATCTTGAAGGTTATCCCCAAAAGGCATCGTGTCCTGTCTAACACTATTAATACTAATGTAAAGCGACACAAAAACAGTTGCTGTTGTGGTAAACATTTGGATTATTCAAAAATAACAAATACTTGTGTATTACAGATGGTATATATGTGGATTGATACATTACAATAGAAAGGAAGGATATACGTGCTGTCAAACAAAATCATTTCTTTCTGATCGTATTTTAAGTACAAAATAGATCATTGTATTTTTGCCTATAATTTTTGTTAATAATTCATCAGTTTAATGAGAAAAAATACAAATAAGAAGACATTTGAATGACCAAAACGCAATTAATTAAACTGTCTGAAGTTCCAACTAAACGCGTTTAGAATGATCGAGCGTGAATATTTGACTATGGATTATCAA
Organism: Hermodice carunculata; assembly: GCA_964020975.1. Classification (NCBI taxonomy): domain Eukaryota; kingdom Metazoa; phylum Annelida; class Polychaeta; order Eunicida; family Amphinomidae; genus Hermodice; species Hermodice carunculata. Next base: position 86,613,491 of record OZ026613.1, on the reverse strand, counting down.
GGAATGCATATAAATATAGCGACTTCAACTTGTCGATCACAAAGTTTGAGACAGTATTTAAAGTAACCATTGGGAGTTGTACCCTCGCTCTCATATTTTACATTTAGAGAGGAAATAGGATCAGTAAGTGGTCTCAAAATATTCGTCTTTCGTTTGTCATTGACGTAAGCAAAGTCTATTTTAATCTGCTTGGTCCATGTAACAAGTGTCTTTTAATGATCAACTGACAAGAAGTTTTATTTTCACTGTCAGTTTATCACTGCAAGCTCAACTCCACCGCATTTGTACACCAACAGCCTCTGTTAATACGTATTTTTACTAATCATTGATTAGATTTTCAAGATTACATGAATAATCGTGAAATCAATAGCAACACCACCAATTAAACAATTTTAAAAGCGACCAAGCAAATTTGTCATTGCAAGTCCGACATAAAAATGCATATAGAAAAATAACTGATCGCTTCCTAAGGAAATGTAAACTGCTGTGATTAAGGGCTTGCCTTGCAGATCGCCTTATTTTTGTTTGAACCCAAATGTTACTTGTTATTGATCTCCCTGTGGCTTCCGCATGAATAATTTTAATTGGCTATATGCTGACAATAAACTGTACGAATAACATGCGAGTTGAGTAATGAAGTCGCCTTCCGCTAAAAAATAAATATCACTATTCATCCAACCAAAGGAATATTTTATCCGCCACCTTTTCAAATAATATCTTTCATAAATGAAGCTAAAAGTTTATTAATTTTATATGTTCACTGTGTATATTTTAAATCTGTGTTTTATTTCCTTCTTTTTTTCGTGATATTCCTTGTGTTTAAATTTTCCCACATCGCTGGTCAATGCTCGTCTGTCCATGGTATATTTTAGGTCGGTGCCGGTATATTTTCATCTAAAAATGTTCTCTTAATAATAATAATAATAATAATAATAATAATAATAATAATAATAATAATAATAATAATAATAATAATAATAATAATAATAATGATACTACTACTACTAATAATAATAATAATGATAATAATAATAATAGTGCTGTGACTCTCTGCTTTTTTGCCGCGGTCCAGTGTGACACAGGTGGCCTAGAAAAAAAATAGTACATGAGTAGGAGGAAACCATGGTTATCCTAATCAGCTCGTGCTGCCATGTTTTGCAGGACCAGAGCCGAGGCAAAGGGTCAACCACACACTCTCTCACCGATGTGGTGGGTCCCTGATCCTAGATAAATCCTCCTACACTCATCGCTTGTAGCTCCCCCCCCCCAAAAAAAAAAATATAAATAAATAAAAATAAAATTAAATAAAACCCTTTCCTTCACACACCCTATTCCCTCCTTGAGGCTCAGGCATTTCCCATGGGGGACCCATGGAAGCCGTTAAAAGGACTACCGCCATTCCCTTTCCTCCCTGCACTCTTAAGTTGTAATTTACCCTGTTGCTATCTAACCCTATCAATTCATTTGTTTTTTCCCAGCACCCTACCAGGTAGTACTGTACACTTTTAGTATCTTTCCCGCCACCCAGAAAGCCACCCTTCAAACCTAAAACCCATGCTACACGTTCCCCTGGTTCTAAACACTGAACCTCTTCTAGACCCTTGTTATTATGGTCTTTCCTGTGCCACTCTCTGAAAATTTTTTCTCTTTTCTCTCGATATGCATCACACCACAACAGCCAATGATCCACCGTCTCATCTGCCTCTTGTCTACATACCTTACATTTTCCATCACTATACCTGTTGTCCACTTCTGTTATCTCTTTTAGATTTACCACTCCTGTCCTACTTTCCAAAAGAAGCTTGGATCCTTTCCCTCCATCCCAACACACTTTTCTTTGGCTTTTCTAGTACCCTGTGCGCTTTTTATACACTCTTTTCCCTGACTCTTCTTTACCAGTCCTCCTTCCTGTCCTCTGTAATAGATATAAACACTTTCCAATTATCAACCTCATCGTGTCCTTTCAATTCATACCTCTCTGCTAACTTACTTATGTCTTTGACCTATCTTGTTTGTTCCTTGAGTACTTCATTGTAAACTTTCCTGTACCATCTGTCTACACTTCAGCTCATAGATACCCCCAGTACTTTAGCTTTGCTTTGGCAATTCTCTCTGTGGTTTTATTACATCCTAACCACAGGCGCTCGTAACGTTCAGTCAGTCAAGCTTTTGTGTTAATATACGCCGGGCGGGGGTATGGGGGGGGGGGGAGGGTGGATCTGGAACATCTATAGGCCTACGTCTAATGGCCCACATATGGCCTTATCTGCACTTAAGTATTGTGTATTCATCTGTGCAGTCAATCATTCGTGCTAATAAGATGGTGGAGGGTGGGCCTAAAACCACAACGTCGTCGGCGACTTCGTGGTTTTAGGCCCACATCCACTATCTTATTGGCACGAATGATTGACTTCACAGATAAATACACAATATTTTATTGCAGATGAGCCCCTATGTAGACCATTGCACGTATAGGTGTTCCGGTCCAACCTGCAACCCCCCCCCCCCCCTTTCCCGGTCCCGCGTATATTAGCACGAAAGCTTGAGTGACTGAACGTTACGAGCGCCTGTGATCCTGATCCAGGACTGATTCTGTTGCTGTACATGGTGGTGCTCCCAGTATCCATTTTCCCATCTCATTCTGTGCTTTCTCCATTCCCTGGATATCTCCCTCACTTATTGAAATCGCATCTAAGCCATAAATCATGCCTGGTATTGCAATTCTATCCCATGCTATGTACGCTCTGTTGAAACAGTTCAATGCGGTAGAATACTTAACTGCTCTTGGAAAAGCAGTTAAGTATTATATATAACATATTTGTAGAAGGCGCCATACTTCTGATGAATAAAATGAAGGTTTTCCAGAATCTTTTACAATTATTTATAGTGACGTCGTCAGTTGGTTGTTAGTTTGGCCTTCTAGTCCCTCCTCTCTGCAGGCATGCCCCGCCACAAATATCAAACACATCAACGATCACGCTCACACGCTTCTCTAACACGGGAGATGGGCTGAAGATCTTTTTATACAGCATGTTTCTATGAATGCAAAATATTGAAAAGCTTAATGAAGTTTCCATTTTCACCCGACATGTTATCAATATTTTATATTTATACTTATATACATTAATTGATTGAAAAGAATTACTCTTCAATAACTGTAAAAGCATGTGTATGTATGCCAATATTATGATATCTAATGATATTTCACCCATGTTATGCCACGCTGTGCACACTGTATTCTTGCTTGGAATATTTGATTAGACTCCCAATCGAAAGAACCAGACCACATAACTTGTTCACGATTTTAAAAGGATCCGATAATGCAAATTCTTTTGGTCTTCGGTCGTAATTGAATATATATTAAGTTCCACGTGAGATAATTGATTTTTCATTGTAAAGGTATATAGATAGGTTTTTACCTCGAACAGGTTCGCAAGCTGACCTGACTGACTTGTTTGGCATGCGATTCAGATGTGCACCCTAATAGGATAATAGTTTTAATACGCTTTACTCCAAGTCCGGGGATGAAAAGTATTAGGCAGACGCGATCAATATTTAGCTTTCAGAGTGTCCATGCCAGCCGAGTTCGAGTAGGGTCTTTATTACTTGTCGTAGTAAAAGGTACATTTAACCCTCTCCCGGGCAGCAAAATCCGAACCCCAGACGACAGTGCTTCTCTATAACAGTTTCATAGGCATATCATCCGTACAACTGCATCAAGTTTGTTTGTCTGGCCGTCGCGGTCCCGGGAGCTACACCCAAGGACACCCTCAGGCCAGCTGTTGACCACGTCTACCCCGCTCATTTACTTGAAGCACTTGATCCAAGCGGCATTGACGAGAAAGATGATAAAGCACGTATTTAAAGTTGCCGAGAACACCAGACTGTATCTGGAAAATCTCAGAATTTAATACCGACGACAAACAGAATCAGTACAGATGAATTATCACCCTAGCACTTTTTTCCCAACTTTGTTCCGTTATCTTTATTTTCTATACAACTGTACTGTCGTGAATGCGTTAGAAAAGCGGCTTCCTGGAGATACTTTGTCACCATTGATCCATGCAGAGGGATTTATAAAAGCTTCACGGCTTGTTTGCCGATCTAAATTCCATATGAAATAAAATATCTTCAAACCAATACCGATGACGTTAATCAATTCTCTTTCAGATCACAAGACGTTGGACAACGTCTAGAGAGAACTTATAATCTACACATTTCTGTCTCTTGCGAGAAATAGTGCAGTGGAGATGCAAACTGCCGATTGTTCCCAATTCATCCATGTTCATACACTTCGGAGAAGCTCCACTGAGTAATATAACTATCTTTTCTCATCTTTCATCTGATCGGTTGCCGAAAATGCTGCCTGTTCTGTCCTTTACTTTCCGTTTTATGCTATCATCTTTCTGTTACCATTGATGAACATTCTGTATAGAAAGATCTGACCTCCACAGATACAGCTCAGTGTCTGCTTAATTACATTTACCTCACTGACGCTATCTCGTTTTATTTGTCTCTAATCTTCTTGAACTCATAATTGATCCCCCCCCTCACATGTAAACCCATCTGTGCCAAATTTTGAAGTACTTCTTCTATGGCGTCCTCCACCATTGAAAGGCGGTCGATGATTTTTCTCTTGTCAGCCAGTAAGTCTGTCCAATGTTTTTTTCGTAATTATTCAAAGGCGCCCATTACAACTGGGACCGGGTTAACAGTATACCAGATGGTTACAGTCTATCCAACGTTTTACCTATAATCTGGCTTTCCCATGTTCCAAACACGACCAGTGCTGCAAAAAGCTTTTTTTTTTAAATTTCCTTTTTTACACATAGAACAATACAGTACTAGTAAAAGAATTACATCAAAGTCACTGTTTCAACAAGGCCTCTGAGATACATGTATATGGTCACGTACCAACTATACCTGCAAAGTTGGCTTATCTATTATCTTTGGAGTCATATTTTTACATGGGTCAGTGTGACAGACTCAGCAACATCGTCATACATATACGCTTGAAGATTGTCTCATTGCTCTTGTAATCATATTCTAATGTCAAACAATGCAGACATAAATTCCCGTCCTGTTGGTAAAGAATGCATTTTCCCCATTGAAGTGGTATGTTAAAATAGACAATAAAAAGAACAACTTCATTTTGCGTTAAACTTTGCCCCTTTCACTTTCTGTGAGGTATACGCTGTGGGGAGATGGTGAAAAAGAACAATTTCATTAAAGTTGTTTTCTCTTTAACTTGTAAGAAAGATTTACATGTTCAGGTGACGATTTGTCTAAGATTAACGACAAACAAAACACATTCAAACACACACCATGTATGTAAATTGGCTTGAATATTCTTTACACGAACTGAATTGTGTGAACATTCAATGTTTTATCCTATTTACGAATCTTAAACTAAAGAACAAGTGCTCCCGGCTGTGCCTTGGTAACAAATTAAACTGACATCACAGGAGGTAATGTGCAAAAGGTGAAAGGACATCCATTTTAAACATGTTTCAACAAATGTCCAAGTTACCTAAGGTCTAGCAAAATATATGTGTGGTTCCGGTAACCTGACAAACCCTACTTAATAGGCCCAACCCTAAAATTAATGAAATAAAAAACAAACAAAAAAGGTACTTTCAGGCCGCCCTTCCCTAATAAAAATTGATCGACCATGGCTGAAGATTTTATCAAGAAAGTGGCCATCGTGTGCCGTTATTTTGCAGTAAAATGAACTCAAACACAGCATTTCGTTTCAACTTGTCTGGAGGGTTACGTTGGGCCGGATGCATAGTTGCATAGCCACAGTTGTTCAGTAAAACAGCATAGCCCCAGTTGTTCGCAGATCGTTATCGTAATATTTTGCGAGGTTCCAGGTGTCAGTTCTCCAAGTTACCCGGGAAAAGATCGTGAAAGTACTTTTAAACATGTCTTATTATCCTAACTTTAATCTGCCTGCTCGCTTGTGTCTGAAGCAGTTATCATCATTAGTCACAAATCCAAATGCAACATGATACCCTGGCTTGAGCCGGCACGTTGTGAGTTTGAACATTGCCGGTGCATTAATTGCGGGACAGTCACACAAAATACTATAAATTACTTTAATTTCACTGTACTCTTTTTTCCATTTATTTTGCTGACAGCACAAAACCATGAAAATAAAAACAGTGAAATAGTACATTGTTTGAATAGGAATTATGTCCAAAAAAGTTAAATTAAAGCTACAGTGAAATGTCAAGAATACAAAAACCGTGAAAATGAATACACGCGACAATAAACCAATCTACAGTACATTTGATATGGATGTCAAAGTACCACAGCATATATCATATCATTTTTGATGTTCTGAAAGTACCGGCAGGTTTTTATATGGCTTGATTTCACATGTGACAGGTTTTTTGTTTCATTATGCATTTAGTTAGATTTTCCAGCACCTCAAGGTCAACTGTCACAATGTCAATATATATATATATATATATATATATATATATATATATATATCAATGAGACACCACCCACGGCTGTTTTTATATCTACACTGAAAATGTAAGATTGCAAGAGAAGGCGCTTGAGACTGGGTCCTTTTGTATCTTGACAACTGTGGAAATATCCCACTTAAACACCAAACATGGAATCTGACACATGCCTCTTTATACCAAAAATTTGAGAAACTGCATAAGTGGGGGCAATTGATGCCACCAAGCGGAGGAGCTGTGCTGTAGGCACCGAGCTCATCCATTGACGCCACCCAAGGCATTGGAACAAACAGGACTTTCTCACACTATTCCTAATGGCCTATCATGACCACTGCCAAAGACACTTTGTATGTGGTGGGATGTACCCTGGACAGAGACATAGATGTGAACTAAATGAGCAATCAGTTGCTAGTCTTTCGTTTTGCATACAACACCTGCTTAAAGAAACTGCAAACAGGCTAACAACACCCATGTAAGGTAAAGCTTTCATTGTTGCCACCCCCTACATATAGTTTGAAGTCCATGCTTATGTTAATATCTGAATATAAGAAAGCTTTAGCATTTTTTTCACACTTATCATAAGGTTTCACCGAATGGCAACATTAATGCATAAATTGTCCAAGTAGCATTAAGGTTTTTATGTTGATAAGCTGGAACTGCAGATTTCCCAACAACACCCTGTAATGTCCACAGTGGTGTAAAGATCACAGTTGCAAAACGCATGGATACACCCACTATGAGTGAAAGATGCAAGGGAGGATAAATATGATCTATTATTGTAGCACCTAAATATTGCATTTTCCTCTGCAGCTGAGCTGTGTTATCCCATACATCCAGGTCTAATGAACAGCCACCAGTACGCACACACCCCTAGCTTAATTGTTTTATGAATAACCTTGGGCCCACGTTCAAAAAGGAATGGAACCAGCTATCTCTAAATGTGAGGATTTGCTGTATGTATATACAGCTTGCCCGTTGATTTTTCACTGGCAACTGACAATACCAAACTTTCCATTGAGGTACTGGCTGTACCAAAGAAGAGTTGAAAGCAACCCGTAACAGAATCTGGCCCATGCAGGAAACTGTAATGTGCCACTTATCTATCAGACCTGAACCATACAAAATATGTGAATCTTCATGTGGTCATTGCATGGCCTCCAGCCCTTGTGGGAGACTTCCGTAGCCTCCAGCTCTTGTGGGAGACTTTCATAGCCTCCAGCCCTTGTGGGAGAATTTCATAACCTTCAGCCCTTGTGGGAGACTTTTTATTGACCATTGTTTGAACATGTTACTAGATGCTTTCTGCACACATAAATATAACTACCTGCTATCATCACATCCATGCTAGATTCTGTCCCATGCAGGAAAGTGTGGTGCTATATCAACACTTGAATGCAGTGATATACTTGTGACTTTGGTAAGACCCGTTCTTTAAAAAAAAATTGCACTGTTATATGATGTCATATGACAACATGACCCATATTCTGATGTCATCCACCCCAGACCTTTAAGGGGGAAGATACAAGAGCACTGGGCATGTTATAATGACCATCGTCCCACTCCAATACCCACCTGGTTTATGACAACAAGAATGTACTTGCCGAAAGCGTTTGATTTCCAACAGCCCTTGAGCCTTATCTGGCTGTCTGGGACCCCATTCTGTGCATCCCAGGATGCAGCTCCTACTCAAAAGCTATGGACTTTGTAGTGACTGCTATCCAGCTGACAGAATTTTAAGCCATGCACAAATGCAAATCAAAACCAGTCTGTGTAACTGGGTGGCTGCCCACGTCCAGAAACAAGTTTTGTTTTGCTGGGCCTCTGATTTCGAGATACTTGATGAGAAGCTGTACTGGGCAGTAGTAGTCTCCAGTACCTTTCACTTAAAACCAATGTGGCTGGCTTGTGGTATTGTGTTTAAAGTTTCGAAAGCAAACTCTGAATTCTTAGGGCACTTTATGTTTCATGATATTTGTTAGATATTCAGATTTGCAAGTTTTTTTTGCTTGAGCTTGTGTTGAGTTTGTGAGCTCTCCTATGTGGGCATATGTATAAAATGCCACAGCAAACCTCACCTCGAAAGTGACTGATTGAATTTTGAGAGAGTACTTTTTGTTGAATGGATCAGTTTAGCCCTCACAGGAGCTGTTATATGAAGCTGCATATTAAAGGAGGGCGTAAAACGAAATGCTCCTGTCCTAGTTTTTTAATAAGACATTGTTTCGAAGGGTCTTGAAAACCGTTAATTTTGTGTAGATGAGCTACAGCTGACAAATGGCTAGATACTGTTTTGGAGGACAGCTGTCTGTCGAACAGGTAAGCTATGTTTAAAGAGTAAATGAAGCAAGGGCCCTGAATACTTTATGTTCTGCAAAACACAGCGTAGTCATCCCACATTTTATTGCACATGGCTGTTGATAGGGGGGCCAACGAGGAATCCAACAGTATCGTCACAGTTTTATGAAGTTCTCCAGTATGAGTGCCTCCAGTATGTCGGTGGGGCACTCTCAACTCTGTGGAGAAAGTAACTTGAATTTAATAACCATTCCTCTGGAAAGGGCATCGGCACAAACATTGAGCACCCCTGAGACATGTTGTGCCCTTATACTTAAGTTATTTGAGAGACATGTTGGTACCAATTTCCTGATACCTTGCATAATTAGAGGGTCGGGGGATGATTGCGTATTCATCAATACCACCAACGCTTCATTATCGGTCAGCAAAAGGATAGAATGGTTCCCCATTAGCCTCCCCTATGTGTGAAGGTCCATGACAATGGGTAGCAGCTCTAAGAAAAGCTATGTTCAAAGATGGCCAAAGTTTCGAGGACTCCCCAATGAGAGCCATATACCGTGCCATACCCCCAAGAAGCTGTGCTATCCATGTATAGCTCAATTACATTGTTGGAAAGCCAAGTCTCTTCCAGGGACATGTTTCAACCATTTATGTGAGCCAAAAATTGTAGCCAGTCGGCTTTGTCTGCTTGAGCTTATGCATATAGAGTGATGTAGAAGTGATGGTGATTCACATTCTTTGTAAGCCAGATTAAACACCTAAGAAATGCACGACCAGGCTGAACTGCTACACATGCAAAGGAGAATGATCCTATAAGGGACTGAAGCTCACATAGAGTTATTTTCCATCTTTTAGCACCAGCCAACAAAAGTTCCATGCATGTACACAATTCTATCATCTGGTTACCATAGCTCCATATGTATGGAGTCAAGTTCCATCCCCAGAAACACTAGCACTTGTACAGGCCCTACCGTTTTGTCTGCAGCCACTGGTTTGCCCAATGCTGCACATTGCTCAAGAAGATTTTTGAGATAATTTTGAGAAGCTGCCTCCATTCATTTGCAGATCCAAAAACCATATAAACAATGGACATAGCAAGACATACCCAGCTTATTGACTAACAACCACTCAATGGCCGTGCTAAAAGTACTACAAGAGCTGGATGTACCCATAACCAAACAGCGATCATAATAGTAGATAACTTCCCATATAAAGCCTAGTAAGGGGTAGTCATTTGGGTGGACAGGCAGCTGGCGAAAAGCTTGAATAATGTTGATTTTGGTCATATAGGAGTGCAGACCAATAGCTTTGAGGCATCGCACCACATCATCCACACCTGCATACTGAAAGGAAGCATATTCTCTCTGGAGAACCTCATTTATTGACATGGAGCTTCCAGTATCTGAATAAGACAAGTGGTGAATGAGTCTTAAGTCTCCATTCTTCTCTGGCACTAAGCCCACAGGATTTAGATTTCACCAATATTGGTCCCAATTTAGCTGCATAGGTTAATAATGGGAATTCCATACCTTTTACCTTTTATCTTTCCACACCAAACGATTGTAATTTTGCTTTCTCACATGTATATCCAGATGACATTTCTATGATTTTCAAAAATTTTAAACCCAAGACTAGTTCCAGACAGGATGGGATATCTATGTATTTATTGAAAGGTTTAGTAACTTCTCTTTCTGTACCTCTAGCTTTAATTGTCAATCAGTCTCTCACCACAGGTATCTGTCCGGCTAAATTAAAAATAGCAAAGGTATTACCTGTTTATAAAAAAGACGATAACTCTTTATTGGATAACTGTAGACCAATTTCTCTCCTGCCAGCTATTTCCAAAGTTTTTGAAAAAGTGGTGTATAATCAGTTGTACGAATTTTTTTATATCAAAAAAAGCTTTTCTATGCAAGCCAGCATGGTTTTAGAAAATTGCATTCCACCGAAACTGCCGCTATGGAATTAACAGATCGCCTTCTCCAGATTCTCGATACTGGAGACATACCTGTCACGATATTTTTATATTTATCAAAGGCCTTTGATACTCTGAAGCACGAAATTTTATTCCATGAGCTGAATTATTACGGTATTAAAGGAACCCGTTTAAATTGGTTTAAAAATTACTTCACAAACAGAAAACAATACGTCAAATTCGATGATGTTTCTTCAAATTGTCTACCTATTACAACTGGAGTGCCACAGGGATCTATTTTGGGTCACCTTCTTTTCATAATTTACACAAATGACATGTATTTGGCATCTTCAAAATTTGAATCGATTTTTTATGCAGACGACACGACTCTTATCAATTCACTTAGTTCTTTCAATTTCCTTCTCAAGGACACTGACTCTGTATCGAATAGCATAGAAATCGAATTAAACAAGGTGTGTGATTGGCTGTCAGCCAACAAATTATGTATTAATATTGCTAAAACTAAATATATGGTGTTTCATTTCCCTCAACGAAAATTAAATTTCACCTTAAATCTCAAAATAAAGAATGTGCCCTGCCACAAAACCAGTGAATTTGATTTCCTAGGTATACGAATTAACGAAAACTTAAATTGGCATTCACACGTTAACAAAATTGGAAACAAGCTCTCAAAACTTATTGGTGTTATGAAAAAAACAAAATTATTTTCCGCAAGATATTCTATTACAAATCTACAATTCTCTTTTTCTTCCTCATCTAAATTATTGCATTCTTGTGTGGGGGTTCTCGTGTAATGGTATTTTCAAACTTCAAAAGAAGGATGTTCGTCTTGTTTGCTTGGCAAGATATAATGCCCACATGGATCCTTTATTTAAAAACGTTAAACCTTTTACAAGTACCAGATATTCTTAAGTTAAGATCCTTAAAATTCTACTATAGATATTTAGAAAATTAAACCCCAGATTACTTTAACAACATATTTGCAGCTGCAATACCTTCTCATAGATATTTCACTCGACATAGAAATGACAGCCAGGTTCCTATTCCTTCTAGAAATTTGACAAAACATTGTATTAGGTATTACCTTCCAGCCCTCTAAAAAACAATCAACCTTGTATCAAAGATAAATTTTTCACACATTTTTATAATGGTTTCGCAACCTACATGAAGCTTTTCTTCGTGCAGCAATATAAAGACACTTGTACAGCTGCACACTGTTATGTTTGTGGTAATTAAGTGACTTTATATTAACCCTGTATATTTAAGCTTCTGATCTCTGTTCTTACTATTTTTGCCAGTTGTTGCTAATTTTTATTTTACTGAAAGGTGGCTTTGGCGATAGCGGATCATAGAATCCTTAGCTAAGGTCATCCTAATATCATTTAGTTCAATTATGAGTTCTTGGTTATTGCTTAATTACCACTTTGTCACTACACACGTTGAAATTCATGTAACCCATTTCATATCATATTGAATAAACTGTTCTGAGTTCTGAAAGTGGCAAAACTAATATTGTGTCTACCTTGTTCCATGTCAAGTTTTCTGATGCCTTCAGACACCAAAATGACTCAATGTAAAAGTGCCAGTCACCTCCCTGCAATGCAATGCTTCTGATAAGGTTGCTAAAATTCAGCAATTTGGTGGTTTCATTGGTTTTTTTAACCAGGACAATCGACATAAAAATATGAAATCAATAGACCTGTTCATACAGAGTTGTACGGAACTCTTCTGGACCGTAATTAATTATGCATTCCCTTGTTGGCCTGATTGTCCAATCAGCAAGTAGCCGAGTCGGGCCCACGCCGTCATACGTTTACAACGGATTCCACGGCAAACGCTAGTCATTACAGCATGGATTGCGTTGAACAGTGCAAATCTTTTGCCTGAATTGTCACATCAGTGGTGAAACGTGCATTTATAGATTGCTGACGGTATGATATTTGTTAAATCCAAGCACATCTTGTGTTTTACTTTCTTATCCTTCCACGTGTAATCGGGCCAGCGTGGCCGAGCACAAATGTAAACAAAGCAGGGTGCGCTTCCCGAAGTGAACCAAATAAACCCGAGTCCTAGGAACAGGTCTATTGGTCCATTCATTTAACAATGGAGGACACACAACTTGGTTTGTCAGCAAACCAGCTGTGGGGAGTCATCCAACCAATCAAATGTACCCAGCCTTAAGTGCCATTAGTATTTGTTCAGTAAAGGTGCGAAATCTCTGAACTCACCTGCCCATATTTTTTACGTGTTTTGAGTGGCACTTGTGCGTGGATAGGCTTGGCCAAAGAGAACTGGTGTGTTTTGTTTCATAGGATTGGAATATTTAGTTGTCTGCAGCTTCTGCTGCATTAATCTCTCCAAAGTCCCCTGTAAGCCTAGGTGGATCTACATGTTGTTCAGCATTGACCAAAGTCATGCTATGAGTACAAGAACCGAAATTTGAGATCCCTATGAGTGGTGTGTGCACACTTGGAATTACCTGTAGAGTCATTGTTCAGCAATTGAGAGTCAGTGCCTGTGCTTGTCGACTTTGAGACCGCAGCAAAAGGCTGTTGGCATATATATACCATGGCCATATCGTGTATGTACATGCACTCTTCCTCCCCGAAGGCCTTTGGGTGTGGATGAAGGTATGGCAGGACAACTGGCAATAAGCTCTAATATAAGAGTTCTAACACTCGATGCATATAAAAACATGGCAGATTTACTTTCACTGAAGGAGCATGTGACTGGATTATGATCATCATGTGACCTTTTTGAAACAATGGCAGGTAACAATACCTCTCACCTGACTCAATTTAAGCTGCTCAATGCATGGATGATTGCATCTTGAACCTTTCCAATATTTTGGCATCCCCACTCCTCTGGACAGATGAACGCTGTCTCCATGGAATATGGCTCAAGGGCTGTTATGTAGGCACTTGTGGTCCCACATAAATGCTTGGAGCCGGAAGTCTAACATCTACAGGTCAGCATCAAGAAAGAGATTAAGTTCTTCTCTCCTATATTTGTACACTGCTTCTGTGATGATTCTTGGTCTCCACTTGAACACGTTATGCACTACCACACACTTTACATATAACAGGCCAAGCAGTGTTTGATGATTATTCCTTATATTTTAAACCTTTCAGAATTCTTAGTGTACTCGTGTACAGTTTGGAAAATATTTTCGTTCCTATCCTTTGTAATTCCTTGAGCACATGTTCCAAAAAGTTCTCAATTTGAAATTTCCAAGGGATAATATATTTGTTTGTTGATCATACCCTTGCGAAATATATTTATTATGCAAAATATATTTATTACACCCAAAGAAAAAGTTATAACTATTCTTTATCCCTGTGCCACATTAACATAAAGGGGAGTGTGCAACACTTATTCTGAGGAGATCACTCTTCAGCTGGCTACAGTGTATCTTCCTTCTGGCATGAATAACTGCAGTTTTCCTTTCACCAATATAATAAAGATTGTTACATTTAGTTTTGGTTTTGTTTAGTTCCCCTAAAATCCTCCAGATGTTCAACACTCTAATAATTCTAGGTTGTAAATTCCATTAACGAATGGTAGAGGGAAGAAAGAAGTTGTAGAAAATGTTTTGGTTGGCCTCTACGGCCCGTAATTGGTTAGTTCTGGATGAAACTATTTCAGGTAATAATTTATAAAAATATCCAGGCGCAAGTTCATTAACAATCTTGAACAACAGTACCAATTTTTACTTTCTCCTACGTTTTACCAATTTTCTAAACCTGTCTTAATATAGATCTGTTCAATACTTGTTTGGGCGACCAACCATGTCACTACCCTGGCTGCAGCCAATTGAATAGTTTTCAGTCGACCTTTGTCATCTTCAGTGCAGCCATCCCAGACCACGCTGGTATATTCAAGACAAAGGAGTACAAATGAAAAGTAAAGTGATTGCAACGAAACTATTTGTCAAATAGTATCATACATTTACTTTTGATATCATTGATTGACAGCAAAAGTCCAATTTAGTATAACGATCAGCTAATTATGATTTGCATGGTAAAATGCCACTTTTGTGACATCTGCCCGTTTAATTCTTTGCTCTCTCTCTCTCTCTCTCTCTCTCTCTCTCTCTCTCTCTCTAAATATTGATACTGCAGGGTTTTCATCTTGAATATCTACAAAACCCTTTTATGACACAGGCGCCATTCTAACTTCTCCATATATGTGACAGGTCATTGTGCATCGATTGCAATGAATAATGAAGACAAATCATCCTATCATACATTACTGTAATTGGGACATAATCCTGATAGATATGCCATTCAAATTGAGATCAATAGTTCTTAACGCCACACAGACATATCTGCAGCTTAGGAGCAATTTTTTTATTGTTTTCATTCATTTTTACTTCGAAAGAAAAAAGACACTGTTGCATTTGGGATAAGATTATCTGTCAAGCCAAAAGTATAAAAATGTATTTTACTTTCAAGGCCTTAAGCTTCACTCTTCCTCGGGAGTCAGGAACTGTTTCATTTTTGGAACAGTGTGATTGAGGGATTTGGTGTTTATACATATGTACAGGCAAATACAGCACAACTTATGCAAGGATATAATAATGCGTATTTAACCAAGGACCTGTCCTGTGGTTCTTCCATGGAGGGTCTTGCCCTACAAACGTATTTAGATTGCCAGAATCTTCAGACACGTAGTGCTGTTCTCTGTAGCTTATCTTAATCTTTGACCTGCATAAGTGATAGTGTTCTGATGATGCCTTTGTACTCACCTTGTCAGAGGAAATAGAAAGGAATCAAAAGGGACATTATTCCTTATTACTTGCTGGTACAAACATTATGTCATTACGCCGTTACATTGTACAACATATTCAAATAATTATTGAATACTCTTGTATAAATAGGTTTGTGATTTTAATACTATTTTTACCTAATATCAAATTGCAATGTTGCATTACACTCATATATATATATATATATATATATATATATATATATATATATATGTGTGTGTGTGTGTGTGTGTGTGTGTGTGTGTGTGTGTGTGTGTGTGTGTGTGTGTGTGTGTGTGTGTGTGTGTGTGTGTGTGTGTGTTGGTGCAGTTTCTTGTACTATTTGTTCACTTTTAGAGTAACCTGATATCACTTTAAAACATGCTGGTAAAGTTCAATTTTTTCAAACTGCAAATGCCCTATCCTGTCTTCTGAAATGCGTGACTTTGACAAAGAAATCAGACCAAAAGCTGACATTCAATCTGCTCACACACGTCATTTTTGTAGAAATAATTATATTGAGAGGAGCAAGATAAGAAGTGGGTATGCTTCAATACCGGCAATGCTTTTTCATGGCCGGTCCCATTTACATTGTTATTCCAAGCATGCTTTAGATTTTGATGATCTCTGCCAGCAGTCGGATGTACTGACATAAAAATGTTCCAATGACTTTGATGACTACCATGCCCTAGGCATTAAAACTCGTCAATACCTGTGTTCGCATGGAATAATGTTGATACAATCGACTGGAGCAGTTGATACAAGTCACCCCAAAGATGATGTAGCAAATCACTGAGCTGACCAACTTTCGATGTTTGTGTGGGAACAAGCCCGCAATAACAAACAGTCTTGTGTTGGCACATATTAATGACAGGTGCCTTGTTGAAGAGAAGAGTAATGCTCTGTGCAATTGATTGGAAATATATGGAAGCCTACAGGGCTACATGTGATTTTAATGCACCAGCTAGTGTTGAATAAAATACCCGGCAGGTAAGTTGGACATTTGCCTTCCTTAAATAAATGTCAGCGGGTAACATTTTCCGATTAAGATAATATGAAATTGCTATTGTTTCACTCTATTCCAATTGGACAGGTATTTTTTTTTTTTTGCTTTTTTTTTTGTGTGTGTACCTAAAAAAAATAGATATCTGTAATTATTTCTTATACCATAGCTCTAGTCAGTGCATTTTTTATATAGGCCAGAAGATAATTTACCAAAGTTTTTTGTCAATGAATAGTAAGCGTTTAGTCACGTCATTTGTAATTACATCCACACTGATAAAGTAGATTATTACCCTTGAACGTGATATTCGTCGAACAAAACAAACCAGTTTTCCATTTTAACTAGACACCATTCATTTTTTCGTGCGTCAAAATTGATTATTTAATAGCGCATACCGGGTTCTTGTCACTATTCACAACAGGCACATATTGCTGCCAATGAATTTTGTACTTTTTATTTATAATCTGATATGATGCTGTGGTCCAACAAGCAGATAAACACAATATGTTTATACTTAAAAGTCATATAATGTAAATCCATTTCTATCACAGTAATAATGAATGATTATAAGAGTTTATCCAAATCCAAATGATGAGCTGCCTTCGCCGAAAAGAAACTGTTCGTATGTGAGATCAGGATACTGTTATTGATTGAACCCAATTAGTCTTAGACGAATTGATAAACCAACTGAACTTATGTACCACATGTGGTTTTCCATGTGCATTGATCCCCATCATGCTATGTCACACTAGGTCTGACTGTTCCTGACTTAACATCATTTTCCAGGCAGCTGAGAATATCTATTGTAATAATGAATGAGTTAGAAATCCTCCTTCTACCAAAAGTAAAAAAAGACAAGAAAAATAAATGGAAAAATAAATTAAAAATGAAAATTAAATAAAGGATTTTCATCAAACTTAGCATGTTTAGCTTTTTGAGCCATAAAATAACCTAGAGTTACACACTGGGAATTGTCTCATGGGTGTGCAAGAAATGAAAATTCAAGAATCTGGCGGTATGTACTGGCCACAATGCTTGACCTTGCAAATTTGTTTTATGGCCATGGAACAGCTGGGTCTCGAATCCGCAACCTTCAGCACCAATCCCTGGCAGAAAAAGGGAAACACACATATCTGCTGCTCCAGATCCCCATACCTAAAAAAGGATGGCTCAGTGGAGGCAGGTCTGCGTGAATTCCATAATCCACACGCCCATTTCATTTCATTTATTCCAGTACAAGTACTGCATTCAGAGTTGTATCTGATCGGGGAATGTCACGAAAGGAGCACCGAAAATATATGTTTTCTGACCATGGCGTTTGCAATTTTCACCAATCCATCTGGCACCTTTCCGTGTTGGAATATTATAGGGTGACTGTGAAATACCAAGATAAACCAATAGCTGAAATTTTAGAAAATGGTTTTTAAAAGTACCAGAATGACAGACAATAGTGAGTGTTACTCCGTGATGCCATACAAAAACTAGAAAACCGGAAACAAATGTCATGAAAAAGAGTAGTAGGTAACTCAAAGCATCTCTTGCTGAGGTCAATGTCACGTGACCAAGTACATAGATGACACAAGGGCTGGCTGAAAAGTTCCAAGCCTAGCTGTGAAAGACCCATACAAAGTCGATGGTTTTCATTTATTTCTCTCGCCCTTTCCAGGTTTACACACTTTTCCCAGCAATGGCGCAAGGCCTGGATGCCAGTCAAGAAAAAATTTTCTTCAGCCATCTTAAAAAAGTCATTCACAGTCGAAATGACGTCATTATTACCAGGCAAATGACAACTGGCTAGTTCTTTTTTCATTCAGGGAACCAGGTGGAAATCTGATAGGGGCTAAATCGTGTGTATAAGGGGATGGTCAATGAGTTCGAAGCCACAATCATTGATAGCTGACATGGCAACCACTGACTTGTGAACAGGAGCACTGTGTTGGTGGAAGAGGACTCCTTTAGTGAGCAGTCCCCTTTGCTTAGCTTTGATAGCTTTACACAACCGTCTCAAGGTCAGCCTAATATCTTCCATTGATAGTCTGGCTTTTTTCAAGATAGTCAATCAGCAGAATACCCTTGGAATCCCAAAAAACTGAAGCCATCACCTTTCCAGCAGAAGGAACCGACTTGGGGGTTTTGGGGGCAAGGTGTGTGATCCCGGATGCTTCCATTCTTTAGACTGAATTTTGGTTTCTGGTTCAAAGTGATGAATCCAGGTCTTTTCCATGTTTAGAAATCGGGCCAAAAAATATCATTGGAATTTGCTTCAAAACAGCATTGTCGTGGAACACCAGAAATCTGACACGTTTCTGATCCACTGTTAAGAGTTTGGCACCCATCTTGCAGAAACTTTTGTCATTCCCAACACCTTGGATGTTTGGTGATAATGTGCTCAACCTTGTCATGAGAGATGCCCGCAACACTGGCAATATGTCGAGTGGTCTATTGTCGATGAGCCTTTACTATGTCATGCACCCAGGTAACGTTTTTCGGGTGTGGTTGATGTCGAAGGCCTTGCTGGACCTGCGTCATCATCATGGCTCTCTCTCTCTCTCTGGCGCTTGAATTCCCCAGCCCACTTCTTAACAGTGCAAAAGGAAGGGTCATTATCCCTGAAAGAGGAGACCATGTCAACATGTATCTGTGTTGGAGTTAGCCTTTTCAGTTGCAAGTATTTGATGACTGGCCTATTGCCAATTTTGTCCTTTTCTGGTTATTTCAACTGGTAGGTTCACAAGATGGTCCGGAACAAAGACACTAATCATACTACAGTTGC
Organism: Hermodice carunculata; assembly: GCA_964020975.1. Classification (NCBI taxonomy): domain Eukaryota; kingdom Metazoa; phylum Annelida; class Polychaeta; order Eunicida; family Amphinomidae; genus Hermodice; species Hermodice carunculata. Next base: position 86,594,264 of record OZ026613.1, on the reverse strand, counting down.
AGTTCTTATGTCTATGGTTCATTAAATGATTGTACATGTTGGTTGAAAAAGTTTGTTTCAATCCAATAAAGATATCCCACTTAGACTTAGAATTTTTCAACCAGCCCTTATATGTCAGGGTATGTCTTTTGGCTACTTTAAGATTTCTTCATTCAAATTAGACAGTGTCATTACCATATCCAAACCGTAGTCCTAACGAAACAAAATCCAAGTCAATTCCGACCAAAGGCAATGTTCCTTGGTATGTATAGCTGAAACATATAAATTTATAGTTCGTATTTACCCAAAAGAGACCAAAACGTAAGTACAAAGGTCCATAGAGGGGAAAAAACCTTATTTAGTTTTCACATGACAGAATGCAAAAAGTTTAGTTTGAAATTATAGGCCTATTTCAGTAAATTGGCTTGAACAGTTGTATCATTCATGCACATACAGGACCATACATAATATGAAACCAAACATGCTGTGATAAAATACAACACAGTAAGCCTGTGGAATACCTTTTTGCAAGCCTCTGAAGACTGCAATTACCAGCTTCATGGAATCTTCTGAAAGTGATGTTTGAATAAGAAGGACAACATGCCTGAAGAAAAAAATGAAAATCTCACTTCACAGCCTGTGGAATACCTTTTTGCAAGCCTCTGAAGACTGCAATTACCAGCTTCATGGAATCTTCTGAAAGTGATGTTTGAATGAGAAGGACAACATGCCTGAAAAAAAAAAATGAAAATCTCACTTCACAGCCTGTGGAATACCTTTTTGCAAGCCTCTGAAGACTGCAATTACCAGCTTCATGGAATCTTCTGAAAGTGATGTTTGAATGAGAAGGAAAACATGCCTGAAGAAAAAAAATGAAAATCTCACTTCACATACGAAGACTGCAATGCTGGTATTCTTTAAGAAGTCTGATATTAATGGAAATAACGGAAAAACCTTGTCTGACTTTCAGGTCTGCAATTCACTAAAATAGTAGGTTGGCTTAAGTGACATTTTGTGCATCCTAAAGGACAGAAATCTTGAGAAGGTCTGTCTCAAAAAAGTGGATTACAGTACCAGGTCAAAAGGTCAACAAGATCACTGTAAAGGCCTACCAATTTCATCTGGCAATCTTTCAATCATGGGCGCACGTAACTCTTTTACTGCCAACTGTAGCTTAGGTCGAAATATTTAAAATGAATTTCTCTGAATTATCAAATGGACTACATATTCTTTGTGAAAGAACCTTTCATTCATGTACCAGCAAGTCTACAGTCCCGTAGAATATAAAGGTCCAGTACAACAGTTTTCCCCGGCGTGCTTTGGGTGCATTGTTCGTGAAGCGCACTGACAAAAGTTGCTGACGCAGTCCAAACTTGTTTTAAACATATTTTTATTCAGAAAAAAAACGATTGGGAAACAGTCTTTGCCTATATAAATCCCTCTCGCGAAAAAAATTAAATAAAATAACGATACAAATACTGTAAAAAGGAAACAAGGTAAAGACGGGCCATAAGACACCACATTGACGTAACATTGACAAGGACACACCTACAAGAAGAGATAAGACATCACAATCACAATAACAAGAAGTATGGATTAGTATATCAAATCTGACGTGGCCACACAACACTGTACACAATAAATACTTCGTGCCGAAAAGCTGTATAATACCGCCCCACACGTGACCCACCACCCGTCGCAAGCAAAGTTTGTGGACCAACCTATGTGTAAAAAGCATGGTATTTAAAATATATGTGTGGGTGCTGTCAAAACTAGCTCTACTGCCTTAGTACACTTGGGATTTCCAAACATTATAGTTTGTATCATGAAAGAAGCCAATACTATGATTGTTTGATGCAATAAATTCCGCTGAGTCGTGTATTTGATACCCTCAAAGAAGTAACGATACAAATTTTCTACCTTGGCACCACAAGCACAAGCACGATAATTTGCCCTCTAGTTTGGTGCATATCATGGTTCAGCTGGATGCAGCCCATCCTAATTTTTGCACATAAAATGTTGGCTTTCCTGTCACCAATGTAAAACAACTCATTAGTCTTCAGTTTCCCTTTATCCAATTTACCTTTAAATGTATCGATATCTTCGAGCATTGGATGGGAGTAAATTCCACTGATGAATCGTTGCGGGTATAAAACAGCTATAGTAGGGATTAGTTTTTGTATGGACCTGGGTTATGTTCTGTCTGGATTTCACATTATATACACTTCTGTTAGACACTTTTTCTGGAGTCAAACCGTGTAAATATTCAGGTGTATGTCCATAAATTATTTTCTATTGAAGTGCGAGTCAGTGTGTTTATCTACGCTTAGAAAAAGGCTCCCACCCAGTTTCATTGTACAGGGAGGCATGACTTGTTCCTCAAGATGCGCCCCTCAGTGCCCGGACTGCAACCATATTAACATCTTTTAGACGGTCTGCATCAGACTTTATGCACCCCGCCCACACAACATCACCATACTCTAAAATAGGCTTAATGTATGTAAAATATATCAATTCCAATGTGCATCTGCTGAGCTTATGTTGCCAAAACTTCATTGCTCCAATCAATTTCCTTGCTTTGGAGACAACATAATTTATGTGATGCGACTATGACAAATCTGCACTAAAAATAAGACCTAAATGTTTGTGTTATTATACATCTTGAAGTGTAGTAGCCTGAAATAGAGCATGGGGATGCTGTGGGGACCGTCGCTTCTTACCTATAAACATTGATTCAGATTTGGAGCTGTTGAAAGTAACTAGCCATTGCTTACACCAATTTTCAGTGTGTTTAAGGTCATCATTCATGGTGCCAGCAGAGCCAGTGGGATCATCAATAGTGATGTACAAAGTTACATCATCGGCATAAAATCTAATGTTTCCGGTTACAATGTCGACTTTGTCACTGACATAAATAAAAAATAAGAGATATCCAAGAACTAAGTCCTGGGAGACCCCTGCTTCAATTATACGCCAATTGAAAACTCTCCATGTGTCATCACCCTCTGTTGACCATCGTTCAGGTAGCCATTAAACCAACCAATTAGAGCTCCAGAGGTACCTAACTTTTTTAGTTTGTGTAGTAAGGCAGGATGATACACCTTATCAAAAACCTTGGTGATGTCACAAAAAACAACGTTTACTCCTTTCTGCATGTCGATATCTTTCACAGACTCATTATACAAGAAAACAAGCTGGTTGATAGTACCATCTCTAGGAATATAAGCAGATTGTTTATCAGTTTAAGCAAAATTGTCCCTCAGAAAATTGAATAAACACTTGAAAACTATACGCTCAAAAACCTTTGCTACACAGCATAATAAGGATAACGGTCGGTAGCTACTACAGAAACTGGCATCACCACCTGTTGGGATCGGGGCTATAATCGCATTTTTCCAGTTGGAAGGGAACAGACTTTTGTTGAGGGATGATTTGAATAGTCTCGTCAGAGAAGGAGCAATTGACGCAGCAGCCTCCGAGTAAGACTTTGATAACACTGTCATGAGCGGTAGACTTGCTAACATCAAGTGAACCAAGTATAGGATAGCCTTCGTCACCATCAAAAAAGATATATTTTGCAGTGTGTTATTATCATCAGAGCAAGTGCCTCAGGCTGTGCCCAGGTAAGAAATTGAACTGACGTCAATGGAGGTAATGTGCAAAAGGGAAAAGAACATCCATTCAACATGTTTCAACAAATGTACAAGTTACCCGTGGCCTACCAAAAATATATTTGTGGTGCTGGTAACCCGACCGCACCCTACTGGAAAGGCTTGAGCCCAAATAAATTTTATGAAACAAAAAAATAGTTTCAAGATGCCCTTCCCTGATAAAAATTGAACGACCCTGGTTGAATGATTTTATCAAGCAGGTCACCTTCGTGTGCCGTTATTTTGCAGTAAAGTCACCTGAAACACATTTCATTTCAGCTTGTCTAGAGGATTAGCTTGGGCTGGGGAAACAGCATAGCTGCAAAGCCATGGTTACTTGATGAATCAGCATAGCCCCAGCCCCCCGCTGATCGTTAACGTAGTATTTCGCTAGGTTCCAGGTGTCCGTTCTCTAAGTTAACATGTTCTGCACATGTTAACGAGGTGGTTTATGTAAATTGAATTTTTAGGGAAAGTCCTCTGTTTATTCTGAGAGTCTTGTTTTTCGGTAGTGTGGTCATTTTGTCACCTTATCCTGTAACCTTATGTTGTCGCCACCCATACGTTGGGCATAAAGTTGACAAAGCCATTGTCCTTAACTATACAGTGAAGTTTGGAAAGTTTGAGAGCCATGTGCATGCGAAGTTTAGTTTTTCTGTAAATCTACATTAGATATATGCATAAAACAACATTTTGATGAAGATGGTCACGCATACGTATTTTTACCCCGCCTTTGCTTTATTAAGTTCGCTAATTTAATAAAGAATCTAGTGTTTTAATTGGTCAAATGTCAGGGGTGGAGAAAAGGCCGTTTTCTTCACATTGGTATTGGAAGATGAATGTTGATACTTTGGTGACTCTGGAATCACTTTGCTGTCATTGTTGGGTTTGAAATTTAGGAATGTGGGTCATATTTTTCTGTACTATTTGACTGATATAAATATTTGGGGAACTTGTGTTTTGGGGCTCTGGAGCTCTCTTCCCACAATATGGATTAACATATATGAACTCTATCTGTATTGTGACTATGTAACCTGTGAACATTCAATAAAACTGACATTGTGAAACTGCACATGCAGCGGACCAAGACTTCATTTTCTGCCAAAGAGCTGCTTCCCCTATAGCAGTACGATACCAAGGGCAAACAGTTGTTAAAGTACTTTTAAAACATGACTCGTTAGTTACAAATCCAAATGTGACAGGATACCTTGAGCCAGCAAATCATGCGCTATTTTGGACTCAGTGAAATGCATTGCGGGACAGTCGAACAAAAATACATTTGATTTGGATATCAAAGTGAACTGCGGTCACAGCACATACTATATCTTTATTGATGCACTGAAACATTTGCAAAATATTGAGGTTTAGTGTCATATATTATAACCCCCCCCCGCCCCCTAAAAAATCGTTCTAATTTTATTCACATTTACAAACCATTGGGTGTCGAATCCACAGTTTTCAAAATGGCAGCCACGTATGTGGGTTGGTCCCGATTGGATATTTTTGAAGAGGTAGTATTCAAAATATATGTGTGATCAGTGTTAACGGAAGGTTAATTTGTCAAAGGAATGTAATGTAAAATATATAACTGGCCTTTTCCAGTGGGAGCATTACCCAAAAATGTAAATACAACGCCGTAGTTACCAGCTGTTGTCGGTGATGGGCCCCAGGTATCAGACACTGAATTCACCCCACCCACCCCCCCACCCCCCAGGCTATCAATTCAGCTGCAGCACTGGGCGGACGTGCCAAGCACCCCGGTGCGTCAAAGTTACAGCTCAGTGGAGAAGGTTGCCCTGGCAGTGGATACAGATCCGACAGTATCGGTGTTTTTTTATATAGTTGGTAACTAAGCATTGTGGATGATATCTGGAAAGAAGTGTCATCAACCCGATTTTGTCTCAAGAACGAAAGACTTCATAGCCTCAGCTTTAGACGTGTTGTCAGAAAGAACAACTTTATCAAATAATAAATAACTATCATCAATTTGCTTTCCCTTTATACAATGATGTACTGTCTGCTACCAACCTTTACCTTTCCTTTAAGAGCAGTTAATCGAGTCATACTGACGTTTAAACTAATCCTCTTTGGCAGCTCTCAAGTCACTAATGTGTGCATTTGTTAATTGTCGGAAATAGCGCCAAGATTAGTTTTATTAGAAGGTTTACAATTCTTTGCTTTTTGTGAATTCTATCGACCTTTCGTTTCATGGCACGAAGACTATTCGTGTACCAAGCTTTACATCCCGCCTTACAGTTATTGTTCTATTTGGTATACACTGCGTAGCAATGCTCAGAAAGGTGCTGGTCTGTAACTTACACATTTCATCAATGTGGTCCGTGTCGAAGCAGGGCTCCCAGTTAACAGCATTCAATGTATTCCTAAATTCGGCGAAATCTGCCTTAGAACAATTCCAAATACAGCTTTCGAAAGAATCGCCTCTTTTATGCCTAAATAGTAAATGGGCTGCAATTGTGGGTGGGAGAACCGATGTGTAATGAACAATATTGGGAATATTAACAAAGATCCCATTCAAGCAAGTAGCTGTTCTTTTAGTTATCCTTGTTGGATCATGTATATGTGAAATAAGATTAGAACTAGAAAAAGAATTGTTTTCTGAAATGATTCGTTGATGGGTCAGCATTGAGATCACCCACCATGACAATCTTGCCATTAGAGGCGGCACTGGCAAGATAGTAACTTGCCTGCAGATCATTCCAAAAAGACACTGGTACACTTATTGGTCTGTATACAACACTAAGTAGAAATTTGTTGTTATGCAAACGAGCCTCGACCGACACAAATTCTAGACCTGAAATTTCAAGGTCCATGCGTCTTTCAACACGCAGGGCACATAAGACATGTACTGTAAGGGACCAACCATTAGAATCTTGGGGGGGGGGGGCTATGCATTTCTTAAAATAAATTATGTACGTCTCAAAATCAGTGAAAAAAATTTGTACTGCCTCATTTACCTTAAAAAATATAGTACCGCTTGCCAGGCGCGGATCGGGGGGGGGGGGGGGGTCCCGGGCCCCTCCCTGCTCTTGCTTTTTTTAATGCCCGTAGATGCCGAAAATGCCGTCTGGATCAAATCAGCAGACATTGTCTTTAGCTTGCGTATACGTGGCCTAACACACTCTACTGCATTGATGTGTATCATGCAGATAGAGACGGCCAGCACTCGGCAGGGCGTAAACGTGGAAGCCTGGCAAGCGCGACTGACGTCGAATGAATATATTATTTGAAAGGTTAGTTATTAGATCTTCTTATTAATCCTAAATGATCATCATAACGATAGGCCTACACCGACTGTAAGTGATTCTTTGTGTTACCGTAGATACTATCTGCATTCATAGCGCACAGAGTACATGCCGATATGGTTAACTTTCGTGAAGCACTGAATGAAGCTATAGATATACAGGTAGTAAAGCCACAGGAATAACTGGGCTTATAAATTATAGGCATGCTTGTTTTCTTTCTTTTCATTGCCGTTAGCGACTTTATTCATACTAAGTCTTATATTTGAATCACCATAATTAAATGAGATTCAAATTCTTCATGCAAAGCTCTTTCATTCAAACACAAACACGGCTAGACTTAAGATAATAGACTAAGGACAAAGTTTGGTTCTGGTAAACAGCTATTCTTGGCGTAATCTGCAGGCATTGCGTGGGAAGTGCGGCGGGAATAGCTGTTGACTCATGCTTAAACTTGACATTGAAAGATTTAATTAGTTATGACCATGTAATAATAATGTTGATTACCAGTAACAATATATATTATCAGGTAAAGGTCACATCTACATATTTCCAGGAATTATTTGTCACTGACTCATTTTTTCTCTGATTCATTTTATGTGAATTAAAGCGGATATATAGCGAATTTTGATTTATGGAGCCCACTTTGGTGAAGTTTGCATCCCGGAAAATCCAAATGGTCCTCATGAAAATGCAGTCCATTTCAAACATGTTTGAACAAATGCCCAAGTTGCCTAAGACCTAACAGAAATATTTGTATGATTTCTGTAGCTCGACCGACCCAATTGAAAAAAACCCAACCCTAAATAAATTTTATGAAACATAACAAAAATTCAGGCCGCCTTTCCCTGATACAAATTGATGCACCCTGGCTGAAAGATATTTTATCCAGGAAGCAGCCGGCGTGTGACGTTATTTGGCAGTAAAGTCAACTCAAACACAAATTGTCTGGGGAGGGGGGTTTACTTGGGCCGGGGAAACAGCATAGCTGCATTGCCCCGGTTGTTCGGTGATTGTTATCGTAAAATTTCGCTAGGTTCCAGGTGTCCGTTCTCAGAGTTATCAGGACAAACGATCATTAAAGCACTTTTAAAACATGACTCACTGTATCATTTTTAATCTGCCTGTTCGGTTGTGTCTCAAGCAGTTATCATCATTTGTTACAAATCCAAATGCGACAAGACATCCTGACAATACAGATACATGCATGTTGGTACCATTTGCGGAGTGCACCATTTGGAACATGGCGAAATGCATTGAGGGACAGTCGCACAAAAATACATTTGATTTGGATATGGAAATGATAATATGTCCATGATGCTCTGAAATATTTGTAAAATATATCCTTTTGGTTTCATATATCTTAACCGCCCCAACATCGTCCCATTACAAACCATTGAGTGCAGAATCCACAATGTTCAAGGTTTCAGCCTGTAAAAACATAACAAACAGAGATACCACCATGTACTTCATTAATATAATAATAATAATAATAATGATAATAATAATAATAATAATAATAGTAATAATAATAATAATAATAATAATAATAATAATAATAATTTATATAGCGTGCGCTGGTATCTAGCCACGAGGCCACTCACTAGCGCTTTACAAAAGTGTCCATTTGAGACAAAGTACAAAAAAGTAAATGCCATTTAAGCAAAAATGTAATATACAATATTACTAAAATAAACTGGACGAATAAAATCTAATTTCTTTGCTTAAAATATCACATTGACTAAAAACCAAGATGTAAAATGTATTGTCTCTATCACAGTCACTGAAGCATTTCTTGGGTCGTTAACCAAAGGCTCTCTGGTAAAAGTGAGTCTTTAATTGGCGTTTGAAAGCACTGAGATTGGCCACATTTCGTATCTGAAAGGGAAGGGCATTCCACAGTTTAGAGGCTGCTTTGATAAAAGTTCTGGGTCAGAATGTTTCAAGTCTAGAACATGAGGTAGTCAAAACGAGGTTGTCAGCAGATCGAAGGGAACGAGTAGGGGTATATGGGCAAATGAGTTCAGTAAGATAAGCAGGTGCATCATTTTTCAGGCATTTGTATGTAAAAACTAAATCTTTTAACTGAATCCTGTACTTAACTGGCAACCAGTGCAATCTTGCCAGTACTGGAGTAATATGTTCACGTCTTTTAGTGCCAGTTAGTATTCGAGCAGCAGTGTTTTGTATTCTCTGTAGCTTTTTTAGTTGACAGCCCGGTAAGCTCCTCAAGAGAGAATTCCAATAATCCAAACGAGAGGAGACAAATGCATGAATTATGGTTTCTGGTGATTGGAAATCAAGGCATGGTCTAATAAGTCGAATATTTCGTAACTGATGGTATACCTGTTTGCATACAGCATTTATATGTCGCTCCATTGAGAGAGTAGAGTCAAATATAACCCCAAGGTTGTGGCCACTAGAGTTAGGAGTGATATTACAATCTCCCATCTGGATGGATATGTCACCAACCTTAGACAGATGATATTTGGTTGTAATGATTACGATCTCTGTCTTGTCCGTATTTAGGCATAGGAATTGTCGTTGCATCCACGCCTTGATGATTACACAGGCACGTTCTAATAAGGGATTTACATGGATTACAAACATATATGTATTATACACCAAATTGTTTGCAACAACTTTCTACACCAAATAAACACCAGAAACGATGGTCATGAAAGGGATTTTTTTAGCAAATTACCATGGCAACCAGTTGTGCACAGAACTATTTGAAATATTATTGTTTACTCCAGCTGAACTTCTGTGTATACTGGTGCGCGTGTACATACCTTGATAATGTTCTTTTGAGCTCAAAGTATACAATTTTTTTGTCACAAAAAGGACAAAATCTGCCTTTCTGCAAAATACAGTATCTGTCATTCCTAGTGTTATATTTTATTTGCACTCTCCAATCCTGTCGGTTATTCCCAATTGGATATCTTGAAAAGGTAATATCCAAAATATATTTGCGATTAGTATTAACGGAAGGTTAATTTGTCGAAACAAAATGTAGTGTACAATATATGATGGAAATTTTCCAGTGTGAACATTACTTAAAAATGTAAATACAACGCCTTGATGTTAGCTGTTGTTGGCGACGATGGGCCCCAAAATAGGAATATTGTATCAGACACTGAAGCCACCCCAAGGCTATGAATTAGGCACCACCACTGGGCACAGCTGTCAAGAGACCTGTTGAGTCAACGATAGAGTTAAGTAGAGAAGGTTGCCACGATTTTGGATACATGTCCGAAAGTAGCGGCGGGTTTTTATATAGTTCGTAAAAAGTAAGGCCGGTCACTCACCTATGTGCTCCTGTGCTTCAGCGGTCGAAGATGCATGACATTATTTTTTTACTTGTCCTCTATTTACTGTTCCACAATAAAAAGTGCATTCTATTATTACTCCACTCCCCCATTCACTTTGCAAACAGTATTGTATGGCTTTAATGAATGTTTTTGTCGGATAATGAACAGACTTTTTAAGCAATTCATGAACATATTTTCGGTACTGGTCATTTTAAAGCATTTTTGGTTAGGTTAATTTATTTAACCATGGGACAGGTTAAATTACTAACTTATTTTTTTCAGAACAATGGAAAAACTAATTGTGTTTGTTTTTCCAGCTCATGCTTACATGTCCGCATATGCAGCTTACGACAGTGTTGTAGTGAAGAAACACGTTTTGAGTCCTTCTTCCTGTCTTCGTTTTGCTCATGTCATCCTTAAGCGTGTTATTCATGATGTCTTGTTATGTCTTGTCTCTGTGTACTTTTCGCGAGAGGGATTTGAATAGGCCACAACCCTTTTCTAAACTGCAATTTTGTAACGGTGCAGTTTTCAGTTCTATGATTAAGAAATGAAATACGTTTAAACCAATCTCTGTAATGTGCATTGATCTCCAGACATCTTTTTAAAAGGAAACTAAAAAGTAGCTTTTGAACAGCAAGCGGACATATTAAATCTGAATAATGAAGGATCTCCAGACATCTGTTTTAAATGAAACCTAAACAGCAGTTTTTGAACAAGCTGACATGTTAAATCTGAATCTAAGATGATTTGCTAAAAACAGAATTTCGACGTGTGAAACAATGCGATCAACTGTAAAGATCAACATATATATATATATATATATATATATATATATATATATATATATATATATATATGTATATATATAAATATATATTTATATATTAAAAGTTTTCTGTCTTCTAACACATGAAGAGATGGAGAATTGGTGGGACAATGTCGAAGCTTATATTTTGTCACAAGTTACTGGATCAAACAAATGGCTTTTTTTCATGTCAAGGAAATTATCTCTTACTTATCACTTGATCAAAGGTGGGTTTAAATATATATGTATATTTATAAAATTAAAATCTATATTGTATGTAATGTTTGGTGATGATAAATGATTATAAGGGAAACTAGTCCATGAGAAATTATTTGATAAAAGTAACTGATTTTGTCCACCAGTTCAGATGTGCATATGAAGTTTCTTTATATATATATATATATATATATATATATATATATATATATATATATATATATATATATATATATATATATATATACATATTTATGAATTATCTATAAGGTCAGTTTTCCAGATTTGACAATATTTCTGTTTTATCAAACTTAATGGTAAGTAGCATGATATGAAAAAACTTTGATTAATATATATATGTATATATATATATGCATATATATGCATATATATATGTATATATATATGTATATATATATATATATATATATATATATATATATATATATATATATATATATATATATATATATATATATATATATATATATATACTTTCAAAATGAAAATCAAATATCCCGTCATTTTAATTTCGTGACTTTCAGAAATTAAAAAGAAAAGACAGACTTTCAATCGATGGTTACCATGCCTTTGGTATTAAAGCTAGTCAGTCGGTGTTTTGGCACTAGGCAGTGTTGATTCAATCGACTGGTGCACGTTGATACAAGTCACACCAAAGATGACGCAGCGAATCTCTGAACCGACAAACTTTTAATATTTGCGTAGTAACAAGCTCTGCAGACACAATAATAAGCACTCTTGTGTAGGCTTTATCTACATATATCTTTCTTACCTATCTCTCTATTTATCTATCAATCTACTCGTTTATCTATTCATCCATCCATCCATCTACTTGTTGACTGATTGACTGTCTGATTCATTCATTTATTTATCTTTCAGCTTCAGTCAGCAGTAACGTCCACCGAGATGAAATATTGACAGAAGATACATATGCTTAGAATGTTGTGATTAGAAAGAGCCGAACAGGTGTGACACCTAGGCGAGTCAGCTCCATCATGAAATTTATGTAACAGATGAGCACAACTGACGTTGCTGAATAATGGTGATGAGTTTCACAACTGGGTAATGATGCTTTGCACACAAAATAATAGTCAGCTTTTTCAGAATAATGGTGATCAGTTTTCAGACTGAGTGCTAGCAGCTAGCAAAAGTGCTTTACATATAGAAATAATGACACTATGGCATATAAACAAAGCACGGTTTACCACACATAGATATATTGGCATCTGAGCTCCTTGCGGTACTGCAAGTAAACTTCATGACCGAGGTGGTGTTGAGCGGAAGAGTGGCTTTCTATGCAAATAATTACCAAACATGTAATATTTAGGAGCCTTCAAAATTACCCTCTTTAATTTGAGCGTTTGCTCGGTTGCTTGTCTGCCCAAAATATTTTCCAACAAAGATAATCTGAAAATGCGGGTGTGTTTTTTTTTTTTTTTTTTTGTTCTTGTTTGTTTGTTTGTTTGTTTGTTTTTTTTGTTTTTGTTTTTTTTTTTTTTTTTTTTTTTTTTTTTTTGTTTTTGTTTTTTTGTTTTTGTTTTTTTTGGTTTTGTTTTATCAATTGCACTGGATAGAACTTTTACATTTTAGTATGTGTTTTTAATATCATTACCTGCAAATGCCATTATAATGACCATTTCTGATTCCATTCCAGCGAACTTGATATCTTGTTTTTCTTTTGTTTTGCCTATAACACCGGCAATCCATCCCCGTTCGAGTGGCAATGGAAATCCAGCATGGGCGTATGCTTATGTCCCATGGAATAATGTTTACACCTTTGACAGCGAAACAACGTACAACAGACCATGGCTATTGTTTCGTATTTTTTTTTTCATATATGGCAGTGGATAGGTTTACCTGATATTCAATGTACCGGGTACTTTTCGCCAAGAATCACAGGCATATTCTCCTGCCAATGGTCCATTGTGATTTTTATGGCTTTATCTCGTTTAATTCTCTTAACAAACAGGCATTTGAGTGGAATATTTCATATTGTGCTTAAATTTTAATACATACTGAAATTATGCAGAGGGTTCTTAATTATTCATATTAACGAAATGTTCAATAGCAGGGTTCGAATTACCCACTTGCCTGGAGTCCCGGGACAAGCTCAAATACAGTCCCGCAAGTTCATTTTAAAGTATGGTTTCCCGTAGGACAAGTTAGAATTTTGCAGTTAAAAAAAGGAGAAAAGAAGAAAAAATCATTTATTCGTGGGATCCAAAGTTGCTGGCGTTTTCCTCCAGCGCGCATTGTTGGGAAACAATACGTGTGGCTTGAGTGGGACATTCATGGTGGAGCTATTTAAATAAGACCCCTGACTGGTTCAAATGAATCGTGTCTCAAGCTTGACCTGGGTTTTTTTGTGTTTTTGTTTTTTGTTTGTTTGTTCGTTTGTTTTCTTTTTGTTTGTTTGTTTGTTTTTTTGTTAGTTTTTTTTGGGGGGGGTGTTTTTTGTTTTGTTTTTTTGTTTTGTTTTGGTTTTTGTCTTTTTGTTTTTTGTTTTATTGTTTGTGTTTGGTTTTTGTTTTGTTTTTTGTTTTGGTTTTTTCTTCTTTTTTAAGTATTGGGAACAACCAATCTGGTTGTGCAATTTATTTTGTGCCAATTTCTAGTGACTAATTATATTGTTTCCAAAAGGTACTGATGTCTAGGACTTCAGAAAGAATCGTATGTATAAATATGACCTGTGACACGAATAAACTAAATAGCTCTAACATATTTTTATTGGAGTTCGCTGATATAAATGGTGGGGCAAGATCATGTCTCTCAGGGCAAGTTGTGTACCCATGTTAATTGCCCCGAGAGATATGATCTTGCCCCACCATTTATATCAGCGACCTCCAACAAAAATTGTAGTTATAACCCTGAATAGCTCTGAGATTTTTGTGTAGATTTAAAATAATTCAACACTTCATTTTTTCTTCTTTTGCGCTTTTATGGAACGACAGTAGCCACTCAGTTGAAATATGCTTCGACCGGAGCATGAGTGGTTTAAACATAGGGAAACAACGTAAGAAAATAATGTGGTCCTGGTTGAACTCCTGTTGTAATGGCTAGAGGCTCACCCCAAATGTTGAGCTGCCTTCGGTACTGAGGAACCGTTTGTATGCAACGATCAAACGTCAACCTTATATTTCATAAACACGATAGACAATTCAAATTGAGGTAGAACTATTGATTGAACTCTTAGATGAATTGATTAACCAATTTAACTCAAGTGCTGCACGTGGTTGTCCATGTGCATTGACCCCAAAACATGCCGCGGCACGCCACATATGGTCTGACTGTTCCTGGCTTAACATCAGTTTGCATGCAGCTCACAATATTGCAATAAAGAGTTCGAAGGTTATCCTTGTGCCACAAGTAATGAGATGAGGGTTTTTTATCAAACCTGTTGGGAATTTCAAGGTATGAAATAGGCTGTAGAGTTGAATACCTGGATGCAGAACTGTAATGTGAATTTTTTTATATCATTGAACAAAATTTAACTTAATTATATTTGGGCTTATTAAATAACATGCTGATTGGTAGAGTCATGGACTGTTTTTTCCTTTTGTTTTCTTTTGATTATATGATTTTTTTCTGGACTCTCACATGTTTTATTTCCTTCCTTTGTTTCTTGTTCTCGACACTTGCTTTTGTTCGTCAGATTTGTCCCAGTATACACCCTTTATAGAGTCTACCAAAGTTCTGCCACTAATTTTTCACAAGCCATGTTTCACCAGGAGTGTATCATTTTTGTGGCTGTCAACTGCATGTTCCCTCTCGTTTGAATGTAGGCACATAGAGAAGACTGTTGCATGCACATGAATATCATGATATTCAGATATATGACTCTCTCCACTATGGTTTTCCCATTGGTTTTCATGGTTCTCAGTTACCACAACATTGTAGAAGAAATCATAGTCGTGCTCCTAAATTTCCATATGCAGTAGCTATAGTTATTTAGTGCTGTACTTCAATTTGGTGCTTGTAGTGTTCAATCCTCTTCAAACTTAATTGTTTACATCTCCACTTAATACTAGTCCAAAGAAGGGTTTGGAAGGGGTGAAAAGGATCATTATTGACCTGTCGTGGCATCAATCTGTCAATGGTGACAGTGACAAAAAGTATTATCTAGGATAGTATGAAAAGCTTACATATCCTTCGATTTATGAGTTTTCAAAACTTATATTTCAGTTGGGTTCTGGCTGTCTGTTATTCAAAAGAGATCTCAGTAGAGCATACAGACAAGTTCCAATTTGCCCAAGTGATATTGGGTGTTAGGATATTCGTGGAGACCATATTATTTCATTGATTGTTTCCTACCATTCGGACTGAGATCAGCGGCATTTATATGTCAGAGAGTAGTTATGCCGTAGCATTCTTACAGAGACAAATGGCCACAATATTATGAACTATTTGCATGATTTTGGAGGGGTATAGTGTGAGGAACAAGCAAAACAGGCTTACACTAAGTTAGTTCAGATATTGCTAGATCTGGCACTGGAGGAATCACCCTAAAAACTGTTCCTCCCACAACTCAAATAATATTTTTATGTATTGCATTCACTACCTTAGATATGACGCGGTCGATTCCTCAAAAAACAAAATGACGGAAATCAAAGATATGTTATATCAGTTGTCTAATAAAATGTGTGCTTATAAGCAGGAAGTGCAATCCATTATAAGCAAATTACAGTTTGCATCAAAAGTGTGTGAAGTAAGGTAGAATATTTATTTCTAGGATGTTGCAGCATTTAAGCAATTAACATGAATTTCCACATGATCAACTGCATCCTTTACTTCAGTTTTTTTTTATCAAAGATCTTCCTTGGGGGAAAGAACTCATGCACACATACGATGGTATATCAATAATACCTGATTTTTATCGGGCGCCACCTGGTTTTGTACTATCTACAGACTCTTGTTTATCAAGTTGTGGAGGGCTCTTATTTATACACCAAAACCTTTGAAAAAGTAGCTTACAAACAATTAATCAATTATATTGATAGATTAAATATTCTTTACCATTTGCAGTTTGGGTTCCGAAAGAAATATTATACCGAAATTGCTCTAGGTTATCTGGCTAGTAAGGTTTCGGAGTCTTTGGAGAGAAAGGAGCACACACTCAAGGCCTTCCATACTGTAAATCACGATATATTATGCAATAAACTGTCATTTTATGGAATTAGGGGTATAGCACCGAAATGGTTCAATAGTTATCTAACTGAAAGACGCCAATATGTTAATTATATGAATGAAAATTCTAATGTGCTGTCAACCAATTGTGGTGTTTCACAAGGGTCAATTCTTGGGCCCTTGTAATTTCTACTTCATGTCATTGATTTAGGTCAAGTGTCAGAGGATATGCTCTGCATTCTATTTGCAGACGATACTAGTCTACTTCTTAGTGACAAGAACATGGATACACTACATCGAAATGTTGTACTGTTCTAAAGGAAATTATGAAATGGTTTCAAACAAATAAATGATCAGTGAACATCGAAAAAACCAATTAAATGATATATCGCTTCGGTAAAAAGGTTGTATTTCAACTATATAATGCTTTAGTGTAGTCATATCTTATATACTGTTATGCCACATGGGCAGTAACATACACATGTACCTTAGATAAAATCGTAAAGATTCAAAAGAAAATTATAAGGATAATAACTTTCTCGAGCTATAATGCTCACACTGATGACCTGTTTCGTATATTTAAAATCTTTAAGTTTCAGAGTTTGGATAAGCACTTAACAGGAAGATTTATGTATAAGGTAAAATATCATTTAGTTCCATGTATAATACAAAACCTCTTTACAGATATTTGTGATATACATTGTCACAATACTAGACAATACGATGGCTTTTATATCCAAAAATGTCGTACAAATTTAGAAAAAGTTTTCGATAGTATGTCATGGACCTTCAATTTGGCATAAAATTCCCATTTACATACAGAAAGCGAATTCAATTCACAAATGTAAAATTGAATTATCTTAAGTGAATACTTCCTTTTAGTTTTCACCTCTGAATAATTTATTTGTAATAAACTACTGTTAATATATGACATATGCAAATTGTACATACTCAAGGACCCTTTAAGTTGGGGGAAATATAAGCCCTGTTGGGTTTCTTTCTCGCAGCTGAAACTCTTTTTGTAAAAATATTTCCCTATAACTTTCTTATGATACACATATGCTATTTGTTGAGAACATTTGTAGTTGATTTTTTTCAATAGATAACGTTTTTCAGCAATAAAGCAATACACTACAAAGTGTTTTCATTCACTGTTCCCAGCATTTATTTTTGAAATGCAGCTTCAGCTTGATTTAAATGCACTTGAGTTGCTTGCTGTTGTAGTTGTTTTAAAGATCTCGGGTACACTTCTCACAGACATGAATGCAAAATATATTGTGACAATATGACTGTGGAAAATCTGTTACATTCAGGTAGATCAAGAAGTATTTTCTTGAATTATCGTCCAGGAGAGATTGCCTTCTTATGTGCCTCGAATAAAATGGAAATATTTTGTATGTATTTTGAAGGTGTCAGCAACAGGCTTTTGGATGACATATCTAGATGGCACTTCAGGGCCAATTACCAAAGAGACTTTTTTTCAAAGAGCTCAGTCTAATATGACTTGTGATCATATGATATAATGATTACTTGTCTGCAGAGTTCAGTGTAATACTGAGTTATTTACTGGTGAAGTTTATTGAACTATTACAACAATGATTATTTTCTGCATACTTGACAACAGTGCCTAGTTGTTCATATTTTGGTGGTCTTTGGTTCAAATTCATAATATATTTGAATTTATACTTTAATTCGATGACACGTTAAACATATTTTCCATATAATTTGTCTTATTCAATTGTGTGTTTACAGATCCTGAATCTAAAATATTAAAGAGGGGTTGTTCAATATCACAAAGAGCAGCGTATGCGCCTGGTACAAGTAAGAATTTGTGCACCCAGTGTACCCATTGGAGATCATTTATCTTTTTGTGTGTGTGTTTCAATGCTTCTTACATAGCAGCTTCTTTAGATGCAGTATGTGCTTACTCCCAATTTTTAAACCGACCTTTCAAATCAATGATTACCGTTAGGAATTATCTCAGTGGTATCAAACTTATATATTTTTTTTCCAAGATTTAGAGTTCCAACACATGGACTCTTTCCGACTTCATTTATTATTTCAAGGTTTGGATAGATCAAATCCACATTGTATCAGACAAGCAGCACCACTATCACCAAAACTCTTAATTCATATTTATGAGTATATGGATATACAAAGTGCATCTCATGTTGTTTGTCGGTTTGCTTTTCTTTTTGTCTTTTCTCTTATGTTAATGAAATTTTGTACCTAAAGGTTGGGATAAAATTGACAAAAAGAGACATCTATGTAGAGGTGACATTGAATGTAAGGACGGTGGTTTGTAGTTCACATTAGATGCTCAAAGACTTCTCAGTTTGGTCACCGAGTGCTTACCTCGCCACTTCTTAAACTTTCTGGGTCTGCTTTATGCCCAGTTTCAGCATACACAACGTCTAATTGCTATATATATATATATATATATATATATATATATATATATATATATATATATATATATATATATACATACATACATACATACATATATATATATATATATATATATATATATATATATATATATATATATATACATACATATATATTGCTTTATTTCAGACTGATCAGTACATGTACATGTTGGTCCACAGTGAGAATTAGTAAAAGAGAAACAAAACAAAAATAAAGTGAAGGCACATAATGCCTAGCGCACAACCAAGGGTAATTACATATAACTTGTGAAAACTACCAGACAAGGAACCTCAGGTAAAGAATATACTAAAGAAAATCTTGCATGAAACAAGAAATCTAAATATAATTAGCCAGTATGCAAATATAACAAGTTTCTCCAGTGTCTTGTTACAGGAGACTGATAGAATATGTCAGAGTGTAATACACATTGAATTAAAGTAGTGTTGCTGTTCTGTCAAAAGTATTTGTTCTGTTGGAGACCAACATCCGACTGGCCCTTCAGTCATAATGTAGCAATCTTCTAAAGGTATTATTGTAACTGGCACGCAACTTTGAAATAGAATTCTTCCGATTGTAAGTCCACAAAGAAGCACAATACATGGAAGTACAATAAGAGTTAAATAGCATGATTTTCACATCATATGAGCAGTAATAAAATTTTCTTAACAGTGGATTTGCCTGTATACAAAAAGTCCTAGTCTGGCGGAGTATATCATCATCATCTTTACAGGAATCAGTAAGAAATACACCCAGGTACTTATCGTCATTGACATAGTTTAACAACTGATCATTTATGAACAAATGAGGTAATTTACGCAACTTAAGGGAGTGCGACTGGAAGATCATACAGTATGTCTTCTTAGGATTAAATTAAATATCATGTTCACCAGTATAAGTGCAACAAATATTAATTAGCTTTTGGAGACCTTCAGAAGGGCAAAGTAGCAACAGATCATCGGCATATAATAAATGATTTACCATCACACCAGCCACATTGCAGCCACTTTTAGTATTCATGAGATTTTTACTTAAATTATCTATATATAAATTGAAAAGCCGAGGGGACAATATCCCACCTTGCTTCACACCGTTCGTTACAGAAAAAAGATCAGAGAAGGAAGATCCCCAGTGAACACACAAAATTTGACTGGAATACCATGTGGCCAAAGTCTGCACAATATATTGGGGTATATTTCTGTACACAAGAACAATAAAAAGCTTAGCATGATTGACTCGGTCAAACGCCTTGGGGGCATCAAGAGAACACAAGAACACAGGGCTACCTTGTTTACGATACAGATGTAAAACCTCCTTCAGAGTATATATACACATATCAGTGGAATGTTTGGATTTGAAACCAAACTGATAATCAGTAGTAACGAGGTGCTGCTCACATCGAGATAATAAGACAAACTCTAAAACTTTAGACAGAACACAAGAAATAGCGATAGGTCTATAGTTACCACTATCGAATAAATTACCACTTTTGTTTTTAACTACAGGAATAAGAATAGTGACCATCAATTCTTTTGGTAAGTGACCATGCACCAGCATGCTGGTAAATAGCATAGATAAGACATATGTTAAGCGCTTACTGCAGTACTTTATATTTTCTATGGTACTTTGCTGCTTGTGATATGCCTGCTTTTACTTACTATTCGCCGTTTGGCTCTATTACCAGTTACAAATATGTTAAGATTTTACGTACCTCTTGGATAAAGCAGATAATGATGCTTTTGCCTTTCATGGACACAGTTTTCACAGGGGTGGTGCTTCCTTTGCATTTAATGCTGGAGTACTAGGAGAACTAAATGAAGTACATGGGGACAGGAGATCCTCGTCATATTTAAGATATTTAGATTTTTCATTTCAACAGAATAAAGCAGTGATATCAGAAATGAGAGCAAAAGTGCTCCCAACACAAAATAATTCATTAGTACACATTTGATATCATTTATATGAACATCTTGATATTTTCTGAACACATTTGTATTTCATATTTTGTATTTTCAGTATTATTGCAGACCTAATTGTCTTGTTATATTGGAAGTAATGAGATGAGTTTATCTCATTTACAGGTACAGCGGTCCCCCTTTTATAAGACCACCCCAAATGCAACCAAAAAGTGACCTTATAAGAGGGGTGGCCTCCCTTTAAAGGGAGAATATAATGGAAATACCATACTTTGTGCACAGGAATGCTGGCCTTTCAAGAGAGGTGGCCACTGGTAAGAGGGGGACCATTGTAAGCTTTTCTCTTTATGTATATTCAATGTGCGATACGTGTTCAGACTTATAAGTAGATTCTGTGGTCTGTTTAATTTCGTATTTATAGGCATATAAATGTATTATTCTAGAATTTATTCATACTGGTTGATAAATTAATTGTTTGTATAGGATGCAATGTATACACTAAAAATGCTGAATATCGTCAACATATGAGGTCGTCCGAAATCATGCTACACTTTGCTATTGCTTTCAGCACAAATATTTGGTGATTTACATGTATACATGAATTTATATTAGGTATTTCAAACTCATGTTAGAGTTTCTGATGGATTTTATGACTTACAGTCTGGTAATGTAAATGTGTACCATGAAATTTCTCTCCACACATTATTAAATTTTGAAATATATTTTGTGATGATGTATGAAATGATATTTTTTTCAGTATAAAATGTTAATTAATTCATGAATATAAATGTGTACCATATATATTTTCTATTTTGTTACCTGAGAAGTTTGAGATATTGTGTTAAATTTTGAATTTCAACTTAAGAAGATTTTGCAGTTAGGGTTTATTGTTTGGCCTTTTTGGTGGGTGAGTACTTGACTTTTGCTTTCATTTCTTTAATTTCTTTTTATTTATTTTTTTCCTGGTTTTCTTTTTTTCTTTTTTTTTTTTCTTTTGTCGAGTCAGTTTTCGGCCAGGCAATAGTAATATTATTTCCATTCTGGTTTGTTGAGTTGTTTTTTCTTGAATTTAAGGACTCGGGGATAATTTGAATTTTCTATATTGTTAAAAAATCTTAATTATGTTTGAGCTAATTGAATTACATGCTCAATGGTAGAGTCATGGACTGATTTTTACCTCAGCTGACTCGTCAGTCCGCTGAGCTTTTGTGAGGGTTTGTCGTCCGTCCGCCGTCCGTCAGTCGTCCACAATTCACATTTTCGACTTCTTCTCCAGAACCGTTGGCCAGATCCACGTCAAACTTGGTGGGGATGTGCCTTGGTTGAGTTTCTACCAAGTTTGTTCAATTGGTTACAGTCCAGTGATTTTTGAATTTTTTATGATTTTTTTTTTGTTCCTTTTGGGGGGAAATCTTAAAAAAATCTTCTCCAAAACCACTCACCCAATTGCTTTGATATCCCACAGGGACACTTCCAGGGGCTTCTAGTTCTTAATTTGTTCACCAGAAGGCGCTGCGATTTTTTCAATTTTTTTAATGATTTTTTGGTGTGTTTTTGCTATTTTCGACTTCTTCTCCAGAACCGTCACTCAGATTAAGCTGAAACTTGATGGATATGTTTCTTGTAGAAGGATCAAACAAAGTTGTTCACTAGGTAGCACTGCTGTTGATTCCTGATTTTTCACGATTTTTTCAATTCGGGTACTTGTTGGTCAATGCAGCTTTCCTGTTGATCACTATGTAAGTCAATGGACATTCTAATACTAAATCACATTTTTTATTTCTTCTCCAAAACCGTCATCCAGATTGACTACAAACTTGGTGCCAATGTACCTTGGGTGGGTTTGTTCAAATGCTCACGGCTCAGTGATTTTTGGATTTATAATGAATTTTTTTGTTTTAATTTTTTGGGGAAATCTTAAAAACTCCTCTTCTACGAAACTGCTTTGCCAATTACTTTGAAATTGTATAGGGACACTTCTGGGGAACCCCAGATCTTAATTTAGTCAACAGGTGGCGCTGCAATTTTGTTCTATTTTTTTATGAATTTTTGTACGTTTTTGCTATTTTCGACTTCTTCTCCAAAATAATCTCTCAGATTGTGCTGAAACTTAGGGAATATGTTCTTTGTGGAAGGGTCACACAAGGCTGTTCATCAGGTGGCGTTGCTGTGGATCCCTGATTTTTAACGAATTTTTCGATTCGGGTACATGTTGGTCAGTGCATACATTATTATTGTTTACAATGTAAGTCAATGGGAATTGCAATAGTAGTTCACATTTTCGACCACATCTCCAGAACCGTTAACCAGATTCACTTCAAACTTCGTGGGGATATGTCTTGAGTGGGTCTCTACCAATTTTATTCAAATGGTCATGGTCAAGTGATTTTTGGATTTTTAATGAATCATTTTATTCATTTTGGGGGGAAATCTTAAAAACATCTTCTTCTCCGAAACCGCGTTGCCAATTGCTTTGAAATTGAATAGGGACACTTCTGGGGACCTTGTGGAAGCGTCACACAAGGTTGTTCACCAGGTGACATTGCTGTGGATCCCTGATTTTTAACGAATTTATCAATTCGGGTATATGTTGGTCAGTGCATACATTCCTATTGTTTACTATGTAAGTCAATGGGAATTGCAATGATAGTTTACATTAAATTTTTTAACCTCATCTGAAAACTGTTAACCAGATTCACTTCAAACTTGGTGGGGTTTGTGTTGGTTGGGTTTCTACCAAGTTTATTCAAATGTTCACGGTCCAGTGATTTTTTTAAAGGAATTTTTCTTGTTGATTTTACATGCCTATTGATTACCATGCAAGTCAATGGGGATTGCAAAGTCATTAGGGTTTGCAATTCTTATTGACAATTTTTTACTTGTTCTGTGAAACCATCAGCTAGATTCACTTCAAACTTGGTGGGGTTGTTCCTTGGGTGGGTATCTACCAAGTTTGTTCAAATGGTCGCAGTCCAATGATTTTTGGATTTTTTAATGACTTTTTTGTTCATTTTTTGGCCAAATTTTCAAAAGTCTTTATCCTTGTATATACTCAGCCAATTGCTTTGAAATTGCATAGAGACACTTCTGGGTATGAGGGTGATGCATGTACAGTAGGTGAGTGACCTTGACCTCATTTCCAAGGTCACAAGGCGAGGTGCATGAAATTCACTGTTTATAGGGTAACTTGAGAACTATTAAGGGTAGGATATTCATATTGCACATGCTAGTTGTCCTTAATAAGGGTGAGACTTAGACAGTAGACGAGTGACCTTGACACCATTCGCAAGGTCATAGCGCCACTTGCACAAATCTTACTGTTCACCTGACAAGCTGACAGTTATTTGAACTTGGACCTTGATGCTGAACATGATGGTTGTCCTGAGCAAAGGCCAGACTTAGACAGTATACGGGTGACCTTAACCTCATTCCCAAGGTCACTGGGATCCAGACATGGATTTTACTTTTCATTTTGTAACTTCAGAACTGTGGAAGGTAGGACCTTTATTTTGAACTTGCTGGTGGACCTTGATTTTGAACTTGTTGGTGGTCCTCTATTCAGGAAAGATTGATACTGTACATTAGTGACCTTGACTTCATTCTCAAGATCACAGGGCCACTGACATGAATTTTACTGGTCGCGTGATAACCTGAGAAGTATTTGTACTGTGACTTTGATCATGCACATGGGGATGGCCCTCTATGAAAGTTAGATTCAGAATAGGTCAGTGACTTTGACCTCATTTCCAAGGTCATAGGGTAAGTTAGTCAGCTGAGCACAGGACTGTCATGGGTCCTCTTGTTCCTTTTGTTTTCTTTTGGTTATATGATTGATTCTGGACTATCATGTGTTCTCTTTTATTCCTTTGTTCCTTGTTCCCGCGACTTGCTTTTGTTCGTCAGATTTTCACCTCTCTACACATTATGGAGTCTGCTCAAGTTTTGCCATTAATTTTTCTTTTTTTCGCTGCCTCCCTTTCTCTTAAGTTGTTTACCTTGTGAAAGAGAACATGGGTGAGTGCTTGACTTTTTGTTTTTATTTCCTTATTTTCTTTTATTTTTTTTTTTTTTTTTTTTTTTTTTTTAATTTTACATTTTTTAAAAACTTTTTTGGTTAAGTCACTATTTGGTCAAACAATAAAGTTATATTATTTGTATTTCTTTTTCCCGAGTCAAAGGACTCAGAGATGATTGATGTGCAATACGATGGCAGAATATAGGGACAGCTGGCAGCCACATTATTTAATGTGTCATAAGCAAGCTTTCATCGGTCCATTTGGCATTTTTCGTCGGCCGGTAAATGATTGTGGCGTCAGTGAAATTCTAAGAATAACACAACGACTGAAATGATTTTCAAAAGCACCAGAATGACAGAGCATAGTGAGTGTTATTCTACGGAACTGGAAAGAAAAATTACAAAAGACCAGGAAGAAGTGAATTTGCTCAAATACATCTCTTGCTACCCCAGAAGGAGGGGGTGGGGTGGAGGAAGCACTCCCATTGGTGATCTTAGTAGGTGTGTCGTACTCTGAAATCATTTTAGTGAGTCAAATGTCTCCAACAAAAGTCCAACATATTGCTGAAATTTCGTTTGGAATGTCGATGGCTTGTGCCCAATGTGGCCCAAAATTTTCTATTTTCTAATGATAAATCCACAAAACGGATATATCTAGCTGCCATTGCCGCTTCGGTTAACATCATCTGACCGCATATCCATCAGAATTTCATTGATTATGTCTGACATGTTTGGCGAACTGTATGGGTTGAGAACTCGAATACAGGAGGAGGAGGGGGGGGTCCGACTCTTGTGAATATAGTGCCTTTCTGCATAATTTAAAGACTGAAACAAAATAGATAAGATGGTGGAAGTATTTCACCTTATGTTGGTCTAGGATGTTGGATTTTGTGAACTGTTCTTATTTTAGCCATCAGGAAATCAAAACACAAACTCCGCGAAATCTTTTCTTCTTTATCACGTAATTTTGTTCCTAATACCATTGCGGTTGATGCAATAGTCAAATTGCCATGGGCATGGGCTTGTGACTGTCTTTCCAACCCATTCCATCCGGTACCGAGAAAAGTTTTCCGATGAACTGTCACGTAGATCTACTGGTCACAAACGTTCCCTCTGTCCTTGGTATGACGGACCTCAACGCTAGCAGTGTCAATAGGGTAAGGCGCCTGTGCTGTGTTTCATCATAATATTGATCCAGTTGCGACTCGCAGTTTACCTTGTACAAGCTAATACATGTATAACATATCGTATTGCGTAGGCTGTGGATTGACATAGAAATATAACGTAGCTAATAAGTGGTGGGTGTGGCAATGGTAAGGTCAGACATCCTGCATATGTACGTTTCTTGTAGTATTACGTTGTGTATATGTGCTGATATTGAATGGTACACTTGGGACTGGGTGACACTGTCTTTATCCAGCAATACAGCAATGAAAGATCAGTATGATCCATTATTTTCCATTTATTATGCATGGCTTGCTGATAATCACAATACGGACTTTGTCAATCACACCCAAGTTGTTTGAACAGGAGCCGTTAAACGACAGTCTGAGATGGTTCCTATTTTCTCTTATGGGGAAAGACAACGCACGCAAACGAAACGTGGTTTGCGTGCGATAGGTAGTGGTGTATGCCAAACGTAAATAGCCCAGCTTCTGTGGACATGTATTTGAATAACACTCTAAAATGGGAAAACAAATAAATTTAGATAAAAATTCTGAAATTTGTTTCAGACAGAATCTTTGAAAAAGAGACGTTATAGATTTACGAGAGGTCGTTATGAGAAAAGTTTGGTATATACGTGTCTAATCGCAAAATTTGGAAACTGTAGATCTGATTCAATTCGTAATAAATGTAATTGGTGAATGAGATAACCAAAGGACATATCATTTTGACACATCTTTCGTACCCATGCATTTGCTACATGTAGGTTAGCTAACCGTAAGTATTCCTGGGCTATATTGTTATTTTGATGCACCTTAATAAACCATTAAATAAACTGTTTATTTTCGTTGTTTAATTTTAGTTTATAAAGTCAATAACGTTTCATAGTTATTTTCATTTTACTAGGACTAATAACAGAAAGTTGTCTTATTTATCACAAACAGAGAATTTTTGCTTATTAGGCCTTATAGCCCAAGTGACAGCAAGTAACGAGTAAATTGTGAATGAGCCCTGTTATGCCTAACAAAGTATAATGGAGTGAGGCCCACATGTATTCAACTCAGTACCCCATTGAATGTCCGAAGTAAATTAGCAAATTTGTGGATAAAGTCATATCGTAGAGGAGGGAAGGACGGAGGCAATCTGCAAGGAAAGGCGGGAAGAAAGAAAGAAAGAAAGAAAGAAAGAAAGAAAGAAAGAAAGAAAGAAATAATACTTGGGGAACTGCACAATACCTCTATCAGAGCATTATAAATTTAAGTCCCTTTGTTTGTCCTTTATGTATACCTTTCACATTGTGTGACACTATCATATTGAGTTCTAGCATATCTATTCATATGTACATGTACTTTCATCTCCGGATATAATCATACAAGACGACTGTGAAGACCTTGCATGCACAGAGCAAAGACTAGTGATCCTGTGAACTTCAGAATAATATTAAGATCATCTTTGTTTGAAACCAGCATCGCTGTTGCATACATGAACATATACCCTTACCGATTTTTCCGAATTTGGACATGTTAGAAATAAGAACATGACAGCAGAGAAAGACAGCTCTGAAGTTGAAACGAAACTACACGGCAAAGTACCAGGATACGTTATAAGGCAAAATGACTGGCCTCCTGTACGTAACGACTATATATGAAAGCATGAACAGTATAAAGATCATAGATGTTCGGATAAACGTCCTGACAGTGAACAGCTGGTGAACTTAATTTGAAAGCGGCGGTAATAGGCCAAGATGTTTGATTTTATTTTCCATTTTATTATTATTATCATCATCATCATCATCTTTAAACTATTTATTTACTTATTTATTTGTTTGTTTTACATTGCAGAGGGAGGTTCGATAGAACCCCCCACCTTCCCCAAACCGTCGGTGACCTAGCCTATAAACACCAAAACGGGCAGAAACGGACCACATCATGCATTAACTATTTGTTTTCAAGCACAGATAAATCTTGTTTCTGTGTTTTTCAAAGGAGGATACAATATTTTCCCATTACTAGTCTGTGCTCAGACACAGATACACATACATCATGTGGGATGGGGATGGTGGTGGAATGCAAGTCAATAGATTCATGCCCCATGCATTATATCCAATTTGTGAGAAAAAAAAACAAGGCAAATCTTTTACAATTTCTGTTTATTAAGTTTTTTATCAACCTTTTATGTCTCTTTGATACAGTTTTTTCATAATAAAGCTACTATTATTGTTCATGTGTAGCATAAGAGCCACAATAAAATACTTTTGGCCACATATAATATGTATCCATCTAATTATGAAATATTTAATAGCATGTCTCAGAATCTAATATACCCATTTTAAACAGTCTAGCATTATATCTAACATATCGATGAACTGAAAATTAAAGAACTTGAAGTTCACTTTCCATTACACATGAAAAAGAAAGATGAAATATGCCATGCCAGTATTCCACGTCAATATTAATTAGGTCAAACCAAGTGGACACACAAGTTGTCGATTCCTATATAGAGTGTGTTCTATGATGCACCCAACAACTTGGAATTTACATGTTCAATATCTTTCACTTTTTTTTTTTAATTTGAAAAACAAAGTGCAGGGAATTACAATGAAATTAAATCTTTTGGAAAGAAATTTTTGTTTGCATGTTCTTGGTATGGATGATCTTAAAGAGCAATACTCATTAAAATTGATGTGAAAATAATACGTTTGCCATAGCTCTTCGACGGTTAGGAAGTCACCATCAGTGCTTATAATATCACCAATAAACTTAACACCTTTCAGGTACCAAAGTTTGTAAAATAACGCCTTATTGTCAACCACAATGAATGGATTATGTCACACAAACTCGCTAAATGTCCTTTATAATATTTGGATGAAAAAAAATGGAAACTACTTCCAAACATCGAAAACATAAATGCAAAAAAAGTGGAAAATCAAATTGGTCAATGCTAATGGGACACTTACTCAAAAATAAATCCAGCACATCAATATCAGATATGAACTGTTGGAAAACTAATGTCCACTTCGCCCTCTGCTGCTAAAATACGTTTCATCCAGTTCAGTCTAAGAGTTAAAATCTGAGTGTTGAAATGTAGAACTTTGAGTCCACCATTAGAGATGCACTGATGCAGAACAGAACTTTTAAATTTATGTCTAAAGTCGTTGCACATAAATGTGATATATTTCAAATTGTACTGATATAGCTTTATCAGTATTTATTAAAAGTGCAGAATATGGCAATTGGGAAGTAGCAAGGGTTTTTATAACGAGAATCTTACCTATTAAAGACAAATCTTGCTTTCTCCGCACTTTAAGAATTTCTTTAAAAAACAGTAACTTTAAGTTGTTATTAAGCTGGCACATTTGATTTTCATTTTCGTGAAAAACTCTACCCAATTATGTGAACTGTCCTTCTGTCCAAAAGACTGGAAGATCCCAGTCCCCATCAAATGTCTTAACTCCGTGCGAGTATATTAAGGTTTTCCCCAGATTGCATTTCAATCCTGAGTAATACTTGAAACCATCTAATACTTCTAATAATACATTACCTGATTTTTTATCAACTACAAAGCAGGTGGTATCGTAAGAGTTTTACTTCTTGGTCACCGAACTGTAACCCTTTTTGAAATACTCTTATTAGTCCTGATCAAGATTTCCCAAAGGTTCAACTGCCAATACCAAGAAAACAGGAGCCAAAGAGCGTCCTTGTGCAACACATCTTGACAAGGAAAAGAATTCAGAAAAGGTTCCATTAATAATCACGCAACTAGAAACACTACTATACATTATCTTAAACCATTTTCTGAAGACTGTTATGTTTGGTTTCATTTGTTTCCCTTTTTGTGTCTTTTCTCAACTGATAAATATAACAATGACTGTGTCTCTTCAATTTTGCCAATGATAACAGCACTTGTACACCTAAATAATATGTCCGTTGGTTATTTCATTCGCCAACTACACTTATTACGAATTGAATCACATCTACAGTTTCCGAATTTTGCGATTAGACACATGGACATGTATATACCAAAGTTTTCTCATAACGACCTCTCGCAAATCTATAACGTCCCTTTTTCAAAGATTCTGTCTGACACAAATTTCAGAACTATTATCTGCATTTATTTGTTTCCCCATTTTAGAGTATTATTCAAATACATGTCCACAGAAGCTGGGATATTTACGTTTGACATACATCATTACCTACCGCACGCGAAACCACGTTTCGTTTGCGTTTCCCCACAAGAGAAAATAGGAACTAAAAATTAGACACAATGTTAGGATCCCATCTTGTTTAGATTGAACAGTTTTTGTTTGTTTGTATGTATGGCATAGGCCTACTATGCTATTTGAAATAATACATTAAAAATGACACAGAGTAAGAAGTTAGTAGTCACGTTTGTTTCTTTGGTACCGTACAGGAGATTTTCGATACAATGGAATTTACCCATCTAACTGCACAGTATGAAGATTTTTGATTGATTGATTGATTGATTGATTCATTCATTCATTCATTTATTCATTGGTTCATTCATTCATTCACTTATTTATTTATTTATTTATTTATTTATTTATTTATTTATTTATTTATTTATTTATTTATTTATTTATTTATTTATTTATTTATTTATTTACCCTGGGTGGCCCTTTCAGAGCGCAGCTCTGTTCTTCCAAGGGACCCAGCATACATCAAGTTGAAAATAAGAAGGTAGTGTTACATATATAATTAAACAGTAATTAAAATAAGAAAAATCTAAAAGTGTTGATACTAAGTTTATTTACAAATAACTACATCTACAAGAACAAAACACTTAGTGAAAACAACCTATAAAACTAAAACTGTCAAGGGAGAGTAAAACAAACTAAAACTCTCAAAATCTGTTAAATAAGTGAGATTTGTACAGACGTTTAAAATCATATACATTATCACATTGCTTTGAAAAATCAGGAAGGCTATTGCAGTGCTCATACGTCTCAGCAAATTTTTATCCAAACAAACATTAGAACAAACTCCACAATTTTACCATGTATTGATTATGCCGATACTGTTTGGGGTACATGTACTGAGACAGTTGTAAAAGGTGCACAGAGACTGCAGAATGCTGCAAGAATTGTCGCTGGTAACTATACTTATATTAACTGCAGTGGAGAAGACATTGTGACAGATTTAAAGTGGCAGACTGTCAAAGAAAGACGGAAATTCCACACGGCAACATTAATGTTTAAATGTACGCAGGGAAAAGCGCCAAACTATTTATGCGATCAAGTAAATTATCTTGACGAGATCAGTTACTACCCAAGGCGCTTTCCCACCCACAAAAACCTTCTTGTACCCCACCCGAAGAAAGCAATATTCAAACGCTCATTTGTGTATGATGTCTTGATGGTGGCAATGTTTTGTTTGTATCTATGTAAAACAGTTGCTTTTTAATTTGTTTGCTTTTTTTCATTATTTATAATTTGTGCGCAGTTGTGCAATAATATCGGTCTCATCGGTGGATAAATAACAAATTTAGCATGCATAAGAGGTCCCTTTTGATGTATCTAAGTCTGATTCGGTCCATTTTTTTTTGGTCTGTTTTGGTCCGTTTTAGTTTTTAGATGGACCGAATATTAGGCCCTAATTGTGGACGGACGGACGCCGGACGATCCTGTAAGATCAGGCGACTGAAAAGTATTATTATTATACAAGTGGTATTTCGACCTTTTCTACCACGTTGGTCCAACCGTCTTCAGAGATGCCAACAACATTCAAAATACCAGTTCATGTTTCAATGCGGCACAAACGCTATAAAATTGGTCAGAATTTCAGCTATTTTCAAACCACTATTCCTAATGATGAGGGACAGTTGCCGAGGACAGTTGGCATTTGTGCGTCTTGTGCAACATGCATCGCAGAACCTTGAGACAGCAGAGGCTCTGCTGTTTCGAGGTCCTGCGATGCATGATATATATTTCACAAAGCTTAGAATCAGTGCCCATAATCTTAATATTGAAGTCGGAAGATACAAGAAAATTGGAGCTAATAAGCGACTTCGTACCAATTACCACAATGGACAAGTGGAAGATGAACTTCATTTTATGTTGAACTGCCCTAAATACAATACACCGCGAAATGAGATATTTGGCACCCTCCAAAACTACAGCCTGCCATCCCTTACATAAAGAAACCAATTTGCATTCTTGATGACCTGTAATTGGGGGGGGGGGGGGGAGGGACCCCTATG
Source organism: Hermodice carunculata (assembly GCA_964020975.1). Classification (NCBI taxonomy): domain Eukaryota; kingdom Metazoa; phylum Annelida; class Polychaeta; order Eunicida; family Amphinomidae; genus Hermodice; species Hermodice carunculata. The sequence goes on along the minus strand of OZ026613.1, from coordinate 86,562,154 downwards.
TTACTAAACAAGTACTGAAATTCATTAAGTCTGCCACGGATGAGAGGGACAAACTTAATGTGCAATCCTAGGTTTCTTTCCTTTTTTTTTCTTTTTTTTTTTTCTATTTATTTATTTATTTATTTATTTATTTATTTATTTATTTATTTATTTATTTATTTATTTATTTATTTAACAGGGTAATTCATACTATTTACTATTCATTATTTCAATATTGTAAATACAAAATCCTGTATAATACTACTAGTGTATTATGTAATGTCGACACAGGGCAGCCCCGTACGTGGCACCCATCTAGATGTAGCCTGGGCCTGCCCTCTTTTGTAATGCCTGCTATATACTCCAAATGGAGCATTCATGCAAAAAAAGGTTGTCTCGGTGCAAAGTTGCATAATTGCAAAATTGCAGCATTGACATTATATACTGTAGCGGGCTTGCCTTGGATTGGAACAAGAAGCAGACGACGGAATCCCCATCTTGGGCATCCCCGCTGACGTCACGCCTGTTTTCAACATGGCAGCGCCCAGAAGGACGTCATGCTGCTGATGTTTTGAGAACTGTACTTTCAGTATCATTGGTTGACAACTACCCGTATGGTTACAAATGTACCTAAACAGCATCTAAACCTTTAGTGGCAACATTTGGTAAGGTCAACGGTGTCTTCTGAAAGCGCTTCGTGATAAATGATCGTTTGACACTACGTGATTCACGTCCTCTGTGTTACTCTGTAAGACTGTATTTAGTCAGATTCTGATTCTAGTTTATTCCTCCATGTTCTGACTCAGAGCATAGAGGAATAAACTAGACTAATTAGCGATTTGATCACCCAGTTACAACTGCCGTGTTCGCGGGGCAATCCGAGGACTCGGGTGTCAACTTCGCGATAAGGCTTGTGTATTCGATGCAGGATTCAGAGTATTGGACGACGGCGGTGTATGTATGTATGTATGTGTCATTTAGCACCTAGGGTGCAAGGATAACCCACGAAAGTCGATTTGACTTATTTCCAGTGGGGTCCTCTCTGCAGACAGAAACCTGCTGCCGCCGCTAACGCAGCTACTCTTCTCGATAAACAGCAAGGGGTCTTTTATATGCATTTCCCATAGACAGGTCAATACATACCATGGCCTTTGATAAACCAGTCATGGACCACTGGTATAATTGAGAGCCAGAGACAAGTCTCTTGGATTGGGCCGGGATTGAACCCGAGACCCCCCGCACATGAAGCGGAAATGTAGCCACTATGCCACGACAGCTCTCTTGGCATATTTATCTTTTGACAGGTCGCTGGTTGTTCCACCATCTAGTTCAAGTTATTCCTCCATGGTCAGAATAGTCTTAGGGGGAAAAGTAGAGTAGTTTCTGGGTATCCACTCATCCAAAACTGAGCGAACTGTAGATCACTGTACTGTTTGACGCCGACGGCTTTGGATCATGTCCCAGTTTCAGTGTTGTCTCCAGTGTTTATTTATATTGTAAAAATTGTGAAAATCTGGTTTTCTTCCTGAATTTCTGTTCTCGTGACCCCCTGAATAAAATCCTAATGGAAACACTGGTCTCGTGCAATGCCCATGGTACTTGTAGTTGCCATTGCCAGTTTTCGGGGCTTCAATGACAATGTCACCATCAAAAATACTCCTGCAATGCCAGTGGTACTGTTACTGTTTCAATGTCCTGATGTCACAAGGATAACCTAATGAGAAAAACCCCATTGCTTACAAATAGCCAAACATTAAATGAAATCAGGGTGAACTAAACTAAATATACCAGGCAGTCGGGCATTGCCATTGGCTAAAAGTCGTAATAATTACAAAGCCTACCATGCAGGCATGAAAACTGACGTGCCACAAAATATGGCCACAGCAGCATGTGACTCCATCTTGTCTTCCGGGTGGCACCATACATAGAAGCGTCAGGGGGCTTTGTCAAATGGGTATCTATTTCCATTTGACTAATCCAGCTCAAGTGTTACTTGAGACTTAATTCCCAAGCAAGATGATGCATGATCTATATGACAATAAACATGTAATTTCTGGCAAAATCTTGCAAAGTTTGTTCCAGTGTTTACACTTGACATCTTTGATGCATTTTGATGGACAGCTTTTCTTGGCACACATTGGCGCAATGCGTCCAATGAGTGCCGAGAAAAGCTGTTGACCTGGAGTATTCTCTCTGGAATACACACTGGTACTTGATGAAAGGTCTTTTTACAAGGAATAAGAATCTGGGATCCTAATGATAATTCAGACTAGTTTGCCTTCAGTAGATCAACTTTAGACATGACTGGCACTGAAAGAGTTTTAAAAAAGACAACTGTGTCTCTGTAATCTGTTTATCAATGGCAGCTCCAGAATATGGATAGATGAATAATGGAAAAGAAGTTTCTTCATGAATGCAGAAAAAGAGTTGTGACTAAAGGATGTGTGTAATAGATATGAAACGTTGGTGAAGCTGATGGTCACAATTAATACATGTACCTACTTGGAGCACTGACCTGCTGACCGGAGCAGGGACCACTCTCATCATCAGCCAATTAGCCAAAATACTAATATTTCTTGAATTTGTGTAACAAAAATGTGAAAGTGGCTGAAATATTTTTTTAATGAGTTATTAAAGGGTCAAGATAGAATTTTTGTAAATTACATGTATGTTTGTATTTCCAATTTTGGCTACAGGTTTTTGAAGTCTAGATCTGTCCAGTGGGGGAGAAAGGGTATACCATGAACAGAATGTACCTAGTACCTGCTGTATGTTCATACCCTTGCCACCACAAAAAAGTGGCTACATACAGCAGATGATGTGTCTCTCCCTGAAATTAAAGAGAACGAATCTTGTGGCCAAAAAAGGTGTGGCTGCTATGAGCAGGTGACCTGTCAGCTAGGGCTGTGGCTGCGTACAACATGTATCACTGCAGGGCTCGTCAGTTCTTTGTGCGTGATCTTGTTCACAGGGCAAGTTGAATTGGTATTTTACTTGCCCCTTGCTTTAACTCACTTGTCCACCTATTCAAATTCTATATATGTAACAGCAAAGTTTTGGGTTCCCCCAGGGCAAGTGCTCTCCAATTTTTACTTGCCCTGATAAGAACATCACTTGTCCTGGGAAATAGGACATGGGAATTGGTGAGCCCTGTACCGTAACAGTAAATGCTACACAGATAGGCTGAAGCATAAAAGTGTGCAGCAACATTCAGCATGCCCATCTCACAATAGCACATGTGATGTCCAATGAGGTCATTATAAATACCATATATGTAGGGTCTGTACAAATGAGTGTTTTACTCCAGAAGAGGTTTTAGCTTTTAACCCTTGCCACCTTGAATTAATATTGAGTCAGCAGCTTTCCTTGGCATGGGTTGGGCACTTAGTGTCAAACCCATGCCAAGGAAAGCTGTTGACGTGGGACATGATCTTGATAGGTCACATCTACAATTCTTAAATTGTTTTTCATTACTGTTGAAACTAGGGACCTTTGATCCCCAACCAGTCAAGTGGGTAGGGTTAAATATAGTAGTTAATTGGTTTATCTGCAACATCATAATAATTCCTGTTGCACATGCATTCCGACTGTGCAACACTGTGGCCAATACATAGTTCCATGGGGAAACTTTTTCCATTGGTCAAAGTGCAAGTAAATTTTGGTGCCTCTGAATCCACACAATATTTACACAATATGTTCTTTGAAAGGCTAATAAAGAAATGTAAATAATTAGTCTTACTATTCTTAACTATTATAAAATACATGTAGGTACATGGTGGTTGACTTCCAGTAATAATGGCAGCTCCCTGTGTCAGTGATTGAACACCCCTTTTGAAATGCGCCGAAACAATGTTATGCTTGCAGTGCGATGTTTTTCAGTGCTCATAAGGTGGCAAATTGGAACTATTATTGTGCAACTTTCCCATCATCATCAGAAAATGATGCAGTGACCTGCTTTAATCCTTTCCAGCTCAAATCGCCCATAAGTGCCTGGATGTGAGTTATTGTGTTGTTTAATGTTTCTGGTTAAATTCTTTTAAATGGAAAACTTATCTTCCTGAGATCTGTATAGAAGACCTATCATAAGGATAATGGGTCATTCCAGGTCAATAGCTAAATTCTTAGCATGGTTTGTGTGCATTGCACTGACCCCGTACCAAGGGAGTTAGTTGACTCAGTCATATTCTGACCTGGAGAGCAGTAATAGTCTAACCTCAATAACATGCCAGCCATCCCTGCCAGGGAGTATATACCTGCTACTGAGTTGTCAAGTAACATATTCAGCTAATCTAACTGACTGTCCTGCAAGGAAATACATGTATTCTGGTCATTTTTCTGTGAAAAGGGCTTCCTTTGATCAGTCATTTGTCTACATTGGCTTACATAATACAAGCCCATTTTATTTCAATGGAGTGCTTGCATATTTCCAGATGTATCAGGATAAAAAAGGCAATGTAGCACTTTATATCCTCATCATCATCATCATCATCATCATCATCATCATCATCATCATCATCATCATCATCATCATCATCATCATCATCATCATCATCATCATCATCATCATCATCATCATCATCATCATCATCATCATCATCATCATCATCATCATCATCATCAAGTCTGAAGTATGGGTTGGGGTTTCTTGATAAATTTCTCAATCAAAACAAGTGATTGAAAGTACATGTGCAGGAACTTGCTTGCTGGAACATATTTGAGAACTGTCATTTATGTTGGTAAAATATCAAATGTATAACCTTACTGAATTTGTCAACTTTTGAAAAACCACAAAATGCATGAATATTACTGAGCCAGTGCTAGGAAGTACTCAAGTATAGCCAATTTGGCTAAAGTAACTCATTATTGGGCAAACTGGCATATATCTTCAAGTTCAGTCTAACTTATTTTCACTTTTTCCAAGCAGCAGACTAGTGTGACAATGATGTTTAAATATTTGATCAAACCTAGAGAAATGTAAAAATGTTTTGGCCAATCAGGCTAAAATGTACAAAATATTGGCAGCCAGAATCCCACATATATTTGCCAATAGCTAATTGACTGAAGGCTTTCATCCACCTGGTGCAAAAAGAGCTATTTATGTTTAAGGGACTTTGTTGGCTACCATTTATAACTGCATGTGCAGCATGACTAAAATATGGAAGACAGCCTTTTGTTGGGCAACAGAAGAAAAGGCCAGGATGAGCATGTACATGCATTCAGCACTGAGCAGAAGCTGTCAATTTTCTAGATTGGGCCTGCAGCCCCTTTAGTTCTGTCAGAAGTACCACATTAGCAGTCTTGAAGTTGCCTTGCCTTCTTGCCAGTTCCTAGTCTTTGATGCTGACAATGTGTTAAAACACTAAGTACACTGGGTTGCACACTTAAGCAGAATGTATTATAGGTTAATATTAGCAGAGACTCGCAAACAGAGGGACCCCACCTTGGTTGACAGGTCACCCTGCCACAGACAACTCTGTGGGGGAAAAGCAGGAGGTCCCTATGAGCGGGCAAGAGCCATTCTGAACATCACAGCAAGCCAGTAGATGAATGTATTTTGAAGATTTTTTTGCCATGATGATCACTGTCATTTAACACTGCACTGCAAAATCATAAGAAAGGAGCTGGATCAATATTAGACTGACAGAAATTTAATTTACGTGAGCTGCAAGTCCCTGTGTGTGACAGATATTGGAGATTAGGAAACCAATGCTCAAGGGTGCTGCCGTGTGGTTTTATTAAAAACGACTTCAAATAATTCAAAGCTAGATTATGGTAGATTATGAAAAGATGTGTACATACTGTCTCCCATAACTTCATTTCAAATTGACACAAATTTTGTGCACATCTGAAAAAAAGTCTGATGGATTGTTTATGTGGTGTTCATGTGATGCTACTTTTGTACAGTATCAGGCAAAAAAAGTTACATTTTCATGAAATAGGCAGAAGTCTGTGAGTGTTTATCACACAAAGGTGCATCAGTCAGCTTTACAGAAACTGGCGTCGGGCATGCACCATGATGCCCACTGATGTGGACTTGCATTGATGCTGTCTAAGCAGCTGAAAGCACTGAATGCCAGTTTTCTAATTTTGGTTTAATTGTTTAAGCCACTGAAATTTCTCCATCAATGTTTTTTTTAAAATATTTTATTAGCTCAGCTGACTTGCTAGTCAGACTGAGCTTGCAGGATGTTCAGATGCCCGGCATGCATCCGTTCACAGTTACATTTTGGACTTTTTCTCCAAAACCGTGGACTAGATTTACTTCAAACTTACTACCAATGTACCTTGGGTAGGTCTCTACTAAGTGTATTCAAGTGGTCTTGATCCAGGGGTTTTTGGATTTTTTATGAATTTTTTGTTCTTTTCTTGGGCAAATCTTAAAAAATCTTCTCCGAAACCACTGATCCAATTGCTTTGATATCACACAGGAACACTCCTAGGCTGGCTAATGGTGCTGCACTTATTTTCTACTAACAATTATTTGTGTGTTTTTGCTATTTTCGACTTCTTCTCCAGAACCTGTACTCAGATTAAGCTGAACCTTGGTGGATGTGTTCCTTGTGAAAGGGTCAAACAAAGTGTTCACTAGGTGGCATTGCTACAGATTCCTGATTTTAAGTTGTTTTTTTTCCATTAAGATACTTATCAGTAAATTCACTTTTCCAATCGATTACTATGGCAAGTCAGTTGGCATTCTAATGCGAATGCACATTTTCAAGTTCTTCTCTGAAATCATCACCAGATTCACTTGAAACTGGGAGGCAATGCACCTTGGTTGGGTCTCTATCAAGTTTGCTCAAATGGTCATGCTTCAGTGATTTTTGCATTTTTAGAAAATTTTTTTTTTTTTTTTTTTTTGGTTCTTTTTAAAAAAACCTGCGAAACCACTCACCCAATTGCTTTGATATGAGACAGGAACACTTCTAGTGACTTCTAGTTCCTGCTTTGTTCACCAGGTTGTGTTGCAATTTTCTGACCTCATTCCCAAGGTCACAGGACAACTGACATGAAATTTACTGTTTACTTGGTAACTTTAGATCTGTTTTGAGTTAGGACCTTGATGTATCGCATGTTAATGTTTCTCTATGGAGGTCACATTTAGACGGTACATGAGGGACCTTGATGTCATTTCTGAGATCACAGTGAAAGATTCGTGAATTTTACTCTTCACTGTAATTTGAGAACTACTTGAACTGGGACCTTGATGTTGCACATGTTAGTGTTGTTCCAAAAAAGTCAGTCTTAATCAGTACATGGGTGACCCTTTTTCCTATCCCAAGTTCAGAGAACCACAAGTGTGATGAATCTCCAGGTCAGCTGAGCATGGGCTGTTCATGCATCCTTCTTGTCTTTAAATAGTCTTCAATTTCTTATGCTCCAGTAACATTTATATTTTTAATGAATTTTTCTGTAGGTAAATCTTAGAAATACTTCTAAATGTCATATTCACTCAACTAAAGCCTAACATAGGTCTATATTCAGTCGCAACTTTGATTTTGTGAACAGGCATAGGTCAGCTGAGCATGGGCTGTTCACTCAGCCCCCAGTTTTTGCGTATTATCTGGGTATAAAATTCCCAATCTTCATGTTATCTCAACCAATATCAGTTACAAATAAAGCAATGTGGCAGAATCTTTGATGCCACAGTATGCACCCTGCACAAATGCTAAACCTTTCGCTGGTCAGAAATTCATCCAAGATGGCATGCCTCAGACTACATGTGCACATATATTTACTTTGGGCATGCCACCATGATAGGTTTCTGTCTGCAGTTTGCAGAAAATACAATTTTTCCATTGTCATAAATTCAATTAAAAACATTAAAGCTGTGACAATGTATATTATGGCACTTTTGGACAATTTCAGCAGGAAAGGGTTAAAGCCTAGGGTAGAGTGATGTGAAAGCAGTTATTCATTCATGTATACATATAACATGCAAGTACTGTATAAGGTTTCCTTTACCCCCCCCCCCCCCCCCCCCCCGCAAATGGGGGTATACCCTTTCAAAACATGAAATACCCCCTCAGCAAAATTCAAAGGGTCCCAACTTCCTACATTTTCTTTATAAATTTAGCAAAATGTAGCTCAAAATTTTACTCGCTTTCAGGTTGGGACACTGAAAAAAATTCCCAACAGAAACACTGCTGTAATTTTAAAGTTAAAAGACAGTGACTCCTTGAAGCTGACCAATATGCTTGCCTGTGATATGTTATTGATATTGTGAGAAATAAATCACAACATTTTGGGTGTTTTTATGTTTGGTCTCAGTAAATTGCAAGCTAAACTATGGGATTATTTTGAAGTTGAAGACAACAATATTCAGGTAGATGCTAGTGTATTTGCAGCCGTCTTAATTAACACAGCTGTCCCATTCTTGTCGCTAATTTGAAAAACTGCTGGTCATGATCTGGATATGCTATATTTTTTCTAAGGACCGAGCAAGATCTGGATATGTTTGATTTTTCTGTTAATTTGTATTAAAAAAATGTGGCTTTGGCAAGAAAAACAAAAAGGAGGAAAACATGCTGAGGTCAGTGAGCTAACCATATGTCCATGTACATGTACATGCACATTTGTATGCTGTTCGTGCTGAGGCTTGTGGCTTCCAGTCTAATTACTGTATAAACATTGTTGTGAGGCAGGGTTGTGCTGATATCAAAGCATCTTCTCTGTTGTTTGGTCCATCTGTATGCAAGTCTCTGATACACATCTACAATGTAAGTTGATTTCAAATAAATGTCTTAATTGCCCTGGTTAGGCATGTGATCCATGCAGATATATATGAGCACGCACTGGACTTGTTGAATCTTCTTTACATGTTGCCATGATTTATATGGCTTTGTCCATCAACACTGGCCATCCATCCACTTGCGTCATTTTGGTACCCACACAGTTTTACAGTGGTGCATGACAATGGCGCAATATGTCACCAGTAGGTGCTATTGCAGGTGACTACCCTCTGGCATCCACCTGTTACAGGTGGAGACACCTGGGAGATAGACAAAACATGCTTCATTCATTGGTTGGAATGTCATGTGACACAGAAAACAGACTGCAGCCACCATGCAGAATAATGCATATGATCGACATTGCCTGTTTTTAATGGTATGCTTAATGGTAATTACAGGTACTTTGCCTTTTAATCCATTCCTGGTCAGAGTACAAGTGAGTCAATAGCTTTTCTTGGTGCAGGTTGGATGCGTTGTGTCCAATCTATGCCAAGGAAAGCTATTGACCTGGGGTGTGCCATTATGAATAGTCTTGCATACAAATCTCAGCAAAATGTTGTCTAGTTATGAGAAATTTACATAAAAATGGTAAAGCCACAAGAATTTACATCCAGTTGTTTTTTGTGTGATTTGAGTAAGAAAGGGTTAAAGTTGGTTTTTTTTTTTTTTTTTTTTTGTGAAGGTCAAGTGTAACTCTCAAAGGTTACTGTGTCTGATCATTGGCATACATTCACAACTACAGCCTGGATTTGTTTGTTTGTTTACATTTGTTTAAATTTGTTAATGAAGACCAGGGTCTTATAGGCACATATAGCATGAGTGCTTGTTGAAGAAGGCCTACATTGAAGCAATATGTGGTGACAAATGGGTAGTTTGATGATTTTCCTTCAGCTTGAAGTAACAATGCCAGATGAAACCTATATGAATGTCTTGCAGCATGACATTGAGTGCTGCATGACCAAATACGAGCTGAATGAAAGACCCCTGACCCTCTGTTTGGTGATCTAGACCTCTGTTAAGCTTGGAACGGACATTTGAAAGTACATAGGACAATTTCCATTCAATAGCCAGTTTGAATGAGAAAATAGCATACAAGCATGGTCTGTTGTGCAAGTAAATACCCATTTGTCACATGCAGATCTTTTTCTACGTTGGTTTCACCTGATGAAACAAACAGTCTCATTTTGGAACATGAGAGCGAGCAAAACAATACAGCACTTTCATCAATAAGTTTAAGATTTATAACAGCTTTCTGCATATCTTTGTCATTTCAATTTGTGCATTCCATGGCATGTACATACCTATTATTGTTACAGCTCCTTGTCAATCAACCCATTTGTGGGACCCCTTCTCATGGCCAGTGACAAGGCAACTGTAAAATTGGCTCTCCTGAAGCGGAAAATGGAATGGAACTAATAAAAGAACTCCAAGAAGAACAATGACAGAGATCCCTTTTCTCTTGCTTTTGAAAATTATTGGCGTAGCACAGATTGCAAACATTTCTATCATGCTCAAGTGAACAGCACAATATTTTTATTTGTTAATGGTGCTTTTAATAGATGTTTCACTGATTGCAAGACTTCATCTGGAAGATCACTGATTGTGATTCTGGTAATAATCTGGTTGGCTTCTCCCCCCGCCCCCCCCCCAAAAAAAAAAAAAAAAAGAAAAGAAAAGAAAAGACCTTGCTGCTAACCAAAGCTACAATTTAAAACTTCAAGTTCCAGGAGAACCCGGTAACATGTTTCAAAACTTGCCTTCTGCACGCCTGAGAGGTCAACTTTGACCAAATTGACACCTGCATATGTATATGAATGCCAAAATGTATGAGTGAAACTAAAACATGCTCATGAGCAATAACCGTCCATTAACTTGATGTGGTATTATGTAAATCATTGCCAGGGCCATTGCATCATGTCCATTCTGATAAAAGGGGAAACATGGCAAGTATAGCTTTGAATCTTGAGATCTTGCAACATTAATCATCTGGAAACTTCGCCCCCTTCTTGATTAAAAAGAGAAGACAACATTTATGTCACTGGACCTTTTCTGGTAATTTTTAATGGGGAAATTTGCATGCTGATGCACTTGTGCAAGGTCCCTGGTGGCTAAGTGAATAACCCAGATATTTTGTGAGTTACAGAAATAGGGTTTGACTGTGCTTACACATTAACTTGAATGTTGTGTGTTTCAGAGGGAGAAAGACTAGTACCTCAGAGGTTTGAGGAATCAGAATGACCAGACAAGGCGTTGGTCTTTGCTTGGCAAGTCTGCGACAATTATGCACCTGCAGGCTGCCAGTTACACTGGTCCACAGTGCTACAAGATGGAGGACCTGTTGCCGGTCTTGTACTGGGGAGGAGCAAAAGCTGAGCCAAAAGTTGTGGTCACATGTAGGTTGCCTTGGTCCGGAGGGCCAGCGGCTGCTGTACACATCCTCAGGACCTCCACCTGTTGACTCTGCTGCAGGGACCATGGATTCAACAGATGCAAAGGCTGGAACTTCAGAGTTTGAGAAGGAAGACTTTAACACCAGTGTGAAAAACAGAAAGCATAATTTGCGTAACAAAACCCGTATAAACAAAAAGCTCCACAACAGGATCCTCAGCCCTTTAGCCGAAGGTGACACAGACCATGGTGATGACTTCATGGCAGCCTTTACGGAAGAAGACACATTTGGAAACTTGAAACCTGCTCTCCAAGAAAGAAGAATGTCACCAAAGAGTGCTGAAGAGAACCAGCGTAGTAGAGAAAAGACTGGGGTTTCATATGTCTTTGATATAAAACACCAGAGGAAATCTTCAATGAAGCAAAGCCACGGGGAGGTTTCCTTGGATGAAGACGAGTGGAGAGGTGACTCTGTTTCACAGCCAGCATGGGAGGACACTTTTGGCACCATGGCAGATGATCCAAGAGAACTGGGGGAGACCACGGCAGACATAGCCAGGTTGGATCACTTTTTTTCATTGAAAAAAAAACAAAAAACCTATCAATCATGACCCACCACATACATGAACACAACAGGGGCAATGTCTCATGTTCCATATGTTCATGTTAATGCCATTGCTTCATGTGAACAGTGCCATTGCTTCATTTTTATACCGTTTGGACATGTGTCAGTTGTAACACAGTGAAGATTGATGAACGATTCATGCTTGACATCCTGCAATATGTAATGATACTCTCAAAAAATATACGTCTTCCCAACAACTTTGATGGAGGTATCAAGTTAAACTATGTCTAAGTGTAAAATTGAAAACTTGGCTCATTAATTTGTATATTTGGGACCTGACAAAGATAAGAGTTGACCATTCAGACAGGTCTGATATTTACATGCAAAATTTAAGAACAATCAAAAATAACATAATAAATAAAGTAAGGTAATGCGAAAAATTGTCCACTCTATTATGCTTTTATAGTGCTTCCCATCATTTAAAAAAGACCAGTTCAACATGGACATGATGGAAGCAGTCATGAAAACCCTAGCTTACTTCTGGTTTTTATTTCAAGTAAAAATCGATCTACTGTCTTTATTGTACATGTATTGGGCTCTAAACATAACTGTTTCTAGTTTCCAGTGGTAAATCCATGGACTGTTTGCTGTTACAATTACTTAATCTTCAATTTGTTACATTGTTAACCCTTAAAGGGCTGATTTAAGATTGAGTCAACAGCTTTCCTTGGGTCACTTTGTGCACATTGCGTGCAAAGTGTCCCTAGGAAAGCTGTTGACTAAGACTACCTTTATCTTTAGACTAGGCTTGCTGGCATTTGAATCGGTAATTTCATGAGGAATTTGAATCTTTCAACCATTATATATTTTTAACGGTAATGAGAAAACAACTGTAGCCGTGATTAGCACTTTAAGGGTTAAGAGGGTACAGCACCATGTTCCCATTTCCTCATGGTGTACTGTCTCTTCTCTAAGGTTAAAGTGAACCATTCCTATAAAGTTCTTCTGCCTCAGGTGGCTGGTGCAAGGGGCAGGCTAGTCCACACATCTTTTATCACCTCAGGTAGTGGGTAACACCTCAGTCAATGGTAGCCTTTCAGGCTTAGATCACAAAGATACATGAAAGAAAAGCTGATTATCACAAGACTGCCGCTGAATGACATCACAGTTAAAGATCCACCCAGGAGGTAAAATGTAGCCCACAATTTCTGCCTGTTTCTCATTACATTTCAACCTGCTGAACTCCTCTGGTATGATTTATAGGCATGATGAAGAGGATGATGAAATATCCAAGCCATTCCTGAGGCTGTCAGACAGAGATCGTAAGAACAGTCCATGGTGGTATGGCTTGCAGATTGAGAAGCTCGCCAAGCGGGGCAAGGTGGGTACCTGCAACTGTCAATGTGACTGTGGTCTTAGAGGTTGTTCAGGATTGTCATCATTTTCATGAGTGCACAGAGAAAGCTGTTTTTCATATACCCCTATGTGTATCATATTATGAAAGTGATATCACATGCATGATTGGTTTTATGGCTGAATATGCATGCATACATCTATATATGTATACACACATACATAAATATATCCACACAGTAAAACTTCTCTGAGTAAACACCTGACATTAGTGATCACCTGACTTCAGGGAAAACTTTTTTTCAGTTTATTTTTGCCATTATATTTAATAGGGAGCATTCAAATTACATATTAATTTTACCTGTCATTATATATATATATATATATATATATATATATATATATATATATATATATATATATATATATATATATATATATATATATATATATATATATATATATATATACATATATATATATATATATATACATATATATATATATATATATATATATTAGCCAACACCTCACTTTTGTGAAGTATGAACACCTTTTTAGGTCCTTAACGACAATTTCAACCTGAGATTAGTGAACACCACCACCAAAGAAAAAAGAGAGAGCTAGAATTTTTATGTATTATAGATGCTCAGATGGATCATTTTCTCCAAAATGTGCTCAATACTGTAAATTGCTTTAATTTCGCCGTATTCTTATTTTCGCTTATTTCGCTGATGGTACAAAACCGTGAAAATAAAAACACAGTGAAATAGTATTTTAACATTGTTTGAATAGGAATTATGTCCAAAATAGTGAAATTAAAAATACAGTGAAATTTCAAAAATAGAAAAACCGTGAAAATTTAAACGCGCAAAATAAAGCAATTTACAGTACACAATTCCCATGCTGTATGACTTCACTTGATGGTCATGGTTAGGATAATGAGTTGATTACCAATCATATAAAAACCCACTGGTTGTTTCATAACTGTATCCACCATCTGGGCAACTTTCTCCTTAAAGCCCCATCTCTGACCCTGCAGGTGATATAGGCTCCTCAGCCAAGTGCTGCTACTTACATGTAATTCATAGCCTGGGGGCAACTTCAGTGTCTGATACAATATTCCTATTCTTGGGCCCACCCCGTCCACAACTTGTAACTTCCAGGCGTTGTATTTACATTTTTAGGTGATGCTCACACTGGAAAAGACCCACTATTTATTGTACATTATAGTCATTCAACAAATCAACCTTCCCTTAACACTAATCACACATATTTTGGATACTAACTCTTCAAAATATCCAATATGGACTAACCCACATGGACTTGGTCGCCATTTTGAAAATTATGGATTCCACACCTAATGGTTTGTAAATGAGGATAGCAATGAGACGATCTTGGGGGATTTATAATTTATATGAAACCAAAAGTAGATATTGTGCAAATATTTCAGAGCATCAATAATGATATGATATATGCTGTTTCATGGTGTATATTATATATTGGGCCCTTTGCTATCTACCAATCCTAGCCATGAAACATATTCCCAAGCCAGACCATGAATAAACAACCATCATCAACAAACAGTGTTAGACCATATGCCGAGCATTTTGAAATCAAATATGATAGTGTGCAAACCTTGGTACATTTGATTATGTGCAGTCCACCTCCTTCATTTTCATCCATGCACATTGCACACAGTGCTGAAAACATGTGGCTGTGAGTCACTTTGATATCCAAATTAGAGAATAAACCACAACAAGGGGGGGGGGGATTATCAGCAGTTTGATGGCTTTGGTCTGCCAGGCCCGAGGGCCATCAGCTGAATGATTAGGTATTGTGTCCCATTTGGTTGGATTTGTAACTATTGATGATAACTGCTTCAGACACAACCGAGCAGGCAGATTAAAGTTAAGATAGTAAGTCATATTTTAAAAAATACTTTAATGACCATTTGCTGTGGTAACTTGGAGAATGGACACCTGGAACCTGGTGAAATATTACGATAAATTATCACCAAACAATTGTGGTTATGCAGCTATGCTGTTTCACCAAACCACAGGCAAAATTTAACATATGCCGCTGGCCGTCAATGCCGTGTCATAATCATATATGATTACCGCACAGCATTAACAGCCAGCCGCAGATGTTCATTTTTGCCTGTGCACCAAACTACCATGGCTATGAAGCATGTGTATGTTGTTTCCCTGTCCCAAGTTAACCCCCAGACAAGTTGAAGTAAAATGCCGGGTTTGAGTTTATTTTACTGCAAAATAACGTCACACGGCAGCCACTTTCTAGATGAAATCTTTCAGGGTCGATCAATTTTTATTAGGTAAGTGTGGCTTGAAACCTTTTTTTATGTGTCATAAAATTTATTTAGGGTTGGGCTTTTTCAATAGGCTCGGTCGGGTTACCGGAACTACACATATATTTTTGTTAGGCCTTAGGTAACTTGGACATTTGTTGAAACATGTTTAAAAGGGATGTTGTTGCCCTTTTTACACACTACAGTAAAACCTGTCTATTACGGACACCTGTGGTTCTGGCAAAAGTGTCCGCAATAGACAGGTGTCCGCAATAGGCAGGGGCTGAACTTTTGGGATTTCAGAGTACATTTGCTCTCAGTCTTTGTACACTAAGCCCCTGACACTTTATTCAAACATATCTTAACTTGGGATTTTACAGTTTTTATCTTTTAAGGGAAAAATTGTGTACGTATGGGCTTACCAAGCTAAAGAAAGTGTGCGAAATTTCTTTTACTAACAGAAAAGAAACAAACAATAAACATACCACAGAGATATCCTATCCTTTGAGTACAGTATAACTGTATGTATATGCCATTGTTACAAATTGTGAATAACTTCACATAAGTCTCAGGGGGTCCTTTATTTTAGGCTTAATGATTGATCTATGGAGCTTAATTGTCTGATAGAGAAAATGTGAGCAACCTCACTCAACAGGAGCTCCACTGCTCAGAGACACCTGGCACGTTCGTTGAGGCATTGCAGCCTGACTGCTTGGCTGAATGAGCTTATTATGTGTTACAGGCCACTGAACAATGGATTAATTAGTCTTTGATTCCAGCTTAACATGCACGCCATTGTACAGGCATTACAACTTGGAACACAAGTTGCGAAAAATGCATTGATATATTGTGTCCGCAATAGACAGGTTGTTTTTGCATTTGGTACCCCAAAAAGTGTCCACAATACACAATAGACAGGTGTCCACTGTAGACAGGTATCACCAATATGAAAATGACTTAAAAATATTCGGTTCTGGCCAAAACTGTCCGCATTAAGCAGGTGTCCACAGTAGACAGGTGTCCACAAGGACAGGTTTTACTGTACATATACCCCCTTTAACGTCAGTTTAATATGTTACCTGGGCACAGCCCGAGGCACTTGTTGCATAGTGTTCAAAGAGTGCCTGCGGCTGTGAGGAACCTTTCTATTAAGTGGATTAAAAAGATTGTTTTAAGAAGTATTAGTACAGCTAGCATTGATAGCCTAAAAATAGGCCAATTTCTGAGTATACTCTGCACTCCACGGAAAGTTTGGTGAGATATCATGGAACTTGGTCTGCTTCGGAGGCAAGACATTGACTACACGGGACACTGAGTTATTCCACATTCCTGTTAACATTATAAAATACCAAAGCAAGGTTAAAAAAAGTTTAATGTTGTTAAGAAAAGTATGTTATTAAAAACATTCATTCTTGAAAGGTATTGATCATTGTACATTAAAAACTGAAAACAATTGAGTGATTTTTATTTCATGTCTCCACTTTCGAATGACCGGGGAAAAAAAGTTGTAGATTGGCCCACATGTTGATAGCACTGAGAGAAAGTGATTTCCTCAGATTTTCATGCTCACATATTCTACAGAGGCTTGTTTAACCCTTTCCCCCTTAAACCGGCCAAAACCGGCTGGTGGTCAAATGTCGTCAGCTTCAGAGTTTTCAACTACAGTGATGAAAACCAATTTGACTGACAAATGTACATGAGACTTATCAAGATCACATTCCCCAGGTCAACGGCTTTCCATGGCATGGGTTGAGCACTTAGTGCCCAACCCATGCCAAGGAAAGCTGTTGACTCAGTCTTAATTCACGGGGGAAAGGGTGAAACAGAGTTGCTGATATGTTTTGGGTCTCAAGTCTTCAATAATTAAGGGCATGAGTCTTTTATGGACAAAATTTGAGAAATAGCTTTGAAACTTGAGGAACAGGCAAGCTGCCAGCCCAGGCTCGGTGACCCACCCTCCACAACCTGCCAGCGCAGGCTCGGTGACCCACCATCCACAAGCTGCCAGCCCAGGCTCAGTGACCCACCATCCACAACCTGCCAGCGCAGGCTTGGTGACCCACCATCCACAAGCTGCCAGCCCAGGCTCAGTGACCCACCATCCACAACCTGCCAGCGCAGACTCGGTGACCCACCATCCACAAGCTGCCAGCCCAGGCTCAGTGACCCACCATCCACAACCTGCCAGCGCAGGCTTGGTGACCCACCATCCACAAGCTGCCAGCCCAGGCTCAGTGACCCACCATCCACAACCTGCCAGCGCAGACTCGGTGACCCACCATCCACAAGCTGCCAGCGGAAGCTCAGTGACCCACCATCCACAACCTGCCAGCGCAGGCTCGGTGACCCACCATCCACAAGCTGCCAGCGGAAGCTCAGTGACCCACCATCCACAACCTGCCAGCGCAGGCTCAGTGACCTACCATCCACAACCTGCCAGTGCAGGCTCAGTGACCCACCATCCACAACCTGCCAGCGGAAGCTCAGTGACCCACCATCCACTACCTGCCAGTGCTGGTTCAGTGACCCACCATCCACAAGCTGCCAGCCCAGGCTCAGTGACCCACCATCCACAAGCTGCCAGCCCAGGCTCGGTGACCCACCATCCACATGGATTTTGTGTACTTATTATTTTCTGATTTTTCACTCAGAACCACCACAAGCCACAATCTAATTTTTATAGATGACTTTCAGGGATTTTTGGGACCTCAATGCAGAATGTCATAATACTCAAGGCTGTGCTAGCAGATCATTGCCTGCACACGGATAATGGACAGTATTTGATAATCCCAAACAGGTGGACTTAATTACACATTCTAACATGTGCGGGGCCTAAAAGTGTGAAAAAGCATTGTCTTTATGTGATTCTGCCCATGCTTAAATGGAGCACAAAGCCCAAGCTTTATTCAAGGAACATCAATGGTTTACCCCTGCTTGTTGTCCATCAAAAGTATGTGCTTAACAAAATGAGGACCAGTGACACCTTGTTAAACGTCGCATGTTCTTCTCTTGTGCAAAATACATGCACCAGCACTCAGGCCTGTTGCTGTGCTGCTAGACTGTTGACATTGACAGGGCCAAAATTTGGCAAAATTTTGTGAGAATCTATTTGGATTTTTGTCAATCATTTTTCTTTTTAAAGAAAGACAAGTTGAAGAGAATCTTTACGAGAATGGATTCTCGAATTCTCGCCGAAATTCTGGCCCTGATTGCCCAATGACTAGTTGAGGTGCCATAGGCCCATGCCTATAGCCTACAGCCCACATGCTTCCTGCTCCTTGATAGATTATTTGCACTCATAGGCCCATAATGTAACATAAGAAAGGTAGGAGGCACATGCCAGAATTAGAGTAGAGCCCGAGTGAGGAGCTTTGGTGCAGAATAATTGCCCGAAGGACACTGGTCGCAGCCCAATGGCCCGGGGGCAAATAGTCAGCACCAAAGCTCCTCATCCAGGCTCTATTCTCTAAACATACATGTTTTATGTTTACCCTGGGATTGAACAGAACTCGCTTGCCTCTGATGAGTCCAGGTACATGTACATGTATGGGCAAAACTAGTGAGGAACTCTGGCACATCATACATTTACTTTCATCAAGACTTGTCTTATCTTTCTATCATCAAAAGTGATGCTGGTCCCGATGGATCCCTGCCAAATCAGCATTAGATTACCAAACTTGACCACAAGACCGATTGATTGGAAGGCATTGCTTCAGTATACTGAGCACTGTTTGTGAACAAAAACATTCTCTTGAGTTAGCAAACTGTATTTTATTCAGTTTTAGCCTTGCTGACCAAAGGTCGCAGAGCTCATGCGATCACTCATGTCTGTCCATCCTTCCGTCTCACATAAACTTTTTGCCTGTGAGCACGACACAGTCCACAGTTTTCAAGATAGCCCCATGTAACTTTCTGGACTTTCGAAGTGTATAAAAATCTAGGTCAAGCTCAATATTGGAGGTTGCCACCCACAGTATTATATAATATGTGTGGTCACAATGTCAAACTGTCATGAGCATTCTAGCATCCTTAATGTTTAATTGATAGACATTCATGAAATGTAGTGGGATTGTGGAGGTAGTCAAAATCTCAGTTGCTTATGACACGAGTGGTGGTGACACCTATAACTTGATGGAAATTGAGCCAAAATGTGGTGAAAAATGTAAAATTCTGTATCTCAAAAAATAATTGAATTAGACATGCCAAATTTATAGGATATAGATCATGTCCAATGCTAATATGTTATTTAATATTAGTGACCTTGACATGTTTCAGTTAGGTCACCAACTCTGTAAAGTTGAAAGAGGTGATGTTGTAATGACAGAGTGTAGCCTGGACATCGATGGCAAAGAGAATTTAGCGTCCAGATCAAAATTGCACTTGTGTGCATTGTACATAAAACTTTACTTGGTGGCCTGCTTTTTGGATCACAGTGACCCACTGATTATGGAGTTTGGTGCTTGTCCAAGTTTAATGTTTTTCTTCAAGAACTCAAGAAGTTATTACTCAATTTGAACAAATAGAATGTGAATGGAAAGCAAAAAGTAGGGCACATATTTTAAACTATACAATTTTTAATCTGAGTTGAAGGTTAAGGTCAACTGGCCAGTTGAAATATAGGGGTTATCTTATGAATGCTGTGCAGCCCACAGTTTGAATTGGGCCCACATAACTTTTGGGACTTTAAATATAAAGTGCATGAAAATCTACATTGTCTGTAATGTTGGTGGTGCCACCTGTGTTATTATGTAACATATGGGTCAAAATGTGAAAAGCTTGTGACCAGTGCAGCGTCCTTAATTTCTTATGCCTCTTCATGGAATTTACTGGGACTATGGAGGTCAAAATCTTAGTTGCATATATAATACTAGTGGTACCACCTGTACTTTGACGGAATGTGTTGAAATGTCTGGACAGATATAAAATGCCATATCTCAAAAAAATAATTGAATTAGACATGCAAAATTTACAGGATGTATAGATCATGTCAAATGCTAATATGTTACATAATATTGTATCAGTGACTTTGACACATTTTTCGTAGGTCCTGTGACCATAGTATGGAATGAGTTAAGAGGGTCTACTGCTGGGCACCGCTGTCCCCTGCTGACCCTTAACGGTCGCTGCCTGCGGTTGGTGGCAGCCAGCAGTGTACAGCAGCACTGCTGCTGGGAGCCACCAAATGCCACTGAAAGCTACCGTCCAGTCTTCCAAATGCTGCTGACTGTGCTGTAAAAAGCATATTCTAGGGATATCAACAGATATCCACATCTTGTACATGCTGATATATGTAAAGCTGTTGGTCAATCACTTTTGTCAACTTCATATTTATATTCTCCTCAACTTATTGTTCCATGCATATATACTGTTGAATTTTCCAGTTTACAAGCCGAGAGATGTATTTTTTTTTTCAGTTTGCAATTATACCCTATTTCTTATACATGTGTCGCATCACTTGCAACATTTTTTAGCCCATGCAACTACATTTACACCCACTGTATTCTAATTTCTCTTTAAGAATGGGCATGTGGCCCAGTCGATATGTGTGTATGCATTGTCCATTTTCAGTTGGAGGATGTAGATGCCAAAGGATGCTAGTTTGAGACTTGGCCAATGTGTGGTCAAACCACACACAAATTACATGATATACTGTAGAAATTCTTAATATTACTTGGAAAAAAAATCACTACATTGACCAGTCTCCATGTGTACATGTGTAGCTCTTTGCAGCCAATACTGAGGCCAACTACTGCTGTAATGGTTGCATCACTGGGATGCAATTTGCATGTCTCTCGAGTTGATAAATCCCCTTCAAGCCATGCAGTCCTACTGAGGGTTACAAAACAAGATTCTAGTGGCCAGACACATGCATACATGTGCAGTGCACTGAACTTCACTGCTGCTGTCTATATTGCTGAAAACTGGGGAGAAAAAAAAACAGTGACTGCCTAATAATATTTTTAAGAGTACATGTAATAATATTTGCTTATTACGGGTACTGTGTGCAGATATTGATAAATGAATGTAACATAATAGAGCTTGGATTATTGTTTCTGTGCAGAGCTGTGACTACAGTTTTCTTGCTTAAGCTGTTTACAATGTGCACATACATCATTTACTGCTACCATTAACATTAATAACGTGTACATGTTAAGTGTACATATAAAATCATTATATTCAGTGCAGAAGAAAAGCATGTCAGACTTGCTGAATACATGCAAGGCATACAGAGTCACGGCTTGCAACAGGAGTGGGTGGGCACACGAGAGGAAGACGCATGTTTCACGCAAAGAAGTGCAATCATATGTACAGAAATGGTGGAATATTCCATATCTTTGTACATGAGTGAAAGCCTAATAGGGACAGACAGCTTTTTAGCTCTGCTGACCATAGATCACAGAGCTTTTGTGATCACTCATATCTGTCTGTCTGTCTGTCTGTCTGTCTGTCTGTCTGTCCATAAACTGTATTGCTTGAGGATGCGACACAGTCCATAGTTTTCTTTATAAGTTACCTGATATAACTTTCAGGACTTATCAAGTAAGTGTGTAAAAATCTAAGGCAAGTTTGATATTGGTGGTGCAACCTACATTGTATATTATTAAGTAATATATTGGCCTAAAGGTGAAAATTTTGAGAATGCTGTTTTTCGAAGAGTTTGTCATGAATCATCACAAAACATGGCAGGAATATGTCAATCAGGCTAAAAGATAAAATATGATGAAATTTGGTGACACCACTCGCAGCATTATGGAAGACATGGACCTAAAGGTGTTGATAACATATTAAATTTAATTTGTAGAGAAAGAATAAGGCTAATGGTACCAAATGTATCACAGATGTGTATATCATATATAGGAGTTTTATGTTGCATAATATACATGTAGATGACCTTGATATGGCTTCTCAATGTCATGGAGGGCATATATTTCAGGAAATGATTTTCATTTTGTTTAATCATTTCATCTGAATTGGAACTTGTGCACATGTATCAATATACCATTACAAGAACATTCTACAGACAAAAGTCTAGGTTACAGACTACAGTTGTGATTGGCTGGTTGCGCATCCCAACGGAGATAGTCCGTAATTGTGAAAATACTGTGTTTTCAGCATGCTGTAGCTTCTGTTAAAATAAAGTTAGCTAAGTCAGGTTTGCTGCAGTGCAGAGTTGCTTCGTTGGTGGTCATATAGGTGCACTGTCTTCCAGGCCAGGTGGGAACTTTATGGTGGGGAAGGACAATGATGTGACCCTGGCAAGAGCACAGTTCATACACCTGTATAAAGCTGACATCCAGGTGTAGTTTCGTATTTCAATTATCAAAAATTAACGAGCTGGGAATTGTATGACAAAAATCTGTCCATATTTTTCTGACATTTTTATCTATTAAATGCCGTTCACCGAATTTCAAAATACCAAAATGCTGATTTTTTAGACTGAGAAATGCTAATATGAAAAATAGAAGGATTTATAACTGTAGTCTGTGGCCTCTATGATGTGTGGAGTCATGGTGACACCATTGGTGGTATAAAGTAGAACTACAAGTGATGTACAAGTGTACATCAAATTAATTATTTTGATTATGAGTTGAACTTGTAAAATTGCACCACATATGCATTGGGCCAATGGTAAAATTATATCATATTTTGAATGACCTTGGCGTAATTTGCAAGGTCATTCAGGATGTAGTCAAGGACACTAAATTCTGCATTTTGATAAAAAAGAAAGGCTAGCAGTACCAAATGTGCATGGACCACAAATGTGTATCATGTAGAAGTTCTATATTGCAAACTGTGGATGACCTTGACCTACTTTCTCAAGGTCATAAAGGAAATACGTGTCAAGAAATGATTGTACTGTGATGCTCGTGACATAATAAATTATGATGGAATTGTAAAACTTACACCAATAATACATCAGACCAATGGTCAAATTTGATAATATGGTGTGTGACCTTGACCTATTTTTCAAGGTCATTAAGCACTTACGAAAAGGACACAAAATTCAACATATTGATAAATATTTTTCAAGGTCATTAAGCACTGACGAAAAGGGCACAAAATTCAATATATTGATAAATAATAAGGGGAAAAACACCAAATGCACCACAAATATGTGTTCATGTGGAAGTTTGACATTGCATTGTATTGTACATGCATGACCTTGGATAATTCCTGATGGTCATGGAGGGAATGCGTTTTAGGGTATGGATTTTTGGTGGTCATCAGACTATATGTTAGCAAAACATAAGGCCCACGGCCACGGGCCTCTTGTCACAGTATGTATATATATATATATATATATATATATATATATATGTATGTATATATATTATATATATGATCACTATTCTGCTGAATCACTTGCAACAGTTTTTAGCCCATGCACCCACTGTATTCTAATTTCTCTTTAAGAATGGGTATGTGGCCCAGTCGATATGTGTGCATGCATTGTCCATTTTCAGTTGGATGATGTAGATGCCAAAGCATGCTGGTTTGAGACTTGGCCAATGTGTGGTCAAACCACACACAAATTACACGATATACTGTAGAAATTTGTAATATTACTTGGAAAAAAAATCACTACATTGACCAGTCTCCTTGAAATAATTGCCTGTGGAACACTGTGCATGTTTTCAAGTTAGTAATTCATTTTACAGTTTTTAGTGCAGACAAATTGAAGGATGCTTGACCGTTGTCTGCTAAACAGGCAAATCCCCATGTTTTCTCCACTGCATTAGTGTAGCAGAGAGAATATAGAGCTTTGTCTCCTTGAGACACGAGATGACTGTTAATAATCAGGTAACTTTTTATTCACAGTATGTGATGGTCACAAGAATACATGTACGTCATAAAAACTAATGTGAGCCTGTCGATGTTATCGTAAATTGAAGTAATCCATGTTCACTGTGCACCACTTAAGAGATATGGCCTGTGTGCAATAGTTATCATGCACTTCAATCATATTTACACAGAATTGTGTGAAATAGAAATTAAATTATCTCTGCTAGATGTGACTAGCATACATTTATGTGTTTTTACCAACCAACCAACCAGAATCAGTTGTAATGAGACACTGTGATGAGGACATGATGGCTATGCATAAGTTATAGAGTTGCAGAAATCTCTCGGTAAGTCAACATCTGGTACATGTCAATCCAGACTTTTCAGTGTTTGAGTGTAATGTCTGCGAGAGTAAGAATGAAGGTTTTACACTAACAAAAGGATCTTTACAATTGTGTTTTTCCCCTGGATGGCCAGTTACTAAAATGTAACTCTTTCCCCTTGAATTCAGACTGAATCAACAGCTTTCCTTGGTGTGGGATACAGTGAAACCTGTTTTGAGAGACCACCCCTAGGGCAAGCCAAAAAGTGGTCACATGAGGCAGGTGGTCTCTCAATAGAGGTATAATAGCATGGAAAAAATAGCAAAAGGGACATAGTAAACATGGTCTGAAAAGGCAGGTGGTCTTTCATCATAGTGGTCTCTCAAAACAGGTTTCACAGTAAGTGCTTAGCACCACCATGACCACAGAAAGCTGTTGACTTTGTGTCATATTATCTGAAAGTCTCGCATACAATTCTCATGCAATCTTTGCTTCATCACTATTGAAATTACGGTAGTCAAAAACACTGAAGCAGATGACATTTTACCACCAGCCGGTTTTGGCCAGTTTAAGGTGGATAGGGTCAGGAAAACATTGTACATGTACATGACAAACAGAGCACAGGCTTGCCGTTTCAGGGGCACCATCCATGCCATTTATTCTCCGTCCAAAAGTACAATTCTATATGCATTAACCTGTGCTGGGGAAGGTGGGCACTGGCCTGTCCCATGATTTAATACAAGTAAGTCTGGTATTTACCTTCAGAACTCTGTAATTAAGTCCTGGGTCTTTTAACTTTCCTGCCAGGCTGACTTGGAATCCATCAGGCAGTAATGTTCAGTAGACTGAGTCTGCTTCCGTTTATTCAAGTCACTCTGGGATGATGAAAATGGCAAACTTTACTTTCAAATTCAGCTTATTCTGACAGCGTTAATAAAAATCCACATTAGTGGTAGAGGAGAGGTGTGCCTGCTGAATGGGTTGTCCAACAGTCCAGCTTGCCATCAAGTACACATGAGTGTCACCAGCAGAGAGCATCCTGCCTGCTTCTCTCAACCTGAACAAAATAGAAAAAACAGCAAGAGGAAGAAAAAATAATACTCAGACAGTGCAAATGAGACGGCAGATCCTGGGCTTCTCCTGCCCACGCCTGCTTTATCTCCATGTCTGTTGGTTTTTCCATTTGTGGTGCTTGAAAGAATCATGGAATGTGGTGGTGCTAGGTATTTTTTAACGTGATGTCAAGAGACTGGATTTTAGAGGCAGTCAGGGAATGAAGTTGTTGGATGGGAAACAGGCTTGAATTATTGGCACGTGTATTATAAAACAACTCTCTTTGTTAAGTGAAGCTTGAGTGAAGTGTGGTAAGAGGCCAGTTGAATTGCAAGTCTGAGGGACAGGGTAAGACATGAAATTATGGAATAGGACGATTGTTTAACAGTGAAAGACAGCTTAATTTGTAGCGGGGTATAATGAAAAATCAATATAGAAGAATCTGTCATTTATGAACACCATTAATTGGTGAATACCTTGTCATAAATGAACACTTATCTTGTCCACTTATGTGTGCATGTTGCTGGAGGGAGGAGGGGGTGCTTTTGCTAAATTTTTGGTAGGGTGTTTAGCTCGACCTTCTGAAAACCCATTCTTCTTTTAGGACATTTTCATCAAAAATAATACCTATAGCATGTAACTCTTCACTGCAAATATGGCTTAAATTTGGTGTGAAAAAAAGTTGTGAAGAAAATTTTGACCTGTTGTACGAAAATTTAAAAAAAATTGAGCCAAAATAAAGGAAAAATTACACTCATTCAGGGAATTTTTGGCATGACACTGTTGTACATGTAGGGAAATTTTGCCAAGTGACATACATGTATGTACTTATTACAGTCAGTAATGGGTGATTTGCCTTCCTCCCCAACCTTCGCAGTGCATGTATTGTTCATATTAGCTAAACCTGACTTTAGAGGAACCTTGAACTAGTTAGCAGTTTTGTATGAACTCCGGTCTCAAGTTCACTGATGATAGGTTTCACTGAAGATGAAAGGCAGTGGGGGTCATTTATCAGACTGGGCTTAGGTCAAAGACACAGTGAATTTGAGCTGTAATGGTAGTATTAGCAAAGGGGCAGGATGGACCATGAAAGGTAGGGTAAAAGGGTGGTGCATGTGTCATATTGAGATTTATGGGGTCAAGGGTAACAGAACATACAGTAGGGTAAAGTAAATGTATCAGAGGTACATGTAGAGGATTTCAGTGAGAAACAGGGTGACCAGTGAAAGTAGGGCATAGTTACACTACATACTGGAAACATAGTCCTCTAAAACAGGGAACAGCTAGCTGTATACATGTAATTATGCACAGCATGCAACCCCTTTTGTCACTGATAAGCAGTTAATTAAAGAGACATTTAATTATTGACTGGGGTACCAGATAACTGGTTGTTTTTTTTGTTTTTGTTTTTTTATTATTTTTGTTCTTGTCTGTCATATGAGTATAGTGGGCACTCTACTGTTCTTATCAGCTATATTAACACATATAATGCACATATTATGGAATAGATAAAAGCTCAATCTGGACTACCCCCCCCCCCCCCCATGGTACCAATGTAGGCTTTTCAGCTTTTCATCTACAGTGGTTTTATAAGACCACCCCAAATGCACTAGAAAAGTGGCCTGCTAAGAGGGGTGGCCTCTCTTGAGGGGTAAAATGCAATGAAGATGCCATACTTGCTGCATGGAGAACGTGCCTTTGTAGAGGGGTTGGCCTCTCTACAGGGGGGCCTTATAAGAGGGGGACCACTGTATTAGAGATGTGGAGCTTTTCTGTCTTCAAACAGTCATCTCCAACATGTAGTTTAAGCAATCATATGTTCCCCTCCATACAAATGTGTAACATTTAATTTTAGCTGTTGAGCACACTTACATGTACCTGAAGCAATAATGTACCGAAGGTTGAAATGGGTATGGTTTAGATGGATAAGTGAGGTGTAAGGATGTGACAAATAGTAATGGGCTCCATCCCCCCATGGCTCAGGATCTGAGGTGCATACTGGTGATGAGCCACTTGGGCCATTGCATTCACACCATGAGAAAGTGCATGTTATTTCACAGCCTTGCGATCCGTATGATGAGCTGTCACAGTGGTCTCCAATTTGTGAAATTCCACGTGACAGCTTGACAGACTAAGTGGTGAATGTGCTGTTCTGATGTCTTGCTTGTCTCTAATGGTTGTCTCTTATCAAATGAATTTCAGGCAAAATTAGATCTTTGTATCAATGCTCAGTGTGGCAATGTGAGTGGCATCAAACAAAACCCATTGCGCATAGAGAGTGCTGAGACATTGTGGTGCATGTACCTGCTATATGGACCACCTGTTGTGCAAGACCATCATATTGCTTTTTATTGTCACCCATTGTAGGCTGCCACACTGTTATTTTTAATTACAGTATCTGTTAAGACTCTACCTTTCATGAGTTAATCTTTTACTATTACAATATTGATTACTGTTTCAAGACACTCGTTTTAGCTCTAGACATTTTGTCTGCCATTATGGCAGTCTGTGTGTCTTATGAGAACAGCTACAATGTACATGTATGGCCACAAAATGGGTAGTTGCACTCACCTTTATGAAGTCCATTCACACTGAAAGTTTTCGTCAGCAGTTTTCATGTAAGCAAAACTTGCAAAATTGCAACATTGTGTACAAGTTCTTGTTGATACTGAAAGACCCTTCCAAAGGTTCCAGGGATACAGGGTGTCTATAGTTTGCAAGCCAAAAGTTGTCATGATTCATATAATCTTGTAATACTGTACTTAGATACACATGTATGCAGAATCCAAATGCCCCATGTGCTGTTTACAGAATTGTACGTGGCCATACTCACAGAGCTTTGACCCTAAAATAAATACATCAACATTGTTCCTGAGGTTAGTGATGGAGGTATAATCTTTAACCTGTGTTCATTTTTTTCTGTAGATAGCGGAAGCCATAGCTGTACTAGAGACAAAGATGTTGAAGGAGGATCGAGTGATGCCGACAAGATACGTGTTCACTGTTCTCATTGGGGCCCTTGGCAGAGTGGGGTACTCCAAGAAAGCCTTCCAGCTGTTTAACAAGGTCAGTGAAGGTCACGTGTGTGTGTGTGTGAAAATCAAGGTCAAGGTCATGATACAGTCAATGGGAGAAGTTGTTCGGAGTTAAATACAGTTTCTCAAGATAAAATGTGTATTTTGTTTATTCATGTGTATATAACTGGGGATGCTGAGATGTTAAACAAATGTGCTTTGGAGGTTTCACTATTGTTTGGAACTTACAGAAGATACAGAAATGAAGAGATGTGATCATACATCAGCCATCATGATACAAGCAAGGATGATTTCTAAAAGTACACCTGAATGAGATCATTACACTTGATGATTTGGGCTATCATGTGCAGATGATACGCTTTCAAAGTACAGTGCATGAGAAAAAGTGAACTGGGGATGTATTTTTCAGAGTATTGCTGATTCCTTTCCCAAGAATGATCAGATATTGCTGATTTTTTGGGGGTGGAATGTACAGTTAGTCATGCAAGATTTGCTGCTCAATAAGTCAAATGTGCGTGCACTTTTCTGTGTGAAACTGAACAAAACAGCTCAGGAAAAATGCAGAACAGAACGTTAGTTAAAATTTGATAATGGGAGAAACTCTGGCAGCTCCTATGATGTGAAAAGGGCACACTGACTTATACTAATCCCTGTCTTAGAGTGGGAGACAAGTCAGCAGCACACATGAGCCACATGAGCTGACAGGCTCCAGGAGGCTGACTAACAATGTGGCAAGAACAAAAAGAAGCCATTGACAATATCAGGGGACAGACAGTGGGGCACTCAACTATTAAATTTTATAATTATCTACACCATACAGTTTGCATGTGAGGCTACCTTTTAAAAGAGAACATTACCGCAACGTGTTAAGCATAGAGAGACTAGCTAGGAAGTATATAATCACACAGAGGCACCAAACACACAATATAGCTGAAACAGCAGGGTCAAAGGTCAGCCCAACAGGCAACTTAAGTATGCTCAACTTAATAAAGTTCGAGATATGATATAGACATAGCCATTATATTGTATATAAGTGGGCAGGTAGGCAGAAGATGGAGATAGATCTGAGGGTAAATGGAGTGTTGTATAATGGAACCTTGAGACCTAGTGGTCAAGGAGTCAGACAGCTGGACGATGGAGAAACAATCACTTAACTGCAACAAATGCTAATGGGACTGGGCAAAGACGCCTGATAAGATTTAGTTTTGCATGGCACCATCACTTCCTTGCAAGTGAAGGCTTTGCCTGACCACTGAGAATACTATAATTTAGAGTTCATCCAGGAACGAAGCCTGTTATTGCATCCGCAATGTTGGGACAATTGCACTTTTTTCCTGTGGTGGGGACTCTAATTCCTCTGAGTAATTAGCGACTAACATATTGTCCTGACCCTAGGGTGCCTGCGGTTGCTATGTATACCTCAGTGCACAGAGAAATGGAAATTTGGACAGCCCAACCCAATAGATGTATGTGCTACTGGGAGAAGTACTTACTTTTAGAGGCCTCAAGATGCAGAGCCAGAATATGAAATGTTTTAGATTACCTTAGCAAGAGAATATCCATTTTGCAAAAGGACTTGCGCCTCTTGTACAAAATGTATTTGTTATGAAATGTTGTTTTTATAAAATCTCTAGGACAGATCTAGGCATTTGAAATTTGAAGCCAAACCAGGAAATAAAACAGTAATCACTGTGGAATTGGATCTAACTACCATTATTCATGTTAAAATAAATTAGTCATTTGCAAATTTCTTTAGCCAAATTAATGAAACATTAAATTTTGCTAATTGGCTAATGGCACCAGTAGACCCCGATTATATAAATTAAATAAGATTTTCAGATGGATGTTATTTCTTTTTTTGTCTGTAGGTTGATGTTTTAATCTGTCTTTACCACATTTTTTACAGTTGACAAATGACGAGAAAAACCCCAAGTTTACCAATACCTGTATGTCTGTCTCTTATGTGAGAAAAACAAATATTTGTCCTGCTGTAGATGTGTGCATGGGTTTCTCATTGATAATCAGATATTATAGTCACTGTGTTAATGGTTTGTGAAAGTTTAACACTTTCAACGTGCATCCTGAGAATTCTCGGATTAGAACAAACCTGCTCTCAATATGCAGCCTGAAAATTTTTGTGTTACATCGTTTCAACTAACTATTTAAGCAATAACCTATGCATTTCACTTAAAGATGCATAAATTCTACCTGGCGAACATACAAGCACTGTGATATCCCACCATTGTGACATCTAGCAGCTAAAAGTATGATTTTTGTGTGGTGTGAACAGGTAAATAATAGCTTTCGCAATGTTCTATTTCCCCCATTGTGGTATTTCGAAGTTTTGAAAAGTTTCAGAGTTTGTGTTGCATGAAACATCTGATGCCTCAGAAATTGTGAATCTAATCCATCATCTATGAAAAACGCCACCTAAAAGGTATCTGTACACAACGCAACAAGTCCTTGACCTCATTTTGGATGAAAAAGTGGCTGATTCCGAGGCAGAAGAGAACTTTTTCCTGTCCCGTAATTCCAGTAGCGATAAAGACGAAGGAGATCTGAACAAGAGCACTGGAAGCGTGACCTTGGCTGATGACACTTCTACTTGCGGTGATGGTCAGATACCCTTGAACGTCGTTTCTTCCCACAATACGCCAGTGACAATGAAAATTCTAGTCCAGATAGGCCTCCCCCAGCCACAATGCAGGTATTTTTGTTTCCATATTGCATAGAATATTACCCTTCCCTTAACTGGCTAAATACAGACAGAAGAGTAAGTTTGCCACCATTTATAGATGATTCTGGGATAAAGCTTAGGCCAGCTGACAATGACAACACACCATTAGGGTGGTTCAGACTTTGTTTTACAGATGAACTTGTTTGCCTAATTGTTGACCAGACAAATGTATATGTCACCTGATTCATAAGTCAGACTGAGCTGAAGCAAAATTCACGTGTGAGAAAATGGCATCCTGTTACCAAAAGTGAAATATGGAATTTGTTGCTCTTGGTGGGAACTGACAGAAAGCCCTAGGCAACCTGGAACTTTATTGGTCCACAAATGCAAAGTACTGTTGTTTATTTTATGGACACACTATGGGTAGGGACAAATTTGGACTAATTTTAAAGTTCTTGCATTTCAATGTCGACAGTGAGGCTCAGCCTAATGATTCTGAAGATAGACTGTACAAGATATGTCCATATTATGATTACCTGGTTGATAAATTCAAGCATATTTACACACCCACCAGAGAACTTTCCCTTGATGAAGGTATGCTGAATTAGGAGAGGCAGGCTCATATTTAGAATAGATCATCCTGCAAAGCCAGACAAATACGGCATGAAGGCCTACATCCTTGCAAAGTCCCAAACGGGATACATATGGAACTTTGACATGGGTGATGGCTGTGGGAGGACCATTGAGGAAATATATGATGGTCTCCTATTTGAATTATATGGGAACAATTACAGAGTGTATCTAGACAATATTTAATACAATTCTGTAAACCTGGCAGAAACACTTCTGGCAAACTAAGTATAAATCTGTGGAACACTGCGTCTGAACAGAGGGGCACCACAGGTATTGCGTGATGGTGTAGCCTCCACGAACAAGGGAGATATTATTTGCCGAAGGAAAGGTGATATACTTGTGCTTGTCTGGAAAGACAAAAGGCCTGTGAATTTATTTTTTACCATGCATGACATTTCAGTGTGTGAGACAGGTAAGACTAATAGGGTATCTGGCGAGAGAATAAGGAAGCCTAAGGCAGTTATTGATTACAATGCTTACATGAAAGGAGTGGACAAGACCAAATGCTTTAATATTACCTGCCCATGAGAAAAATGATCAAATGGACCTAAAAAACTGTGTATTTTGATGATTTATGTTAGCCTATTCAATGCCTCCGCACTGTATGGTAAGCAACTCGGGAAAGCGTTGCTTGAATTTGTTGACAAACTTTTTGATGATATTATAGAATTTTGTGGCGACACTGATCCCCCATCAGGTGGCGCCAGTGGCATATCTAGCCCACAAACAGTCCGCCCCCACCCCGCTGACCTACCTACCCACCTATTTGGGGGCCTGAAGTATCATGATCTTGTGCCCATCCCTGCTACAGAGACGAAGCTGTACCAAACTGGCATCTGTCGTGCATGCAGTAGAGATGGGCAAAGACATGAGACTAGATCCATGTGTCAGCAGTGTAGATTCCACTTCATAAAGGTGAAAGTTTCAAACGGTACCATGTCTATAAATATTATTGAACTCGAACTGTGCATGCAGGTGTATATATGTAAGTTAAACACTTTATATGATACATGTGCTCATTACATTGACCATTTAATGGGTATCTGTCATCTATTAAAGTTTTATTGACATCCAAAGAGTGTAATTATGTATTATTCAGTTAGCATGCAAACAGATATTTGCAAAAATTGGTAGCGTGATGAGAGTCAAGCCAGAGAAACGGGTAATGATAAAAGTGTGAAGTGGTGAAAATATGACATTTGTAGTATGGACTACAACATGTATGATTCTACCTGATATATATGCATGTACATGTTTGATGTTCTGTAGTTTTGGTACATGTAAGTTGGTGGCAACACACCAGTTTTTATCAGTTTGTGGCCCAATGGTGTTGTATCATGTTCTGTCTTTTTCTAAGCCAGTTGACATATCTGCTCAGGCTTGTTTGACTTATCAGAAATACATTCTATAGTGATCTGCTTTTCAGTTCCCTTAATTAGTATATGGTATTTTATTTTTCTTTGTATTAAACAGTAGCAATGCCAGTTTTTTGCCAGTTCCTAGTTACTGACAGCCCAAAAGCAAATACATGGCTGGGATGACAGTCTTGTGCATGTGCCTAGACTTATCACAAATATCCATGAGTCATTAGTGTGCAGGCTTTTTCTGGTGTTGTTGTGTGACTTCTGCAAATAATAATTCTGTGTATGTGACAGCACAATGCTGTTGAACATGCTGAATGTCAACCTATGTGTACTGTTTTCTTACTTGTAAAAAGGACTATTCTACCTCTAAACCACCAGTCATGTTTATCATGTACAGTAAAACCTCTCTAACTGAACACTGCCATATACCGAACACCTCTCTATACTGAACACCATTTCTCGGTCCCAATTATATACTTCCAATGTAAGCAAACCTCCCTATACCAAACACCTCATTATACTGAACACTTTTTATCGGGCCCCAAGGGTGTTCGGTATCGTGAGGTTTTGCTGCACTAAAATGTTTCTTTTTAAAATATGCAGTCTGCAAACAACAGACTGCTTGGGTCATGATCTCTGTAAAATAAGAGCTATACTATTAAACTAAAAATCATGAAATAATTTAGTTATAACTCATATTCTTGATACCACTATTGTCGCACACAATACCAAGTTTTGAAGGAGTCAACATCTTTCCTTGGCATGTGTTGGGCACCAATGTGTCCAAAGTGCTCCAAGGAAAGCTGTTGACCTGGACTATTCTCATGGCCTCTGCTCTGTCTCATGGCAAAGTTTGGTCGGCATGATGGTACTTGAAGGTTGGTGTACAAAGAATATGAATGTGGTACGGTTATGTCAATTCAGAGCACTACTTGTGTTAACATTGGTAGTGAAAGGGTTAAGACCTGACATGCCAGAGTGGCGTGGTACTTATTGCCTGGAAGTCCCTCGCCAGGAGCTGTGTGCCTGCCGCAGAGAGAAACACAATGAAGTGAATTAATCCCTTGCTCTGTGCTTGTACCTGAGGCCCAGCATCGTCATAGACTAAACACAATCACCATTTATTCCATCTGCTCGTTAATAGAATTTTAGCATTGTGGAGAGAGACATATGGCGTTAGCAGTGGAGTGTCACTCCAGGAGGGGAATGCCTAGGCTGATGGAATAAAATACAGGCAGGAAATTGAAGGGTCATGTCAGATCAGGGGTTTTGTCAGCAGAAAGTGGCACTGAATGTGCGGTAAGACTTCATCTCCATTAGTGTAGCGGTGAAGTTAGTTTCCTTGAAAATGGGGGCAGGCCTGGTGCAAGTGTCAACCAATCAGCTTGCTGGTAAATATTTGGTGCTGGGCAAAGCTCTTGTTATCAGAACAAGAGTAGCAATGTAGGTTCAGCAGCCAATCCCCCCAGACGCAGACACCCAATGTGGTTTATGCCCCCTGGAATGGATTGACCGAATTAAGCCTTCAACACAGAGGACAGAATTAAGAGATCTGAATGACCTGTGTATACGGCATATAATGCACAAGCTTATTGATCTCTAGCTCTACCCCACTCTACATGTATGACTTGTTAGCACATAAATAAGTTGGTTGGGAATTTCTTATTGAAGGTGCATGATATGTCAGGAAGCTGTGCTTGGTGGCAGATGTGGGACACCATAGCTTGACTAGGTGTGTACGATGACGGACTACTCAGGATGCAAGGAGTGGCTAAAGCAGACTGTGCCTGATCTTCTACAGCAGTCTCACAGAATGGCATGCTAGCCAGGTCTTGTGGCATGTCAGCATAGGAGAGCCAGTAAAAATGACATGCTTTTTGACTTAATAGCTCCTTGGCAAATTTGTCTCACCAGGGGCCATATTCACAAAGAATTTGATCTGATTCTAACTTTAATCCCAAAATTAAAATCAATGTGGTTTGGGCCTGAAACTACTTAATACTTGGCTCAATGTTTGATAAAAACTTGGGGGATTAGCCAATATATATATATATATATATGCTCTTGGTGACAATATGAACTTAAGCATTCACATGTTCATTTTATTAAATCAATCGTAGTTTGATCCAGTATTTAATCTTTTCATTCAGGATTAAAATGTGGATTAAATCAAGATTGATTTTAAAAAATAGAAACTTTAATTCCAAAGTTCATATAACAGTGGCGAACAAAGATTAATTAATCCTACATGTTTAGATCAAACATTAGCCCAACGATTCAGTAGTTCAATGCCCAAAGGCACATTGACTTTCATTTTAGGATTTTAGTCAGGATCAGATTAAACTCTTTGTGTATACGGCCCAAGGAGCCTATGTTGTTGGCTTGGAACAAATGTTTCGGACACCATTGGTTTCTGTTTCACGTCACAAACCTGTGCCAAATGGTCAGGCACAAGGAACAAATGTCTAAGTCATTTCTTGGCCAAGAGCATGTGCCCGCAAATGCAGGTCATAAAAATTACCAAGCTAGCCTGGATTTCAATTAAGCTAGCATGATGTTCCAGTCAGTGAAGGCTGGATCTGAAGCAGCTACATGTACTTAGCATGAGAGATTATAAGTGTGATACATACATGCAAATCAAATGGAGATTTTGAAGGGTGATATGTCACTAGTACTATGACAAGATAAAAGAAGGCATGGCTGGTTGAACCCACCTTGTGTTCTATCTGGCACAATTTGGCAATTTAAACAACATAATTAAATGATAGATTAAGCATTATCATAAACCTGTGCATTTTGTATTGAATTTTTGTTGGCAATAACATCCGGCTGTTTATATTGTTAAGCCATAAACAAAAGCTTTCCTCACACATGTGGGAGTGAGACTACTTCATTCAATTGTTGTGTTAGACTGACCCCAGCTGAAAGAATGATTGTGTTTCAGCTAAATTGCTAGACCCTGTCAAGAGTTGAACCTTCAGGTGTAAAATGCTAGGCTCTAGGGATTTACAAAGCAGGATCAGGAATTAAGAAGTTTGTGTTTGTCAGTCAGTCTAAAGATGGAAATCACAAATTTGGCCAAGTTCCACACAGCTTTGTTGTGGACGATGGCTAACACATGCAAGTCCTGCAGTGTTGGCTCACACAGGTATTGGTGAGTTACAGAGGTACATCATACTGGACATGTTGGGTAATTGCTTTACCGTGCAGCTGTTCAGGGTTATGCATTATTCACAAATCTTATCAGGGGCCTTTTGTTGTTCAAATGGGTGGTGACACCTAAACTTGTGGCATAATTTCATTACGGCAGGTGTAGATGTGTTATTTTGCCTTTTTGTCCAAGTCAACATGTATTATGTTAAAATTCTGTGTGTGGTAACTTGACAAGCCCAGGAAATTCAGTCGCAGGCATACTACATTCATGTATGTTTGTACCAGCATCCTGTGCTGTTTTCTTTCATTATCTATGAAAAGAATGCTTAGACTTTTTTAACATTCTGGTGGAAAAGCTTGTAGTAGCAAAGAAACAACATGAACTGTGAGATGACAAAGCCAAAGAAAAAAAATTAACTGTTTGAAAGACTGATCTAAAATGAAATTCTAGGTGAGAACACAGATGACAATTTCTTTCTCTGATGGAATTCCTCCTTTTCTGTCAAAAATGCTTATTCAAAATCTTCTAGATTTTGTATGAACAGGTCAAGTCTGATAACATATTTCAGATGGTTTGTAATGGGTATGGGAAATTTTCCTCCTCCTTTTTAATTTGCACTAATGTGCATGGGTAGAAAGAGTACTGACCCTTGAGAATGTATAAACAAATATGAGAAAAAAGTTACACAGGACTATACTTACATTTTCCAGAGCCTGTCAGTAATTTGTTATGGGTGCCCTCCAATTTTTGAATGCCACCATGTTTTGTGCAGGCAAGTGAATATGTGTCAATCATTATTTCTAACATAACTAAATTATGCAAATTAGGTAAATGCCATGATGCACATTGGTTCTGTTCATGAAGGGTCATCATGTTCATGGACTGCGCATACCTCTCTGTATGTGCCAATTGAGCATGTCACCTGCAGGTGGCGCAACTGGTACATGTAACTTACCCCTGGTATCCAAGTTACACATAGAGGCACCTGGGAGGATAAACAAAACTTGCTTTACCATTGGCTAAAAATGTCATGTAACATAGGATGCAGGTGCTGCCACCAAACAGAATATTGTGTCTGACAAGCCCAGTCATTTATATTTTGTTTTGCCAAAAAGTGTTTTATGATATTGCCTCATGCAGTAATGCTTTCAAAAAACAGTACTCATACACCAAGTTAGATTTCTGTTTCAAAAGAAAGAAGTGGGAGGAGGAAGAGGAGGAGGACAAAACTTTTCAGTGTGATCGTGCAAAAGTGGCTTAAAGCACTAAATTTTGCACAAGGTTACTCTTGGTTCTATTCATCAATTTAAGGGTTGGGTTCTTCCGAAATACTCAATGTTACACATTGAACAATTCTTTTTAAGAATGGAGATTTGGTGCAGTTGGTATGTGCATTTCCCATTTTCGGCTAGGTGATTGGTGCCAAAGGTTGGTTGTTTGAGACCCGGCCATTCCATGATCACAAACATGCGGCAGAACCCAATTTCCAAAATGACTGCTAAATGGTCAATTGCAGAGTAGCTTACAAAATTTTGCAGTAAGATAGCATGCTTGAATGTAAACACCAGCATGTATGACGACAAAATGCATGTTCTCATCATAGAGCCTACATAAGTTCCCCAAATGACCATGCAATAGCCATTTTACATTAATATACATAGTAATATAGTAAACATGACATAACCTAAATGTGCAATTGCAAGGTTGCAATAGTATGGTTTTATATCTATATATATATATATATATACACATCGCATTGTCTTTTTAAGGTAGCGAGATACAAATCACCAGAAATTTTGGCCAAAAAATGTTTTTTGATCTTTGTATGGATGAATATCTTGTGTATCTGTCATGTCAAAATCAAATTTTTGCTGAAATTGCAAAACAGAGAAAAATGGAGGTATTTAGTAGAGCTTCTTGCTGAGCATTGACAGTCACGCCGACCGTGTTTGTTGTTTGTGTGAAGGGGATGGGCTTGAGAAAGTGGTCACATGACCGGTCATGGCAACAGCTCGTTTAAAAATGGCCACCTCTGTGTCTGCTCTAGCGATGACGCTGATGCATTAGCGCCGTGGTTCCCAAACCATATGGTCATACATTTTATGCATTAGGTCACTCTTGTTACATGTACTTTATTTTGTTCTTTATGCTTTATTGAGTTTTTAACATTTAATCCGAAGAAAAGTGTTGAAGACAGGCCGTACAGTCAGCCGAGATCATGACATGACTGCACGTCCTAATCCTACTTCAAAGGCATTGCTGTTTCAACGCTGTCTTTCAGCACCGACATGGCAGCGATTGTTTTCTTACCCAAAGAAACCAATAGTTCTAATCAGATTTAATAATTCACGCACAAGTTCTCATTACATTTAAATTTAACAGAAAAATTAAAGCCTTTGTCTAAATTGTATTTGAAGTTCTTGCGAGTTCAGAACCCGCACTTGCGACTTGGTCATTGCATTGGTGGTCTTATCTTAGTACGCTTGTCAGGAGTTGTATCACTTAACCATCACAATCTGTCTCAAAATAGCTAAAGTTAGGAAGGAAAAATCAGCGATGCAGCCAGCAACAGATGCTACGACCAACGCAAGAAAAGATTCTGGTGAACAGAATGACTGAGCTTGGGTATGTACAATTCAGATATTATAGTGGGGTCCAACCTGCTAACCCGGTCCCAAAACTGTCAATTAGCCTGACTAATCGGGTGGCAATTTGATCAAATATACACTGTAATTCGATATCGTTGTATTTGTTGTGGGCAGGTAAAGGTACAGCTTACTTCTTGCGACAAAACATCCCGTTTTATTTGATCCTTTGAAACTGACATATACAGGTTGTAGGAGCTTTAATACCTACTGTCAATCAGCTTGTGCACATCCTTCACAATATCTACAATGGTCTAGAACAGTCCAAAGAACCCAGAATGGTGTTCCTAGATGTGTCCAAGGCATTTGA
Organism: Hermodice carunculata; assembly: GCA_964020975.1. Classification (NCBI taxonomy): domain Eukaryota; kingdom Metazoa; phylum Annelida; class Polychaeta; order Eunicida; family Amphinomidae; genus Hermodice; species Hermodice carunculata. Next base: position 86,522,854 of record OZ026613.1, on the reverse strand, counting down.
TAAGGTTTGGCACCCTGGCCTCCTTTTTAAACTTCGACAACTTGGCATCTCTAACAATCTTGTAGCCTGGATTGATAGTTATCTCTCAAACTGATTCCATTGAGTAATTATTCATGGCCAATCTTCATCATGGCTACGTATCGAAGCTGGTGTGCCCCAGGGTTCCATTTTGGGCCCATTTCTCTTTCTGGTCTATATTAATGACTTAGTTGACAATTTTACATGTGATGTCAGACTTTTTGCTGATGACACCAGTCTAGTTGAAGTTGTTAATAACCCCATCGAAGCTTCTAATCACCTGAACACTAATCTCTCAATTTTACATAACTGGGGAAAGATGTGGCGTGGTATCTTTAATGCTTTAAAGTCTCTTTCTGTGATATTTTCAACTAAACTTCTTAAACCACACCATCCACCCGTTCGTCTTGGAGACTCTGAAATACCTGAGACAAACTCACACACGCATCTTGGTATTACTCTCAGTAGCCATTTATCCTGGCATGCTCACATTACTCGCATTACCACCAAAGCTAGCCAACGAATTGCCCTTCTGCGTAGATTCAAATATAAACTTTCCCGCAAAGCTCTGATCAAACTCTATTTAACTATGATATGACCAATTCTTGAACATCGTGTGCTCTTTGACAATTGTGGTCAGGGACTTTCTGATCTTATTGAATCCATACAGTTTGACGCCGCTAAAATATGCACAGGTGCATTAAGACACACATCGCATGCCAATCTCCTACATGAACTTGGTTGGACAACACTCGCCTGCAGAAGGAAGTCCTTTAAGTTACTTCTTCTTTACAAAATGTATCACAACTTAACACCCTCCTATCTCTCTCAACTAATTCCCCCATCTATCAATGCTCGAAACCTTCGCCACGTTAGCTCCATGTGTCCCATTAATTGCAAAACTAATCGCTTAGACAAATCCTTCCTTCCTGACACTATTAAGCTGTGGAACAATCTTCCTTCTGACATAAGAGACTCAATTTGCCTCCAAATATTTTAATCAAAACTGAAAGCAACTCTACTAGCAGTGGACCATGTTCCTGTTCATTATACCCAAGGACACAGATTTGCCAACATTTGTCATACCCAGCTTTGTCTTGGATTCTCGAGACTTAACTTTGATCTCTTTAAAGTCAATATCATCCCACAACCCACATGTTCCTGTTCCTACCCCACTGAAGACGTGCAACATTTTCTGTTCTTTTGTCCAAAGTATTCAACTCACAGAACTAAACTTCTCAACTCCGTCATCCCCATTATTGCTCCTGGCGTCCACCCAAGACTGATTATACACACAGCAAGTGACAGGCTAGCTCATATCCTTCTCTTTGGTAGTGACGAATTGTCCATTCCCCTCAACACACAAATTTGTGATGCTTTCTACAGATACATCATAGACACAAGACGCTTCATATTTTAGCTCTGTTATGCACAAGCAGTCATATCAATTGAGTTAGTCGCTGACTTACACAAATTTATTTCTCATGTGTCCTATGAAATTTTTATTTTTATTTTTTTATTTATTTTACTTATTTATTCATTTATTTATTTATTTATTTTTTACCGCTGGTCTGTAATATTGTGAAGTGTATACATAAATGTGTGTGCATTCTACCCGTAGTGAACTATCTTTCTTTGTTTTGCATATTGGTGACATTTTTATTTTGATTCCTGTGTGCGGGGTACAAATCTGAAACATGTGTACAGTTTCTTTGTGGATTGGGTAATTTTGTTCATGTTTTGTCCTGTGTGTTTTGTAATATACTTTTTGTGTGTCACTCCATGTTCTGGAGAACCCCCAGATTAGTGACATCTATATGTACTATAGGGCGATCCAGTTGAAATAAATATGTTTAAACTAAACCAATGAAACGTTACCATGTTGAACAGTACACTTACATAGAGCACTTACAAAAACCCCCAATGGAGCCCCTCATCATATAAATCCCTTGCCATGCTTTGAGGATTTTTGTTTTTTTTGTTTTGTTTTGTTTTTTGAACAAAGCCTTCAAAACTGCGGCAAGCAAGCTGTGATATCAATGCTATTGAAATGTAGCGCGCCATCGTCAAGCAGAGGCCACATGACGATGATTGACATCTCGCGTCACCACGATTGGCCAATCAAAATGAAGCGTAGCAAAGCGGTACGCTTGACAAGGAAACCATGTTCTGTGATCTAATAGAAAATAGCAAATAAAAAACGCGATTAAGCTCTTCAGAAGTAAACAACATGAGTGACAGTCATCATGTTTGTTCAAACATACTGTGAACTCTTACTATGCAAAATCCACGAGTGTTTGAGTAAAATTGCGCGAGTTATTGTTCTCAGACCCGGTTCAAACATGACGAGTGAACCTTTGATTGCCGTTCCTGAACAAAGATGAAAGGCCGTCTACTTGAACTCGTTAATTTTATTTCACAAAAACTTACGGGCGGATTTCATTCAGATAAACAGGGTTGGAAAGGTAATTGTGTGGAGTTTAAAAGTGTCCTTTTATTTTTCTCTGTGCGTACTAGTTGGTTTTTAACCTTGTACAGAATGTCAATGCTCAATGCATTCAGCTGATTAAGTGATGCCACCGTGTTTGAATGCCTGCACTTGCGCAAATAAAGTACATACAGCCAAAGAAAAGGACACTTTTGAATTTGGATATATTGCCATTAAAATGGCATACTTGTCACAAGTTTGTTGTATACATAGAAAAAGTAATTAGCCAAGAGCGCTGGGGTGTGAGATAAAAGACATGCTCTTCTTCATGGTTTGTTTATTCAACAATTACAATCAGTAGTGTCCCGATTTTTTCCCTACATATAGTACAGAGCTAGAAAAATCCAAAAAGGTATTCTTTTACTATGTTCATGTGAACAGCTTAAAAGTTACAGGGCCGTAAAATTGTCCATGCTGATTTGCATCACATTTGTATCTCGCTACCTTAACTGCCAACCATTTAGGGTTGCGCTCTGGACCTTTGATGTATTGTTTGTCCTGTCATATTGTCTTCTTCTGACAAGAGGGGTCAATATAGGGCCTTGCCCTTCTCCCCAATTGTTTCATTTTTTGAATTAGTACATGTATGTATGTGTGTGTGTGTATATATACAATAAGCAGAATAACAATACTATTGCAACCTTGCAATATAATGTTTACACTAGGTGTATGATTAACTTTTTATCTTGTCACTTTGAGGTCTTATTATCATTGGATATTATATGAATGTTGTATTGCTCAATGGATTTAAGGATTTTAATGCCATTATATATCTTGTGGTTTTCATGTGAGTAAGTTGGTCAATATTTGGCCTGTCTTGGGTAGATTTTTGGACTATGATATTGACAACAATATTTCACAATATAGCTGAAGTCATTAACATGCCTCGACTGGATCCAGTATTTGAAAATCTGTGTCAAGTGCAACTAAAGGCAATATAAACAACAGCCATAAAGTCTGAACCATAATAATTCTGTAATTTTGACATGATACTGAACCACATAGTTTCACATCAAATGCAAGACAATTCAAAGCCTCATTGGAATCTTGCTCCCGATGAAAATGTACCATTGCCAAACACATGAAGAAAAGAAATTGAACGCCTTAAAATATGCTAAGCACCTCCAGTTACACCAAATCTGCCTGGGTGACAACTACCACAGAGAGACCGCCCACTGTACCTTAAGATCCTAACAGCTAGTATGCAGTGGAATAGCAGCATCACAGTGCCTTATACTGGCCCTGTCACTGAGGCCTGATGCAGAACCATACAAAAAGCAGGTGTTACAGTGCATCTCAGGCTGTTTGCCCTTTAACACCATCAAAGGCCAACTGGTACATCCCAAAGATAACCAAGGATGAAAAGTCAGGAGTACTGTACCATATAAATGTGGAGACTGTGAGGCCTCCTATGTCAGGAAAACTGAAAGGAGTCTCCGCAAACGAGTAGCTGAACACCATCGCAGCTTGTCTCCTGCACACTGTAGGACACCACCTTGATTAGAGGAGACAATCGTTTTGGGAGCAAGATGTATCTGTCCTTCCTCAAAATGCAGACTGGTTCCATAGGGGAGTGGCAGAGTCCATTCACATCTCCAGACAGATGCCCTCCCTCAACACAGACCAGGGCTGGCACACTCACCCAGCCATCTACTGGGAGACTTTTAACCCTGATGACCTCATGACATCAAGGTCATGAGATGATGCGACCATTCAGTTGAGCTGAAGAAGAAACTGGGATAGGTCTCAAAAGCTCCTTTCTGAGAGACTTTCATTTTTGTTGTGAGTGTTCGTTCAATTCCAAGTCTCCACCATTAAATATTTCATTTTAGTCAAGTTGTGACAGGTACATGTACATGTAACGGCTTACTAGCTGTCAATCAAACCAGTCATTGCACATACGTCAACCTGAGGGACAGGACAACCAATGGCAATGTGGAACATTATTAAGTGCATCACCAAACAGCAGAATTAAAAAAATGCAGTAACAAGCACTATAACCCTGGCAAAACCTCACTGAAAAAGCAAACCCCAAATGCCACATGAGCAGCAGATAGTTTAAAAATGTTCAAATATGACAAGCTGACTGTGTATTGCAAGCAATATGACACTATATGCATATAAAATCAAGTCTATTTTGTAAAATGGCATTTGCAAAGCAGTGTGCAATCAAGGCTGGCTGATCCACACTTTATTGATTCAGATTCAGATCTATTTGTTCGACATTCAATAAAATGCAGTGTACACAATTGTTGGAAATAACATGAAAAAAGTATTGAGGAACAATTTCCTTTACAGGTACACTTTATCAGCTCTCTGCATGCTGTTGACACATCCAGTCTGGTTATCCACACTGGATACCATGAGGAACCTGCCATAAGCAAGCCATATGCCTGTGGTGAAGGCTGTGGCTGTGGTGCCTGACTGCTGTTGTCAACAAACCAGCATGATATACTGCTCTTTGGACATGGCAGTGGCAGAGCATCTTGTGTAGGTGGCAACCTTTCAATATCCCTGTCACTGTGACAAAACAAATGCTCTCTTGTCTCCTGGACAGAGGTGGATTAGGGCTAGTATTGTTGTAAACGATCACTGTTAGTCACTCAAGCTTTTGGAAATGTGGCGATTTGACATGAAGCATTGGAAAGAGGCACATATAAGGCTGACAAATGCCACTGTCACATCATCATATATTTGCCAGGCCTGCCTTGCTGACTTTTTGGATGGATTTGATCACAGATATTGTGTCACCCTCAGAGAAGGAATGAAAAACTAGCAATACTTTGGCTCAGTTTTCTTCATTGATTTGGTAAATTTTATTGACTTAATTAGTAGAAAAAATTTTTTGCCAAACCTAAATGCAGCCTAAATGTCCACATGGGACTGAAACTGCAGCAGTTCATGGTATTTCCCAACCAGAATTACGATGATATGCGTATATGCAATATGTCCTTGTATTGTCTTTGCACCAAGCTGGGCAACATGCACAATGTAGACAATGATGCAAGTGGAGTGTCTGCTGCCTAGTGGGATTCCAGTCAGCCATTCTGCTGTCCAAACCTGAGCATCAGAGTGATTGGCAATCAGTTATGTACACAGCTTTGCCATGTGACCAGCTGGAATCTGCCACCTTTGATGTTAGAAACCCAAACTCAAAACTTCCTTGTTTGGAGAGTCATGCAGAAAAAAACATGCCATCTCCCAGGCAACTTTGTGTGCCCTGACACCTTTTGATGGACACCCTTTCCCCTTTTTTCTCTGGCTGACTCTTTTAACTCATTCCACCCTGATAGGAGACCGAGTCAACAGCCTTACTTGGCACGCTCGGGGTGCATTCACCAAGAGCGCACTCAGGGAAAGCTGTTGACCATGGGCATATAATTTGGAATGATCTTCCATGCAAGTTTCATCCAAAATTTTAAAAAATTGTCCCTAAATTAGTAAAATACAATTAGCAGAGGACATTTAGATATTAGCATGAAAATGCGTCATTAGAGTGGAATGAGTTAAGCTGCTACAGATGTTTGTATCCCACACTATGTCCAACCTACTGGCATGCTCTATTTGTTTCGGCTAGTGAGGGACAAATATGGTAGAACTGTACTCATCAAATGTATTTACTGCTGCAGTGAGCACAGAGTGGCCAATGACAGCACTCCAGCACTTTGCAGTCATACATTTGGGGTGGTTCAGTAAGGTCCATCTGCCTAAAACATGTCAGAAGATCAGATTTGGAACTAGGCAAATGGAATCCTGAAAGGGATCATGAGAAACACTGAATCTCATGGGAAAAGAATTCTGCAAGCTCACTCTCACGGCTCTGAGTAACAACATACAGTTGGCCAAAAAGTCTCAGGTTGTTCTGGAGCATCTTGATATTTTGACCCTGTTTGAGGTCTCAGGGAGAAAAACAAAAACAAAACAGAGCTAAAAACCTGAGTTTAGGTCTCATAATATGTCACAGTGATAACCTGTTGTAATATTTTTGTTGAAAAAAGTAGTTATTGTGCATTGAACACAGTTAGTTGTCCAGATTATAAAATATGGTAACCTTCAGGCAACCTGAACCATGGGTAACCACATATTTTGAGGTCTGCTGTTTCATCTTAACCTTGGTTTGAGGTTTCTTGAAGAGGGCGAGAGAATTCTTCCTGATTGGATCATTAATAGATCATGTTCGATCTACGATAACATCATGGACGAAGTTCCGGCATTGACATATGCCTAATTCTTGAACACCATAAAAGGCATCAATTATGGACCTGTGTGTGCAGTTTCGACTCTCAAGTGTAACAAGGTTAGGGACATCATTCAGGAAAGGGTTTTTTCTCATAGCATCAATGAGACTGTTCACTTGTTTTTATATGTCTTCTGTGCTGAGAGACCTTGTTCATGGTTCTCACAGCTTTGGGGATTTTTGGGATCATCATCATTATCATGTATTCTTCCTCACACTCAACCAGCAGTCTACTCAATTCAGGACCTGACAACATCCCTCCTCTGAAGGCACTTGGATTTGGGGTCAAGCCAATTGCACCACCGGAGCTGACCATTTTGTTTTCCAGCTCATGTACCTGAGTAGATTTTTGTGATTTTGACAAAGACTACACATTATAATCCCAGCAAATATATTACTGATAAAGGCTTAATATGAGTGCAGAAATTCCAAATGACACAAAATTTCACTTATGCAGATAATTTACAAATTCTTATCATTTTGGGTCAAATAAAATGAGTAGTGTATCCTCACAATATTGGAAAAGAACGTACATGTATATGTTTTGGTGTTTCAAAACACACACTTTGGTGATATTCAAACCTGAGACCTGTTGGCTGTTTTGAATCTAGATGTCTAAAATAACATATAAATTTTAAATTTTAATAAAATCTTATCAACTATAACATCTTACATCAAATACCATTGTATTATTAGTGTATCAACAGAAATCATAAAGACTATTTTATGTCCTGTGGCCATATTGGATTTTTATTACCCCTCCCTCAATATATTAGCCTTCACTTGTGAGAGGTTGCAGGCCATTTATCAACTCAGTTTACCACAAAAATAAGTACAAACATTTGTAAAACAGGATACTAGCATAGTGCATGTACACATTTGAAATATATATAAATTATATTTATAATTGCTCAAAGGCATTATAAACAGGTTAGAGACTGCTTTTATTTTATCTGTTCAAATCAAAAGAGATATAACTTGCTGGAAATATGCACATGGAATCATTTTACTTGTACTGAAGTTTTGGAATATGTCATATTGCTCTGAAGATTTCGGTAGTGCATGAGAGTGGTATTAGCATTGTGGTATTTATTTCAGTGAAAACTGTGCTCCAAATACCTTAATATTATACCATCTTCATACTATCTTAATACCATCTTCATACTATCTTAATACCATTTTCATAATACTTCATTTTGGGCCACTTTTCTGTGACCAAATACCATCTGAAGTGGGTGTAAAGCCACATTGAAGACTTGATGGAAGCCATTTTCAATTTTCACCTCCCACACTCTTACCAGGCACCATTCACGAGGGCCCTACCCTGAAATTCATTGTATGGACCATCAGAACTGACATGCAAAGTTTGGTGCTTTAAGCCAGTTTAACACAGTTTTCTCACTGAGCCACCTGACTATATGTGTTGCCTGTTGTCCCTGTCTTTGTATCAGTCCCGACAATGTCATAAGATAAAGTGCCCCTGAGCCTCTCAGGCTGAAGGCTGCGGAAAAAGCTGCAGTATCAGATGAAAATGGCGTTCAACTTGGTTGTTCTTGTACCAACATTAAGACTATTGCTCTGGGCCTTATTGATAAAAAAAATTATGTGTGGGTAGGATTGTCTTGCTGTCCAATCATAAAAATCAGTTTGTTTATCTGATGGTGGCATTTTTTTTTTGTTTTGGTGTGCTGGTGTGATGCAGTTAGGATCAGTAGCAATTCAGATTGATGGAACAGTGGTTTTTTATTTTCAGGAGATGTTTTGAACACCTTGTTAGTTGTTTCATCCTTCCTTGATTATGATAGGTATTTTTATTTTCTTCTGAACAGTCTCAGCAAATTTTTTTTCTGCTGATCATTTTGAGGGGACATTGTACAGAGAAACCTCGCTTTAATGATACATGTACTTGATTATCTGACATATTTAGTTTACGAGGCCAGTTTTGAGGGACTTAAAGTCAAATTCCTGTGCAGTTTGACTCATTTGTCTGATATGATCAGATATCAGCCATGATTTGTAAGGGAACATATGGTGTCATTATATCATGGTTACACCTTTGTTCCTGGAAATAACTTTTCCTGGGGCCAGTCGTTATCAGCATTGAAAAATTGATAAATATAGATTATTAAGTGAGGCATCATGCAGATCCTTTTCATCACTTGAGGAGGTCACTATCACTCACTCCCTATCACTAATCAGATCTCCTCTCATGATACAAAATGCTCTACATTACGGGCCATTTCATGATTTATTTGTTTCATATTCTATTACAGAATGGAAGCACTCAACTTTTATCAATTATTTTAGTCATTCAGCAGAATTGTAAGCTGTTCTGTTATGGCTGCCATTTAGCACTCAGTGCAAAGCAGTTGAACACCACCTAAACGCTGGACTCAACATTTTGTGTTTTATATTGTAAATTTTATAGGACTCGGTTTGATAACATGTACAGCACCAAACGGCAGATATGGGGCTCTGCATGCAACCAGGTGGAGCCATAACATTATATTTCACTGACAGAACTTTACACCAAAGTCATACCAGGTCTTATTGTCATACCATAACTATACTGAATATGCAGTATAGTGACTCATATTGATCTCACTATAAATATATTTGTGTGTGCATACATTGTAACCATATATCTATTTCAGTTTTCCCACAATGCACCCCCTTGTATGCATTTCAGACCAGGTCATGATGTTCCTGTCTTCAAGAGGCAGTGACAAGACTACAGCTATCTAGTTACTGCACAGACATGTATTAGAATAATTTGTGATATATCAATCCCACACCACAAGAGAATGTTGATTGGCCACAGGTACCTTGGACATATTACAGTTCCTTTTCCCGGCTTCCAGAGGCTCAGGGAGACCTTAAAGTTCACAATTTAGAACGTATAATGTACCGGGGTACATGTAACTTCAAAAACTTCTGCTTGCTAATTCACTCATCCGACAGATTTCTTTTCCTCCTTCCATAATGTTTCTTCTCTTGCAGCTACAGTGTATATTCTTTGTTTATCTTATTGTACAAATCTGATGTCTTATTGTTGTACAGAAACATATTGTACGTACTCTATGGATGGCTGTTTGCGACATATACTGTGCCAAAAACAATTTCTACAATACCGCCTCTGAAAATGAAATGTGTGGTTGTCATTCATAAAGCATGTCTGTCATTTGGCAGTGACTTGTCACACCTGTTAATCAGATCCACTCAATTCACTGTCAGTAGTAGTTTTCCTTACAAATTGATTGTTGTGTGGAATTGGACAAGACTTGCATGGAAAGTACACGGGGTGACATCCATTAGAGGCAAATATATAGCAGTGTTCCCACTAGGACTTTTTGTGTATCACTGCATAGTGAAACATCACAAGAAGTATAATACATGTATATTAGTTGCATTTAATGTGTGTTTGGAATTATACAGTAAAACCTCTAACCGAACACCTCCATATACTGAACACCTCTCTATACTGAACACCATTTCTCGGTCCCAAATGTATACTTTTAATGTTATCAAACCTCCCTATACTGAACACCTCACTGTACCGAACACTTTTTTCCGGTCCCAAGGGTGTTCGGTATTGGGAGGTTTTACTGTATTTTCATATGTACCGTGCTCCTGACATAAGACCTAAGGGTGTGCTATTTCTTTGACCCCCTCCTACTGGAAGAGGGGCATATAGTAATATAATCACTTTTTCCGTGCGTCTGTCTGCATTTTGTGTCCTTCAACCTAGATTAATAAAACTTTACACATGGGCGCATCTGGACATAAGGGTGTGTCAGGTACAAAAACTAAGTCGCTAGGTCAAGAATTTGGGTCACAGTGAGAAATTTCTGAAAAATGGTGTCCGCGCTTTGATTCCTTTACTATGTAACATAGATTAATGGAACTTAACACACAGATGAATCTTCACATAAGAGTGCGCATCCGCACATAAGGGTGTGTCAGGTACAAAAACTACATGTAAGTCGCTAGGTCAAGTATCTGGGTCACAGTGAGATATTCCTGAAAAATGATGTCCGCGCTATGATTCCTTTACTATGTAACTTAGATTAATATAACTTTCCACACAGACGCATTTGCACATAAGAGTGTTTCATGTACAAAAAGTAGGTCACTAGGTAAAAAATCTGGGTCACAGTGACATATACTTATAAAATCACGTCCAGACTGTAACAGTCCTTTATTGTTTAACTTAGTTTCATGAAACATCACACACACATATCTTGATCAAAGGTGTGTCATGAAACAAAAGTAGGTCACTAGGTCAAGTATCTGGGTCACGGTGATAGCCTATTTTTATTGACTAGTCATTCCAAAATGAGACCTGTGATTAGTAAGCTTATAGATGAGGCTTGGGGAGGGGGGCATGGATCCAGCAATCTCTGAATGCCTTTTAATATTTATTGATATAGCAGGGCTGTCCTGCATTCATGCACAATTCAGTTCACAGTCCCCAGTATTGTTGTCATCATGCTTTAAACCCAAATACACACACGCAAGATCTGTGTATGTACGTATGTATATGTATGCATGCATAAATATATATGCTCAGGTTCAATTAATTGAAGCTGTTGACTAATGTGCATATTATTTTTTATGACAAAAACAGGATTAATTTAAGTGACCTATAACAATGGACAATGTCTTATAATTTTCAATTGGAAACAGTTGCCCGCTGATGTGTTCCATGTTAGGTCCTTCATGGTTAATATGCCTGTCTGTGATGGAACAGGCATCCATGTACACTTTGTTTTTCATTTCAAAGCAACACAATTTGTTTATGAGCTCTTTTAAGTCAAAACATACAATTAATGTACTAAGTTATGGTGTACAGTAGGTAAATGTAGATAACGTTTTTGCATGAAATCAGAAAAGTGTAGGTCTTTTTTGTTAGCATCACCATGGGTTTTGAAGAATGGCAAAAGCAATTTTGGGAAAGCCATTTGTCATTCTGTTCATGTGTGTGTAGCTGACTTCTTATTGATGTCTCATCTGACATTACACAAAAAAGGGACAGTGCCCTCTGATGTCATTAGGCCTTGAAAACATGATACCACTACAATACTGTTTAATGGTGTTGACGCCAATGCGCTGTTTGCGTAGCAAAATTGAAGTTAAAGTGCTGGTCTCTTGCTGCTGAAATTCTATATGGTAATCACGTTAAGGATCACATTTGTAGGAAAGGAAAAGGAAAGCTCCAGTTTCACTGATGGAAACACATTTTTTGTATCACCTGTACATTCGCCACATTAATTGTAGTTACATGTACAGTAACTGGCAGCATTGGTCAGATACCACTGAGTGTTCCTAGGAAGTGTAATTAACTTTAGAATCATGTTTGCCCATTGCCAATGAGAGATTTGGGTCTATGCCAGTAAGGTAATGAGAATTTTTTTTATCATAGAGGTGGAATTATAGAAATATTTTAATTTAATCAGAAAAAAAAAAAGAAAGGTGTCCAGTTTATTCATATCAAAATGAATGGATAAAAATAAGGAATTAGAATGATCAAAGAAATGCCTTAGGATTCCTCCTGCTTGTTTAAGATGTACAGATGTAACAGGCTTCAGTTGTTAAGGTTTGCTATACCATGCTGGCTTACCTCAACATCAGAATGACTTCAGGACCAATATGTGCTTACTAATGACACAATCTGGTATGTTTCAGCCTGGTTAATATTGTCACTTTTAACTGTTGTGTCTTCTAAGGTAATCTTACAGCACATTAATGTAATAATTTAATATTGAAAACATTGCAGGTCCACCATGGCATTAGAAATACAAGCTAAGGCGGATCACATGACTGAAAGCAGCAATTTCATTGGTTCAAATTTGCAGCCTTCGCTTTATAAATACACACAAACCTAATTACAGGAAGAAGAACTAAGTTACGCAATCCCATTTATGTACCATGTTATCAGATAAGATAGCATCCTAGAAGCTTATAATTAGGTCACAAGGGATCTGTACAGGATATATAGCTCTTGTGGATTTTCAGTTTTTTACCCAGGTACATTTACAGAATGACAGATACTGGGAAAAATCCCACGTACTTCAAGAAATTATATTCCATTGAACATTTTAAGTTAATAATATGTATTTAATTTCAGAATGTTTGGTCTAAACCTCACTTTAGTTTATTTCCATCACAGTCGGTAATGAAAAGTGCAAATTACTAGGAGTAGGCTATCTGCTTAATGGTATTTACAAGTGTGATTAAGTTTTGTCATAGTTGTAACCTTTATGACCTTTGCTCATATAGCAAGTCAAAGCAGATGGCGCTACACCTCTCTGTGGGAATCTGTGGAGGCTGTCCAGGAAAATTCCAGGCCGCAGTGGGCAAACATGCCCAATTACATGTCATAAATTCAATGTGGCACTCAGCACAAATGTAAAAACTAATGAGGAAGGACCACCCTGGAGGTACTCCTATTCTTCAGGTAGCCAGGGCAAGGCCCTGCAGGCAGCTCCTTCCTCAGCCCTGTACACAATGCAGCTGAGCCAAGAAGTGTTAGGTCAGTGGAGCGATGTTGTACACATGATGAGACCTGACAAGTGCCACTTATTAGATGTCATTAGCAAGCCAAAGAGAGGCAAGGTTGCCAACTTTGACAAAATGCATTGAAGTATTGTCTGCATAGGCAGGATCAGGTGGGCAGCAAAGGAACCCTGGATGTAGTCTTGGTGTTGTTAGGTCGTGTGGACATGATGAAATCAAAACTGTTTATGTGACAGCTCCAGAAAACATGGAACTTTTTTTCTCCTCTCAAACAAAATTAACCCATTGCCTCTTCAACTGGCTGGGGGTCAAATGTTGTCTGCTTCAAAGTTTTTGATGCATTTGATCGGAAACAAAAAACAATTTGAGTGAAAAGGATGGATGAGACCTACATGCACAAACATTTTAACCAGGTCAACAGCTTTCCTTGTGGGATGGGCACTAATCCCCCAGCTCAAATCAAGGAAAAGTGTTGACTCAGTTTTAATTTAAGGAGGAAAAGGTTAGACTATACATTTTTTTCATTTTCAGCTGATATCCCAATCAGCTAAGCTTAAAGGCAGAATGGCCAGCTATCTATTGACCATTCACAAGGATAGTTACAGATTTGTGACTTTCCTGAAATTGTTGGCAAGATCCTCTTTAAAATGTTTGGAGGGGATATACTCTAGGAATTTTGCTACCAAGTTTGTTTCGAAATATTTTACTTCCTCACTATCCAGATTCTTTTAAAACTTTCAGAGGCTTCTTCTCTGAAGCAATTGGGCAAATTGCTTCAAAATTACTCCTGTGCAGGGATATATCTTGGCATCACAAATTCATAATTTGTTGAAATATGTGATGTCATTCCAAAGATCATTGGGCAACTTAAGCTAATTAATCACAAGCATTTTGAGCTAGGACCTCTGTATGGCACTTGCATTTAATGGTGCTGTACAAGAGTCCAGTTTGATGGTGTGTGTGAAGTACAAAGACCTAATTCTCAAAGTCACACAGTGACATCTACAAGGCCTAGTTTGAGAGTGCGTATGAATTACCTTGACCTGATTCTCAGGTTGCAGGGCCATCGTTGGCAATTCATAGGTGATAACTGAAATATTTGAGTTGGGATTTAATTTTACATGTACATGAAATTACAGTCCTCAGTAAGGCCATGTTAAGACTACATGTAGCCTCCATCCTCAAGGTGATGATCACATGACCATGCACTCAATTTGAGTGTTTAAGTTAAGAACTATTTGTGCTGGGGCTTTGATATATACACATGTACTATTATAAAGGCCTACATTCAATGTTGGTTGTCTATACGGACAAGGTGAGACTGCATGTAAATAATTATATAACTTGGAGACAATTCTGAGGCCCAGGGGACACTTTATTACATGTACCCTGAAACCTGTTTTGAGAGACCACTGTATTGAAAGACCACCTGCCTTTTAAGACCATATTTCCAAAGTCCCTTTTGCTATCTTTCCCAAGTTACTGCACCTCCATTGACAGACCACCTGCCTTACGTGACCACTTTTTAGCTTGCCCTAGGGTGGTCTCTCAAAACAGGTTTTACTGTACATGTATATGTAGATGACAGCTGATGGCTTGTAAACTACATGTATGTAAGTTGGCCTCAGGTTGAAACTGCAGAGGATAATGATGAGCCATTAAAGTGGCTATGTTGAGAGTGGTACCCAGGTAATCATGGCCTGACTCTAAAGGTCGAAAGACAACTTATAACTGGTAGCATTCATGGCTATATGGTCACTGCAGTCAATTCTAAATTTAGAGATGATAACTCCAAAACCATTAGAGCTAGATTTTTCATATTGCACATGATGTTGACCCCACATGCATATCAGTGGGAAGAATGAGTATAAACTATGTGAACAATTAGAGGATCAATGTGATCTGTTTCTGTACATGATATTGTATAAATTGCAGTGCTCATGCCCTCAAATGACTCTTTAACATTTTTGTTAGCAACTCGGCTCGCACCATATTTTATGTCTACCTAAAAACCTGCAAACCACAGCGTGATACAGGATATGATTACATCAGAATAGAATGATAGCAGTGAAGTTGCACAACATAGGTGTATGTGACCTTCAGATACTTTTCTTTGGTCATAGGCTTTTAATCAGAAAACACTTTTTGCCAATAAGTTAAACAATTGTAGACTAATTTGCTCTATCATGAGTTTTACAGATGGCTTGGCTCAGGGTACAACTTTATTTTTTTTTATTTTACACATTATCAGAAAATTTTTAGGACAAGGTCATATGGACAATGCAACAAAAAGTAGCTTTTACATGTCATTGATTGTGGTATGTACACCCTCCTCACATGTCCAACAATGTGTCTGCAACATTTGAAAGAAGTCTTGGCATGAGAATAGTATACTTACCAAGAAGTTGTCTGTTTAAACTATAAGTTATCTGTGTCTTTGGTTTACGTTGTACTTTTCTTTGGCCATGGCCTACCTGAGGGAAAAACAGCATTTTTGTGCTGTTATGGAGAAGTTTTCTTAAAGACTTGTATGATGTTGAGCTCTATGGTAGCACTGCTCAAGGTACAACTTTTTGTAAACTGGCGTCCTTGACCTACTTTAATTTGGTCAGAACATTCTTTTGAGACAACACATTTTTTCACCTTAACGCCAAAAGTTTTTTGGACATCTGTCTTTGCCAGTAAAGTAACACAAGGTTCATTTTATCATTAATCAATTGTCTGTACATTTTTAATGTTTGTCTTTGCCATAAAACATGAGGTTAAATTGGTCTTTAATCACCCCTTTATATGAAGCCTAAATGCTGTGTGTGCCTCTTGTAAGGGTTCAGGCTGTCAATTAGGAGCATAAGCAAAGAGAAGGCTTTCTCTCTGTGATCACTTAGGATCAGGGATATCTACCTTTTTAGTTGTTTGGTGTTTTTCTCTCCCACCCACCAAGTGGGGGGGGGGAGATATGGTAATGATGACCCATCCATCCATCGAAAACTATTACACTTAGGAATCTGAAATTTTTATGGCTTGCAGTCCTTAGCTGCCAGATGTGCCTTTTGATGGTGTTGTGTAGCTAATTATTCTTCATCATTAGTTAATTAGTGATGTTTTTGCTTAAAGGTCTCAGAATGGTTTCTGGGCCGTTCCTCCAAAATTATTTCACTTAGCAATCTGAAATTTTTATGGCTTGTAGTTCTTACCTGCTAGATGTGGCTTTAGATGGTTTTGTGTAGCTAATCATTCCCCTTTGTTAGTTAATTAGTGATGTTCATTAAGGGTATCATAATGGTTTCTGGGCCATTTCTCCAAAAGTATTACACTGAGCAATCTGAAATTTTTATGGCTTGATGTCCTTACATGATAGAGGTGCCGTTTGATGGCTTTGTGTGGCTTATTATTCTCCTTCGTAAGTTAATAAGTGATGTTTGTTAAAGGTCTTGAGAAATGTTTCTGGGCCATTTCTCCAAAGCTATTACACTAATAGTAATCTGAAATTTTTCACAGAGTATGTCAAATATGACCTTTAAAGCCTGGCATAGCTCAAGCATTGGGTTGCTCTCTCAAAACCCTTGTATTATACAGACATGTATAGTTACCTGGGTGGGAGATATCGTTAGTGTCAGCATCAACTTGTTTGTTTTGTTTTCTTTTTTTAATGTAGAGATCATTACTTTTAAACTGAATATATTGATCAATCTCTGTTGCTGAGAACTAGAGGCGAATTGTTCAGGTATTAAAGATTAAGGCTACTCATAGTTGACCTTGGCTGAATTCACAAGGTTACACAACCGCTGTCATTCTAGTGACTAAAGGGTTCTCATGATAATTTATGGTTTGTTCTAGGAGAGGGAACTTGGGTACGCTGCATGAAGATGGCACTTTATAAAGGCTGAGTGTGGATTGCGTGTGGGTAATCTTTGGATCTAATGAACAATATCGTATTTTTTCCAGGTTGATAAGTAGGACAATATTTAAGTTGGGGCTTTTAGTAAGAGTTTAGTTATCCCATAATGGTAAAATATGATTGCATGCAAATAACCTTGACTGTATTCACAAGGTCACAAGGTAATGATACTGAATTTGAATGAATCATCTACTAACCTCTGTATAACTAGCAAAGGGAAGGTCATACAGTCCCAGATTGCTTTTAAATTGGAAAAATATTTTTGTTTATGAAGTCAAGGTCAATGTATGGATAGCATGCGGGTGATATTAATTGATAATTGGTAATTTGCAAGGGGAATTCATATAGGGCCTTGCTCTGTTTCCGAATTGTATCTGTGTGGAAATAAAAATATGTGTAAACCAAGGTCAATGTCATACCTACATACACACACTTGTAATATTATGTCTACTTGGAACTGTCAGCACATGCAAGTTCAGGTGAGCACAGGACTTAATTCCCCCCCCCCCCCAGGATGGGCATATATAGTAATCGCTTTTTTCTGTGCATCCGTCTGTCCGCTATTTGTGTCCAGCCTAAAATTTGCTTGTCCTTGAACTTAGATTGATGAAACTTACATGTAACACACAAGTGCATCTACACATAAGGGTATGTCATGTACCAAAAGTAAGTCACTAGGTCAAGTATCTGGGTCACAGTGACATATACTAATAAAATTATGTCTGGGCTATAGTTCCTTTACTATGTAGCTTAGATTAATGAAACTGTACACACAGATGTATCTACACATAAGGGTGTGTCATGCACCAAAGTAGGTCACTAGGTCAAGTATCTGGGTCACAGTGACATGTCCTTATAAAATCGTGTCCTGGCAATCATATCTTTACTATTTAACTTGGTATCATGAAACTTCACACACAGATATATCTTGACCTAAAGGGATGTCATGAAACAAAAATAGGTCACTGGGTCAAGTATATGGGTCACGGTGATACAATCATGTAAAACTACATAACACTTCATGTCCAGGCGGTAAATCTGTTGTCCTTTGACTAAGAATCATAAAAGTTTACACACCTGTGTATCTGGACACAAGGATGTGTCATGCATGAAAGTAGGTCACTAGCTCAAATGTCTGGGTCACAGTGATAGCCTCTTCTTATTGACTACAGTCATTCCAAAATGAGACCCACTGTAAATTGCTTTATTTTCACGTGTTTAAATTTTCACCGTTTTTCTATTTTTGAAATTTCGCTATATTTTTAATTTAACTATTTTGGACATGATTCCTATTTAAACAATGTCCAAATACTATTTCACTGTGTTTTTATTTTCACGGTTTTGTACCATCAGCGAAATAAGCGAAAATAAGAATACAGCGAAATTACAGCAATTTACAGTATGATTAGCAAGGTTACAGATGAGGGTAGGGGTGTGTGGATCCATCAATCTCTGATTGCCTTTTAATTAAAATCTATTTTTCTATTAAAAGTATCCTCAGACTCAGACAAGGCGATTATAAACTAGAAACATGATTAGCTTCACAGCAAATCAGTCTTGGTGTCTATAAGGAAAACCAGTTTATAACTGGTACCAGCTTGCTATGGCAATGCATTGAAGTCACCATAAACATATAGAGTACAAAGAGTTTCTCTATACAAGTCATTAGTTCTGATGTTTTATGTACTATATGTATACCAGAAAAACATGATATATTGGAATAGTATCCCTATCTATAATACTTTTGAAGACATTTAACATTTTGATTTTTCTTAATGTCCCTAATTAGCATAAATTTAAAGACTGTGATTTGGTTCATATGTTCATGTGATGTACAATTGTGATAAACATACAGGACAGGTAAGTCAATTTTGGGTTTATCTGTAAATTAAAGTTTTGAAGATATGAAAGATGGCAGATTTCATTACTTTTGCATAATTTTAGACATCTTGTCAATGACTATTCCAAATCAGCTACACAAGTTTGCCAAAAGGGCTATATACTGTACCTGTGCCAAATTTGAAGATTCTACATACTATAATTTCAAAAAAAAAAAAACCTTCAGACAGGAATTTGTGGAAAAGCAATGTGGAAGATATAAAGAATTCCAGGAAAAAATACAAGAGGTTTGTGTTCATACACACAGACATGAAAATGATCGATGAGGTACATTCTTATGAAATAAAATTAATACAGGTCAGTGTATACATGTAAGTTATATTCCTGAAATATGCTGTACTCAGCATATACAACAAAACTCACTCACAGTTCATTGCATACAGATGGTTTATTTGTATGCCACTATTGTATGTAGCCATGGTAACCTGACTGAAATCTTTTGATAAGATCATTTACATGCTGCCTGTCATAATTCATACAGTTGCTCTGTGATATACAGGTAATGGGGAGTGTATGCTAGAGATAGAAGATTCTGAGGAGAAAACCAAAATGGACTAGCCAAGAAATGGAGTACTCCTTCTGGGACACGAGAAAAGCAAATATGTTTCATATCTTCCCCAGTGTTGTCATGTAAATGTAACTGGGCCCTCTGAGTCCGATATATGAGATGTACCTTATTATAGCTTGTCATCATGCTGGTCCCTACAGTGCTGCCTCCTTGGACAGGTAACTTTCTGCAGCAAGAACTGGGGAAAACAATTCTTCATAGTGTATGTTTACCTTACTCGGCTCAACTGACTTGTCAGTCAGCCTGACTTATATAGAATGGGCCTTTGTCTGTTCCTCCATCAAAGCCATCACCTGCCCATCAGCAATTACATTTTCAACTTCTTCTCAAAAGGTCAGCCAGATCGTCTTCAAACAGGTCAGGCTATATCTGTAGTTGGTTTGTACCAAGTTTTCAAATGGTCACATTTCACTAGTTTTTTTTTTTTTTTAAATTATTGTTTTTGACAAATTTTATTATGACGTTGAGCAAGAGGACACTTGAGGGTACTTCTTCAGTAGTTCATGCTTTGGTAATTATTGGATTTGCAATGATTTGGGGGATGAATCTTTGAAAAAAGCATCGTCTCTAAAATGACTGAGCCAAATAGTTCCAAATGACCTAGGAACATGTCCTTTTTTGAACGTACATGGGTGACAGAAAAGTTGTAGTAAATATAGTTTTTGGGTGGGTAATATTGCAAAAACTATTCAGGGCTTCCGTTGGAGACAATTGCTAAAATATTACCACGTTGACTACAGTTTTGTAGTTGGCTAGAACTTCACTGCATAGAAAATATAAAACTGTTTTGAAAGTGGTATTTCATGCAAAGTTGGCAACACAACATTTCCAGAGGAAGCCCTGCTATTTGTGCTAAGTCTTTGAAATTGGGCCTCTCAGCAGATTGGAATCATATCTGAGTCACCTTCACGTAATCTTAGGGCTGGGTCAAAGTAAATTTTTGTGAATTTCATTTTAGGATGTAGCATGATCATACAAGCACTATTTCAGGTGGGAATTTCTCATTGCTCATGATGATTGATTGTTGCCCTCGGCACAAAAAGTGCCGGAGGGTATTGTGGTCCACTGCGTCGTCTGTCCATCTTGTCGATGTGACCGCGATATCTCAAAAAACGTTCACGGTAGCTGACCCAAATTTTCATCAGAGATGCACCTTATAATGGACCAGGTTCCTGTGGAAAACCAGCTTCCTCTTATAATGTTTTAACCTTTTATGAAACTTTTAAAATATTTATTATAAGGCCGTCTGAGTGGCCCACAAGGGGATGACATTACATATAATATCCCCCAAAAATATTCACTGCAGCTTTACCAAATTGTTTTCACAGAAGAACCTTATGATGGACCAGGTTCCTAGTGAAAACCAGCTTCCTCTGATTTTTTAAAAACTTTTTTTTAATGAAACTTTTATGTCTTCATTTGAAGGTTGTCTTAGTGGCATCAACCCTGACCACGTTACCGTGACATCTCAAAAAATTTTCACCATGGCTTTACCAAATTTTTGTCACAGAAGAACCTTATGATGAACCAGGTTCCTATTGAAAACCAGTTTCCTCTCACTATTTTTAAACTATTTACGAAACTTTTAATGTATTTATTTGAAGGCCGTCTTAGTACCGTCAGCCCTGAAGACGTTACTGTGATATCTCCAAAAAATGGACTGAAGCTTTACCAAATTTTTGTCAGAGAGGTATCTTATGATGGACCAGGTTCCTATGTAAAACCCGCTTCCTCTTTTTATTTATAAACTTTTTTTGAAACTTTAAAGTATTTATCTTTTATGCCATCTGAGTGGTGAACCAGGGGATGACATTACCATAATATCTCAACAAGGATCCAGTGAAGCTTCACCAATTTTTTTCAGAGATGCACAGTATAGTGAAGCACATTCCTATTGAAAACCAGCTACCTCTTATTATTTTTAAACTTGTTATGAAACTTTTGAAGTATTTATTTCATGGCCGCCTGAGTGATGCACAGTACAGTGGTTTCTGTCACAAGAACTTGCACCAAGAACACATCTAAAAGTGCTTTTTCATTTCATAGACAACAATATGGAAATTGTATGTCAAGTATTCTACTGCGACGTCTCAAAAAATATTTGCAGAATTGAGGAAAAAAAGATTGGGTGCTGAGTGTAAACCATTCTCTGAACACTATTTTATTTCATACATTAGTGCTATAGAATTCAAAATAAACATTTAGCTGAAAATACATGTGCATGTTTTTTTTAAACGTATGTGTTATTATGCATCCCCTATAGGAGGGATGTATGTAGTGTTTAGTCCCGTTGTCTGCTGTCTCTGCTGCCCGCTGTCACATATCTTATTTTCCTTTATATTTGTTGTTGCCGTGCCTCAATGAGAATTAAGCAAACTGTGATAAATAAACACATTATTGATAATAAACTTTATCTCATGCCCTGGCGAGGTATAAGTCTGGAAGCTATGAGTGTGATGGTGTGATGTATTACTGTCATTCTTATGGTTTGATCTGTGGAGCTTGTAAAAAGAGTGAAAAAAAAAGAAATTTACTATGATTGACAATAAGCAGAAATGCTAATGTATACAGACATTCACTGTAAAGATATCTATTGTGGGAATGGGGTCCATTTTCATTACCAGACAAATGTAAGCTGACTCTATAGCCAGTGTAGATATATGGTTAATCATGTCTGTATGCTACTGGAGCCAAGCAGAGAATTTCTTTGGAGAAGCTGTTCCATGGAAGCCTTTGAAGTTTCCTGAGAGCTAACCTGAGAAGAAACAGATAATTTAAGGGATTCCCTGGAAGAGCTCATCCAATACCAGGCCCCAGTGGCACACAGACACTATTGACAGTCCATCTCCCTTGGGTAAAAAATAACAACAATGACAACAACGCAGATGTTTTATTATATTTTAATGCATGTAATCCACGATCATACTGCAAATTTATATACACACAGTTGATGAAAGGCGCATTTAATTGATAGCAGTGATCATAAAGGATTATATTTAAGATATTGTAATGAAGATTATTTTATTGTAATGCATTTAATCAACAAACATAGAGCTAAATTAATGTATATGCATATAATTTAATACATGGCAAGAATTCAAAGATGCTGCCACAGTATGGTATCTATACCTACTGGTGTGACATCACTTCTTTACCTGATACATGTAGCATTATATTTTTATATATTTTTATGATACACCATGTCCTGTTAACAACCGCTGGCCAATAAGGAAATTTTAAGTTTGTTTATCCTCCAGTTGTCTCCACTGGCAAGAATTAGCAAACAGATCATTTATGAACAGTGGTGTCATCTAGGAGAATATGCCTCATTTGACACCCGCCTCCCCTGAGGAAGGAACAAAAGTAATGGAGCATTGAAAAAAAAAAAAAGAGCCAGTTCAGTCACTGGGCTTTCTGAATAGATTATGTTTTTCTCACCCAAAAAAGTTAATGAGGTTACTCAGCATTGTCAAAAGATTTTTCCCTAGCTTTAAAAGAGTACATTGAGCCACTAGGCCCTGTCTGTGGGTTCTTTTTGTCTCACTGTAAAGAGTAAATACAGCTGTACAGTCACTGGATTGCCCCCCCCCCCCTTAAAGCTGTACAGCCACTGGGCTGTTTTCCCCCACCTCTTTGAGCTTTACAGTCACTGGGCTGTTTCCTCCCACCTCTTAAAACTGTACAGTCACTAGGCTGTTTCCCCCCACCTCTTAAAACTGTACAGTCACTGGGCTGTTTCCCCCCCCCCCCACCTCTTAAAACTGTACAGTCACTGGGCTGTTTTCCCTCACCTCTTAAAGCTGTACAGTCACTGGGCTGTTTTCCCTCACCTCTTAAAGCTGTACAGTCACTGGGCTGTTTCCCCCCACCTCTTAAAACTGTACAGTCACTGGGCTGTTTCCCCCCACCTCTTAAAACTGTACAGTCACTGGGCTGTTTTCCCCCACCTCCTAAAAGCAGTTAACTCAGTCACAGGGCCTTGGAATAGATTGTTTTTGTCCAAATAAAAACAGTATAAAGTGCAGTTACTGAAATCTATAGATATTTTTTTTCTTTAGAAAAAACAAAAACAAAAACAAAAAAACTTTTCAAAAGTGGTGAATTGAATAAATGACCAAGTGAGTCTAATTTCTCACTTACAAAGAGTTAATCCTGTCACTGGATTCAGAAAACAAAATCTTTTTCCCCACTGAAGAAAGTTCAGTCAGTCAATCAGTGGACCTCTTGACTGTATATTGTTTAAATTTTTTTTCCTGTTTGGCTGGTGGTTTATGAAAAGCATTGGTATTCCAATAATTGAGTAAACAAGCCCTTGAAAATTGTACAGGATTTGTGAGTTTCACAACAGTGGCATCTCCCTGCTGGCAATCAATAAGCATATTGTCACTCAGGCAGTTCATCTGTTGTAGTCTCTGTTCTTGTAACAGACACTGATGAACTACGCTGTGATTGGGGCACAGATAGAGCCAAGGGGAATCTCTATTTACATCATGTTTCATCAATGTACCCCGTGTTCTGAGTGGGAGAAGAAGGCATGCTATTTCCGTAATTACATGTAGTTTGTGCGGCAGACTTTTTTGTGCTGGTCGGTGTTGTGCGAAGTGTATATAGACAGATATGGATCCTCTCTGGTACTGTCCCCACAGCACAACTGGCCCCAGAAATACTGGTATAGGCTTCTCTGAGGAGCCATTGATGGTCTCTCATGTCAAGGGCAGCGGTGAGAACATTGGGCTGGAGAGCAGCTGACTGGCATAGCAGAGTGTTATACAATGCCTGCCGTGGAACACAACACAACAAAATCAATGAGGACTCAGGGCATTTATTTCCCATGCTGCACAGGGTGAGGGTAGTGGGGAGGGCAATTGGACAGGTGCATTCTGGGAGATTACAAGCCTGCAGGCGAACAAATATACAGCCAGCAAAGAAATGCTTTCAGTTTTTATTGTCCATTAGTAGATTTGTTTCTACACTGCTATTTATGCCCATGAGGGGTGCAAAGGTAAACGCTCAGAGTCGCTGTGTCACATACTGGTCATATGCTCGTCCCCGGGGCTGTCTTATCCACAACATATACACGTGCTACCATCATAAGGAGGCACCTGTGGCTACAATTTGATCAAAATGTTTTATAATTTAGCTTAATTCAATAATATTATTTGCAGTAATGATTTACTCTACAGGCTATTGGATTTATTGACTCAAAAGTACAATTGGTAGCACAAATATAGTTGATGACAAAAGGGAGCAAACTGTCCATAACCATTACATCAGTGCAATAATATCTCGCAGCTGTTTACTTTCCCACAGGTAAATGGCAGATGCTATGCTGGTTATATTTGATTATCATGCAGTTGTAAAAAAGGGCAAGCCCTTGTGAAATTTTTCATTCAATCCCTAATTGAAGCACTCCCAATTGTCCGTACAGCAAGGGAACGAGTTACATGTATTATGTTGCTGCAAGAGTGTAATAACATTTGAACAAAAGAGGCTTTCTGAAAAATTCAGTCTCTTGTGGTTTCTGCAGAACTAGTCAGAACTAGCAGCCTAACAGTACATGTACATGTACTGTGTATGCAAAAGTTGGCAGGAAATCAGTGTGTTGTATAATTTCATGTACATTTGTATTTTGTGCAGTGAAACCGTGTTACATGTATAATCACACTGTGTGTTGCTTGCAAAATGTGTCCGATACCAGATCATGCCAGAGCCCAGGAGAATGATAAAAAGCCAAAGGAATTTGACTAAAAGTCCCTCAAAGATTGTGTCTTTACATCAATATGTCTGATCCAGTGTCTTAGTTTTATTATAACGAGGTTTCAGTGTACATGTACATGTACGTTGTTGTAGTTCTGTAGAAAGTTGATGAATGGGTTGAATGTATCGTGTGATACTAAAATATTCGTCCTTTGAAATGATACATAATTGCAATATTGACATTAATTATCTGGGGTAAAATTTCAAGGGAGCTTTACTTTTCAGTCATATGAAATGTTTTGGGCCAAGTGTTCACTGTGTATGGTGTGTAAGCCTTGTTGACCTACACCAAGACTGTCAGCCCTACCACTGCCTGAAAATTACAAGAAAATATTTTTGCCTCTTACACTACTGTAAATTGCTTTAATTTTGCTGTACTCATATTTTGACTTATTTCCCTGATGGCACAAAACTATGAAAATAAAAGCACAATGAAATAGTATTTTAACATTGTTTGAATAGGAATTATGTCCAAAGTAGTTAAATTAAAACTACAGTGAAATGTCAAAAACACAAAAACTGTGATGATTAAACATGTGTAAATAAAGCAATTTACAGTATCATTGTACCAGCCATGCATATGTATGTTGCTACAAAAATGTTCAAAGTGGCCACTTTGGAACTGTACACAATCATGTGACTACGGTATGACATTGAGCATATGGAAAGGTAAGTAAAGTCTGGAAAAAAAAGTTAAGTTTGCTTTTAGCAGATAAGACAGTGCTGGAAGCCACAAAGCCCAGTGGATATCAGAGAAAGTGCAGAGTCATCTGGCTCAATAATTTCTTACCTGTACCTTTCACCAGGAACTGTTGGAGAAACTGTGCATGGGTAAAACATAGTTCTGCTATAAGTCAATGTCAAATGTTCCTTTTCATCAATTGCGTGTACATTGTTAATCAATTCTTGTGCTTTGTATAAAGATTATGAATGAGGCAAATATCACAATTAGACTTCTCAATAATATTGACTGAGCTTTACCAGGTTTACTTTGGGAACATTTCCTTAGAAATACAGTCTTTGATCATGTCACAAATCCACGTATGCAGAGTTAAGAGATACATTTTTTTGTAATGATTATTGAATGATTTCCATAGAATTTCATCACTGTGTTAGTAAGCTTGGCTTTTTAGTCTTTATTAACCAAGTCACGTCTTGTATGCTGAAGAGACTTGAATGTAAGTTCCGTGCTTTTCAAAAGGACCAGGAAAACATGTAGTCTCTGGACCATTCTGCATGCTGTATGCCATTTTTTTTATAATTTCTGAGTGTAGCCATTGCTGTTGTAGATATTTTCATGGGGGCCACATTCAAATCTTTTTGGGTTCCTCCTTAAACTGGCTGGTTGTCAAATGCTGTCTGTTTCAGTATTTTTGACTTATTTCAACAGTAATGAAAATCAATTTTAATGCAAAGTCTTGATTAGACCTATCATGATCACGTGCCCCAGGTCAACAACTTTCTTTAGCATGGAGTGGGAATTCAAGAGGGAAGGGTTAATAAGATAGCATAATCATGAAAGTTCTCTATCTCTCTCTCATGCACCTACAATGTAGGCTATTGACACCATGCCTGTATAATTTATGTTAAATCAGTCTTATTCTAAATATGTTGCACTAATAAGCTTCCTGTAAGTACATCTGCTGATTAGTCCTACATGTGACGTTTATACACTGGTACTATCGAGTTCCTTCAGAATTCCTTTGACATCAATACGTCAATTTGGTTGGACATCAAACTCATTCATCTTTCATCTTCGTAAACATGTCAACTTTGCAGCTCACACATGGCACACATCCAATTTGTCATTTTTGCCCATTAAGGGTGCTGTCCATGTTAGTTAACCACAGACTGTACTTTATGTACATATAGTTGTATCAACAGGTGTGCTCCGAGTGATGGTCGGCCTCTTTCAGGCTACATGATGACAGGGCAAAAGGCAAAGTCAGAGCTTGCACAGGCAGCTCAAGATGCAGTGAAAGAAGTCGAGTCTTCATCCCAGCGACAAGACTCGCTGTTTTTTTTTTTTTTTTTTAGATTTATGTGCTGGTGTTAAGCTATGCTTGAGTGGCAAAATCCTCAATGGAAATTGTTTTGTTGTGCGACAAGGCTTCTGGCTATATCTTTGCTGCAGGTTTGCAGGGAAGGCTCATTATCATTGCAAGGTGGCTTTCTGGTAGGAGATAAAAGATCTGATGGTGTCAGTCAATGTTATAAATTAAGGTAAATGCACGAGTCCATTCTCAGCCTTGTGCTGAAGCATGGTAGATAATGGGCAAATAAATATTCCAGGAAGATCTATGTTTATGTGGCCAAGTGCTTGTAGTCCCTGAAGGAATCCTTATCAAGTCCTCTTTAGTGCTAGTCTCTTTTACTTTGTGTTTTTCACTTTTAGCCTGGGGGAAATCAGGATTTCCGTTACATTCTCAGCTTTCTTGTGGAATATAGTTCTTTGATCAGGCTCTTTTACTTTTGCTTTAGTTTCACCATTGCTAATTGGGCCTGTTTTTGAGTGGATCATTGGGTACAGTGGTTCTGTCCCTCATAATAAGGCCCCTCTGATGCGAATTACAGCCAGGTCCCCATCGACAGAGCTCACTTTCCATGCAACAAGTACAGTGTACAGCAGTTTCATCTTATTTTCCCCTCCAGTGCTGCCACCTCTTTTAAGGCCACATTTTTCAGTGCACTTGGGGTGGACTCATGGGGGGGGGGGGGCAATATATGTTAACCACTGAAGCAATTCATAATGGTGGATCAGTGTTTTTGGTGAATATTCCTTTGGTTAATCATATCAGTGCATCTGTAATAATTTTATTTTTTTTTGCATTTTATTTTGTGGCTTTGGCTGCACACACGTTGGCATGGCTGTTGCTCATTGGATCACACATACAATCGTACATAATAATGCATATCCCATTTTGATATTAAGCTTCTTGGCATCAGATTAGTTAATCCCAGTGTAACACAACATGTGACTACTTCCTTCCACATTCACATCACATTGGAAACTGCAGAGGGGAACACAATGTGAAGGATATTACTAACTGGGGGATACTGTATGGTTCTCGCTATTAACTCATTCCACCCTAAGGACACTTTTTCCTGCCAATATCTAAATGTTGTCTGCTAATTGTATTTTATTAATTTAGGGATTATGTTTCAAAATTTTGGATGAAACTTGCAGGGAAGATCGTTCCAAATTATATGCCCATGGTCAACAGCTTTCCTTGGCGCTCTCTGGGCGCATTGTGTCCAGAGCGTGCCAAAGAAAGTTGTTGACTCAGTCTTGTATCAGGGTGGAATGAGTTAAGATTGCATTATATATCCCTATGTAATAGAGTTCTCTATCAACTGCTAGGTCTCTGTGTGCATGTAATTGCTTTGCAGATGATATATAACAGCATGGTGGGGAGTCGGAGCAGTCCAGTATATAATGTTATCTGAACTGGGGATTTATCAAAAATGGGGTGAAATCGTCATTAACTATTTTAGTGTGGAATTGCCTTGGGTAATACAGCTGTCTTTGGGGGAGATACTCCCTGTGTTCCACATGTAAAATAGTGAGTAACTAGAAAAGAAGATTTGCTTCAAAGCAACTCTCTGTGCCTACAAAGGAAAGTTGTTGCCTTGTACATTCAAATTGAAATTTTAATAGCTACACGAGAGAGTACATGAAATTAAAAAAAACTGTAGCAAAATGAGGCTCTTGGCATGAAAAATCTGCTGGTAATAAGGAAATGCCAGAAAGAGTAAGAAAGAAGGAAGAAAGGAAGACAGACAGAACAAATCAAAGAAAGAAAGAATTCTGGATAAAATGGAATATCAAGTGTCAGCAAGCATCTAATGACAAACTCTGTGCAATTCAAGTACTGTACACTTTTCATGGCAACTTTGATTCATACGTATGGATCATTGTTTACACTACAGTGTGGACTGATGAGAAAATGGTCACCATCCGGTAGCATAAAAGAGTATGCCTGATATGAGTGTAAATAAGAAATCCTTTTGATGTCCATATACATGTATTGACTGTTGATGACAGATCATGGCCAGTTGTGTGTCTGGTCTATCACAAATATGTACAAATCTGCTATTGTTGCTCCTAATTTGCATTATTTCAGCTTCACTGATAGGGCCACGCACGCACGCACGCACGTACTGTTCAGAGGTTCCAGCTTTAGTGATGTCTGAGTTTTTGAGTCTGGACAAAATTGATGATGGACAAACCTAATATGTAAGATTCAGAATGGCATTTGTATGCAAAATAGTTTTGAAGGTAGATTTTCAACATTTGAATTTACCAAGTCCCCTTAATATAGGTATACAGTGGTCCCCCTCTTATAAGGCCCCTCTCACCAGAGGCCACCCCTCTTGAAAGGCCAGCATTCTTGTGCAGAAAGTATGGTATTTCCATTATATTCTCCCCCTCAAGAGAGGCCACCCCTCTTATAAGGCCACTTTTTGGCTGCATTTGGGGTGGCCTTATAAGAGGGGGACCACTGTAAATACAAATTCTACGACTTTTGTTTGTGGTTTGCTGGATGCAACTACAGCACAAAATCTATGAATTTACATTGGAATGGCATTTCTAACTATAATAGCTTGGAAGATATTCAAGGTTTAAATTTTCAAAAGTTCATAATTTGCATAATTTTCAAAACTGTCTCCCCTCTTCATAAAAAGCCAGACTTTATGTATAGAAGTATGATCATGCCAAGTTTGGAGTTTCTGTGTGTAATAGTCTTCATATGAAATGTTGAGCAAATCTGCTGGTAAGGAAGAAAGGTAGATGGATGGATGGATGGATGGATGGACAGATAAGGAGGAAGGAAGAAAAAGAAAGAAAGAAAAAAAGAAAGAAAGAAAGAAAGAAAGAAAGAAAGAAAGAAAGAAAGAAAGAAAGAAAGAAAGAAAGAAAGAAAGAAAGAAAGAAAGAAAGAAAGAAAGAAAGAAAGAAACTACTAATGTATTATGGTGCATTTATCTCATTTCTATCAGTGAGAGGCTTATCATTTATTGGCTTCATCTTGTTTTTTATATTTGAAATTCTGAATTTTATGCAGCAGTAACCTACATTAGTCCAGGCTGCATAGCATCTTTTAATGTGCATCAATGTTATCCAAGTTATCACTGGGATACATGTTCATATTCTGTGTGCTTGCATATGTTATAATATGTGTTATTACATGCCTGTACTTTCTTGCAAGAATGAATTGATGGCAGTGATCTTATGAGCGACTCCCAGCTTGACCCTGACTGTGTTCTCAATACTGCTCTCAGCATAGTTGATCTGATGCTGCCAATATATGCATTGATCCTTTTAAGTCTGTAGTCATGACTCTATAGTGACGCTTACTTTGACCATTTAACCACTCCACCTTGAAATTCCTTTACACAGAGGCCTCTCATTCAAGCCCTGGCACCATTAGTCTGGTAGTGGTTCCAAAGAAAGTTAGTGGTCCAGGTCAACAGTTTTTCCCAGTGTTCTGTGGATGGAATGTGACTGAAGTGAGCTGATGAAAACTGTTGACTCCAACCAGAAATTAATGTTTTAAGGGTTGCCATGGGTGACCTCCTGTTGACTCATTATTCTGGTTTGTAATGGCCATACATTACCAGGGTGTGCCATTTTTCCTTCAAATCTTAATGGTATAAGCGTCAATATAATGAGGCATGTAGAGCAAAATACACAAAGAAATACACCAATGGTTCTAAAGAAACTCAAATAAATCTTTCAGTTAGAAAAGAAAAAGTACTTAAAAAGGGGGAGCACTTGACCTCCTGTCCACCCCTTAATCTGCCTATGAGGAAGAGAGCTGTGGATCACAGAAAGGAAAAAGAAAGCCATGGTGTGCTCAGTCTACTGCAGGGCAGAAGAATGCCATGAGGTACTCAGTCTGTTGCAGGGCAGAAGAAAGCCATGGGGTACTCAGTCTGTTGCAGGGCAGAAGAAAGCCATGGGGTACTCAGTCTGCTGCAAGGCAGAAGAAAGCCATGGGGTACTCAGACTGCTGCAGGGGGGAAGAAACCATGGGATGCTTAGTCTGCTACAAGGCAGGAGGATGCTCAGTCAGCAGAGCAGGTCAAAAGAACCTGTAGAACACTCACTTTACTGGGTAGCAATGAACAGTAAAGCTTGCCTGGATCAGCTTCTTTTATCATGTAGACAGGCTAGGTACAAAACACATTGCCTGCACGTAACTTCATGTATGTGAGTTGATGAAGGCTGTAGTACAGGTCTCAGCCATTGATTGCATGTTGAGTTTATTCAGACTGCTGCTGAAGCTGGGTGTACTTTTTCTGTGGTATGGTATGCAGGTAAATAGACTGCACGCACACACCTGCTGCCAATACCCTGGGAAAGACGCATCAGTCGACTAATTCCACTGCTGGCTTTCCAGGTCGAGCAGCACCTTTCAGATTTAAGAATCTCGCCTTCCAGCTGGTAGGATTATAAGTACATGTACCATTTTTGTAAAGACTCAGTTGCTGTGTGTGGCAGCCCTGGATAGTGTGTGATGCTTTATACATTGTGTAGTTTCTTCCAGGCATTTTTATTGCAGTTTTTTTTCACAATTTAAAAAAAAAAGCCACAGAATTATGACAGCATGTCAGTTATGACTTTAAAAAAAATGATGATCCTGATGTAATTTGAATGCCACTTGTATAATGTGAACTTGCAATGATATAAACAAGGAAATAAATCATTGTTATGGATTCAGCATTACGACAGCTAAGCGGGAAGTAAACATGTCCTCAGCATTGGCAAACTCTTCAACCAACATGCTAGGCTTAACTGAGATTTAGGCTTTGTTGGCCAATATTTATGGAGCAATAATCCAAATGCCTGCACAGTCGCTGATAAGTATCGGGAGGCTCTTCTTGTTGGTCAAGCTGAAATATAAATGTGTTCTCATGCATGTTGGGGCTTTGCCTTGCGGCATTGCATGACAGCACATTTTGTGCTCAATACACGGCGGCTATCTGTCATGTCTGGCAGAGGACATTAGGGTTAAATTTTCCCCCATGAATCTGTAATTTGATTTGATCATAATGCTGATTCAGACCAGCAGGTATGTGTTATTTGTGTTAATTCTTGATGTTGCCATCAATCTTACGATGGCAAATGAATACATAATTTAATGCTGTTTTCAGCCTGAGAGGTAGGGACATGTACAGATGTGCACAACATGATGTGGTCACTCGATTGTTGCTCTAACATTACTCTCATGCCTTTAACAGTTTTACTACTTGTAGTAAGTTGTACATGTATCTTGTACATTTATCTTGTACATGTATCTTTCGGGAGATCATTCATGCCAGAGACTTGATGATGGTCTTATGAAATATATGTGACAGAAAATTGTGACCCAGCTCAATGTGTATAAAGTCTATTTGTCCAGAGTAGAATCTAACTCCTGCAGTGCCACCATGTCCTAAGTCGATCTACTTAAGTCAGACAATCCTGAATTATCATTAGGATCCCAGATTTGTATTCCTCATGAATTTTTCAAGACCTTTCATTCAAGCATCAGTGTGCATATAGTTCCAGAGAGAATACCCCAGGTCAACAGCTTTTCTTAGCGTGCATTGGGTGTATTGTGCCCAATGTGTGCCAAGAAAAGCTGTTGACTCAATCCAAAATTTGGCACTGAAAGGATAAATGTGGGGTTGGGATAATGCAGGAATCTTGCCCAAGAGCATACATTAATTTTGCTGACATGGCGTTATCTAATCAGATGACAACATGTACATAAAGTTCATTTGTGGGGAGGCTTCTTTAGAATAACACTACATTTTGCTTAACAAAGAGAGATTCATCACTACCTGATATCACAGTACTAGTGATGATGAAAGGTCACATCTTCATTTTGAATGTCATCTTGCTTGGGGTTTCACACCATTTCATACATAAATGTAGATTTTTGTACACATAGATGTAACAGTCATTCAGTATTCAGGCATGTTTTTGTGAATACAATACGATTCTATAAATGTACCTTCCTTTTTCAGATACCCTGTGCAGGTTTTTTTTGGTGGGGGGGATGGGGGATGGGGGTATGTTTTTTGTTTTTGTTTTTTAAACATAAAAGACATTGGTGGTGAATGCACTTTGACAAATTGTGATTTATAGTGAATGCATGTGTGAAGTTTAATATTTGGATCGATCTGTACCATTTCATGACAGTGTGGCAGCCAGCATCCTCCAGCGAGGACTGTTGCTGTTTGTGTAGCATGCCTTATGACTGTGTGTGTGGTCAGAGAGGACTGGGGCTGTTTGTGTAGCATGCCTTATGACTGTGTGTGTAGTCAGAGATGACTGGGGCTGTTTGTGTAGCATGCCTTATGACTGTGTGTGTGGTCAGAGATGACTGGCTCTGTTTGTGTAGCATGCCTTATGACTGTGTGTGTGGTCAGAGAGGACTGGCTCTGTTTGTGTAGCATGCCTTATGACTGTGTGTGTAGTCAGAGAGGACTGGCTCTGTTTGTGTAGCATGCCTTATGACTGTGTGTGTAGTCAGAGAGGACTGGCTCTGTTTGTGTAGCATGCCTTATGACTGTGTGTGTGGTCAGAGAGGACTGGCTCTGTTTGTGTAGCATGCCTTATGACTGTGTGTGTAGTCAGAGAGGACTGGCTCTGTTTGTGTAGCATGCCTTATGACTGTGTGTGTGGTCAGAGAGGACTGGCTCTGTTTGTGTAGCATGCCTTATGACTGTGTGTGTGGTCAGAGAGGACTGGCTCTGTTTGTGTAGCATGCCTTATGACTGTGTGTGTGGTCAGAGAGGACTGGGACTGTTTGTGTAGCATGCCTTATGACTGTGTGTGTGGTCAGAGAGGACTGGCTCTGTTTGTGTAGCATGCCTTATGACTGTGTGTGTGGTCAGAGAGGACTGGCTCTGTTTGTGTAGCATGCCTTATGACTGTGTGTGTAGTCAGAGAGGACTGGCTCTGTTTGTGTAGCATGCCTTATGACTGTGTGTGTGGTCAGAGAGGACTGGCTCTGTTTGTGTAGCATGCCTTATGACTGTGTGTGTGGTCAGAGAGGACTGGCTCTGTTTGTGTAGCATGCCTTATGACTGTGTGTGTGGTCAGAGAGGACTGGGACTGTTTGTGTAGCATGCCTTATGACTGTGTGTGTGGTCAGAGAGGACTGGCTCTGTTTGTGTAGCATGCCTTATGACTGTGTGTGTGGTCAGAGAGGACTGGGACTGTTTGTGTAGCATGCCTTATGACTGTGTGTGTAGTCAGAGAGGACTGTTGCTGTTTGTGTAGCATGCCTTATGACTGTGTGTGTAGTCAGACAGGACTGGGGCTGTTTGTGTAGCATGCCTTATGACTGTGTGTGTGGTCAGAGAGGACTGGGACTGTTTGTGTAGCATGCCTTATGACTGTGTGTGTAGTCAGAGAGGACTGTTGCTGTTTGTGTAGCATGCCTTATGACTGTGTGTGTAGTCAGACAGGACTGGGGCTGTTTGTGTAGCATGCCTTATGACTGTGTGTGTAGTCAGACAGGACTGTTGCTGTTTGTGTAGCATGCCTTATGACTGTGTGTGTGGTCAGAGAGGACTGGGACTGTTTGTGTAGCATGCCTTATGACTGTGTGTGTAGTCAGAGAGGACTGTTGCTGTTTGTGTAGCATGCCTTATGACTGTGTGTGTAGTCAGAGAGGACTGTTGCTGTTTGTGTAGCATGCCTTATGACTGTGTGTGTGGTCAGAGAGGACTGTTGCTGTTTGTGTAGCATGCCTTATGACTGTGTGTGTGGTCAGAGAGGTCTGGTGCTGTTTGTGTAGCATGCGTTATGACTGTGTGTGTGGTCAGAGAGGTCTGGGGCTGTTTGTGTAGCATGCCTTATGACTGTGTGTGTGGTCAGAGAGGTCTGGGGCTGTTTGTGTAGCATGCGTTATGACTGTGTGTGTGGTCAGAGAGGACTGTTGCTGTTTGTGTAGCATGCCTTATGACTGTGTGTGTGGTCAGAGATGACTGGGACTGTTTGTGTAGCATGCCTTAAGACTGTGTGTGTGGTCAGAGAGGACTGGTGCTGTTTGTGTAGCATGCCTTATGACTGTGTGTGTGGTCAGAGAGGACTGGTGCTGTTTGTGTAGCATGCCTTATGACTGTGTGTATAGTCAGACAGGACTGTTGCTGTTTGTGCAGCATGCCTTATGACTGTGTGTGTGGTCAGAGATGACTGGCTCTGTTTGTGTAGCGTGCCTTATGACTGTGTGTGTGGTCAGAGAGGACTGTTGCTGTTTGTGTAGCATGCCTTATGACTGTGTGTGGTCAGAGAGGACTGTTGCTGTTTGTGTAGCATGCCTTATGACTGTGTGTGTGGTCAGAGAGGACTGTTGCTGTTTGTGTAGCATGCCTTATGACTGTGTGTATAGTCAGACAGGACTGTTGCTGTTTGTGCAGCATGCCTTATGACTGTGTGTGTGGTCAGAGATGACTGGCTCTGTTTGTGTAGCGTGCCTTATGACTGTGTGTGTGGTCAGAGAGGACTGGGGCTGTTTGTGTAGCATGCCTTATGACTGTGTGTGTGGTCAGAGATGACTGGCTCTGTTTGTGTAGCGTGCCTTATGACTGTGTGTGTGGTCAGAGAGGACTGGTGCTGTTTGTGTAGCATGCCTTATGACTGTGTGTGTGGTCAGAGATGACTGGGGCTGTTTGTGTAGCGTGCCTTATGACTGTGTGTGTGGTCAGAGAGGACTGACTGTGTTTGTGTAGCATGCCTTATGACTGTGTGTGTGGTCAGTACAAGGACTGTCCAGCACCCTCAAACACTCATGTAGACTAAGATAGTTCACCTTTAGGGTTACCACCTAGTTATTAAAAAATCACCACCAGCATCCTCAAAATTTTTGTTGAATACGATCATAAACATGTCATAAAACCTTTTTTTTCATGCTGTGTCATGTTTTATTAATGTATTTGTTTATTTTGTTGTTGTTGCTGTTGTTGTTTGTGGTGTGGCATGTAGAAAATTGAAAATACTGATACACTAAAAATGTAATGTGGAGGTTTTGGGCTGAATGCAATGTTGTATGACCTGGTTACACAGAAGTACCAATAACAGATGAACATGAATTTATTTTCAAGATATTTTGCTTAGCACTTCTAATACCTGTAGGTTGTATTATTACTGTGCTGTATATCTCATGTGAGAGACCACTGCTAATTGTCCATCCATTGGGGGTGGTCTTTAAAGACAGGTTTCATTTTATTATATTTGCCAGTCTTCAAAGACAACTCCCTGATAAGGATGGAGAGTTGCCTTGTCAGCTTGAACACACACAGTATGTTTGACGACCACATGTATATACATGATTGGAAAAGAGTGAAATGGATGGATGCAGTTACATCAGTAATTGCCATTGGATGTAGGAATTAAAGATGTATTCAACCAGTTTGTGAGGTATTATATAATTGCACTCCCTCAATCTAGTTAAATCGAAGAGACATGACTCTGTTGCAATTGCTTACATGCATACTCTGCAAGACACAGAAATGTGAAGTTTACCACCACAATGTATTTCAGATTATTGCAAAATTTTCATCAGATATTGATGTGGCAGTACATGTGTTAGCTGTGAACAATTGAGGGCAGAGTTAATGGCAGGGTAGAACTCATTGGACACTACCTGATAAGATGGGAATCTTAGTTTGGGGCTATGATGCAATTTAGCTGAAGCTTGGAGCTTTGGATGTGCACTGACAAAGCCTCATCTGCAGTCTGCGCACTGGTTCGAATGAGAAAAGCCAATGAACGTGATCAAACAAATATATGAGAGATAGCATTCCCCTTGCAATATGGTGCCATTCCCTCAATCAACTCCCGGGATTGGGATTTCATCAAAAAGTGGTTAATTAGCCCTGTGGTTATGTTTCAATATCCCCGAGGATGTTACATTGTAATGCTTGTCATGTTTCTGCCCAGGAGAGAGTGCTCCTCCTGGCCTCTGATTATAGTTTGTGTTTGGCAAGAGAATTTCATTGATAGACTTTTTGAAGTGCTGGTGCAGGTTCCTCATCAACTTGCAGTGGATCAGACCACTGTACTACCACTGCACAGTGGATAATTATCTAGTGGACTTCAGGCAGCCACTACCAGGGCTGGACCTAGCTGTGTATTTCCACTAGAAATCAGCTGCACTTCAACATCATGCAGTGCACATAATTTCCACTGGTCAGTTTTACTTGTTTTGTCTGTTGAACGTGACATATCCACTCTTTAACCCTTTCCACCTTGAATTAAGACTGAGTCAACAGTTTTCCTTGGCATGGGCTAGGCACTAAGTGCCCAACCCATGCTGAGGAAAGCTGTTGATCTGGGGCATGTGATCTTGATAGGTCTCATAAAAAATTCTCAGTCAAATTTTTATTCATTACTGTTGACATTACTTGAAAACACTGAAGCAGATGACATCTGACCACCGGCTGGTTTTGGCCAGTTTAAGGACGAAAGGGTTTAGCTGATGAATTTCATCATACTACATGCAGTACAAATTCACCCATCTGGTTTCATTGATTTTCATATGATGTGCATCCTCAGTTGCAGCCCACCTCATTTCCACTGTAGACTGTTTATGTGAACCCAATGGCAGAAAACCTGTTTCCTATGACCAACACATATAACACTGAGGAATTCCTATTATTTGATGCTCTCAAGTTGTGGGAGGTAAGAAAGTCAGTAGCATATGCAGCCATCTTGTGAAACAGAGTTTTGAGACAAAAGAGAATATACATATAGTACTCAGTAAGAGCAATAGTTTATGCTCACACTTGTCTGGGTGTGTAAACATCATGAGCATGCATACAGATGTGTCACAGTGATTGAGTATTTATCATTTATATCATGAAAATCATTATTAATTGTATGAATAGCCGTTTCACATTTGATATAAAGTGCTGAGGACCAACAGTACCATATCTTTGTGTACTTCTGAACCAAAACAAAAATAGCAGATCCAATCTCTCTATGCTGCATGACCAATCCAGTCATCATGTCCGAACATACACATATATTCTTCACTGTTGTCACGTCCAATGCAAAATTTTGAAAATTGAAGACTTAAACAGCCACCTGCATTTATAAATCAAGAGGTCATCAGAAGGAAGCAAGTATGTTTTGCGATGTTAAATTCCATGGCATTCATTTTTGTGACAACAGCTGGTTGTCTTTAACCAAAAACAGTGGTCCCTGTCTTGAGAGACAGCCCCTAGGGCAGGTGAAAATCTGTTCTCTCAAAACAGGTGGTCTTTCAGTAGAGGTATAATAACATGGAAAAGATACAACTGTTACAATGTTCTGAGAGAGTGGTCTCGAAAAGATATGCAGTTTCTCATTGAAGGGGTCTCTCAAGACAGGTACTATTGTACATGTATTTTATGTGCTTGTTGTAGACAACTCACTTCAAAGAAGTGTGGCAAAGACAAACTACATGCACTTCAAAAAAACAAAATCTTAAAAACTTTCCAAAACTGACTAGCCATGTGTTCAGCAGGTGGCACTGCAATTTTTTTTCTATTGTTTTTTTTTTAAGTGAATTTTTGTGTGTGTTTTTACCAGTTTCAACTTCTTCAAAAGTATCATTCAAATTGCTCTGAAACTTGGTGGAAATGTGGCTTGTGAAAAGGTTAAACCAAGTTGTTCATGGGGTTTGGTTACTTTTCACTTAATTCATACATTCCTGTTGATTACAATGGGGGGATTGCAATGGTAATTCACATTTTCAACTTCTCTAAACTGTCAGTCAAATATACTTCAAACTTGATGGGAATGTACATTTGGTAGGTGTCTACCAAGTTTGCTTGAATAGCCACATACCAATGCTTTTTTAGATTTTTTGTTTTTGTTCTTATGTTTTTTGTTTTTTTTGTAAAATCTTAAAAAAGTTCCTCAAAATGCACCTTGCCAATTGCTTTAATATTGCCGAGGAACACTTATGGATCCCCAGATGTTAGTTTGTTCAACAGGTGGCACTAGATTTTTTTTGTTTTTCAACAATTTATGTGCATTTCCTTGTTTTTGACTTCTCCCGAACTGCATGTTGGATTCTGTTGAAACTTACAGGGAATGTACATGTACCTGGAATTTGATCTGCACAAAGTTTTTTTCCCTACATGGTGATGCTGTCATTTTCTGATGTGTAACAGATTGTGAACAATAGGGCAAATCAGTACAGGTATATGTTCCTTTTAGCATTATTACGGTACAATAGGGATAGCAGCCTCTTGCATATTGGCTTATATCTTGGTAATTTTGGATACTAGGCCCATGGTTACTGTGAAATACTAATGGGACAGTTCATGTGGGGTTTCTTTTAGTGTTGTTGATTTTGACCTGGAGTGACATTGAAAGGTCAACTGAGATATAGTGGCTAATATTAATGGTGGATCATAGGGACATGGTGACTTAGTGCCAACTGTGACTAAAGTCAAACTACTTAAAACGAACTGCTCCCAATTATAATAAGGTTGCAAGATTCACATTCTTTGTGAAAAGGCTTTTTATTCAAGTGCCAGCATGTTTACAATTCCAGACAATATAATGGTCTGGATCAACAGCTTTCCTTGGCACATTTTGGGCACATTGTGTCCAAAGCAAGCTGAGGAATGCTAGCTGTTGACTCAGTCCAAAACTTGGCAAGGAAAGAGTTAAACAAAGGTCACTTTGATGTAATTCTGAAGTTCACAGGACTACTTCAGTATGTGCATGCACGATCAGCTGAGCACATGATTGTTACAGTCCTTTTGTTTCTCTCTTTTTGAGGGTACTTTTTATATCTGTGGATATTTTACCAATCTTTTCTCTGCGACCTGTTCCATAAAATGAATAATATTTTTCTGTGAGCCATGATCACAGATAACAAAATAGTTTAACATTTTAAGTATTTTGTGGTTAGAATGAGACTGAGTCAACAGCTTTCCTCGGGACAGGTTGGATACAGTGCTTCCAAACTGTACCAAGGAAACTGTTGACCTAGAGCATGTTACAGTGAAACACCGTACATGAATGTGTATAATCTCACTCAAAACATTTTCTGCTAAACGTTAAGTGAAAACAGTGATGACATTTGCTCATCTGGGCACTTCCTGATGAATCAAGCAGGAAAGGGCGTGCAGATGCTTTGTCTATCACGTAACACATCAAGGAGTGGTGTGGATGAGGACAGCAGGTGTGCTGTGGCCTCTGTAATCAAAGTAATAACATTAAAATGTATGGCATCATTCTGGTCTTGTTTATTCCCACATAAAAATGGCATGCCATACAATATGGGACGGGAAATTTGATTCTCAAACTGAAAAAAGGCAAGCCAGACCACATTATTGCCAGCTGTAATAGAGATCTATGGCAGAAGCGTCCGGCACACAGACACACACAGTGGCAGCTCCGTATCTAATGCCCTCTGCCAGAGAACTGAACAAATAGCGAAAATATGGAAAAGGCATAATGACAAATTTTGTATTTCCTTCTTCCGTGCTGTCTGATGTGTGGAGTGTGATAGCATGTACAAATGATTTTTCTGAGCAAATGAAAGGTCAAGCAATTTTTCTCATAGTGGATGTTCCATAAATGATATCAGCTGTAGTCTAGTGGTGAAGAAATGTTTCCTTGATGAATGAGAGGCAAGGAAGTTGTTAATACTTTTATGATCTAACCTGGCTTGCCTGCAGTGTGCTAACAGTAGCTTGTTGAATGTCATATGCTGCATTTTTTTTCTCAGAAAAAATATGCTTTTATAAAATAATAAGAGTATAGTACTAGGATAAGAGGCTACATATAGGTTGACTATGTCAATGCACCCAGCATGACTCAACAGCTTTAACTCTTTTCCCCTTAAATTAAGACTGAGTCAATAGCTTTCCTCGGCATGGGTTGCACTTAAGTGCCTAACCCATGTCGAGGAAAGCTGTTGACCTGGGTCATGTTGTCTTGACAGGTCTCAGCTTCAATTCTCAGTCAAATTGTTTTTCATTGCTGTTGAAATGAGTTGAAAACGCTGAAGCAGACGACATTTGACCACCAGCCAGTTTTGGCTGGTTTAAGGGGAAAGGGTTAATATATATTAAGGGGTTCCCATCAAATATGTCTGGATGAAAGTTGTAATCTAGGGAGTTTTATTTACTGTATGGGAGTTACACCAGATCCACATATCATCAGAATGGTAGTTTAGACTGGCATGAGCAATACAAATTGTCAGCAAGACAATTACATCTCATTGTTTCACAGCCATATAGTTAAAACCTTTTGTCTCATTTTCTTTTCTTTTTTCCCCCCACAGTTTATTGATCCAATGTGCTTGGGTACTCAGACAACATTTGTGTTGTTTATATGAATAACTTTGTCTGAAAGAAGGTTTA
The DNA here is from genome assembly GCA_964020975.1 of Hermodice carunculata. NCBI lineage: Eukaryota > Metazoa > Annelida > Polychaeta > Eunicida > Amphinomidae > Hermodice > Hermodice carunculata. Next base: position 86,481,105 of record OZ026613.1, on the reverse strand, counting down.
TGATGTTGATACTAGGAGTGCAGTTGTGTGGCTTATTAATAAAGTCAATGGTGATGGCTTATTGGAGAAAGCAGCTGCCTGAGGAACCACCTGTCTGGGACTTGGGGAGCCTGTATCTTAACTGTTCCAATACAAATAATAACTGCTCCCCATATGAAGCACACAGGTACATGTAAGGCAACCATCAATCATTTTATGCGCAGATAATAACTTGAGAAAAGGGCTGTAGGGAGGCAGGCACCTTATATTAGAGACGAGGAATAATGATGAGGGTTTGTTAATAAAATAATATATTACTGTCAGGAAAATCCTATCATGCTAGATTAATATGAACAGATGCTCCCTTGCCCTTCTGATGTGCTGAAGGCGAAAGTGGCAGTAATGTGACACATTTGACGGGAAAGTCACCCACCCCAGCATTTTGCTGCACTTTGTCACACAGAAGAAGCCATAGCATCAGTAGGCAACAGTGTGCAGCAAACTCTGACATTGTCACAGTTCACTATCAAACATCGCCAAAAGGTGTCAAGCACCACAAATCTGACAAGTGGAAAGGTCTACGTGATGGTAATTTGGTTGTTAAGAAAAAAGTTACTGTCACAGGTTTCGAACTTATACTGAAGCAATGAAGCATAAAGTCAACCCACAGAATTTAGCCTTTTGGTTGGCTATTTAGCCTTTTGGTTGGCTATTCAATTTTTTTCAGTGTTAACATTTTCACCATAGTACACACACCACTCTTTCGATGAACACCCTGCCCCTCCCCCCCCCCCAAAAAAGTATACTCTTAACATGTTAATTTTTGTCTAATGTTGGCTAAATATTGACCATTATTATCCAGTTTGCTAAAAACTGTACATTGATGTGGATAGTCAGCATCCTCCTACCCCTAACATACTCCGTATACTAATTTAAAACAATAGATATTCATGAATATCCCCGTAAAGTGATGGCAAAAGGTATTTATTATTCCATAACAATACATATACATGTAGTCAATATGTCCATGTGAACCCAGGGGTATAAGGCATACTGGTTTTATGAGGCAGATGGATAAAGGGTGTTAGTATGTATGTCTTGAAGTCATGAGAGATTGTGCTTTTTGCTTAAAACTAATACAAATTGCACCCTACTTGCATGCTATATTATCATTATGTGGGGAAATAAGTGGTTTAACTGTTTCTTGCTCAAAAATTGCCACCTCAAAGCACCTGGCTGTAACTTGCCAAGTGTCTGCTGTAATGTTTTACTTAATTTCCCAGCTGACAGAAAACAGTTTGGCTGAGAATCGTAGAAAATACCTGTCATGATGACATGCACTGGGTCAATAGCTTTACATTGAGTCAATAGCTTTACACCAGGTCAATAGCTTTACACCTGGTTAATAGCTTTACACCAGGTCAATAGCTTTACACCTGGTCAGTAGCTTTACACTGGGTCAATAGCTTTACACTGGGTCAGTAGCTTTATACTAGGTCTATAGCTTTACACCTGGTCAATGGCTTTACATCTGGTTAATAGCTTTACACGGCATCAATAGCTTTATACTGGGTCAATAGCTTTCCTTGGCGATGAGTTGGGTACTTCTTTCTGATCTGAAAGGGATTAAAGACTAATTTCAGTGCAGAAGCTTTCACCATAAATGAGGTGCAAAATTAAGAATTATCAGAGTAGTTAAAGATTATTACTGGTCATAGTTATGAAAGGACAATGTACTTTATATCCTGTGCAAGCTCTGTTAGAAATGTGCCAAACAAGGGTGTGTTACCATTTGAACACTGCTTTATCATGGACCGCAGCTAAAGAGACAGCCATGTAATTCACTCGCAGGTTGTTACATGTTAAAAGACGTGGTGCACTGCATGCCACCAAAGATGACAGTGACGTCTTTTGGTGACTGTGGCCTCAGGGGGAGGTGTCAGACAGTATATAACATGATCACAGACGATGCTCATGGCCTCTCCATCAACAGCACTCCCATCTTCAGCTCAAAGGATTAAAGTTTTTGATCCAAGTTAATGGTGCTGGCATATCACGCTTTCACTACTTAGCATGAGACAGTCATAGGTCCAAGTATGGACAGATGTGTCGCAGATGATTCTCACAGCACCACCATCAATGGCACTCTTGTTTTCAGCCCAAGGGATTAAAGTTTTTGAACCAAGTTATTACCATAATGAAGGTGGTAGAACATTACCCCGGCTGTGCTGAGCATCAGACAGACAGCTAGGGCCAATCATGGGCAGTTACATGAGGGTTGCTCTTGAATACATACATCAAGGCAACTGAATACACCTCATTTTGAGTATATACAGAGTAAATATGTTGTGGTGCTGTTCTGGGATATTGCAAGAATACATGTACACCCTGGATGATCACCACAATATGTCAGCAATAAACTGGCGAATGTCTTCTTTTGAAAATCGGCCCAAAGGATAGTCCAGCAATGTTGGCTGACCAGCACTGAAGCTGATAGAAGTGGCGTACTGCTACTGCTATCAGGGTGATTGCAATGCCAGTGAAAAGAGGTCCTAACTTAAATCTTTCGTAAATACAGGTGTACTAGCCTCTGTCCTAAGCATTACCACACAGCTGTATGGAAACAGTGCTGTTAACTCCTTCCATACTATGGTCACAGGCCTTGGTCAGTGGTTCTGGCACTGCCTGGTAAGACTTGCCAGGCAGTGCCAGAACTGCTGACTTAAGACTATATGCATGTTGGTACTTGAATGAAAGCTCTTTTCATAAAGAATTTAAATATGCAATTGTCCTCTGAAATCTAGGTAAATATACGGAAAAATCAGGGACTAGTATGGAATGAGTTATGCACACTGTGGTTTTTGTATGGGTAAAATGGCAACTACACAGTAGTTGAACAGTTGTACATGTATACAGCAATGTTAGAGCAAATATAAGCCTTGATGGCGAATTTGGTAACAGAGGCATTGAGGCAGCATTGAAGTGGTAGTGAAACAGTTAATACATCATTATACTAAGAGTTGAAAAGAAATTATGGTTGTACCTATGGGAAGAGCTACACAGAAGCAATTGACACATACATGTAGCTATGGAAAAGCAGGATTTCTTAATCAACAAGTAACTGGCACTTTCCTGTGAATTTCATGAATCCCCCACCTCCCAAAAAAATCTTTAAAACGTTTCAGGGGTTATCAAACAGAAGCCTGATGAAAGTATGTAAAATGAAAAAAAAAAAAAAAAAAGGAAAAACAGGAAAAATAACAACACCTTCTTTCTACACAATGGATAAAACTGTTCTGGCAACAAACTGCTTTTTCTAATAAAGTAAAAAATTGAAAAGGTAACTAGTCGGCAATATGTGCTCTTGTATAAACTCAACACATGCTGTTATGGTCAAGTGAATGCTTTTGGCCAATCAGGAAAAGTCACAGCCATGTGACTCTGTGTAGCCCTTAATTCATCCTGGTACTTCCAAATATGGAAAAAAGGGAAAACATGTTACACATTGGGTGTTGAACTTGACTAAGTCGGTCATAAATAATACGATGGAACAGTCATCAAAACCTCCTTGGGTGACACTGTCAGTACATTTATAACTCAGGAAAATGCTGCCAGTTAAATTTTATGCTGAGCCTGACTTGTCGTTTAGCGAAGCTTATACTATGGTCCGTCATCCATCTTCCTGCATAATCCATGTGTCATCTGCCTGCACACAATTCACATTTTCAACTTCTCAAAAGGTGTTGCACAGATCCTCTTTAAATTGGATGGGGATACACCTGGGATCGGTCTCTCCAAAATTATACAAGTAATACTCGGATGATTTTTGCCCCCTTCGGCTGACTAAGCTGAAGGGTTATTGTCATATATGTCTGTTCTGCCATGTATGCTGTAAGTGCGACAATTTGTCGCCCAATCAAAATACAACAATCAAGCTTGCGCAGCTGTAGCAGCTTATGAGGATCTGGCATAAGTTCACTCCTAGGTGACCTTGACTTCTTTTTCATGGTCTCTTGGCATGAACACAGAAAATCAATTTGCAATCATTGCACTGCCCAAAACAGAACATTAATTTTTTTTATAACTTAACTCCTGTGCTCTTAACGTACTAACACTTTGTGATACATACTTTCAGGGCGTACTTAACACCAGATGAGACAAGCTTGGAGGGTCTTAAGGTCATTCTAACCTTTATATTTTAAGTTTGGAATGAACATAAGATTTAGTACTGCACATGATGATGATCTTACTTCCAAAATTACCAAGTTGAGGCTACACAGGATTTTCATTTTAAATTTAAATAGGAGGCTAGATGGATTGTCAAAGCAGAAGGTGGAAATAAAGAATAGCAAAATAATTGTACTTTCAATTCATCTTGTTGAAGCTAGGAAGTGCAGAAAGCCTTACAAACAGGCAACTGTGCCCTTGCCTCCTCATTTTGAAAACACTGTTACACATGGGTGATTTTGACTTGATTTCTAAGGTCATAAGGGTCATTTTTGTGAGTTTTACTGTTCTTTTGTTAAAACTTGAAAACCGTTTGGGCAGTCATGATTAGTGGTCTTGTGTAAGGACAAGTTAAAATTCATCATGAGTGACTTTGACATAGTTGCCAAAGTGAAGGGGCCACTTAAGTGAATTTGTTATAATTCATTTAATAGTCCTACAACTACTGTAGTTCTAAAAATTTTGGCAGACACTTCATTTAACAAAAATACAATTTTTGCCAAAAATAAAAATTTTAGCTCATTTTAATTTAGCACATATTGATGGCTGCATTGAATAAAAATGCAATATGTAAAGTGACTCCCCTAAGAAGTGCCTGTTGTCCTGCAGTGTGGCACACCTCACAATTGCATAGAAATTAATTTGAACTCTGGTCACCTTGAAAGGCTTTCAGTCTTGAATGGAAATTTTCGCCCCATTCCTGCCTTGGGTGACATGCTTGCCAAAGAGATCTTACCCTGCTGTCAGTTTGCCCTCGACCAGCATATATTCCAGACACAAACATGTATCTCTATATAGCTACTGTCTAACAGCCTTGCAAGGTTCTGACTTGGAAAGAAGGTCTCCATACAACTCTTAAACTCTTGACAAAATCTTCTGGCTCTACTGTTTATTCATTATTTTTGCATCAATATTTTAGCTTACTTCAATTTGGCACATCAGATATGTGTGGCAATATCATTAAAATAAGTCGAGCCCAAAAAATTCTAGAACTACAGTATTTGAGCTGTGAGTTGGATATTACTCCTGCTGATGGTCCTTGATAAGGACTAGATTAGGAATTGAATCCAAGATTTGTTTGATGGATGACTTGGGAACATTAGTTGATTATGGTCCTCCATAAAGGTAAAGTCGTGCTTTGCAATTTAATGCGACCAACAACTTATTCACAAAGTGTTAGGGCATTCGTGGGGAATGTGAATTACCTTTCCATGACATGTCCTGCAAAGGAAGTTACACAGTACATGTATACCTTAGATTGTCTTGGCAAAGATCCTTAACCCTTCTCCCCTTGAATGAAAACTGAGTAAACATCTTTCCTTGGCATGCGTTGGGCACTAAGTGCCAAAGTCGTGCCAAGGAAAGCTGTTCATCTGGGGCATGTGATCTTGATAGGCATCATCTACGACTGTTAGTCAAATTGTTTTTCATAACATGTTGAAATTAGTTCAAAACACTGAAGCAGATGACATTTGACCACCAGCTGGTTTTGGTCAGTTTAAGGGGAAAACGGTTGAGCACTAAATAGTCAAGGTCAATTGCATTTCATCAGACACGCACAAACACACACACACTTTAATACATGTATATACCATGTATATAGGGCTTAAGTACCAGATTTGCTAGCATTTATCAGTCTGGGACAGTGTGCACAATTACAGTAGTGTGCATACAGTATTGAATATATAAAGAACTATTGTCCTGAATAACTAAATTGACACCTTTGTATTCTTTTTTAAATCAATACAGTTTTGCTAATAGAAAAGTAAGAGAGCAATCTAACTGCATTTAAATGATGCAGCAGCCAGCCTCACATCATAAAGAAATGCCAGAGTTAACCAATTTCTCATTATTTCAGTTTCACGCCAGCTTTTACCCAGTTTGGGTCACCTTTGTGTGCACAGTTTTTGGCCATGCAGTGACCAGATCTTAGCTCTGTTCAGAGCTTACGAAATATGTTTGCATCGATCATGTGCAGTCAGTTGGTGCATTTGTCCATTGGACAACTTACGTTTTTGAAAAGTAGAACCAAAAGGACAAAACCAACTGGTCAAGTTTATATGGAGGAGTCTATCTCCTACAAGTTTTGGCCCTCTCTTTATCCTTCCTGAGAGTATTTTTTACATTTTGGACTTCTCAAAAGCATTCAATGGAACAGTTTGAGTTAGCTGTGGATGTTTCCCAGACATTCTGCTGTCAAGATTGCAAAGAACACAATGATACAATAATTTTTGTATTTTTATGAATTTTATATAATTTTTTTTTTTTGAAGAAAAAATGGATTTTTTCTATTCTCAGAATCAAATTACTGGTCCAGTTGCTTTGATATTGCAGGGTCACTTGGGTCACTTAGTTCTTATTTTGCCCATAGGTGGTGCTGTGGCTTTCTTTGTGTGTTGAGGCTATTTTTTACTTTGCCAGCGTGGCATATCAGATTTGCTTTAAATTTCATCAGAATATAATCTGACAATATATATTGCAAGTGTGTGAAAATGATGTGGATGTGTTAATCTGCAGTGAAACAAGAGGACATCAAACTTTGGTACATGTACTATGCATATGGTAATTGCTGCTACAGTACCTTATACAGTGCAAGTACTTCTATATAGCAGCAATACAGCACATGTATCATGTACATTGTAAAAACTGCTGCATATGGAATGCTTTGCTTTTACACATAGATGTTCCTCATTAAGGAAAGATATCATCATATTTGAAGGAGATGATGTTGCAATATTATGCAATACATGTATATGCAGCTTCTAAAAGGGGATGCAGTAAAGTGTTCAGCAGAATACCATGTTTATTTTTGTTTTTTGTTTTTGTTTTGTTTTTTCTTTGTTTTTTGAACTGATGTAGCAAATCTGACGTATTGTTTATATCTCAGTGTTGTTGGACCCTAGGTCAATGATACTAAATAAAAAGTGATGGGAAAGTACCTATGAGGTTTCTTTTGGTGTTGCTAAATATGACCGTGAGTGACTCTTGAAATGTGAAACTGACACATTGGCTGATATCTTGGCAATGGTTGATCCTATGCCTGTAGTTGCACAGGTTTCTTTTGGCGTTGTTCATTTTGACTTTGAGTCACCTTAATAGTTCAAACTGACATATTGGCTTTTATCCAGTAATTATGTCTCCAGGTGGAAGCCGGGGGACATATTGTTTTAGTGCCTGTTTCTTCCGCTTGTTGTTGTTGTTGTTGTTGTTGTTCAGGTTCTTCAACACTTGGTTTCTGTGCGATAAGTCTTGAAGGACTTGACAGAATTTGATGAAACTTAGTAGGATTATGTATCTAGGCAAGACCTAGGTTGGGATTGTATTTGGGTGACCTCGAGCGAATTTCAAGGTCACAGGGTCACTTATGTGAAATTGGTTTCTGTGCGATAAGTCTTGAAGAACTTGATGGAATTTGATGAAATTTGGTAGGATTATGTATCTAGGCAAGACCTAGGTTGGGATTGTATTTGGATGACCTTGAGCAAATTCTTAAGGTCACAGGGTCACTTATGTGAAATTGGTTTCCGTTCGATAAGTCATGAAGAACAGGATGGAATTTGATGAAACTTGGTAGGATTATGTATCAAGGTAAGACCAAGGTTGGGATTGTATTTGGATGACCTTGACCTAATTTTCAAGGTCACAGGGTCATTTATGTGAAATTGGTTTCTGTGCAATAAGTCTTGGAAGAACTTGATGAAAATTGCTAGAGTAATGTATCTAGGTGAGAGCTAAAATAGGATTGTAATTTTCAAGCAAACTTGGTCATTTGTAATTTGTTATCACCTGTGGCTTATTCAGAGAAGTAAGTGTTCCACCGGGAGACATTTGATTTTCTTTTGGAAAATCAGTCTGTTCTAGTTATAACTGTGTCAGTCCTAAAAACAGGAAAATATGGACTGGACAGTCAGATGATAACCTGATCCATATCATGCTAGTAGAAATCCATATCATTCTAGTAGAGCTTGGGTGCTACTTTTAAGTGGTGCACTTGTGAATTTCAATTGTTTTCAGAAATAAAAACTAATATATTAATACATTATCCCTTTTAATCATTTTTGCAATACAGCTATAATTACTGGATAGGAATAAAACCAACCACATGAAGAATACAGCAAGCCAGGACAGCCTCACTCATGGCCGGATAACTCCTTGTGTGCTTTGCCTGCTCGGAGTGATCCGGCCATGAACTTGGCTGTCCTGGCTTGTAGTTATGTACACTTGGTTAGTTTTATTATCATATCATGGTAATATCGAACTTTTGGTCAGCTGTTATTAAGCGCTAATACTGTACATTTATGGAGCAATAAAGTCTGCACTTATGCAAGCAGTAGATTCCAGTCAATCAGCAGAGCCGAGAGTCACCATGATCTTCATGTTTTAAAATACTGAATAAAAGAAATGACATTCCAATTGAGTACATTATCAAATCACTTCTAGTCCTGTTTAATCATACCATTAAATCCAACTACAAGCAAGTTAATGATATGATAACATTTTGGTAAGAGATCATATCATCAAGTTACTTCCACTACAACTGAACTGTATCATTGAGTATTTAGTGATATGTTAAAATGCTAGATGAAATAAGAAATGACATTGCATATGGAATTACCATAACTTTTTTTATTCAGTGTTTTGACGTGTCATGCATATTGAAGATTTCTACATTACACAGTTGATTGCCTAAAGAATAAAAACAGGTATGTCCTCTTAAGCTCTTATAACAGAATAAAGTCATAAGGAATGGATCAGGAGATAGCTAAGTGAGGTCTGGCCATGGACATGATGCATCATGCTGGAAGCAGCTGCTTAAAAGTGTTCATTTGTGCTTTTACCTTCATGTTGCACATACCATTTTCTTGATAAGTAAAAATATCACCACTGCTGAACAGCTTATAAAGATTCTCTTGATTGAATATGTTCAAAATGGATACATGGGTAAGTCATGGGTTGTTCTCACCATATGGTGGACTTTAAAAAATCTGGATGTGGAAATAAAACTTTTATTCACATTTTCAATTTCAAAATTCACTGGGCCTTCGTGTGCTGCTTTCCATTCATTTCCAACACCCTCAAGGCACGAAAGGTTTGAACGCAACACCACTGGCTGGCTGACAGGGAAAACTCCGACCTTGCCAGTGAGCTGTGGCTGTCAAGTGTCATTTGGTTTAAACATATTTTATTCATATTTCATCAACAAGATTAAAAATGCATGTGGAAATATTTATTTTCATCCCTGTTCCCACCCAGGATGGGTCAGTGTGTTGCTGTTAATTGTCCCAATTCAAGTTCTACAGCTTGTTTACATTCCCCAAAGACCTGAAATTATGGAGAGCGTGGACCCGTGCAGTCAAGATTTACATGGACAAGTGGCGAGGCGCTGGGAACCGATCTAATCTATGTAGCAAACACTTTGTAGAAAGTGACTTAGATTTGTCAAATATGACAATGTTTAGGATAGGTTTGGCAAGAAAACACTACTGCTGTTGCCAAATGCATGTCCCATCGGTGGACAATGGAAGGACTCATGGAACTGGCCAAATTAGGCATTACTCATAAAACCAGGAACAGTGCTTCATTATTTTTTTACAGCATTTACAAATTAATCTTCAGTATGAGTCTGATTTCAAAGCTTGCATTACAGCAAAATATAGATCTAATAATTCTAAGACTGTTACAATGTATCACATAATTAACAATCTAATGTCATGTTGACAACACCAGTCTGGGATGTTATTACAAAGTAACATTGTAACAAAACTTAAGTGTGTTTAACCATTTTGATTCAATTGATGGGAAAAAATGGGTGGAAAACATCGACAAACAAGGACGCATCTTGTTCCATACCCAGGTCTAGAGTTGAACAGTCTATAACATGTTGAGTTAGCTGGCCACTGTATTGTATATGTTCAATTACTGCTGTATATTGCGAGGTGTTTAATCCCATAACCAGATAACACTTGTTTGGATAGCTATCACATTCACACCTCATCTATGCAGCTGCCAAGACCAGTGGGCGGCTGGCTTGTCATCTCTTTCAGTTGTGTACCACTGTTTGTGACAGTCCACCGCCAGCTCCCAATAATAGGGTTTACAAAATTCCATCTCATTGTACCTTTGTCATTAACATGGACCCAGGAAATAAGTCAGTCACAGGAAAATATTTACCAGATCATTGTTAACATAATGAAAGGGATCTGAAATAAGGGATATCATAAAGGTGTGTACTAATGACGATGTATTTCAAAACGTAAATTACTGCTGGGTTACTGCTGGGTAGGAGTTCTGATATTGAAAGCTATTCACAAAGGCAAACTTATATGACAGGGAGGTGTATACACCTTCCTGCGTATATTTAACTATCCATAGACCACACAGATGGGACGGGAATATTAACTGCTTGTTCATACTGTTATATAGCGTAGGCGTAGACTGTAGCTGTTTCCATGAATGCTAGAATTTGACACACTACAAGACCTGGCCCATCCTGATGCAAATTCCAATTTATTGCATTCATGCTTGTTTTTGTTAAATGGAATATAGTGATTTTTTATATGAAATATCTCTTTTGCAAAGAATTATCATTACCCAGATGGCAGGTTGGTATCGTCTGGCTGTACATTTTGCAGGAACAGGATGAGAGGGTGCAAACTTTTCAAGGATCATGATGAGGGGGTGCAAACTTTTCAAGGATGAGGATGAGAAGGTGCAAACTTTTCAAAGCTAACGAAAACTATATAATGATAGAAAAAAAGGCTGTTGAAATTACTCACATAAAATAATGACAATCTGTATGGGTCTGTTTCATATAATTTTGAGTGCACCATTCTGTAGACCATTTCAAAAGATTAAGAAAAGGCCCTTATGTTTTGTGGAGTGGAGAATGCATATTATATGCAAATTATGTGGGTTGTCTTTGCTAAATATTTAGCTTAGACAAGGAGCCGCTACTCCGAGAGACATGTATGGATAATAGGCTCCAAAACATGTTCTGAGTAGTTACCCGCTGAAGACCCTTTAATTTGTTTGGGCTAATACAGCCTATGTCAAAATTTTACAGAGGAACGTGTGCAATATGGACAATAGTACTTCCATATGTATATAGGTTAGACAGGGACAGGTTATCTTATGGAGAGTAAAGAGTTCAGACTGCGGAATAGGGTATTGACCACTAGGAAGTGGCTCTGGGCAAAAAGACACAAATACAATATACAAGGAGATCATAGCTGAACAGTGACTAAGCGGCTTTGTATACATACAATATATATATATATGCATATGCATGTTTAAGGATACATTAGCCAATGGGTACCTATCTAAGAGACATGCTGTCTTTTTTTATAACAATATACATGTACATGTAATGACCATAAGAAAACAGGGAGTCTTAATTAAAGCTGGATTTGGATCCTACAAGTAGTTACTCTGTTCTTCCGTTTTGGCATCTTTGCCCCTTTCCACTTACTTGTATGACTAAAGAAAAAGCTGAAATATTGTTAGTATTTCATTTGTTCATAACCTGTGTGCAGTAGAATTTATTATATTCAGGGCATAGGTTTGAACTTGAGCCTGACTTTCTGCAAACTTTCTGGTTGCTCTAGGCACTAACTAGGTGACTGTATATATACAGTCTGTTGAGTTAAATAGGCAGAAGGGTGTATTGTGTGTATTTTTACATGTACATATTCATTTTAAAGAATGTATGTTTGCTTTGTCAATGCTGATTCATATTCTCTCATAATTTTAAAGGAGACCCAACATGCTGTGGGACCTGATTTGAGGTAGACTTGCTCAAGTCTTACTGGACTATCTTCCCTGTTTTTCATGTATTTAAAATTAAATTCATTGCAAAATGAAACTTTAAGTGAAACCTGACAAACGCGTTGTAGCCTTATACTGTTATAAGACAGGTAGACCCCTTAACCTAGCTAATTGGCTTGCAACTTGTCTATAACCAGATAACATTGACTCCAGATGATTAGCACTGTGTTTTTTATCACACAGACAAGCGAGCGGTCATAACGTACCCCTCTTCAGAAGCTGTTAATTGAGCTACTGTGTAATGAAGGATTAATTGCAGTGCACTGCGTCAGGTGGAGGGCATCCAGTGAAACTTGTAAAGCTCGCTGGCTTGTCACTGATATGAATTATTCATGAACAGTCAAGCACATGACTGCAAGGCAGCTCTGACCTTCTCCTTGGCCCCGGCCAGTCATGTGGCATTTCCAAAACAAGGATACATAATCAAGCATGGGTTTGGACAGGTTTTCCACCCCGCTGCAAATGCCCACCAAGAAAGTTGTGCTCAATATAACCTCACAATCACAAGAAGGAGTTTGTATTTTATGTACATAATATGTTGCAAATTTGAGAGAGAGAAAAAAACTGTTCAGAGGTGATGAAAAATCTTAACTAGGAATATTAATGGAAGATGCCATTCATGTCACACTGGACTCAGCGCTGGATACTTACATTGTTTGTAGGACTCGCCCATGTGTCTTTGAGACCACAAAGAAAAAGAAGACAGAATCTTCAAGCCTCAAAGAATAGCAAATGAAGAAATATCAGCTAACATGTGAGGTTTTAAAAGTGACAAACAATGCGAGTACCCAGGGCCTAGTACCTGGATGTTGTGACGTCACTCCCACCAAATTGATGGTAGTCCAGAGTGGGCTTGTACAAGTTTAACAGGTCTCTGGTGTCTACAGCCGTAGGGAAACCCTCAGCTTTGTCTCACTTGAGTGGTCAGTGACTAAAATAACCATGCATTCATCAAAGACCACTTGCCACTTAGCCTTATCACAATGATGATGGGATTAGAACTGCCCAGGACTCAACACTGCTCAATATGTAGCTGCTCCTGTTGAAACTGGCACGGCGACGGTGTTGACCAGTTAAAAAAAGACAGTATAGGGCCTACATAATAACAATATACTGTGTAGTTGGTGTAATATTATACAGTTAACTTTGTGGAGGCGAAAATTTATCACACTTCTGGGTGGGACCGCGGGATGGGAAAATAGGGCCATGCACCAGTGACTTGTGCAAGTCTATAGATTTGAGGTTGAGATACACCTAACTGAGCGTAGTATACATTTACCATGAAATAACAGGTCTAACTCACAGCTAAGATGATGATTTCATGAAAGGTATATTATGGCACAAGAAGAAAATCACCTGGCTTGCTAAGGAACAAGGTGATATTCATGGGGATTATTAAGGTAGAAGATAGGGTATGATATCAAGACACTTAGTCCAACTTTGGGATATGTTCTTGATTTGTAAGTTTACACAGATATAGCAAAGCACTAAATTATATGATGATTTACCTCAGTTGTACATGTACCTTTGATACTCTTCCTCAACCTGATTACATTTTGGTGACCTTGACCTCATTTTCAAGGTCACAGGACCCATGTCTTTCCAAAGTTACGGGTATCCAGTCTGTCGGTGATGACTATATAATTGTGCAGGTCATGGCTTCAGCTGCCGTGAGAGCAGGTAGAGTATGACATACACAGACCATTCACTTTAGATCCGCCATCTTCAGTTTGCTACTTGAGTGAATTTTTTATGATGATTTCAGTGTGCAACGCCCATCCAATTACTGAGCTCAATATGCTTAAGAATATTGTGGGCTAGCAATGAATGAGTCATGAGTCAACTGTAACCTTGTTCGAAATTTTGGGAAAGCCCGAGACTATCTTTAGTTTATCATTTGAACTGGTAGGTCTCAGAATTTTTCAAATTATGTGTTGAAGTTTGAAATCAGAGAAATGTAATAAAAATGAAAATAATAATGAAAAATTAATTTCAAAGCTGTAAGCTCTTTGGCTCATTCAAGTTAACAATGGACAAGATTGTGTTAATAATATTTATTAACCTGAAAACACAATTAGAAAAAGTGATTTTTGTTGTATATGTTGTAGACTGTCTGCAGAAAGTGTTTATATGTCTCCCCATGAAGACATGGATGGATGACTTAAGTTAATTGCTGCAGGGGTATCCATTGCTTGCACTGATAATGCATGGGCACGTTTTTGCCTGAGCTATTATGCCATCCCTCTTGACTGTGTCAGGTGCAGCCCTCAGTGCGGTGTTAGGATAAGGACAGAGGAGGGACAAGGACAAACAACGGCTACATGTGTTTGTAGAGATTACAGCCTAATACAGTGTGCACAGTGCCTGCCTTGTGCCCTTATCGGTCACCAAACTCAAACATGTCACCTCGTAGACAGGGCACACATGCTTTTACAGGGAGCCAGGGCATGTCTGTACCTGTCAGGGGGGTTTTGTGTCTGTCGTCTACTTGGTTGGTACTTTCATGTGACAGGACGCCTGGGAAGACAGCAGCAGGTCACGACGTGACCATTCTCAGACCCGCTTTGAGCACCAGGGATAATACAAGACCAAGGGCTTGGCCTTCATGCAGACTGTAACACCTGGCACTAACAGTGTGCTGCAGACTTTATGAAGCCAGTGCCTATACACTGGTCATGTTCACCTCTCCTGCTTAGATTAGATAACGTCTGCTACAAGAGTCTATTAAATAATGTATAGGTGCTTTAGCAACATGTGTGCTGAGTTCTTGCGTGCTAAGACAGACTAAGTTATGCTATCGTTACTGTGTGGGTGCTCCACTTTAATCCGCGGAGTGCAGTCAGACACTTGGAACAATAGTCTTTTTAGCAATTCAGAAATCTGAAGATCTTTTTTTTTTTTATTTATTTATTTTGGGCAGATGGGAAACTGGTGGTGATTGCTGTCATATGCCGTAATGTCGCCACAAAGGCTGCTTCACATTTGTTTGCAAGCACTCTTTGACATCATATGCTGCTTAACCCTTTCCCCCTTATGTTAAGACTGAGTTAACAGCTTTCCTCGGCATGGGTTGGGCACTAAGTGCCCAACCCATGCCCAGGAAAGCTGTTGTCCTGGGTCATGTTGTCTTGACAGGTCTCAACTTCAATTCTCAGTCAAATTGTTTTTTCATTGCTGTTGAAATTAGTTGAAAATGCTGAAGCAGACGACATTTAACCACCAGCCAGTTTTGGCTGGTTTAAGGGGGAAAGGGTTAATGCTTTCATGCTTGATCTTTAAGATGACAGTAGCTGTAGGTAATCCATATCAACACTTGCCTATCTAATGTGTATTGCCTGTGGACTGTGCTTGGCTTTTACACTCAAGTGTAGTAGGCTCTCAATTGAGATCTACACAGCATTTGGAGCACCATTTATTTAAAATACTTCTTAATATATTTGCTTAATATTAAAAGTTTTAACCTTTTAAGCAAGTGAACAGAAGCCAAAATCATGTGGCTAGAAATATTAGATGTTGAAAGTGGACTGGCAGATGAGTGGTTATTTTGCCTGTGTCATGGGGACTTTAATACGTACAGTTGCAAAGCACTGTACATACATGTAGACTTTTATCAACAGTACACTTTTTTTATCAGAAGAGTCACATGATTTTGCCAGCATATTTCATCAAGCATGCATATATTAAACACCATTTACATTTTTACTTTCCAAAGGTTCAAGTATATATGACACATTGTGATTTAGGTTCACAATTAAATCACCCAACCATGCAGAGACTCATTAAGGAAAGTTCCGCTAAGTACATATTTTTTGCAAGCTAACAAGTTGAGGATCCCATATTTTGTACTGTCAACTGTGTGTAGAGATTTTGTGTTCATACAACAATGATGCAAAATTGTCTTCTCAATTTCACACAAAAGTCACAGCTACATTTTTTATTTATGACTGAACTTTAAAAAAACATGTGTGGGAAATATTGAGTTACTAAAAATGGGTCTCAGTTTTTTCTTTTTCACATCATGCTTGAGTTACACACCTTTGAAAATAAGAAGATGGCATCCATTTGAAAAGTCAAATGTCCTGGCATTTGAATGGCTCGCCAAGCAAATCTGATAAAAAAATGATATCTGAGACTTGCTTTTTAGTTGACATTATAACAATGAAAATGCAACAAATGTCAAGTCTTCATGAGCTAAACTGAGAAGGTAGTTGTGATACAAAGTTTATATTTGGGCTCTTTGTTAATGTTGAGAAATAGGCCCTGGAAGGAAATGCCTCATATCGTCAAGTGCCACTTGCAAGGTTGGCATAGCCTTTTTTTCATGTGACACATGCAATGTATAGCTGATCCGAAGTGTCCCTTACCAGTTGAGTATTCAGACTGGTCTTTCATTTTTAACTTCAAAGGTTTTCAGTTTTAAGGATTTTTATAGCCAAAAAATAACATACCTGGACCCAGTTCTTGCTACCTGTCACACATGTGTTTGGGTGCGGCTTTCCTGCAGCACCCTGATTGGTTGAAAGGAGTAATTGTGATTGGCAGTATATTGCTAAATGGGGCCTGCAGATGGGAGACAAAGGCCGAGACTGCTAATCATACTAGTAGCATAATTGCTGATTTATAACTGAAACCTTCTTGTCTGAAGCTTTGGATAAGGCAAATGAACCAAATACACACAGAACAACCAGGACAGAGAGTCTAAACTTTCCCCAAAAATCCCTTTTGCATTTATACTAAAGAAATCTAGAGTGTTGCACGTGGATTTTTTTCTTTTTTTCTGCTGAAAGGTACAGGCTTGAAATAATTAACTAAGCCATGTGGTCCTGCGTGGTTGTCTTGGCACCATGAGGAACCTGCCAGCCCAGGCTCAGTGACCCACCATCCATAACCTGCCAGCCCAGGCCCGGTGACACACCTTCCACAACCTGCCAGCCCAGGCCCAGTGACCCACCATCCACAACCTTCCAGCCCAGGCCTGGTGACCCACCATCCACAGCCTGCCAGCCCAGGCCCAGTGACCCACCATCCACAACGTCCTGCCAGCCCAGGCCTGGTGACCCACCATCCACAACCTGCCAGCCCAGGCCCAGTGACCCACCATCCACAACCTTCCAGCCCAGGCCTGGTGACCCACCATCCACAACCTGCCAGCCCAGGTCTAGTGACCCACCATCCACAACGTCCTGCCAGCCCAGGCCTGGTGACCCAGCATCCATATGGCCAGCGTGTGTATGCACAGCAATCAACCAATGTTATATGGATAATACCCCTGGAGATTCCAGTCTTCAAATGGTTAAACAAACTATTTTCTTGGCTTTTTAATTATTCACTCAGAACCGCAACAAGCCACTTGCTTTTGTAAAGGTTTCACTTCTAGGATCTCCCCTTTTGGGAGTCATAAGCAGAATGTCATTGCACTCTGGACTATGCTGCCCAGTCACTCCTGTCTCAAGGATAACACCCAACATTTGATAGTATCAGGCATGTGAACTTAATCAGACAACAAACACACGTTTGGTGTCTCTTACCCCGTGGAATGGTTGGATTCACACACCATAGGCCTTCTGATAGCATGCAAGCCAGACATAAGCCTTGGCTCCCAGTCAATCAAGGGCTCAAGTATTATAGGGTCATTGACCTGCAAGGAGCCCCCACACTGGTGGGGTGTATGGTCAGGGTGGACTAACTGCTCAAATTATGTTTACATTTCACATGGAACTATTCACAACAATGCTGTTGTGACTGTGAATCCATTACCATGTAGGTCTCTTTTTAGACCTCATCAGGCACAAGAAATGATGACCACACCATTACATTGGGTCTAGTAGTAAATGATAGGCATACATGTCCACCCTAGAGACCCGTCATGCCTGAGAGATGGCCAAGTAAGGTTAATAGCTAGGTCTCTGGATCACACATTTGCTTCATTTTTAACCATTCACCTCATTGCATGTCATTAGATGGAGCCCTCGGCTTGCCCAGTCTGATACAAACTTATTTAGTTCTGGTCCTTTGATCTTTTGACAACCAGGCCTTGAAGATCAGCTTAATGGTCTGCATTTAGAATGCTGCAAACTTACAGTGTACCCCAGCTGTATCCAATTAGATTGCAATTGTGTCATAAGTAATACATGTGGGTCCTAAACAAATTGGACTTATGATCCAGACATGGTCAATTTTAAAGTGGAGAGACTCTTTCCACCCAAGAATTGCAGAGAAAACTTGCTCTTTGGTCCTATCTAGAACACATGGCCTTTGGTCCTATCTAGAACACATGGCCTTTGGTTGTATCTAGAACACATGGCCTTTGGTCCTATCTAGAACACATGGCCGGTCCATCAGACCAACATGTCACATTCCTGTGATAACTGGCATGATAATTTAGTTCAGCTCTACTGTCAAGTAGACCGGGAGACTGCATGCGACTGACATCATGATTAGTTATATCATGGTACGGTTACAAAATTTGTCCATATCCATTATCACATTATTCGGCCTTTTAAAAGGTCAGCGTACGTACTGCAGCATTCGTTTTTTGTTGAATCACAGAGCAGCGAATTGGAATGGAGACTTACTCCTTGTTAAAGGTAAACATAAATATTTATGTTTACCCTCACTTGGATTTGAACGGAACTCACCCAGCTCTGATTATTTCAGGTATGGGCAAAACTGCTCATGCATTTTGGCATATCGTGTATCAACTTTCACAGCACTTGTCTCAGTCTTTCTGTTGCACATGGAAATTAAATGATTTTAGCATATCACATATGAATATTGCAAACAGGAAGATTCTTGACCTCATAAGGTATCGCATGTCTTTAAATTCAACCTGCACTCATTACAGGACAAATCAAAGTGTAATTCTTTATGCATGCACGAGTAAACTGAGAAGGGGAAAGATATACTGGGATAAGCTAAACACAGGGATGTCAATGTCCTCTTGTCTATATATAGTATGCCTAAGTTTATCTCTCGCAACTGGCGGCAAAAAGTTCACACTTCCACAACATAAATTTCTGCTTCCCAAAGCTGTCTCTAAGCTGAGACTAAGTGGTTGATTATTGACATCAGGCATGAAATGCACAACTTAAACCATTTAATTCCCAAGCAAATGGTGCACTAGGTAGGCCCCGGGGACACCTGTGTATAATGTTTGACAAATGTTGAGTACATATAATGTTGATTATAAAAGTTTGGTGGCAAAAAAGACCGTAAATAGCCGGGAAACCTGTCACGCTAGCAGAAGTAATTCCACTTCATCTTCATGACTGTTATTGCATGCTCCAGACAATTTTTCATGTGGCTGTATCCTTTGACTCAGGACCTGAGGCTGTTGTATTAGTAGTTTGTTTGTGTATAGAGGTGTCCACATTAGGCGGGTATTTACCCAGCTATACGTAGGCAACATGTAATGGTAATGAACGCTATCAATATATACATTTAATCCCCGGCAAGAAGTATATATATCAACCAAATTGCATCACTGAGTTTGGGTAATGAGTGGCCAGGAAGCCAATCAGCAGTCTTACTGAGCACGCTCCCAGATCACCACCTTTAATCCTAGGAGGCCATTGATGAGGAAGATGAGGGGAAACTGCAGGGACCGGTCAGTAATTGACATACAGTCATGCTTGTCTACCCTTGCCCAGGCTGCTCATCTATAATAATAACTTAAGGCTTTACTGTGAAATGAGTCAAACAATGTGATGAAAAGTGGAAACAATCTCGGCCCAGGCAGGACAAGAGTGGAGAAGCGTGTGACAAATGTCCCTACTGGAGACCAGTGGAGTATAGAGTGTAAAGTGGCCTCAGGGTGTGGAGGCAATTTGAATCTGACGGGTAGGAGACCGTATGCAGTTAGGGAGTAAAGCAGTGTTAAAGAACTGGAACAAGGACCCATTGAACATAAAAAGTGCTGCTATAGAGATATAAACACTTATAGGCTGAAAAGCGAGATGAGTTAAAAGGGAGTAAGGGCTCAAAAGTGAATGAATTTAAACAAGAATCTTAATTTAAAGGGCTTGGAGACAATAAATATTTGAATATTAAGAAAGATAAATATTAAGAGATATACAGCTACAAAAGATCTCATATCTAGAACTCAAAGGCAGGAAGAACTGAATAAAAAAATTGATTGGAACAATGTGTCAAGGGCACGCAGAGTCAAAGAGACATGTCAAAGAAGGTTTTATAAAAGAGAGTTATTTAACTGGTATGAAGTATGAAGGGCTTAAAGGCAAGAAGGATGAAGTGAGATGAAAAGAATAAAGGCTCAGTCACACTTGAAAGAGTGAATGCCAGGAAATGATCTAAAGCTGAAAAAGTCCAAGGAAATAAGACCATAGGAGCCACAGTGAAGTCTGCAGTCAAAGCCAGGAACAGCAATAAAGGAATTCATGGCACAAGAAAGGCCTGAGGTAATTTCACCAATCTCTTTTCCTTTTTTATTTATTCACTTGATATAAACTATTTTGGGACTGGAGTTGTGGACCATTTTGTGCTATAAAGCTGCACGTAAAATGTCCACTAAGCCATAAGGCAATAAACTTTCAACACATATTTATCGTGTGGTAATATTTCACAAAATTGAGCAGAACTTCCAATTTTATTCAAAATGGCAACTGGGTCAGCTGCATTTACAGACGGACTAGGTTTCATACAATGGCAAGGGAACAGTCAATGGATTCAATATTCTAAGGCAAAGAGAGCCACGGATCAGATCCAAACTGATAAGAAAGAATGGCAGTATGACACACAGGCTAAGAGGAATTAAAGCAGGACAGTAAAGGGATTGCATGCTCAAAGGCAAGAAGATAAGAAAAAGGGATTGCATGCACTCAAAGGTGAGAAGATCAGTAAAGTAGACTGTACAGTGGTACCTGCTTTATGCAACCACTGCCATGAGCAGCCACATTGCTTTTTGTGGTCACTAGGCTTGGACATAAGAGTCAATTTCTTTGTAAAATGTACCTGTGGTGACAGCCCACCTGCTGTATGTGGCCACTTTTTCTTGGCAGAAGGAGTGGCCACATACAGCAGGTACCACTGTATAGTGAATGGAGAGAAGAGCAGTAGCATGGACTCAAATCTCAAGAAACTAGTAGAGTGCATGAATGAAAGCTCAAAGTCAGAAGGCTACATGACATGTATTTTCCTTTCTTGCTGATTGGCAAGTAGAAATAATATGGACTGAGAATTCCATATGGCAAGAAGAATAAGAGGGAAGTGAACTAGAAGTACCTAGGAGTCCAATAAGAATACATTGACCAGGATATAATGATCCACGAGAGTCTAACATTTACAGTGCATTATACATGAAAGTTGTTTTAAATTACCAATCTTTGAATATAATACATCATTAATATAAACAGTGCATCAGATGCCTTGTGAGGAGATTAATTTGCACTTTAAATTTATTTCATTAATAAGATGTTCGACCATTCATTGTGAAACTTCAGCCATTTGTTAATTTGTTTCTCACAGCGGTGTCCTGTTTGAGGCTCACAATGCACAGTTTATCATGCATTGTGAGAAACCATCATGGAGTTAGTTTCAGTTAATGCACCCCTTCTAATGTTACAGAAGAGACTAGGTGAAGGGTATAATTAGTCTGACAACTTATTTTGCCAAGTATCCATAATTTTTTTTCTTTTTATATTGTGATTTTTTTTTTCTGTCAGACTAGGCCTACATGCATGTGCAGCACATTGATTGTTCTTATTAATTCATTCATCAACCGAGTAAAGTGCGTGTACGACCAGCCATGCATAACAATCATGCACGTAAGTAACCATGCTTACATTGCCATTTTCTTCAGCGGTAACCTTAAAAAAACTTCAGATGAATCTTTCTGATACTTTTGAAATGGAATACCATATCTGTATTCATATATCAAAGTTTGAATGTGAAATACCTAGTTCTGCATGCCACAGCAGAACCACCATGTTGTCACTCCTGGAGAAAGTAATTTTCAGAGACTTCAACTCTCCTGCTTTGGGTAGGAGATTTCCCGTTGAAATGCAGTTTTAAGAAAATCCTCCTACTCTTGCATAGGTAAATACTTCTCTCATTTTAACATAAAAAATTGTGGCCCTAAAAATTCTGATGAATTGTCCCTCCTAAATCCTGCTCTAGGTTGGAAGCTTCGAATTTTGACCACCAAGCACTGCCCAAAAATTTGAGAGTACATGTAAATCTCTGTGCATCTTCCTGTGCTGTCAATCATCTGTGGAGGTACAGATCAAGCATAGGCAAAGTGTTCTAGAGGTCTTGTAAATACAGTAGTCCTTTCTTTGAAAGACCACTCCTTTGGAAGACCACCTCCTTTGAGCGACCACAATTGTCAGGTCTCTGTAGTACTTTTCATGTTATTTATACCTCCTTTGAGGGACTACCTGCTTTATGTGACCACCTTTTGGGTGGCACTAGGGGCGGTCTCTCAAAGGAGGGACTACTGTACATGTAAGTGTGACACACTTGGAGGCCTGGAAAGTCCTGTGTACTGGAGGTCAATGGGCCAGGGTTTGTGTGCAACTACATGAACATGTACAAGAAAATTTTAAAGCTAAGCAAACAGATGGCTAAGATGACTGCTGTGCCATTAATGTCCCAGTAAATTTCCTTCATGTCTTCTCTAAGAAGTTAGTGTTGATTCAATGCACTTGTATTTGGAACACATTAGGAGAATGAAGTTTAATATGCGTGAGCTGAACTGGGAATCAGGCCTTAAAAATCCTTTGTACTGTATGTCCCCTGGCTAGGGGACGTGTGCAACTGCAAGAAAAGCCCTGTGAGCATGCAAGCTGCCAAGATGGCCACTGCACCATGAATTCCCCTGTAAATTTGCTTCTCTTGGGTCATTAAGTCACTGAACATCATCTTATGATAGTAATGGAGGCTGGCTGACCATGCATTGTTTCAGTTAAAAACCCCTAATGGCAACAGAATTGGTTTTGTCACAGCACTCACAATCATTCATGTCAGGACTTTTCGATTCTCATCCCTGGTCCACCTTTAACTGCAGCAATGCATGGTCTGCCAAGCTGAATTACTAAGATCTACTTTTTGTCCTGCTACATTCTCGTGCCCGAGACAATAGGCATTGGCATTGGATACTTTTGCTATTCTCTTTGCCCTTTCATACTGTACTATCATAAATTTTTGTGAGGAGAAATATTCCCGAATTTTTGCGAGGAAACCCAGTTCGGGAGTATTAAACTCGGGATAATTGTAGCATATTGAATGTGGAATGAAAACTGCATAAAATCTGAAAAATAAAACTTGTGAAATTCTGATTTGGATTGAATTCGTGAAATTTTTTCTGCCCGGGATACAAATGATTGTACAGTATATGAATATGGTAACATCTTGTTTGAGAGCAGAAGTCTGAGGTGTGCATTGAAGTTGCAACTCTTCAAATTATTACATACACAGGATACAGGTGCTGGGTAAAAATGTGCAGAAGATATGAAACTGTCAGGGGTTGCCTGGCCTATACAGCACATGTACAGCTGACAGAAATGTCTTGCTGAAGTCATGCACAATTGCCACAGATACATGTAGGTGAATTAATTGTAGTACAATTTACAAATACCGGTAGTTGACAGCCACTGTAACTGTAAAAATGGCACTGTATGAAAATTAGCTCAGGATAAATCTTTAGCAGTGAAACCTGAAATATGCTAAACTTAGTAGATTCCAGGACAAGTTGCTATACTGCATAATACATTTCAAATTTTAAGAATGGGTTGCTTTTTGTCATAGTAGCAGTGTTCCTTTTAAACTGAGTAAAATCAACTTTAAAAATGATCGTGCATCAGATGTCCAGCTGTGGAGTTTGCATGAAGGAGTTCCTTGTCTGAGAAATGTGTGTACTGTGTCTCTATGCTTCATAAATGCCTGGACACAAAGACTGGGATGATGTTATTTCACTTGCATATGCATAAAATCTGAACTCAAACTGTTGGTGTGAGATCCTGCATCAAGTGTGTTTGGAGAAGTCGTTGCACTTAAATCAGAAAGTGTGACTTCAGAGGTGATATTGATGCTGAAGGGGGATTTAGATCAAGGTGAATGGCGCCCTTTTGACAACAGTGCCCTACCCTTATTAGCTATCAATTTTCATGAGCAGTCAGAAGCGATGAGTAGGTAGATATATCAGAGACATGTGCATTATACTTAAAACACAAGCCTGACTGGCACAGGCATTGAGCCGGAGCAGATCAAACCGTCCAGAGTGCCGGGCAAAATTAATGCTGCACATGATTTTAATGACATTTACGAGAGCGTGGTTTGGGACTGATCAAGTGTAGATGGGAAATGAGGTTGTTACGTGGACCTCAACTCCTCGGTCTGGGCATCAGGTGTTTCTGTGATGGCCACACGTTTCTGCCTGTGATTGACTCTGCCTGCCGCAGCACAACAGCAGAGCCAGATCTATGGATGTGCCACTGGGGAGCAATCATTAACAGGCTCTGAACAAATGTTCACTTTGTCTGTATATTTAGGGATGGTTCATCATTTTCGTCATTGTCACAAGCAACAGACAGCTTTCCTTGGCATGGGTTGGGCACTGAGTGCCCAACCCATGCCAAGGAAAGCTGTTGACCTGGGGCATGTTATCTTGATAGGTCTTAATAACCTACAATTCTCAGTCAAATTAATCTTCATCACTGTTGAAATTAAAATGAAAACATTGAAGCAAACATTTGACCACCAGCCGGTTTTGGTCAGTTTAAGGAGGAAAGGGTTTAATATTAAAAATATTAAAGTTCTTGAAAGAAAAACCCATGGAACTTAGGGTAAACATGATTGATATAGACTCATCTTTGAGTACATTATACCGCACCACTTTAATTAAGCTTAAGATGTCCAGGCGTGTCTAGGAACCCTTTCTGATAAAGGACTCCATGGCCAGCCAGCTCATACATACAGTCGTCATTTAGTGTGGTATGTGACACACAGAAAGTTGGTATGGATTTGTAATTGTGCTGGATATTAATGAAATATCAGAACGGGGTCATCTGTGATTCACATCAGAATATATTTGTGATGATTATATATTTCACAAACATATTTTCTAAATTGAGTTGTCATAGCCACATTTCAGTCATGCAAGACTCACATCATGCAAAACAATTATAGAGTCAGCTGAGATGAATCTATGGATTTCAAACTTAAAGAATCACTGTGTTTATACTCAAAGCAAATTTTCACTATGGATTAATTTGCAAGCTGATTTGTCATATTTTCCAGTAGTCTTTCATCTGAAACCTGACCCAGTAATATGCTCATTATGAGTAAAATCAATACTTTTTTTATTTTCTGAATTCTTTGTCAAGTTCAAAGGCCTACTGATTTGTTTGAAATGAAATGCTACATTGTTCTGCAAATATATCATCAACAAATATATTCAGATTACATTAAAAAAACATTAGTTATCTTAATTAATTTCAAATTAGAACTGACAATTGTTCTGTGCTTGATTGGTATTATCTGTGTTGATGGTTCTCTAATTAAATATTGTTTTATTGTGGCAGTGCTTGAGGTATTGGTATATGCCTGAGGGAATATACCTTTGAGTCATGTTGTACAGATACAAAGTTACAAAACTGTTGTTTCATTTGGGTGATTGACTCATCAGTCTTATTTGTGTTCTAATTATGTTTCATTATAATTAGCATGATCACAGGCTTATATGTGACTTGCTGAGCTTTAATTCGACGTTGGGCTTGTACCGGGATTGTACCAGACATGTTGCAGATTGCGCTGTCCATATGTCAAAACTTAAGCAGTTGTATCAGCTGTTTGATATTTCTAATCTTGCAAGATTCTAACAAGTCATAAAATTGTCATTATTACTGCAGTGAAAACTTGTTATAATGACACCATCTGTTCCTATGAAATGTGTTGGATAACTGAACATGTCAGATAAATGAGTATAATAAGAAAGAATATAAACCTTTCCCATCAAATTTGTGTCACTATACTGAATATGTTGGACATCTGAGTGTCGTTATAATGAGGTTTCACTGTATAACAAAAGTGATCATTATTACTGTAACACTCTTAAAAGTGTGAAGTAGAATTTGATTTAGAAGTATATGGATGCAGTGTTTTGTGAGCCCTTGCAGAAGAAGACCATGCAGTTGACTTGAAGTACACTTACTCCTCTCAAGTTTGTTTTTACTGTGCACCATTGACAGAGATCACTTGTTTAGCAGGGCCAAGTTCAGAATAGCAAAACATCTGTAAGTGCTTGCTTTTAAACAATGAAAAGTTACAAAATGCTCACAAATATTTTATGTACTGCATGCACCTATGCTGTGGTTGGTTGTTTGGCTTTCCTCTAACTCCAATACAAGGGCCTCTCTATATAGAATTATCCAAAGAGAAGCCCTTGTATTGAAGCTGGAGGACAGTGTGCCAAACAAGTGAACACTATAAAATATAACGGTTGGAACAACCTGCAGACCCCCATGGCCAGCAGCATTTAGTATTATGTGCACATCTGCAGAATCTCCAATTCAGATCATATCTATAGAGCGACAATTTTTTTATTAAGACCAGTAATTTACACTGCCATTCTTGTTTACTCTTAAATTCTGCCGCTGATTAAGACCACACCCATATTGAGACCACATTTTAGTCCCGTGGGTGGTCTTCATAGGGAGATTCCACTGTATAATGATTTTGAATTTACACCTCCATGACCTTGAAAAGTTGGTCAAGGTCTCTGGAGAGCAAATTCATCCAAGGTCTTGGTAAGATGTGTGAGATGTGTACTTTGGATGGTTGTGACGCCATTGCATTTAGTGTGGAAGCTGATGCATGTTATCTTAAGTGTGATGCTGTATCTATCTGGAGAAAGGACAAAATTATATTATAATGATTGTGCACTTGATGGGAAGTGTTGAGTGGGGTCAGAATGAGATCAAGGACCTATGTGTCACTCTTTCACCAGACTTGAATTTTAAGTTCATTCTCCCCATCCAAGTTTGAAAAACATTATTAGTGAGAAGTAGATCAGAAAAGTATTCAGTCATTTGGTCCCAGTGTTGTCAGTACTGTCAAACAGAATTGAGCAGGTTCAAAAGAATTGTATCAAATCTTTTCCTTGCACCAGAACTTTGGCTTTGATATTGTGTGTCCATTGTTCAACCTGCAATTTGATCTCCGTGCAGAGGTATGACTGGTGTGATTGAAGACTTTGATGTTACAAGCAGCAATGATGGTCTTAAAGAAAGGTGACCTTGATATTATTCCGAAGGTCATAGGACCACCTCAGTCTGTGCATCCAAGGTCAGCTGAGCACAGGACTTTCATAGTCCTCTTGTTTAACTTTTGTTTTTTTTAATTCTTGTGAAATATCTCTATCTTACCTGAGTGTAAACAATTTATCTGATGTAACAAAGTTGTGGTACACGTTGCCACTGTGCTCAAAGAACATTGCTGTCCTGCTAGGGATTCTCTTTGGTATTATGAATTTTATGCAGAAGGACATTAAGCCATGAAATAATGTTTGGTTGTGTGCACTCACAATTATGTTGATTTAGCATAATTTAGTGACTTGACAGTTCAGGCAATAAAGCAAAATTTTCAAAAAGGAAAATTTGGACATGTCTCAAAAATTTTTAAATACAGATTTTTGGTTGTGGAGATATTGAATAGAATGTGAAATTTGCAAGAAACGAATGATCAATCATGTTTATAGGAATAAGAAAATTCAGTTAGGAACTTGCAAGAGGAAAACTAATCCCCCAGAGTGGATTGCCTTTTGAGAAGATGTAATTGCTGTCATGTCCAACAAGAGAGTCTAATTGCTGCATTGCTCAATTGCAATGCATTTATGTAGAGTGAGTTATTAGGAGATGCAGCTATTCCAAGATAACTTTTATCAAGGCAGAGGCACATAATATGGTAATTAATGTGGGTATGTGAGATGGCTGTTTATGATGTACAGGGATTTGCAAGCAAAGGCTCAGCATTAAGTCAGTGGTCCGGCAATGTAATATCGGTTGTCCTGTGCAGTCTGCGACAGTTGCCATAATCAGATACGACGTGAATCTGAAAAGCAGTTGACTGATGATTATTTGTGTTCACGTTGCATGCCGAACGATGTGTCTTCAATTGTTTTCACAAATTGTATGGGGTATTAACTCTGTATTCATTAATCCCCAGCGCAAGGATAAAGGAATAATAGGCAGAGCTGCCAGCAGCTTGCTTCAGTGTTTTAATTCTAGATGATGTCTATTTGAAGGGCTGCCTAAGCAGACAGCAGTCTTTGCAGGGAGACTGACAGCTTTTATTTGTCATCGTCCTGCTTGTCTTTGACTCTGGCACATCACCTATCGTGCCATTCATCATTTTGCAGTCTGTGGACACTGTGTCTAAACAGCCAGTTAACAGTCCCTTGTTCGGAGTGCTTTGACCAAGGACTCCACACCCATCTGCTTCTTTGAAATTGTGTTTCCAAAGGCATATAGCATATTCCCAGATTGTTTTGATTGAAGTTCTCGGAGATATGGAATTCCCATAGATGTAATAAGCCTTAAGTCAACAGTTACATGTACAGTCTATTATTAACATTTAGAATTTGTTGAAGAAAATACTGGGCTCGAGTCTTACATTGTACTTCCATCATTTAAGAGTTAACAGAATTTCAAGAGGGAACATCTTATGGGCGAAACATTGAGATGGCAGTTTGATCAATCTTGATGTCCATAACTTTGTTATAAGAATTGAGGTGTCAACCTTTGTGAGAAATGGCCGAGATTTGTGCGTGTAAGCTGATAGAGAGGCATGAACACACAGATTGGGTACTATACAAGTACGTGTAGAGGCAAAAACACAGGGCTTCCTGAAGTGATTGATGAACTCTTCCACTGGAAGTTTATATGCAATATAGTTCAAAAACAGAAGGATCAAAAGAGTGTTGAACTGACTTCAAAAGGAAGTTATTAAGGGTGTGACCTGTAGCAAATAGGAAACGTGTTTTGTGGTGTCGGGAGCCCTGTTATGTTCTGACGGCCATGTGTGAGAACACAGTAGCACCAGAAGTCAACCTAGCACTCAAATTTGAGTGGTCCTCTGGTGGCATACATGGATGCTCTCCCAGAGGTACCTGGCCTAAACAACCCTATAGGCTAGACCCCCAGTAGAACTGGCTTGGTCTTAGAATATGCTTGATTTACCAGTGGACTACAAAACTACAAATCTGTCTGCTGTGTTGGTTCTGAGGGTAGTTCCCCCAGTGGTCAGTAGATGGCGTTTATCTAGATGAGTCCTTGCCAAAATTCTGGAGGGTTTTCACCAGGGCAGTAGTCACTAGCTGTAGTAGATCTGAAGGGGGGGGGTTTGCCAACTTGATATACATATAGCGCCACCTGTACAGGTGACATGTTCAAGTCCTGAGCATGTCACCCTCCAATATAATCCAGCTAAGTGCAGACCACCTCCAAAATGCTGCATGGTGTATATAGGACAAGTTGAACTTTGCCTTTTTCAAAAAGATAACTTTTTTTTTTTTAAAGTGAGCTGTTAGTTTTTCCTTTCCTATGCAATTCATCAATGTATTTATCGTCCACAAGTTTATGGAAACACATGAATTTGAGTTAATTTATTAGGGTTTTGGAAACTGCTTCAATTTTCCAATCCATAAATATCATTTATAACAGCTGGAAAAGCAAGACCATTTAAACAACTTAAAACAGAGACCTGTCAATTTTTTTTTACTATAGCCACGTGCAAGCTAACAGTCTCCCAGTTTTATTTAAAATAACATTGTCAAAAATAACCAGATTGAACAGCCTAAAAACATTTCATGTTCACCAGGGGATGTAATTTTAGTCATGAAATTAAGACCAGGATTGGGCAGAGAGCAAGCAATGCCCACAGGACTTGGATACCACAGACTTTAACTTTTTCAGTGCCACATGTTGGATGGAGTCAACAGCTTTCCTCAGAGTACTTTGGGTGCATGCTGGGAAATTAAAGCTGTAAACCTGGACTATATTACATTTTATGTAACTGTAGGCATGCTGGGACTAGAATCATTAGACAAGTCTCTCGACAGCAGGTTCTTCATTTGGGCAACAGACTGCGGCGGGCAGCAGCAGAAAGTGCTGACACAGCGTTACTCAGCAGCACTGCTGCTGCCTAAGGCTGTCGTTATTCTGACTACTGCAGAAATCCAATTGACACCTTTGGAGCTCAGCGGCAGACAGTGTTACTGAGCAGTAGATGGCATTAGCCAACAGCAGGGACCCTTTTGCTGCTCTGTACTGCTATCTGCCACTGTCTGTGGCTCACTAGCACTCAGTTTCACCAGCTGCTGCTCTGTCCTTCTAAGTCCATTGTATAACCTGTAAAATATGAATTCAGGTGAACAGGATGGAAAGGGATCAATGTCTGCCTGTTCACTAATTGCACATAACCTCCTAATTTACTTTCTTTTACTCATTTTGATCCATTTGCTCACCTATATTCATCAGTAACTTTGATTTTCAATCGTTTATGCATACCTATTTACATATACTCTGATATGACGGTTGCATTTAAGGTGAAATGGCCATGCCCCAGTAAAATCACCCAACTGTCCTCTTTCTGGCCAAATAAAGCAAACAGTATTCATATAAACACATGCAAAGTATACATTTTTGAAAAGGTTATGACCAGCAGATTGTGAATAAACAAACAGCATGACCATTTGTGCTAATTTTTGTATAAACAACCATTTCTTTTATCTTAAATTTCAATGAAAAATGGTTATACTCATGTGGAAATAACTTCTTACTGGTTTAACCAAACTTTAATCTGCTTTCACTGGATTACTCCTAACATACATTGTATGTGGCTACAAAAGTGTCCCATAGATTTTATAGCACAGTGTTTGTTTTGGAATTATGGAGAACTAAACTTTAGTGAGCCATTATGTCTGGTGGCAAGAACTTTGAGGCTCCATAACTGCAAAACAAACACGATGTTAAAAAATCTATGGGACAATTTTATAGCCACACATGTGGCCAATAACTGTGTAAACAATTTGTAGTTTGAGAAAACCAATAAGTTGTTATTTCCACATTTGTATGCCCATGTTGCATTGTGCTTGGAGATCAAAGAAATCATTGTTTATACAACATTTTATATCAAAGGGTCATGTTTTTATGTTGTTTGTAATCTTTAGATCATGATCTTTCCAAAAATATGTACTCTGCATATGTTTACATGAATCATTTTTACTTTATCTGGCCAGAAAGGGGATAATAGGCTGATTCTGGCATGGCCATTTCACCAAAACAAGAATTAGAGGCAAACAACTCTGTGTAAATGGAACATACCTAAGAATTAGCAGATCTGGATCCCATTGCAAGAAATATTGGAAAAGTGATATGCACAGGGAAACAAAAATAACAGCAAAGCCACAAGCTTAAGTTTACAGTTATAAGATTATCAAAAATCAAAAGTTCAATTAAACTGGACTAAATGCTGTGAACATAGGTTTTGGCTCGGTTGAGAGAATTTTGGAACATGACGTTGAAGCAACTATGACAAGGCAAGTAGCCAAGGCAGTAACAGCAAATGTGCCATGCATTTCGACCTTGGATAGGTCTCATCAGGCAGTGGCAGGGATTTGAAAATACTACCATATTTGTAATGAGGGGTAACAATTGCGTTGCTACATTGTGCACATCTATGCACATGCACATTCTAGACTCAAAACCTAGTTTCAATTTCGTTACCACATAACTCAGGATTTCAAACAAATGTTTGAACTGTTCATTCTCCTAATTAGGAAAATAAACATACTGGTTTTGGGTCACCCAGTGTGAAAATATGGAGCTGTTTACCAGGCAAACTGCATACTTTTGCACCTGTAGCTATCACAGGGGCTAGCAGAAAATTTCTTTGTCCTGCTGTGATAAAAAACTTAAAATCCCTGTGGTTATTATTTACACTGATATTAATATAAAGGCACTAAGATACATGTTGAGATGAGCTCGATACAAA